>CAWUFW010005229.1:0-1375715 GCA_963921515.1 Calotriton arnoldi | reverse complement strand
GATGACAAAGTGAAAAGGCCATTACCACACATGCAACATATCCGTGCATGACACAGTTGTATATACATGTCTCAATCACAGGGGCACATGATGTACACAGGCAGTGCAAAGCTGACCATGGACAGTTTGCCAGACGTCACTACATGGTATCATTGCATGGGAAGTAAAACCATGTTCAAATGCACTGTCACTGCACCATACCTGTCCAGTGCAAGTCACTACACACTATGGGGGTGACAACTACTCAGTGAGCCTGCTAGCCAGTGGCGTGCAGACTCTCAGCCTTGCTAGTCACACAAAATGCACATTCAGAAAGGCAGTGCACAGAACACTCACCTGCTCCCCTGGTGTCCCATACAGCTTGCTGTACTGTGGAAGTAGGCTGTCCAGCAGGGCCTGGTTCTCTTCAAGGCTGAAGGCTGGGGCTCTCTCCACAGTACGTGCCATTGCAGGGTCCAGAGGGGCAGAGACAGCAGCAGTGCAGTGGCAGATGTCGTCCTGGAGCATGTAGTGCAGGCAAGTGAGCTCTCAGGGGAACAGCCAGCAATATATATGTGCTGGAGAGGCAGATACTGTCCCTTGTGTCCAAAGTGATAGGTCCAAGTCGTTTGCATCTTCTGAATCTGGCCAATCCATGGAATAGCAGCACCAAAACACGCCCACAGCATCCTTCAAATCTTCAACTTCATGACATACATGATTTTGCAACATTGTTGTGGGTGACCAACTGAATTTACAGCAACCGACTCGTTCGAAATTCGAAAACGCGTCCGTTGCCAGGCAAGCCCATTGTCAATGGGTGCGCACCGATCGGTCCATTGCGGTACAACGCGCACAGGGGTACAACGCGTACTCCGCACACATTGAATGCAATGGGCCGGCCGGAGGCACCGATCGGTCCATTGCAGTACAACGCGCACAGGGGTACAACGCGTACCCGCACACATTGAATGCAATGGGCCGGCCGGAGGCACCGATCGGTCCATTGCAGTACAACGCGCACAGGGGTACAACGCGTACCCGCACACATTGAATGCAATGGGCCGGCCGGAGGCACCGATCGGTCCATTGCAGTACAACGCGCACAGGGGTACAACGCGTACCCGCACACATTGAATGCAATGGGCCGGCCGGAGGCACCGATCGGTCCATTGCAGTTCAACGCGCACAGGGGTACAACGCGTACCCGCACACATTGAATGCAATGGGCCGGCCGGAGGCACCGATCGGTCCATTGCAGTACAACGCGCACAGGGTACAACGCTGTACCCGCACACATTGAATGCAATGGGCCGGCCGGAGGCACCGATCGGTCCATTGCAGTACAACGCGCACAGGGGTACAACGCGTACCCGCACACATTGAATGCAATGGGCCGGCCGGAGGCACCGATCGGTCCATTGCAGTACAACGCGCACAGGGGTACAACGCGTACCCGCACATTGAATGCAATGGGCCGGCCGGAGGCACCGATCGGTCCATTGCAGTACAACGCGCACAGGGGTACAACGCGCACTCGCACACATTGAATGCAATGGGCCGGCCGGAGGCACCGATCGGTCCATTGCAGTACAACGCGCACAGGGGTACAACGCGCACCCGCACACATTGAATGCAATGGGCCGGCCGGAGGCACCGATCGGTCCATTGCAGTACAACGCATCACTGTACATGTGACTGGCATATGTCAGCATGCCTGTCTCAGATGGACATATGCCAGCCACAGATAGCTCCCAGGGAGTGATGGGCACACCTACATCACAACAGCCTGTCCAAACTTTATCATAAGGCATGTAAGGCTGCATTTCCTATTGTGTGTATGTTGGTGTACATGTTGTCCTGTGGGTGTCACCTGTGGGCAGCCACCCCCAGGCTGTGCACGTGTTCATGGGGACAGGATCCGGGGTGTTACGTGTACATGTCCACTGTGATGTGCAACTGTTCATATCTGTGCATGTGCCATGGTCACATTTCACAGTGGTGTATGTGTATGTCATGTCACATACCCCGTGAGTCCCATGTGGGACGGTATGTTTGAGCCAGGGTGTCCCAGTGGCACAATAGTGATGGTCCTCCACAGTCTTTGTGCATGTAGTGTTTACAATGTCTCTGATTTCATGTGCACAATGGGAGACAGTCTCCACATCCACGTTGTGTGTGCATGGACTCTGATGTTGTGCGTGTGTGTCACAGACGTCCATGTCTGTCCTGCCGTGGCAAGTGGGGCCACTACCTGTGGGGGTCATGGTTGTTTTGCTGTGGTGTATACATGATACTCCATGTAATGCCAGTGTCCATGTGGCATTACAGGGTCCCTGGGAATGTACCTGTCGTTGAGCTGTGGTGCCTGGGGCACATCTGTCCTCACATGTCACTGTGGGGGTTATTGTGACACGGCAGCAGGAGATGGGAACTGTGACACGGCCTCATGATATCCAATGGGCCAACCTGGGACTAATTGATGCCACCTGTTGGACCGTGTTGACAGATGTTGGCCATGTATGTACCATACATGTCCTTCCGGTACTGCACACTTCATGTAGTTGTGCCTCATAATGATGTATGTTGGGATCTTGAGTGTGTTCAATGCCGCATATGTGGGGTGACTGACAATCTTGCTCACTTCTCCTCTGCACTGCAGGGCTCCTGCTGTCCATCGACCATTCCCAGACCTGGCAACGATGGTGGAACGGGACAGCATCCGACGGTACCGCTTCACCAGGCAGCTGATTGAGGATTTGGCAGTGCAGTTGTCCCCACATTTGCAGCCTGGCCGGCCGTATCCTACAGCGCTGACCCCCAAGGTGAAGGTGATGGCAGCCCTACACTTCTTTGCCACTGGTACCTTCCAACATACTGTGGCGACTGCTGGTGGGATGTCACAGACCATGTTCAGCCGTGTGCTCCGCGATGTTTTGGCGGCAATGTTGCTCTTCCTGAACCGGTACATCTATTTCCCTAGACTGCGACGACTCACTGACGTGAAGAGTGACTTTTATGCCCTGGGGAGGATGCCGCATGCAATTGGCTCCATTGATGGGACACATGTGGCTTTGGTACCACCACAGGCCCAGGAGCAGGCCTACAGGAACCGCAAGCACTACCACTCGGTCAATGCACTGGTGGTGTGTCTTGCAGACATGACCATCACACACGTGTGTGCCCGTTTCCCTGGTTCAGCACACGATGCCTTTGTGATGAGGAGTAGTCGCATCCCCAGGATGATGGCACAGATGCAGAACCAGCGTGCCTGGCTTGTCGGTGTGTACTGACTTTGTGCCATTGTGTGTGATCTGATCTGTAGTATTCCGCCCACTTTTCCAAGTCAGCTAATGTGCACTTGTCTGTCCGTAGGTGACTAGGGATACCCCAACATGCCGTGGTTGCTGACACCCCTCAGGAACCCTGTGACACCAGTCCAGATGCGCTACAATGAGGCACATGGTTGGACCAGGAGAGTGATTGAGCGGACCTTTGGACTCCTGAAGAGCCGCTTCCGCTGCCTGGACAAGACCGGAGGGTCCCTCCCATATGCCCCTGCGAAAGTGTGCAAGATTATCATCGTCTGCTGCATGCTCCACAACCTGGCAGTGCGGAAGGAGTTGCCTCTCATCCAGGATGACAATGACCAACATCCGCCACCTGTGGAGGATCCTGGCCTGGACCACGATGCCAGTGACGATGATGATGATGATGGTGATGGTGATGTCCGCACACAGCTCATCACCAACTTCTTTAGCTGAATGTGAGTATCCTGAGGTGTCATGTCAATGATGTGAGTTGGCATGATGTGTGGGTGGTGCTCTGGTGCTGTTGGAGTGTGTCCATGGGCTACTTGACTGGATGTGTGTTGCGATGTGTGGTGACAGGTGGGCTGTACTCCCCAACAGTGTTGACATGCTAACTTGGTTCTGGGTGGGTATCTTGTAACATGTATTGTGCATGAGTTTTGCTGTTCTGTCCTGTACTCCATTGCTTTTGACTGTGTGTCATTTCTGTCCTTCACAGGGTACGTTCAGATTCGTTTGGTCAACTGTGTCCACCGACGACGTGATTGCACATCCAGGCTGGTAGCTGTTGTGTCCCTACAGGTGATGTGCGCCACACCCATGGACTTCCTTCAGTCTACAGTTGTTGACTGTGTGCCCGCTGCCAGGTGGGATTACCTTGCATCTGTAGTGGTTACAGCATGTTGCAACTGTGTAATAAACCTGTGCTTCACTTTGTGATGTGCGTTGTCTGTGGTCACACATTTGACTGCCATTTGCTTACTGCACCTGTGGGCTACTTGACTACAACTGGGAATGGGTGTGGTGTCTGTGCATTGCACCGTCTTCCCTGGCAACATCAGTGTAGGCAATGAGTCAGATGGCCTAGGTGTGTATGTGTTGTGTAGCCCTGGTGGTGTGTCTCCCTCATGTGTGTCACGTTGCCTGTACTCACATGCCTGTGTTGTCCTTGCTGTTGCAGTTCGCATACACAGTGTAATTTTGCAGTTCATCATCCCCATAACAGCACCCACGTTGGAATCACAACAGAGGCAAGTATGGTGTATTAGTGTGTTTATTGTGATACATTTGTGTTAATAGTGCATAGGATGGGTAGTGCTGTACATAAATCTTGCAATCCCAAGTTCCTAGGTGAATTGAAAGTCCTGGCAGACAGGATCCCCAGTATCGGGGCCACAGTTGTCTGACACATTGGTCCAACTTGTACTCCCCATGCAATGTGTGGGAGTAGTGTTGCTGTCAACAGGGTGAACAGTCTGTGCACAAAGGCGAACATCCAGAACAGGTTCAGGCTCCTGGGAGTTGCGCTTGGCCATCGGCCTCTCACTTTTCCCTCCTCGGACGACCCCTCTTCTTGGGGGCCCCTCAAGTACAGGCTGCTGCGGTGCAGGGGACTCTCCGCCAGAGTCCTCCTCCCTCCCTGTGGCAGTTGCAGTTTGTTCGGCACCAGATGTTGTTGGCACACAGGGAGGTGTGGACTGGTTGCTGTTCATCTGGCGGAGGCATTGTAAAATGTCCCTGTGCACCGCCGTCATCTCATGCAGTGCATCCCACTTGGACTCCACGCGGACATGTGTGAGTCCACACGGGACATGTGTGACTCCACGTGGGACATGTGGGAGTCCAAGCGGGCATGATGGGCAGCCTGCTGCTGTTTAATGTCTCTGAGGAGCCCCACTACCTGGCTGAGCTCTCCGGTGCTGGACTGGTACGCATCAGCTATGCGTACCAGTTGTGGGTCGTCATGCACACCAGCAACGTCTGCAAGCAGAGACCTCTGTCTCCCACCCTCCCACCACCCCTGCTGACATGTGCAGTGTGTGCAGTGGCACGCACAGATAACCCTGGTCCACCTTGGGGGTTGGTGGTGGTGGTGGTGTCCATGGCCCCAGGTTGGTCCAGGGTCACTGTGCTGGTGTTGCTCCTTGTTCTGTCCATGTCGGCAGGGGTGGTATTCGTGGTGACAGTCGTTGGAGGGGTGGGTGCAGGGGTGCAGCTGGTGGTCCTGCTGGTGCTGCAGCTGGTGGTCCTGCTGGTGCTGCATGTTGACTTGCACCGGATGTGCCAGGTTGTTCTTCATCGTCCGAGGAGGACAGAGGCTGTACGACGCCAGTGAGCTCGGCATTCTCTTGAGCCTGGGACTGGGACTCCTCAGCGTCTGCTGCTGTGTCCCCATCATCACCTGTTTTTGGGAGACACAAACAATGTATGTTATGTTTCTGCAGGCATCAATGGTTGACACACATGACAGTTGTGACTGTGCCTCTGGGTGCGGGCCTGTACATTGCATTGTCCTAAGTCGTCACAGTCAGGGGTTGATATTGGTGTGGCACATTGTCCTGCATTATTTGGGCATATCTATGTATTTTATGGGGTGTGAACATGGTCTGCATTGGTTGTGTTTGGTTGACAGCCGGCCCTCCTTCCCACCCACCCACCCAGCCAGTCAGTTATCCCACCATGGAACGTGCTTGCGTTGCAGGGAGTGGAAGTTGTCTCTCAGGATGTCAGTCAGTGGTGTCCTGCTGTTTGTTGGTGCACAGTTGCCAGCAGGGCCTTGTGCTCCCCACGGCAGTAGCCAGTGTCGGCCATCTTGTGAGTCCTTCTCCACTTCCTGTGATGTGAGCATGGTTCAGGGTGGTGTTGATGGGACAGTTGTGGGGGTGACCAATATCAGTGACTACGACTCCCATCATGCTATTGCCTCCACCGCCCTTCCCAGCATGCCCATGCTTCCTTCCTTTTGACTCTGCTCCCCTGTGGGGTGGGCTGGCTGTGCTGACAGGATGGCTGGGAGTGTTGTCCTGGCAGTTGTTTGGCTAAGAGTCCCAAGAGTGTCCCTGTGCTTCACACAACATAACCCAGGGTGGTGGTTCTTTATGGGATCTTGTGTTAGGATGGGGGCATTGCATTCTACCAGGTGGGTTCTGTGGAGTTTGTGTTGGGGTGTGTGTGAGGGGAGGTGCTTGTGACTATGGTCAGTGCTGCAAGTCCCCCTTCCCACCCAGCCAGCCAGATATCCCACCATGGAACGTGCTTGCATTGCAGGGAGTGGAAGTTGTCTCTCAGGATGTCAGTCAGTGGTGTCCTGCTGTTTGTTGGTGCACAGTTGCCAGCAGGGCCTTGTGCTCCCCACAGCAGTAGCCAGTGTCAGCCATCTTGTGAGTCCTTCTCCTCTCCCTGTGATGTGAGCATGGTTCAGGGTGGTGTTGATGGGACAGTTGTGGGGGTGACCAATATCAGGGACTACGACTCCCATCATGCTATTGCCTCCACCCCCTTCCCAGCATGCCCATGCTTCCTTCCTTTGACTCTGCTTCCCTGTGGGGTGGGCTGGCTGTGCTGACAGGATGGCTGGGAGTGTTGTCCTGGCAGTTGTTTGGCTAAGAGTCCCAAGAGTGTCCCTGTGCTTCACACAACATAACCCAGGGTGGTGGTTCTTTGTGGGATCTTGTGTTAGGATGGGGGCATTGCATTCTACCAGGTGGGTTCTGTGGAGTTTGTGTTGGGGTGTGTGTGAGGGGAGGTGCTTGTGACTATGGTCAGTGCTGCAAGTCCCCCTTCCCACTCAGCCAGCCAGATATCCCACCATGGAACGTGCTTGCATTGCAGGGAGTGTAAGTTGTCTCTCAGAATGTCAGTCTGTGGTGTCCTGCTGTTTGTTGGTGCACAGTTGCCAGCAGGGCCTTGTGCTCCCCACAGCAGTAGCCAGTGTCAGCCATCTTGTGAGTCCTTCTCCACTCCCTGTGATGTGAGCATGGTTCAGGGTGGTGTTGATGGGACAGTTGTGGGGGTGAGCTATGTCTGTGACTACGACTCCCATCATGCCATTGCCTCCACCCCACTTCCCAGCATTCCCATACTTACTTGCTTTTGTGTGGAGTTCAGTGTGTGTGGGTGTGAGAGCAATGGCAAGATGGCTGACAGTGGTGTCCTGCTGTTGGTTGGTGTGCAGTACCCAGCATGCCCTTGTGCTCCCCACGACACAGCAACAGTGTCAGACATCTTTGATGGGCCTTTCCACTCTCTGTGGGATGTGCATGCGTGAGTGTGAGCTTGCTGGGCCATGTGGTGGGGGATGTAGAGCTATGACTACGACTCCCATCATGCTATTGCCTCCTCCCCCTTCCCAGCATGCCCATGCTTCCTTCCTTTTGACTCTGCTTCCCTGTGGGGTGGGCTGGCTGTGCTGACAGGATGGCTGGGAGTGTTGTCCTGGCAGTTGTTTGGCTAGAAGTCCCAAGAGTGTCCCTGTGCTTCACACAACATAACCCAGGGTGGTGGTTCTTTGTGGGATCTTGTGTTAGGATGGGGGCATTGCATTCTACCAGGTGGGTTCTGTGGAGTTTGTGTTGGGGTGTGTGTGAGGGGAGGTGCTTGTGACTATGGTCAGTGCTGCAAGTCCCCCTTCCCACCCAGCCAGCCAGATATCCCACCATGGAACGTGCTTGCATTGCAGGGAGTGTAAGTTGTCTCTCAGGATGTCAGTCAGTGGTGTCCTGCTGTTTGTTGGTGCACAGTTGCCAGCAGGGCCTTGTGCTCCCCACAGCAGTTGCCAGTGTCAGCCATCTTGTGAGTCCTTCTCCACTCCCTGTGATGTGTGCATGGTTCATGGTGGTGTTGATGGGACAGTTGTGGGGGGCAATATGTGTGACTGCGACTCCCATGATGCTATTGGCTACACTGACTTGGCCAGCATACACAGAATTCCTTCCTTTGAGTGGTCTTCACTGTGTGTTGGTGTTGTTGTGGTGGCTACATGTCTGGATGTGTTTGTTAGTTCTATTTGTGCCACTGCCTAGTTGTAGTTGTGTTTGTACATGTGTTGGCACAGTTGGATGTGACTTTTTTGATGGCATGTGTTGTGTTTATCTGACTAACATACACATTTTGGGATGATTCTGTTCTGGTTGCTGTGTAATTGCTATGAGTGCATGGTTTGACTCTCCCCTTGACAGTGATGTGTGTGTTTTGTGGCAGTATATTGTGTACATTTGTTGTGTACTCACCAGGCTCTGGGATGTCCTCTAGTCCATATACGCTCACTGGCGGAAGGATGGCCCGCACCTTCTCCTCCCAGGGCCTGAGGTATATTGGCTTGGCAGGAGGGCCACTGCCGGTGTGTTGGCTGTTGATGTAGTCTTTCTTCAGCATGTCCCGTACCCTCCTGCGCACGTCATACCACCTGTTCTGGATGTCGGTCTTTGTGCGCCGACATGGTGATTGGGCGTTCACCCTGTTGATGATCCTCTCCCACATCTTGGTTTTCTGCGACAATGGGGTCTGTTGGACCAGTGTGCCAAACAGCTGTGGCTCCACCCTGAGGATCTCGTCTACCATGACTTCCAATTCACTATCTAGGAACTTGGGATTCTTCTTGGGGGCATGGTGATGGTTGGTGATGGTGGGTGATGTGTGTGTTGGTGTGCAGGTGAGGGTGTGTGAGTGTGTGTTTTGCTGGGTGTATGTGAGGTAGGTATTTGTTGGTGTGCTGATGGTGTGTGGCTTGTGTGAGGGATGAGCTGTGGGTGTGTGGTTGCTTTCTCTTGGGTGCTGGCAGTGGAATGGCATTTGCAAAGGCTCATGGCTGTGATTTGTGTCCTTTATATAGGTGGAGTTGTGGGTGTGTCTTTGTTCTCTGTCCCCACCCCCCAGTATTTATTGGCTTGGTAATTGCTTGTTTGGCCTTTTTTGGGGTGATTTTTCCTTTGTGCTGTTTGTGTATGTTGGAAACGTTCTTGTGACCGAGTCGGACCCTGCATTGGTCTCGTACGGTGTTCTCCGTTTCATTCACGCTGTGTTTGTGCAGTTTTCTATGCTGCGTACGCGTCGGTCGCGGTGTATTGTGTTGCTTCGGCTCGGTTTTGTATGCGTGTCGGTCGTACGGCTTGTCCTCCGTCCGACTCGCTCGTGGTTCTCGCGCCTTGCATCGTACTTTGCGGTTTGGAGTTCGCGTGTACGTTTCGGTCGGATTTGTTCCGGGTGCGTGTCGGTCGGTTGGATTCGCGTGTTTTTCCGGCCGGATTGCTGTTTTCCGTGCGGCTCGGTCGGTCGACTTGGTTTCGGTACGTGTCGGTCGGAATTTTCGCGCCTTGCATCGTACTTGGCGTGTCGTGCGCCACGGGTACGTGTCGGTCGGTATTATTTCCGGATCCGAGTCGGTCGGCGCTTTTTCCGGCCCGAATCGGAATCAACCCCTTAATTGTTACATAACAGTCTCGAATTATCACATTTTCTTGTCTAGCAGCACTGTATGTATGTATGTTTATATGTATGTGGTATTTCTATAGCATAAACCTAGCCAAAATGTAGTGCAGCGCTGCACAGGGATCAAAAACAAGTATAGAGCTACAAGTGATAGGATAGGTCTCTGGTTTGTGGACTGTTAATGCATTGGGATGTAGTGTTCTGAAGGGGATGCGCCTTCAACGCTTTCTTAAATTGGAGCAGCAATGGCGTGGTTCTGATGGATATGGGGCTGTTGTTCAAGATCCTGGGTGCATGGATGTAAAAGGTCTGCTGCCTTGTTTTTTCTTTTCTACACTTCTTAGTCTTGAGTGTGATGGTGTCCTGGCTGCGGAGGGACAAGAGCTGCAATATAAAGGGATGCTGGTCATGATGACTTTGTAAATGAAGGCGCTGGATTTGAAGATGGTGTGGGACAGCAAGAAGAGGCAATATGGTTGCATTAGGAAAGGGGTGATGAAATCATATTTCTTCAGGCCCTGAATGAGGGAGTGGGAGAGAGGTGGTGTGTGTGTGTGTGTGTGTGTGTGTGTGTGTGTCTGTTTCCCTTTCCCTTTCAATCAGTACTCTGCTCCCATTACTTATTACAAGCATCATACAACCCGCCCTTATGTATCAGAGGGGGTCTTGTGCCTGATTTTCCAATACCAGATGTAGGAATAAGAGAGGCACAAGCACACACATGCAAGCACAGAGCTTGGAATTGTTAGTCAGGTGTACATAGTGAGGAAATCATCAGTTCAATTTTAGAGATAATGTTTAAACCCTCTGATCATTAAAATATGGACAAACACTAAGTAATTCTAAAACAAGAGGGTAAAACATAAGGTTCTTTAAAATCACCTTCAAATCATGCAGCCCCCATTCCCCCCAGAAAGAAGGCAGAAGCGTAGGCTGTAGTTATGGAAAGGTTCACTTGAAATCTCTGGGAATGTCCAGAACAAATGAATATATAATAGTTTCCAAAAGTGGTTGAGCACACTCTAGTGGTATTGGCTAAGGGGAGAAAAAGTGCCAAAGACAAAGCATGCCACCATTTTTTGGGTAAGACGTTTTTTCTTCATATTTTTTTTAATATTCTTGTAGGATTCGACACTAAATATACTCCGGCAGAAATCTCTTAGACTTTTGAATTCTTTTTGCGTGTTTAGTCACTAGAAACCAGAACACTTTTAACGTCATCAAGTGATGGACTGGCCATTTTGTCTCTTTGGCATTTGCCTTGTAGGCTTCATGCTAGTAGACTGATCTACGAGCAGGATGACCCAATCATAGCCCCACTCTAGTCACAGCCTCTTTCAGTGTGGAGCTATTTAAAAAAAAAAAAAAAAATTCATTGTCTGTTTTAGTTTTTAGTCTATCCAGACATTTAGTGGTTTTCAAGCAAGATGTTAGAACAATATCCTAACAGCAGGACCTATTTAAAAGTTACTTAGATAGGCAAAGAAGGCTGTGAGACGGGTAACAAAAGACCTGTCCATAAATAAGTCCTGATGTTACTTCTGAGTGTTCCACAACAAGTCTTGTCTCTTTACATCTTGTTTAGGCTTTCCTGTTTTCAGTTTCTATTTTTGATTAAAAAAATTTTTTTTTCAGTTTTCCAGTGATTTCAATATCTTTAAAAAACAGCGGTTATCAGTGGTTACATATTTTTGCACTATTAAAAACAACAGAAACAGTGTTTTTCAAGTGTTTATGGAACGTTTTGCTTTTATTATTGCTTGCTTTCTGCACTGATAATGCATGGTATATAGAGAGTGTACGTACAGTGTATATGAGGTCCAAATACATTTTTACAAATCAAACTTATTGTAGTATACCATACAATACTTCTTCAGTGAGTCTTTGGTCATGTGTGCTCGCTCTTTCCTTCCCATGTAAACATTTATCTGTGAAAAGGCCCTCTCAACATTGGTTCTTGAGACGGGCAACGCCAAAACAGCCAGTACACAATTTGCTAACTCTGGTCTCTGACATAGCTTTCCATCCCAATGCTGGTGCCCCTGAAGATTGCGATTCTATTGGACAGGTTCTGCAACATATGCGTTGAACTGGGTACATATGCCCTCAGAGTTATAAAATGAAGTAGTACTTTTCAGAGTTCAGGGAAAGTTCCCCTTTACCGAAAGGATCTAGAACTTGCGCAGAGTACCACAGTGAGGCTTCACTGACTTCAAATGCCATGGTTGGTAAAGGGGCATTCCAATGCATCATTGCAAGCCCTTTTTCATGCATTGTCAAATAAAATTTCCTGAACAGCTCCTCAACATTTCTTTGTTTACCAAGTGGCAAGCATTGAATATGTTGCATCGCCAAAGTCACTAAAAGTGTCGCCCAGCCTACTCTCAAGGAGATGTTTCACATCTACACTAATTACGCTGAAGGCTTGGTAGACAAGGGTGTTTTCAGACTCTAGTTTTTTTATTATGCCCACTACAGCAGTCATGATTTTCTATAAAAATCTAAGAATGCAGTAGATTGTACTTTTTTCACATCACTATCAATATGCGACCGAAGATCCTCACATTTCTTGCCTTTGGCATCATTACTAAGCATAAATTCTGTAAACGGTCACCACATGGCTAATATAGCACTCACGGCCTCTAGGACTGAGAAACACTGGCTAAATGACACAGTTGGGATGACTCTTTCTTTGATGCCACACAAAGCACAAAATAAGAAATATTTGCATTATAGTTCCCGCGCATAACAAAACAGTGCACCAGAATGGACTACAAAGTCAATAGCATTCTTCATTAACTCTGAAGACTGTAAAGATGCTTTCAGCATACCATCTAGCAAGTGGCAAGGATCTCTTACAGTGAAGCATTTCAGCTCAGGTATCGATTTTGACAGGTCATCACACAACTTTTTCATATACGTAACTGAATCACTGCAATTACAAGCAATATCACTCTAATCTTTGTTGAACTTGGTAAGAACATTTTGCAGCAGCATTCCAAGTGACAATGCGTTCCATCTTTTCCAAAAGTCTGATGTCATGTTTTCATCACTATTCCAGATGCTTGGTGACAGCACTCTTTTCACATATGCCTGTCACTGCACCTTGCATTGAATGTTTAAAGCCTGGGTTGTTTGGCAATTCACTATCAATACTGACTCACTAGAAAAGGGGGCTGATGTATCAAAGGTTTCACCCATTCTCTGGCTGTGGGTAAATGTGATGATACATATTGGGAAAGATTCTTATGAAACCAGCCATTTTACCTATCAGTGAAAGAATCAAACGTAGCCATAATATTAAATATGATTTTGATATTTCCTGATTCTCTACAGTTTATAAAATAGTTAAATAAGACCTAAAACAAGCTTCTAAACCCTGCATCTTTTGACCAAAGACAACAAAACTGAAAAAAGCAAAAGGAAGAAGAAACAATATTTATGTGACATCCCTAAACAACAAAACTCAAGCAGAATAATGTTAGCCCAGTCTTTCTTGCTGCTACCTTGTATAACAAAGTGTTATTGTATTGGCCCTTTAGGAAGAAAAATAATCACTCTCCTTTTCCTTTCATTGAATGGCACTTAGTTTGTGGTTGTGCATGTGTTTATCAGTGTTTATATATTTACACTGGTGGGGGCTATTTTCCTTTCGGTGCGATTTTATCAGTTATTATAGGTTTAAACCTAAAATAGGAAAGACCAATCTTGTTCTAGGCACATACCTTCATGGAATATGAGGAAGAATGACTTTTCTGGTGCAGTGCGCTCCACTGCTAGGCAATCTCCAGGCACTGCTCACTGCTTGCTTTGCATTTACACTGCTACTGCAAGGACCTCCAAATGTAAATCCAAGAGTGATGGGTCCATGTTGAATTGTCAGGATAACCAAAGTTTAAAAATTTCCTATTAAAATGTTCTGTAGGCTAACTTATCTTATCTGGATATACTAAATCTGGAACTTCAACCCTACACTGTGGCAATCCCTTATGAAGGCATGTGTGCTCTCCCTCTCCCTCTTCTCCTAAATGCTAGAGAGGTTGAAATCCCTGCATCTAAGTGAATACATTTTCTGATGCTAACTGTACAACCCCATCTAAACCGCTAAACTGACTTTTTGCTTTTTTGGCAGTCGGGTTAGGCCTCCAAACAGGGTAAGTTTCTGCTGTTGAGCGTCACTCATAATTTATACAGGCGTACTAGAACTTTCCTTTTGATAGCAAATTCTATTATAATGCAGATCATCGCTTCTCTGGTTCTTAGCGGTGATTTTTTGCAATTTATAAGAATTTTAAGGCGCAGAGTAAAATAACCTCAAGATTGCTCTCCTGACTGACTGCGTCTACGTTGTTCTGGCCCAAATTATGAGCTGCACTGTACTGGCACAGTGAAAACTCTGTACCAGTAATTACTGGTACTGTATAATAACACTCCACCAGTACCATGCAATTACAAGTTAAAGCCCTCAGAATGGGGAATTATTGGATGGAATTCTGAATGGTATTGCCAGTACCGAGGGGTTTAATGCACATATAGACCATCTCCTATAATCAGGTGGTCAATGTGTTAAGGGGTATCTGTGCGGGACTGGTAAAAGAGGTGGTTGAGGAGGGTGGAAGAGGGAAGGGAGACTGTTGCCCCCCCCCCCAAAATTTGATCGACGGTCAAGTGGGGACCAGGGTCTAGACTACAACGCAGCCCTTTCCCAAGGCAATTTTAATGAAAAGATTTTCTGGTCTAAAAATCTCGCTCCTAGTTACCACACCCAGTAAATCCTGGTGCATATCCAACTACACATTCATGATTGAGCGGAATTCCATTCCACTGAACTCCTGATCAGGGGTGATTTATTCAAGGTGGGGATTACTGTACCTCAAAATGTCTCTCTGCGTTTGACTCCACTTTGACCACTCTCAAGTGCTTCTTCATTCTAGTGATTAATATTGAATGTGCACAGCACATACCATGTGGTCAATGAAGTAGAATGGGATTAAGACTCGCATTGTTGATTTATATTGAATATTTATAAGGGATCTGGGATATCCCAACAACCAATTGCCTTAAAGGTGTCACTCCTTTTTCCTTAGCCCCAGGGAAATGTGCTCAAATGAATACTGATACACACTACTCTTGTTGTCATGGGTTAAACCTGATGCAATGTAAGTTTGCTTATTTTCATATTTTTGAAATACCTTCAATGTTAAGGATAATCCATATTTAACATGTTTTTTCCCCCAGTAGAAGATTTATTGCATTTTTTATAGAGACCCGTAGACTAGATAGACCATACACATTTTGGTGTGCTTGGCACATCTAACTGCGGTCCTTTTAGAATGGGTCAGATGAAGTAGCTTCGGCTACCACCAAAGGTGTCTTTGCACTCTGACAGGAAAATGATTCTCTGGCTTAGACGAAAGGCGACAACATGCTCGTGTTGGTAGATGAAAAGGCCTTTGACACAGTAATGTGACCAAGGGGTCAAATAGACAAACCACACGGGATGAAGTGATCCAGGTGGATGGTGTATATAAGGATCAAAGGTGCCATGGACAAGGGGAGAGGATGTGGTCTCACGGCTAGACTGCCGACTTTGGAGCGGGGAAACCAAGGTTCGAGCCTCGGGTCGACTCCACATCCTGTGATTCTGGGCAAATCACTTAATCTCCCCATGCCTACCAAAAAAATGAATGTGTCCTTGTGTAACGTAACTGGTGCTCATGTAAAGCGCTCCAATACCTTCGGGTCGAGTTTGCGCTATATAAATCTGCAAAAAAATAAAAATAAATATCCAGGCACCATGGCATGGTATACCCAGGCAAAAAAACATGCTCTGAGAGTGTCATTTGAGGCACAAGCTAGGCACATTACTTGAGATGCCTGGTGCTGGACCTTTTTGGAATAGAGCACTGAACATTCTAATCATCTTGGGTGTTGCAATATTATACATTTTACACTACCACGTTTCTCCTACTGCAGTCTCTATTTTTGCACAGTTTTGCAATGATCAGTTTATGCTTTCTGGCTTTCCTACAATGTCCAATTATTTTGTTTTTGCCATTACCTGCATTGTGGTTTTCTAGCTGGCACTTTTACGCGCCAGACTACTTTGTGCGTAGATGCCATGTCTCTCGGTACAGGCATCATATGATAATAGAACCTCCAACTGAAGCTTCCTTCCTTGTGCACGCGAGGACGGCAATGACGCATTCACGGTATTCTTACGCTAGCAGAACGTGACGATGCTGTTTGAGCAATCACCTGTTCCAGAAAGGATTTCAAAATGACAAATTAATAGGATGTGAGCTTCATGAAACCCTTGTATTCAGATTTTGAATCGTGTTTTCTGTCTTTAGTAAACCGTGGATTATCAAACCGTCGACCTTTAATCTTTTAATGGAAATTCTCAATTTACTAAACTACCCATAAAACGGTAATGGGATCCATGGCTCGTGTACGGTGGGGATTATTCAAGCAGAGTCCTGCTCGCGGGCAGATGTCGGAGGGGCGGGAGTGCGCTCTTTGGATGAAGCAGGCCGAGGTCTTCTTGAGCCCACAGGTCCCGCTCGTGCAATCAGGGCATACTGTGGATCACATAACACGAGGAAGACCAGAAGTAGCACAACTTGATGCGGAGACCACAAGACGCAGCCGAGGGCCTGAGTGCATTTCTTCTTAGAGTGTGGATTTTAAGTGAAGCACGTAGGAGGTTACCATGGGAAACACGAGGGAACGAGGTAACAGGAAATCTAGGTGGTTATTAACGAAAGCCGAGCTGCAGGTTACTTTTGGCAGTGAGGGAAAGTTTGTTTAAAGAAGAATGTACTGAAATATGAACTCACTTAGGAAAAGAAATAGGGAGAAACTGCAGTTCTCTATGTAATGAGCTCAGAATGCAACAAAAAAAACCTGTGGTTAATTAAAGCGTGTTAATAAAACTAATGGATATAAAATAAAGGCATGGCAACAGTTCAGTGGTACGAATTTAAAGCACCTTAATCGGTATCTTAAAGCACTTCAAATCGCGCTTTAATTCTGTTCCCTGGCCAGCTTCTTTTGAAGGATCTACCCCTTCCTGTTGCCCATAGCTTATTTTTTTGTTGTTGCAGTTTTATATAACGTGAGCTCGACCCGTAGGTACTGGAGCACTTTACATGAGCACCAGTCATATCACACAAGGACACATACATTTTTTGGCATGCATGGAGAGATTAAGTGATTTGCCCAGTATCACAGGATGTTGAGCCGACCCCGAAACTCCAACCTGGTTCTGCATGTCAAAGTCGGCAGCTCTGACTGTTTTACGCCACATCCTCTCCCGATCTTATGATCGACAAGATTGTCTTTTAGCCAGGTCTTTAAGTGGGATGAAAAAACTGGGGGGTCTCTCAAAGGGGCGTGGCCAATGTAATTAAGGGTGTGGCTCAAAAACACATAAGCTAAAAATCAGTGCTTAGCATTGTGTGCCGCCCGACTTGTATTTTACTGTTTCTGTCATTGCATCCAGATATATGATACAACAAGTAACATCATAACCACAACAAGTCAGGACTATTGGTTTTGTCAATCGTTGTTAGTTGCATAAGATAAATAAGCAGCAACTATGGCTTGTATATAATATTGAAAAAGCTTCCACTTAAAGCCCTGGTGACACCACAACAATGTTGCTGCTCCTGAGTTTCAAAATGAGAAGGGAAATCCAGAGAGAAAATGACTCTTGTTAAAGGATTTCCCTTCCACCCTACAACTTTCACCTGGCATGACGTCATACCGTAACTTCTCCACTAGTGAGAAGTAAGCAGTGTGAGCACGCGCACATCGATGTGCCTGCTGTCCGGAAAAAACAGACCGGCTGTGCCAGGGCACAAAACAGAGCCGGATAGAGACCTGTTTTGAGGCCCCCTTTAAAAAACTGCTGGTGCTCAGCACCAATGAGACCCGGCCCACTTAAAGCCCTGCTTTTAGCACTGCATCCTAATACAAGCCCCTGAATTATTCCATTGTAGTATCGCCCCTGTGGTCGTCTCTCATCTAATATGGAATGTTGTGCTCAGTCTCTGCAGTTGGTTTTCAACATGTGTTTTTAGCAGTGGTTTCTAGCCAGAAATGACTGGTCTATATTGTATTAACCTATAGTGCAGAAGCTGCAGTGATTAATGTATCTTGTGAATCCAGCCCTTTTTTTTTTATTTCTCTATACAATATTATAAAAATGCACTCAAAGCACTTTACCTAGCACTTCAATTAGTACTTCAATTTCTTCCCTGTTTAGCTCCTCTTAAAGGATCCACTCTCGCCTGCTTCTGTTGAGTGCAGCCTATGCTCAACAAGAGTTTCTGCTGGCACAGCACAGTAATAATAGCTCCCAAATCCATCCATTTTGCAGCCATGTGGTCTTTTCCTCTATTTGTGCCTGTTATGAAATGGTATTGTAGCACTAGCCAGCAGACTTTCAGGATGTGGGTTTAGCGGTGGATTCTAGCCAGAACTGACTGATCCATATTACACTGACCCATAGTGCAGGGGTTGCACTGATTATTGGATCCTGTGAAGCCAGATCGGTGATCCAACATTTGACATCCGGAGCAGCCCTATTTCCTTCAATCCCTTCGTTATAATATACCTATGGTGCACAAGTATACTGCTGCCAACCAAACTACACCGCAGCACTGGTGAATGAGGATTTTCAGTATTAAACACCCCATGATTGGCACAGGCAATGGTTTTAATGAATGACTAACCAGCTACCAGCAATGCATTAGTGCTCCTTCAATTAAATGTTGTTGCACTGTAGGTGCCTGATCTTCAACATAGTGACCTGGCAATCAAACCACACTGGGGTGTTAGTGCATTATAATCCTTACTGTCGGATGCTTCGCTCTTGAGCATTGTAAACTTTTAGTTTTTAATGTATCTTAAATTTACCAGTGTATTAAATTAGATATAATTAGATCAAACTGTATGTACATAATAGATTTTTAATGTTTCTTGATGTGCCTAGCTATTGTAATGATTTTTAATAATTGCACAATTTTCTTTACAATATTATAAAAATGCACTCAAAGCACTTTACCTAGCACTTCAATTAGTACTTCAATTTCTTCCCTGTTTAGCTCCTCTTAAAGGATCCACTCTCGCCTGCTTCTGTTGAGTGCAGCCTATGCTCAACAAGAGTTTCTGCTGGCACAGCACAGTAATAATAGCTCCCAAATCCATCCATTTTGCAGCCATGTGGTCTTTTCCTCTATTTGTGCCTGTTATGAAATGGTATTGTAGCACTAGCCAGCAGACTTTCAGGATGTGGGTTTAGCGGTGGATTCTAGCCAGAACTGACTGATCCATATTACACTGACCCATAGTGCAGGGGTTGCACTGATTATTGGATCCTGTGAAGCCAGATCGGTGATCCAACATTTGACATCCGGAGCAGCCCTATTTCCTTCAATCCCTTCGTTATAATATACCTATGGTGCACAAGTATACTGCTGCCAACCAAACTACACCGCAGCACTGGTGAATGAGGATTTTCAGTATTAAACACCCCATGATTGGCACAGGCAATGGTTTTAATGAATGACTAACCAGCTACCAGCAATGCATTAGTGCTCCTTCAATTAAATGTTGTTGCACTGTAGGTGCCTGATCTTCAACATAGTGACCTGGCAATCAAACCACACTGGGGTGTTAGTGCATTATAATCCTTACTGTCGGATGCTTCGCTCTTGAGCATTGTAAACTTTTAGTTTTTAATGTATCTTAAATTTACCAGTGTATTAAATTAGATATAATTAGATCAAACTGTATGTACATAATAGATTTTTAATGTTTCTTGATGTGCCTAGCTATTGTAATGATTTTTAATAATTGCACAATTTTCTTAATGATAAATTCTGAAATTCTAAGTGGCAAGGGTAATAAAGGAGAAAGTTGTAGCTTATCGGAAGGGTTAAAGAGAGAAAAAAGGAATGGAATATGCTAATGCTAAAGAGAGGAACAGGTGTTTTCTCTCTTGTAAAGAAAGAAAAAAAGGAAAGGGGAAAATAGATAAAGGCAAAGGGGAAAGAGATCAAACAGGCATATGCTAAAAGAAGAGCTCACACACAAATAAAAATAAATAACCACACTAACCAATAAGTAAATAAACAAATATATAAACAATTACAGAAATGAAGGGAAACTGTAGATTACATTTGTATTTCCTGAATAGATGGTCCGAGATCATTGTAGTTTAATTTTAAAAAAATACCCCTAATATTATTCAGCCAGAGATTAATCAACCGTGATTAATCTCTATTTGCTTAAACATGGAATCATAAACAGAGCATGTCCTGAAACAATCAATTTCTCTCTTAACGTTATGATTCACCACCACAATCCAAAACCATGCCACAGATTTTTTGTGTGGGCCAGGGCTTAGTCAGAAATATAAGCTGATTATATTAAGTTACTAATAAAATAAGCTACTAGTTTTTTTTTAAGAATGGCTGCTTCTCCTTTATTTTAGTCAATGAAGTTGGCTTTCCCAAATAGGACACTAAATATATGCAACTGCACCTGCGACATTTCTTATAAGTCTGAAGAGCTGTGGGGTGGATTGGGGGCAGGGCGGGGTGGGGGTCGGGGAAGTCGACATAAGACAGGATAAGTTAAATTAAAAAAATTTAAAAACACTTACCTTGCGCTTGCCACATCGCCGAGTCGGCGAGCAGAAGGTAAGTGGTTTTATTTATTTTTTAATTTAACTTATCCCGTCATATGTTGACTTCCTCGCCCCCTGCCGCACCGCTCTTACCTGTGCCGGCCGCCACTGGTTGCCAGTGCACAGTTTATGACGGTGGCGGCCACTGGTACTTGGCTTTGTGGTTCAGATCTTATTTTTCATCATAAGACTTTGACCCCCCAGAAGAAATGGGACTGTAGGAAAGGAAGAAAGGAGGAGGAAGAAGAGAAAGAAAGGAACGCAGGGAGAAAGGGAGAAAACAGGGATGAAAAAGAACCTGCACGAGTGACATAAAAAGAAAGTTTACGGTGGTGGAAGAAAGAAGCATGAGATGGAATTGAATCTAGGCAACCTAGACATTCAGAAAACAGCATTCTGCAGTGGCGGTGGAGGGCTCCACAAAAAATGTATGCCCGTGCACTTATTTAGTTTTACAAATTAAGCACTAGCAGTTGCATAATATTAACAGACTCCTCTAACTGAGCTGGGTTTTTTTTACTACTGTCAGGCCAAGAAGGAAGTGGGAATGTGAAGGAGGCAGGGGAAGGGAAATGGGAAAGGGTCAGGGAAGGCAAAGGGGAGGGGGAGGGAAAGGGGTGAAGGTGGCAAAGGGGCGGGGGAGGGAAAGGGGCAGAGAGGGAAAGGAAGAGAGAAAGCAAAAGGGAAAGAGAAAGTAAAAGGAAGGTTGGAGAGAATCGAAGTGGGGGAGGTAAAGGCCGGAGGGGAGGTGAGCAGTAAGGGTGGGATGGAGGGGCGGAGCAAGGGTGGAAGGGAAGAAAGAGGGCATGTGGTCAGGAGTGGAGAGGAGAGGCGGGGAGAAGAGAGGAGAGTAAGGGAGCAGAACACCCTGAAATTCTGTAATATTTGAAAACTCTTCTCTTCCTTCTTGGCACCAGCAGCCAGAAGAGCAGTAGGTTTGCCAGAAGCAGCTAGAGAGGGTCCCGTGTACAGT
The DNA here is from genome assembly GCA_963921515.1 of Calotriton arnoldi. Taxonomy (NCBI): domain Eukaryota; kingdom Metazoa; phylum Chordata; class Amphibia; order Caudata; family Salamandridae; genus Calotriton; species Calotriton arnoldi. The sequence continues at coordinate 1,354,330 of CAWUFW010005229.1, read as the reverse complement.
GAAGGGCACATACATTCCTGTCCACTACCCTACTTCCCCTCCCTTACTCATGCCCATGATCTCTCTCCATCATTTCCTCCCTGTTCCTTGTGTTCTCAATTGTAAACTATTGGTGCTTTCAAAATGAATCAAGAGCAATTGGAATCTGTAGAATGTGTGTCTGTGTATGAATGGAGAATCCATTAAGGAATTGATTGTCTCATATCCAGTTCTATATCCTACCATCGGGAAAATTGCAGCCTCAGAAATGGTACCATGAGTAAGCACGTTGAGGAAGATCAACAAGACGAAGATGATGAGAACGGGTAAGAGTCTGCCACCTCTGATGGACAGATTGTTGAACTTTAGGGCTACCAGTTCCTTCCCAGACCAATGTCTAGGAAGAACACCTGAAGGACAAGAGTTCAGGACGTAGTGAGACGTGTGAGTTGTTGGCTACTGTCTCAAATAATTTACAGAAGCCCACAAATAGGTGGAACCTTAGAAACCAAAAACTTCACCATCAAGTCAAGGCTTATAAAAGGCAATGAGGACGGTCCTTTACATGATTGGGACATACATAGTTAAGAGGGAAACGTTCACAACATGGTTGTAGTCAGGAGGTTAGCACAATTCTTTGTCAGTAGGCTGGAATAGCATGTGCCAGATTTGGAAAAGTCTCTCCTCGCATAAGTGAAATGGATTCGGAGCAGAAGATGTGTATGAAGGACTAGGTAATGGGAGAAGGTTGGGAGAGTAAAGCAGATTAAGAAACTGGGGGGGTTGAGTTTGAAGGTCACTTTATATTTTCTTGACCTCTTCAACAAAGAAAATATTTTCAGGCTGGTGCAAAGCACCTACAATTATAGAGTGGTACGGCTGATGAAATCAAGGGTGAGGCTGGATTGAGGAGTGGGAACAGAACTTAACGGATACTGACGACTTCTTGAATCGTTTTGGCAAGAATGTCTTTTTTTGGCCACATATTTAGTCTTCATTTAACTAAGAGATGGCCTGTTATATTGATACTAGGTCTGATGTCCTAGAAATATCCACAGCAGGTCTAGAACCAGCAGCCCTTTTAGGTCTGGCTTGACAGCGCTGTTGTCTGCAAGACATACGGTTACCAATTCTTTAAAATATATGTGGTAATAGCTATGGCTCCACCCAAATTACTGCTCTCTCATCTCTTGCTGTTGGCTATTTGACATATCTTTTCACATTCCAAAAGTGCTTCTAATGGAATGTATGAGGGCCTATTTTACAGCTGAAGAGAACACTCAATCGGTCACGCTGTTTGTCACAATTAAGTTCATTATTTCCTATATGCTTGCTAAAGTAAAAGTAGCCCTTTCGCAAAGATTTCCCCACGTTGGCAAAGCCAAGAGCACAATTTAATGTTATAAACATTCCTGAATTCCTGCATTTGCACTCCTTCAAGGCAGACCTTTTGGTTTTGCCAATGCGTGTTTCTTTTAGCCTCAGTCCAGCATCAGCTGATTGTAATCAGTACCACCAAACCCACCTCTCAGTGACTAAATGTTCGATCAGTTGAATGTTTGATTTCACCAAACTTCAAATTTTTCGCTCTCCGTCAAAATGGGACGAGTTTCTTTTGCTCTCTAAAGCAGTACATTGCTTCCGGAGCAGGCAAAATAATTGTGTGATAAATAGTGAATTTAATTGGGGTAAATCATAAGTTAATAGAAACGTCGTTTTGGTAGGAATGCGACGTAATGCTAAAACTAAACTTAACCCTACACTGTACCATAATGGTTACACCAGACCTCTCCCTCATGGCTTTCTCCTGAGTGCAGACTGTTCCTCTTACATGGACTTTGCCTCCTCGTCTAAAAGTAATAAAAAAAAAAACAGGCCACGTGGAGTTAAGCAAACAGTTCACCTGGAGGTTTTTTTTTTTTCTTTTACACAAGAATCTCTTTAATGGTCTGCACATATAACTCAGACGGCGAGAAAGTTCGCAAGTCAGCACAAAAACACACATTGTCGAACATTTTATCTCTCCAACATGCCCTAAATCACCGCCTTAAGCCCAGCAACACCAAAGTGCAAGCGATGAGCAAGCGCTTAAAAGAGTCAAACAGGACACGCGGCGCAAAGCTCCTTCCAGCTATAGTGCAAACACAGCTACCATATAATGCCAACATCAAGCAGGCGTTATGCAAATCTGGAAATGATCGTCATTATATTAGAATTATGGCATTTTCAGAAATCAAATCCCTATTTGAAAATAGGAGTAATCAATTGTTTTTCGGGCAAATGCCATTAAAGGGTTTGATATATTTTGTCCCGCATGAGCCGGATTTCATTGCCTCACGGTATAAATCCAAGGAATTCGCTGAACGCCTGTGTAAACACGGCAAGTATGTCACAGCCGCAGCTCCTGCCGGCTGACACAGACATGGCAGCCGAGGGGAACAGAGGCAGCTGTTGTGTACACAGCAGAATTAAGTAGCTGTGAAACTTGGGGACTGAACAGCCCTATGCAGATTTTCTCATCTGATATATTTTTATCGCGAGGCTGACAGAAGACTCTTTATTGCAGGGTATCGATGCTCGCACCTAAAAGTCTGATGTAGCAGGAAGCGACTGACGTAGTCGAACTATAGATAATTACCCTCGCAGAGATGACGAACACATTTGCAAGGAGATTTGCGCTAATGAAACAGAGCAAAAAGGATGTCTGCACTGGATGGTAGTTGTGAGAGAGAAAACAGAAAGAGAAAGGAGAGGCAAAGACGAGATAGAACAAAGAGGGGATAGAATGGGGATGCGGGACTTGGATAAGAGAGATGAGAAAGAGAGAGAAGAAGAGGGCTTGTTGATGGGCAGAGAGAGATGAAAAGAGGCAGAGTAGGAGAAAGGTAAGGGAAGAGCGACAGAGAGGAAGGAAATACAAAATGCAGCGAGGACAAAAGAGGGTGAGTTCTCTGCATCCGTTCCAGAAAAATGGTCAAATTTGAGATAATCTAATCAGAAAATTAATTAAGACAAAGATTACTGTAGTCACAAATGGAGTCAATTGATTACTGAATAAGAACTGTGAATTAAACCTGACAGGTAAAAAGTAGAGCACGTCTTGTAGCCTGAGACAATACTAATACAGAGCATTATCCTATCAGTGACTCAGAAGTGGAGGCTCGGTGCTACCATGGCCAAATATGCTCACCTTAGAACCAATCAATCAATCAATCAATCACAGAATTTGTAAAGCGCACTACTTACCCACGAGGGTCTCAAGGCGCTAGGGAAAAAAAGGGGGGGGGGGTGCTGCTACTGGTCGAACAACCAGGTCTTGAGTAGCCTCCTGAAGGTCAGCAGGTCTTGGGACCACAAACCTAGAGGTAGATAGAACGACAATTGACCAATGTCTGTTGTGTTATGAGGATATTTCACATGGCGATGAGGATTGGGCAGGGTGCTATTGGACTAGCTTGACCCTAATCCTTCGAATCCTTCATTAACAGCCTGCTGTAAGAGGATGTGGCCTAATGAATATAGTGATCGACCTTGAAACTGGGGAACCGGGTTTGAGTCTTCGCAAGGACGCTCAACATGCTGTGATTCTGGGAAAATCACTTAATCTCCCCTTGCCTACCAAAATAAATGTGTCCGTCTGCAACGTAACTGGTGCTCATGTAAAGCACGCTGATACCTTCAGGTTGAGTTTGCGCTATATAAAACTCCCCCCACCCCCCAAAAAAAAAATCTGAAAGAGCTTAAAGTTACTTCGCCGGCGATGCTTAGACCCACAACTCATTATAAACCATATTATCAATTTTTTGACACAAAAATAAGCATACGATCTGCTTCTACCCTCAAGGAACTAGTTCCCAAGTGTAACTTCAGCTCTGTAGGAGACAACCATCTGTCCCTACTGGTACTAACATTATGTACCACCCTCCCTGTCGAGATCAGAAAGCAGTCTAAACAAATCCTCTACTATTAAAAACCTAGCTCTTCATATAAGGTCTCTGAATCATATTGTTTCTTGCTTGTGATGTGAGGCCTCATTGTTAACCAAAGATCACTTGCGTAGCTACTGGACTGGTATATGCTCAATGTATTTTTTGCACAGTAATGATACGTTGCTGATACATAGAGTCTAAAATAGTGAAATACACCAGTATAATGACTGTTTGAGCAGAATTGGCCTTGGGCTGACTTGTGTTTGATAAGCTGGATTTAGATGGAGTCCTCCGGACTGAGACTGCTTACTTTCCTAAAGAATTCCACAAATGGAAAGGGATTTGTGTTTTTTACTTTTTCTGTGCACTGGAAAAAGAATAACTATGAAACCTAACCTCAAAATGCAAGCTTAGCCAACACTAAAGATGCCTCGTTATCCTTTGTACCAATTGGACCATTAAGTGATGATGTGGCCATTCATCACCAATTGGGTCCACCACTAATCGGTGGAATGGACATGGCCACATTTATATCCATGGAAGCAGACTCAGACAAGTGACATAGTAAGAAGCAGTTTGCAATGCAGGAGAATGGAGCATTATAGAACATTTTGATAGATGGATGTGGCAGGCAAGCTTAAGTAGGCCCTTCCAGCTCGCATGCACCAGAAATGACTCAGAGACATCGCATCTGAGAGCAAACTGGCTCCTCCTCACTTGAAAGTAGGCCTGGGTGGATTTTCAACTATGCCGGAGTAATTGGAGTAATTTTGTTAATTCTGTGCTACTCATTGAGGCGGAATTACCAATAATTATGCAATTATTCCTGCTCATGTAATTTGGGGGGGAAAATATCTTACTGCAAGAGCACATTTAGTGAGCACGAGCGGCTGCTTGCACTCGCTATTCGTATTCTGCTGTATTTAGGGCTATTTCTTAACGCAAAATGCATGCTCGCATCCACCTTGGACGCGAGGGTGCATTTTGTACTAAGAAAATAGGGTTAAATGACAAGAGTAAATTGGGAAAAAATAATACCCTAACAGCACATTTAGCTATTAATGCTTTGTTACAGTTTTTCATAGAGCAAAATGCATCCTTGCACCTATTTTGGACGCGAGAGGGCATTTTAGTGCTAAGAAATATCACAACGCAGAATGCTCTTAAGGATGTTGATGTCAAACACTATACTGCAGAAAATGTGAAAACCGATAAAAAGCTAGACTGGAAATCGTATTTTAAAACTGATTTACACTAAATAGACTTATATTGTTTATGTCTCTTCCCAGCAAGGGTATTGGAGTGTAAAGGTTAGTGAATTAACGCCATCAAGGCACTCAGTGACTTGTCATACTATTCATTGATTTCCGATACAGACTGTCATCTTTAAAACTGACGGCATAATACTGAAAATAAATCGGAAATGGAACGTCCATGGGGTCAAACTCTAACAACCTTTTGATGGCTCCTTTCTAATGCTGAACCCCTAAGTGGCAAATGCTTTCTCTTCCAGATAAGAGGCTCCACAAGGGCCTGCTTACAGAACATGGATGCAAAAATTCCCCCTTTATTGCACACATTTACAAATTTAGCCAGAAACATATCAGGTCCAACTCTACTTTCTCAATTAGAGGTCAGTCGAGCAAACTTTTTACCGACACTTTTGTACGGTTTAGAAGCATAGCGCCTAATATTTGGCAACTTTCGAGTACAGCGCAATGCAGTCTATTCAGGAAGATTTTTTGTCTTCTGAACTCCATTTCCCAAGATCAAATCCGTTTCAATGTACAGTTAGCGAAGGCTGGAACCCTGAAATACCACTTGAAAAAAGACCTGTACGTAGGGCAGGCCTTTACCATGTGCCAGCTGGGCGAGCGCCCAGGGCGCCGGCCTTTAGAGGGGCACAGGGTCTGCCTGCAGCAGTCTTCTCCCTATGTGGCTTCATATTTTGACCAGTGCATTAAATGGGTAGGTACTTTCCAGTACTTAGTACCTGCACTTCTAATTTGAAAGGGAGAGTACCTGCACTTCTAATTTGAAATGGAGAGTACCTGCACTTCTCAGCACTGCTGCAATACATCTAATTGGAGAGCATCGGAATTCTCAGGAGCAAACAGGTACTCTAAATAGTGAGTACCTGCATTTTAATATTTCCATTTTAAACACCGAGTTTGACCACTTTTTTGTCATGGCTTTCCTTTCTCTTCACAGGTCCTCCAGCATCTGAGGACGTGTGAACGCCCGTACAGGTCTGGGGAAATTGACCGCAGGACTGTGGTTGAATGCGTCGTATGACTCTTGGACGCTCATGGGATGGATAGGAAACAGACTATATGACCTGAGGAACTGAACTATTGAGAGGAGTTGTATCTCAATTAATTGGACCTTGGGAGTTATACGTCCTTCCATATCTAGGAGAACCGGTGGATTAATAATATTGGCCTAAGGAAACCCTTGTTAAGGTGAAACGCGTTGGCTGCACTGTCTGTAACATGTATGAAGGATCTTAACAAAGAATACGCTACATGGATAGCAAGGATCTATGAGTCATATTTTGGAGTTAATCACCTATGTTAAACAATTGTTGTTCGTTGCCTTTCTTATCTGTATATATAATTTGATCCCAAAACCGAGGATCTTGCTCTTTTTAGCTGAAGAATGCCCAGTTTTTTTTTCCCTCTATCTACCTACAACCCAAATGCTAAATTATTTAAAACTGCCTGTTCCCTGGGATTTTAAGGTTAATTACATTCAATTACATAAGATTTTGCTTTGGCCTGTTTGACATTGATGACATTTCCCAAAAGTGGAACTATGAGAGAAAATACAGTTGCCACTTTTGCACTTCTGAACACAAATCTCGCGCACGTTTTATGTTGCTGGACAGCTCTTAACCTAGGTCTCAAAAGACTATTATTGCCACACTTAAGAAGGCTGGAGGTCCACACTTGGCATGACGCAATGCTGTCGTTTTAATGGTTTTAAAGGCCAGTTGACCAACTGGCTTTATAAAACTGATGATTGTAATAGCTGACAACTTGGAATAATGAACTGGCCCGAGACAGTTGAAGTATTCATTGTTCTTTTTCTTCTCTGAATCATTGCTTTTGTTGTTGATAACTAGTGTGTTTTGTCCTTTTTTATTTAACGTTTTGTTTTATCTCAATATATTGAAATAGTTTTAAGAAATTAACAATAAAGTGCTTAACTAGCTCAGCGCATCGGTGTCACTTAGAAATGACATGATAACAGATTGTACATGTTGATTCACGCATCCATGTGTGCTCCCAATATACGTTTTGTACTGGTGTAAGTTAGCTTTAGAAATGATTTAATGTTTATTCTTGATTTAGGATGTGTTAAAATTCACTGATTTCAAAGCAAATATTGCGGCAGCAAGCAAGGTTGTAGAAGTTGATAATGCAGCCCATGGATGGGTGGACGGGAGGGAACTGCCCTGTCTCCCTTGGGTGCTTGGGAGAGGAAGGAAACAAGCGAGGTGTGGCGTGGCAGCAGCCCTGCAACCGCAAACACGTCATGTCACTTGTGCACCAAAAAGAATCATTTCCCCTCTGTGTGGCTCACCCAAACACCTACCCTGGTACTTGTCCTTAGCACTGTTGTGGGCCAGGTGGGCAGGAGATGTTATGTGTCGTGTACAGGTTGTCGCTGGGGGAAGGCCGTGAAATACCTAGAAGGATGAGCTCTGGGTAACAGGCCGGGGCGTATCTTCGGGGGGGTGCTAGACCCTCCTAAAAGATTTATTCTGTAACAAATAGTTGGGTACAGGTGCTTTCAGTCGGGTATGGTGAGGTGTCTGTCAGATTTCACTCTGGATTTTTACATGCCCACATTGACAAAAACACACTCTCTCTCGTTTCTGCCTTAAAACTTGGTTAGTTTGAAAACTATTCTAAGTGCCACAACTCCTCTCTCTTTCAACTGCCTCTTAAGCCCCCGCGTGCCCTGCTTCTCATAATATATTTTAATAGGATATGCTAACGTGATTGTTAGAAAATCTGAAGCTTACACCCCCCCCAATCTCACTGACCAATCTACGCCCCTGGTAACAGGGAAGCAAGAAATGGGTTTTCTTGGGTAGGAAAGAGTAGCAAAGGGGAACTTTGTCCTAGTCCTGGTGTGGGCAGATGGGCAAGGGGCAGGTAGTAATAATACGTTTACATGGGTGGCTGCAAGCCCTTAAAGTTGTTTGGAACACATTACAATGGTTTTGATGAAGGTAGGGTTACGAGGCGGGGAAATGTAGAGTGGGGGGGATTAGTGATTTCTAGTAAGCTATCAGGGCATATTAGTTTGTGCAGCCAAGCAGAAGAATGTAAAATGTGAGCTCAGCTTTCTCCTGAATAAAAGCAGTCTTTTTCACAAAGATGAGCTGGTCTGTGGTTCACTTGTCTCCCAGAGTTTTGAAGCTGTGAACTCAGCACAGCTCTCCTGTTTGTATTTTTGATTCTGAACACCCTTTCATTGTAGCAACAAGAATATCCCACACATGCCATAACTGGTATCAACAATACAGCAGTTCTACATTCTCCAACATGAATGGGTGTATACTGGCCAATATTTGAAGGTGCTAGCTCGTCCATGTCATAGATCATATCATTTCATAGTAAGTGTGCCTTATGAACATACTCCTAGCATTTCCCACTGAACTATGGTGCAAAATCAACAGTGTCTCTTGAAAATCATCTGCACGAGTGCTAAGTGACATCTAATGGTGTAGCTCCTAATGGGAATTATTCCTTCCTCTTGTCCACATTTCATGTACCGGACACATAACAACAATACACAAGGAATTTGCAGGAAGGTGATTGTATGTCCTTGGCGGGATGCTCTAGAACGCCCTTTTACCGCACTTGACACTCAACACAGACTTCCTGACATTCTTCAGAAAAGCATGGCCTCCCCTATCCTACACCACATGAGAAAGGGCCTAAAGAGTCTATGCCCAAGCAGCCTTAATCTCATATCCTGCATAACAGGCCATCAGCAGATAATCAGCAAACAACTTTCTGTGGGAAGCTCATGCCTCTCATATTCAGGTAAAATCTTATTTGATGACGTTTTACATGTTATCAAACATGAGGTGTAATATAGATCCAAACACCAGCTTCCGGGTTGGCACCAGCATTCACTCAACCCACATACTCAGGTTTTCAATAATCCTTAGGTGTTTGCTTGAAGAAGGTGAGGAGCTTGATTCCAAGACTGTGGGACATTTTTTACTAAAGTGAAAGTTTTTTTATACTTCAAACGAACACCCAAGGATTATTGAACTTATCAGATACATGCGCCGAGTCGCTAGAGCCAGCATTTATGGATAAGCGGGTGCCCATTACAGAAAATATCACTAGCACTGCTGCATTTAACGACTCATCAGCTGTAGTCTGATTTAATTAAGTGCAGATGATGTGAAACTGCACAACATAATTTGTATCTGTCCATAAATTGATCAAATGCCTAAAACCACATTTACGGCATGTACAAACACCAGGCTCATTTATGAACTAGGCAATCTTCTCGCTTTGTTTTCTCGTCTACCTATTTCACAACCCAGCCTTTGCCAGACAGGGCACTCTTGATCGCTGATAAACATTTTTGACACCAGTAGGTTCATTCACAACTGCTAAACTGTCACTTCTCTTTGCTGCTCACTTCCCTTGCACCAAAGATCTCTGGAGTCAGGGTCGGATTGGTAACGTGGGCACTCGGGAAATGGCCGAAGGGCCGGTAGCCGAGTTCCAGCTGTGGGCTGCTTTTTAGGGCAGCCTGGGGGCTGTCTGTGCTGTTAGGATGCCACCAGTGGGTGCCTGAGTGGACTTTCTAGAGACAGATGGGTGTAGGTATTACTCCCTTTCTCTAGCTGGGCCGGCCCATTAATGTATGCTCATTGAGCGGGGGCAGGGGACCTGAGCAGAAGTGGTCTCACTTGCATTCATGTGTGGCTCAGCAGTGTGAACTAATCTGTGCATTTAAAAAAAAAATCTAAGTGAAGTTAATAAAACATGCCCCCACCCCCTTTGTTTTCATACAACTTCGCTGAAGCAGTGTTTTGCGGAAAGGCAATACGCAAATGTGTGCCCGGCCGATTTTTTATCCCAATTCAACCCTGTCTGGAGTGACTGGAAAGAGACATGTGCATTTACAAAAAGAGTGTCAAAGCATTATTAACAGATTATCCATCAAGTAATGCAGCTCAGTGCTGGAATGAGCAGATTATTGTTCTTTAATGAGCTAAAACAATGGGAAGCAGTTGTTAGTTCCAAGTCCTGCACTTGACCACGCGTAAAAATTCACTTCTCTTTAATTGTCATTTCAATCTGTCCCAATGTTCCAGAGGTGACAGCTTAAAGCACAAGTTACTAACTTGTGTAACGATATATCTGTAAGAGACAGTAGTTAGTGACAGATTCCTTACCTTAGAATATCCCCAGGCGACATGCTGGATCCGGAAAGTTTTGCGTAGCAGTACCCTTGCGCGTCGGTAGGCGGCGCCGTGCGGCTCCGCGTCCGTCGTCGGCGTCGTGATCGCCGGGATGACGTCGCGGGCAGTACTTAGGCGCCGCCCCTGCGCGCTGACGTCAGTTCTGTACACGACTTTCCGCGCCAGGAACGCAGAGCCATGCAAGAAGCTGACACAGGTGTCTGAAAAATACTAGGGCCCTGAAAGGGATGTCCTTAACCCTAGAAATCAGTTCGCAGAACGGGGAGGATGGGTGGGCGGTAGGAATCTGTCACTAACTACTGTCTCTTACAGATATATCGTTACACAAGTTAGTAACTTGTGCATCTGAAAGAGACACGTTAGTGACAGATTCCTTACCTTAGAATAGATACCCCAGCAATACCAACCCCGGTGGTGGGTCTGCGAACAAAGATCAGACAAGGAAGTCCTGGAGGACAGAACGGCCAAAGAAGCCGTCCCTCCGGACCTGACTGTCAAGGCAGTAATGCTTAGTAAACGTGTGCAGCGAGGCCCACGTAGCTGCCTGACAGATAACCGGCAGCGGAACACCGCGGCCCAAGGCCGTGGTAGCAGCCGCTGCCCTGGTGGAATGGGCACGCAGCCCAACAGGAGGCTCCTTCTTGGCCAAAGAATAGCAGGTCTTGATGCACAAGGTAACCCAGCGGGAGATGGTCCTCTTGTGCACCGCCCGACCTTTTTGGCGCCCACGTAGCCAACAAAGAGCTGGTCATCCACCCGGAAGCGTTTTGTGCGGTCGATATAGAAGGAGAGCGCACGTTTTGGGTCCAGACGGTGGAGCCTCTCTTCCTCTCTGGAAGGATGCGGAGGCGGAAAGAAGGTGGGCAAAGTGATGGACTGCCCAATGTGGAAAGCAGTAACCACCTTTGGCAAGAAGGACGGACGCGTCCGAAGAACAACCTTGTCTGGATGAACAGACAGAAAGGGAGGTTTGCAAGATAGAGCCTGGAGCTCACTCACCCGCCGAGCGGAGGTGATGGCCACCAGAAAGGCTGTCTTCAGAGTCAGAAGACGAAGAGGACAGTTATGCAGAGGCTCAAAGGGAGCGCACATTAAAAAGGTAAGAACCAAGTTCAAGTCCCACTGAGGCATTACAAACGGAACAGGAGGGAAGAGGTGAGTAATGCTCTTTAAGAACCTGTTAACAACAGGGGACTTGAAAAGGGAGGGCTGATCAGGGAGCCTGAGGAAGGCCGAGATAGCACAAAGATAACCCTTGATGGTACCCAGGGCAGAACCCTGTTGGGCCAGAGAGAGAAGGAACAGAAGGACCTCAGAAAGAGGGGCAGAAAGGGGATCCACAGCCTTTGCTGTGCACCATGCCACAAATTTGTTCCGCCTGCAGGCGTATACCACCTTAGTGGAGGGACGCCTGGCTGCCAGAATCACATCACAAACTTCGGGAGGCAAGTCGAAAGGAATCAACTGCCGCCGCTCAATCTCCACGCAAGCAGGTGTAGACTGGACAGGTTCGGGTGGAGGACCGTCCCCTGCTGCTGCGACAGAAGATCCTCCCGAAGAGGCAGACGGATCGGGGATCTATGCTCATATTGAGTAGCTCGGGATACCAAAGTCTTCGAGCCCAGTCCGGAGCCACAAGAATGACTTGGGCCCGGTCGTGCCGAATCTTCTTCAACACTCTGGGTAGAAGTGGTATAGGCGGAAAGGCGTACAACAGACCGCAACTCCACTCGCGACGAAAAGCGTCGCCGAGCGAGTGCCGCCTTGGAAATTCCAACGCGCAGAACTGATGACATTGCGCGTTCTCTTCGGTGGCGAATAGATCTAACCAAGGCTCTCCCCACTGTAGAAAGAGTCCTTGCGCCACTTCCGAGTGAAGACGCCATTCGTGATCCATCATGCACCTGCGGCTGAGTTCGTCCGCCCTGGCGTTCAGAGAACCTGCCAGGTGTTGAACCATCAGGAACATGCCCTGATGTTCCAGCCATGTCCAGAGGCGCAGAGCCTCCTGACAAAGGGTCCAAGACCCCACCCCGCCCTGTTTGTTGCAGTACCACATGGCGGTGGTGTTGTCTGTGAACACCTGCACTACCTTCCCTTTGACAGAGGGAAGGAATGCCTTGAGTGCAAGCCGGATCGCCCGGAGCTCCAGAAGGTTGATATGGAGCCGGGACTCCGCCGGAGACCAGAGGCCTCTGATCTCCGCCTCTCCCATGTGACCGCCCCATCCCAGAAGGGACGCGTCCGTCACAACTGTATGCTCTGGCTGGGGAAGGGAGAGGGATCTGCCCATGACCCATTGCCGGTTCGAGAGCCACCACTGCAACTGTTTTGCAGTCCCCTCCGAGATCTGGACGTGATCGGACAGGTTGCCCTGGTGCTGCGCCCACTGGAACTTCAGGTCCCACTGCAGAGCCCGCATATGCCATCTGGCATGATTGACCAGCAGGATGCAGGAGGCCATGAGGCCCAGCAGCCTCAGGGTCATCCGTACCGAAACCCAGGATAAAGGCCGAAAGATCGGAATCATAGCCTGAATATCCCGGACTCGCCGTTCGGGAGGATAGGCCCGAAACTGCGTCGTGTCCAGAACTGCTCCGATGAAAAGGAGCTGTGGAGAAGGAATTAGATGCGACTTCGGCACATTGATGGAGAACCCCAGCGAGTGCAGGAGTTCGGCCGTAGTCTGGAGGTGGGAGACGACTGCCTGGGACGAGCCCGCCTTCAGCAGCCAGTCGTCGAGGTAGGGGAAGACTGAAACCCCTGCCCGGCGCAGATGAGCTGCGACCACCGCCATCACTTTCGTGAACACCCGAGGGGCACTGGTAAGGCCAAAGGGGAGCACGGTGAACTGAAAATGCTCGGGGCCTACCGTGAACCGAAGGTAACGCCGGTGGGCCGGCAGGACGGGGATGTGGAAATACGCGTCCTGCAAGTCCAACGCTACCAACCAGTCTCCAGGGTCGAGGGCAGTCAAGACCTGAGCTAGGGTGAGCATCTTGAACTTCTCCTTCCGGAGGAAGCGATTGACGTTCCGGAGGTCCAAGATAGGACGCATGTCCTCCTTGTCCTTTTGGGCACCAGAAAGTAGTGGGAGTAGCAACCACGCCCTACTTCTGGGGTCGGAACATGCTCGATGGCCCTCTTGGTCAAGAGGGCCGTGACTTCCTTCTGTAGAAGCACCAAGTGATCCCCTGACATGCGGTGGAATTGAGGTGGCATGGCTGGGGGGTGGTCTCGAAGGGGAGGGAGTAGCCCCTTCGGACAATGTCCAAGACCCACCTGTCCGAGGTGATGGTGCGCCAGTGGGGAAGGTGATGGCGGACCCTGCCCCCTACTGGCGTGCCGTGCACCTGAAAGGAGGGACTAGGAGGGCTTGGAGGCCGCGGACGGCTTGGAGGTGGTGGCCTGACCCGCACGCTGAGTTGCCCGATCCGCCACGGCGGAATCCACGTCCTCGGCCACGCGAAGACGCCTGCTGCGCGGGCCGGTGGCTGGGCTGCTGACGTGAAGGGGCGCCTACCGTGGCCACGATAGGGGCGAAAAGCAGAAGGCAGCGGAGGGCGTGTAGCAGAAAGGCCCAGGGACTTGGCAGTAGCCCGTGAGTCCTTAAAGCGCTCCAACGCATGGTCTGCTTTGGACCCAAAAAGACCGACTCCATCAAAGGGCATGTCCATGAGAGTATTCTGGACATCCCCTGAAAAACCAGTGGTTCTCAGCCAGGCGTGGCGTCGGAGCGCCACCGTCGTTGCAATCGACCTGCCCAGCGAGTCGGCGGTGTCAAGGCCACAACGGATAGTGTATTTGGCCGCATCCCTTCCTTCCGCAATGGCGCGGGAAAGCAGTGCCTGGACCTCCTCAGGGCACTGGGGCAAAACATCCGCCACCGAATCCCACAGGGAGTGGGTATATCGGCCCAAAAGACAAGCGGTGTTAACGGACCGCAAGCCAGCACTGGAGGAAGAAAAACCTTTCTTCCCAAACTGATCCAGGCGTTTGGATTCCCTATCCGGAGGAGCGGTAGGGAAGGCGGTTTGGGAAGCGGAGGCTTGGACAACCAAGCTCTCAGGAGTGGGGTGGACAGAAAGAAACAGGGGGTCGCCCGGAGCGGGGCGATGGCGTCGTGACACGTTCCGATCCACAGGAGCCCCTGTGTTGGGCTTGGACCAGGCGCCCAAAAGAACGTCAGTGAGGGCGTCGTTAAACGGCAGCACAGTCTCCGCAGAGGAGGCTGCCGGCTGAAGCACCTCTGTCAAGATGTTAGGCTTGACCGTCAAAGTAGGGAGCTGGAGACGTAAGGCCCCAGCAGCCCTACGCAACACCGTACCAAAATTGGCCCCCTCCTCCGTAGCCACGGGAGGAGACAGCATGCCAGTGTCAGGGGAAGTATCCAGACCACTGGCCTCCCCTAGACTCTCTGTCCAGTCCTCATCATACTGACAGTTGCGCGTCAGAGGGTCATCAGACCCCTCCCAGTCCTCCCTGGTCCTCCTCTGGTTCAAAATAAGGAGGAGGAGGGACATTTGGGACCCAAGGTCCCATCGGCGCCGGAGCCGGCGCCGAGCGACGCCGCTCCGGGTCCATGTCCGGAGCCGGAAGGAACTGGGGACGACGCCGCCCGGAGCCCAGGGCGGCGTCGAGAACGGCACCGGAGACATCGGCGCCGGCGGAGGTGTCGTGAGGTCGACCGGCGTCGATGGGGGTTGTGGAGCCGGGATCGAGGCCGGGGCCGAAGCCGGAGCCGGGATCGAGGCTGGAGGCACAAGCGACGCCGGGGCCGGAGCCGCCGGCGACGCCGGAGCAACCCCATCTGGAGCCCGCGGGGCCCGAAGGCGCACCGGAGGGCCTGACGGCCCGAAGAGGCGGGCCATGGCCGACAGGAACTCCTGTACCTTGGCCGGATCCGCCCCCGAACCCGGGAAGGGCGGGTATGGTGGGGGCGACTCCACAGGCAAGTCCGGGGCCGCGGGGACGGTGCCGGGAGGGGCCTCAGCCGAGTCGCGAGACCGGCGAGGCGAAGTCCGAGAGCGACGATGCTTCTTGGACTTCTTGTGCTTAGACTTACCGGACGAAGAAGACTTCGACGCCGACGACCGGTGTGCACTCCGCGAGCGACCCCTGGACCTCTCACGCGACCGGGGCTTCCGTGGAGCCGAATGCCGGGCCTCGAGGAGCTTTCGAGACCGCTCTCGCAAAGCTTTCGGGTTGAGGGCCTGGCATTCGGGACAAGACTCGGTGTCGTGGCCTCGGCCGAGGCAGAAGAGACACTCCCAATGCGGGTCGGTGACGGACATCATCCGCGCACAGGCGCCGCATCGCTTGAAGCCGGGCATCCCTACGACACCTTTAAGTTTGGAAAAACAGTGAAAAAATCACCAAAAAGTATGGTCAAAAATTGACCAGGGCACTGCTCTTCCCGGATCTGCGCTTGCTGGCGCGGAAAAAGAAGAACTGACGTCAGCGCGCAGGGGCGGCGCCTAAGTACTGCCCGCGACGTCATCCCGGCGATCACGACGCCGACGACTGACGCGGAGCCGCACGACGCCGCCTACCGACGCGCAAGGGTACTGCTACGCAAAACTTTCCGGATCCAGCCTGACGCCTGGGGATATTCTAAGGTAAGGAATCTGTCACTAACGTGTCTCTTTCAGATGTGCAGCACACTTTAGGCTAGCCCCACCAGGAATCCAGAGGCCCAGGCATGACATGCAAGTAACCCTGTACACTCTCTCCATCAGCTCTGGAGACATTGGTGTCATATGTGACTGACCCAACCTTCAATACACGAAGGTGGTACAGGTGACTGACTTAGGCTGGCCTTGCCACTCTCTTTGAGTCACCAAGCTGACGTGTTACGTGCACTGACCCATCCTAGCTCATCTTTCTTTAATAGCGAGATTTGTAAATGACCTCATCCTAACTTTTTTGCCTTTTCAGAGGCATTGGCCTTCCATGAATTCGTTTTGTCCCAGCTCTGCTATGTAACTGACCCTGCCCCAAAGTCACTGGCCGCCTAGAGACACCGACTCAACCTCTGATTAATTTAACATAGATACTGCTCTTCTTTCAAGAGCTTTTGCTTCAATGCCACTCACAGCTGCCTTTGGTAAGTCAGACTCAGGTGAGCCTAGCGTGCAACAAACCCTACTCCAGACTACTGATCTTTCAGAGGCATTGGTGTGCCTTCTACAGTCCTGAGGCATTGGCACGACATCTGTCAGATCGAGTACTTGCTCTGGTTGCCACTCAGAGGCACTGGCATATAATTATATCTCTGACCCAGAATGAACAGCCTCTCAGAGAAAACAGCAAGACATCTGACTGACTCTGCCCCATCCATACTGGTTGCTTCCTCTGGACTTCATGCCTTCACATCTATGATCCACTCAAAAGTGAGCATTGCATGTTACCTATTCTGCCCTAGAACCACATTCCATTAGAGCAGAGCCCAAAAACGTGCTTCCTTCATCCCCCACATGTTCTGAGGTGTGCGATGCATTAATTGTCTATGAAAGACCTTTACAATATGATTGTAGGAAATCCGCCTTTTCTGTGTGGCCACCCCAATTTTTAACCTTGTGCTGGACCGTATTTCATTGCTGGGTTTTAGATTCTGTGCACTGGGGAACTGCTGTCCAGTGCCCTGAGTCCTAAAACATGGAGAAATTGGTTAATCACATGGAGAAATTGGCTAATCCATGCTTGGGGTATTTACCTTTTCTATAAAGCCATAGCAAATGGTGCAGAAATATACCCTTGGCATGAAAAGTTAACTTTCAACCGTGGACGGCATCATTTATTGTACCATCCACTAGTGTGAGCAAGGAAAACATAACTCCAGGCCTACCATTGCAGCCTGACTGCTGCATTGTAAAACCTGCAGTGAGGCCTGGAACACATCAGGTAGGGTGCATGGTATTTAAAAGTGGGACATGAAGAAAATTAATGTTACCATGTCCCTACAGCGACAAGGCCCAAAAAGCTAGTTTCACTGTGGCAGGCCTAGCTGTCCTCTGTAGAAAACCAGAGTACAAATTAAAATAGTAATACTGTATATCGTGAGAATGACACAAGCTTGAAAAAAATTAAACAAATATTTTTAAGTTATTAAAAATTTAATTCAATTGTGAAGTTGAATCTTAAGAAATATTAAGGAAAAGTAACTTTTAAAAAGTCCACTTTTCCCTGCCTGAAGTTATTGGAGGCTAATCTGCATCGGCTCTCTGACTTCTTCCAGTCTGTACTTGGCCTGAGTAATGTGTGAATGAGGTCTGAAAAGTCTTCCAGGAGCAAACAATAGGATGACCTGAACGGGTTGAGATGACTCCTCTGAACTCCATACAATATTTAGAGCGTAGGCTTGCCCATCATGTGACAACACACTGTTAAACTCTGCTTGACAGGTCCGTTGAATCACATGTAACACTTGGAGCACACTTGAAAGGGAGAGAACAGGTTGCTGAAGGACTCTGCTTTTGTCCTACTAGACATCTATCTCTGTTTTTTACATATAACCCTTGGGGCACACTTGAAAGGGAAGGGTAGAGAAAAGGATACCAAGACAATTCTTGTGCAACCCCTATCTAGTTGCTCAAGAAGCCTGATTTTATCCTGTCCAAATTCTGTCTCTGGGTTTGTTGTGGGTACAGTGTCTGTTTCAAACTGGATTTTTTTAGATGTGGGAGGGCACTGGTCATTCTTCTATGACACTCACCCACACACAACCCCAGCCATCAGAACCCAAATTTAGTGCAGCCAAAGGCTTTTGCCATCTTGAAAATGCCCTGACAAATGGCATTTTAGGCCTAGTTGAAGTAAAGCAAACAGGAACTGCTGCAAAAGTGGGTAGTGCTACCCCTGGGAGCTTTTGCTTCATTTTTTAGGGAGCATCCAGGAGTCACCCCATCCACTATCTGGTGGCAGGCATAAATGTGGCACCCCCAGGCATCCTCTTCGGAACACTTTCTGGACATGCAGAAGATCAGAAGACCTGCTGTCTGTAACCTGAGAGGAGACCTGAAGGACTAGACCTGCTCACTCTTGTACCCAGGACAAAGAAGTGAACTTCATGGGTCAGCTGGCTGACCGGTATGGCTACAGGGAGACAACAAGCTGTAAGTAACCTTTGCCTGGAAGTACTGAGCTGGCCAGTGGCAACTAGGCCTGGACTTAACCCTGCTGTTGGCCTCTGTCTGACATCCTTCAAGTATATAAGTGCCTCCTCTGACATCCTGGGGTGCTTTAGAAGTGTACTCCTGTGGGTGTTTGGGCACCAGAAAAAACTTTGAAGGCTTTTTAAAGCTTTTCCTCCAGATCAGTGGGACTTAGAAACTTTTGTGAACTTTCTAACTTCCAGACTTTCACCGAGACAAATCCACTTTGTGTATGCAACCTGGGCTCCATAGCAGTCAGCCTGAAATTGTACCTTGGTCTATGTCTACCACAAACACGCTTTACTTTTTCTCAGAGGCGTAGCAAGAGGGGGGTGGGGAGGGCAGTCCGCCCCTGGCGGCATGAGTTTTGGGGGTGGCGGCCTCCCCCCGCTCTTACCTGCAGCCGTTGCGTCGCGGCAAACGAACGCTGGAATCGCCAGCACCCCCCGCTCTTAAACCGCAGCCACTGGGCGGCAAAAGCAGGGTCCGTCATGGGCGGCAAAAGCTTTAGTTATGCCACTGCTTTTTCTTGAAACTATTTCTTCAGAATCATATCTCTGGTTCCCCTTATTGGAGTTTTGCCATTTTGGGATGATTTTGTTTATTAAAGTTTACTCAATTGTTTCTAATTCAGTTTGGGATTTTTATCATTTTGACTTTATTACTGTTTTGGTACTTCATAAATATTTTACATATTCCCCTAAGTTAAACATGCCTGCTCTGTGCCATAGCTACCAGGGGTTTGAGCTCAGGTTAATTTAGTGGCTTCAAGCGTTTACGCTGACAATAGTTGTGACTACTCCTTGAGGTGGGCAGTTGTCAACTCCAAATAATAATCCAGTTTCCTACAAGGATGCTTGCGTGGCACATGAAAACCCAAACACTGATGCAGAAATTCATGTTTTAGTTTTTTTGGATTCCACCGTATATAAACAAGAGTGCACGGACCCTGAATTACAAATATATTCACTGCAAATCTCAATTAAAGTGATGCTATGATTCCAAAGCATAACATAAAACACCCTGAATTTTGCCAATTATGGTATTCTATGCAAACCATACACTGCTAATGACCTAACATATGACATCAGTATGACATCAGTGATTTCATCAATGATACCCTTTAGGAAGTCATCAATGATGTCATGTGCAATGGAACAAGTGGTTTATGGTGGAGACACGAGTTATGGTTTTCTGTAGCATACCATGACTGGCAAATTTGAGTGTTTTTACAGTTTGCATTGGAACAAGTTCATTTTAATGGTGCTTATTAATACATATTGGTGGTTTTTACAAAAAACTAATGTTAATATGTAACAGCTAATTTAATCATAATTTACCTGTAACAAAGTTCTGCATTGATTTTCTGAGAGCATTTAATGGCAGACTATATTTACCTCCATATTTTATTTTCTACTATTCCCAACCCCTTCGAGTGGCAAGCCGGCACCATTCACAGCAGGGGTAGAACAAAGAAATTGCATCCAACCCATTTTGTAACTAGCCCTTGATGCAGTGGGACAAGCCCTGTACCCAAATGTTCATGTGGCTAATACCCTGATGGTCACAGCCCTTGGATGCAAGGGCAGCAGAGTGGATAGCAGTTTGGATAGACCTTTAGTCCAACTCTCCCTGTTACCAACATGCCTTGAGCAGGGAGGATTTGCTACAGAGAATGGCTTCCGACTAGGCCTGAGCCCGACCCAATGCTGTGCATCGTGGGGGCTGCCCTGTGGCCACTACACCCAATTGTCTGACTGGCCAACTCGCTTCTGAGCATGTGGTTAGCAACTAACCTCAGTTCAGGTGGCTCAACCGTCATGCAGATCCATTAAATGGTATCAAAGTTGTTAGCAAACCACAGCTTTTTGTGATCACTTCCCTTAAACATTGCCCATTTGTCTTAAATTTGCACAAAAAGTGAGATCCCCATACTAGGCTTAATTGGCTTACTACCTGAAAAGTTTCATGAATATTTATCAAACAGCACCTACTTTATTAGCAAACGCCTTTAACTTTGTACCCCATTGATGGATCTGTGCTCCCTTTACATATAATGAGGAAGCTAAACATACTAAACTCTTTGGTGTTATGCCTTCAAAGTCAGCCTGCAAGATCTGCACTATACAAATGAACTGATATAACATGTCCTTGTGACAGAAGGAAATGCTACCTGTAATCCTAGCTCTGCATCATCGGATCGTCACTGCAGTCATAAGCATAGAATATTCTCAGCTGCCTGCGGAGACACTGGAAAACTTCAATTTCAACTTATTATGTATGTCTATAGAAGGTGAAATGCTATAATTTGTCAAATGTAGGCAACAGCCACAAAAACCTGAAAATGCTAGATTTGTTTTCTCACTTGTTACTTAAATTTCCAATAATACATAAGGCAGTATTGCAACAAGATGCTTCAAGTGTGATGCATTAACGAATCAATGCTCTAAATCCAAAAAGAGAGTACATGGGAGCAAAACCGCGCCTGATAGGCTTAACGTGTAGAGAAGAAAAAATATGCACTGTGCCTTTAAGAAGCTTTCATGGGGAAGTTTCTAATGATATTGGTGTTTTTAGAAGGGTAAGACAACAGTGTGTTTTAGCCCCATTACTTTTTATTCTGTGTATATAAATAATTGACATGCTTTTTTAACAACCCTTACTCAAGAAGTCCCAAGAATTAAAGGCTCTATCCTACCATCCCTATTATACGCAGATGATGCGGTCTTAGTGTGCCACACTCCAAAAACTTTGCTCCTATTTGTACGGGGCTTTGTTGATTTTATGGCCTCAATAGATCTATGCTCTAATTTTACAAAATCTTTTATTATGGCCTGTGGACCGAGAAAACACACGATAAATGCCCTCTCTGTTGGTAATCAAAGTTTACAAAGCACAAGCACTTTTCCTTATCTGGGACTAGTTTTTGCTGCTAACAGTCTGTGGACGGATCATACTGTCTACTGCAGGAATAAGTTCCCTAAGTTGATTAATGCTGTACTTAGCTTACCTCAACTGAGGGGGGGGGCATTTTACCTATTTACATTTTTTTTAAGGCTCAGTGCATAGCCACAGCCACTTATGGGGCGGAGGTCAGGGGCATCTCCAATTGCTGTAATATCCAGAAAGAAGAGAACAGGTTCTGCAGTAAGCTCCTGGGCGCCCCAATCTCTTCGCCCCAATATATGTGTCATAGTGAACTAAAACTACACTATGTCGATGACTACATTAGAGCCCGTCTTGCCTTATTCTGGCTAGCTATATAGAAAAATAAGGTGGCGTCCCTTACCAGAGACATTATAGTAAATTGCCTTAAATGTGAGAAAGGTATGGATATTCCATGGTTAGCAGGGGTGAGAACCAGTTTATGCAGGGTTAGCCATGGACATGTTTTTGATAACCCTAAGGATCTTGACACTAAGTAAAAAGGAGCTTCGGGCAGGCCTATACAAGTGCTATTGCGAGGACAGACTGGCCAAAGAGACTAGTAAACCGAGTGTGGCCTTGTTTTTGAACATTGAGAATGACCATCTACTGGCTGGCTATCTGACCAAACCTATGGGCCGCTGGGAGCGCTGTCTTCTTTTTCGTTTAAGGGGAGGTACTGTTAAGTACTTACTATGCTTCCCCCTGGGTTTTCGAGCTAATCTTGATCTTTCTCCCTGCCCATGCAATGGGCGTTCAGACCATACCCTATTACATTTCTTATTTTTTTGCAAGTATTATATGCAATATACAAAACTGTTCTTACTTTCTTTTTAAAGAGGTGTTTCTATGTAGATCATAGAGAAGCATATAGGACTCTTCTCAAATTGGGTGAGGATGAGTTAATAATTTGTGTGGGGGCCGTTTTAAAAACTACTGTCTGAGCTCGTAACTCGATGAATACTGTATGATCGTATTTTAATAGCTCTGTATCATATTGAACTTTTATGTGCTTCCTTTTTTTACATACCGCAATTTCATATGTTTTTAATATTGTATAATGAGTGCCTTCTTTTATGGATATATTTTTATCCGAATAAAGTTATGAAAATGAAATGAGAAGCTTTCATATCCCAGCATGCCTTTACTGGAAGTTATCTCAGTGGCTCTGTTCTTTTTGAGAAAACCATGCAGAGAACAGAATGCACTTACTGTTAATAAATAAAAAAAAAAGATAGGAGAAGCGGGAGAACTATTTTTAACTTCAGTAAAGATACCTGTGATTCAGAACTAGGATTATAGTAGAATTAAAGTAACATTTTCTTCTGCGTCATAGGATCTTCATTGACGGTCATAAAATAGAATACAGTGGCAAGCTTATCGCACCAAACCTGGGGTATCAATGTCTTGAACGGCAAGACAAAGCAAAATTAATTTATGTGACCAAGAGGACAGCAAAGAAAGAGATTCCTTAGAGTAGCTTGACCAACCGCTTTACCTGTTCTAGAGTCTGCTTCTATACAGTATTTTCTGTTCAAGTTATGGGGAGACTTTCAAATAGCTGATCCGCAAATATCTAACACTACGGCATTACTTAAACAGGCTGGTGTAGTCGCTTCCCCCTTGGTGAATGGGATTTGGGTTTACCTGGTAAAGGTTGTGCTGGCTCAGTGATACAACAAGGCAAGATAATATTTATCTGCAAACGGACTGTTTGGATGTGAAAAAAACAATTTCAGGTAGTCCATAGTTAATAAAGATCTGGTTATATTTCCTTAGCCATTTGTTCTGTCTAAATAAAACAATGTCTCTCCTAACATTTAAGCAACGACAACATCATTCTGCAGGAGAAATGGGATTACTAATGACAACTAGTATATAAATGGATTGATTGATGTAGAAATGAGATGCTGCTTTCTGTAAGAAATATAGATGTGTTCTCATAACCACTCTATTTTTATGGAAAACTGTGCAAAGTTCTATTGAGGAGAAAGTCTGAAGTCAAACACTCTGTATGACCTGAAAGAAAGGCTACTATGCTGCACTAGCATCTTATGTATAGGCTCGAACAATGAAGCCATCTATTTTGATAAACTAGACTGAACTCCCATGGAGGCAAAGGTTGCTATCTAGAAGGATAGATTGTCTTAAATCCCGTGAAAAAGTCATTCATGACCAGGATCGTAAAAAACGTATCTTTGGGCAGGAGCTTTCCTCTACACAGTAATCACCAACAGTTTATGGAACTAAACTACAGATCCAATTGAAGTAGGCATGGAATGATCATATCCTTTTGGCAGGACACTGAGTTATGAGTATGAGGTTGGCACAAAAGAAAGAATCATTTATATTTAAAGGTGTAGGATGCATCATTGTTTGTCTGTTTGTGTCTCTATGGATGTTCATGCACTAGAAAAATAAATGTACATGTCCTTATTGCACGATCAGGAGACATGTTGCCAATTTCAAGCGCAACAGATTGCACCCTAGTCATCAATTCAGTAAGCATGACAGCCTCTTGTGTGGATATATTGACAGGTAAAAGAGCTCTCACAGTCACCACTGCCTCCCCCATTCAGAAAAATTTTGAATAATCTTCACCTTAGCATACTTGAGTTTCAATTGGACCAATGGGATCAGTGGTATTCGTAAAAAACGTAAAAGAATTTCTACAACTAAGCTATCAAAAGGACATTGCCCAGTGATCTTTGTTTCCACACTCTAGAGGCAAAGTTTGAGCACTTTGCAATTTTGCACAGATGTATTTGAGGAAGACCGCAAACTGATTGGTAACTGGAAACCTATTGGTGTTCTACATAGAATTTGCTAAATATGTCTGCGTGGGTGTTTTGAAAGCCTGGATGATTAATCAACTTTATGGTTAGATTTCTCATTAAGGGCTAGATGTACTCAGTGACTTAGCATTTGCAACTATGTGAAATGCTAAATTGCGGAGTTCAAAACCGTATCCCACCTCACACTCATCAAGAGACTCCAACACACCGGTATCCAGGGAGACACCCTCAAATGGATCGCATCCTTCCTCACAGGATGAACCCAGAGATTCTGCCTACCACCCTTCACCTCGTAACAGAAGAGCATCAACTGCAGCGTCCCTCAATATTCATCCCTCAGCCCCACACTGTTCAACATCTACATGATGCCCCTGACCAACATCATTAGAACACATGGCCTCAACATCATATCCTATGCAGACGACACCCAATTCATCCTCTCACTTTCAAAAGACCCCTCCACCACTGGGACCAACTTCCACAACTGGATGACCAGCATCGCTGACTAGAAAAAGACCAACTGACTGAAGCTCAACACGGACAAGACGGAAGTGCTGATGTTTGGGAACAGCACCTCCCTGTCAAACGACACCTGGTGGCCCTCCGAACTCGGACCCACATCAACAGACCACACCTGCAACCTTGGCATCATCCTGGACAGAAAACTCACTACGAAGTACCAGATCATCTCAGTCTCCTCCTGCCTGCTTCCACACACTCCGCATGATCTGAAAGATCTTCAGATGACTCGCTGCCAACATCAGGAAATCTGTCACTAAAACCCTAGTCACCAGCCGGCCGGACTACGGCAAGGCACTCTGCACAGGGATCACCAGCCAACTCCTGAAGAGACTTCAGCCGATACAGAACTCAGCTCTAAGACTCATCCTCGACCTCCCTAGATGAACCAACATCACCCCCGACCTCAGGAACCTCCACTGGCTCCCCATCCAGAAAAGATGCAAATTCAAGATCCTGACACACACCTGAAAGGCCCTCCATGACCAAGGAGGACCAGCTTACATCACCCACCAAGGGAACTTTCACGAACCATCCAGACACCTGCGCTCTGCCTCACTCGCACACACGCCTCACATCTGCCGAAGTCACAGTGGAGGACGCTCCTTCTTCTACCTCATCGCCAAGTCCTGGAATGACCTTCCCCTATGCCTCCGAACAGCACCCTCGCTCCCGGAATTCAGAAAGGAACTCAAGACCTGGCTTTTCAACTGATCCCAGCAAGATTCTAGCGCCTGGATACGCTTGCGGGTGATTAGCTGCACTCTACAAATCCGAGCTGATGACTGACTGTTAAATCGATTTCTCTTATGTTCCAAACCTATTTACCACTTCTGAAAACATTTCCAGAACTACAAAATGGGTTTAGAGATGATAACATATTAGCAAATTTGAATGGGGCATGTTCAGGATGTTCTTTCCAAACTGTCAATCTGTTGACATTGTGAAGTATTCCAGGAATATTCTTCATGAGCAGGTGAACCTTGACTATGGGCAATAACAAACTTGACGGTGTAAATTGTTTTCCATATCTTGGTGCCAACTTTGACTCCTTGGGCAGTTGGTCACTTAATATCTTGAATAGTCAATTGAAGCTTAGTGAGTCTGTGATTGCTCTTTTCAATTTACCTCGACCAACAGGAGGCAAAACGACTTTAGCATTGCTGGAGATATTTAAGACTAAATGCCTCCCTACTGCCCTTTATAGGTGTGGGGTTATACAAATTGTGTGATGTTACAGGCCGAGTAAAGCAGATTTTGTAGGCGGCTACTCTTGGCTCCCCCTCCACATCTCACTATATGTGTCATGAAGAACTAGGGCTGCCCTATTCACAGGATTTTGCTAAAAGGGCTCCAATCTCCTTATAGATGACAATATGTCTTAATTTCGCAGCCTTCCTAAATCAGGGCATTACACAGATTGTCTCTTGTGCGATACCGGCCTTCAAGCCCCTCACTGACCTATGTCAGACATAGCCTTGCTGAGCTGGGCCATCTCTTCCTTTTTGACAACCCTTTATCTATTTGTATAGAAGATAATACATTATTGAAATAATGATTCAGGCAAAGATGGCTCCTTACAAGAGAAAGCAAAGAATTATGCCCAATTTGAGGTCCTATGCCCCGCTTAAGTCTTTCCCTGTTCCTGAGCTAAAGCTAACAGCAGCAGTAGATAGTTGGGGGAGATCCTTACTCTTACGCTTTAGAGCATGTACCATAATATTTTTATTGTGTTTCCCACACGGCCACTATAGCACTACATCCATGCCCGTGTGATGAGATTTCAGAACAGTACTTGCTGCATTTAACTTGTTTGTCAAGGTTATGTAGATTTTACTACACAATATTTATTACCTCTTCTTAAGAAATATAAATTTGTGAAATGTAGAGTTGACCTTCAGCTGGTAAATAATGAGGAGGTCTGTATTAAGGTAGGATGTTTTCCTAAAACTGCAGTTTTTAGTCGCAAATCTATGGTTTAATAATATTGTAATGCACTGCTTATTTATGTTCATTTGCATTTTCGATTTGTAGTTTTTCTCTTCTACTTTTGTAACTATGTTATTTTTTGTACAATACTTTAATTTTGTCTCTGACACGCGAATAAAGATGAATTTGATTTGATTATTCATTTCTATCAGTGAAGATTCTACAAAGCAGAAGAAAAGAAAGCTCAAACGCGGAATAATTAACTTTTTCTCATGGTTTTAGAAACATGTACGAACTGTTGTCTGAACACTAGAATGCATTTTAAAAACATCAAAAGCATGGCCTTCGCCTATGAGCTACACATTGACTAGACATAACTTCCTTCAGAAGTGGTCAAAGTTCTCAGGCTGACACCCCCTGAGGCGAATTTAAAATACCAACGGTACAAGGGAAGTAAACAAATAAATTATTAAACTCCAAGGGATCACAACTTAAGTGATAGAGACAGCTCAGACCTAAGTGCGGTGTGTGGATTGCGAGCACGTGAGGCAGAGGCAACAGCGCCTTCATACATTGAAAGTGGGGGTGGACAGGAAATGGGTTGAGACAGTAATCTGTGGAGAAGGCAAGATGAAAGAATCTCACACCAGCAAGAGAGGCTCATCTTTTATTTCTAGTTAGATGAGAAGGGGGCAGTGTTGACGAAAGCAGACACCAAAGAAGTATGCCTCCTGCTTCATGAAATTATTTACACAAGGGAATTTTATCTTTTTTTTTTTTAAGTATGCTAATCACGCCACTCACAAGTTATTCATCGTTTGCTCCTCCACAGCTTTGAAAAGGATGAAAGGCTACTTCCTCCCTGCTCTGGTTTGAGCATGCAAAAAACTATGTTTAATAGTTCATTTTAGGCTAAACACGGAGGCGTATAAAGGGGGCAAGAAACAAGCTCACAAATGTACATAACCATTGGCACGCACCCCTGCCGTTCATAGAAGACACCAGGCCTGACCTGCTATACACACTTGACAATACACCAGTGCGCATCCGCACAGAACCCCCATGATGACTTTCCGCCATTGAACAGGTAGCCATTAGACAGCCAAAGTAAATAAATAAATGTGTAGGTTTCTGACGATCCCTAAAAAAATCAGGCTAGCAATATACCATGAAAATAAAATTCTGATAAAATCAGAGTGAAGCTATCCTTTCATCTTCCCTTCATCATTTTATGATTTCACCATACCACTCACCCAGCCACTGATCCCTTCAACTTACCACCCATGTTTCCACCCATCCACCGATTCATTTTTTTCACCCAACCTTCCTCCCTTTCCCCCTTTATTCCACCTTTCTTTCCACTGCTCTTTCCATCTTTCGTTTTATCTTCTTCCACTTTCTTTTCGCTCTTCCTTCTGACCTTCTATATTTTTTCCCTTATATCTCCTGTTTACCTATATTTTTCTTTCTTTTAATTCTTACCTTTCTCTCTCCTCTCTTTTTCCATGTGCCTCTCTCTCTCTGTTCATTTTCCCATTTCTTTATTTTAATCCTCCAATCGCCTTCACTATACTTACCAACCACGGCCTGTGCAGGTAAGAGCAGTGTGGCCTTGTGGGGGTATTTTGACAGACGACGAGGGAAAATTAATTATTTATTTAATTTTCCCTCGTGGTCGTCTGACGAATCCCCCACAACCCGGCCCCACCACCCCACCGCTCTTACCTGCACGGGCCGCGGCTGATACTTACCTCATTTGGCAGATTGCAGCCCACACCCCTGAAGTCTGTCAAGCAGTGTTATTTATATGCTTTTTTCTGCAGACAGAAGAGGCCCATCATTACCGACTTAGTGAGGCACAGCTTACCAGCTCACTGGGCCGAGAGGCAACACCGGTTGTAGCCGCTAGAGAGAGTGAGAAAGTGAGTGTGTGTGAGTGAGTGAGTGTGTGAGTGTGTGTGTGTGGGGAAAAGGGGGTCACTACATCACTGCTGCAATAGGAACTGCAGTGTCCAACAGAGTGTGCGGGGTCAAGCATGGGAGTCACTAGGAATAATTTTTTTCCTCCGAGAACTCTCAAACAGCACACCGTTTCGCTCTCGCTCCTACCCTTTTGCTCTCGTTCCTGTCACTCAAGACTCTCTCAAGTGATATAGATCCACCAAGTTGATATTCAAGGTAGCTATATTAGAGAATAGGATTAACTGTCTGGTTATAGCAGGGGCCAAGAGCCGACTGTCCCCATATGGAATCTTCATACCAACAACGTCATAACATTCTACTGACACTCTACTCTCTCTAGATTATTCTATGCTCAACTCAAACGTAAACATAAGAAAACATCCTAACATAAAACTCTCTTCATCTGCTGCAGAACCCTTGAACTGTTCTCCCACTGCCAGTCACCCTCACAGGATGCGCACAATTGCCTTATTGCCTCTCACTCTAGCTCTTTAATCGCAGCTGCTTCATTGCAAGACCTTGGGGTCAGTAGACTCTCCACATCAGAGACACTGATTGGCCTTAAGCACAAGCCACCTAGCAATGGCTATCTTCAATTAAGGTACTAAGCATGCTAAGAGGCTTGAGTGTCTATATGCCAAGTCTATGCTCTAGTCTGGGTGATAGAGTAGGTTCCAAGTGATGTTTTGTTCCAAATACGTTCCTCATTAACAATGTGATATTGTCAGTACATAATATTATATTTAAATAAAATGAAAATCATTTGCAAAGCACAGGAGTGTCTCTTGGTAATGATTTAGCAGAATATAACAGCATTATGAAGAGGAAGGACAATGTCTTGATAGCTGTTTGTAGCTACAGGGGAATAACTCAAGATCAGTTTTCCTGGGGAGGGAGTTCCCTAGATCAGGGTTCTCCAAAGTCGGGCCTGAAGGGCTTGATCCATGGCAGATTTTTAAGATAACCACATTTATGTAAATGGGGATTTGTTAAAAGTCTGGCATGGATCCAGCCCTCCAGGACTGACTTTGGAGAACCCTGCCCTAGATTAACCACCAGGCCAAAAAGTCTTCTAGCTCCACACCAAGGTCTGGCAAGAGAGAACTGGATGAGGCAATTTATTGGTGGTCCCTTAGCATCCTGCTTGTTAGAGGCAGTAATGATTTCACCCTCTTGCACTGTGGGGCCATCCCTAGAGATAGGTATGGAACAGGCAAAGGCTCTTGAGGTGGAGTCTGCCATCCACCAAAGCCAGTGGCAAACATTTCTACCCTTTTCTTCGGTGAGAGGAATTAACCATTTCTGCCTTCTTTACAACACAGTGAGCCTAGAGTACTGGTCAGTTTCCATGCATGAGAATCTTCCCCCAACCAGTCTCATTTATCTGTTGTCGAACAACCATTGACAAACTGTAAGAAGAACTTTTCCATATCTCATATCCCTGCTTTATCTTCATCCTGCTTCAGATGTCGTGAACTGTGTGAAATATTTAAAAATCATGGTTGAGTATTCACTTGAATCATACTCTTGTGTTTTTTCAGTGCAGCTCTCTTCTACAAGCAGTAATATATAGTCATTGTTGACCTCCTGTTATATTGGATGCCTCTATATACTAAATGCTAAAATGTGTACATCACACCGTTTCGATGCCTTCTCTTTAAGTGTACTGTTGCATTCGATGTATCGATAAAAATATTTCCAACAAAGTCAGTGCAGACTCATTTTTTGGCAGCTCTTTAAAAAGTTCAAACATGAGGAATCTAAATCTGAGATGTCACCCGAGTCGTGGTCTACCTGCTACTGACTGATCAGCAAAGTGATTTGATAATCAGATGTATTATTTCTATGATGGAAGCAGTGGAAAAGGACACAATAACTTGATCCACCTAGACTCAGTTTCACTGTAGCTATTGATAACAAGAATTGGCACCCGTGATAGAACGTTGTGAACTGGCCATTTTCAGAATATGGCCACCATTCAGGCCCACCAAGGGAGCATTCTGAGCAAGCTCCCTGTCCTCGGGTGTGCTGTAGGCCAACAACCGCCCCTGTCCTCAGCTTAAGGAAAAATAGGTTCGATCAGCTAAAGAAACGTAAACATTCTTAGATTTTAATTTGGCTGTTTGGGCCCCCCTCTCATCAAAAGCTTTGGGAAGAGCCCAGATAGCCTCGTCTTAAGAGGAAGAAACTGAGGGAGCATCGTGGGAGAATGGGGCTGTTTGTTTTTTCACTAAACCTTTCAGGTGAGAGGCAGCCCCTGCTGCTGAGGCTGGCCCTACTTTGGGGGCTGAGTGCTAATAGCCTTATTGACTTTACATGCTGGGCAAGAACAGTCCCCTATAACTGCCGGGAGGGTAATTAACAGCTCTTATTGCCTGCAAGGAGTCCTGAAGATATTCCACTGCCACGCTTACTGTAGAATAAGAAAGTAATGGAAAGGTTTGTTAAATAAGTTTGGCACATTGCTGTAACTCTGTGCCTGCCGGCTGCGTTGCCTGCTGCGCCCGCCATGTCCCCCCCGAGACAGTGACACAATGTGGCTATATATCGTAGGCACATTTGATTGCAGAATAGGTGCCATGTTTGTTCGATCTGCTCAGCATTTCTTGTTGATTTTCAGAAACAACCCCTCACAGCAGATGGTTGTTTCAGAAAAGCAACAATCCTCACATTAAGGGAGATGGCCATTGTTTGTTTTCCTTGCATGGGTCCACTATGCCTGACGAGGAAAATCAAGGACGGTCACCCCACTGTAAATAGGGCGGGGCAGTCCTCCCTGTGATTTGGTAGTCCCGTGTTGGGCAGACTGCTGGGCCAGGAGTTTCCGAGGGCAGTTCCAAATGAGGCTCAGTTGTCCGAAATCTGGCCCTTCACCCACTTCTAAATGAGCCACGGAACCAAGAGTTTGGTGAGGGAAGAGCGCAGTCAATTTTGCCCCCTGTTTGTGAGGGACATTGTTTGTTTTCCTTGTCCAGGTTACCAATGCCACATGTGGCAAATCTGGAAAAATGACAGTCACATCACCCTAAAAAGGGCAGGTTGACGGGCGCTGTGACTTTGCAGCCTTGTGGTGGGCTGACCGCTGAGTCTAGAGTCTCTGAAGGCATTCCAGTTGAGGGCCAGCTGCAAGAAACCTAGTAGTTCTTTCTCTTCTGAATGATCATGAGTTTGGTGGCTTCTGAGCTTAGCCACCTTATGACTGAGCTCTCACTCTCGGCCAAACTATAAATGACCCCTGCGTCCTTATAAACATATCAGTAAGCCCACTCTGTGTTGGGCTTCGCTCATACTACCAGATTGATGTTCACAACAGTGAAAGGCTACAAATTTACATAATGTGTGTCCAACTTCGGTCATGGAGGGCTGTAAACGTGCCACATTGTCCGCATAACCACAAAATAAATTGATATATTTAGATACATTTAATGGAAATTCATCTAATGTGGATATTGTGCACATCTCTCACTGATCATGCATTCCTGAATCTACGTTGAACAACCCTTAAAGAGAAGCACACGAATAAAGAGTAAACTTATAACCTCGATCAAGTCAAAAATCAGTGTGCCGAAAAGGCAAAAATGATCAGGGGTTAAGGACAAGGCAGATAGAATCCTTCCCACTAAGACCCTGAACAGCATCGAGGCTTTTGTAGCAGCACGCACTGCACTACATGAGAAGTTAACTGGGTAACACAGCATAGCATAGCATCGCATAAGGAATATATCACACGCTCAATGAGAGATGTGGCTCTTTTCTGGCAGGAGACTTTGCCTTTCCATTGCATGAGGGTTATCATGTGGGTAACAACTGAAAACAGTTGCCCAGGTTCATTGTAGGATCATGTAATTACACAAATAAGGTGGGGTTTGCAGAATTTAACTTCATGTATCAGTCCATCAAGGCTATTAACTGGAGCGTACGAAGCCTTGTAGATATGGCCCCATTAGCCCAATGGCAGCTCAGTCTCCATGTGCCACGGGTTGATTGCAGGACTCTTCTGATATGCTCTGCTACGATGCCACCTACTGTATATGCAATGAAATGAGGTTCATGCAGACATAATCAGTGCTAGCAGGTGGACATACGGGAGTGATATGGCAAGCCCTACCAGCATTATGAAGATACAGTGGCCGCCTCACCAAAATCAGTGTCGAGAAGCTTCTTCGGTATAGCGGATCTGGGAAACAGGCAAGGTAAGCAAACGCAAGGTCAGATCAGCAGCCATGCATTGGAGGTGTCAGCAGGGTAAGGTGAGGGAGTCCCTTCCAACACTGACCAATGTGTATCCACGGAAATCAACACATTACAGAAAAAGAAGCAGTGCCCTTTTTTCAATAAAGCGTGGGAGCCTGATTGATACCAAAGCCGACATCCCTTATAATTTAATCTATTTAATCAGGCTGCATTTCTCAGAAATCAGCAGTATTCATCTCAAAAACTAATGCAATTATGTTCACATGCTACAGGAATTGTAAATGGTAGATTTTGCATAAAACCTTTATTGTTTTATTAATATCAACTCTCGCTCCTTATTTCAATTTTAATTATAATTACTTTAATCAGAAAACTGATTCCTTTGCATATTTCAAGACTTTTTACATCAAAACCCGTTGGGATGCTTGCAGTTACTCCAAGAATGCTCACGCTATGACTATTAACATTTTTATTTTTTAATAATTATGCCAGTGTGCACGGTGAGTGCTGGGAAGAAAGCTCCTTCTCAGGGCAGTGTAAGGATTAGGGCACAGCACCCATGGTTAAAGGGCAACATAGAGGTCATTTTTTATCTTTTATTGGAAAGTTCTAACAATCATCACTTTGCAGAAGACAGTACTAGTACTAAGAACAGCTGGTCTTACAGCCCCCAGCTGGTAGCAAGCTTCACAGATGCCATTGGAGAACACAAGTCCTTACTATCTTGGAAACACACCTTGATGCTTTTTCTTCGTGTCACTAGCAGATAAATGTATTCCCAAATTATTTATAATTCCCATGTTATGCATCACGCAGTTCACTTTACAGGGAGGTTCTCCCATTATAGTGCGGTTTTGTAAACCACAGACTGAAACCATTATTCTGAAATGCTTTTGCTTACTCAACATCACATTAACAGTCTCGTTTTTTGCTGCCACCAGTATGCTTAGCTTTGTCAGTGCTTTTGCTTGGCTCTTGTTTGACTTCGTCTTCCTGTGTGTGGTATGAAACATTGTGCGGTAGCCATGTTTTTTATGCTTTCAAAATCTGGACAACAAAAATAACACTTTACATGCTAAAGTTCAATAAGTACTATCACTGTAAAGTGGGGTTAAAAATGAGATACAGGTTGTATGTAAGAATACTGACCACACATATATTGGTCTACAAACATATTGTAGTGAAAGTATTGACCAAAAATAATGGGAAAGTATATATGGGTAAGGAGAGATGTGCAGTTCGTAACTCCATATCTGCGTACCTCTAGGACACATATATCATCAAGGTACATATATGCGGAGTTACGTTTAGCAAACCTATATATACTCATCTTCATGATATCTTTGCTGTCGATACTCTTGATATCATATTTTTGAAACATGATATTTGGGACTCGATATTCTGATAGAATACCCTTAAGACATCTATATTTTATTTCGGGTTTTGTGGCAGAGAATGTTCCCAGGAACCAATGCGCCCAAAATGACTCTTAAATCAAGACTTTATTGGGGAATGTATGGAGACGAAAGAACAGTCATGCTAGAACAGTCCGACTGCTGAGATGTATTCGAAATTACTTCTAATTGAACTGGCCAGAGCTGAACCATCAGCAGCATAAAGGGAAACTGCAAATCCAGAAACACGTGAAGGGAGTTTTATTCTGTGCTGTCACAAACCCCAATGCTCTAGTTCAGTCTTTTTAATGCTGTTAAAGGTTGAAATCACATTACCCTTCATATGAACTGCTGCCTTCTCTCCACCAGAGACTACTTTATACTTCATTATTGTGGTGTTTAAGAAGCGAAAAATATGAACCCGCCCTCAAAGTGAGGTGACGCCAAAGCACGACAAAGATGTCTAGGGTCTGTCTACATCACCGCACACCTGTCAAAAACTCTGCAGAAAGAAACATAAGGGGCAAACTACTTCCTGGAACTGAACTACAAACCAGCCAATGCATCATCAGTTTGAGCTTCGAGGAAATGAACAGCTCTGTGCTCCAAGTGTTGCATTATTGGATGGCCACTGATCCTGCAGTAACATCACCACCTCTGGACCACTGGCTGCTGCTGCTGGACTGTCTGTTGTAGTTTCATTTGTACGGTTGTGGCTGATTTCCAGCGACAGGGTATTTCCTTTGGAAGATCGATTCAATGCTTCAAGTTCGATTATGTCCAAGAACATTAGCCATGCAATACTGAAATAAAGTGGATGATTGTCTATTTTCTGGGGCTAAGTTATTGATTCGTGAAAGCTTTAGGAAAGCATCAGGAACATTTGATGCTCGCTACCTTCGAGTCTAAGGTATTCAAGACAAATAGTCTACTAGTATGACAATGACAGACCTTTTCTGCACATCTGAAGGTATATCTTTACAGTAGAAAAAGAACAAGCGTTGGCAAAACCAATAGGTCTGGGTTTAATGTGCTAACACATGCAGCTTTAGCACGTTAGAGGGAGACATATGCGAGGGAGACAGTGGAAGTGGACAGAGAGGGCTATAATTGTAGAGCAGCCCCTGCTGAGGTGGGAGGTGAATACTCCACTGGGCTGAACCACAACATGACTGACAAAGTCTCAAGCTAATGGCGGAAAGAGGCTGGTCGAAGAAAGCCAACGGTTGGCCATTCATATGTATTGTAAGCAATAGGTCAGATTGAGATCTGCACTGTCAAAACCCAGGCCTAAAAAAGCAAAGACTTAAAGGGAAAACTTTTTTTCCATTTGTTTCCCATGCTTTCCTAGTCTTATGAGTAGAGCCTGCTTTTAGTCTTGGAAGGAAATACGTCACTATATCGAGGTTGCTAATACAATATTATTGCATCCATCAAATCGCCTACCAACACATCACCACAGCAAGTGTATACTTACTATTCTTACCCCCACATCTATGCACCTAGAATTGAAAACGCAATCTAGTGGTTAGGATGCTGCAGCTGGTGCAATATTATTGTCTTGCAACATAATGCCTGCAATATAGTGACTATATCTCGTGAAATTTTACAATTCGTTCCCCGAGTTAAACTATCCTGCTCTTATACCAGGATGGTGAATGGTGTTCTAGTGTCTCTAAATGTTCTTTAGTAGACGTGGTCGAGCAATCAATGAGGCCATTTAGGAGTACTCAGAAGCCACATTTTACCAAGTTTCGGCTTCATAACATGCGTACCTTTTCGAGAGATACAATAATGATCTGAATAGATATATAGAGAGTCTAAATGAAAAGAATACCTTTCGTCAAGAAGACTTATAGCAAATTTCTGTATGTAAAGTAAAAGAAGCGACTACGGGGTTGTTACGAACAATTGCTTTGCATTCAAGCGTCATGACTCACCAACGAATTTTCCCTCCCCCATATGGCAATATAATGTTTTTTACTCTTTTCATTAGTGGAATACTGGCTTTGGTCGAAGCATAGTGAAGTTTGTTCAGATGGCAGTAACGCAGGTTTTTTTCGGCTGATGGTATCATGTATGTAAATTAGGGAGCTATGTGTCACACCACCTTGCATGGCAGTGATTTATGACTAGGGCTCCCAGTTTTCCGTTTTTTTGCTGATTTTTACAGATAAATACAGACCGAAAACTATTTATTTTCCGGTCTGTATTTATTTTTAAATACAGAAAAATCCGGAAAATAGGGGTTCTTTGAATGATTTTTTCTAATCTCAATCATGAGTGCCAGGTCAGTAGGTGTACAGATTGAGAGGTAGGGGAGATGAAAAAAGACAATAGATTTCCTAATTAAACTTAAGTGCAGATCTACAGTTATTTATGCTATTCTACAATGTAAGTGTTTTCAGATAACGCTATTGCACTGTATACGGCATAGCAGTACAATGATGTTTGGGACGAGTCAGAGGGGAGGTACAGGATATATTGAGAGAGGTATAGGATGATATATAGTGTAGTGCATTGGAGAGAGTTGAAGACCTTTTTTTATTTCTGCAGTAGGAGTAAAGTAATAAATATATAGATGCATATCTACATAGAAAGGTATACATGTATATGGAAAATACTACAGAGATATAAAGTTGTACTATATAAAGTCCCATATGTGCATGCATGGATAAATAGTTAGAAACTCAGACTTTCAAGTGTTGCTGTACTTAACGTTAATTTATTTGTGTACTTGTATTAATTGTTTTGCGGGGGTTATGCTTTTTTTGTTTATTTATTTATCTTTTTTTTTATATTTTCCCCAATATTTCAACCGTGAAGCATTTATGGATACAATTGTTATGAGTATATTTACACATTGTAATAGATGAAATTAAATAAAAACAAGACCCATAAGTATCTAATCAAATAACTTATATAACTTATCACACTTTGTGATAGATAAATTAAATAAAGCAGAGGCCCATAAGCATATAAACAAATAACGTATATGTGAACTATGCAGTGACCTATATACATGTTGAGCATAAAAAATATATATTATAACCATAAGTAATATGCACATTTGTTAAGCAGAGCTATAAGAATATCTATATATTTTTAAGCTATAAGTAGTATATATATTTGCACAAACAAATGCACATATGTAAATACATACATATAATCAAATTATACCTGTTTACATACAAAGGCATATGCTGTACATTTGTGTCTTGAGTATGGTGGTCATGTAGGAAAGAGACAACTCTTGAGTAGTCTTCTGAAGATAAGATAGTTATCAGTAGCTCATAGGGGGTGTGGCCAACTGTCGAAGATGTCGGTCACATCCCCTTGGAGCTCCCACCGGGTTCCCGTGAACTATCCAATATCCAACAGCATCTGGATGCCACAAACAATCACACTACCACCACTAACGGGAAGAATCTCATCTCCTGTCCAGAGAACATTTTGGTGACCCTAATTGGAATGCACAGCGAGACTGCCAGTGCATCGTGGCCTAGTCCGATGACGTGTGGGCCGAACCCTCACTGCCTGAGCCGGCCTGCAGAGGCTGCTGATTCCCTTTCCGACCCTGGAGCCTGAGGCGGACTCTGGGGTGCTGTGCTGCGGCTGATGCCCTGCCTGCTGGTTTCGGGGGCGCCCGGGCCTGACTCCACTTTGAGGGGGCCCCCGGGAGTAGAGACATGGCCGTGAGGGGCACTGGGACCCCTGCCTGCAACGCTGCCGACCTTGCTGGATTGAGGCGGTGAGTGCAGGCCCACTTGGCCCGTCCCTACACAGCCCTGACCTGCGCAAATACCCGAAGGGGCCTCCGGTTGCGGTGTGGCGGCTGCTAGCTACAGCATGGCCCCCGCATGAGACGCAGCAGGCCTTGATTTCCTTGAAGCAGACAGCCCAGCCCTGGGGGATATTAATAACTTGTGAGCAGAACTTCATACTCTCCGGAGCATCCCAAGTACGGAACCTTCCCTTTGCTGGGGAGCCCCCCCTGGTTATCTTTACATGGGGAGAAGGAGGTCTTTCCCATATTGCTGCATTCCTTTGGCAGCTGGCGGACTGGGGCATCGCCAGATTGGGCCTATACAGATGTTCCCGAAGCCCCCACCAGCACTACAGACTTTGATATCTCCATTCCTTTACACCAGCTGACCTGGGGCACTCACACGAAGCGCTGCCCCCTAGGTTGCTGGACACCTCACTGGTCTGGCTGGGTGCCTCGGATGTCAGCGGAGCACTGCCCTTCTTGTGAATTGTACTTTTGTCTCTACCCCAGCAAAGCTGCATACTGGCCTCCCCACACGGCCAGTGTTCAATCGACTAACAGGCTCATTATCTAAGTGAGGCATATGAAGTCCTCAGTTGTCTGTCATTTGCTTCTGAGCTGGCCCTCACCTGCTTGAGTCCATCGCAGTGCTGGTGTTCCTGAATATCTCTATGTAGACCCATGGTCTCCCACATGCAATAAACAGCACCCAGATTAAT
Organism: Calotriton arnoldi; assembly: GCA_963921515.1. NCBI lineage: Eukaryota > Metazoa > Chordata > Amphibia > Caudata > Salamandridae > Calotriton > Calotriton arnoldi. Next base: position 1,315,600 of record CAWUFW010005229.1, on the reverse strand, counting down.
TGTGCTCCATTACGTGCAGTGTCCCTCATACCTGCGGAGTGTTGCCTTTTCTCCCAGTCTGCCTCCCGTAGGGCCTAATGACTGGCCTCCAATAGCCCAGACCTGCTCTGCAGTGGAGATCTTGCCTGTTTGAGACTCATACAGGCCTACAACCACCCAGTGACTCAGCGTGCTTGTACCCCTCAAGATCTCCCAGCCATAACTGTACAACAATCTCAGAACCTGTACAGGTGCTCCGGGAATCACTCACTGCTTCAATAACCCTGTGCCCCACTATAGGTGATGTGGTGCCCTCCACGCAGAGCCCAGACGCACACCATGGGCCGCACCAAGTCCACTAGCATGTCAAACCTTCCTGGCAGGGGAGCGTCCAACATAGCCTCTCCGATGGCTCCTCGAACCGCACACTTGAGGAAAGTATTCATCCCACGATCTTCAACCCACCACCTGACAAATTGGACGTCATCCCACAGGAAATTCGAGTGCTTTGTTGGCTGATATGTATTTCTTTTTCATTTTTTATCTTCGAGAATCTAAATATATATACTATAATGTAACATACAAAGTAAAAAATAAATGTGCCTGTGTGTGTATATATATATATATATATATATATATATATATATATATATATCAAAAGAATACCCTTTCAGGCATAGAGTGACGAATAAATTATGCAAAAAAAGAAGCTGAGAACTCTGGGTAGTTCTCAAGTTTAGGTGGAAAGCAGCTCCTGTATAGAGCACTCTCAACACCAGCGACACTCTAGATCTGCTCACCTCAAATGTCTGCTTTTCTATCAAAGTCTTTAAGCATAGGATTAGCACAGTGCCATCCACGCCGAGATAGAAAGGGACAAAGTATTTTGCCATTTCTACAGCAAAGTCTTTAAGCATAGTACTAGCACAGTGCTGTCCATGCCGAGCTGTAAAATGACAAAAGCCATTTACCAGGCACAATATTACAGCTTTGAATTGGTTAAATACCATCCAAGCCAACCTGAAATGAGTAAAAGCAACCCCTGACACAGTGTTTTGCTCTAATTAGAGCTCTTCAGAGAGGTATAGCTTTGTCCAGACACAAGGGAGCACCCAGTATAAGTCAAAAGAATACCCTTTCAGGCATAGAGTGACGAATAAATTATGCAAAAAAAGAAGCTGAGAACTCTGGGTAGTTCTCAAGTTTAGGTGGAAAGCAGCTCCTGTATAGAGCACTCTCAACACCAGCGACACTCTAGATCTGCTCACCTCAAATGTCTGCTTTTCTATCAAAGTCTTTAAGCATAGGATTAGCACAGTGCCATCCACGCCGAGATAGAAAGGGACAAAGTATTTTGCCATTTCTACAGCAAAGTCTTTAAGCATAGGACTAGCACAGTGCTGTCCATGCCGAGCTGTAAAATGACAAAAGCCATTTACCAGGCACAATATTACAGCTTTGAATTGGTTAAATACCATCCAAGCCAACCTGAAATGAGTAAAAGCAACCCCTGACACAGTGTTTCGCTCTAATTAGAGCTCTTCAGAGAGGTATAGCTTTGTCCAGACACAAGGGAGCACCCAGTATAAGTCAAAAGAATACCCTTTCAGGCATAGAGTGACGAATAAATTATGCAAAAAAAGAAGCTGAGAACTCTGGGTAGTTCTCAAGTTTAGGTGGAAAATATATATATATATATATATACCAGAAAGGTTGCCCCCAAACGAAGAGCCACACAGTTAGGTTAGTTATCCCATCAATTTTACTTGAGTTTGCAATCTGTGCAAGCCAGAACCGGACAACTATCAGGTATCGCCGACGCGTTTCAGGATTCTTCTATCCAACATTAAAATTACCACAGTGGGTTCGTTGTAAAGTCCTGTTTACCTAGATAGCCTTTTTGTGTCCCAGGTAACGGGCTACCTCCCATTAGTTGGAGACTTTGATTCCCGTCTCCATGGGTCCGCTGTTATGCCGTGGGGCTCCCCAGCACCTGGGCCAGCCGCTATAAATCCAGGGTTAGTTATCCCATCAATTTTACTTGAGTCTGCAATCTGTGCAAGCCAGAACCGGACAACTATCAAGTATCGCCGACGCGTTTCAGGATTCTTCCCTTAATCATGGCAGTTTGTGTAAAAGCAAGACTGTTCTCATTTTGCATGGATTTAATGTTCAATTCCCGCCCCTATGGGCGTGGCCCGTGAGGCCTGCTGGTTCACGTAGTTCACTTTCCATATCTCTGCAGTGAGCGTGTCTCTTCTCTCTCTATCCAACATTAAAATTACCACAGTGGGTTTGTTGTAAAGTCCTGTTTACCTAGATTGCTTTTTTGTGTCCCAGGTAACGGGCTACCTCCCATTAGTTGGAGACTTCGATTCCCGTCTCCATTGGTCCGCTGTTATGTGGCGGAGCTCCCCTGCGGCCGGGCCAGCCGCTATAAATCCACCAGAAAGGTTGCCCCCAAACGAAGAGCCACACAGGTAGGTTAGTTATCCCATCAATTTTACTTGAGTCTGCAATCTGTGCAAGCCAGAACCAGACAACTATCAAGTATCGCCGACGCGTTTCAGGATTCTTCCCTTAATCATGGCGGTTTGTGTAAAAGCAAGACTGTTCTCATTTCGCATGGTTTTAATGTTCAATTCCCGCCCCAATGGGCGTGGCCCGTGAGGCCTGCTGGTTCACGTAGTTCACTTTCCATATCTCTGCAGTGAGCGTGTCTCGTTCTCTCTCTATCCAACATTAAAATTACCACAGTGGGTTCGTTGTAAAGTCCTGTTTACCTAGATTGCCTTTTTGTGTCCCAGGTAACGGGCTACCTCCCATTAGTTGGAGACTTCGATTCCCGTCTCCATGAGTCCGCTGATATGCGGCGGGGCTCCCCTGCGGCTGGGCCAGCCGCTATAAATCCACCAGAAAGGTTGCCCCCAAATGAAGAGCCACACAGGTAGGTTAGTTATCCCATCAATTTTACTTGAGTGTGCAATCTGAGCAAGCCAGAACCGGACAACTATCAAGTATCGCCGACGCGTTTCAGGAGTGGGAGGGGAATCTAGGAAGGGGAGGTGAGAGGTGCACCTGTACCCATTACAAGGATGTGCAGGAAGGCAGCGAGTGCAAGCAGGAAGTTTTGAGAGGAGACATGGGATGTGAGGGGGAGGGAATTGTGAGATGAGAGAAGTTAGTGGTAGTATGAGGGAGAGATGAGAGGGGCAGTGTGTGTGTGTGGGAGAGACAATAGTGTTTGTTGAAGTGCAATGTAAAGATGGGCTGTATTGGTATTTTTTGTTGTGGAATTGCATGGTGTGTGATTGTGTAGTGTGGAGTTGTGTAGTGGAAATATGTTGCATGGTGTGCTGTGGAATTATGTGGATAGTAATTAAATGGTATGAGTTGTGGAATTATGCAGAGTGAGATAGTGTGTTATGGATTTAAATATGTGGATATAATATGTACGTTGTGTAAGGAACAGATTGGCTGACTTTGGAACAGGTAAACTAGGTTTAAGTATTGATATGGGTTTAACATTTTGTTTTTTTAGGCAAACTACTCAGTATCCCCGTGGTTACAAATAAGTGAATGTTTATTTAAGTAATATCATTTCTGCGTATGTAAAAGACTCCAATGCTTTCGGGTAGAGTTTGCACTTAATAAATTCCCCCTCCCTTAATTAAATGAAGTAAAATGCTGTGTCTGGAAAGGCACGAAAAACGTGTTAAATTTAAAATTGAAAGAAAGGAATAATGACAATGAAAGGGTGAGAAGGTTGAGGACTGAATTAAACAAGCTTCATAATGGGTAAGTAGGTTTCGGATTTTCACATAGACGCTTCAGAAAATAAAGAGACAAAAGAGGACATTTTTAAAAAATGTGCACACTATTCCATATTATAGAAAGAAAGTCTTTGAAGATATCACAAATAATTTTTTATCATAGGCTAGTAGGGTTGGTATTATCGCGTAAAAGATTTTTGAAAAAAAAGGATTATTTCGACAAAAAGTGCACGCTATCCCATATTATAGTAAAAAAAAAAAGCTGGAAATGTTCCACGAAAACAGTGTCAATAACATAGAGTTGACTTTCCCTATATATTACTCTGTTGAGAAATCTGAAAAGTGAAATATTGCTTGTAGAAAGTGCTGGTTAATTTGTGCATATTCCACCATATGGCAAAGCATTCTGAGAAACAGGCATACCTTTTGATTCCTGGTTCTTATCTTAACAGGGCTGTCTCCTTTCTGGAGTACACATAAAACAGCTTGCAAGTGGTGTGAACACTTGGCAATAAACTGTACTTAAGAATAACAAAAGGCTGGCTTTCACAGAGCAGTCACCCTCCTGCTCCACCCCTTTCTGCCATTTGCATTTTCTAAAGCTTTGTATTTTATCAAGTGGAATTTGTGCCTATAAAACACACCCTTTGCATTGGAGCCAGGAAACTGCCTTAAGTGACAATAAATTGGTTTTAAAGGGACTCACACACGCAAGCTTCACAAATAGGCTGATTGGGTTGGTATTATGGCGCACCATCTGCACAAAATAAAGCTATATAAAAATGGAATATTTAGAAAAAACTAGCACGCTATACTATATTATAGAAAGAAAGCCAAACAAAACATCGCACACAAGCTTCATAAAAGGAACATTCTGAAAAAATAATGTGCAGGCTGCAACCAAAACAAGCTTTTATTAAAAAAAATAGCACAGCCTTCCCAAAAATTATACACATAAAAAATCCTTCCCTTTAAAGCTATCCAAAACATCACACACAAGCTTCCTGAAAACAGTGACAAGCTTCCCAAAGCTTATAGAAACAAAGCCGGACAAACCATTGCACACAAGGTTCACGAAAACAGTGACAGCCTTCACAAAACTTATAGAAACAAATCCATACAAAACATCATGCACAAGGTTCACGGAATAAAGAGACCAAAAAAACGAACATTCAGAAAAAAAAGGCGCAGGCTGCAAATTCAAACAAGCTTCATGAAAACAGTGGCAACCTTCCCAAAACATATAGAAAAAAAGTCCATACAAAACATTGCGCATAAAGTTCATGAAATAAAGAGACCAAATAAAAAAACATTCAGAAAAAAAACATGCAGGCTGAAATTATAAAAAGAGTGCACAAACACAAAGGAAAAAGCCTTTAGAGAAAGGATAACTGTAATAGGCCAAGACCCCAGGGGAGGAGCAAGACATAAGAAGGTGGGACCGATAAAGACAATACCATAGAAAATCAAGCTTTTAGGAGCGACACACGCTTGAATAAATTGGCAGGGAGGGGCAGAATGAAAGCCCACATACTGAACACAGCATGTCTCAACGAGACAGTGGATGCACTGCCTGGGCGAGACTTAAAAATGAGGGGAAACGTATAAATGATAATCTGCCAGTGGAAAACAAAACTGAACCCATGATGTGAGTTTGGCCAGTAGGGCTTCAGTAGATTTACCCCGGAGGAAATTAAGATAGTATACTATTGCCATCTGCAAGAACTACTAAGGGGACAGCCACATCACATACAAAGCTGTACATGTTTTTATAAAACAGTGAGTGACTGCTTTATGCTGGTCTACTTGAATACTAAGCTGGCCAGAAATGTGTGTAAGTTTCTACTTTTAACTAACCTTAGCTCTTAATTTTTGCACTTCTTGAAGTAAAATCTGTCGATATCTGCTCTTTCTGTTTGTTTGTTAGCCACCTGAAAGGTTATTTTTAGGTTGGGACTTCTAGACAGCACATGTTGTCTGGTTGACAAAGACATTGTGGACTTTCCAAGAACATACAAGGGCTTGGAGTCCCCTTCCCCCATTGCTTACCATCAGTTTGTTTCCTGTCCCTCTCATCTGCCTGCTTGTAGTTAATGGGTTTTTTGTTAGTCTTGTGCTTGTCTCTGCCATGAAGCATAGACTCTTTAGTCATATCTATGATTTGCTGGCTTCTGTGTGTCCTCTGCTCACTTTTAGGAAACTAGTTTTTTCTTTAGTTTTTTTCTTTTTTTTTGGATGTCCTCCATCTTGCTCTCCTTCACCCATATTCTCTCCTACTTGCTGCTTCTCTCCACTTGCTGTGTTGCTTCACCCCTGCCACTAGCTCCTTCTTTATTTGTTTTAAAGCACTTTGAGCTCCATTTTAAAACCGCACTTTAAAAAAATTTACAGATCCATCTCAGATCTGTAAACAAAAAGACAAGACTGAACCCTTTGTAAGTGCGTGCATTTGTGTTGAATGCATGCACGTGCCTACAAAATGATGCAATAGTCTCGTCATTAGGTATTCTTATTTACAGCCTGGCGGAACAGCAGCACAATGCTGTTCAACATGGCTACAAACATTAACACAGCCAACAGGTCTCAGAGAAAGAGACCTGTTAATGCTTGTTTTCTATTCTAGACATGAATATTCACTATTGGCAGAGAGGTGGGATGTTTTTTACACTAGATACTTTTGAGCATGTGAGGGAGATAGGTAATGTATTTTCAATTCTAGAAAATAATGTGTATTTTAGGCAGAAAGGGGATATTTTTTATTTTGGACTACTATGTCTATTCAAGGCAGAGGGCCTTTTATATTGTAGATATTAATGTGTACTACAGTCAGAGAAGGGCTCCTTTTCTTAATAGAAATCAGTGTGTATTGAGGGTAGAGAGATGGGTTGTTCTAATCTAGACATTCCTGTGTACTGTAGGCTCAGAGGGAAGGATTTCTGTTCTGGATATTCAAGTGTTTTAGGGAAGGGTCATTACTTTTTAAGGCAAAGGGTGTAACTGTTTTCTTTTCTACATTCCGTGGGTACTTGAAGCAGAGGGAAGTGTTTTCTATTTCATACATCCTTGGAAATTGCAGGCATAGAGAAGTGTTTTTTTACATCTGTGTGGACAGGAGCATATATGATCTGGAACCTTTCCTCCATAATAGCTCTTAACACCTGACCCTTTAAGCATCCATTTTACTGTTTTCACTACCCAAGTCCCGTCCGCCGTATTACAATTCCTTTATATCCAGTGCTTAATTTGAGCTGGTGCTTTCCAGTGCTCAGCACCAGCACCTAATTGTCAACACCATACTTAGAACAGTCCACCACATGGTGGCGCTGCTCATCTAATTTAGAGATGAGCAGAACAACAGTAGTTTAGGAATACAATATACATTAAAATTGCTAATACCTGCCTCCCCAGCCATTCCTTTAGCTTTGGGGACCTGGAATAATCTGAACTGTCGCATTTACATGCGAGAGAGATGGTTAGTAGTTGTTTTGGCAGCGATGACCAGGGCGATGGGTGGTGCAAGCTGCAGTGGCCTCCTGGTCAGAGCCCTGGCACTTAATATTTTACAAATTAAGCACTGATTATATCCTACAGAACTTGCAATACAGCATACGGGATATCCGTCACGTTTGTGACGGAGTATCCCATCTGCCAAGATCATAATGAGGCCCTATGTGATTTCAGCACAGAATGCACAAATTCAACTTTTGATTTGAAATCAGTTATTGCTTTCAAATACAGACATAAATTGCAGACAGCGAGGACTAGCAAGGAGCCACTCAGCGAGTTGGCCTTGGTGGCCTCTTATGACGCGCACAGTGGGACAGCATCTTCACTTAAGCCACAAGAGAGAGTGCGCCAGCCCACCTACCCATCGGAAATTCCTGATTGGAGGGTTCTAAAACTGTAGAAGTACTTCCGGAGCAGACTATGGACATGCCAGCGACCAGCATGTTTACTGCAAGAAAAGAATGTCTGCTAACAGCACGCTTGTAAAGCTTTCTTTATTTCGCATTGCAATTTAATTTCCGTTCAGTGCACATGTTATCAGCCATCCTAAATGGCAGGAGAAAAGCTAGTAATTATAAATTAAAGGATGTTAATACAATGTGTAATTCAATGAGTGTACAATCATTTTTACTGATAAGTCACGTCGCAATCAAATTTCTGAGTTTCTAAGATAACTGCCTTCTACAGGAAAAGCAGCACAGTGTGCCTCAAATGGCATTATCCTTCTAGAAACAAAGGTGTAGCTTTAAAAAGGAACCAGCACTGTGATTCTGAATGGAGCTGTCTGATCACCAGACCCTCAATTCTAATAAGTGAAGTCGAAAAATGAACAAATAAAAGTGTCACAGCAGCAGAATCCTTAGTGCTATGCACATTCCTCCCACAAAATCAGCACAAGGTCAGTATAACAAACACCCCCAAACCAACCTGCCACTTTCTGCTGATAAAGGAGAACAATCCAGAAACAGGTGTCTAGAGATACACACACTGACTGTGCCACTATGTTCAAGCACTGTTCAACTTTGTGAGTAAAGTAAAGTGACTGTTTTCATGTACTACATCTACCATAATGCATCTGGGTGATCTGATGCTGGTATGCTAAGCAGTGTCCTTCCCACCCGCTTGAAGTCTCAAGTCTAAGTTGGACAACCTATGTTGGCCTTTACTAATCGTGTAGCCAGAAGTACAAGGGCTATAAAGATATTAGAACATTCCACCCACTGGGTTCTAAATTAATAAGGGGGAAACAGCTAGGCAAGTATTAGAATGTTGGAGCAGAAGTTCTGTACCACCCATTATTGGACCTGAGCCACTCCACGGTCTTCAATAGAGCTCTCAACATTCCAATGTTCCAATGGTGTATACATCTTTTAGAGAGGAGGTCCTAAAACACTGAGGTGTAGATTAATAGATTATTATCCTGATAGAATGATGAGGTGCTCAGATAAGTTTTCTGCTGGAGGCCCGAGCTTTAGCAAGTGCACATTTCGTGATAAGGTGCTCCAAGTAGTGGGTTCGATGAGGCAGACCAGATTATCAAGGGAGAGCAAATTGATTCAAGTTCAGTTGTTTATGCAAACTTTATTTTAGTTTATCTGCCTGCCACAGCTTTGCCTGGTGTGTGCTTTATAATTCGTTTGAAGAGGGGATAGAATTCCTTTGAAATTCCTTGTGCCAGACAGCACATCTCACACAACAAATGTACTACCTTTCATTACATCTTAAGAAGGCTAGACATTCATTCCATATAGCCTCAGGTATTGTTGTGTATGATACTAAGTTGCAATTCTCAGCCTCCCATTCATGAAAATAGGTCTCACTGGAGGTGGTCCTTTGAGTTATCTCTTTACCAAAACACCCACATACAAGATTTTCTTACTGTTACACCCATTATGTTGCTGATATTAGGTCCTACACGAGTCCGAAACCTCTATATTGGTGGGCAAGACCATACAAAATATAGACACCCTGAAGATGGGGAACAATAATATTTGAGTCTACTTTCTATTTTGATATTTATAATATGTACTGTAACCTTTGATATTTTTACATTCATTTTGTAGGTGCGTTACATTTTGTTTATTTTAAATTCATACTCCGTGGATACACAACGAATCTGCTTGCAGCCTTCTTCACATTATTCTCCTGTGAGCAAATGACCCAGTTCCCTCTCACATTTTTGCAGTGCCTGGCTGCCAATCAGCTTTTTCCTCCTCATCATCATGAAATGTTTCTTTACTACAAGCCATTACCCATTGCTGGAACCAGTAAACATCGTATCAGACCATGTTTGGGATGAGTCTGGATAACTCTGAGCTCATGCTTCCAAAATGTTTAGTAAAATATGTCTTCTGGTGCCAGTGGTACAGTATCCCTAAGCTGCTCCAGGATGACAAAGTCATTTTCCACTGGCCCTCCCTTTTCTGAGAAGCTCATTAAATGCAACCACTGTGGTACATGTAGGCTGTAACTCTCCTATGCCTCACTGATATCATATTAAATGTGTTTAATGGGACAGGGAAAGTCAGCACCTTCTCTATGTCCAAATATGGGTATTCTCTAGCACTGGTGTACATAAGTTGACCTATTGGCTGAGTACCACCAGGGAGTATCCCTCCAGTTCTTGCACAATGCGGCCTCTGCGATAGAATGGTTTAATCACCATTTTTAGAACTTCCCTTAATGGAGACCGTGCCAAAATCAGCCTTTTGAGGGCTGACCTTTTGGCAACTTTTAGGGTGACATTCCCGAACACAGAGGAAAACATGAGTACAACCATCTTTATACTGCATATACGAGCTATCATTAACAGGGACACCTTACTTCATCATTAAGTCTTTTTCATGAGGCTTCTCACTAGTTTCAGGGAGTTAAACATCAATAAAACCGCAACATTGTGGGATCCAAGGTCCCTCAGATACCTCAATGGCTACTCCAGCCGCTTGACACCCAGCTCTCCTCCCATTCTGGGCATGGAATCAATCGAGTCATACCTTCAGACTTCCCTTGTAATTTTAAATCTAGGAACTCCTCAAATTCAGCTGTATGCAATGATAGGTGTCAGATTTACAACAGTCAAACAACATGACTGTGCGCATTGACTCTGATGCCATGGTGCAGGTGTTGCTAAATATTACCTGCACCAGGTGTAGAGTGTGCTAGATAGCAAACAATACCAGAGATAGTGATGCCATGGTTTGAGTCCACCATATCTCAACATGGAGCCCGACAGGAGTTTCCCATCGTTGCTCGGAGTCTGCAAACAGCAAATGTTTATGTGTTATATTCGGTGCTTTGAATGGCAGGGCCGTTTCTACCATTAGGCAATACTAGGCGGCCGCCTAGGGCAGCAAAAGGGGGAAGGCGGCAAAATACAAGTTCTTTTATATCTAATGAGGGGCTGCTATAATGCACCAGTTACAGCTGCAGTGGCAGCGCGGTCCTCCTGACAGGCTTGGGGGCTCTGGCTCAGCTGCTAGAGCTCGGCTTGCAAAGTGGTACAAAGTAATTAATAGACATCACAGTCAGAGTTGTTTCTGAAACAATAGGCGGGTCGCCGTAGCAGTTCTTCAAAAGTTTTGGGCTGCTGCTGCTGCGCAGTGCAGCTCAGGGGCAGATCTCAGGCCTCTCAAACGGAGAGGGCCAGCCAGAACCTGTCCCACACTACGATCGGAATAAAGGCCGCAAGACCGTAGAGGCTCCCAGCCACGGCCGTCACGCCCCAGAACTGATACCCGGAGGGGGGGCTGATGATATCGCTGCCTGCGGCCCCCAGAGCGCGTCCCTGCGCTGCATAGGAGGTGAGACGGGAGAAGCCCCGGGTGGTGGCGACTAGGGCCGCGGGGCTGATTATATTGCACCGCTTGCAGGGATTGGCTGTGCCGCTCATCGACTCCTGCCTCGGGCGCCTTGACTGGAGCAGGTGCTGCTGCCCCGACTCTGTGAGGGGGGCTAAGGGGAAAAGCAACTGGTCCGCACAGCAGCGGGGATAAGGTGGAGGCCACACACTGCTTGGTCTCGGGATCGATAACCTGCGTGCCTGGATTGCAAAGTCGAGAGTGTGAGCAATGCAACGCACCTTGCCCCTCCGCGGTATCAGGGTCCAATACTGGCGATTCCCGTGATGGACTCGACCCGCCTCAAACTACCTGGCTCAATGCTACTGGCGGTGCACACTGGCCTGCTGCCTGGCAATAAATATGGCATTGGCAGCACCGCATGCCAACATCCGATATCCTGCCACCGAAGAACCTAGCTGAAACAGTGTGTCTAGTGTGCTGTCCAGCCGAGAGCTCAGTGCCGAGCCAGAATTGCCACACTGTGACTCCATGTGGCCACCACGAGGCCCGCTAATTGCCGTTGCCCAGGTTCACTTGCTGGCCTCCCGCCTCCGAAAGAAGTGTGCCCTTAGAGCCCAGTATCTAGTTACACTTGCTACTTGTAATGGGTGCTATAAAATTGGGTACATTCTGAGCTGCCTGCCGTGCCTCTGTAGTCTGAGAAGTCAAGTGTGCAGTCACGCAGTCTTTCTCTGCTCAGTTTGAGCAGTGACGCGTTAGCGCACTTTAGTGTAGTGTAACTGAGTCGGGGTAGGGTGCCTGTGCGGGTTGACTAGTGCTGCTTGCAATTTGCCTAGTTATAGCGCCGTGGGCGGCGCCACACGCTAGACAAAACAACTATATCTCCAGCACCGGGCCGTCCTGCCCAGCTTAATAGTACTATCAAGTTACAAGGGCACTACGTCAATGCCCTTACATTTCTGGTACTTTACAACAGTTTTAAGATCCTCTTATAGTTTCTCGTTGCTCATATGGGTTTAATTTCTGATATTTATGTTTCCCTCATCTTTATTGCTTTATTTTGCTCGCGAGAATGTGCCACACATAGTCGTTAAAATGTCCCTCATAATTAGCCTGAAATTATGAAAATGTCACACATGGCAATCTGAAACCTTGGCAGCTTTGCTTGGGGCTTGACAGCTGAGGCACTATAAGGCGTGACATTAAATCTGTATTTATAAAGCGCGAACTACTCACCCTTATGGGTCTCAAGGCGCTGGGGGCCGTTGTGGAAATTAAGTGAGCTATTGCCCAGAGTCACAAGGTGCTGAGCTGAACTGTCGCCGGAGCCGGAGATCGAACCGTGAGCCCTGTGCTCCGAAGTCAGCTGCCCTGGCCGCTGCACCACACCTCTCCACATTGCATTTCAGTGCGGTGATGCGGACCACCACACTGAAATGCGTTAGTCTAACGCCTGATGCGTGATTCTTGACAGGGCTGAATGCATTAATTCTTCTAGCCTGGATGACAGGGGGAGAGAGTGATCAGGCCTGAGAGTGATGGTAGTAAAAGGGAGGGAGCGGCATTTTTCAATTCTCGCCTAGGGCGGCAAAACACCTAGAAACGGCCCTGTTGAATGGGCATGTACTATCAGGTACTCAGCGCCTGCTCTTCTTAAATTTGGAAGGGATAGTACCGGCACTTCTAAGCACTGCTCCAATGTATTTAATGGGAGAGTGCAGGCACTTCTCAGCAGTAAGCAGCAAGTACTCTGGGACAAGGCGCACCAGCACTTCTATATTTCCATTTCAAGCACTGGTTATATTCTCAAAAATGATTTAACTGAAAGATACAGGAAAGCGAAAGGATTTCAAATATTAAGAAGAAAAATAAAGACTAATTTCTCTACAAATTCTTTAGCACACAGCACCACAGCAGGACATGCCTCTTCCATCAGTGAGTCGTGGGCATTGCCAGTCCGACAAATGTATTTGCCATCTCGACCCGACAACAGTGAATGGGGGTTTGTCCTATGATGGGACTTGCCCCTCTGAAGAGGGTGCTGATCCCGGTGTGCTATCTGTGTGGTGAAGACCTCTTAGAAATATCGGTCTTCAGCTTATTCTTGAGCCGTGAGTCCACACAACAACAGTCTCAGTGGTGGGACAAATATTTGAATAGATCGGAGGGCTGTCCCCTGATATCTCATGGGGTTCCCTCTGTGCAAGTAAAGCTTGCGTGGTTGATGGTCCTTGGACACCTGGCTCTGAGAGTCTGTCCACTGGTGTGGTGGGCTTGATGAAAGGACGCATTTGTAGGATTTTGTATCTTCTTCCAAAGATACCTATACCATCACAGTGAGACTAAAGCCTATACACTAGTGGCACCTATGACAAGGATGTGGCATAATAAATGCCAAAATGCTTTTGCTCGCAATACAATTCTCTAACAGTAAGAAACAATCATTTATACTTTAGGCTTACCAGGGCCATTCCACACGGGCAGGAGCCTTGGAGGCCTCTGATATGAAAAAGTTGGCCTTTGATATTCATGATTCTAGGGGTTCTCCTCGGTACCAACAGACATATATAGGGTACATGCATCACTTTATGCATTTGCTGTATACATTAATTGGGACACTTTTTCTCAGAGTCTGTGCCTTGTCAACTCTGTCACGTCCAGCCTTATCACACCTGCTCTACATTTGTTTCCTGAAACAGTAACGTTCACTACTGGAGGGCACACTGTACATAATACATGGGCTGACTTGTGAATGCTTTGGATACAGGCATGTACCTTCTAGCAGTTAAATTCTCCAGCAACTATTATTATGTTATTTTGTTGTTCCAGATACAGAGACATCTACACGTTTTGGCAGGCTTCCTCTTGGCTGGGCATCATGTTATATTTTCAATGTAAAGCCTTCACATCTGAGGTACCACAGCATCCCAAGAAATCAATTTGGTTGCAAGTCTGACCCCCTGCATGTTAACACAAATTTCCAAATACTAAATGTCAGAAATTGGGTTATTACTTTGGCAGAGGGGGCACCACTTCTGTAAGAAAGTTGGTTATCAATTGGGGTGAATGTCAGGCCACCACAAGTGATAAGACTACAAACTTATCAGGGTAAACCTCAGTTTCAATAATTTAAACCTGGGCTCAACACCTGGTTGCTATGGTGCACAGCAGACAGGCGTAATCTAGGATAATGTTGTAAGTATTTAGCAGTAACAAAACAGTTAAAAATTTACAATAATACACAATACATATCCCATAACCAAATAAAAAAAATGGAGAAAAATGTAATGAGTAAAATGACACCAAAATGACAAAAATTCAATAAGGAGAACCAGAGATATGAATTTTAAAGATTTAAGGCAAAATGTTCCAAGAAAAAGCAAAGCACCTATCATGGTTCACATGTGTGATTTCATGCTGATCGCGGGTGGGACACACCAGATAGGTTCTTCCCAGTCAAAGCTTTACCTTCTGACTTGGTCTCTGAAATGTAAGTCAAAATCCTTCAGCAGGGCAAGGTTACATGCTAAATTTGCCTAAGTCTTTTTGAAGCTGGATAGCTGCTGGTCAAGGTCACACTGAAGCCATTGGTTTGACAGGAAATGTTCAAAGCAGGAGAAATTCAAATTTCATGGATGCCTCATGTCAGGCAGACACTTTGAGACTTCGCCAAGTCAGGATTTCTACCTTCATACTTAGGGCCTCATTACAATGTCGGTTGGAAAGCATTCCGACCGACTCCTTGTCGGAATCTTTTCTGACTGACTTGGGTTTGGCAAGTCGACCGACTGATTACGATGTTTCCGAACACCGTTCAGTCGGACGCCCATTGACTTCAATGGGAGCCTGTGTTCCAACCGACAACACAGGCACCCATTGAAAAAGGGGTGGTTCCGGAAATCCTTGCACCCTGTCGCAGGCACCCCATGAAGCCTCTGAATGCCAGTCGGAACCGAGTCAGAAAGATCGAACGGTTACCTTCTATCATAATCGGTGGTCAGAAATGTTTCCGAGTCGGTCGGAAACATGGGCTCCGACAGAGGTTAGGAAAATTCGAATGCTGTTCGGAGCTTTTCCGACCGACATCTTAATGAGGCCCTTAGTGTTTTTAATGGAGGTCAAAATCGTACCAGCAGGGCACCTTGAAGCTGTATCCGACAAAGTTGCTTTGAAATCGGCCACCTTTGCCACATGTTACTGCTGACGCTCTGGGGGTCTTGGAAATCCAAAAATGTTTGTAGTCCCTATTTTTCAGAGTTTCTGAAACAGCTCCTTTGAGTCACATCTAAGGCTCCCAGGACCTCCAAGACAGCACTTAGGGACCAAGAGTCACTTCAGCAAAGGCCACCAGCAGGGTCCAGTCTAGTTCTAGTTGCTATTGGCCAGATAGGTATTTCAGGAAAAAAAACCTCTTGCAGCTTGTTGTGTCCCTGTAGCCACACAGGAGGTTAGCCAATTGGCCCTGTGAGTTCACTTCATAGTCCTGGGCAAAAGTAGGAGTAGGTCCAGCCCTTCAGGTCTCCACAGGGCTCTTTAACAGCAGAGGTAGTCCTCTCCTGTTTTTCTGCAGGTCCTGAGAGAGTTTTGCTAAGCTGTTGATGAGGTGCCAGCTTTGGAGGTGTCACTAACCAGTGGGTGTATTGAGTCCAGGATACTCCCTAACCAATGAGAAAACTATTCCCTCCTCTGTTTGCCTTACTGCAAACTATCCCACAGTGCACTATTGTGAGGAAAATCCAACATGGCACAATCTTTCAGACCGTAAAAGGAATGTTTAGTGAAATTAGCAATCTCCCCCTTCACCTACACCAAACTGGTTTTGGAACCAGCTCCCCCTCTCACTGGGATGGTACCGAGCTGGCTACTGAGGGCCTACGGGACAAAAGGCTTTTCTACCCCATGTCTCCTTTTACACTTCACTATAAATGGGCAGGCTTTACCTTGGTGCCTTACAAGGTGACTGAGTACCCATACCCTCCCAAATCCTGAACTGATATCTGTCTTATCCCTCACACACCCAGGTCTTCATGTGATAAGGCTAGGCCTTATCACGCCATTGCTCCTGCTCAGGAAGCAGTTTTCACACCTCATAAGGGGATGCACTGGCAGAGCCATCTGCCAGCAGGCTAATGCTAATTATCCTAGTGGAGGCTTTTCCAGAATACTAATTAAAAAATGAACTTCACCATTGAATTGTAGTTTAAATAAATATTAAAAAATAGTGTTTTAATTATTCCAGTAGCTTGTCCCAGGCCAGAGATAGCAAGGTTATGCTTTTTCTTCTAAACTCCAGTTTGTTCATAGGGCAGCTATAGCCCTTTACTATGAAAATAGCTTTTGGGAGCTTGCCACTGCCATTAGACGCCAACATTAAATTCTTGCATGCACTACTTTTAAATACTAGGCACCATACATTCTGGGCTACAAGGCTTATTCAGGGGTGATTTCAATAATATTTTCCTGTAATTGGGTTATTTTGACAGGTTTGTGTGCAGTTTTAAAAGCTGCGGGAGTAAGGCTAGACAGGTAGGCCTGAATCCATGTTTCCTTTGTCAGCCTAGTGGATGGCACAACCTATGCTGAAGTCCATAGGTGACTTTTAACTTTTCCATTTCCATGCCACTGGAGTATTTTGTGCGCCGTATTCTATGGCCTTACTGGGAATTTAAATATGCCAATTAGGGATTAGCTAATTTTGCCATGTTTTAGGGGTCAGAGCAAATACACTCGGGCCTGGACAGCAGTGCTCCGGTGTGCAGAGTTCAAAATCCAGCAACACCAGTCAGCAGAAAAATGTGGGTGACCATGCAAGAAGAGGTACTTTTTCCATACCTACCAACTCAATAAACCCACTCAGGTTAGGTCAAAATACAGTTCTGCTAGAATCACTGCTACACCCCTTGTAGCTATGGTACAAGTAACAGGTAATCCCTAGAGAAGTATTTGCTGAATTCAAGCAGTACTAACAATTTTAAAGTAAAGAACACAACAGGATAAAATTCCCAAAATAATTTAGAAAAATAGAGAACAATTTAGTGAACCAAAAAATCACCAAGATCCTCATCTAGGGGGAACCAGAGATATAGATTTGTACCATTTGAAGGTAGGGAGCACCTAGAAAGGGTCAAGCACTATGGAAAGAGAAACATTAGCGGTGGTCCAGGGCCTAGGCACAATTTCAGGCCGACCACGATGGAGCAGAAGTCAGATGCTCCAAGTGGATTGCCTAGTCAAAGGTTTTACCTTTAGACCTGATCTCCAACTACTAGAAACATTTCTTCTAGTCAGTCCTGAAGCCTCTTCTAGAGGGTCTAGTTCTCATTAGTCGGCTGGGCCCTCTTGGAGTCATGAGTCCTCTGACTTTTTGTGCCCCTGAAGCAGGTAAAAAGGAGGCCAACAACTTGACATTTAGAGAACAGTTACAGTCCCTAGGTGCCAGCATAACTGAGGAGTTCTGAGGTCTGTGTGAGAATCCTCTCCTTCCAGCAGGTCTGAGGATTCTTCTTCCAGCAGGACCTTCTACAAATAAAGATTTCCCAGGTCCAGGAATGTCCTGGGGAGGAGGTGCCAGGACGATCCTGTGCATTACCCAGTTGTTGGAGGCCTTCTACCTTACTGTAAAACTATTCAGAAGCTCCTGATTCAAGATGGCGGGACTCAGTTGCCACCTGGCAGGCCTGTCTTTAGCTTCTTGGCCACTCCCCTATCTAACAGGGTCAAAACTGGTTTAGGCTGGAGACGAACTGTCTAGGAGGGTCCAGGGAAAGAATAGGAGAAACTCTCCCTGGAAACTCCAAGCCAAAAGAGAAAGTGCTAACACTATCATTTGTTCTGCCAACTGTTCCTGTTAACTTCTAGATTGTTAATCCTGGCTAGGTTGTCAGCAGTAAACACCCATTGGCCTTTTGCGGTCCCAGAGGCAAGCAACTGTCCTTGGAGTCGAAGGTGTAAACTCTCCTAGCCGATGAGCTTTAAGACAGTTCTGATTTAGGCAGCTTAACGTACACTTTTACAAAGTTAATTTTCTACTTAGGTTATCAAAAATCTAAATATACCAACAAGTCATATTTTAAAAACTAAGAAGGAAATATCTTTGAAGCTAGCCCTTTCCTAAGCGAGGTGGTAAATAAAGAATTTAATCCCACCTAGCCCTAATAGAGAAAGGTAAGGCCAGGCCGACAAAGTAAAATACCTTTAAGTTTTATTTCACTGTGAGGGCACAATAACTTCAATATGTAGTGTGCTCTATTTGTATATTTGAGCACCCTCCGCTGTGGGGTTTCAACGCAAATTTAGGGGTGACTTATGACTGTATCAAAATAGCCTTTTCCCTACATGGCAAATATATTTTTCCCTGCCACGCATCACTGCAGTGCATTTAAACTGCATCCTAGCCAGAGCACAATGGTCCTACTGGCAGAAATATATTTTTTCTCATATATGTGGGTGGTATAAATACACACTCCAGCCTACATTGGACACTTATCTTTCAATGCCATATGTGCATTTATGGCATCATTTAGAATGGAATTATAGGGAAGTTAAATAGGCCAAATAGGGAGGTGCGATGTACAGGACATGATTTAGAGGGGATCATGGTCACCTAACTACTATTCAGCAGTAGGAAAGTTCGCAGGGTCCTGAAGCCACCAAAAATTGCCCCAGAAGAAGGCAAATAATCTGGGATGACCATGCAGAAAAGGCAAATTTGCCACACCAAGTAGCACGTGGTCCCATTGAATGTGTTTGAATACAAGATGTTTTCAGCATAATAGCACCATTACTTCCAGTGGCATAATCTTGACTGCTAGCAATGTGAAGGGAAAAATGTCCCACTATTATACATTTATGTTTGCCTGATCTTTCCACCTCGATAATATTACATATAACGAACCCAGTCTGGAGATTATTGGTTGCTCTCCTATTTCATGTACAATTGGGATCATCAAATGAGAATTTCTATTCAGAGGAGAAGAAAGAAAAGATAATCAGGTACCATATGCGTTTCCCCCCCAAGAAAAATGTTTAGAACATGGATGAGCTAACAAAATCAGCCTAGGGTGCAAAGTTGATTTTTTACATATTCTGGCAGCAAATTCAGATTGAAAGGGTCTAGTTGTGCTTATTCTTAGAAATGAGTTGTATAAAAGTGATCGAATTAGCAAACAAAAAAAAGGGAAAGGTTTCATATTGCCTTCTGAGAACCCTCTACGAGCTTTAGTTCACCTCATTATAATTCTACAGCATAGACATTCATTTTTTACATTTGTTTTTATTATTCTTACAGTACAAAGCAGTTATTTTATAACACATTAATGTCCTTATTCTACGGCAGCTTCACGTGGGTAGTGCACACTTTAAGACAATTTATTGAAGTATTTTCTATACTTCTTCTACAGTGCACGTCTATGAGTCTTGACAGTGGATTTCAGTGCTTACCAAACTTTTTTCAGACTATGACCCAATTTTAAGAACGACAAACATTTGTGACCCACCTAGCTTTAATGGACATGAGGTGGGCGGTTTTTTGATGTAACTAAAGAATTGTATGTTAGTGCGCTGTCATTTACAGACAGCACATTTTGGCATGGCCATTACATTTGCCCAGACATACAGTTGTACTGATAAAACTAATTGCACACAAATGATATTATGTGGAAATCGGGTTTCAGTGAATATTTATAATTTGTGCATCACCAAGAAAAGAATCTAGATTTGTTTTGATTTTAGTAAAATCTTTGTTTCTGTTTAATACTATTTGCTTCTTTTTTATACACTAGCAAACTCATTAGATTACTCCTCCTCATTGTCTGCTTTTAATATTATGCAACTATTTTTAAGGCAAGGCATTCTTTAAAGGTTTTATATTATGAATTGACTTAACTGCATGTAAAACGATTATGGTTTTAATTAACTGAAATAAAATGAATACGTTTGCTTCCATCACACTTCAGAATCACAAACATAACGTGCTTGATTTTTGCTTTCCTAACTGGTGCATGTTTACAGTTCATTTACAGGTATTTATATTTTACTGCATGTTATCGAAAATGACATCCTACAGCCTTTCTTTACATACTCAATATACCCCAGCAAGATTGTCACATAATTGACTTTACTTTTCTTTCTCTGACTGAAAAGTGAGAGGACTTTGTAAACACCAATCCCTGTGCTAAAAAATTCATAAGCAGCAATTTTTCAGAAGACATAGACTGACATTTGACCTCTGTCTTTGAAGCACAGGAATCGACACAAGATAAATACAGAATTTAAATGCCTCTTTGTTTATTGCTTGGACTTTCACAACCCACAAAACAATCGGCTTGTGACCTACCAGTGGGTTGTGACCCAAAGTTCCGAAAACACTGGTCTATTTAGTACATCTCTGACACCCTCCAGATCGGTGTATTTTCCATGCATATACAAGGGCGCAATTTCATTTGCTTTCATTTAATTTCCTTCCCAAATCGGACTCCCATTTGTATACCAGCAAGCCAAGGATATTTCTGTTATCTCCAGGAGTGCTTTATAGAACCAACTAACCAGGTTCCAGCCATCTGTCAAGGTGTACATTGGTGTACATTGAGTGTTCATTCATAGTTTTATTTTAACATATTGACCATGAAGTTAGCTGCTTCCCTTATCACCACCACAAGGAAATTCATACACACATTATCTGCACTCTTCCTAATAATAAGCACAAATTATCCCATGCTAATTATTGAGGTTATATTTCTAGTTACACTGTTACTATGTTGTTCTAACTGTTGCCTAGACTCTGTAGCCAACGTTTAATCTGGTCACAGTTAATAAGATGTCTCTTATTTGTTGCCCCATTTTTTTAAGATAGACTCTTGATGACTCCTCAAATCTTGTCTCGCTACTCACTCTACGACTGCCTATGAAACAAAGGTCCCTTCTCTCCTTTCCAATACACAGTCAAATAAAGAACACAGAAGAACATTTGGCAAAAGGAAATATTTACTCCTAAGTAGTACAAACCAATATTAAGAATTACTTAGCTCATGCATTAGCACATGGATCATTCAATCATCCAGGCAACCGATAAGTCAATCAGAACACAGGTTAAATCTCAAAGAAACCTGAAAGAACTCTGTATATGTGCACACTGTGCATTGATGGTTCACAAATATTTAGGACCAATCCCTAATCTGTTCTAAAATCTATAATTTTGACTATCATGACATTTTTGTGTGGATAATCCACCTAACTATTGGCAGGTAAGGAAGACCTCTGTGCTGGATGCTTGCTTTGAATTAGGGCCTGATTTAGATTTCGGCGGATGGGTTACTCCATCACAATAGTGACGGATATCCTGTCCGCTGCAATATAAATCCCGTTGGATATTATGGTATTTAAATTGCGGCGGACGGGATCTCCGTCACCGTTGTGACGGAATAGCCCATTCGCCGAAATCTAAATCAGGTCCTTTATCATAATTTTGCTAATGAAATGTTTTGAGACAGCTATTTCTTCAGTTCAAGTGGGACCCTCTATGCTATTTATGTGGAATACATCTGGTATTAAAACTAGGCATGTACACATTTACATAGGCTTTTTCTTGTTTGAGAAGTTGCTCTAGCACCCACTAGCAGTCTTGAGCTTCACGAAGTTTTCAAAATTGAAACAACAGCGAGAGAAACCATCCACCAAAAGTAGCATATGGGAAAAAAACTTGAAAATAAACATGCATTTGCAAAAAAAGTCGCCATCAAAAAACGTTTTGCAAGATTATTCTAGCAAAAACGATTTTTGTTGGAGGTTTTCTCCTGAAAACTAAATTGTGGAAACTGGAAAAAGATATCCTAATTCACCCAACTATACAATCAAAATATGACAAAGGATATGAGAAAATTGAAGTGATGGCAGTACCAGGTGTTGCAGGGGTCTTGAAAGATCTGCTGGAGCCCCGTTGCCAGCTGGTAATTGAGCTTTATTCTGACTCCAAGTGTTTCAGCTGAAGCAGCATTAGTGTTATGTCGCCAGATGCCAACTGTATATTCACATACTTATTTTTCTATTAAGAAGTTTTTTAAGTGCTATATGTATCTCGTTATTTACTTAAAAATGCTTGACAGAGGTAGAAGGATCAGAACTGCGTGGAAGGGAGTAAAGCACAGAAAGACAGGTGATGGACTGTCTGAAGTACTTCAATCACAACCCCTGTTATGTATGAACTGAGGTCAGTTAAAGTCAAGCCTGAAACGTTTGTTTTTCAAATGTTCAATGAATCATTCTTGGTTGGGTTCAGATCTCAGATTAAAGAAGAGGGCCTTGCAGAGTCTAGGTCTTTGTATGGCCAGCAGTGCTTAATTTGAGCTGGTGGTTTCTGGTGCTCAACACCAGCACCTAATTGTCAACACAGACATGTATGATAGCCTGCCACATGGTGGCACTGTTTGTGTAATTTAGAGGTGAACAGAAAAACAGTTGTTTATTAATACAGTATACATTAAAACAATTAATACTTGCACCCAAGCTATTATAGCTTTTCAGGCCTGAGATACTCTGAATTGTCACACTTGTAGAAATGTGATGGTTAGTAGTTGTGTAGGTGCTGTCATTGGCAGGGGCAATGGGTGGTGCAAGCTGCAGTGGATTCCTGATGAGAGCCCTGTCACTTGTTTTTTAACAAATTAAGCACTGATGCCCAGGGACCCTCCTCCACGTTTCACACTCTTAAATAATCATTAGTTGAAACAATACATGGACATTTAGCAAAGTGGTCTGATTGGGGAATAGTATGAGTACACTGGGCCTTTGTGCCATTATGCTGCATGGACAGTGCACAGGACATTCAATTGATCCAAGCATTGACGGGGAGCCAATGGGATGCTGTTAAGGCGGATGCAAAATGGTCGAACTTACAAAGGTTAAGGCAAAGACTGTCAGGCTAGTTTAGGAGCCTTTGTGCCAGGCAATCACACTTTTTGAACACAGAAATAAGTCTAACCCTAGCTTTCTGGGTTTCCTGGGGGTCTCTGCATTAGTATGTTAGCGATCCTAGTATACAATGAATTCCTGCATTCTAATTTCAAGTTTGCAAATAATCTAACCACCAAGGATCCCCTTTCTCAGGAAAGAAAATGGTAGCCTTCCTCAAACTGAGATAACTGGAAGGGAGAATTTTGGAAACCTGGCCAATCGGACTTGTCAAAGCTAGCACATTTGCGTCACAAAACCAAGAATCATCATCCCAGAGAGCTAGAAAAAATGTTGTCCAAAGAGAGGGAGAGAAGAGTTAATCATTTTGTATCTGAGTTGATTCTGTGTCCTGCACAACATCATCTCAGTTTTACTGTCATCCAGTTGCAACCACCTGCCAGTCTTGGTATCCAAGAAACAAAAGACCATAGTGTTTGTTTAGGTTGGGTTTCTAGTTCCAGGATAATTTAGGGATTGACAGTATTCCTATATCCACACAAATTAGTGTCCAGAAAGAGAATGCAATAATAATGGCTGCTGGTGCATTACAAATGTGAATGTAATAGGATAAGTATGGTAGCATTTACTGTGTTACTTAAGTGTCAGCAGTGGATGGAGATAGATATTAAAGATGCTACGACCCTGGTGGGACTCCTCAATTCCACCAGCGATGAAGGCCTACAAAAGGGAACAAATAGTTTGTGCTACATTCAACATTGAGGTTACTGTATCATGGTTTCCTGGAAAACAGACCTTTAGTTCAGGTAGGCTATGAGTTTCCACATGTGCTTATAGCTGCTCAATGACAATCGTTTCCCTAACTCTATCAGTTAGTGCCTGCTGGTTCATTGTAGGTTTGGGCAGGACTCGCATAATTTGACTCCGCAGAATCATGCGGAGTTACAAAAAAAACTCCGCAAGATTCCGCGGAGTTATGCCAAAGTGTAGTAAATGCACGTCGCACTGCACGCACTCCGATTTTGGCGCCGGTAGTGTGATCTGTGCTGAAAAATCATTGTGAACGGAACCATGCTATTTTCAAGTTGATTTTGCTATTGCTTGAGTAGAAAATCTAATCCTGAAGTAGCCATCTTACCCCAAGTGCTCATGTTCATAAAATCTCACCTGAAGTCCTCCTAGCGACTGGAAATCGTGCTAGGGGACGCCAAATCTCGCTCACCAGCTTGCATCCTGAAACCTTGCGTTGTTCCCGTTCTCATCGCGTTGCCCGAACAGGAAAAAATTTAACCACAATGCAGCGATTGGTGGAATTTGGTAGGAACTCCGCGTTACAAGAGTAACGCAGAGTCACCAAAATTCTCCAATTCTGCTCAAGGAATTAAAATTCCACCTAGGTCCAGTTTGTTGACATTCAGACCCATTTTTTTCAAAAGGGGAATGGTCATGGCCTCTTTAATGAAATCTGTATTAGTGCTTCTCTTAGGGAAGAATTTATGACTTTACAGACGGCAGGGTGGAATATATTAAAGAAGGTGGCATTGGCCACAAAGGGGCTGCATTACAGATGCAATCTATTGGTTTGACTTTTTTAGTGGTTAAGTTTCAGTGATGGATACCCAACTAAAGTGAAGGCCTTTTGGCGAATCTGTTGGGGTTGCAGCAAGATATGCACTGATTTCCAAGTTAACTATTGCTGAGATGGTAAGTAAGTAATCTCTTTATTGCTTGATTAATAAAAACCCTTTGCAATCAGCTACATAGTAAAACACATGTACAAAGTGCGTAAAACAACCCATTTTGTAATAATAGAGTTAGTTAAAATTCATATAAGAAATTACAATGTTTCCATAAAACTACAAAGAGAATATAAAAACTAGCAAACAGTACGAACAGTAAGGTGCAATGGGTGTCATGAAAAAGTGCAAGATGTCAAATTTAGAGTCCATTCTCCTAAAAATTCCTAGGGCAGTGCAAGTTTCTATAAAATTGGCTTTAAGAGTCGTGACCGAACTTGCATGGAAGTCTGAAAGTGGTCATCCAAAAGTACACATTTGCCAGTTGCAATCAGCAACGGCAGTATCTTCGTATAACTTGTGCGCCCAATTCCTTACAACCCTTGCCTAGTAACTCCCTTGTTGGTAAGTGTGCTAGTTCCTAGGTCCACATTACTAAGCCTTAGATAACACAATGGATTTGAAAATTTTGTGTCGCAGTTACTGACCCACAAAAAAGACTATTTAAAATCCCAAAGGAACAGTAGTTGTAAACAGTAAGTACCACAGTAGATCTCTTTTGAAGGATTCCAATGAGTAACTAAGAAATCAGTGGGCCTGGGTTGAGGACCGATTTGTTAGAGTACTGCCGGTGTAAGCTTTGTTTTTACTGCGCTCATAAAGCGAACGAAGCTGCAGGCCAACCGAACGTCGCCTCCCTCGAAGCAAGCCTTCACCGCCTGTCTACATGTTCGTATCCGACTTTCAATCAGGCGCAGCTTTAATAGCTGTCTTCGTTCCTCGTCTAAACCCTTGCAAATGCACAGTAAGTGTAAAACATCCTCTTTGGTGTCGCCACATAGTCTGCAATGATTTGTTGTGTCTGTGCATTTCCATGGAGGGAGGTGCCACTTTACGGGTAAGATTCCCAACCTCAGAAGCAAAAAACTTTCCTTCATGATTCTCGAGAAGCCTATTCCTAGGTATGTTTGTGGCTTGCACCTTGAATAACTCTGAATTACAAACCATCCGTGGGCCCTCCTGCTTAGTGCTGCTTTGTTTTCTTCAAGGGATACAATCTTTACTGATTTGTTTACAAGGTCCTTGAAGCTTTTGTGGGGCATACTGGTTTCCCATAGGTCCTGTAAAGCAAGCAGCCTTATAGCTGACTGAAGGTAGACCATGGCAAGACTGCCTTTTTTCCTTGTCATCTCCTTCCATAAGTATGAGATGGTGCTCTGCTGGAACTAAATATGGAACATTACAAAGGAAGAAAATGTCTATATTACCACAGAGGTACGGCATTTCTATGGGAAAGTTTGGAAGGGGGTCAGTAGCTCTTATACAGAACTCTAGGCCTTAATTCTGCACTTAATAACAACTTCGATATCATTTGACAGTCTTGTGTTCTTTTGAAATTACCATACGGGATATAGACTTTTAAACCATTAAAATTGCATTACAATATGTCCTTCATTGAAGAAATAGATTCCATCTAGAGTTGTGCTGAGGGCATCCTAGACCGTCAAAAACAAGCATCCTAGTCTACAGACTGTGGCTCTTGCCCACATATTTCTAAGTGAATCTGTTGCACTGGATAAGGCAGACAACATCTTTGGGTTTGCAAATAAAAGACCCTTAAACATGGACTGTTACAATGGTGCAGTTTGTGCTTAGTGAATGTTTGGGCGCGGAGCTTCTATGTTTATTACTTGAAAATAACCAGGTTTCTTTTGTAGTGGGAATTGAAGCTAATGGTGATTTTTACTAACAGGAGGACAGGATGTTTTGTGAGGCTAGTGTAGCCCTTCAATCATTCATGCGTTTAGTCTGAGTACTATTTTGTCATAAATGGTTCATTGCAAAAACTTGCAATCAATTTATTGAACACGTTAGAAATGAGAGAGGTTTCAGCACTTTTTTTTTTTTAAACACAGGTCAAGGGATTGCATTGCTTAAATCTTGCATAGAAAGCTACTGCGGATTTAACACTAATACCACTTTAACATTTAGTCTTTGAAATATTAAATCTTAACAAATTGAGGATATTCAAAATTGCCCCTTCCTCTTTTCGAGATTTATAACCAACATGCATCATACAGCGCTAGTCTAATGACTACTACTCCCCTTCCTACCTCCTACAAATCCTCGGATAACACCACCGACATATAACAATAACAATTAAATAAAGCCACGTTGTTGTTATGATGATTGGCCAGAATGTGTGAGGACGAACATCACCGATAACAAAGGAGCTACATTTGGCAGGGGCTTTCATCCTACTTTGTGCAGCGTGTTCATGGCACTCAGCATCTGATCGTGACCACCTGCTGCAAGCATCACTTACCCCCACCAACATGTCCTCAAGTCCACTGTTGTTTCTCATTCCAGGTCTGTTTTTATGTTTGCGATCATTATTGAACAGCGCCTAGAGTGCACAGCCAGGGCCCTTTTACTCTATAATGATTGGCATCACTGGCGCGTTATGTTCTTTCTAGCATTTTCTACCAGTTGAATCCCCATTTTCAAGGTAAATATATTAGTAAATTCTTGAGTTATCATTAACATATTGTGCACTTGCAAGTCTGGCTGGACAGTCACATCTTATTGCAACTGTGATAATTCTGGTGCACTCCGCCTAGACTACCTACACCACCACCCGTCAGCTTGGCCTTGATTGCCGACCTGTCCACAGAGTCAGAGTGGCTTGATGAAGTCAGATTGCCCTGCAGAGCGAATATCCAGTGCGCTGGAGAACAGGGACCCCCAGCATCTTTACTGTAAGAAATTGGATTACTATTTGGGGTGGGTGACGACGTACCTAAGGAACAATCACAACACTTGTCAGGGTAAACCCCCAAAGTCACTAAATTATCCTGAGCTCAACCCCCTGGTAGCTATGGCACAGAGCAGACAGGCTTAACTTAGGGAAAAGTCTAAAATATTTTAGCAGTACCAAAACAGTAAAAGTCAAAATGCAAAACAATAAAAATCCCAAACCAAATCAGAAACATTGTGTAAAAGTTCAAAAACAAAATGACACCAACATGACAAAAAAATCAATAGACTGAAAATGTGCCTGGCAGTCAGGACTTCCTGTGTGGACACGCAGTCCAACCTCCCCCCCCTTTTTTTTTTTAAATCAATTTTATATTGTTTCCAAAATGACAAAGTAGCACATAGCATAGCAAGGTTACAGAATCATCAAAGTGTCATGGCTCCTACTGGTATATCAACAAAGCCTGTAAAAGATCATTAAGTAAACAAAAGCAGTGTCAGTATATGAACCATAAAAGGGTTGGGCTAGCACAGGAAATAGGCCTGGGGCCCAAAATAAAAGGGACCCCCTACTATTGAATTAGAAAGCTAAAAGAGTGGTCCAATTGGGGCAGTTTTGAACTTATAAAGACGTGCTATATACGTGTTTAGCAAGGTATCGAATACTGCATAGATTTCATCTTGCTGCAGGCAATGTTTGTTTTAATATCAGGAAAATCAACAGTAAAAACTGGTCCAGGATCCCATATAGCAGGACTGTGTTTAGGGTCTCGTAGAGCAGTTTTTACAGTTGAGTTCCCTAATATTAAAAAAACATTCCCTGCAGCAACTTCAAATCCATGCTGTATTCCATAACTTGCAAAACACTTATACAGCGTGTCTTTATAAGTTCAAAACTGCTCCAATTTTTAAACATGGACCACTTTTTTAGCTTTTATGGGCCACATGTATCAAATTTGGAAATTGCGATTACCTAATTGTGATTTTCTGAGAATCGCAATTAGGTAATCAGTATTTCCACTGTATGAAACTCCATGAGTTTCATATACTGATTCCTAGTGGGTCGCAATTTGACCTACCTCATTAATATTAATGTGGTAGATTGCAATTTGCGACCCCCTTGGAATCGCTAAAATCACGAGGATGGTGGCCTGCTGGGGTCAGCAGACCACCATGCCCGTGATTGCTTTTAAATAAAGCAATCTTTTTTTTAAATGCAGCTCGTTTTCCTTAAAGGAAAACGGGTTGCAATTTTTTTTAAAAAGCAAAGTTTTCTTTTAATTTTTTAAGAGCAGGCAGTGGTCCATGTAAATGTTTTGCGACCGCATTCACGGTCACAAAACATTAATAAATATCTTTACGATTCGGTATTTGGAAGGGACGCCCTAAACACGCCCTTTCCAAATACCGAATCGCAAACCGATTTTGTCATTCAGTAACAGGTTACCGAATTGCAAAATAGGGGTTGATACATGTAAAAAGTTTTTTTTGCGTTCACAAACAGGCCGATTCTCTGAATCGGCCCGTTTGCGAACGCAAAATTGGTTGATACATGTGGCCCTATTTCCTTAATAGGGGAGACTTTTATTTTGGTGTCCGGGCCTATTTTCTGTTCCAGCCCAATCCTGTTATGGTTTATATACTGGCACTGCTTTCATTTACTTAATGATCTCTTACAGGCTTTGCTGATATGCTATCACTGAGTTACTCTTTGATAGTCGGGTCCCAAGCTCCGGGGCTCCGGGATCACTCCTCCGTGTAAATCCCTGTTGCCCCCCCCCCCCCCTACGACCCCTGCAACATCCGGAACAACCGGGACTCACCGGAGTACAAGGCGAAGGGGACTAACCAGAATCGAGTTGTGTATCCAATGCAGGGAACTGCAGGGAACGTTGATCCGCGCCTTGCTGACTCCAGGGTTGGAACTGTTGCCTCGGAGGTGAGCGATCGGCGGACTCCACAACCAGCGGTTCTGCGACAGCCACGCACTGGTCCCGCGAGAGGACCGGGAGGCAGTTGACTGCGTGCGGATACGGCGAGGTGCAGCTCTGTGACCTAGGAGAGGCGGGCACAGAACGAGACCAAGAGATCCTCTGACCAGGCCATTTCGATCTCTCAAGCCCCCAGACAGACGGGGATGATAGACAGGGGAGAAGATACATGGCTGGGGAGTGAGACTGTGCAGCCCAGCGAGTGGTTCCGCGATCGTCGGAGTGAGGGGCCCCCTCCCATTTGTGGCTTCCGTACGTCGCTGGCATGCAAGACACGAAGACAGCGAAGACAGCGCCGGTGAGTGACGTTGAGACTGGGAGCAAGGGTCTACTCACCGGATCCTAGGGGCAGCTCCCTCCGATGCGCTGGCCTCGGGGCGGCGTGGCACGGGACTATAAAAATGGGATGCCTGACCCTAAGATGGCGGCTCAATAACGGGAGGCGTGATTCCAGGAAACTTGGGTGCCTGACCCTAAGATGGCGGCGCATCGGGAATCAAATGAAGGGCGGCAGACGGCCCGCTCTACACCTCTTCACGGCGGCATTGGTTCCACAGCACAATGGTGTTACATGGCTTGACCTCTCCTGAGGGCCACTTATGTACAAAAAATTAAGAAACGAACAAGACACACTTACATCGGAATACTCACAAGCTTAAACACTGGAACATCGAAGATACTAGCCAAGAGAGTGGCTCAGCTCCACATTGGCTTGATAAACAAGAGAAGAGTGAGGCTCAGCTCCACATTATCTTTATTAACAAGAGAAGTATGTTTTCAATGAGAACTCACTAGCTGATGGCCAAGGGGAAGGAGCTCTAGGATCACGCTCCTGGGCTCCGAGATCACTCCTTAGGGCAAATCCCCGTGTCCACCCCCCCCCCCCCACCCTACGCTTTACACCTCTTCTCGGCGGCAACAGACCCGCAGCACGAAGGTGCTACACGACTTGACCTCTCCTTAGGGACTCGCAGTTCAATGAAGTGGTGGGGCGGGGAGGAATTCTCCTACCACTGAGTCCAGTAAATGCACACTGTTGACCCGATTGCTGAGCACGTCTTCTTGAAAGAGAAGGGGCTCATCTCTAACTGTCACTAAGCCACTAAGAGTGAAACGAGTCCCTGACACCTGAAACTAGTCCCTGACACTCCTAGTTCTACCCCTCTAATACCAATTGACGGGGGAGAGCACTGGGTGGTAATACACCTATCTAACTGTCCTCTCCATAGGGACCCACAGAACAATGAATTGGTGGGACGGAGAGGAATTCTACTACCACTGAATTCAAGAAAACTCACGCGGATGTCCCGAATGCTGAGCACGTCTTCTTAGAAAGAGAAGGGGCTCACTTTTAACTGTCACTAAGCCACTGAGAGTGAGACTAGTCACTGACACCTCCCAGCTCTACCCCTCCAAGTCTAATAGACTGGGGTGATGTCCCGAATAATGAGCACGTCTTCCTAGAAAGAGAAGGGGCTCACTTTTAACTGTCACTAAGCCACTGAGAGTGAGACTAGTCCCCGACTCCTCCCAGTTCTACCCCTCTAAGACCAATAGACTGGGGAGAGCTCTGGGTGGTAATTCACCTACCTAACAGAGTCAAAATGATACCGGCCAATTCAACTTCCCTCTGCGCCTCTGCTCCGAATTGCCTGAAACCCCATGGCCCTAACTCTTTCTCCATCATCTTCCCCCCCAATCTCTCACTCAAAGCGAAAAGAAATCTCAAACACAGGCTGATAAGACAACACCCGGAAACACTATTCGCTGACATATACCACTGCTCCTCCAAAGGCCAGCAGAAAATGGACCTCATTTTCCATACCCAGAGCCCTGCGAAATGGAACACCATTCTTAGAACCCACCTTCACATATCCAAAACAACTAGCACTCCTCTCAGCTGCAAACTGATGTTCTCAATCTCAAACCGCCCTACGCGAGGTGGCAACACCTTTGCGACCATCTACAGCAACGGTACAGTCCTGATCCAAGCCAACAATGACAACCTTGACTCATTTGACTCCCTTTTCCTCACGCTACGCAACGCCTTCATTCAGTTACACTATTCCCACTCGAACAACTCCCTATCCCCCAACCGACTGACCCCCTGGAGAATTCTCAAAACAATCCCAAGACACACTCCACCAACTCCAACTTATCCCCCTCCGACGCCACCCTCTCCCCCTCCTCCACTCCCCCTGACTCGCACAATACATACCTCTCATCCAGAACAAACCCGAGGGATGTCTCTGCTGAGACTCACCAACCCCTTGCCGACCTCCACCCCCCCTCTCCACGTTACTATTCTCAACAAGCAACAAGTGAAACCGACACTCAGTCAATAGCTCCTAGCTCTCTCCTTTCACCGGCACCCAAGAAGCTGCCGCTTGATTCACGATGGGACTTTTCACACCACATGTCCACGGCTAGCCTCAGGGGTAACATAGGCAACATTAACACTGTGAACCACACTCCCACTGACAAGCTCTCTTCATCCCTGGACTGCCCCGCTCAGGACATCCTGAACCTAAACTCCCCTACCCCTTCCTCTAGGAATATGACTCAGAGACTTGTCCTGATGGAAAGCCAGCTAGAGATCGTAATACAGGGTATCAACAAAATCTTATCGATCCTCACCACACCTCTGGAGCCCTCCCAACGCCCTCACCCTACTCCCATAGTTACTAACACTAAATACTCAAGACCTCCCAAGGCCCAATGACACAGCTGGAACACAACCCCCTTCATGAACCAGCCCCACAGACCCAAAAGAACAAGCGCTGCAATGTCCATGAGAGAGGCGATTGATCTTGCCAACTCCTATGATGCAAATTCAGCTGTCAACCCCAGCTCCAAGATCCAGGTTATCACTGGATTTGGAAGAGACCGCATCGCACCTAGAACGTCGAGGTCTCCAGCCTTCCTCACTAATATCCCCATGGCACCCCTAACGAAGAAACTCAACAACAAGGGGACGACTAACTGCATGCTCATAAACTGCAGATCTGCTACCAAACATGCAACAGAACTGGCAGAAACCATCCTCACCCATGACATAGACATCACGTTCATCACAGAAACTTGGCTGAATGAGTCCTCCTCCCCTATCATTGACATGCTTGTGCCCCCGGGGTTCTCAATCATCAATAAAGACAGAAAGAACCATCGAGGCGGGGGTATTGCAATCATCCACAAGAGCAACATCTCCATAACGGAAACGGACTCCTTCAAATATAACACATTTGAATATCTAACCTCCACCATTAAGACGACTGACAACAAAACGTTATACTGCCATCTCCTCTACCATCCGCCAGGCAACACCCCCTCATTTGGAGAACACCTTTCCAACTTGATAACACACTGCTCACTCTTGGACTCTAACAACATAATACTAGGCGACCGCAACCTACACTGGAATGATGAAAATAACTCCCTGATCCAATCCATGAATGATCTTCTACGCAACAATAATCTCATCCAACACTGCACAGTGCAAACCCATAACAGAGGCTCAATCCTGGATGCCATTATAGCTCACGAAGATACAGTCACTATTGACCACATCCTTCCTGTTGACTGGTTAGACCACCACATAATTCTATTTCACATCAACCAAACGATCCATTGCCCACCTCGTACACAGGAATCTCCCCATTGGGCAAGAAATCTAAGACAGATTCCCCTTGCCGACCTGGAAGAAAGGGTAAGTTCACTCCTTCCCACCACCACATGCGACCTTTCTACAACTGATCTTACCTCACACTACAATGCAGCAATGACTTCCATACTTGATCAAATAGCTCCCTTGAAACAAAAAAGAGGCAGGAACATTCCATCGAGATCTTGGTTCAACACAGACCTAAACTCTGAAAGAAGACAACTAAGAGCTGCAGAAAGACTCTGGTGGAACAACCCGTCCACAATCCACCTTGATCAACTCAAAACGGAATGCAGGAAATATAAAAAACACATCAAAAATGAAAAACCTTCCTTCTTCTGTGGTGCACTAAACAATGCCAAGAATCGTCCCAAAGAACTCTTTAATCTCATTAGACAACAAACATCCAAACCCCCTTCAACCTCAGTGCAGTATCCTATGTGATAACTTTGCCAACTTCTTTAACGATAAAATCACCAAGATTGAGCTCTCCCTGGACAACCACCTCCGTCCACCCAACGAAGGCCCGCCCCCCTGCAAACAAGACAACAACCCACCCAGGCACCCCCCTATCAACTGGAAGTCTTTCAATCCCATCTCTGAAGCAGAAATTACTGGAATGATTTCCAGATCCAAACCCTCGTCACACATTGCGGACCCTATCCCTGCCCAACTGGCTAAACAGCTCAAACTCACCCTAGCCCCGCTCTGGGCCAAGATTATAAATAGCTCCCTGACAACTGGAATCATGCCAGATTGTCTCAAAATCGGCCAAGTCACGCCATTACTAAAACAAGCATTGGCATAGCCAATAGGTCTCGCCGTTGGGACCTTATAAGCATTTAATTTTGCAGCACAATATCCTTGGTGCAACATCAACTGTTGCATGGCTAAACACTTATAATGTCCCAAAGGCGAGACCTATTGGCTATGCCAATGCTTGTTGTGGTTACCGTGTGGTTTGTTGTGTGCGGTAGACCCTGATTTGTATGGCAAACTCTGATGTAGCTTTCCGTGCGTAGTTAAGTCTGATATAGCTTGCTGTGTGTGGTTGCCTCTGATTTGGCTCACTGTGTGGTCAGACTGCAGTATGGGCCGCTACTTCTGATACTGCTTATTCCATTGGATGTGCTGTGAAATGGCTTTCCAACTGTGGTGGATGCTGGAGTGACTCATCTCATGTGTTGAACTCTGTTGTGACTTATGTATGTTAGACTATGGTACATTATATTTAACACCAAGAAAGAGTCTAGATATCAGTCCATTTTATATTAATTCTCAATGTGAAATAATCTGAACACGACCATGGAAATTTGAAGCGCTTTGTGAATAGACAATTAGTTTGAGCCATTTGCCTTGCTTAGGGTAAGAACTTTTCAGCTGCCATTCTACTGAGCACATTAGATTTTGTAGGTTCTAAGTAAGCCTGTCAAAGAAACACAATTTTTACCGCCAATATTTACAGTGCATTAACATTACCCCTTTTCTAGGTGTCCAAGCAATTTCAGAGAAAGTTCACAATATTAGTTATATGTAGGTCTGGTCTAGTGGCAGCTTTATTTGTTTTACTGGCTTCACGTAATCTAAACAAATAATAATTAAAAAAATATACACGCTATGGGTCATCCCTCTTCATCCATTGGTCTGTTTACCTGTCATTCAAATTTTGCTTCTGCGTACGAAAACATACAGTACAGCATAGGCAAATGAGCCAGCCTACTCAAACCTTTGATTCTCTTGCGCTGTGAGTGACAGTATTTTTTTTCGTGATCACGTGCTTATCCAATCCACCTGAAAAGAGGTGCACTCCATTGCAAGAGTGGTGGGTAGGTATTTTGCTTTGCCAATATTTTTTTCTTTTTAATTCTTTATACTGTCTTAATTTATTAGTCATCTTGTTAAAATATACAGTGGCCAAATGGCTTTTAATGCATAATTATTTTTTGCAAGCATATGCCCTGCCACATTTAGGAAGCATGTTTTCTTTTATTTGTTTTTATTGTTGTTGCATTTGCTTGCAGTAAAAACATAAAACATAATATAACCATGGAACCAGCTTGGCAAATTGCAAATATTTCATTGAATTTGAGGCCCTTTTCTGGAATTTCAATAGTGATAATAATGCTGCCTCATTTATAGTTATGAATGTAGCTTCTCTGGAAATGTTATTTACTTAAGTGTTATGTGATCTATTCACACGGCATGTTAAGATGGTGGTTCTCATATATATGTAAATGCCAGACTTGATTGTTCTTTGTTCTTCCCTTTCCTTTTCTTTTTTTACTTAATTTATCTTCGAATGTATCACTTGTATTTTATATATGATTATATTTATATGCTGTTTATATTTGAAAAGCCCCCCAAAAAATTGGAAACAAAAAAAAAAAGAACTGTAGGAGCAGGTCCTTAGCTGTCAGGCTGCAAGTTTAATCGACTCTTTGGTATGTGTCTTCCTTGCTCGACTTGGCAGGCTTTAGCGCCGGCCACAACTCTACAACTCCATGTATCTGTTCCTGTCTCGCCGATAAGGACAGCGCACTCATTCCAAGCATATTTCACTTCCAGGCGGCGCATTAGCAGGCTCGCTGGTTTTATTCCCTGGAATGCGGCAGTCCAGCTCCTTACTGATGGCGTTGTTTACCCCGTGACTTTGGAATGTGATCTTGTTTCTGAAGCAGTTCCTTCCTCCTAGCGTGAAGCAATGATTCTTAAATATCGTATCTCCCTAATTGACAGACCAGCATGTAGGGGCTATAAAGGAGTGAATCAGGACCGTGTGGGCGTCCTCATCGGGATTGTTAGCAAAGTTAGCACAAAAGGCTTTCTTTGCAAATTAGGAATAGGAAACATACGATAACAAGCACGCGAGTGGTGCGCACGCCACAACATCTGTTTTGAATTATCGCGCACGCATCTGGGCACGATAATTCAAAACAGATGGTGCCTGTGCGGGTAACCGCAAGCAATAGGCCACACACGCACGACCATGTGGTCAGCTTTTTGAAGCCCCCTTACAATAAGTCTCGCAGAGCAGCGCATGCGCGCTGCTAGGCGAGACCTAAAAAAACGGGCTCTGACCCAAACGATCTCAATAACTTCAGGCCCATCTCCAATCTCCCTTTCTTAGCCAAAATCCTGGAAAGATGTGTCCTCCTTCAACTTACCCAACACATTGACAGCAACACCCTTCTAGACCCTCACCAATCGAGTTTCAGAAAAGGTTGCAGCACAGAGACAGCAATCCTAAATGTCATAGATGATGTCCACAAATCACTCGATTCAGACCGATGCTGTCTACTCATACTCCTGGACCTATTGGCAGCATTCGACACGGTAGACCACAAATTGCCCATTAATGTACTCAGGGAAAGGGTTGGAGCAGAAGAGGTGGTCTTACAGTGGTTAACCTCCTTTCTGCAGAACCGCTCCCAAAGAGTAAAAATTAAAAACTTCACATCTGACCTACTCCCCATAAGCAGGGGCGTCCCTCAAGGATCAGTTCTCTCCCCATCACTGTTCAACATCTACATGGAGCCCCTCACCACCATACTCAAAAAAGCCAACATCCCCTTCCACCTCTATGCAGGCGATACCCAGATCTACCTAGACACTTTCTCCATTGGTGACATTCAAAGACTAAACGACACTCTAAGAGAAGTCCAACACTGGCTATCCCTCAACCACCTGAAACTCAACCAAGATAAGACGGAAATCCTCCTCATATCCAACAAAGAGCAGACCCCCCAAATCACAGAATGGCTAAAAACCATTGATGCTCTCAACTGCAATCTCATCCTGGCCGAGTCCGTAAAATCACTGGGAATCACTCTGGACACAAACTTAGACATGGTCAAACATATCAAGAACACCGCAAAGAGCGCTTTCTTCAACCTAAAACTACTCAACAAAATAAAACCCTTCATCCCTCCCAATGACCTTAAACAGGCTACACAATCCCTGGTTCTGTCCAGATTGGATTACGGGAACGCAACCCTCACCGGCACGGCTATATCTCACTTAGCTCCCCTCAGATCAACCCTAAATGCAGCAGCCAGGATGGTCACTGGAGTAAAGAAATACGATCACATCTCTCCTGCTCTCAGAGAGCTAAAATGGCTCCCAATCGAAATGCGTGCCAACTTCAGAACTGCTTGTCTCACACACAAAGCCCTGCACACTGGCAAACCTGCCTACCTGGCCTCCAAACTCAATAAGGCTGGTCAGACAAGGAATCCCAGGAGTACCAACACTCTACTTCTCATTCCTCTGAAAACTCGCAAACAAAAAACCTTATCACGCTCCTTCTCTGGAAATGCGCCCAAAATTTGGAACGCCATCCCAGTCCATATCAGGACTAACCCCTCCTTCATAAAATTCAAAAGCCAGCTCAAAGACCTCAACCAAACTCTTCCGATGGGATAGCTGCCGCCTATTGGAGTATATAGTCACTTTGATAAGAAGGCTTCTACATTCTCCCCCCTCTGGACTCGCTCCTGTGTCCCCCTCCCTGAACAGGACTCGTCATGAATCAATGTGTTTACTATTGTTATTCTGTATATTCGATTGCCACAAGACAAATGTTGTAAAGCGCTCCGCTACCTTCGGGTCTGGCCAGCGCTATATAAAACTCTTAAATAAAATAAATAATAAATAATAAGATATGTGCAATATACTGGTGGGAGCCATGGCATTTTGATTATTAGGTAACCTTGCTAGATTATGTACACCGGAGTCATCTCTGTCTATTCGGGTCCATCTATTTTTTGTTTTTGGAAGGCATTTCACACCTATTCAAGGCTAATTACTGACTGGGAGGTCCTAGAGAGCCAATGCAAATTAGCCTTCAGGAACGTCAGGCAGGAAAACATTACTTTCTAGAAGGTATTTTTCCTTAATGTTTATAAAATTCAGATTCGCCATTGAATTGTATTTTCACTAACTATTACAAATCGTTGTTTAATTATTTTTGTACCTGGTCCCATTCCTGAGCTACAGTATTACAACTTTAATCTGTACTCTGTATTTCTACATAGCACAAATAGGCCCGCCACAGTGAACAATAGCTTTTGCATGCTAGTCACTGTAAGGACATATTAACATTAAATTCCTACATATCCTACTTTTAAATACCATGCACTCTGCCTTGTGGATTACAAGTGCTACATAGGGGTGACTTATTAATATTTAAAGGGGCTGTATTGAATATTTTTTTTTTACAAGGTTTATTTTGAGAGATCTAATTGCAGAGTTTGCACTGGTACAGTCAGGCTACAATGGTAGACCTGAGGCCATGTTTGCACTGTCATGGATGGCACAATAGGTCCTGCAGTTCACTAGCAACATTTAACTTCCAGACCCTGGGTATACTTTATACTTGTGATTTACAGGCAAGTTAAATACGCAAATTAAGTATATGCCAATTTGACTATGTTAAAATGGGGGAACAGGTACTTTCCTAGAGCATAGCAGGGGTAAAATGCACGTTCGTATGTCAGCAAAAATACAGGGCCTAGCAAAATGCAACCTATCTGGGGTGACCATGCAGAAAAGGTGGATTTCCTACATTTACTTTTAGAGTGCTTTTTAGCCTTAATGTGGAGCCCCTCAGAGAAGCCTGGGAGAGTCCTAGTACAATGTTGCACTGGCATTCGATAGACCAACTGGTACAAAATGTAGGTTATGCATTCATAAGTCAGCAGAAGTTCCTATTTTGTGCTGGTCACGTGAAGCACACGTGCACAACTGAACAGAACACCAAAGCAATTGAATTAATTCAAATGTTAGAGTAGAATTACAAAAGTATTGGCACATTCTATGTAAGTTAACACTTACCAATGGGCAGCAGAAAAAGTAACATTCTCCACAAGAATTTATCGAGGTTATTCAAGGTTCATGCAGGAGGGCTGGATCCATGCCATATTTTCATGATAGTCCGGAAGCAGGTAAATGATTTACATTTAGATTAATTCCTTAAATACTTATCTTAAAAAATAAGTCTACGTTGACTATCATCCATCCACAACTTAGTTCACCCTTTTAACAATGGGCTTAACCACAGGATCAAGAAATAGATTTGCAGAACAGTGTATTCTCTCTAGCTTCTGAATATGTCAGCAATATCTTGAGATAACATCAGAATCTTAAGGCTCCATCATGGCAAGTGGTTGTTTGCCAAAGATCAGTGTGATGTGGTGGTTATGTTTTGAAAGAAATGAAACTAGAGAGGTGGCTCATTTTGAATTAACTAAATGTTAAGGTGATCAAAAATAAAAGAGAATCCTTCCATCCTACAGTAAAGTTTAAAAACATTTCATCCTTCCCCCAAATCCATTAAAGAAACACACAATCAAAGACTCTAAGCCCAACGTCTAATGAAGGCAGACAAACAAAGGCCTCCACTCCCTGTCTGTGAGGTGCTTGAAGCAGTAACACTCCCTGTTTCGCACCACTCCGAGGCTCGGTAGGCGGGCTCATGTGCTCTGTAAACTACTGCAGTTGGCTAGGAGACGGCACAGCCTCATCAGCTACTTTGGCAAATTTAAACACATTCCCATTTCAGTAACCACTACCACTGACTTGCAAGTAGACATCTCATCTAATGCTTTTGTTTCATCCAAATAGGTCAATAAAGCTGTGGTGTGATACCATCATTCTTCATGCTACATCTCTGAACTCCATCACTCGGAATTTGCAAATTTAGCCATTAATGAAAATAAGTCACAGTGAGGTAAATTAGATTACCCAGGACCACATATTTTGTGTACAGAGTGAAGTTAGTATCTGAGAAAAGGCTTCACAGTTGGAACGTCTGTAATTTAACCATAAAATTATCACATAATGTCTCTAGTTTGTAAGCCAGACCACAGGTTTATCCATTATCGTCTTTCAAGAGCTAAATTGGTGCATTGTGTTCAATAATGCTGCCTTGCAAATGTACACATCATATGATAGCTATGCATAACGCTATAAAAATATATTTCTACAAACAAGTTTGTCAAACCATGTGAGGTTCAACCACAGAAGAGGCAAGAGCTCCAAAAAGGAATGTTCTGTGCAAAAGATTCAAAGAAAAACACCATGTTTTATCCACTAGGGAAAATTGCACGTGGGGCAGCATAGCACTCTAATTATAAGTAATATCACTGCTTCCTATGTCTTACCTAATAAAACTATTTCAGAAAAGGCCCCACACCTTACAAGAGGCAATTTAATGAAAGAAACATTGCCAAAGCTAATGAGTCTGTCTGACTTTAGGATAAAGGGCCACATGCATCAAAGTTAGGAATGGCGATTCCTAAATTGCGATTTTTAAGAAATCGCAATTTAGGAATCGCAATTCCTTATGCATGTAGAAATCGCAAAAAAATTGTGTTTCCTACACATTTCTTATTTGCGACTCGCAAATTGCGAATCGCAAATAAGGAATTGCTTCCCATTCATTCCTATGGGCCTAGAGGCCCATAGGAATCAATGGGAATTGCATGCGCAATTTGCAAGTACCAAATAGGTACTCGCAAATTGCGCATGCAATTTCAAGGGTGCAAGGGTGCCAAAAGGACACCCTGATGCACCCCTGATATTGCAATTTAAAAACATGTTGCACACACACTTGCCCCAAGGGCATGTATGTGTGCAACATAGAACTTTGAAAAATGCACTTTTGTGCATTTTTCAAAGTTCTCGTAAATTACCATCAACTTTGAGCTGATGGTAATTTGCATTTCTTAAATGCGAAATCGCTATTTTTTTTGTTTTGTTGCATTGCATTTCGGGAATCGCAATTTGTGATTCCCTAAATGCAATCGCAATTTAAGTAATCGCAAATTCAGCGATTACTCAAATAGCGATTTTTGCATTTGGGATGATGCATCCCAAATGCAAAAATTGCGGTCGCAAAGGGGCAGATTCTGCGAATCTGCCCCTTTGCGACTGCAATTTGCAATGATGCATGTGCCCCAAAATGTTTTTAGGATAGTTAGGGGACTTTCTATGTGTTGCTCCCAGCTGTCCAATGTGGAAACAACATTATTGAACCCAGGAGTATAGCCCATTTGCTGAGCAAACTGCATTAGCTGAGTTAAGTTGCACCATCAGAGAACAGCGCTGTTAAAGGAAGTCAAAAGATGAAGTTTGAATTGTAAGCGGTGAACTTAAAAGACATGCATAGCAAAATATTGCAAGGTAGATAATTTCGACAAAGGGACAGTGTTTCTGTTGGATGTGCAAGAAAACTTGTTTGGACTCTACATTGTGAGTAGCTAAAAGCTGTAAGCCAAACAACATGTTATTATGACAACAATTAAAGCAAATAACTGGGCAAGGGTAATAAGTGCATTATACTCTGGATGCCTTAGCTTGTCAAACAGTACACACTGCGTAAACAAAAAGCCATAAGCCAGCAATAATCGCAATATGTCAGTAAAGTATGAAAGAACACACACTGACTCTGAATTTCAAGCTCTACGTCATGTCTCATCTGCAGACTAACAAAGCTCCTCTTGAGCCCCATCAACAAAATCTAATTAATGACAATACAAATGCGACAATGCAAACGTACTCGAAATGCCAAAGCCTTGAAGGACAGTCATCCAAGCCACAACAAAGCATGGAAAATACATGAAACTCAATGGCTTTAATGGCTGACCCATAACCCATTATCTTTGTATACTTTTTGGAAGAGTTGTAGACCTCCATACAGCTGAAGCTGTCTGTAACCAGACCTAAAAACAAAGGCAATAACGTCACACAGAGCTTGATCATATTCTGGTACATTGTTCTCACAGGGGAAGGTCTGCGAGGCCCAGCTCATAGGCTGCAAGACATTTTGTTCACTTTCTTGCTCTGTGATTATTTGAGTTGTGGTTTCAACAGAATGAGAAAGGCACGTATGACGGATTTTACTCATACTCATTCTGTGGTAAGGCAGATCTTCTTCATTTAGAAAGATGTAGTTGTGTTTTTTCTTTCTACGTGGAACCTTTAGCAAGCATTGGCTAAACCAAACCTCCTAGCGCTAATCTATGCATACACATGTATGCAAATATACAGATGCAAAGACGGGCATGCAGAAATGTTGGCTGGATGTGTTAGCACATTTAAAAGACCTTTAAGCAGAAAGAATTAACAATACACAAGCTACTGCCAAAACGGATCTCTTCAACAGCTGGAAGCAGCAGAGATATTTAAAAGCCTGCATTGCTTCTAGCTTAGAATAAAGAAAACAATTCAATTTCCAGAGTGGCAGCAAATTTTCAAGTGATCCATAATCCGGCCTGGCCATGTTATATGTGGCTATATCCTGCAAAAAAACCTTTATTGACAGCTAAGTTGCTGTTCGCGTTCCATGCTCCATAAGTGTTTTTACATAATGGAGATGGCTTGTGAAAGATTTAGATGGATGCTTTGTGTAGGCAAGCTGAATGGGGTTTAGTAAATATAAGCATGATATAACTCGTTTGGAAGTGCCATTT
The DNA here is from genome assembly GCA_963921515.1 of Calotriton arnoldi. Taxonomy (NCBI): domain Eukaryota; kingdom Metazoa; phylum Chordata; class Amphibia; order Caudata; family Salamandridae; genus Calotriton; species Calotriton arnoldi. Next base: position 1,273,022 of record CAWUFW010005229.1, on the reverse strand, counting down.
TAAGGGACTGACGATAATGGCTTACTTAGGACCCAAGCATTGGGCGTTTGTGTAGCAGATTTTACAAGGGTGGGATTTTACCTTAGATTTTTGGATGGCATGGCGGAAAAAACACAAAATCGCAGGGGATCTCATGAAAGGCAGGGATGGCCATCTTACAGTCAGTGTGTCCCAAGTGCAAAATAAGGAGATACAATACGGCAGCCATCATAGCTTGAGGCATCGGGACAAGTGACAATTTGACTGATGGGAGGTTAGTTAAAAAATTACACATTAGAGATTGCTTTGTGTTTAGAATATATGTGTGACAGAGGATTGTAGGTGAAAATGTGTGATGAGTTACCGTAGTTCTGAGATGTAAAATAGCCTAGAAAAGCCCTTGTGTATTGCAATGAATGAACTTCCTAGGTGGTGCAGTGATATGCCAAGGAGCCAACAACATGAAGCGGGAGATGTTTACGCCACTCTGTGCTGTAGGTACATTTTTTAAAAAGTCTAGTGACAAATACTCTTTCTTATTTTTACTTTTCCTGTCCTCTTTCCTTTCTTTACTTAGGACACATATCTCAAGTGATCGCTCAGGGTAAATTATACATTTTTGCCTACGTTTCCGAGCCTTATGCCTAGATGTGATGCACCGACAAAGGTATTGTTATGCATTTACGATTCAATTGAATTAATCATAAACTGAAAATTAAATGCATCGAAAATCCCCACTATAAAAGAAAGAAAAGCAAATTAATAACCACATTGAATAAACAAATGATGCAGAAAAGGATGACTATCAAGAAGCAATCAAAATGAAACAATAGCGGTGAGAGCAGAGAGCTCTACAAAGGAGGTTTGTTTATGGAAGAGGGGTAAGGAAGTTCAGTGAGTGAATTACTCCTTCCTGACATCTTTTTGAAATCTACAAGTTGTAATTTAGAATCCCAGCAGGGTAGAGTTAGGATTTCATTCTTCCAAGTTTGATGACTTGAGCAACATTGAGTTACAGTAGCCCACTGTATCTGATCTCTACTTTAACCAAGCTGAGACTCTGAGAGATGTAGGTGGTTCCAAGTTATGCACACAGCACCAAGTTAGCCTTTGTTCATGGCCTGAAACTTTTAGGAGGGATTATGTCTTCAGTAGCATACTCAGACAGCTACAACCACCAGTACAAAGACAGATCCAAAGTGGATTTTCACACGTTTCTATTTGTTGACAGCAGTAAGACGTTAGTTCACTATCCTTGGGACTTCCATAGAGGGGGCTCAGCATGGAGGCTGCAACAGGAACAATACCAGAAGATTTAAAATTACAATTCATTTGAGTGCAAACATAATTTCTCTATCCGCTCCCAATCTGAAGTTAGCACTTATTAAATGAAATAAGGCAACTCAGGGTTAGCCTTTGGGAGAGATAGACCTTACAACAGTGAAAAACAACTGCAGGAGTTTCTCACTATCAGGACATGAAGTTCCATTAGCATTGGAACTCTTCGGGCTGGAGGAAGACTAACCTGGTCCCTGTATCCAACCCACGCTCCATCGCAGTCAGCCTGAACTTGTGACTTTCCAGCAGTCTAGGGCAAAAAGATAACCACAAATGGTGCTTTCGGTTTCTTGGTGCTATTTTCATTAAAAACTTTAAAATTCAATATCTCCAGTTCTGATTAAATTTTTGTTGGTTTGGTATCGTTGTATTTAATAACATTTATTTTCTAAATTGATTGGAGATCTTTCTTGTGTTTTCACTTTATTACTGTTTGTGTGCTGCATAAATGCTTTACACATTGCCTCTAAGGTAAGCCTGACTGCTTTTGTGCCATGATACCAGAGGGTTATGCACAGGTTAATTTAGTGACTTTTGTGGTTCACCCTGACAAGGATTATGATTGTTGTCTGAGTGGGGTTTCCACCTCCCTCAACCAGTAACCCAATTTCTTACAGTGAGAGAGTAATATTCCTGTGGGTGGAACCAAAGCCTACTCTATGTGTATTTTAAATTATTGGCAACAACTAATAACAATATTTCTAACAGACAGCTGAAATGTTAAGCCAGAGAAATAACCACATCTTATCTAATGAACATAAAACTTGAAGCCTGACCCCTGATCATCTCCAACCCAACCCTATCCCACCTTGTTCCAGCAATTACATTTAAAATGCTGGAAGTTCCTAGTAGGTTAATAGTCAAATGTTTAAAAACTCAAATAAGGATTCCAGTGGAAAAAAAGCAATCCTACTAACCCAATCATCACTAACACTTATTAATGATGATTACAGAATGTCCCAACATTGGAGGAGGTCTTGTTGTGCTTCAGAACTACTAAAACACCATTTACTGTATGGTTCTTTCAATGCTTTACTACATGCATGCTATACTAAACTGTACAGGAAATCCCGGGTCCCTCGTCAGACTGTTAGAGCTACTTGCCTGTAGAATGCCGAAGATGGAGCTGGATTGTTTATTTACATTGTAAAGATGTAAACAAGTGGCTGTGGCCAGGGGCGAGTCTCTCCATGCTTTGAGACCAGGCTTCAGCTTTTCACCGCTCTGGATATTGCCCACAAATCAAACTATGCCTCGGTCAATTCCTAGTACATTCTGAGTCACCTTGTATGGAAAATAATGAGTTCTCCAACCGGGAGAATTGGAAGAACAGATGTATGCGACGATAAAGACCCAGTGGGATAAATCATGGGGGGCAGCATTCGTGGGGTAGCTTGCTAGAGTTTGATGGACTGTGTGAAATCACTTCAGTGGAGTTCAGTATAGGTCCTCAATTGTATGGTCTCTTTATTGCCCATACTGGGGGGGGAGACGCAATGGCAGAGCATGGCGGAGAAACTGTTGAGCATTGGCATGTCTCTAGCACACGCTTACAGGCATGCATGTCGCGTGTGTACAAGGAGCAAACAGTATGTTTCAGTGCTCTTAGTAGATATCTTTTATTTATGCACACTACAACACACACAAAGGAATTATAAATTGTGTTTTTACTGCAAACAACAGTCACTTGAGCCCATCAAAATACACACTCACTATTTTCTTTGCCACCAATTAAAATTTTTAATTAATCCATGTGTACACCTTTCCAATCACATGCAGTCACATTTTTGCATCTCATAGGACAAAATGCAAAGGATTTAACTGACTCTCTTCTTGCTAAAATACCAATCGCCCTTCTTATCTGTGGCAACAATGTTTCAGAAATTCGCCTTGCTGCATCTGTCAACGGCTGATGAGTTCGACCGCACCCAGTACTTTGCACGAACCCCTTTAGCACCGCTTCAAATAATCGCTTCTCTGCATTGGGATGTGCACAGCCCATCAATTGCCACGGCGATTAATCAATCTGGAATCTACTCTTAGGGACCTTTAGTCCGTTTTCCATACAGATTTCACCCTTAAGGATGGTTCAACCTTAAACCATATCTTACAGGTACGTGCATTATTAATACCTAATTCTGATGGTGATCCACGGATTCTTCCATAAGGGTCGAAACGTCGATGACACAAAAAAGTTCATAAACCATATACTGGTTTATGGCTCAAGAAGCCCACAGCTGACCCCACCGACCTCAAGAACTATCGGCCCATCTCGCTCCTCTCCTTCGCAGCCAAAGTTGCAGAGAAAACAGTCTACAGGAAACTGACACGATTCATTGAAGAGAACGCCGTCCTCGAACCGTCCCAATCCGGATTCCGAAGCAACCACAGCACAGAGACCGCCCTACTCGCCGCCACAGACGACATCCGCACCCTCCTGGACCAAGGCCACTCCGCAGCCCTCATCCTACTTGACCTATCAGCGGCCTTCGACACTGTCTCCCATCGCACACTAGTCGCCAGACTACATGACGCAGGCATACAAGGAACAGCCCTGGACTGGATCCGATCATTCCTCACCGGAAGAAGCCAAAGGATCAGACTCCCACCCTTCCTCTCCGACCCCACGAAAATCACCTGCGGAGTCCGACAGGGTTCATCACTGAGCCCCACCCTCTTCAACATTTACATGGCCCCCCTCGCAGCCATCGTCCGACAACACGGCCTCAACATCTTATCCTACGCCGACGACACCCAGCTCATCCTCTCCCTCACCAAAGACCCCACCACTGCCAAACTCAACTTCCAGAAAGGAATGCAAGACGTCGCAGTCTGGATGACCAACAGCTGCCTGAAGCTCAATGCCGAGAAGACAGAAGTCCTCTTCCTCGGTACCACCCCTTCTGCATGGGACAGCACCTGGTGGCCGACCGCCCTCGGAAGCCCACCTACCCCCTCAGACCACGCCAAGAACCTCGGCATCGTACTCGACTCATCACTCACCATGAACCGACAGGTCAACGCCGTCACCTCCAGCTGCTTCAACACCCTCCGCATCCTCCGCAAGACCTTCAAGTGGATCCCCCTGAGTCAAGGAAGACAGTCACCCACGCACTCATCACCAGCAGACTGGACTATGGAAACGCACTCTACGCCGGCATCAACAAGTCCCTACTCCGCAAACTCCAGACAGTACAGAACACCGCCGCCAGACTCGTCCTCGGCATCCCCCGACACGAACACATCAGCCAACACCTACGAAGTCTCCACTGGCTCCCCGTGGAGAAAAGAGTCACTTTCAAAATCCTCACTCACGCCTACAAATGCCTACACAACAACGGACCCAAATACCTCAACGACAGAATCAACTACCACGTACCCAAAAGAAACCTCCGATCTTCCAACCTTGCACTGGCCAAAACCCTGCGCATCCACAGAGCCAGAGCAGGCGGAGGATCCTTCTCTCACATTGCAGCCAAGACCTGGAACGAGCTACCGGGAGACATCAGACGCGCCCCCTAATGAACACCTTCAGGAAGACCCTCAAGACCTGGCTCTTCGGCTAAACAGATCTGCGGACCCCCCCCCCTCAGCGCCTTGAGACCCTCACGGGTGAGTAGCGCGCTTACAATTCCCTGATTGATTGATTGATTGGGTTTAATTGCAAATAGTTGTTTCTGTTCCTTTGCATGCATTGTTTCCTTTACCACTGGCCTACAAGTATCATTCCTATTACTTGTCTGCAGAAGCACTTTTGAGCACTGAGCCGCCAACCAATGATCTGTGGAAAACTCACTGAACCAAATACATGATTTAACAAGTATAACCATATGTCCTCATGATATTTCACAATAGTTGTAAATGATATGATGTCGATTTCAAATGTAACCAAATTAAAGGAAATCGATATTTCGTCTAATTTACCCAGAAACATACAAACACGCAGTATCTCTAACCTATTTACAAAAGGTTTTCCTGAATTATATTCTCCAGATGAACCACTGCTTCTTGCCATAATTAGCCATACCCGGGTGATGTTAGAAAGGAGTTCCAGTTCTGCTTCAACAAAATGGGCGCGAAGGAGCTGCCACACATGAAAGGCACACAATTTTGGAACAAGAAATGTCAGATTTAGGTTTTATTGAACGAAAATGAGTCCTGTTATTATGAAGCAGGGATAATTCCAGCTGCATTTTCTTTTGGTGTTTAGATTTTATAAGTAGTGACGTTGATAACTTGTTATGACAGCACTTGATTCAGTATTTTTTATTTCAAATTGCTGAACAGAACGTTAGTCACCGTCACCCAGCTTCACAGCAATACATTTATCGACTCGAGAAGGATGAATGGCTGAATTGGCTCTGCCAAAATTCAAAATCATGACCTGCAGGTCTCACAAGACATCCGTTAAAGCACTTGTCTCGATAAATGAGTCACACAAAAGGTGTTGGGAGAAATGCTTACAAATAGACTAGCCACCAGCAATCACTGGAGGTAGCATTTCAACGCATCGTTTTTCACCCACTGTGCCACCCTAGACAAAGGCCTGCCTTATGCAAATCAGTACTGACCCCAGTGCTCATGGAAACAGTCCATCCCATACTGCCAGGGGAAGCCCCCTCCAGAAGGGATCACAAGCAACCCCAGACCGGTTTCGGCCTTGCTAGGCCTCATCAATGGCGGGTAGTTTGGATCCTATAGCACACTGAGCAAGGGACCCACGTCTGGGAATACCCCCGGCACTCAGGGAATTAAATCAATCACACACAAAATGATGGGAGGGATGCTTGCAAAGAGTCTAACCACTACCATTCGTGTGGGTAGCATTTCATCCAAAACAGGATAGGTTGGAATGCTACCCCGAGTGATTGTCAGTGGTTAGACTATATGCAAGCATTCCTTCCATGACAATGTGTGTGATTCTCTAAGACATCTTGCCATTAGCACTGCTGCATGAGGCAAGTCCACACTGGAGAAAGCATAGTCTAAACAAAGTAGACATTGGCTGCTAAAATGAGCCAATTATATTTTTGAAAAATATGTAAAGAACTCATTCTCGTACCTACATCAGTGAATTAAAGTATTCCTTTGGTTACATTTTGAAACTAGCATTTACCAGCTGCAACACTGCAACCACTCTTTATGTAAATGCTCATACCATTTTCCCCTCTGGCAGAAGACTTTTAGACATTTCAAGTTACTTAAAATGGCAGGCTACTTATATCTGCACATTTCAAGATGGAGTCCAATAAAAGAAGCCAGGTAACTGGGTTACCGTTTTTCGCTTTTTTCCTTTATCCATCTATGTTCTTACACCAGGGTCCAGAAGAAATTCAGTAAGGATGTTGAGGGTCTCTTTGGCGTGGACTTTGGCGACTACCCCCCTGCCCACACCCAATGGAACCACACGGTCTTGGCATGACCAATGTTTATGTTACAAACGGCTAGAGTTGGTATTAAAAGTGTACGCCTCATTCCTACCAGCCTTTACAATAGCCACCGCCTCTAACTCATATTTATGTAAGTGTTGTGCAATTAACAGAGCCCGCATTACTGCTATGCTCATGGCCACTTTACAGTGCATTTTCACAGAAATGGGATGCACATTGCTACAGTGCAATAAGTGGATAACCACTGCTTAATTTGAGCCAGTGGTTTCTGGTGCTCGGCTCCAGCACTTAATTGTCAACACCAGCACTTTTGACAGCTGCTAGCTGTTTGTGTAATTCGGAGATGAGTAGGACAACAGTTGTTTAATAGTTGAAAAGAACTAATGCATGTTGCCCATACCATTCTTTGAGCTTTTGGGGGCCTCTAACAGTCTGAATTGCCTCAGTTGTAGCAGTGTGATGGTTAGTAGTTGTGTAGGTATCGTCATTGGCAGCGCTGGCAGGTACTATGGGTGGTGCGCGCTGCAGCGGCCTCCTGACAAGGACCCTGGCACTTATTTTTTTTTTTTTTTACAAATTAAGCACTGTGGATAACAGGCACGTGCAGGCAGGAGAGCTGGTGGGCTTGGGGCCAGAATCCCCTGACATTGGACAGGGATTGGGCATGAGCAAGAGGGAGCTTTAGGCTGTATCTTAAAAAGTGGTGGTTATATACATTTTAGAATCCCTTAATTGAAAACATTTTTCAAAGGAAATATTTTCTAAAACATTAAATGCAGGTGCATAAAAACGAACTTTGTCATAAAAGGATCAATAATAGAAGACTCTTAAATAAAGATTACAAAAATCATACAATAATCAACTGTTTAGACCCAGGAAAATAAAAAGACACTCATTAGGCATAGAATATATTTCTTAATACTTCAATTAGACATGCATAGTGTTCACATATTTAGACAAATATAGCACTAATTCAGAACTATTTCTGAACCTATTTAGAACTGATTGAACATAATAACCAAATGGAGCCTGACTGGATAGAGTACAATCAAATCTGTAATGAAACCCTGGCAGATTACATCTCATATTCCATTTTCCGGATTTAGCACAAATCAGTGATGCTATCATTTAAACAGCATTCTAAAGAAATGCTGCACTGTCGCCACTGTCTCGAAAAATAAGTTCATTGTTGCAGGCATCCTCTGGCACAACTGTTTGAGGACATGCCAAGGGAACGGCAGCCATCTTGAAAATGAGTTCCATCAAACGATGTGACTAGAATGTATAATCCGGTTCTGAATTATGAAGTTTTCGGTAGCTGAAGAAGTACTGCCTTTGGCATATTGGCATCAGTACGAGGGTTTGCTACCGCTCCTTTTTTATATTGCATTGTTTTGCTTGTGCAAAAACAGTTTTTGGGGGCTTTATTAAAAACAAGACATCACACACAACCAAAACTAAGTGAGACAAACTGCTGAATCTGAGCTATGTGCTTGGGAAAAAGAAAAGTTTGGCCACAACAGAGTCACTGAATACGGGATCAGGGTAAATACAATCCATCTTCTCACAGGTTACTTTGATATACAGCATAGGCAAGAGTAAATCTTTTGTGACAGTTTTCGGGATGAATTGTTTTGGGCAAGCATTTTAGTGCTACCAGTTCTTATTTAAGATGATATATTTTGTGGGAGGTGCAGGAGGTTGTCCCCGCCTCCTCTTACTTTGTATGTATTTCTTCTGTTATTCAGGCTTATCCCATTCTAGTTTGCTCAGGCCAACACCAGTGCTTCACTCTGTTTAATGCCGGATGTCAGTGTGGGTAATTCCCATCCTGTCATTGTGCCACAAGCCCTCTTTCCCTAACTACATCCTGTTTTGTCTCCGCTCTTGGGCAACGCTCTACCCTTCCCATAACTGCATGAACGTCAATTAGTGGTAGACAGAGATGGCATCCAGGATTTCCCTTCGGTAGTGGCATAACACAAAATGATGGGCCCCTCTCCAGACTGTCTACATCTCACAGATATTCATGGGCTTTGGGCTGAGTGCCTCCCAACCCCGAACACGGCATTAGGTACCCCTGAAATTGCTCTGGATTCACCAGGAACTCAATGACAACCCTCTTTACTGCCTGTAGATTCCACTCCTTCCTCTAACCCGTCAGTAGCTAGTAGAAGACTGCTGAAGGGGCAGGGTTTATCATTAGTAGTCAAAGTGTGCATGATGTCACTTCCACGACCACACGTATTTCGGTGAATTGACGTCCATGTGGTACCAGCACTACATTGTCTACTGCCAAAAACATGTTCCTCTGACGTGCTGTTTTCCCACCTGCTGTAATCCAGATTATTTTTATTACATTTCTACAGAATAGTTGTTGTTAAGAAATTATTTCATTTTATGGCAGATCTTCATCATACATGTTTTTATTAAAACATGTTGGTTAAGAGTGTGCACTGCTGATTTTGTTATGTAAATTATATTTAAGTCTGCATTTACAAACACAGATTCAACTATGCCTCTTCCACTATGTTATATGTCTTTATAGGGACAAGTAAGCACGCCTCTGGAGCAGGGTGCCTAGAGTGGAAAACTGCCTTCATAAGTGGATATACTGTACGGAGTTAGTTCAAATCAAACCTCTCCAGTAGAACTTAGTGCAGCAAAGGAGAGGACGCTTTGACTTCTAATACAGTTGCATTTGGTGTTCAAAAGGATTCATCCTTATCCTTGTATTGCTCCACCAGCATGTTGAACCGTTGGGGAAAATGTTCATGAAAACCAGCATCGACTTCCACCCGTATGTGGGTCATACGCAACAGTAACGAAAAAGTAACACAGATAACAAAGATACACTTGTCGAGGGCTTCTATGAAATCAGCTCACAGATGTCCCAGATGAGACTCAACCTAAAAGAGAAAAAAAAGAAGTTCCTCCTACAACACCTCCCGGGTCCTCCAGCAAAACATGATTGCCGAAGTACATGGCCTGACCTTCTCTCCCAACACTGTTGAATCTGCCAAATCACTAGGTTTCATGCTGGATAAAACACCTGGAAATCAATAAAGTTGTGAGGTTTCAACTGAGGCTATTTCACAACACCAGAATTTTCATCCTCCAAAAAGGTTTCAAAACCACTTTACATGCACTGGTGATATCTCAGGTCGCGTAGAGGACCGCTCTACATATCTCAGGTCGTGTAGAGGACCGCTCTACATATCTCAGGTCGTGTAGAGGACTGCTCTACATAGCTCAGGTCGTGTAGAGGACCGCTCTACATATCTCAGGTCGCGAAGAGGAACACTCTACATATCTCGGGTCATGTAGAGGAACGCTCTACATATCTTGAGTCACATAGAGGAACGCTCTACTGAGTACACTGCCATAATCCTACCTTACGGTTCTCAGTGCCGCCCTCCACTCTGCAGTCCGGTGGAGCACTTGTATAAGAAAATATGACAGATTCATTCCTAGCCTCAACTTTGAAAAATATCTCAGTCTTGAAGCTCGCTCCACGTACAAGACTGCATGTATCACCTACCAGGCATTACATCAAGCTTCCTTCCTTACCTCACACATAAACGGGAGCTGTCTGTCAAAATCAGGAACTTACGAAGCAAATACACAACCACAAAACACCATGCTTCAAATTGTCCTGCACTCTCAAGCGCACCTTCTGAGGGAAAAGGCCAGGGATATGGCATGGCCTTCCAGCTGACATCAGAATCGTTGCCTGTCTACAAATCTTCAACGGCAGGCTTAAGGATCATCTAGTGAAGCTTACTTACTATGTCTCTTTTTCCCTCTTTCACTCTTTACTTTACCACACTTAATCTTTGATGAAGCTCCATATAACTCTACTGATTAAATTACAACCACCTTTTACCTGAAAACGTCTGATTCTCGATTCGACGCGTGCTGATCATAGTCGTACAATTTATGCATCCATCTCATGACTCTAAATGTACCACTTTTAACCAACTGAACTTTCTTTTATACTGCTGACTTGTGTTTAACAGACTGACTGTTTTCTTTAGTACTCTTGTACTGTACATTGATATTTTTGTAAACTGGACCTTAATCTACCGTTCCCCGTCATCACTGTATGGGTAAAAATAGTGCTATATCAAAAACACGAAATAAATTAAATTATAATAAAAAACTGACATATTGTCATTCGCTCTCTGAGCATGGAACCTCTTCTTCTCATCTGCAGAATATTTAAGCATGTGCCACTGTGGCCCAAGAGAAATATGAAATACATATTTGTTTCACTAGGAGCTGGCATGCTTGTGACGGATTCCATTAGGAGACATGTCAAAAAGGGATTTATATTCCTTCTGCCTGCTCTCTTCAGCCTTTTGGTAAAGGTCACTTTCATAATTACGATTCCACTGGCACACCTAATTACAGTGACAGCTTATGAATCTCCAGCAACTCCTGTGATTCATTCCAGCCATCAGGAGCAGGGCAGCACATCTCTCCGGCTGATATATGCCACTTGGCCATATCTCCTCATTTCAGACATAATCACCACTTTGCAACACAAAAGCAAAGATCGTTTCCAAAGGGTCATCTTCAAATGATATGAAAGGCACGAGTAGCTTATTACTCTCGTGTAACTTCTAGGAGGCACTCAACCCCCCCCCCACCCCGCAAGATTCTTTTTCGAAAGCACAGGAAAGAAACTTTGAACTTTTCGCCAGGTTCTGGAGTCCCTTTTAATGTACCAATCTTCAAACAGCCATCCTTACAAATAGTGTTTATAGGCAGACAAGGCACTGAGAAAACTGACTTACGTCAAGAAGACAATGGTGAACAGTCAAGAAGTGACCCCTTGGAAATGCCTCAAGGGTGGGTACCGGCCTTACCTGGCCGGCCACACTGTCAAGAACATTTGTGATAGAAGTACATGAAGGTCTTCACGCAGAGTGTCTCTTTGGGAACCATCTTCTTGAGTACATCATGGAAGAGGTTGATATGGTTTTGTGCCATAGACTCCACAAGAAGCATCCTGAATGGGACACCAAGAGGACAGATATTCACAAAGCGAACCACTGCAAAGGGCATAGGGTGCACCGCTGTAGGAGTTACTGGACCCACTGAGCTGCCTCCCTTACCATGGAAGGAAGCAGTGATGGGTTTGGCCCGCCAGAAGCTGCTCTGAGAGATCAGCCAGAAGTACTTGATGGACAGAGGTACAAGTGGCAGACGTCTCCTCAAAAGAGAAACCCTATAAAGTCTTAGAAGGTCAGCCCCCTGTGACGTGCAAGGAAACTCATCCCAAACAAAGAAGCTGGTGGGCCAGCAATGGAGAACTTGACACTTGCTGCCCCAGGTGTACTTTTCTGGCAGACAAGGGCTCTATCACAATAGGCATCCCTAAGAAGAATGAGGCAAGTGGCTGAGTACTTGGAGCTGCGTGCCGATTGATCCCCTCTGGATTCCATCAGGAGCTTGAACAGGCCACAGAAGTGTCCACAAATTGACAGATTTGGTAAAGAATTGCCCCTTTTAATTTAAACTGGCAGGAATTGCTTGACCCTCCATAATTGAAAGCTTCTAGTTGCCCAGTTGGGTCTCCAGATTCCTGGGAGGAGGAACCACTTTTTGACATTCCATGAATCAGGAACAGCAGCTTTTAAAAGGAAGACACCAGAGGATGTGACTCTGGGGAGAGCACAAAGCACTCCAGCATCCTTGTACAGCTGGTGGACCCAGAAGAGTGCGCTGAGACTTCCCATGTGAATGCAGATAGTCTTTTGAGCATGTCCAGCTGTTTAAATCGCAATTACCCTCTTGGAAGTGATTAGATCCCTGATCTGGGTCTAATCCGGCACGTTTGTGATATATGTATGACAGACTGGCCAGCTGTTGTATCCCCACCTTTTTCTTCATTGTCTAGGATTCTTGCTTGCATTTCCTATTTTTGTTTATAATTGAGGGCCCTCTAATAAGAAGGAATCCCCACACTGTAAGCTAGTGCTCCCTAGGGACACCTTTGGAATGCCCTTTGTCAAGGGAGACCCAGAACCATATCCTCATACTGAAGTCTCAAAATGGTTATTCCATTTGCCCAGTTCCTTAAGGGGAGCAGTATTTGCTCAGTATTTGGGGTGCAGTATCAGCACTCAGGGTGAGACCTATTACGTTACCCATGTAAATCAGGTCTAGCGAGCTCGGATAAATGTTTCAACTTCATGTTTATTTATTTATTTAAATAAATGTGAACGTACTCAAAAGTTACTTACATTACATTTGCAATCATGACTTTGAGCAACGGAACAAGTATGAGCGAAAAACTGAGCACAGTCACATTAGGTGTATCTGTCATTAGAATTTCAGGTCAATGATTGCACATATCTTTTTGCATCAAGAGCAAAAGTAAGATGGAGGATGACCGATGCCAACAGAGATAACCTAGCTCCCAATTGGTCTTCACCTCTCTTGCTTACTTGTCTTCCAATTTTGTCTCGAGGAAATTCACATGGTTTCCTTTTAGAGCATACCCCTGGAGAATGTACCTGCCTGAGATAACATAGGATATCAGCCCCCAAAGCGATCTTCTCTACACAGCATCTTCTCTGAGGATGGAATCTATGGCCTGAATCACTGGATGGATTTTCAAATATGGAGAATGCACTTGCACTTAATGGCAGGCGGTTGCTGCTCAACTGCAGGGACTCAGCATATAAGCTAGAGGTTCACTGCAACACCTTGAAGACCTACATTGACTCAGACCTGTGTAGACCATTTTTTTCAGTGGTTTCTAAACGTTATTTTATTATAATTTAAATATTTAAATAGCAAGGGCATGGACAGATATTCATCTGCAGAGAAAATGGTTTTTAATGCGTGGAAGTGCTGAGAAATATACTATAATCTGGGGCGAGTGGGATGGAACTGCCCCAGGGGTCCCGGTGGACAGGATTGTATGACCATTCTGTAACATTAGCTTCAGAGAATGCCCGTTTTAGGGCAGTAGAGGTAAGAATTTAGGAATTTCCAAGAGAGATAGGATCCCGCTCTTCAGGCGATTTGGTTCTCCTGAGATGTTGAGTAATTTGGCGATGTAAGGGGGACTAGCATTGTGGATGGCTTTGTGGACTAAGCAGCAGATTTTCAACTGTATTCATGCTGCAATGGGGAGCGTGTAATGGGCCCTCAGAATGGGGGTCGTGTTTTCATATTTTCACACTGAGAATTCAGCCTGGTGGCCGAATGCAGTACAGCTTTGAGAGAGGTGATGGAGACTTCTGGAAGTCCTGCCAGATCTGTGTTGCCGAACCCCATTCCTGAGATCACATGTGAGTGGATGGCTGTTTTAAGTTGAGCGGCTGAGATCAACTGCTGAACCTCATTGAGATTCTGCAAGTGAAAGTCGGCTGCTCTGGCAATGCAATTTAAGTGTGGGCTGAAAGATAGGTTCTGGTTCACACGGAGTCTCAAAGAATCCACCAAGGGAGATGAGATTGTGGAGAAGTCATTTAGAGTTAGTGCACAGAGGACTGAGTGATCATGTTTGCTCTTGTTGGGGTTGGATAGTAATAAGAATTCTGTTTTGTAGGGGTTGAAAAGCAGGACATTGTTCTTCATCCAGGATTTGAGTTGCAAAAGGCAGTTGCATAGTAAGGCCTTGTCTTCGTTTGTGGAGGATTTCGGATAAAGTTGAGTGTCATCAGCATACTGATGCTTGGTAGCACCAGAATCGTTTAGAATTAAGGCTCATTGCTTCTATGTATAGGATGAATAAGATAGGTTGTACTACACATGCCAGATCAGCTGTAGACGAGGTGTGATGACCTATTTTACCAATCTGTTGTTTAGGAAGGAAACCGTTTGCATACTTTTCTCTGAAATCCCATTCTCTGTTTAAGTCTCATGGGTAGCCTGCTATGATCAGTTGTAATGAAAACTTCTGACAACATTGACTTTGTTGAAACTGTGGTTTATATTGTCTAGGATTTCCACAGAGGCTGTTTTGGTGGTGTAGCCTGTTCTAAAGCCAGATGGATGATCACCTTGCACATGTTCAGTTTTTATGAAGGAGGATAATTAATTGACAAACACATTTTGTTATTGCTCGCTCCAGCCACGGAAGGTTTAAGACTGGATGACAGTCAGAGGGCTTAGAACAATCTAAAATTGCATTTTATTTTTATTTTTTTAAGTATGGGGGTGGTTTGAATTGTTTTAGGCGAGCTTGGGAATGGTCCTTGGTCCAGGGATACATTTATCACAGGTTTCTTAAAATATGTGGATGTTGTCTTTGACCATTTTGGTGGCAATGGGGTCTAATAAGTAGTTTTTAATTTTTCATGATTTCAGTTATTTCATTGTATGTAGCAGATGTGAGAGAATTTGACTCAGTTATTTTCATATTTTGCGTGGACGTTGGTTCTGAACATTGAATTTTGTCTGTCACGTTATGTGAGAATTGGTTGCAAAGGTCTTTGGTTGATTGGTTAACAGAATAGCGATCTTGATGAGCTTGAGGCTACAGGGATTTGCAATTGTATGTAGTTCAATTTTGCTTTTGTGGTAAGTAGTTTGCAATTGTTTCTCATTTTCCTTTTGTTTAGAGAGTGTTTGAGGAGTTTTAAATCACCTCCATTTGTGCTCAAGTTTCCTGGGAGCACTTTCATCTTGGACAATCAAATAATTGAACCGTGGTTGGCTGGGGTTTGGTCTGTTATTCTTGAGATGCACCGGGGCTAAAAAATTCTATGTCTGCGTTAATTATTTCTTCATTTTCTTTTGAGACAAGATTAATGTTGAATAATGGGTGAATTTGCCTGATTTTGGGAAGGATATGATCACGCATGGCAGAAGGTTTTACATTTGCTATTGTGGAAAACTAGACACTTTGCTCTAGTCGGGTTAAAGGTCGTAATATGTGATTGATGCATGATGTTGAAAGGGACTGTGAAGTAATCGAATCAGTCATAATGATAGCAGTTAGGCATTTAAGTCTGGACAAGTATTTTACCTTTGTTGTGTGTGGCGGAGGATTAGGGTTGAGGTATGTTGTGTAATTTGGCTAAGTCGTTTGACCGCAGTGAAATGCTTGCCTTTATGATTTCTACAGTCAAGTTTCATAGCCCCTAGGAAGAAGTGTTTTGGTGAAAGCGTGCAGTTTTCTGAGAAGTATTCAGTTGGCCCAAAATGTAGAGCTTTTCTGGGTGTGCGATATATTGGGCTAGTATAGAATTTGTCTCTTGGACATAGGTTTACTGGTAGTTTGATGCATTCAAAAGTGTCATTTGCTGTGGTGAAGATAATCTCGCCATTGATGGATCTTCTAAGGTTGATTGCCAGACTTCCATCAATCCGGTCTTTTCTCTGTACCCGACAGACTTTTTTTAATCTGAGATATAAGGAACTCGAGGATTGACCAGAAGTGGTCATTTAACCAAGTCTCCTCAATGCAGAGTGCATTGAGATTATGAGTTGTGATTAGGTTGAATATTTTGTTATAACGGCCGTTGGCTGATCTGGCATTTAATGAATTGTCTTGGTGGGTTTGATACATATCAGATTGCGCACATGATCACTCTTTTGTGGTAGCTGGATGTAGGATATTCATTTACTTTTGATAATGGAGATGTGATGTTCATGAACGTCAATTCACCAAAATGCCAGGGGTAGCCAAAATGACATCACACCTGAATTGACCTTTAGTTCACACAAATGCTCGCTCTCACGTAAACACACTCTCACTCGCAGGCATGCATACAACATACATTTAAAAGCATTTTTTACGTACCTCAGCTTCCACGGAGGGTCATATTCCAGCTAACTGTAGTCCAATCTTTATTACACTAATAGTAATTTATAAAATATTATTCATTATTAGTGTAATAAAAAAACTGACAGAAAACAAAGAAAGTGGAGCCCCAACCGATGACCATAAGGACGAGCTGCCCTTGTGTTCCTGCATTGATTTTGCTACCTCTTATGCCAGGGGTTGCAAAGGCAGTGCCAGTGGTCTCAAGGGGCAAGCAACCCCTAAATGACGTCCATGGCGATGTTTCTTATGAAAGCCCTTTTTTCTGCTTGTTGTTTCTCCTGGATAGATAAGTTTTAGAGTGACCCCCTGTGTGTTTCAGCAATTGGATGACGCTATGTTCTTCCTGTGGTGATGAAAGAGGTGAAGCCCTGCGTATTTTGACAGCAGAGGTTAGGCAGATTAGACTTGTATGGAGTTGAGAAGGATAGGGTGATGTTGAGAGTGAGAGTTAAGGCAAGATTGGTGAGGTCCACAACTACTAGGGTCTTCTTGTAGTTTAGGCGGATTGGGGCTGGCGAGGGTCTAGGAGGTCACTAAATAGCAATGTCCAGAAGTTGGTGCAGATTAGTTTCAAGAGGATTTCAACAATTACTAGTTAGTGCAGGTTTTCATCATAAGGTGGCAGACGTATCAACGTAGCAGGTGGCTTTTTGCAGAGATTTGTACAGACACTGAATGCCACTGGACCCTTAGGAAGTTGTGACTGGCTGCTCCAAAATATTTCGGTTATCTTTTTATAGTTCCTTTATCTATGAATAGATAAAAAAATAAACATGCATTGTCAAAGCCAAAAGGTCCCAGCTTTTCAATAGCTGAACTACTGGTTTGCCAATTTTTGTTGGAACTGACATCCGAACGAATGTGTGAAAATACTTGTTCACGCATTACCAGCATTCTTGGAATGGGTTTTGTATTAAAAGAAGCCCATTCCAAGATAACCACCATGCATCATGACACATGCATGCATATGTCACAATGCTTGGATGCTCACAGTGACATGTGCACTATGACGTGCGCACATTCTTGCATTGTGAGCGTGCATATTTTGTGATGCATGCATGAGCATACCTAATGATGCATTTGCCCATTTTTTAAATTATTGTTTTATTTATGTATCTATTTTTGTGATTTTATGTAGTATGGACATGGCCAGTAGGCATCAGAGGGCTTTACAATAAAGAAGAATGCATCAGTAACAAATAGAAAAACAATATAAAAACTGTGAAGGTGGAGAGAACAGCAGGTTAGCCTCCCCGTGAGATAGAGTGCTTCACAAGTATTCATTGGAAAATTAATTGTAAAGAATAGCAATGACATGCAGATGGTACGTACCATGAAATGGTCATCAATTGTTCCGGCTGGTTGAGGCTGGTCTGAACTTGGCTGGAGCGTGAGGGGGGAGGAGCAGGTTAGGCCAGGTGTTCAAAGAGAAGAGCTTTGAGGATCCCCTCACAGAATAGAATGAGAAATTAAACTGGTAAAAACACGAAATAAAGTGCATGCAGAGCACGAAAAACTGCGCAAGTTGCTCAGCAGCACTTGCCAGCTGCTGGGTCTTAGTAAAAAAAAAAAACATTTTAAAAATGAATAAAAATCAAGGTCAGTGGAATATAGCCCTGGGCAGGAAATGGGGTGAGATGATGGATTAAGTGAGCCACCAAAAACCTTAGGCGGGAAACATTGATGGTTCAATATTCAACTGCTTGACGTGCCAGGGGATTAAATGATCCACACACAGGATCTTACAGCATCACAGAAGGACCTGAACACATGACTCCAAGAATCTTGACTTCTTGTAAAACACCAGGGCCACTGCACGTACACAACCCTCAATTTCCTGTGGCCAACTATTCTTTCCTGTGGTACTAATTAACACCATGGAGTCTGCCAATTCCCGAGCATTTACACAGATTAAACAGATGCCTGGAATGCCTTGGTACGGCTGGAATTCGGGTTACATAAACAATCTTACGACCACTGGGCATCGATTATTCCATACTATCGAGGGGCATGTGCAGCCCCCCAAATACAATGAAAGCAATTTTAAAGGCAATCTTCACGAAAGGTAAAAATTCTTGGGCTGAGGGCCTACTCACTGCCTGCACTGAACTGCACCTTGACCTGTCCAACTGGCGGGATTTCATCTACCAACCAGGAATTTTAAAAAACATTTTAAAGAAACAAGTAAGACTATTATCCAAGCAAGATGATATGAGGCTAATAGAGTCCTCCAGCAGCAATATTGGGCTCTTAGCTAGCTCCTATAAGGATAAATTGAGACAGACATATCTTGACTCAGCCCTGAACAAATCAATTTTAAAGCAAATTCTGTCAGTCAGACTCATGGCACTGCCAATAAAAGATATAAATATTTGCTGCAAATCTCTAAAGGCGGTCACCTCTTGCAGACTGTGTCATCAGTACGAGGAAACTATGGCTCACCTGGTTTGCTTCTGCCCCCGATTGAACCACGCACGTTGCACTTTATTAAAACCTCTGTTCTTAAAAGATGGCACTTGTACCTGTTCAGACGCCATGAAGCTTCTTTTTAATTTGGAGATTCCAATGGAATTGGCCAGACTAATGAAATTTGCACGTCAGCTTAAAGAATTTATAAGTAAAGATCGAGCCAAGGACTAAAGGCTGATCACAGTTTCAAACTAGTGAATATATATCAAATGTTATGGTCTCTTAATTTTACGTTTTGTGTAATTGCTTGATTTGTCAAATGAAATGATATAATGATGTTTTACCAATGATCAAAGAAGGTGCATGGATGGACACACCACGCCCTGCCTTTTGTAACAATTTTTATTAATTGAAACAATAAATGTCTAAATTCATTCACTCCACGCACACGTTTACCAGTATTCGCCTGCAAATACTAGCAATTAAAACCACCAGCTCGCCTCTAGACTTGTGAATATAGGGAAGAGTTAAAGGTGTTAAGGACCCCATTCCACTAACCCAGAAGGCCGTGGGTTTTACGAGCCACGCATGCACTGTCCCTTAAGGCCCACAGCATCGCACGCTGGAACAGGCGTAAATATTCTGGACAATTGCGTCAATCCATCAAATCGAGGTCAGAGTGAGCTGCAATACTCGGTCCCACCTGCCATTTCATTCCTCGACGTATATTTGCAGGGAGTAAGCTAGGCTCCACAATGCAAGGAGCATCTGAAATTACTTCTCACTCACAGGCCACGGCACATGGCTGGTGCCACAGTGTGGAGATACAAACATTTGATTGCCCTCGTTTGCCTTCTGTAATTAAACACACTGCACCGTCCCAGCAAGGCAAAGGACGCGTTTAAAAAAAAAAATGTGGAGCACTGCAATATATTATTGACGAATATAATCAGATTTGGATTGGGGCCACAATTCAGCCAGGGCAGCCAAAAAAAAGTGGGCCACATTCGCAGATCGCAACCTTTCGTAATATACTGCTTAGTTAGGATAATGGACCTAAATGATGACAAACATTTGCGGTAATAAAGGTATTTTAAAGCTTACAGGGCCAGTACTTAAATAGGAAATTAACATTCCAATGAAAAAAATATACTTTAGAAACATAGAATTATCAAAAATACTAGGAACTCACTTTTAATTGTATTTTTTATCCATTCGTTTGCTATGGATGTTTTCCTTAATGTTTAATGGGAAACATGATATGGCACAGACCTAAACTGCCTTTTACACTCACTTTTTTTTATGATATTCATTTTATTTTTTTGCAGTACTTAAGAGAGGCCCTCCAATGTTCAGAGACTGGTGAAAGGCCCATCCGTGTTTTTTGTTTTACTTGCAGCTAGCATCACGTGTACGTTCTGAGGAAGGGAATGATGCTAGTGTGTAAATGCAAACAAACAAAAAATAGTGTCATTTTCCTTACATGGAGCTTTATATAGCATGAACTAGGCCCAGAGGCATTGGAGCGCTATGCGTGAGCACCAGATAACATTACAGAGGGTAATATTCTTTTACTTTGGTTCATGTAGATTAAGTGACTTGCCCAGAATCACAGGATGTCGAACTGACGCTGGGACTTGAACCTGGTTTCCCAATTTCAAAGTCAACTAAGGCCTCAACCTGTCCCTGTTGACTGCAGTAATTGTTATCTTAAGAGGCTCACCTTGCCACCCTTACACTTTTGTTTAACATCATCATGCTCCATCACTGCGCAAATTAATACACCATTTGACAACTTTGTAATATTGCCTTGATCTGCTTTTCAGATCTAGGGAATCACGAAGAGGTTTCCTTCCCCTTCCCTTACAGTGTGGCACGGTCCTCGTAGGATCGCCTTTATTGAGGTAAGATTTATGGGTTAATATTGGGCAGCCCCAATTAATTTCTTTGTCATGAATGTACCACCAATATCAGGCCTTATACTAATCAGCCACGTATCTATCTAGGTGCTTCCTTGATGCAATCCACTCTTGAACGCGGAGCCATTGAGCTTTCATGTATATTTGACCAGCCGGGTCGGAATTATCACCGGCGGAGTGGTGAGGGCTTTTGTTTCACTTTCCTTAAGCACTTCTGGTATAATTTTCCTCCTTGCTCTATCCAATATAGGTTCCTTCATGATGGTTCTTCTCACCATCTTATTTTCTAGATCTATATAAATCAACACATACAACAGGATCACCCTTATTTAGGTAAGAGTTGTGGGGATTTTTGGCAACTCTATTGGACAATTATGGCTTTACTACGAATGTTTAGCCGTCATACGAATGTATAATCGGCCAACTAATCAGCCGCGCTATTTATTTAGGTGCTTCCTTGTTATAAACCATTCGAACTCCATCGCGGAGCCACTAAGCCTCCATTTATGTGACCAGCCGGGTCGGAATTATCACCGGCAGAGTGGTGAGGGCATTTGTTATTATTTGCAGGCACTTTAATTGTATCACTTTTCCTCCTTGCTCATTGTAGTACATTTTCCCCTAATCAGGGTACCATTTAATTTTCTAGATCTGTAAAAATCTACACACACGAAATACAGGTAGCACTCCATCCACTTGATTTCCTACTATATGGACTTATTTCTTTAAAATAATGCGTAATGTTTGATATCGCGTTCTGTGTTTAAATCTAAGAATATTCTCATGGCGCAATTGGAGGCAGGCTATATGGTCTTTCACTACATTATATGCGTGGCACTTCACACATCACTGCTGCTAGGATGGAGATATTTGTTTTTATCATTACACTTTCGGTCTGTCTAACGACCGAACGGTCACATACGGTTGTATTTTGTTTAGGGTTTGCACGTTAACGGTGTCTTGCTTTCACTCTACGCGATGAGAGGTGCAACTCCTCCCTATTACATACCATGTAGTATTTTCTGTTTACATACAACCTATTGTATCATTCCCAGCCCTGAAGAAGTCGCAGGATATTTCCCTTTGTGACGAAACACGTGTTGGCTGGTTTCTTTTTTGATGTTACATGGAATAAAAGACAAAGAACAGAGCATTTGGATCTTTAATGACTTTGATGTTCACATGATTTGATGAACTCTCGAGAACTCCTATACGTGTGCACAGGACTTTGGTTCATTACTTTGTGCGGGATTTCTCCTTCACACACATAGGGGTTATAGGGTGTTTCCCCTACCTGTTGGCACCATACTCACAGGCATCTAACACACTACACGCAGTAGCAGCAGGGCGCCACTACTTCCTAGACCTCCAACACCCCACTTTTAGATCAGTAATTGTTATCTGGCAGACAAAGGAAAAGAGCAGAGACTGATTCTTCTCCACTGCTTGCATGGAGTGGAGGAAGACAAAAATAAACTGAGGAGCTCCCTCGCAGGCCCTCACCAACCCCCACCAGGGCCGGACTGGGAACAGCAACCAGCCCTGGCCGATTGCTGCCCGACCGGCCGCGGGGGAGGCGGGGGTGGTGCTAGTGAGAAGCCCCACTCCCGGTTTTGTTACAGGGGGCCGATATTGCAGCACTGCTGCAAAACCAACCCCCAGTAGCAAAACCGGTCCCCACAGGTACAAAACTGGCCCCCACCCCTCTGGCCCGCCGGGGAAACGCCCGGTGCCCGCTATGGCCAGTCCAGCCCTGACCCCCACAACATGTGCTCCAGTCCTCTGCCCTGCTGTAGTCCCCTGAAAAGTAACAGCTAATGGCTTCCCATCAGCAGCTCCTTTCACACCTGGAGGGACGTAGGCACACCTCATGCTGTGACAGTTGGAGTAGAGCAGCCAGCCTATTCTCATTCTGCCTCAGACATTAGCCCACTGGCCTGACTTTATGGGCAAAGGGTCATGTTTCTTAAGACTATAACAACAGCCTTTCATGCTGCGCACCAGGGATGGAGTCCTTTGTAGACCAGAAAACTGGCCCACCAAATGGCCTCGGCTAGAGGCCCATCGGCCGATGCCCGACTGCCCGCCTAGCCAATCCGAGGCTGAATACAGTTGTGCAATTCCAGGGTTGTTCCAGGAAGTCTGCATCCAATAAAGAGCCAGGAAAACCACTGTGTTAACGATTCCTATTTAGACTCAGTGCTAGTACACGAGCGCCGCGCGGATTTCCTAAAAACCTGGCATGGAGCCGTCCTTGTGGCCTCATGTTGGACACACTTGCGGGAAATGGCAAGCAGGACGGTTCAGTATGAGTAGGAATATTACATGCCCTATTATTGTGGAGCATTTATGGATCACGCACGAAGCAGCATCCCTGTTCCAAATGGTATTTTTTGCTCCATTCTCCAATTTTAGCATCCAATTAACATACCCTTGGCAGTTCCATTGGCAGCCCACCCGCAGTTGCAGAGGTTTCTATTTTTGCCTCCAAGATATTGTTCTCGCATTCGTGATGTAAATAAGGACATAAATCTACGTTTTTGCACGAATTTTAAACCCGCAGGATCCCTTGCATTCCCTCTGACGCATTTCGAAGGTGATAGGGACGCCTTGGCACATTCTGTTGTAAAATGTGACCGGCACAGGCACCAAATGGACTCCCAGGGAGGCCTAAGACGAGGTGATGAATGTACTCTGTTATACTGCGCACCAGCCCCCTCATACTGAAGCTCAGGCAGTTTCAGGTGCGCCAAAGCGAGGCAGGCTTGTGGCTGCAAAAATTCCAACGTTGCTGGCTAGATAAGTCAGTGTGTTAAACAATCGCCGCTGACATCTGCAAGTCACAGGTTCAAATCGCTGCAAAACTAACTGAGCCTTCCATTCTTATGAGATCGGCAAATTGGATATGGTTAAATTATGGTTAACTACAACACATATAAACAGCAGAAGTCCAGTAAGAAGTGCTATAAAAACGAGTACACTGTCTTAGCTCTTCTTATTAACTTGTGGCTCACCCACCTCCATATGGCGGCTCGCCTGGCAGCAGTCACCAGCGCTGCATTGAGGTCCAAGCTGGGCGCAGAAGAGACGCGATACCGGGGCCGCCACAGAAGCTCTGCAGAGGAGGAGCATATCTCCAGGGGACCCTCAGCAGAAGAATGGCAGGCGGTTGGGGCTATCTTTTAAGGGCACAGTGGATATCTGGTGGCAGTAAGGATGTGACCATCTGGGAGATGACCTGTCACCCCACAAAACACAAGGGTGTTCTGTGGGGCTCGGCCCACAGCAATGAGGCTCTCAAGATGCCTCACCCTCCAAGACACAACAAAAGGAGGAAGAAAAAAAAACAATGTTTTTCACTCAAACCAACTTGAGGTAAGCAGTGAGAAGAACAAAGGAGGCAAGAGCACGTCTCATTTGGATTTCTTGGGGGATTACTTACCTTAGGGTCTTGTGCAACTGAGATGTTACAGAGGATTGATTGCTTTGAGTATTGATTGCTTTGCACTCTAAATTTAAAGAAGTACTGGCACAGGAAGGCAAAGTTTCATATTTAGAGAAAGCCAAGCATGGGACACAGTAGGGGAAATAGCCTGAACAACGCTGGCAGAGCCACGCGTACCATTCCAACGCAAGCGCAACCACACTTGACTTAACCACGCATATGCATGGTTACGGCAATGGGGCCAGGTCTGGAGAGGCCATAGAAATTTCTCGCAGGAGGGTAAACAGCGCCATGCGCAAATTCATGAAGCAGAGGGGTTTTTGGCCAGTAAGGATGTGACCATCCTGGAGATGACCTGGCACCCCACAAAACACAAGGGTGTTTTGTGGGGCTCAGCCCACAGCAGTGAGGCTCTCAAGATGCTTCACCTCTCCAAGACACAACAAAAGGAGGAAGAAAAAAAACAATATTTTTCACTCAAACCAACTTGAGGTAAGCAGTGAGAAGACGAAGGAGGCAAGAGCACGTCTCATTTGGATTTCTTGGGGGATTACTTACCTTAGGGTCTTGTGCAACTGAGATGTTACAGAGGATTGATTGCTTACCATTCCAACGCAAGTGCGACCACACTTGACTTAACCACGCATATGCATGATTACGGCAATGCGCAGTCTAGTTACTGAGATGGGCCGGCCCAGGAATAGGAAGTATTGGGAGAGGACGCGGTGAGGTAAGTGGGGATTTTGGCGGGTGGCGCGTAGTTTTTAAGGGTTGGAGTAGTTTTTAGAGCTCAGGGTTAGGGTGGATTTTAGGGCTCAGGAGTTTGGGGTCGTTTTTAGGGCTCAGAGGGGGTCGAGTAGCTTTTAGGGCTCAGGGTGGGGTTTGGGAACTTTTTAGGGCTCAGGGGGTCAGGGTAGTTTTTATTGCTTAGGGGGTCGGGTAATTTTTAGAGGTCAGGGTAGTTTTCAGGGTTCAGGGTGGGGTAGGGGTACATTTTAAGGCTCAGGGTAGTTGTTAGGGCTCGGTGGGGGCAGGGTAGTTTTTAGGGCTCAGAGACATTTTTAGAGCTCGGGGGGGTTGGGTTAGTTTTAAGGGCTCAGGGTGGGGTGAGGGTACTTTTTAGGGCTGGGGGGTTGAAGTAGTTGTTAGGGCTAAGGGCAGGTGGCATAGGGTGTGAACTTTACTATACATCCCTATACCAGTCATGCCTTTACCACGTAATTGCGTGGTAAAGGCATGCATGGTAAAGGCATGTGTGGTAAAGGAATGCGTTGTTCAGACGCATTTGTGGTTTAGGCAGCGTAGTAGAGGCACGCATGGTGTAGCCATGCGTGTCTCTGTCATACAACCAACACTGTCACACTAGGTACAGAACTGTGAGTTATCAAAGAGCTGCAAAAAGGACTTATAGTGACCTAGAAGCACATGTCTGTAACAGACCAGTGAATAGTAATACTGGAAAGCGTGGTTAGGGCTACAAATATGTGTATAAAGGGGATCTCTGAAGAGGGAGAGGGAAAAGATCTAGGCACATGTGATGTAAATCGGAAGAATGCAGTATACCGCCGGAGCTCATCAATGGACAAGTCAAAAGATACTTCTAATTGAGGTCACATGCAATGCTGAAATGAAATGGGGACCATGAGGTCATGTTGAGTTTTATGGACTGAGAAAGTAAAGGAGTGGGTGTTGGAAGCATCGAGGAGGGGTAAAGTATGAATGAAGCAACAAGACGTTCTTTTCCTGACACATCATACATAACTGAGCTAAGACAGAAGGAGATGTTACTGCATCAAAATGAATTGAGGCATGAGGGGTTTAAGGCCAAACTCCTTCAGCCAGTGATATTAAATATGGTGGGTGAGGAGAAGAAATACGGTTTCTAGAGTCCTGGATAACCATCAACTTTTTGATTTAATACATCCGGAGTGGGTTACTTTTATGTAAATGGTTTTGATCTATACTCCCCATGGCAACTAGAACTGGGCACCACTGCCTGGAGGATAGAACGAGAAATATAGAAGACCTCCAAAAAAATGTCATCGATTTAATTAGGAATGTGAGATAAAATTGCAAATGGTTCTAACTGGTAACATTTAAAGAGGAGAACTTTTGACTATTTGTCCACAATGCTAAAACCTCCTGCCTTGGAAGCATCTCTCTCAAAGTGGGACACAACCCCCAACAACATTTTTCTATATTCTTAATCCCTTCCTTCAATTTCCATTCATCATGCTTGCCCCCTTTCTCTGTTCCCAGTCTTTTCATCCATCTTATCCAACTCTGCAAATTTAGTGGTCTTCCAGGAGGTTCCAGTAATGGTGACACATGCCTTCTGAGCTGAGGGAGGTGGGTTGTGCTAGGTTCAGGGGGTTAACATAAAATGGAGTGGAACCAGGGATCCTATAGTAGAAGTACAAACTGTTCAGTGTTCTGATATATTAAATATTCTCCCCTTTGATGATCTTGAAAAGGTTTTGGTGTGAGCTAAGTGGTCCTTGCCATACTTGTGGGTTTCTGCTTCCCTCAACACATTTGAAAACAAATAAAGGTTAAGTTATAGAAATAAAGAAAATGTTAGATTTCCAAACTTACTCCTACTTCCTCTAATTGTACTCCTGCGAAATGTCTGCAGAAGGACAAGCCCCATGTTGAGGGTAGGGTAAATGTGCATTTGCAGTTTTTCCACGTTTTGTTCCCCACAAGCAGAATATTATTTCCTGTGGAGAACTCTTTTCCTGTAGACTCTCCACCCCCAGAAAATAAGAGAGGGGGGAGTTGGGATGTTACCACTTTAAACACACACCTAGTCAAGCTCCTCATAGAAAAGTTGTACGTGTGCATTTATAGTGGGCAATTCACTGGGAACACATGAATATCCAGATCCTTGCCACTTGATGTGTGTCACCAGCGTTCCGAGTAGCAAATATTCCAGGAAAGAGAAGCTGAAATTCTGCCAGCCCATCACACTGATACCTCGAATCGTAGAAGAATTTAGGGTGAGGGAGTAAAGCGCACAAACCAAGGTTTAGCCACAACATGAATGCTTTAAGCTGGAGCTCTGTTCACTGATAGCTCGGCACACATCCCCCGTAGGATGCAGCAGCCTTTTCTCCTCTTGGCACCTTTTGAAAGGGAAGAGATGTACCTCATTTGCCGCCTCGAAGTCACTGTATAAGTGAATCTATTATAATTTAGTGATTCATCCATCTTCAAAATTACTATTTCAATGGCAAGTGTTGGGGCAACTTATAAACAAAGCAGGCTGCTATTGCGGGCTGTTAGCTCATTATGAGTTGGGAAGGCGTTCTGCCGTATAGAGTCGCCATGGCATATATTGGCTCCCATTTCCCTTCATAACTAGTTAGGTACATTTCATGCTTGAGTTAAACTTGAAAAAACATTTTTTTTACCAAATGAAATATAATGTAATGAAAGGTTCATGTGAAACATCACCTGCTATCATTGCTCAAATCATCCCACGCTACCAACAAGGTATACCGCCCGAATATCGAGCCCCTGTTACCAGGATACAAAAATATTATAGCCATAGTATTGACTGGAAAAACAATGTGAAGTCAAGTATGCATAGGTAAGCATAGATTTACTTCCCCTACCTTAAGATATATGCACTTTGACACTATTTATATCTGCAAGGTAGGGAGATGTGGAGTTTAGACTAGTAAGTCAATACTTACCTACGTATACTTTCATTCACACTGTTTTGGTAGTCGATGTAATGGCTACGATATTTTTGTAGCACGATAATATTGTGACTGATATTCTGATATACAACCGAAAAACAACAAACTCATATGAGAGGGTGCAGACTGACAACAAACACCCACTGATGATGTTTCCCACACAGCTCCTGAAAGCAGTGAGTCTCGCACCTGGAACAGAGCGAGGGCTCGGTTAAAAAGAGAGAGATCATTTATAAAAGTAGAACACTATATATATTTGAATAATGCCGTATTTAAGAGAAGTGAGCATCCAGGCGTTATAATCACCATTAGCGAGTTCAGAAAAATAGTCACTTGCCAAGCATCTCTGGCAACACCTTAGTTGCTGCAAAGCCCTGGTCCATCATCGCCAGGATCCTGCAGAGCATCAGTCAGAGCACGGCAGATGTTCTGATATATCTTGGCCGCATTGCTCATGCAGGCGCTGATGTGCTCAAAAGCCAAATGTGAATTGATATTAAATTAAGGGACACGTGACAGACACACTTCCATTGCTGTGACCTGCAACAAAACTCCAAAACGCAATATAAATTGTCTTTTGCAAAAAAAAAACCAAGCATTTGCAATGCAATAGGTCTCGCATTTACGCGAGTTTGAGCTATTGACATTGTACATAACAATGCCTTTCATTTATGTTTTGGTTTTTAAAACATAAATAAAAGGCATTGTCATTTACAATGCCAATCGCTTAAACTCTCACAAATGCTTGTTTATTCTGTAATTGTTTGCAAATCAAAATTAAAAGTACGTGAATCGGAAAAGCACTGAACTGGGCACTTTTATTCTTCTAAAACGCTCAGATATGTAAACTACAAAATTTTTAAACCTGTTCAAGGTGGCAACTTTTACACTGTTACTACACTTATTTCTGAAAACCAACGTCCCCTTAAATTTTAAACCAGCATGAAAAGAAACAACAGAAGTCAATAGCAAAAGGGGTGAATTATGCGACAGTAATTTACATTGGGAATAAACAAACATACCCAAATGTAACACGCTTGCGTGATTATACTGCGTGCATGGTAAATTGCAACTACTTTTCTCACATATAGTTAATGGGGCACAAAGAAAGCATAGGTTCGGATTTTCTGGTGACCTTTCCAAACTCGTCTTATTGTCAAGATGTAAAGTTTGACACATTGTTTACGTTCTTATAGTAAAGACAAGAGACCGGCTATATTTTCTTTGTGTTGGCCATAATGAGGTCATAGATGGGAGGTGGGGGCCGCATTGCAGGAAAGATTAAAGCCCGGGGCAATAAAAGAAAGGAAAAGCTCGCGAACTCGGTGCCTCCGCCAGCAATGGCTCTCGGGGCAGGATTAATCACCGAAGCAACCATTAAAACTTCAAGAAGATTGCTTGTAAACCTTCAAGCGGGGGCCTTAAAGCATATTTCTTGCCTTGTAGCATCCCATATGGTGAGGCTCAGCGGTTTCCCAAAACTAAGGGGCACTTTGGCATTCACTCCCCCCCCCCCCCCTCAAATCTTCCTTCTCGAAATTAATTCTGGGGCAGGGCACCAGAGAAAGGAATACATTAAATTAATTCATATTGTTATACCACCTCGAGTTAAAAATGCTGTCCGTGGAAGGGTGTGAGACAGAGAGATCAGACAGTGGACGCTGTTGCATGGACGGTTTTCTTAGGCCGAATAAACATTTCGATTTATCCCAGCGTGGGCCATCAACATATTTGCATGATCATCACGTTACTTGGCTTTACCCATAATGCAATGCGAAGCATTAACACCCATGATGAGCGGATTTTCAATGACACTGGAAGTTCCTAAGTGCCATTTTGCATCCCTCCCTCCTCCCCGCGGAGAGAGACGACTGTGCTTGGAATCTGATTCTTGTGCCTCTTGGAGGGAGGATTTCATTTTTTACAAACAACGGAAGAGGGTGGGGTGTCCCTCCGCTTTCATGTTGAAATATTTAACTTGCAGCAGGGTTGATTAGTCTTCTCGTAGCCTTGGTTGTATTGTTAGAAATCATTGGTGGAAAAGTAAACAGGCACAGTGGAGCGAACAAACATTGGCAAAACCAATAGATCTGGCTTCTCACATGCAAAAATAAGCAGACAGCATTTGTGCATGCCTGAGTTGCCTTATTAAAGTCAGACCTTTTCGCTTTGTGTTTGGTTCTTACTCATTACAAGTCAAGAATTCATAAGAGGCGGAATGACACACCAAACAGCCAAAACATTTTTTGTACTTACAAGGTCCCAAAGGCGAGACCTATTGGCTATGCCAATGCTGGTTAGGAATTGTGCCCTGGTTCCAATTTAGGCAGCACTAGCAGGAGTAATGGGCTGGTGCAAGCTACCCCCTGACGAGAGCCCCGGCACTTATTTTGTTACAAATTAACCACTTGGCGAAGACCTGAGATGTGTTACAAGTGCTCCATAATTATTGGTCTTAAGGAAAGCACTTAAGACATGCAGACAATAGGGAATCAGGATGTCAAGACAGACACATTCAATTGGATGTTATTCCAGTTAGCGCCACGGCGGCATTTTTGGTAACAGTGCGCTATACAAATTGCCATTACATTCTATTTTAGGAAGGGAAGTCGTCTCAAACCAAGAAGGGACACAAGAGCAGGAGCATGCATGTGAAACCCTTCTGCACTTCTCCCCTGCCATCGACTCTGCAGTCAGCAACTGTGCTTAAGATACTGTTTGTTTTCGAAACACAAAACATCTGATCCAAATATAGCTTGGCTGATAGGAAGAGGCAGACTGATAAAGCATCTGGCTCGCCCCTTGGTTTGCCAAATACCCAGAATGAGCTCGGGTAGCTTGCTACAACAGTACATCTGTATTACTAACCAACAGTTCCTGCTCCTCCCCGCCTCAGGTTTTATCACTCACACACGCAGCCTGTCATCAATCTCTGGGCACACACTTCAAATATGAACAAGCGGCAGTGAAAGCGATCGCGAAAGTGAAAGCGATCGCTATTGTAAAACAAACAAGCCCGCGAGTGGTGCGCGCGCGCCACAGCGAGACATGTGGTTTTAATTATTGCGCCCGTGTCTGGGCACGATAATTGAAACCACATAGCGGCCGTGCGGGTAACCGACACCAATAGGCCATGGGCGGAGCAATGCGCCCGCCTTTGGCCAATTGCGTGCTGTCTTTGTTAAAAAGACGCACGCAAAGGCCAATAGCGTGGGGCAAAACGAAAAGCACACGCACGAGCGTGTGCAATTCTTAGGTTAGTTTTAGAAGCCCCTACATGAGGTCTTTCGCCAGAACGTTACAGGCTCGACCTAAAAATGTGAAGCTTAAGCCCCAGAATGCAATTATTGATGGCTAAAACGCACGTTTGGCAAAATAGGTCAAACACAGCAGCAGGGAAGGCAAATGGTGACACGGGCTATTCAGGTGCAAATGAACGAGTCAAGTGAAAATAAATTAGCATTTTTCAGCATTGAAAGTCCCCACGCTCAGCATTACACCACCACTCCTTGAAAGAGAAAACAAGCATTGGCATAGCATTTAGTAATGCAGCACAATATCCTTGGTGCAATAACATCAACTGTTGCATGTCTAAAAACTTATAAGGTCCCAAAGGCGAGACCTATTGACTATGCCAATGCTTGTTTTTAGAGGCCTGGCATGCAGTTTTAAATGTAGGCTAGTAAGAAAGGTGCCAACCCGAGGGGCAAGGTCTAGAGAGAAATAAGATAGGAAGAGAGGTGAGTTATAATGAGATAGCACAAATAGAAATGTGAAGCACAGAATGACAGGTCAGGTAAACAAAGTAGCGAGGCAGGTAGAGCCGGTGGGATGAAAAATAGAAAGATATGAAAAGTAGAGAAAAAGAGGTGCAGATGAGGTAGAGAGATGAGGCTAATACAGAGTAAGTGCGAGGGAGAAGTAGAGAATGGTGAAATAGGGAGAGAGAGAGACAGAGGTAAGACAGATGTATTAAACGAGCGAGACATTGGAAGCAGAGAGAGTGAACGGAAACAGTGAAGGAGATAGAAAGAGAGATGAAAGCAAAGGGAGTGATAGATGGAGTGGAAGAGGTAGGGAGAGCATTGTAGAGAGAAATAAATAAAATAATGGGAAAGGCGAGGAAAGAGGACATCAATAAAAAGAGAGACATAGAAGGCCAATAGGTGATGTAAATTGAGAGTCTCGATAGTGTATGAGAGGTGGGGAAGAGAGAGATGAGGCAGTGAGTTGTGAGGCAGAGAGAGAAATGAAAGAGGGAATGGTGAGGTAGAAAGAGGCATGCGAGAGGTAGAGAAAGGTAAGGTATAGATGGCAAAAATGATAGAAAGGGTAAGATAAAGAGATGAAATTAAGAGGGAGGGGAAGTAAATGGAAGAGAAATGAAGGGGGATGAGATGCAAACAGAGCCGCAAGATGCAGAAAGAAGAGAAAGTAGAGAGAGAGAGAGAGAGAGGCACTTGAGGAGAAGAGAGGGGCAGAGAGCTGACCGAGAGCTAGAGATCTAGAGGTAGGATCGGAGAGAGGTGGCAAGTTGAGGTCATGAGAGGTAAGTGCTGTGGGGCACTGAGGTTTATTGAAAGAGAGGTGTGACGTACAGAGAGAGAAGACAAGGTCTGGAGAAAGTGTCCACACTGAACTAGAGGTTGGTGATCACCCTAAATATATTTATTAAAATAAAGCATTAAGAGAGTGCACTTTACGGATTTCAGAGTGTGCACCATCTTGCATTGAAGATGACAAAAGAAGCCATTTTGGCACAATAAACACATCCAGCATCAGTGCTGTTGGTGCTAGCTGAGGCAGTGGAACACTTGATGAGCTCTTTGAAAACGATGACATGTCCTCCGCTGGGTCTGTTAATTCTGTCCTGTCTTATAACCTTGTGCCTGGGGAATAGGTTTGGTAATGTCGATAGAATCAGCCAGGTTTCAGTAGCGTGTTTATTGAGGGAGGTGTTGTTGAAGAGAAGGCAGAACAGGGAGGGGTGGGGAGAGGTGTGTAAGTGTGCGTGGCCGAGGGAGAGGTGAGTGTTGTGTGCGGTGCATGTGAGGGTGGTGTGAAGGTGTGGGAAGGTGCAGGAAAAGTGTCAGGTGGAACAGGGGAAGGCACCTTCGCAGTCGACTACCGAGGCGTAGCAACAGCACTGGAAGGTGCATTCAAGGTTCAGGGTGAGGAGAGGGAAGCAGAGACGTAGCAGTGATGGGAGTGAAAGCAAGGGGTCTGGCGCTGGGCACGGGAGGGGCGCATACGGGCTGTGCATCCAAGCTACAGCGGACATGAATTAGGAGCGGGGGTCTCTGGGGCAATGGGTTGGGCTAAGTAACTGGCAGGAACCGAGAAGGGAGTGCGGCGTGGGAGAGGAAGCAGGGAAGGTCGCAAATTCAGGAAAAGGGCAGGAAGAAGAGCAAAAGAGTGAGAAAAAGGAAGAAGAGGAGTTAAGAGAGCAATTGAGTTCGAAACTCGAAGAGAAGAGCTGAGACTAAAAGAAGCCAAGAGCAGCAAGGATTGAGTGAAAAGGGCAGAGAAAAATGTTAAAGAATGAAAGGCAAAAGCACAGAAGATCAGCAAAGAATGAATGAGAAAGAGTGGCAGATGCCCAGCCGATCGGCACAGAATCAGTGTAAAAGTTCAAAAAGCAGCAAAGAAAGATTGCGGAATAATGAAAAAGCACATGAAAGTGGCAGAAAGAGAATGAGAAACGCACAGAAAAGCAGCAAAGAAGGAATAAGAAGGAAGGAGTAATGCACAGTGAAGTAGCAAAGAAAGACTGAGAAATGCACATAAAAGTGACAAGTAATGAAAGAATGAGCGATGCACAGAAAACAGCAAGGAAAGGGCGAGAAGTGTTCAAACAAGCAAATGGTGCGCGCGAAAGTGATCGCGAGCAAGAATTTCGTCCGCGACCGGGAGTTGTGTGCGCGCGCAAAAACGAAATAAAACAAGCATTGGCCGCGCGGCCGTGCGAGACGCGCTCTGTGGTGGGGGAGGGGGGAGGAGCGGGAGAGCAAGTGACGCGCGGCCGTGAAAGTGACACGGCCGCGATGCCCCGAGAAGCGCTCTGTGGTGGGGGAGAGGGAGGAGCAAGTGAGAGGAAAGACATATGGCGCCTGGAGCATGCGAGGAATGCGCGTTACTGTGCGCGTACCCGCAATTCTCTAGGCAAGCCCAAAAAAAAGTGGTCGCATTTCTAAAAGCCCACTTACAAAATGTCTCGCCCAGACCAGCGCAAGCGCTGGCTTCAGGGCGAGACCTAAAAAGAGTACTAGAGCATAATGGCTCGCCCGAGACAGTGACTAGAGAAGTGCACAGAGGCTATTCATATTTTAAAGTACGGGTGCTACAAACAGGCACCATGTATTAATGAGGACATCAATAATTCAAAACTACTATTTCTATAGAGTATCCAAACAATACTATCTTGGACATTGAGGTCCCACGTTCTTTGTGCAGGTGACCACGTCTGGCCATCTTCCAGGAGAAAATCTTAGGGATGGCCTGGAGTGTATTATATCTGCAACAGCAATAGATCCATTAACCATGAATTGTGTATTGATCACTGGGCCCAAGAGAAGAAGAATACATCTTTATTAAATAGATAATTAAAAAACCACCACTACAATCATATAAACACAATAATCATTGTATTCAGGGTACAATAACAAATATGGATAGGATTATAAATGCTAAAATCAATATCCAGATTTAAAACAGCTACAATATAATTATTCAAGGCCTAATTAAAACAAATCCCATCTTGCAGACAGGCCTTCACAATTAAATCAAGCTCTGATATACACAGATCTTAACTCTACTGAACTGCATACTCAGTTAATCTTTACCACAATTTATTGAATCAGATCAGATCAAAAGCTTTATTTCGCTATAATTCTATAGCATATGAAGTATATAACATTTTCCAATTCCATTGAATAAAACGTTATGATTTTAAAAAAATTAGAACAAAACTAAAAAGAAAAATATTGAATCAAATAGGTTAATCCTCTAGAATGAGGTTATAAATGAACTCAATTCAACCTTATTGTTTTATTCTATAACTATCAGATATTTGAAACCTGAAGATTTCACATATTTAAGAAAAGCAGACAATAGCTGCTAATCCCTACAATGAAAAGCTTTTTCCAGTTGCAATTCTGCATATCTAATCTATGAAATGATGGTCTTAGACAATATCTCCTTTCATTAACCAAAGCAGGGCAGAGTAAAAACAAGCCAAGTTGTATCTTCTAGAAATGAATAACATACAATTAGCAATGTTTATCTTATTTTTCCACGTCTGGCTTGAATCACCAAAAGTACCCAGTTCAAACCTGACATGCAAAAAACAGATTTTAATGGACTTTCTCAAAGTGATTAAAGGACTTGAATGATCTATTTGGACTTCAATATAATGCATTGGACATGCTGTGAATGCACCAACTTAAGCACATTCAGTAAAAAAAAAAATTCTGAAAAGTGTTAAACCAGGATACATTAAAAAAACAGATACCAGTGTCTTGGAATTCATATTGTACATTCAATAGGAGTAAACCCTTGTCCTCAACTTGTTCCGGGAACCAATACTATCCTGAGTAGCTATTTGCCAATGTTGGCATCATGGAAACCATTAGTGAATCCTGATTGGTTTGGTAAAGTAAGGCTGTAACACAGTGTACTAATCGTCCAATGTTTTCAACAATTTCACACTTGCTATGTAGGTCTCCAGATTATGCCTTTCAATTGAGTCTGTGATCAGAGATATCATGCATGACATAGATGACAAAGCATCTGACCAAGACGAAGAAACATTGTACTTCACATCCAGATCCTCAAGCTAAATCACAGGGCTGCCTCTAAATGCATTATAAGAGCATATGCCTTCATGGAGCTCAGCAGCAATTGTGTTTGTTATGGAGTATTTGAGAATTATAAAATAAGGCAAATTAATCTGCCTGGAGGCTGAACCAGGCTGCTTCACCTATTTACATTCTTAGTAATGCCTGTGTGGGGGAATTCCTCAGAAAAAAACATGCACTGCTGTCTGTAC
Source organism: Calotriton arnoldi (assembly GCA_963921515.1). Taxonomy (NCBI): domain Eukaryota; kingdom Metazoa; phylum Chordata; class Amphibia; order Caudata; family Salamandridae; genus Calotriton; species Calotriton arnoldi. The sequence goes on along the minus strand of CAWUFW010005229.1, from coordinate 1,237,001 downwards.
CCTGCGGATATAGGAGACAGATGAGCGCTCTAGGTCAATGTTCGAGAATTCACAATACCCAAATAGTTATAGGCTTTACAGTACATCATTAATCACCCGGTTGTGAGTAGACCAGCATCGACCAAATTTCACAATTTTTGCTTTGCTGAAATAACTGACAGATGGGGGGGTTAAAATCTTCCAGGTTTTACAATAGTTACTCCTTATCTCTATCTTTGAATTATATCCAGAAGGATAAAAAAAAAATTGCTAGCTTTTGTACCTTTCTTTGCCAAGAAACTCCATGCCAATATCCTTGGAGCTGGAACCACCCAGGAAACTGTCCTACTATTCAGAAGCAAATGTTTCTGGAGCAGCGTGACTTTAGCTTCTGCCCTACATACATCATCTATATATACATTTATACACATAAATACAACATTTATATTCAAAGTATGGTCTAAGCTCATTACCATGTATGGTACATTTAAATGAATTAATAATATGCAATCATTACGATCATTAAGAGTTCACATATAAGTGTATTAGGTTAATCAATAGACTGATGTAAACATATTCATTACATATTCATGTTTAATTATGATTGTTTGCTTTCTGCTGGTTTATAATACTGTAACATGCATCTACTTTGATTCTCGAATTAACTTAGCATGATATTAGGCCTAAGCTGAAAATGTTTAGTGCTGCCAGTATGCTGTTTTCTTCCCTCTGCAGGTGTGATATTGTGCTTCTCATTACCTAGAGAAAGGCTTATTGTTTTGTATCAGACTGCTGATAGTGAGGCATAGGAGAGAAAAGTTGGCAACGACTGTGGAGCAAGGATGGCAAAAGAAAGTCTTCTGTTCACAGTGTACCTGGAGGATGCAACACTCAAGGACAACAGATGTGTACCTCCTTGTATGGAGATGGGAACTTAGGGGGTATGTCAACTCCTCTCAAATGTCGTTATGGAATTGGTTCCCAGTGGTTCGAACAAGATATGGATGTTCTAGAAGTGTCAGGTGTACTTTTATTTGGTGTTTCATAATTAGGCAGACTTCATTCTGACTTTGAGAGGGAGCAGATCTCTCTCTCTAATAGGCTTTCCCGAGTGTAAAGCTTCTTGCTGAACACTCTCTCATTTTCCTTTGAATGTTAACTGGAGACTGAACCATGCTGACACCTTTCATGCTTCCCCTTTAGAAATCCTTTTTATAGTTTCTCAGTCTTAGCTTATGTTCTGACTAGAAAGGGAAAGTTTATTTTGGAACACCTGATTGCATCAATCTGTTTGCTCTGCATTGTGACTTTTTCTATTTTGTATCTCATTTTATTACGACTTAACTTACTAGAGCATTTTGGTCTCCAAACTGTATTGGTATATTCTTTAAATGTGTTCCTGCTTTGCATTTATACTGGTTGGATTAGTGTTTTAAAATAAACCTCCATGGTTGAGATCATTGATTCTTGGACTTCATTGTGAATTTGCATTGGTTTCAAAAGGATAGAAATGTATTTCTGATGTTAGCTCCCTCACACAGCTTCAAGTCAACTATCAAAGATTCATACGACCAGTGGGGGAATTTTCTTGATAATTTCGCTAAGAGATTGAGGTTTAGATATCCACGCTCCATCAGTTCCAATCTATCCACTTAATTATGAAGAACAACAATAAACTGCTATATAGTTTAGTCTCACAATCCATTAAGGAAAGTAGTCAAACGTTGTGAGGGTTAGGCCTGGGTGGTAAACTCCGCTCCACTTGTGGAGTTTTTCCCACTTCGTGCTCCACGTAGAGCACCGAGTGCTGAAAAACTCTGCGGAGCGGAGTTTTTCCTCTCTAGCAGCTCACCAACGGGGAAAATCCAATGCTAGACCACCTCCCGGTGCCATTTCTCAACGCAGGCGGGTACGACAGGTCACTACCGCTCATGTTGAGAAACCTACTACTTGCGTTGAGGAAGCTACCACTCAAGCAGAACATCTTCTCGAGTGGCAGAAAGAAGCTACGCCCTCTTGCGCTGTGCATGGTGCAGTTTGCACTGATTTCTCAGCGCGGGACCAATGCCCGGTACTAAAAATCAGCGTGAGCAGCGTGACTTGCATCACTCCGCTACTTGCGGAACTCAGCGGATCGCAGCGGAGTTTTTGTCACTTTGCGGAGTTCCATGTAGCGGAACTCCACCCAGGCATAGTCGGGGTGCAGCCTTGAGATTTGGCATTAGGTGGCTGCCCTAGCCGGGCTACCCTTAGGTAAGCAACTTAATTGGCAAAAATTGAGCTGTGTTTTAACACAGCAAACAAGACACATGTGAGCACTGAACTAATCTCATATTGTAACCCTGTAGAAGCCAACAGTGTGATAACCTGGATATAGCGATGGCTTTCCATCCTTATAGCAACGCAAAAATTCTTGAAACTCCCAAAGTTAAAACAGTCACTTGCGGTGGCCTAACCTCTAATAAATATCAATAAAAGAGCTCCAAATTACTGCAAAAGTACCACTGCATGTTCTGCTGTAGACAAAGGTACGTTTTTTTAATGGTTTCTACTAACAAATACTTTATGTAAACCTCTACATATGGTGCAACACAATGCCCTTGGAAAGAAGCAATGGGCTCTGGTTAAAAAGTTCCCAATAAACCTTCGAGAAGTTGTTGGGTGTAGGGGCTGTTAGAATGAAGGGTTTCCTTGTCAAAGATGTTTTAGCATTTCTTAAAACTACAAATTTTTGGACTAAAATTATTAGCCAGTTAGTCAGTCAAATAAACTTTATTCAGCTTACAAATGAGCCATAGAAGTACAGGTTAAGGCAAGTATTAATAAAAATGAAATAAAATAAAATTTTATTGAATAAAATAAAATGAATAAAATAAAGTGACCAGTGCAACACATAGTTCCAAATTACATAAGTTTTGCAAAAAACTCAAGTGCTTCTCTGTGTGACCGTATCTTAGATCTGTGCAAAATTGGGGCCAAAAAATGGTTCTGGGGAACGGAGTATGAATAGCAAAAGAGAATAAAGGGCATAGTGCTTTGTTTAGAGGTATTTTCACAGGGGCCACTGGCATAATACTGTTCCAGTCGACATTCCTGGGAAAGGCCACTAGTAAATGTAATATGTTGAAATGAAACCTGGTCATATAAACTATACATTTCGAATGAAAAATTGATGTTAAATAAAATTCACATCCCGGCGATGTTTTAATCGGATTGTAACTAGTGCTACTATCAAGTTTGTCAAACTTTGCCTGATAAAGGGTGCCCTGCCTTTTTCTAAATGCCGCTTTCACCTGAGCCATTACATCCCGCTTAATGTTTGACAGGTTAAGAAATAGTTTGGGTAAACCTAAGTCCCTAAAGCCCTCCTTAATATAATTCATCCACGGGGTCGCCTGGGCGTAATCCTGGGAAAGACAATCTTCCAATGTATCTTTTGAAAGTGAGGGTCCTGGTTTTCCCTAAATTATAATCCAGAGTAGCAGGGGGTCCACAACTTGATCCTATCCTCTATAGAAGGCAAACCAACCTCAGAATTACACAAGATAGAAGGAGCAGATTGAGGGACTGACAAAAGCCTGCGTAAAAATTTGTTCTCAACTCTCTGCAAAGGACCTGCACCCATATACACCCAAACTCCGGCGCTGTAGGTTGCTACATCGATACACTTACTTTTGTATATGCTGATCACTTCACGCACAAGCTTGTGCCCTAGTCAGTGCGCAAAAGTAAAAACCAACTCTACAACTCTATGGCATTGTATTACCCTGCTGTTAAAAAGAGTATGCCAACTCAAATCAGGATCCATAGGGATACCACGGTAGTTAAAAGTTTTCACCCTACAAATTTCAGACCCTCCCCAAAAAAATGATCTGGCTTTAGCTTTTTTTGGGCCGATGCACATAACAAAAGATTTACTTCAATTGGATCTAAGGTCGATCCTCCCCATAAAATCATAAAAAGTGTCTAAAATACTCTGTAATTCAGTAAGGGTTCTGGAAATTAAAACCACTTCATTGGTTTACAATAAAAAAGGGAGGGCACTAGGTTTCACCATAGGCATATCCTTCCCTGCTTTGCTCAGATACAACTCTAAACCGTTAATATAGATTAAAAATAATAAGCGAGGATAGCAGAGGAAAGTTTGCCCTCAGAACCCTAACTCACCCTAAACAGACAGTCTCAATGCATCCTCTGCAGGGGACCAATTATAGCCTGATCTCTACCCATCGTAGCCAAAATGCCCACAACCTGGATCTATTGACCAAGTCAAAGGCAGGGGAGAGGTCCATAAATGCTAGGTGAATGGAACCTCTTGTTGCCATGACATATTTACCTATGACCAGCTGAAGGTTCAGGCACTGTTCAACTGTGCCCACCCTGGGTCGAAACCCGAACTGTACTTTAGAAAGAGCCTGATTTTCCTCCAGCCAACCCTCAAGCCTAGTGGCTATAATTCTCCCCAAAATTTTGAGAGAGCTATTTAAAAGGCAAAATGGGCGATAGTAGCAAGGTGAGTGTCTGTACCCTTTCTTACATATGGGAATGACCACCACTTCTTTCCAAGACAAAATGGGGGCCCCTTTAATAAAAGCTTTAATAGCATTGGCTAAAATTGGAGCCCAAAGTGAAGTATTATCTTTAAAGAGGTCTAAAGGGACTCCATCTGGACCTGGGGCTTTCCCAGCGGGGCTCTGATTGAGGTATATTATGTTCTTCATTGAAATGGAATCACTCAATTTGGAAAACAACTCCATGTTACCAAAAACTGCCTCATTGTGCTCTGGAATACTTGGATTAAAAATACTGTTATAGTGGTCCACCCAGACCTGTACTGGGATAACAGTGACCATTGAGAGCTTTTCATACCCTGAGAAAAAAGAGAAAAATGGCTGCTTAACGACCTTCCAGAATAGTGCAGACTTTTTTACATTAGAAGCTCTTTCCAAGTCCCTCTCAAGCTTCTGTTCTTAGCTCTGACCTCCTAGCACTCAGCATATTACCGTTAGAGTGTGGTTTAGAGGAGAGGGCTAGTTTCAGTCTCCTATGGGCTGAGGACATGCATGATTTAACTAGCCAATTGGGTGACAGTTTTTTTAGGAGCTATATTCTGCCTCATCCCCTTATCTACAAATATACAGGTCTTAAAAGCATTGGAATTATTTTTTGGGGGGCTCCTACTCTAGGGTGAGTGCTGATATAGCTTCCCTATTCTCCATCACTAGCTTGTACAAGAAAGCCTCCCTGTCCACCCTCTCCCATTTTACCCTCATGCCCTTATTGCGTGAGTGGAAGACAGCCAAACCCTCCTGCTTCCGTAATGCCCCCAACAAGTGAAGGTCCAACAGTACGGCTAGTGGGTTGTGATCACTAATACAGGAGATGCCCTTTCGAACACCATTATACGTGGGGGGCAAAGGGGCTTCCAGCGCCTTATAGTGATTAGCAAATACCAGCGATCTAGAAATCATAAAGCCTCTCCAGAGGGGGTATGCTGGAAATGAACAAGCACCTTCCCATCCGATGTCTCCATACCGCAGGAAGAGGGATCCCTGTTCCCACACAACCTCGTATTGAAATCCCTCGCCCATACTATTAATGTGTCCTTATTATAGCTGTCTTGAAAGCTCTCTAAATCCCTCTCTAGCTCTTCGAACAAGGTGATCAGGCGAGAATCAAAAAAGTTGTTATACATATTAACCAGGATCACATCAAAACTATACGGGATCTGCAGTAACAAATGATAATTAGGTCTACAATTGATTACTCCAGTAGATAGGTGTTGTGATCTGGTGTTTATGTGTTGTCCTGGTGTAAGATTAGTTAAAGGAATGTAGAGTGTGAACAGCATTCTGGATTGGTTTGTAATGAGGGAGCGTTCCAGGAGAGTCAGTTACTGCAAAGCTGGCTGTTAGGGAAGCTGCTCTCTGGCTTGTGGGAAACTGCTACATAGAAATAAACGTTTTCCAACTTACCTCCGACTCTGAATCGTCATTGGAGGTCACAAGAATAGACTGGTTAGTTTAACTGAGCATAGGATAGCTGACCCCCCCTTAGCTCTACCTGCACGAGAGGGAGTGGTGCACTGTACAAGGTAAGATACCCATGAACACTAAAGTTCTCAATGGCCCAAGTCTCTTGCAATAGTACAATATCTGCTTTATTAACTTCTAAAAGCCAATCAGGATTTGAAAGTTTAGAGTAAACCCCAGCTATGTTCCACGACATGAATCTCAGCCCTCTCTGCCCAGCCCTTCCCCTCTCTGAGCTGGACACGGGACACAAGGCCAAACTTGCTGCTGCAGAAGTCTGTGCTGGTTGGCCCCGGTTAGTAAAAAAAGGTCAGTTAATATTAAAGCCATTCCAGAAATTTGACTTTCAGAGCACATACTATTTTGGATGATATTCTACAAGCCCATCCCTTCCAGCAGATGTACGACAGTTTGTAATATAATCTGTAATTTTTCCAAAAATAGATCATGGTGAAACTTTGTGTGAATACGTTTAGACTCACCTTGAAAGAATGGATGTTTAAAAATATGTTTAAAGTAAACTTGCAGAGAAAGAAAGGATACAGGAACTGACAAATCCTGCAGGATTTGAGGGGTAATGCATGACAGAAAGAATATGGTTCACACTCTTTGAGTTGACTGGGTGTAACTAGCATGAGCACGTAACCGCGCATAACGCACACTTACCTCCAACTAGTTTCATGTCTGCTTACATCATAAATGTACCACCAGCTCTCAACTGAAAGAACCACGAATTTGGATGTCAATACAACAGTCTCCAGCCACAAATAAACCCGATTTAGTATTTCCTAATCCTTATAGAGACTGATTTTCAGGTGAGGACTGGGGACCAGATAACTGGCTTTCCTATAAGAAGCCACGAGAGCATCTTTGTAGGTAAAGAAAAAACAAGCAGTCAAACTGTTCGCAAATACAGTTTTTGGGTGTTTGAAGAGCACATTGTAACTGATTACCATAGTTATGGGATCTAGATTCGAACAGTGAATCACTTTATGTGCTGTACAATGAAAAAACACAAGAGCGGCATCCCCGAGGAAGGCCCGGCGCGAGCTCAGACAGAAGACAGGGGAGATGCCTCGCCGAAGAGTCAGTTGCCATGGTAATTGCTGTTTTAAACGCGTTTGGAGTAGTTATGATCGCTATGGAAACTCATCAGTGAAATGAGTTACTATGACACCCTTTAATGGAATACTGGCAGAGCACCGATATAAGGTATTGGGGAGATGCATCACATTTGTCAGACTTCTAGCGTGTATTTCAATAATAGAATTTGATTTTTTTAATGCTTCCAAATTTGCTGATTTCATGGCATCACATTCTGTGTGACGACCTAAACAATGAAAATCAGCGTCATCTGACAACTGTAGTCCAATCACTATCCCTAATAAGGTGTCGTTTTTTTCACAATAAGGCAACGAACTATGTTTGGGCTGAAAGGTGCTATGAGTCGAACCTACACATAGCACGACTAAAGAAGTCCAGTGTGCTTTTCTAAGGCTCTTGTGTATTCCTTTTGTCCTGAGAAGTGCGACATTCAGTTGTTATAACTACAACCATAACTGTACTTTAACCTGTGCTTTTTTCAGTAATTTTTTTTTTTTAATCATACACCACATCCAACTTGTTCCGGTGCCCAATCCTCAGTGGGGGTTGTCAGAGGGCCTGGCTTACAACCAACATGCGCTGCACACACATCCTTCGGCTGCGTGCTGTAGGGGTTGGCCAGGCCCCCAACCAATCAAAGCAGCCAATCTTTCGGCCATGTGCAGCAGGTTTGGCCCTTTAAAAAAAATATTTTTAAGGGTTCACAGACCCAGCAGTATGGTTTGTAGACATTTTCTGACTCGTGGGCCTACACTGGTCCTTCCGTGGGGTCCATGGATCTTGAACCAGAGCCTCAGAATTTCGAACATAGGGTTCATGGTCAGTTGGCCAGAGTTTGTGAGCCAATCTGGATGCTGAAAACACAGCCCTGAAGTCAGCGAACCCCTTATCAAAAATGAGGATTTTTTCCCCCAATTTTTTATTCAGGAGGGGACGGGGGGCGCTTTGGGGCCTTCCCATCCAAGGCAAGAGGGCAGGTGATGCTACCCATGCCCCTTTTTTTTTTTTTTTTTACAGAATGCGTGGGGCAGAGTCCCCACGTTCTATAATGATGTCTGCAACATTTTCCTGAGGTGCAGCCAGCCAATCATATAGCTTTGGCTCCTCAAAAGCAACTTTGGGTTTGTAGATTCAAAATGGATATTGGGAGAAAAAGTTCCCTCAACCAATCATATTTGAATAGTTTTTAATTTTATATCCATGGAGAGTCAGCAAACCCAAGTTTGCAGACCTTTCACAGATTAAAAGTGCAGATATCTTTATAGTTAACCCTTTTAAGGCCACCAAAAATATTTTTAACAGTAATTTCTTGAAGGTTATTGAACATATTTCCAGCAAGTCAAGCAAAGGCACTGTCCTGAGTAAACTTCTACTTCATGCCAAGTTTAGTGTATTTCCGTTTAGCTATATTTTTTCTGTAACAGAGAGCAAAGAATCCAATGGCAATTACAATGTGATATATCACTTTATTGACCCCCCTCTTCCTTTTTTTGGCCCTGGCTTGAAAGACCTGCACGAAACATGACATGGTGAACCCAGATCCGATGAACTTTTTTAATGGATGTTTCATGTAGATTTTAATGGTACCAAACTTATTAAGAAAACAAACAAAAAAACAATTTTCAATGGAGCCTAACTATTACAACACAAAATATCTCTGTAGTGCTAGCAGCAAGATACATGTGGGAACACAAGGAAGAAGCAAATTTCACAGCTATAATCAATTCTTACCATCAAGAAAAAAGGCTGGTTAATCTTCAAAGTATTGGAAACTCTGGCATAAAAACTGTCAGAACCCTGGGTAACATCACATTTCAATGTTCAGGTGCTCCCTTTAACGAGATCATTTTTCAGGATATTAATGCGTCGCAACCTCTTGTGTCCATTTGTGGTGGTGCCATAGCACATCTAGAAGCCTGCAGTGGTCTTAGTTCAGCACTGGCTCTGATCCACAGCTAGCCTGTGGTAAAGAGTTCCAGATTGGGCAAAGACATAAAAGGCTCTGTCACCAGACTCATTTGTTGTAGTGTGTAACACAATGACATTTGGAAGGAATGCAGAGCATGGTGGACATGAACATGTTCGAATTTCCAAACAAGGGGATGAGCGCTTTTTTGATGTGTGGGTCGAAGTAGAATAAAGTGATTTGAACCAGTTTCTCTTGTTCCTGGGAGGCCAAGAGAAGGAGGGATGAGCAGCACAAATGTGGTCACATCTACTTAGTCACCAAAGGCGTTGAACCCTAGCATTCTTCATTCTCTGGAGCCTGCTAACAGGAGCGGCCTGTGCAGGTAAGAGTGGTGGGCGGATTTGACAGACGACGACGAGGGAAAATTAACTATTTATTTAATTTTCCGTCTGCATCGTCAGTCTAAATCCCCCCTCACCCCGCCCCACTGCTTTTACCTGCACGGGCTGCTCCTGCCTGGGAATGAGAAAGGGAAGCTGTGGAAAGGTTATCCCCATTTTCCAGTATGGAGTAAAAACAGAACTAGCAGCAATGTTACAGTTACACAAAAAAAATGAAACCTCCCAAAACAAGTGTAATTACAAATAATTCCACACACTAACACAGTAAATTCATTTGGATGATTCACTTCCTCCAGGGGTGGGGAAGGGTTGGTGTCAAGGACTGAAATCGTGCCAGTTTTTTTAATATCTACATTGTGGTAATTCAGAAAACATGATGTGCTTGCAAACCTTGAAGGCCATGGTGGAACACCCCTGCTAACCATCCACTAGTTCGCAACAGCCTGACAATATTTAATATGCCGGGTCTGTACAGTGAATTCAAGCCTCACAAAACACACCACATCCTATAACTTGCTACAGTAGCAAACATCTTACACAAAGATCAGATCTGCAGGCCATGAGGGGTTGATCAAGTGGAGGACGAGAGAAGAGATGCAGCAGTAGCTCCGGAAGAGGCTCAGCTGTCATGGTCATGGACAAAAGCTCCTATTGGGCCAATGCATGCATGTGTGGAGAGAAAACTCTTGTCTAAACCCCTTGCAAATAATGAACCTCAGTTAACTAGGTTCCCTTAATGCCATGAAATATGCAAAACCAGGCACTATCATTAATGGGGACCTCACTCCCCTTTCTGTTCTCAAATCAACAAAATTGCTTAATACAACATGCTATTTTGGGGCTATGCTCCACTTGCCGGAGGGGGCATTAGCGATAACTGATAAGATCTCTAGCAGCTCTGCTGCAAAATCCAATGCATGGCGGCTCCCGAGATCACTCGCTTATGAACAGCACCTTACCCAACACTTTCGAGCAAGAATCCTCTACCGACCCTTAACCCAGAGGTGTAACCTACAATGATGGGACCCCCCTGCAGAATGTGATAGGGGCCCCTGAGTCTCCCATATCTCATCCATATCCATTGGTCGTAGGCTAAGTGGAGGTCCCCTGAACGGTTGGGGGTCCCCAGAAGGACTGGAAGCCCACTGCACAGCAGGGGCTGCAGTGGCCTAAGTGATGCCCCTGCCTCACGCTACCCACAATGATGAGGCAAGTCAGTGAAACGGGTCAAGAAGCATAGCACTGACTGAGTACTCAGATCCTCCTCCCCCAAACAGAAGGACAACCTCAGAGGGGCAGCCCCCTAACTCCCACTATTCCAGCGCCCTCCCTCCTAAAGGCTGCCACTCTGCTGTCCACACCGTTTATGAAAGGCAAACCAATCCACATAGTGTCTGCTTGGCAACATCTTCTTTCATAACTGTCCCCTTGAGACCACACCCAGAAGCTTTAGTGTGGAGGGCACCTAGTGCAACCCCACAATAGCATCACATGAAACCCACACACAATAAACAATCTTAGGATGAACGTTTCATCATTAACAATAACACTGTCCCCTCAAGTGGGAACAGAAGACGAGGATTGCAAACAGACAATAAGTAGCGGTGTTCTAAAGCGTCCTTTCACCTATGCATGTCACAGAGAGCACAGCATATCAGTTACAACACATGCCTGGTGTAGGTATATTCAGATATATGATTAATACATGACTCATCTCTGAGTGCCGTGAAGAAACTTACGTATACGGGCTGCCTGTCCACGTAAAGGCATTAAAGGGCAATTTACTTGCCGTTTAAGTGAATACAGAAGTATCTGAGAGGTAAGCATTTGCAGATCTATAAGTGTTGAAAAAATCCAGGTTTCGCACCAACGAATTCAGTCTTCTTGATAAAATATCAGGTTACTCTTGTTTTGCTTAGCTGTACCCCTCACGTGCAGTACAGACGTTCGCGCAATAACTACACTCCACGTTGACTTAAAGCGTAAAAGGCCATTTATTAGGACAAGGTTATCATCGCTCCCAACATTTATTAAACATAACATGCAACTTTATAACTTTATTCAACAATAAATAACTCATCCCCTCATCCATTCACCAACCGTCTCACCTGTTTCACTCCTCCCCATTCTTGCTGTAAACTTCTCCATACATCCCTTCTCACCTTCACAGCCCTCTTAAACATCCTCTCTTGACTTTCTTCTGCTGCACCTTGCATCCTGCGCTCCCTTCCTCATTCACCTGTGTACCCCCCCCCCCCCCCGAGGGGTGGCTCCACCCGTCCGAGACTCACCACCCCTCCAAAGTTCTGCAACCCTAGAACCTTATAACCCGTCCTAAACTGGCACGCTTAACTCTCACCCCCTCTCCCCTTCTTAATTGTAGGGTGGGTGGACTAAATTTTTAAAGACCCCTCCCTAACCCGGTGGTGCAAGGTACTGGGACAGAGGCCGGAACCTCCCACCCAAGCACCTTTATAGGCACCACCGGCCCGCCCCTAAACCCTCCCTTATGACCCCTGTCCCCCCACCTTGTCCTTCCGGCCGCACGAAGATCCCCGGGGGAAGACTGGTCTGCGACCCTGCTTCCCCCGGGGGCCAACATTGCCACTAAAATGAGCATTTGCAGAGAACAGCAACCTATCGGGGAGTTCCGTGTCATAGCGTGGCGCAAGCACGCTGCTCACAGCTCAGCTTTGAGAAAGAAAGAAGGGACAAATCAAAGCTAGAACTGTAGATTGGTGTTTATCACGCATCAAAACAAATATTTCATAAAATCATCTATCTGTCAGGCTGAAAACATTCAGAAATCTCTGTATAGATAAAATCGAATTCCAAGATAGTGGTTGTATTAACAGGACATCGTTTCAAAACGCAGTGTTGAGGAGAAAGCCAACATATTTTCCAACCATAGTATCTGAGAAGCATTTGTAAAACTTGCCATCATAGGGTAAATATTGTTTATCACACACATGTAATCTGAAGGAAGCTTCTAAGTCTGCTCTAAGTGGGAGGAAGAAGAAGGAGGCAAAAGAGTGGATGGGGTACGAGAGGGAGTTGAATGTGCAACCCCACCATTCTCCTGTGGGGTTTGTTTATATAATTAGATGAAGTGACATCATGTCTGTAGGTCTGGTTTGACCCGCAGCTGTTTCCAGACCTTATGTGATCAACAGAAAAGGAGCTTTAAGGAGCACTACTGGGGAGGGGCTTTGCCTGCGCTCACATGCTGATCTTTCTCCCTACCTGGTTTTAATGGGCTGAGGTTGCGTGTTCCACTGACGCACAGTGTTTGCATTGCACAGATTATGCTCATTACAGTATGTAGGCCTGAGTTCATTACACTGACCAGCCATTGATCAAGGCTGTAGGCTTGAGTGGGTCATTTGAAATGTATGTCAGATGCCATAGGTTTGTATCTGTTTATGTTGAAAAGTTATGACAAATGCAGCAGGCCTGAATTATTTATTGTTAAAAGCATACGTTAAAGCCAATAGGCCCTTAAGGGTTGATTGTTTTTACACTGTGTTAAACACCGTAGACAGATACTTTGCAACATGGATTCTCACAGGCAAATGTTTTGGTGTTGGTTACCCCTCCAACAAACCTTCTTCAGTCCTCTTAGCATGGGTTGTACACTGTTTTACCAATTGCAATTTTGTTCAATTGTTCAATGGTTTTCTTCTGGAAAGTTTATGTGCAATACAGCAGGTATGAGTTAGTAATGGTGACAAACCTATCATAAAGGCTATATGCCTGACACATTAATTGGGAAACATTATGACAAAGGTATAGGCCTGCCTTATCTATTGTGAAAAGCATGTTAATGCCAATAGGCTATTAGGGATGAATTGTTACAACAATGTGTTAAAGGCTGTCGAGGGGTATGTTGTTACATGGAAGCTCAGATTACCATAGAAGGTAATAATTTAAATGTTGATTATTCCATAAGACAAACACAGTTTTTTAGAATTGTATTGGTTTGTAGACCAGGCTTGACAACATAACTTTCTTCTAGGATTTATGTGATCACCACAAAAACAGCTGTACCTCGTAGAACTAAGAGAGGGACTGTGGATAAACCTACATGTTGATTTTCTTCTCTACAGGCATTTGGTTGAAAAATAGTTGTGTTTGTCTGCTTAAGAAAGATTTCCATTGCTCATGACTTACACATACATTGTTAGCAAAGATCTGAGGTCAAATACAGTAGCAAGGGGTTTTGTATGGTGTAACCACATGATCAAAACGGTAGAAATGGTTTTCACATTGGGAACTCCCATACAAATACAATAGGAATAGGAATGTGATTTCCACTGTTAACTCTTCGCCAAACACCATCAGCGGAGCTTTACACTGTGAACCCTCAGACAAATGCAATAGGAGGATGTTTTGCACTGTGAACTGTCTGACAAATGCAATACAAGTGTGTTTTACATTGGGCACTCCTTGAAAATCACCATTGGAAGAGGCTTTACATTTTAACAAATTCAATAGGAAGAGGTTCCACATTGTGAATGCTCTGACGTATGCAATAGGAAGGGGTTTAGGACATATTTCCCTTTTTGTGCTTGGCCACAGTAAATGCCCTTTTTTTCCAGAGGGAAAGTTCATGTTCATGTTAATGTGTACTTTGAGTCCGCGTAAACTGTTTGAAGGGTCTCCATAGGCTGCTCATCTTTAGATGCAAGCTGAAACCAACAGGTTTGCTTTATTGATTATTAAATTTTGTGACAAAGGGAGCATACCTCTCATTGTACACCGTGGATGACTTGACAAGGGGGCTTAACTTTTGCATTGTGAAAACAACAACGTTTCCAATAGGGCCAAATGGAGGCATTGCTGGGTTTTAGGATTAGAGTCTGCTTTTGTGCACATTGTCACTTGGCACCCCAGAGATAACTGGAACAGGCTATACTTATATAGAGTTATCTCCCCTGTGGTTTGTCTTTAGGCTATGTGGTTTAAATCTTTGTTAATCTGTGAGGCCCATATAAGAGGGGCTCCAATTTGTAATACCCCTTGAATTCTTGGAAATATTTTTCATTTTAAGTGTAGTATTTAGTAGGGTATGCATGTAAGTACTTTTCCTTTTTAAAGAAAAAACTTTGCCTTAACATTTATTTATTTAGTTTAACTGTTATGCAGTACTCTGTTCTGAGTTTCGAGCTCACAGCACCTCTTTAAATCAGCCTTGGACTTGTCTGCCTAGTTACTCTTAGAGACAATTGCTAAAAGGGCCACTTGGTTCCCAATTTGACACCAGAGGTTAAAAAGCCATATTGACACAATATGGATTAGTAACATTTGACTGCCGTGGGAACTGCTGAGCTGGATTGCTTAAAATGGGAGGGATTTACATTGTAAACTTCTTGCCACAAACCATACATTGTGAACTCTCTGACAAAAGCAATAGCAAGTGGTTTTGCATTGTTAACCATATATTTTTAACAATATGACAAACACAATCAGAAGGCGCTTTACATTGTAATTTCTCTTACAAATGCCACAGGACATGGCTTAGTACATATGTCCCTTCTTAGATCTAGCCATGGTAAATGCTAAGTGTTTCCACAGTGAAACTTAATATTCATGTCAGTGTAAAATTAGGGTCTGATTAAAATGTTTTATTGATATCGCTAAATACGTCATATTTATGTTTAAGGCTAAAGCCAACAGGCTTACCTTGTTTTTTTAAATGTGGTGAGAAAGGGAGTACTCACTTCGGGCTCCTGTGTGCTTATTTTATTGATTTTTAAATGTGGTGAGAGAGGTAGTAACCCTCTCATTTTACAATATGATTGACATGACAAAGACTTTAGGCCTAACTTTGCTTATGTGTTTCATAAGGCCCATGCAGGGGCATGGCTGATTTTCTGTTTTAGATCCTGTTGACGGCCAAATTGTCACCTGGTCTCATACAACAGTATGCCTATCCTGGAATCTGGCATCACTGACCAACTTTGGCTGCCATCTTAAAGATCAGTTGCGCATACAACAGCCATTTTAAAATTAGCACATTTCCCCAAGTAGACTTATTGTAGACTCAGAGTGTTCCAATTTCCAGTTCTGAATTGCCTGATGCTCCTCTGCTACACATATGCTGGTCATGCTAAGACTCATATCCAGATGCATAAACATCTTTTGTGGACAGTAGTCATTGCACATTGAGTTTGATAATTCCCTGTTATGTCCACTCTTAGACATCATCTGTCTTATTGTTAAAAGCACTGCCCATTCAGAGTTGTTGAATACAATGCAACCAGAGCATTGCCTATGATCTTCAAGCTGTCGCGGGTATCCGTGGGCGTCCTTCAGTGTAGCTTTCATTATCATCTTCCATATATTCACACCCTGCTCTGTGCTGGCACATCCTCATATGAATACATTCATGGACTGCACTTAGCGTGTCCCTACTTCATGACAGATCTGTGTCATACCCAGAGAACAAATTGCAAGACACACACATTCATAAGGCATGGTTTGTTTTTCATTGATTGACGTGGGTAGCAGATTACACTGACAGATTCGAAATTCCCTGTACAGTTGGATTTCCCCATTTTTCCTTCTGAGCACTGCCTGAGTGACATAAAACATAATTTTCTCAGAACCTTTGCTGAGTGCTCACCAGTTGCTTACCTCGGTACCTGAAAAGATGATTACTGCAGCGACACTGAAATCCTTCATGAAAGAACTCACAGCAATAAAGGCATCCATTGGCTCTGAAAAAGACAACACTACCATGTCTCAAGGGAGATGAAACCCATAAAGAAGGGTGCTGGAGAGTTTTAACTAAACCATAGTCTGGCTGTGGACAGGAACTGTGTAATCTAGATAGGCTCAATGCAGAACTGAAGGACAGAAATCAACGAGACAATGCAAGTTTGGGCCCCAGAAAATGCTGAAAAAAGTGATACGACAAACTCCTTCTGCCTACTTTTCTGAGATTTAAGTTCTTCTGGCATTTAGAGTTTCAAAGGGCTCAATAAATCCATTTGTGTAATTTCGTGAAGATGTAATTACTACACCCGATTATAACCTGCTTTCATTGCCACCAGAAAGCTAGAAGGGATTGACTTCGGCTAACATACGTGCAAAGGACATAGGAACAATTTCTCCATGAAGAAGATACAAGCGACATTCATTCTGCATCCTTGAACTGGCTTTGATTGTTATCACAATCAATAAGAAGATCATAGAATACTTCGAACCTATACAGCCTGGAGAATAAAACCAAGACACCAATAGGGAGACTGAACAAGGTAATATGGAGATGAAGGGCAGAAGCAAATCTTGACCTCCTTTAGGTTGGCTAATTCATGTGACAGAGAATACACTCGGCTCCTGTGTGCATGGCACTTGCAGAAGTATTGATTTCGTATCCTCTAGGTTGCTGCTACCCTACACATCTTGCTGTTCCATAGTTGTATGCGGGAGAGGTTGTTACTGGCATGCTTGCATACTATTACATTGTAAGTAGGTCATGGCTCTCCATCTATAGTGAGATCACAGAATTAATATATATCGAAATACAAACTGATGGAGGAGAAGCCAAGTCTACAAATAGCCGTACAGTCATGGTTCAGTGAAAATGAGGTCTTTGTGACCTTGGACCAAGTATATTAGGATGCTGCTGTTTTTGTTTAATGCACACACTTATATTAATCACTTTAAGGTGCTCCCAAGTTTAACAGTCAATGAAAACGAGGTAAAAAGATTTGCCTGGCCTTGTTTGGGTCACCCACCTATTGAGTGAGGCACAATTTCTTCAGAAATCTTTATGCTTCAATGGAGATGGTGATGTGGTCTAGAGGCTAGGTTGAGGCATAACCTGGAAAGCTGGACTCTGGAGCCGATTTTGGCAGTAAGCCAAAGAATTATATGATTCAGAGCAAATCATTTTATCGACCTAGACCTGAAATGGTAAATATGTGTATAACAAATTTGTTAAAATTGACTGCTCAAAGTGCTTGGAAGCATCTTCTCAGTTACTTGTTGATATTTCCATCATATACTGTTTCCTGTAATCCAGTCCCAACTAGAACCCAAACTATATGGGCCTATGTACATTGCTTCATGTTTAAGATCCTCTTGTACAAATACCTAAAACAGATCACATTCCTATGTATTAGGGCGAACCATTGACCAAGTGCCATTAGTATACGGTGCAAGCTGACTCACATAGGGATTAAATGAAGAGTCGACGCCTCCATCTTGGTGGGCAGCGTGATCATCACCCGCGGAACTTATCCTATTTCATAAGCGATACCTTCTATTTAATGAGATTCTATAAACACATTCCAAGTACCAGCATGAAAAAATACTCAGGAAATGATTCCGACAATCATTTTCAAAGTATCATATTAGATTGCTCGGTACAGCTTCCAATTATAATTTCTCAGCCTTCAGTTGATTTATTTGGTTAAAATTGACCTTTCTGGACTTTAATCTCAACAGGTTCCCTGATGATCTGCGGCTTGTGACTCACGCTGTGCTCAGCGAAGCGCGCAGGTGGCTTGACATAGACAAGTTACAGTGCCAGTGTACAATTACTGCTTTTTAGATTTCAGTTATTACAGGAACTTTTCAGACATAGTTAAAATGTCAGGAATCTCAACGCAGAGGGTTATTATGAAAGCACTCGATAACCTGCTGTCAAGCCCTCCCACTCAAACATGGGCTGGAGCTGTAATCCTGATACCATGGCACTGTGAGGCAGGAAACCTTAAGGTCAAGTCAGCTCTAAAGGCAAAAATATATGTAGATGTAGATATAGGAAGAGAGCAGGAGATATGGGTACTTAGTCACTGAAAAAAACTTTGTTAATGGTAAATTATCGTTTCTTCTGCTCTAAAGAGATCAATGTAAGTTTAAAAACCCACAGATAAAGTGAAGCGGTGAGTACTAAACAAATCTGAGAAAAGGAAAGAAAAGTCTTCAAATAGTTGCACTGTGAACATTTTTGTTGTTTGAACTTTTTCTGTTTTGGCAAAAAAAAAATCTTTTTTTTGTAAAAAAAAAAAAAAAAAGTAGCTCTACCGGTAAAATTACAGATCCGTGAACCTGAAATCGGATCCATGACTTATGCTAAAAAAAGGGGTATTTTTCTTTTTTACATTTGGGGAAGTAACTACCTCTCTGGGAACCCCCACATCCTTCCCGAGGTCAGGGGATGCGCCCCAGGCCGAGTTACTCTCTCTGTCTCTCTTTTTCTGGACACAGGCTACAATGCCTGTGATCTTTTTCTGGCTACTGAAACTAAATATTTAATTGATGTAGGACAATCAGATGAATAATTGTAATGCAAATGTTTCCGTTTTCATGAAGAGGTTGCCGATTAAGCAATAGGTAATAGGAAGGCTTTTTAGAGTGTTTGTGGCAGCCATTATCTAAATGCACCCTCATGCTTAGAGACTAATTAGCTGGACTGAAGAAAACCAGACAGCATCTAGGTCTCTCATTGGATGAAATCTAGATTTCATATGTGAAATGCGGGTATTAGAGTCATTCTATGCAATAAAAGCGCACAGAGTAATGTGCTATGTATTACCTCTGTTGAAGAGGGGGAGAGGCCATGACGTACTAGATGCGAACCCTCAAGGGGGTCATAATGCTCTTCCCTTCTCTTAACAGCAGCAATAAACAACATATTACTCTCAGCATCTGCAATGCTGCTCAGTCATTTGCAGTAATTACGAACAAAGCTATTTGACCGCAATACAAGGGGTTAAATCTGAGCACTGAAAATATCACACCGGTTAGGCCTCATGTATATTAGAGGAGTCAATGTCCCTGGCCACATCATCTGCAATTTGGTATGCAGTCTATAGTTTGCATTGCTATTGTGGATTGTAGGGCTGACAATAACTTGTGAATTTCAGTCGTTTTTTTAAAGTGTCTTTTTGAAACCATAACTTTAGTTTAACTGTGGTGTTCTAAGAGAATTTTAGAGATTTTTTTCTTCAAACTTTTGTTTAGGTGATATAGCCATTCCTAAACACAACTTCATCTTAACTACAGTTTTATCCTTTAGAGAAAACATATACGTTTATGTTAACACCCTACACTGAAAACATTGAGGACAGGTTTTGTTCATACATCAGTCTGTGCTGTTTGAAATACAAGGCAGAGCACAATCTTGAAAGGGAGGGGGGCTGCGAATGAGAGGCGGCTTCCCTGGAGAGCTGTCCTATTTCACTAACAACCCGATCTCCATTCGCAGACACATCACCGATTCAAACTCTTAGGCTACACACTTTGAAGGAATAGCCTTTCTGAGGCATAATAGATGGATGTGGAGCCACTGCAGCTAGACTTTTCCTTTGTAAAGAGCGTTTTAAAGATCATCTATCAGTTATATGTATATTTATCTGGATCCCAGCAGGGGTGTCAGGGCATATTGGCTAAACATGTTTTACAGGACTGTGCAAATGGTCATAACCAGAGCCTTATATACACACAAATATATATATAATTCACGTTCTGTCAACCTTATGAGCCAAATAAGATGTAAATACAATTTATCCAAATAAAGCGATGAATTGATATACCTCTTATGCCATTATAGCAAAAACACAAGTCAGGCTTGGCCATAGCTGAATGAATGAATGAATGAATATAATCTTTATAATGTAAAGAAGGTGACCATATATTTTTTTTGTCGGAAAGGAGTTCCATATTTTTCGTCAGAAAATGCGCTTCATTCTGGGGCTGTTCTTATTCTTGGGATGTTCTTAGCGCACAGCAGAGCTTCCCCATTGGATATTGGCTTCCTCCAAATAAAGTCAGTTTATTTACCAGGTATTTTAGAGTGTCCATATAATTCCTCGTAAGTGACACAGGCAGACATGCAGGAACTTCGTGCCTCTGTTGACCACCCATTCAATGATACCATGACTGGTGTGATATTATCATAATTTCCTTGTTCAGTGCATGGCTTTTGCAGCAGAGCAGAGACTGCTTTTAGTGGTAAAACACAGGCCGTAGACAGGCATGTGAATACACCATCACTGTAGTCAATTCATGTTCTGACATTACCTTCAACTATGTTCTTCAGATTAGATCTGGAAATGAAATGTCTGCTATTTTGTACAATTCTGAGATGTAATTAGCGTTTTTTAATCTAAATTATTTAGTAAGAAAAGAGTACAAAAAAGACACTAACAGGACACGCGAATGCAATTAAGTTACAGACCAAAATAAATTGTCAGATAAATGTGGCCTAGGCATATAACTGCATATATTTTATTTCACATAAAACCAACGCCCATGTGGCATGGCCAAAATAACAGCACTATATGACCGCCAGATTCACAAAGTTTAAAAAGAAATCAGAGATCGTGAGTCTATGGGAAGATGGTTTATGATTTTAGAGAATGCTGTTAGAGTCAGAAAACTTTTAGGAATTCTGGCAGACTAGGCGGTGTCAGATCTGGGCTGGTACAGGGCCGCCTGAATAGCAGACAGTTTAAGAAGAACTTACTGAAGCATATAGCAATGTTTCCAGCTTAAATCATTTCCCTCATCAGTGGAGAAAAAGGGGGAAGATCTGATGAAGATCAAAAAAGAAAACACTGGAAGTAGTGCAATGCAGTGACAAGATGCTGATCCATGCAGTGGCATGGCTATTTTTTTTGTTTTAGGTCCTGGTGGTGGCCAAGTCTATTTTCCGTGACACCACCCTATTAAAGGACAAGCAAAGAAGTGGGTTCAAACCACTTCAACAATTATTTGAGAACAAGCACATAAAAGCAGAGAAACTCTATTTGGCGAAGAGATGGAAAGAAAGCTTGAATTATTCTCAACGAATGTCGATTGCTTAGGGCCGCATTCCAGACCATTGTTTTTCCCTGCTCAGGGCTGCATTCCAGACCATTGTTATTTCCCTGCAATGATTGCTCAGGGCTGCATTCCAGACCATTGTTATTTCCCTGCAATGATTGCTCAGGGCTGCATTCCAGACCATTGTTATTTCCCTGCAATGATTGCTCAGGACTGCATTCCAGTCCATTGTTATTTCCCACACTGTGCTGCTCTCCACAGAGAGCATCTATAATATGCAAATTAGAACTTGTCTTGCTCCAATAGGAACAGCACAGCCTAAAGAGCGGTAATATGCCGTCTCTAGGAACAGAAACAACCCCTGACTGATTTGACCAACTTCATCTTCTTCAGTGAAGTATAGCTTGAGTTCTGTGCAACAGCAAGCATGGGCCTAGAGTGATCACCAATGGCTAAGATTAATGTAGGCATTCCCTCTATCATGTTGTGGTTCCGTACTCACTGTGGGCAAGGTTGAAAAGGTGTGGGTGAGTGGAGTGGTGGCAGTGTGATAGAGAGGGAGGTCTTGAACCAAGCGAAGTTCAAGGATTTGTATGGAAACAAACAAAGAGCAAAGGATGGGTCACAGAGGAGAAGAGACAGGTTGAAATCCTGAAAATGTTACATAAGTTAATCTATCTGGGCATAGGAACACTGTAGGAGTGCTATAAAATGGCTATGTTAAGCAAAAGAGGCAGTGCTCAACAAAATAATAATGTTGATAAGTGGTGGGCAAGAAAAGGGTCAAGCCATGGATTAGTGAGGATGGAGTTAAACTGAAGTGGATGAAAAGCATTGTAAATTTCTATGATCACGATCTCATTGATTCCATTTTTACTGACTAGCTCTAAAGTTTCTAGGTAAGGTGTTTTAAGATTTGTGTTTCAGCTTGTAGGTTGTTGTTATTGTGTTTCTTGCACAGAATGTTATTGTGTCACGCTTCTGTTGTCACCTGAGTGTTTCACATCAGTATGCTTCTGCAGCTCATGGTTCTAGATTGCATTGGTATTGCCACATGTCACTACGACACGTACTGTTTGTCTGTGCCATACTGTGGAACCAACTCTAAGATGTGCTAATGTTCTTTTCATTCCTGCAGCCTAATGCAGAGAATAGCAGATGTGTGCTGCACACCAACTGCTGTCTGTGCCTTTTTAAAATATTCACTACAGGCCACAGGACCCACACATCTTTTTCAGCTTGGGTATACCCGTCCCTGATCCCAGCACATCTAGCTCTGGAAGTATCCTCCACCCTGAAAAGCATGAAAAGGGTCAATCAACAGGTAGCTCTGAATTGAGTGGTATAGCACTATAACCAAACAAGTGGTTGCAATAGCCATGGACACTTTTTTAGGACATTAACTAAGAGGTCAATAGGTCTGTAAAAACTGAAGTACTTGACAACGTCAGTCTTTAAACAGGAATTCACACATAGACTTTGCAAAGAAGACCTCTCTTAGTGCTGCACCCTCTATTAGTTCCACACTATCTTACAGCCTATCCAGTAGTGAATATGTTGTGATACTTTGTGCCCTTCTCAGCCATAGCTGCTTTCCCAGACACACCAAGGCTGAATCTTACTGCTACTGTGCATAAACAGTGACAGCCAAGGTACAGCTTCAGTTCAAGGACAAGTGAAGTCCTACAATGGAAAAAAGGTAAAAGAGTCCCAGAGTCCTCTTTTGGAGGGGGATCGATCATTCCAAGGTTACACCACATATCTGGAACCATACAGCAACCCTACGTACAAGGAACAAAGCACTGGCGGCTATCCTGAAAGACAGAGAAACCTTACAATAAAGAATTCTAGAACATTCATAACATGGGAGGCACGTCAGCAGCCATTTCAGAAGTTTCTGCAGACAGAGGCTAGCAAAAGCTGGTGGAGAAGCAGCTGGATAAGGCAAGATCAGATCAGTGCTTAATTTGTAAAATAATAAGTGCCAGGGCTCTGACCAGGAGGCCACTGCAGCTTGCACCACCCATCGCCCTTGTCATTGCTGCCAAAACAACTACTAACCATCTCTCTCGCATGTAAATGCGACAGTTCAGATTATTCCAGGTCCCCAAAGCTAAAGGAATGGCTGGGGAGGCAGGTATTAGACATTTTTTAATGTATATTGTTTTCCTAAACAACTGTTATACTGCTCATCTCTAAATTACATGAGCAGCGCCACCTTGTGGCAGACTGCCCTAAGTGTGGTGTTGACAATTAGGTGCTGGTGCCGAGCACCAGAAACCAATTAAGTGCCGGTGCTCAGCACCGGAAAGCACCGGCTCAAATTAAGCACTGGATTAGATGGAGCACTCTTGGGAGGATCCTCATCACCAGTGAACGATCCACACCCACAGGTTGATTGAGACCACAGGTTATTCTACAATCCTACACCATGCAAGTACCTATGCATAGACCAATCACATTCAAACATGGGCCTGATTTAGAGTTTGGCGAATGGGTACTTTCTCACAAACATGAGGGATATCCCTTCGGCTGTTTCACAAGTGAGATAGGATAAAATACACTAGTAGTACGGCGGACGGATTATGCGCCACGTTTGTGATGGAGTACCCGTCCGCCAAACCCGAAATCAGGCCATAAATACATTTTCCACAAAGAAGATACTCACTATAAGGGCACTCCTCAGTACTGTCACAACCATCACCCCTACTGATCATACTGACAAGCTCGCCATCTCTGGCCATCTCAGACTCCCCCAACCACACTCCAATGTAGGAAAGAGGTGAAGTCACACTTTAAACAACACCTCATGACAGAGCAGCAATAGCCCGCTTCTACCCTCTGAACCCAGCTATTCTCAAACGCTCATTGATCGCATCTTTGCCTTTCCACCTGGAAATCGCGCTATTGCCTTATAGTGCTGTAAAATTACCAGAGAGAGGAATAAACACAGCACTAACAGATACAACGTTTTGCCAGAAAACAAAGCTTTGACATTTTTCACATACAGAAATGTGTTGCCATTTATTTGATCATAAAGCGATTTCCTCTTCCTGGTGTTGTTCATATTTAAATGTAGCAAAATCATGGTTTTAAAGCCACTTGAGCACACACTGTAAGAATAGCAGTTTTAAAGACGTGTAGTGGGGGCTGGGGGCTATCTAAGCGACAAATAACACAAGATCATCACCCGAGGAGTATTTGATATGAAGCACTTGTTTGTTCCTAATAAGTAGCCCACCGCTCGACATGTTCAATAATATGCACAGTCTATCATCTGCAGCCACCACCGAGGGTTGTGCAAATCATCCTACTAGAATGTAGAAAACCTATCTATCCGTTGTTTATAGGCCTCACATTGTATATGCATGTGGCATATACGTACAGAATGTATCTAAACAAGGAACGTGAAGATTTTACAAATATATTGATCAGCCTCAAAACCCTAGTGAGTTTGTACGAATTCAAATGCAGCAGAAAGCAGAGAGATACTGCAGAATAGATGCTGCCAAGGAGAAAAGAAACATGAGCGCAGCCCATGCACCGAATGATTTACAATTAAAAAAAAAGGCCACACTGAAGCTGTGGGTTACAAATTTTAATAATGGAAAACATCCACTATTGTTTTTTTGACCACGAGCTCAGGTGACTGACAATTTTCAAAGAAAAGTGAGACAGACATATCACATGACAAGAATTGGCAAATCCAATAGGTCTCTGCAATGCCCGAGCTATTGGCCTTGTCAATGTGAATGTCTTTTAGCCAAGTTGTCTAGCAGCACATCTGCTGTTAAGTATGGCATGTCTATCTATCTATCTATCTATCTATCTATCTATCTATCTATCTATCTATCTATCTATCTATCTATCTATCTATCTATCTATCTATCTATCTATCTATCTATCCCCTTAACTAACCCCTAAACTCAACCACACTTAAACCCTAAATATCCCCTTATCATCCTATATACCTACTCACCCCTAAACCCTTAAAACACCTTTAACACCCAATACCTTTACCCATCCCAAACCCTAAAAACACCCTTCACGCCCAATCCCCCTACCCACCCCTAAACCCTAAAAACACCTTCACCACCCTATAACCTTGCCCACCCCTAAACCCTAAAAACACCCTTACCCTAATGCCTAATAAATATATATATATTCCAGCTCCCTGTGCACCAGCCTGTTGCACTCACGAATGGTGCATGTCACAGCGGGGGTGCTCCCGCCTATTTATTCTGCTCCCAACTCCACCGGGTAATCGTACCCTTAACAGATGACAGCACTCACGGGGGCGAGTTCCAAGTTTGATTCACCAAAAAGAACTCGGGGCACCCAGACGCGTTTCGGCAACCGCCTTCTTCGATGTTTGTACGAAACGCCGGAGCTGCCATTTTTTATATATTCATTAACATTACGTATTTCCAGGTAATAGAAACAGTAAAAGGACCATTTCATGAGACCGAGGCAAACAATCAAATACAGAAAAAGCGCAACATATGTAGGAAAGGGGAAAGATTTAATCTCCCAAGTGTACTAACTCCTCACTACTGTTAATGCCATGGGGACTTCTACTCTGCAGGTCTATGATATACCGAGATTCTAAACGTCTCAATCTCTGAATTCTATCCCCTCCCCTCGGATTCACTGGTACATCGTCCAAACAGTAGTATGTTAAGAGATCTCTGTTGTGGTTGTGCTCTTTGGTAAAATGTCTCGCAACAGGGTAGGCCTCATCAGTTCTAGTATGCGAATTTTCGCAGGGTGAATGGTGCTCCCGATGTATCGGAGCCCACACGGGCATACCAGGCAAAATACAATATAAGGGGTCGTACAAGTTAGGAACCTCATGATTTTCTTGGGTTTGATTAACCCCGGAATGGTGTAAGACAACACACGTTTACTTCTTTTACACGCCTTACACTTTCCACACGGATAAAATCCGTTGAGCGCTTTTAGAGATGATTTGGGAGTTTCAATGCTCTGATAGCTATGAACCAAAGTGTCTCGTAATGATCTGGCCTTTCTAAAGGTTACTAGGGGGTTAGATGGTAAATCCTCCCCTATTACTGTATCAGAGAGAAGAGGAGGGATTTTCCTTGATGGTGTTAGACATCGCCAGCCTTTACACATGCATAGCACATGCAGATGGTTTAAAAGCGGTACGGTTTTTCTTAGAGCATCGCCCATTGAGATTTACTGAACACAATGCCATGCTCATAGAGTTCATCAGTTTCTGCTTAAATCACAACATATTTCTTTACCAAAACCTAGTCTATAGACAAGTCTCTGGGTCAGCGATGGGCACCTGCTTCGCCCCCAGCTATGCGAACCTTTTCGTAGGCTGGTGGGAGGAGCAGGTGGCCTGGGCCGTGCCCAATCAAGCCTGGACTGACAGGATAATAGCATGGCATCATTATATTGACGATCTTTTTATTGTCTTTAAGGGATCACCAGAGTTGGCACAATCGTATATAGAAGTATTAAACTCGAATAACATCAATCCAAGATTTACAGGTGAAGTAAGCACACGGGCAGTTAACTATTTAGATCTGAATGTCTATGTGGCTGAAGGTCAGCTTCATACAAGACTTTATCGTAAAACTACCGCAGGAAATTCCATCCTGCATGCCACGAGCACCCACCCTAAAAACCTCATCAATCCCATATGGGGAACTGTTAAGATTGAGGAGGAATAATACCAGTGATCTGGAATTTAAGATGGCTGCCAAAGAGAGCATGGAACGCTTCAGAGTGAGGGGTTACAGCGATGCAGTCCTCTCAAACACCTTACAGAGAGTGAACTCTACCCTAAGAGGGGAGTTACTCATTGAGCAAGATAGGCCTAGAGAGAAGGAAACCAGTAAGTCCAACAACGGGATGTTCAGAATGATCACCACGTTTTCTGACAATGCTGGACAGTTAAAATGGATACTAAAGAAAAACTGGTAAACTCTTCTCTCTGATACAGTAATAGGGGAGGATTTACCATCTAACCCCCTAATAACCTTAAGAAAGGCCAGATCATTACGAGACACTTTGGTTCATAGCTATCAGAGCATTGAAACTCCCAAATCGTCTCTAAAAGCGCTCAACGGATTTTATCCGTGTGGAAAGTGTAAGGCGTGTAAAAGAAGTAAACGTGTGTTGTCTTACACCATTCCGGGGTTAATCAAACCCAAGAAAATCATGAGGTTTCTAACTTGTATGACCCCTTACATTGTATATTGCCTGGTATGCCCGTGTGGGCTCCGATACATTGGGAGCACCATTCACCCTGCGAAAATTTGCATACTAGAACATATGAGGGCGATCGCTAATGCTGATGAGGCCTACCCTGTTGCGAGACATTTTAACAAAGAGCACAACCGCAACAGAGATCTCTTAACATACTACTGTTTGGACCATGTACCAGTGAATCCCAGGGGAGGGGATAGAATTCAGAGATTGAGACGTTTAGAATCTCGGTATATCATAGACCTGCAGAGTAGAAGTCCCCATGGGCTTAACAGTAGTGAGGAGTTAGCAGTACACTTGGGAGATTAAATCTTTCCCCTTTCCTACATATGTTGCGTTTTTTCTGTATTTGATTGTTTGCCTCGGTCTCATGAAATGTATTGTTATTGAATTGTCATGGAATTGTTTGGAGAAAAACAATGCACATGCTCGTAACTGCCTTTTAGCCGCAGTGTTTATGGTTGATTGTAGAATGTAATGAATCATATCCAGTGAGAATCATGTTTTGGACCATAGCCCATTCAGGGCGATATGAGGGTCAAAGTTTGGGTCGAATGCATTTATTTTTGAATTTTAGGAATTAATGCGGCCCATCCAGGGCTTGACTAAACTTTTTCAATATATTTTTCAATATATTTTTCACATTAGCATACACAAGCATAGTGATGGCGATGTTGTCATTTGGACGGTATAATATGAGGAATATTCACTAGGTCCACATTGCGTTGTAGACATTACAAGATGGCGGAATTTTCTGTGCTTAATAAGCAATGTTATGTATTAATGGTCCTTTTACTGTTTCCATTACCTGGAAATACGTAATGTTAATGAATATATCAAAAATGGCGGCTCCGGCGTTTCGTGCAAACATCGAAGAAGGCGGTTGCCGAAACGCGTCTGTGTGCCCCGAGTTCTTTTTGGTGAATAAAACTTGGAACTCGCCCACGTGAGTGCTGTCATCTGTTAAGGGTACAATAACCCGGTGGAGTTGGGAGCAGAATATATATATATATATATATTCACTGAAAAAAAACCAAAGGTTACAGGGACGTTATAGTTAGGAAATAGGCGGGCCGTTCTGGCCGTGATGTTCATTTCACAGAAATTAAACCTCAAAGGGAAGCACATATATCAACATAGCAGGTGCCCCAATTGCAGCTCCACTTCTGTAAAGGACAAATGATCCTCACCTTTTAGGCTTGACAATGGCAAAGCAAGTGTGTTTTCTCAGCAATTCCACATTGAAAGATGATCTGAAATGCTTAGTGGAGGTGAATGCATCGTTGATCTGTAGGAGTGCAATCTGTAGTGACTTTGACAAGTGCGTTCTTTCTTGTCCTTACCTGGTGAGATATGTATGTATATGTGTGTTTGTGTATATATGTGTATATATATTTAAAGGAGGTTTCACTTACCTGATATATGCTTACATTTTTGTTTTAAAGGCATGGTTGTAAAGAACGTGTGGTTAAGGCATGCGTGGTTTCAGTCATACATCCCAGGTCAACGGGTCTTAATGGATCAAACAAATATTTTTTTAAATGTTATTTCCTAACTATAACAAACCCTGTAACCTTTGTATTTTTTAGTGAATTTATAAGATTTTTTATATTTTATTTCCTAACTGTAACCTGCAACCTTAGAGAGTAGGTGTGTGAGTGGCTGTATAGGTCAGTGAGTGGGTGTGTGAGTGGCTGTAGGGAGGGCTTTAAGTGGGCCGGGTCTTGCCGATGCTCAACACCTGTAGTTCAAAAAAGCAGGTGCTGAGACAGGTCTCGATCGGGCTCTCCATTTTTGCCCTCAGGGTGAAAAAAATATAAGCTTAACTCTGCAGCAGTACCGCCCTTCATGGCCTTTGAGGTAACTGCAAAGAGACTCTGCATACTTCTTTCACAGTCTCATCATTTCAGAACTGAAGCCTTTCCAATTTTCTATACAACAAAGCCCTAGTTGTTGCTTATTTATCTTATGCCACTAACAACCACTGGCAAAGCCAATAGCCCTGATTTGCTGTAGGTGTAATGTTACTTGTATTATATATCTGTATGCAATGACAGAAGCAAAATACCAGTCGGGCAGCACACTATGCTAATCACAGATTTTTTGCTTGCATATTTTTAAGCCACACCTTTAATTACATCAGCCACGTCAATTTGAGAGACCCTCTAGTTTTTTAACTCCACTTAAAACCCTGTCTTTAGGGGTCTGTGAGTGGGTGTGAGTGACTGTATGGGTCGGTGTGTGGGTGTGTAAGTGGTTATGTGGGTGTGTGAGTGGCTGTATGGGTCGGTGTGTGAGTGGCTGGGTCTGTGAGTAGATGTGGGAGTGGCAGAATGGGTGTGTGAGTGGGTGTCTGAGTGTCTGTATGGGTGTATCAGTAGCTGTGTGAGTGACTTCGCCAGAACAGAACCTCACCTGGCCCTCTATCCAACAAGAGTCCATTGCTTTCCACAAAATATCTACCCAACTGGAGTAATTTCTACTTGTTAATTAGTAAGTGCTGCCTCGTTGGGTAAATATCTACTGCATATTTCACACTACAGCTGCATAATGGACCACGAGGAAATGTCTCAAGTGACCTTGTGTGCATTTTGGCAATGTGATTTTTTTCTCATGCGTCTTCATCCAGAAATCTGTGATAACATGAATCCTTCTATAGAGAAGACAACGAGACTACGAAGAGGTAAATCTCCACCAAACAAGGGTCCTTCCTCTTAACTATATGAAGTAAGTGCTTCTTTGTTTTGTGGAGATGTCCTCATATTCCTAAGCATCAAGAGCACATCACCAAAATCTGAGTCAGAGTCCCAAGATGGCTGTCAACACTTCCTGGTTGAAGAATTGGAAGCCAATCAGATCTCTGCACGAGATTGGGAGGATTTGCAGCAATATCCCGGTTTTCTCGAGGCTTGCGTGCAGATCTGAGAACGATTTCCGGTAACCCACCAATATTAAAAACAATCCTCCACTCGTATTTGAAGAACGCCTTGTTCACAGTCCATGAACAAGGCGTAATGCCGAAAAGCGTCAGAGGAGCCATTAAATTGAATTGCTTGGCATACTTGGGCATCTGATTAGTCTTGAAATACGAGTGAAGGATGGTTGTTAATATATATATATATGTATATATATATATATATATATATATATATATGTATATATGTATATATATATATATATATATATGTATATATGTATATATGTATATATATATATATATATATATATATTTATCCACATTAATCCTTTCAGATTATAGAAACCGCACTCACAAAATGTAACCTTCTCCAATTAATTTATTCTTCACAAAGTATCCAGTTAGAGGAACAACCGACGCGTTTCGTAAACACAGTTTACTTGATCACGGAACCGTGATATTAATACGGCGGGGCTCTGCCTTGAAACCTGCACCGGATCAAGAGCGCCAGGGGTCCGTACGAATTCGAGCCAGGAGGGAGTAATATATATATATATATTATCTACTGGCGGTCGCCAGTAGATAGTTATAGTTACAACCTATTATCCATAGGAAATCCGCGACATTCTATTTGAAATAACTCTCTTGCCGGTTGACGTATCTTCGCGAAATTTTCAAACTTCGTGGGGCGCTCCGGTCCGCTCCTACCCTGAAAGTCTCGGGGTGATACGTCAAGTGGGGGCCGAGAAAAAGGGGGTCCCAAAACGCGTTTTCCCCATGCATTTTTCCATAGGAAACTTTAGACACGGCTACAGCCCGAACTGCTGAACGGAATTACACCAAATTTGGCAAAGAGGTAGTTCTTGGTTCAGAAAGAACCCTTTTGTTAAATGGTGTAAATCCGTTCAGTAGTTGCTGAGAAAATGAAAAGTAAAAAGTTAGTGATATCTATGGGCACGGAGGATTCGCGCACCCTCAGCGCACTCCTGCGCGCACCGTCCCGATCACGAGCTGCATTTTAATTGGCTGTCAACATTCCGATTCAGGAAATGTTGGCAGCCATTTTAGGGACAGAAACAAGTGCGCAAAGCGCACAAAGGGGGCAGGGTAGAAACCCCTGACCCCCTAGGTTTGCTCAGGGGTCCCACAAGGACCCCTGGGCAAAAAAAAAATTTTTAAAAATCGGCAGGATGCGCTCAGGGTGCGTGAATCCTGCCGAAAAAAAAATCGAAGCGCGGTCTCCGCGCTTTGATGCACTGGCCCCGGGTGGCCCAAGTCCCGGGGGCATGGTGGGGGATAATTTAATGTGTGGGGGCCTCAAGGGCCCCTAAGCCCCGAGGACCGCCACCCCCGGGCTTTTTTTGTAAATGGTGCGGGAGGGCTCTGAGCCCTCTTGCAGCCCCGGGACCACCACCTCCCGGGGCTTTTTAAAATTAATGACAACCTGTGTGGGGGCTCCAGCCCCCACACGCCCGGGACCGCCACCTCCCGGGGCACTAAACATTTAAATATGGGGGTCCGTTACGGACCTCCAGAGCCCCGGGGACAACCACCTCCCGGGGCTTTGAACTGAATTGGAGGGGCCGCGCGGCCCCTCCCGGAGCCCTTGATGGCCCTGGGGACCACCACCCCCAGGGCCGGCTCCTGCAGTGTCCCGGGTGCCTACCCCGGGACACTGTAGTTTGCTATGGCAGGACGGGAGCCTCGCGGCTCCCGTCCTGCCATAGCAAACTGCTTTGGATATTGGAAGAGAGAGCAGGAAACCTGCTCTCTCTTCCAATATCCAAAGCACATTGCTTTTCCACATGGGGAGCAGCATGTCAGCTGCTCCCCATGTGGAAAGCAATGCCGGCTCCCAAGGGACGCGGGGAGCCGGCGGGACTGTGGGGGATTGGGGACCCCCCACAGTCCCCAACGGAGAGGGCCAGCCCCGGGGGATGGGGTCCCCGGGGCAAGTAGGATCGGGAGGAGGCCACGCGGCCCCCTCCCCAAAAAAGAAAAAAAAAATTAAAAAATAGAAAGGCCAGCCCCGGGGGATGGGGTCCCCGGGGCCTTAAAATGGCCAGAGGAGGGGGGCCACGCTGCCCCCTCAAAATAATAAATAAAGAGGCCATGCCCCGGGGATGGGGTCCCGGGGCCAATACAGGCCAAGGGAAGGGGGCCACGCGGCCCCCTTCCCGTTTTTTTTTTTGTTAATTAAAAAGGGGTAAGGCCCTGGGGGATGGGGTCCCCAGGGCCCAAAAACAGAAAAAAAGGAAGGGGGCTACACAGCCCCCTTCAGGGGACAAAAACAAACAAAAAAAAAAACGATCGGGCCCGCAGGCCCCGCCCCTTACTTCACCACTCTGCAAACGCGCCCCTGGCGCGTTTGCAGAGGGGGAACAAATTCACCTTGAATACTGGGGGTCCCTGGGGCCAACTAGCCCACCAGGAACCTCCAGTATGCGCCAGGGGCTGCCTTGCAGAGACGTGTAGAGAGGCCACACCCCTTTTACACCTCTCTGCAACGCAGCTCTGTGGCGCTTTTGGAGGTATATGGTGGGCTAGTTGGACTCCGGGGACCCTCAGGATTCAAGGGGACTTAATCCCCCAACTTAAAACGCGCCACGGGCGCGTTTGCACAGTGGTGAAGGGAGGGGGCGGGGCTTCAGGTGACATGTGTGCAAACAGGCCCCGTGGCGCGTTTTAAGATGGGAATTAAATCCCCTTCAATCCTGAGGGTCCCTGAGGCCAACTAGCCCAACAGGTACATCCAGAATGCGCCACAGAGCTGCGTTGCAGAGAGGTGTAAAAGGGGTGTGGCCTCTCTACACGTCTCTGCAACGCAGCCCCTGGCGCATATTGGAGGTTCCTGGTGGTCTAGTTGGCCCCTAGGGACCCTCAGGATTCAAGGGGACTTAATCCCCCAACTTAAAACGCGCCACGGGCGCGTTTGCAAAGATGTCACCTCAGGCCCCGCCCCCTCCCTTCACCATTGTGCAAATATTCCTCTAAAATCAGCCGAAATAGGAATTCCGATTTACTCACCTGTTATAAGGAGAGACCTCAGTGCTGTATCTTTCAGCCCAGTACTGGTCCTGAAAAGTAATTTTAACCGTACTTACCAGTAACTTGAATTTCCTTCCATAGGCTAACATTGACTGGTTTCACTTGGAAATTCTTCTAAGTGTGGAGTTTTGGAACTTTAAAATATTCCTCTAAAATCAGCCGAAATACGAATTCCGATTTACTCACCTGTTATCAGGAGAGACCTCAGTGCTGCATCTTTCAGCCCAGTACTGGTCCTGAAAAGTAATTTTAACCGTACTTACCGGTAACTTGAATTTCCTTCATAGGCTAACATTGACTGGTTTCACTTGGAAATTCTTCTAAGTGTGGAGTTTTGGAACTTTAAAATATTCCTCTAAAATCAGCCGAAATACGAATTCCGATTTACTCACCTGTTATCAGGAGAGACCTCAGTGCTGCATCTTTCAGCCCAGTACTGATCCTGAAAAGTAATTTTAACCGTACTTACCGGTAACTTGAATTTCCTTCATAGGCTAACATTGACTGGTTTCACTTGGAAATTCTTCTAAGTGTGGAGTTTTGGAACTTTAAAATATTCCTCTAAAATCAGCCGAAATTCGAATTCTGATTTACTCACCTGTTATCAGGAGAGACCTCAGTGCTGCATCTTTCAGCCCAGTACTGGTCCTGAAAAGTAATTTTAACCGTACTTACCAGTAACTTGAATTTCCTTCATAGGCTAACATTGACTGGTTTCACTTGGAAATTCTTCTAAGTGTGGAGTTTTGGAACTTTAAAATATTCCTCTAAAATCAGCCGAAATACGAATTCCGATTTACTCACCTGTTATCAGGAGAGACCTCAGTGCTGCATGTTTCAGCCCAGTACTGATCCTCAAAAGAAATTTTAACCGTACTTACCGGTAACTTGAATTTCCTTCATAGGCTAACATTGACTGGTTTTCAGCAAAAAGTTTCAAAGTGTTGATTTTCACAAACTACAAATATTCCTTAAAAATCGCCTGTATGACTTAAACGCATTCTTTCAACTGTTTACAGGAGATGCACCAGTGCTGGATCCAGGATCCAACACTGAGTAAGAAAAAGTAACGATAACAGTTTTTACCTGCTAAGTGAATTTCCTTCCATAGGATAACATTGGTGATTCTATGAGAAAAAGTTTCTAAGTGTCAACTTTTAAAATACAATAATATTCCTTAAAAATCACGACTGTAACCAAAACGCTTTTACTCAACTGTTTACAGGAGATGTACCAGGACTGAATCTAGGATCCAGTCCTGTGGTTAGAAAAGTAATCCATAAAGTAACTAATTGCATTTAACTAGAAATTCACATTGAGCTGAATGTTGCATTGTGTTTGAAAATGTGTTGCCCATTGCAACAACTGTAACTACTGTACTTAAAAGTCTATTGCCTATCTGCAAAGTATTTAAACTAAAGTAATTCATTAAGAGAAAGTATTTTTTGTAATGTAATGTATAATGTAATTACAATGTAATTTAAAAATAAAATATGTAAAAAAATTGTTTCTAAAAATGTACTAAATCAGTATGAAAAAAATTAATATAACAATTAATACATTTAAAAATTGTCATTTACAAAACCTTTGAAATTCACTAAAAAAACGTAGGTTTCAGGCACGTTATAGTTAGAAATTAGCATTTAAAAACCTTTGAAATTCACTGAAAAAACCATAGGTTTCAGACATGTTATAGTTACAAATTAGCATTTAGAAAACCTTTGAAATTCACTGAAAAAACCATAGGTTTCAGACACGTTATAGTTACAAATTAGCATTTAAAAAACCTTTGAAATTCACTGAAAAAACCATAGGTTTTAGGGACAGTTATAGTTAGTTGGACATTGCACTCGTACAAAACCCGTGAAATTCCCCGTTATAGTTAGTTCAGCTAACTATAACTCGCGCCTCTGCAATGCACTGCTGATGACGTCACATATTACATCACTCATGACATGGTCAGTGACATCACTGATGACATCACTGATTACATCTCAAATGACATCACTGATGACATCATCCACGTGATAATCTGATGCACCTCCTCACACCCTAATATAATCTTTGATACACCCACTCTAAATTACAGACTGCCATTCGCAAAACCATAGACACTCCAACACCAATAACCACATACCCACTCACTGATTCTTAGGTCTACACACACACATCCACTCACTCACCCGTACAGTCACTCATACTTACGGTCACTCAGTACAGGACTATCATATGCACTCTTACTCCTATATAGACACTCAAACAACGCCACTCATCCATAGAGGTACTCACACACCTAGTCAGTCATGCAAATAATTAAACACACTGCCATTTACTCACCTATACAGTTATACACACACCAGCTCACTTACTCATACAAATAGTAGCACATTGTTACGCTCTTATACAATCACTGATACAAGCACACACTCATCCATACAGCCACTATCACAATCACTCACTCTCGCTTATAGCTATTTATATACTCCAACACACATATATACTGCCTTTCACATATGTAGTTACTCACACATGTACCACTGGGACATACATTCACTCACTAACACACTCTTACACACACTTACCCACCCATACAGTCTATCACAGATGCACTCTTGAAACCATCCACCCAGTGAATCACCCACTCACACATCTATGCACAGAGTCGCACACACCCCTCCCACACAAACACTCAGGCACCCATACAGATACTCACACAAGCATTCAATAACTCAAATAGACACTCATGTAGCTATTCACAAACACATGCAGCCACTTACACAGCAACAGACAGACGGATACAGACATTCACCCAGTTTAGTCACTAACCCATGCATTCAGTACGATACGTTAAATCACTCACTTATACAGTCAGTCACGCACCTACTAAATCATCCATACAGACACTTACACACCCACTCATTCTTCAATACGTCTTTTCCTATATATATTAAAAATATTTAAACTTTAGAGAAACACACAGTCACTGGATGATGTCATCAGTGATGTCATTTGAGATGTCATCAGTGATGTCATCAGTGATGTCACTGACCATGTCATGAGTGATGTAATATGTGACATCATCAGCAGTGCATTGCGGGCGCGAGTTATAGTTAGCTGAACTAACTATAACGGGGAATTTCACGGGTTTTGTACGAGTGCAATGTCCAACTAACTAGAATTGTCCCTAAAACCTATGGTTTTTTCAGTGAATTTCAAAGGTTTTTTAAATGCTAATTTGTAACTATAACGTGTCTGAAACCTATGGTTTTTTTCAGTGAATATATATATATATATATATATATATATATTCACTGAAAAAACCATAGGTTTTAGGGACAGTTATAGTTAGTTGGACATTTCACTCGTACAAAACCCATGAAATTCCCCGTTATAGTTAGTTCAGCTAACTATAACTCGCGCCCGCAATGCACTGCTGATGACGTCACATATTACATCACTCATGACATGGTCAGTGACATCACTGATGACATCACTGATGACATCTCAAATGACATCACTGATGACATCACTGATGACATCATCCAGTGACTGTGTGTTTCTGTAAAGTTTAAATATTTTTAATATATATAGGAAAAGACGTATTGAAGAATGAGTGGGTGTATAAGTGTCTGTATGGATGATTTAGTAGGTGCGTGACTGACTCTATAAGTGAGTGATTTAACGTATCTTACTGAATGCATGGGTTAGTGACTAAACTGGGTGAATGTCTGTATCCGTCTGTCTGTTGCTGTGTAAGTGGCTGCATGTGTTTGTGAATAGCTACATGAGTGTGTATATGAGTTATTGAATGGTTGTCTGAGTATCTGTATGGGTGCCTGAGTGTTTGTGTGGGAGGGCGTGTGCGACTGTGCATAGATGTGTGAGTGGGTGATTCACTGGGTGGATGGTTTCAAGAGTGCATCTGTGATAGACTGTATGGGTGGGTAAGTGTGTAAGAGTGTGTTAGTGAGTGAATGTATGTCCCAGTGGTACATGTGTGAGTAACTACATATGTGAAAGGCAGTATATATGTGGGTTGGAGTATATAAATAGCTATTAGCGAGAGTGAGTGATTGTGATAGTGGCTGTATGGATGAGTGTGTGCTTGTATCAGTGATTGTATAAGAGCGGAACAATGTGCTAGTATTTGTATGATTAAGTGAGCTGGTGTGTGTATAACTGTATAGGTGAGTAAATGGCAGTGTGTTTAATTATTTGCATGACTGACTAGGTGTGTGAGTACCTCTATGGATGAGTGGCGGTGTTTGACTGTCTATATAGGAGTAAGAGTGCATATGATAGTCCTGTACTGAGTGACCATAAGTATGAGTGACTGTACGGGTGAGTGAGTGGATGTGTGTGTGTAGACCTAAGAATCAGTGAGTGGGTATGTAGTTATTGGTGTTGGAGTGTCTATGGTTTTGCGAATGGCAGTCTGTAATTTAGAGTGGGTGTATCAAAGGTTATATTAGGGTGTGAGGAGGTGCATCAGATTATCACGTGGATGATGTCATCAGTGATGTCATCAGTGATGTCATTTGAGATGTCATCAGTGATGTCATCAGTGATGTCACGGACCATGTCATGAGTGATGTAATATGTGACGTCATCAGCAGTGCATTGCGGGAGCGAGTTATAGTTAGCTGAACTAACTATAACGGGGAATTTCATGGGTTTTGTACTGAGTGAAATGTCCAACTAACTATAACTGTCCCTAAAACCTATGGTTTTTTCAGTGAATATATATATATATATATATATATATATAAAGAGGTTTCACTTACCTGATATATACTTACATTTTCGTGGTAAAGGCATTGCCTGGTAAAGACTGTGTGGTAATGGTAATGCATGATAACAATTGCGTGGTAAAGGTTGTTTCCCATTGACTTGTTGTGCCAAAGAAGGCACAATATCAAGATAGAAGAAAAATAATCTCCAAGACATCAGAAAACTCCTAGAATATTTAGAAGTCCTTTTGCACACTACTTTCTGGGTTAAATTGAAGAATATTCACAAAATAAGTTCAGAAGAGCTGGAATGCAAACTTGAAAGCATGGACTCAAAGTTTCTAAAATGTACACAACTCCATGAAAAGAGAACAACATACACCAGAAGAGGTAGAAGTCATTGAGAGACTCGACAAAATAGAAAGGGCAAATAAACATCTTCAATCCATCTTAAACAACTTGGTGACAATAACAGTCACACGATCTGTGTAAAGCAAGGATCAGGCAAAATACATGGGTAGGCAATAGTAAGGGAAATGGTCAATTACAGTACCATTGCACTGCAACCAACAAAGATAAAGCAATTAAGGCATGTCATGTGCTAAGCTCATTTCCTCAGAAAAGGAGCTAATGACCCTTCATACAAAAATGGCGTCCTCATGGATCTGAGAAACTATTGTTTATCTGTTTAACTATTAACATGGGAAAAGTGTTCAGTGCCACACTAAAAATAATTCAGACATACATCAGTAACAAAGAGTTCTACACAGAAGCAAGTAGGATTGCTCCTTAATCTTAAAATCACTAACTACATACACACTGTGCATGGAAATTAAAGATGCATGTCCAGAGAGTACATAAATGAAAGATAGTCACACGCATCAATGACTTCCAACAAAAAGGACTCCCCTTAACAATGTACTGACTTCAGAAGATGGGTATATTATATTATCAAAGGATGTACACTGTATACAGGGTGAAAACAAACAAAACAAAGACAAACTTGATGAAACAAGAGCAAACGGGGTGAAGGGGATGTTAGGCCAGCACAACTCTTGGCAAAAGTTCGAAGAATGACCAAGCAGTCCCCATCTCCTGCGCTATAATTAGTAGTGTAGGAAACTGGGTTATTGGTTGAGGGGGCTGAAACCCTTCCCAAGCTGTAAACACAATCCTTGTCAGGGTGAACCACAAAAAGTCACTCAATCAACCTGTGCTTAAGCCAGCGGTAGCTTGGCACAAAGTAGCCTGGTTTAACTTAGAGGCAATGTGTAAATTATTTAGTCAGCACACAAACTGCAATAAGTTGGAAACACAACATAATCAAAATCTCACACCTCTCTAGAAACAATAGAGTAAATTATAATAAATAAAATGCCACCAGAACAACAACAATACAATCAGTAGAACTGGAAATATTGAAGTTTGAAGGTTTAAGTGAAAATAATGCCAAGAAGCAGAAAAGGCTAACTGAGGGCATCTGTTGTCATTAGCCTGGGACAAAGTCACAAGTTCAGGACGACTGCGATGGAACGCAGGCTGGGCACAGGGCCAAGTTTTGCCCACTAAGTATTAGACCGTATGTCCTTGGTTCGAGGTCTGCGCAGCGTTGCTTTGCTAGGCCTCGCTTTGTCCGGCGTCACATACGATGAGGCTGTGTGGTAAGGCTTTTTGCGGGGCTTTGCGTCAGTTCTGATGAAGCTTTCAGCTGTGCAGGAAGGCTTTGGGGGGGCTTCGAGTTTCTCTGCTTCGGTTCTAATGAGCTTTCAGCTGTGTGAGGAGGCTTTGTGGGGCTTTATGTCACTTCACCACGGATTTGTTGGAACCTTCAGTTAGGCAAGGAGGAGTTCTCTCTGATGCCAGCCAAGGGTCCAGGACCTGTGGAGGCATCTCTTGGGCATCAGGGTCTCACTCCAGTAGAGGCCAGCAGGGCTCAGGCAGGTCCTTGTAGCAGCAGGCTAGTCGTTCCAGCGGCAGAACAGTCCTTTTTCTGAGTCTCCCAGGTGTGCAGAAGTGATGTGAGTGGTTCAAAAGGTCCAATATTTATACCTGGTACAAGCACTTGAACTGGAGGAAACTTCTCCACCCCTCTCACCCTGGCAAAATGGCCCATCCTGCCAACAGCTAGTCCCCCTCTATCTCACTGTCTAGGAGGAATACTCAAAGGCCAAGTGCCAACTAGGCACAGTCATGTGACCTAAGACACAGGAAGCAGGCACCAAATGGCAAAACATAAAAATGTTAACTTCTAAAAGTGGCATTTTCAGAGTTGTGAGTTAAAATCTGCCTTTACCATTAAAGAGGGTTTTAAATTACAATTAATTTGAGTGCATACATCATTTTCCTATCTGCTCCAAAACATATATAATCACTTATTAAATGTAATAAGGTAACCCAAAGTTATCCTAAGGAAAGAGAGGCCTTGCAATTTTGAAAAACGACTTCTGGAGGTTTTCACTAATAGGACATGTAAAGCTTAAGCCCACGTGTCCTACTTTTCAAATACAATGCACCCGCTCTCTGAGACTTAAGGGCCTACCTTAGGGGTGACTTATATGTAATAAAAAAGGTGGTTTAGGTCTTTCAAAAGGTTTATTCTGACAGATCAAAATGGCTTAAAACTGCACTACAGATTGCAGTGGCAGGCCTGAGACATTTCTAAAAAAGCTTCTTAACTGGGTGGCACCATACATGTGGCAGCCCCACTAATAGTATTTTACATGCCCTTGTTACATGTAGTACCACTTTACTGGGGTCTTACACGTAACTTATATGTGCCAATTGGGTGTAAGCCAATTTTACCCTGTTTAAATGGGAAAGCACAAGCACTTTAGTGCTGGTTAGCAGTGGCAAAGTGCACAAAGCCCTAATGCCAACAAAAACGAATTCAGCAAAAAAGGAGGTGTGAAGGCAAAACGTTTGGTGGTGACCCTGTAGAGAGGGTCATGTCCAACAAGAAAGACAAACCAATTAACTGTCTGTTCTGTTAAAATGCAGTGCTCCTCCTAACCCCAACAGTAGAAAACACACAACAGGGCGTGGTCACCTTGCAACATGACTATAAACAATATTGAGATGTTGCATGGAACCCTACAGTAGAAAACACCCAAGATCAGTTTAGGATAAAAGGGTAAGTATGGAACACATAATCAAATGTACCTACTTGAACTTACCATTTAGCTGCTTTAGAAAATTCACCCAGTCCACAACACGCCTCCGAGAAAAAAAGCCATACATGCCATTTAGACCATAAATGCAAAACTACAGTACCTGCACTCCAAATGTAACATTTATTACGATATTCAAGGAAGGAGTCAAACTAATACTTCTCACAAATTGAAAGGCGGGGGCCCTAACTACACCAACACACACTCCAAACCTGTCACTTGTGCAAATGAAAGTATGCCATTGTTATTCTGCAACTAAGTGTTGCAGGCCTACAGGAAGATGTCTATTAACAGCTGACCACCAGAAAATGGCGGTCTCGAACTGTTACTTGAATACAAAAATAGATTGCATATTTTAAGATACACCTCCAGAAAAGGGACACAAATCTATTCAATTCAAAGCCCTACAAAACAAGATAATGTCCCTGCTAGCTGAAGCTTTCTGTGCACCAGAGGCTGTCAGTGTCATTCTCATATAAACAAGAGAAGCTAAGAGTCGCTCCGCTTCAATCTCCTAGCAGAAGAGGCGGAACAAAGCTACAAGGCCAAATGGAAAGCACAGATACAGAAAAAGATAAGATACTAGAGAACAAATATACTGCAGCATACTATCTACTCACAGTGACAAATCACAAATATAGGCAATTGTTGACGGAGAACACAGTCAGCAATCCCAGACAAGAGTGTGAAAAGCGCAGTACACACAGACCAGGAAAGTACAGCCAGACCAGAATGTGATATGGGTCATGTGGAAAAAGAGAGACGCTTCCTCATAACTGCCCAGAAATGAATTCCATTTTATGAGGAACTCGCCTCAGTGAGTGCAAAACAAAGATCCCCGTTCTGCTGGGACTTCACAAAACTGTCAAAGGCACCAGAATACCTTCTCATTTTGCAAAACTATCAGACAAACAAAACCTTTATGTAAAACTGTTGTAACCCCTAAGAAACTTCAGAATACGTACAACACACCCATAAGTTATGCAAATAACGCAGTGTTGCAATGCACTGTATTGTATTGTACATTCGATTCTCTTCATTTTCATCATTTCAGACATCATGGCTGGAAGTAGACCAAAGAATCTTGCCAGCTGACGCGCTGGCTTCCCAGCCTCACTTCTAGGGGACTCCACTGTACCATAAGCCCCACTTCTGCAGCACCACAAATTTACTGTCACATAGTATGAGCTTGCAACTACCTATCCAACAACTGACAGCCGATGCAAAACTCAGGTTCAAAGAGGACTTGTTGAGGTTATGCTACATGCCATTCAAAATAATTCTATTCTACAAAGAAGCTATCTGCCCCATCTTTGTCAGATCTCTCAGTACTGTTGCATTAATGGCTTGGCGTAACCATTACCAATGCAGATATACAATAACCCGTCCCAACAGCAGATGTCTTATTATCATTCTATTGCTTGGTCACCCAAGAGTTTAAGTACAACGAAATTGTAGGAACCACCCTTCTGTTCTGAATCTGCAGTCCAATCAACTTAATGAAGCTTTTTTCACTGGGTGAGGAGGGGGTGTGGCTGTAAAAGGCTGTGGCCGTGAACTGGTCTGTAAGAGGCACTTCTGCCCCCTCTACGTTCAATTGCCCCTACTTCAAAAACCAAACCAAAACCTAAAAAAGCTTGCTGAGGTTGCTGCCGCCGATAACCTGGGGTGTTTTCCCTCTCCTTAATTGACATCAGCTACTCAGAGCCTCCA
Source organism: Calotriton arnoldi (assembly GCA_963921515.1). Lineage (NCBI taxonomy): Eukaryota > Metazoa > Chordata > Amphibia > Caudata > Salamandridae > Calotriton > Calotriton arnoldi. The sequence continues at coordinate 1,193,983 of CAWUFW010005229.1, read as the reverse complement.
AAAACAGCTGAAAAGCCACTATTGTGCAGTGGTTTCAAGCGGTTTCCCATCCCACCATATGATATTGGCTCCTCACCATGTGAGCATGTGATGGTGGCTGATATCGTGTGACACACAGTGGCACCGTGTGGGTTGGCAGGTCTGTATCTGGTACACTATAAGAACTACCCTTCCACCTTCACATAAGAGAAGGTCCCTGCAGTGTGCACACTGGCATCTCTGAGGGCGGCTAAGGGAGAAGGCCAGTGCAGGCACCCTAATGTGGAGTGTAATGAGTAGTTACACTGATATGGTTGATGGTACATAATGCCTTGTATAAGAAGCAGTTCAGCTTCTGTCGCGATTGTTCTCTGACTTTCCACCATAGCCTCTGCACCTTCTTTACTTACCTCCGTACACCAGGCCGGGAACCCAGTGGGGTCAGCACCAGCTGTGGAATCCTGGTGTACTCTAACCTACAGTTACCAGCTCCCATTCTTACCTATTTCTGCGGGTCTTGTGGTGAGCACCGTTCAGTTTAGACTGTTTATTTTTAGTGTAAACCTAACTCTAAAAATCAATGCAGCACTTTCCAGAAAACTAATTTTATTGGAGCGGGAGCAAGACAGCAGAGTTATTTTTTATATCATATATTTAACAATTACACGTTTATATTTTCAGTTTCTATACAACCTAATACGAGCTGCCAAAAAAATCGGTCTTTAATCAATGGTGTGCCCCTGTCTGGCACCTGCAGGTGACAACATTGTCAACATCTATGATGAGAATATATATGACATTACCCATCACATCATCAGTGACATCACTGCATGCATACTTAAATTCACAATGTTGTTTTAAACTATTCATTGTCCTGTCCATAAACTGCAGTTCTCATGGAGGCAAAAATATGAAACCCTTTCACCAAACAATTACACTGCTCAAAAAACACACACACTTCATTGACAGAAATCGCCATTTCGCAATCTTGATTTTAACCGTCCATTAAATTAACTACAGGTCAACTAAGGTTGACATTTTAGTTTTTGGAGGGACTTTCGTGAAACCAAAAAAGATGTGCCAGCTGCAGCATGCCATTTCACCTCTAAGTTTGGTCAAATCCATCCCCTGACAGTTGTGTTCAATATGGGAATTAGAATGGTGGAAATCACTTTTGGGAGCCAACCTAGAACTTATGCCATATTTGACGGGTCTTCAAGAATCACTCCAGGATCCAGCGGACCCAGCTCAATGAATCTTTAGTAAAGTGTCAGGCAGTTTAATCAAATGGCTCGAAAGTTGTTAGAGATTCAAAAATGGCATACCTTGTCAGGAGCCACTATCACTGACTCTGCTTCGTGTATATGTAGGTAGATCGATAGAAAGACAGACACCAGCAGGAGCAAACAATCTACTTTATGAAGTGTTATTCAATGGAGCCAAAGGTTTCAATTCCATGACCATAGTGAATTTTTCTTAGAGAACAATGCAACTGTTTAAACAGGCTCCATTTCTGCCTGTATAGCGCTCGGATGGATTTAGCTTTAGTGCATGACGTCTGTTTGGTTTTAAAAAAAGATTAGCGCTATTTTAGTGAATAAAAGCGTCCCACCATTTATTCTTGCTTCGGCTTCATCGTGTATTTAAAGCTCTCACTTGGAGTGCACAGTGTGTAAATAGTGCTTAAGCATCATAGGTGATTTAGGGGCTGATTACGATGGCGGGCGGACCTGGTCCGCCCGCCATCGTAGCGCTGTTTGGGACAGACCGCCATGCGTGCGGCGGTCCCGACTACCCTATTCGGATGGGACCGCCACCGCTGCGGTCAGTTCCCGCACTGTTAACATTGCGGCGGTGGCTGCCAACAGCAGCACCGCCGCGATGCCTAAAAGAGCATGTAGTGAGTGCATTGCACTGCACAACGTGGCAGGCACTACACTGTGCCTGCCACATGGTGCAGTGAAATGCAAGGGGGTACCATGGGTACCCCCCCAGTGCACCCACACCTCCCCCCAACACAGGGGGGGCCCGCAACAGGCCCCCGAAACCAATCCCCGCCAGCCTTTCCATGAGATGCCGCCATGGAAAGGCTGGCTCACAGCCTGCATCCTAATATGGCGGATGGTGCCTGCTAGGCACTGCCACCATATTAGTGGCCCTGCCCCACCCGCCAGGCAATCGGTGCGATTGCCACCGGCGGAAAAGCGGCAGACGGACTTTGCGTCCGCTGCGATACCCACCGCCATCCTAATATGGCGGTGGGTAAATCTCATTGTGATGGCGGAACGATCGCCACCGCCGGCCCGCCGGTGGCGATCGTTCCGCCATCGTAATGAGCCCCTTAGTTCGGTTTGGTGTTAACTTACAACAGTTTTAAATATGCTCATATCTTATCAGCAATCGATATCTGATAAACATGTATGTAAGACTTGCTCTAACTGAGCACCGTATCTCCTGTTTTGCCCCTTCAAAATTTGCCATCACTACAGTAAGACCCTCTAGAATTTTGCAGCCTGGGAAGACAAATCTTGTGGGAAAAAAACCCAAAATTTGGGAGTTCAAACCACAAAATGTATGATATTTTTGCAGCTGGCAGAACATGTGCTTATCACAAAAATACAGCTTTTCCAACATTGGAGAATCTGACAAGTCACTTTCTGTGACCTGGCAGAGTGTCTTGCAGCACCGCGCCACAGACAGGAGGGTGTCTGATGTTAGATGGTGCATACCTACATTTGACTGGCATCGGACATTCTCTGGCATCGGACAGCCACTATTCCTAAGGTGCACAGGGCAGCGGGGAGGAGGGGTTGGGGGGGGGACTGGGTGGGGGCAAGAGGGTGGAGGGTAGATGGAGTGGAAAGTACACCTGAGACTCAGGAGTGGGAGGGCAATGGGAGTGAGTAAAGGGGCTCCTTGAGTGTCCTGGGGTTGTTGCAGGAGGTGTTTACCACGGGAGAGATGAGGCATAGGAGGGGATGACTCCTCTCTCCCATGGTATATGGAGAGGATGTGGCGTTACAGCCAGAACTGCTGAATTTGGCCCTGGGGAACCAGGTTTGAGTCCCGCCGACCGCTCAACATCCTGTGATTTTGGGCAAATCACTTCATCTCACCAGTGCCTAAAAAACTTGTTTAATGTAAATGGAGGTCATGTAAAGCGCTTCAATATGTGTCAACTTTGTGCTATATAAAGGTGCAAAAACGAAATAGTCAACGGGCAAAGGCCTGTCAGCACAGGAAGGCCTGTGCATTTTAAAAGCACAGGACAGAGGGCCAACCTGTTTGTCACCCTCCTGTTATTGGCTCAGCACACAGCATTGTCAAGAAAAGGAGGATCAGCCTCAATTTATTTACAATGCCAATTTTGCGGGCACTTTTGTGAAAATTGCTGGATTTTTACAAAAGTACTCAATTCGTGATTGTTTTGGGTAATCACAAAATTGCGATATCCTGGGCAGGACTTATCTGGGCTCTTTAACCCATTCATGGGCATCATAAATTAACAAGGTAGACAGTGGCATTTGCAAGGATGCTAATGCCACAAAGTTAAGCATAGAAAATGGCAACGCTGTTGGTTAGTGAAAGACAACCATATTTGGGGTGCTGTGAGTCCCTCACTTCCCTGGATACCAGTGCCACCGCATCCTCTGCACTAATGAAAGCTACAGTCCAGATGGTGAAAAGCAAATTCCTTAACCTCTACAGTGAAGGAAGTTGAAATTGGTAATGCCCCATTGCAAAAAAAAAAATTAACAACTGTGGTCTATAAAATGGCTTCATGTCATTTTCTTTATTTGTTTAAATCTATCTGTTGTGATGATGAGACTGTCTGAAAATTGTGTAAAAAACGAGGAGCGCTGGTAGAAAGTGGAAGCCACTTTTGGAAAAGCATTACTTGGACAATGGACACTGAAAATGAGGTATACTGGTTTTGTGTTACAAGCAGTTCCAATTAATTGAAGGGGTAAGGAAAATGAGTTCTTTTTGTGTAGTTTTCTAATTGATATTTATACTGAATACTATAAATGGAGGTTTGAATAAGCAATTAGAGTGGAATAACATAACACTCTGCGGACAATGTTGCATTGCAGTCCGCCTAATGTTGGATTTCTCTGGTCAGAGATCCATGTGTGGATAGCTGCGACAGTGGTTACAGGTTACAGGATGATAAACCCTCACCCACATAAACCGTGTTCAGGTACCCCATGTGCCAGTAGAAAGTATCCTGGATGGAACCTGGTTGTTCTGAAAGTTTTTTTTTATTTTGAGGCAATCCGTGAAGTGGGGGGATTATGCTATGGTGATACGAATGTGTACTAGGTGGAAACCTAAATCAATAAAAAATGTGTGTAGATGTTGGCCACCACTTTGGTATGAGCTTTGTTGGTGTCTCCCTGTCCACAAGATAAAAAAAGGTTTTAGACGGGTCAGTAAATCAGGCCTTGTCTCATATAGTTCTTTACGATTTCATCAGGACTGGTTTCTGGATTTACATACAAAGCATATAGCAAGCAACATGGCCTCTTGTTAGGAGGCCTCTCAGCTGCTCCCGAAGGAAGAATAGTTGTTCTTAACATTTAGTTAACTGTTAAACAAGGTTCTTGTTATGACTGCGGCATGTACGGGAACAACGTCTGCCTCATCATCATCATACCCAATACCTAGGAGCTGATATGTTCCAAATATATTGATAATACTCCTTATTCGTATTTCAGAAGATATTATGGGCGCATTCTGTATTGAAAAACACAATCCAGTACGTATTCTAATAAGGAGGTGAAAAGCTGGCTTACAATAATTTTAAGATTATTTACTAAACATTTGGAAGCATCCTCCCTCACAACATGCTATTATGTATGTGCATAATATCTGCACACGTCAACACTTCTGTTGGTGAAACCAAGGATATTATGTTGCCAGTCTGTGTCAAGGAGACTCATGATAGGGGTTATGCTAGTGGTTCCTATAGCAGACTTTCACAAGGTAGGGAGCATGGGCTGTTTGCAAGAGGATGGAGCTCGTTAGAATAGAAACCAAACATAGCCATCTCTGTGAAGGATTGATCATGAAGGTGCCCAAAAAAGCCGGAAAGTCTTGCTGGTGGATGCAATCCCGCCAATCATTAACTCAGCCTGGTTTCGCAATATTCATAAACACTGAGAATCAAGCAACATTTTAGTCCATGGGTGTGTCTGGCTGGGTTCTTTTCTTTGTAATAGACTTGTTCTGGTTGCCACCTGAAGTCCTCGCCCACCTGCCCTTGCTCTGATTCCACACCACAAGGTAGCTGCAAATGAAGTCCCTCTTTTCAAGCGCTTCGGTTTTCGGACTAGGGATACTGGAGGACCAGAATCCCCGGTTCCGCCTGGTTTCCCTGCTTCAAGGACCAGTGATTATGACTTTTCTCCAAAGAATGGGGAATAACCACATAGACCTAGAGATACAGAGTCATTTGTTTTAAGCTGCTGACATTTGGCTCCTGCTTAGAGGAGGGAAAAAGTGTCAGTGGGAGGGCCCCGGTGCAGGATGTATGCTAGGGGCCAGGGGCCAGGGAAGGCTTCAGTCTGTGCAGGGGTAGCACTAGCAATGCTTGTTTCTCCCTTGCCGGTGCAGGGAGTTCGGCTGTACTGCTTCCAGCAGCCCTGCTTTACGAAACATGGCCCTGCAGTACTAAACCGTGTCCGCTAACTACGGGCCCGGGGTTATGAGGTCCGAAGACACTCAGAATTGTGGGCGATGGAATCTCCCCAGTCCTAATAGGGGTCGACGTGGTGACGTAATGCATGCAACGTATGCTCTTCCATTGTTATTAATGCACGATCTAGCATTTTGCAAAATGTAAATAAATGTGTTTGCATACTTAGAACAGAGCTAGGTGGGCAGGTGTGTAGAATACGAATTACTAAAATGAATTGCACTCGGCAAAGAGAGTAGCAGCCGAATACGCAGCGGCGCCATACTTCGAGGCACTAGGGGCGGGTTACCTTAGTGCCAATATCGGCAACACTCAGTTCTTATACAGCAACATACATAAATAAACCACACGACACCTTTTTAGTGGAGAAATTTGCTGCAGGTTTATTTGCATAACCAATATGCCAACATGGTGGGTTATCTTACGGGCGATCCCAGGGCAGGCCAGCCCCTATGCCGCCTGCCCGTCTGATGAGCCAAATTGCACCGTGGCCGTCGCCAATCAGTGGTTACCAATTATTGGGAGAGGCCACCTCTCCCATCAGTGGACCGCCAGTCCACTCCCTTACTCACGCCCCCCAACAGGTGGGCGGAGCGTTCCAGGCAGCCCCCGGTTGCTCAGAACCACAACCGCCCGTAGGACTAACGGGCGCCGTAGTTCTTCCAGGGGACCCGCTAATACATCCCTGGGTATCCTTGGCTTAGCACCCTTGTTGTGCTGCTGCAATATAGTACCCTTCTGTACCTTGCAGACTCTGGATCACCCTGTAACTCCTCCTGCAACACAAAACAATAAGTTAGATTCTTCCCCTCCCCGTACTGCCCTTTGGCCGTCCGCAGGGTAAGCGGTAGGGTGGGAAACAGCGAGACGGGTAGCGGTCAAGAGACCGTACAGTGGGCGGGGGAAGGCTTTTATACCCCTGTCCCCTCCCACGGCCGGAAGTGACGCGGCCAGCAGACCCCCTGGTCCCTAGCCCAGGGAGCCTAGTCAGGAGACTTCTGTGCCTTCCTGTGGCACTCAAGGCGGCCGCCCTGTTGGAGGGTCCCCTACGTGGCCCCCTGGGCAGCCTTGGCATAGTGCCAATATCGGCAACACTCAGTTCTCATACAGCAACATACATAAATAAACCACACAACACCTTTTTAGTGGAGAAATTTGCTGCAGGTTTATTTGCATAACCAATATGCCAACATGGTGGGTTATCTTACGGGCGATCCCAGGGCAGGCCAGCCCCTATGCCGCCTGCCCGTCTGATGAGCCAAATTGCACCGTGGCCGTCGCCAATCGGTGGTTACCAATTATTGGGAGAGGCCACCTCTCCCATCAGTGGACCGCCAGTCCACTCCCTTACTCACGCCCCCAACAGGTGGGCGGAGCGTTCCAGGCAGCCCCCGGTTGCTCAGACCCACAACCGCCCGTAGGACTAACGGGGCGCCGTAGTTCTTCCAGGGGACCCGCTAATACATCCCTGGGTATCCTTGGCTTAGCACCCTTGTTGTGCTGCTGCAATATAGTACCCTTCTGTACCTTGCAGACTCTGGATCGCCCTGTAACTCCTCCACAGCTCTGGGGGTGGCCACCGTCACCACCAGGGCCCCCACCAAGGCAGATATTCCTACCTACATCCTGTTGCTTCCAAGGCCTCCCCAAGGTCCAGCAAAATTAAGTCCATGCCTACCCTTGAGAAGTGAACCTCATCCACTTCCCAGCATCCAGTAGACTTGGCCTGAAGTAAACCCTGCCAGATGAAGCCAAATCCCCTTTGTTCCGTGCATTTACGCATGGCGCTGTTCACTCTCCTACGTGATACGCAATTGCGTCTCCCGGTCGGGCTCCTTGCCAAAGTGGGCGAGGTAAAGTTTGGACCACCCCAGTTCACCTGCCCCCAGCTGGATGCTCAAATGACACAGTGTCCCAAGGGAACCCCATCTTCTACCAAACTCCCTGTGGATTTGGCAAGCAAACCATACCTATACAGCCAAACCCAGTTGGTGAATTTACGCCTGGCACTGACAGGTCCCTCTACCCCCAGAGAGTCTGCTCATTGCCACGGCCAGGCAACACAAGACAAGTCCATGCCCACTCTAGACCGGTAGACTAGTCCTCGCGCACCCCGCCCGGTGGTCCCTAACCTCTACCAAACACCCTGTGAACGTGGAGGCAACCCCCTTAGTCTGTGCCGCAGCTGCTTCAGCAAACTGTCCCAGCACATGGCTGGGACCCCCAACCAAGGTAACTTAGTGGAGGAACCCCATGCCTCCATTTCTTGACTTCCGCCACTCGCGCCACTCGAGACGCACGGAAGGCCATTCACCCAGATCCTTGACCCTGGCTGTCCCAGTGCGTGCCTGGGCACCCCCTCCACATTATCTGTGTCAGGAAACCCATGCCTCCATCTCCTGCTTTCCGCCCATCGTGCCACTCTCAGCACGCATGGATGGCCCATCACCCATACCTTTGACCCTGCCCTTTGCCAGACCTATTCTGGTGGGTACCGGGTAGTAGACCAGATGGAGGAAAAGCTACAGAGATGGTGAAAACGATAGATGCGGATCACCTGCCCTTTCGAGCCGTGTTGGGATGCCGGGTGTCCCATATATGAGCCTCTGTGCTGCAACCCAGTATATCGCTAAGCTTTGTAACCCCAACACACTTTGAGTTTGACAACTTATTCCCCAGGTGCTGCGATGGCGAGAATGCCGGCGCTTGGCTATCTACCGTCTCGTTGGCTTGACCAGTCAGTCTGCCCCAACTTGATAATACGACATGACAGACCACAGACCATTGTGCACCGCGTGCAATCTGCGCCTCACCTTCAAGGTTGACTAAGCCTGTGCTTCAACACCCTTTCTTGACTATTCCTCCAGATTCGTTGGGACTGATACCCATGTCCTGCTCCAGCAGTGGGATTGTACCTGCACCCTCCCCATTACCTCTGGTGATCACCGGGGTGCCGGTGGTATATTCCAAATTAGCCTGTACATACTACTCTTAACCTGCCTTCCGGCCACTCCCCTGGGTGGCTGAGGATGAGAGTACCTATCAAACATTGGGATTCCCATTGTCCCGCCTGCATGATGCGCTCATCCTGTTCCTATAATGCCACCCCCGAAGAGTCTGTTTCGGACCTTGCCCTCAGCCCGCTGGTTCTCAGGGCCCCGAAGGAAGTCCGGCTGGAGGTAGCTGAAAACAGGGCATCGTCCCCCACCTGCGTGATGCGCTTCCGCTTGCATGCCTGCCCTGTAAGCTGCAGTTGCGACTGCCAGGCGCTTGCCATGACCCACATTGCCTGGCCTGGTAAGGCATGCCTACATTACCTGCTCCACCTGAACCTTGGTAATGGGCGAGCTGTCCGCCAGAGACAGTAAATGGTTCTCCCTTCCGCCTGCGATGATAACTACTGTGCTTCCCGGCTGATGTCCCCTCCTGGCGCCCGTCAGCTACCTGCCTCCGCCTGGAAACATGCCAACTTTACTTAAACCAACGTAGCCTTTTAATACTATAAACCTTGTTGCCCCAACTCTGAGGCAACAGCACCATTTCTATAATTCCGCCCGTCGCGTCAAACGCAGGACGCACCGACAGCCCTTCCCCCAGAACTATGATTTATAGAAAACTGCACACCAGTATAAACAACTACTCCAGCTGGCACCTAGTTGCAACATAACCCTGCACCCAATTACACCACTGGTGCCTCCCAGTGTGCCTTTGGAATACTAGTTTGTCTGCACATGATACCTTAACCGGTCTTCCGGCCACTCCCCGGGGTGGCTGCGGATGGCTGAACCTATTAAACCTTGGAATTCCCATCGTCGCCCCTGCCTGAAGCGCTCCGCTGCAGATTGCCCATAGCTAGCTTCAGAGATCATGCAGTTCCTGGCACTGTACCCATCTGCCCTTGTGTGGCCCAGAAATGCCATGGCATCGTACCTGACCCCCGTGTTCTGCTACATGAGAATGCCACACTAGCGCAACTCACCAGGCTGACTGTTAAAACTAGCGAGGTAGCCCATAAGCCCGCGGTTGTTAGGGTATCCTGGTGTGTCAAAATGGGCCAAGCTTTAGCTAGTGGGACCCTGGAGAAATTACGCACAACTAGCCTGCCCTTTAATTATCTACAAGCCACTAAGTAAGCACCTCACCATAATTATTGATAAAACGGCTTGCCAATGTTGTGTCATGGTCCCGTAACCACTTATTTATATTTACTTTTCTTTCTCGGACTGCAAAATGTCCAGAGATTGGAACTCCAATCCCATTGTTAAAACTAAAAGCAAGCAGAACTTGTCCGGAGACCTCGCCTCACCTTCAAACCCCTGTCGTAGAAGCGCAGCAAGTAAAATACAGAGTTGAACCCTTTTCGTAACTTGAGCTTAGATGCACTGGTACTACCTGCTCCTATTACCTGCAAATGTGTGGTGCGTCCCCAGCTGAAAAACTTATGGGTGTGCAGGGACACAATGCCTGCTGTATTAGCAGATCCTCCTGCATAACACAGACAAGATAGTCCTGCCCGAACTCAATCTATGCCTCTTTACTTTGGTTCCTAATAGCCCTGCCACTTTGAAAATCAGTGGCCATTTCTGCCTCTGAACCTAACCCATGTTGCACTGGCTTGGTTGCGGACCCTCAAGATCTCTTCCCTGGTCCTGACCACTTCTCCCTCGAAGGGCAACCCCTGTCGGCCAAGACAAAGCGCTGGTGGGTGCCGCCTACCCGTTCTAAACAGGAGGTCGAACACAACCCCCTTTCATTTCTGCCGCTCGACATGCCTGGCGATTTTAAACATATAAGTACTGCCCAACCCCTTGCTCAAGGCGGGGGCAGTCGTGTCTAGAGGTGTGTCTTGAACAACATGTGTCCTGGAAGTACCTATGATTTGAGACCACATGTCACTACTTCATAGTACCTGGTGCGTTTACGTAAAACTAATAACAGGTCTAACAAATCCATCGGGCCTCCTTCGCTTACTTTTAGGCGTGTTGGATTGGGGGGATCCAGTGAATATGGAAGATATCTCCCTAGGCATGCCATCCAATCTGCACAACATTTACCACTTAAGGCATGTCATTAAATCGTCTCCATCAAGTGTTAAGGCTAATTAGTTTGAGTTCTGCTCTTAACAACATCCCTTCTAGCCAACAGTGTTGAGTAACCACTCCAGTTTGTTTCTTGCCCAGTCGTCCCCGTTAGCCCGGCACTGTTAGACCAAAATGCAACTTTTAACAGGGTCCCTATCAAAAGTATATCATGTTGCACAACTTAGGACACTATGACTTAAGCACTACTTACGTATAGGCATGGGAAAACTGCCAAAGGTATCCCCACCTTAGTACCTGCCCCCTAAATAGATACTGTATAAGGGAACAAGAGATTACCACCCCGAGACCACCTGGTCATATTACGCAGGTAAACTTTATTCGGTATTTAGCATTAGTAGCCCATTGCCACACTTTCTTACCCGTAACCTTACCCCTACCGCAAGCCAGAGCAATTATCAATGGTTGTTGGTTACATGCGTGAAAGGGCTATGGATTAATTGGGGGGCATATAGAAATTGTTTCAGAAGATTTCAAGCCCAAATCACTGGCACACACCAGGAGGTGTGTGCCAACCACCTCAACGAGCCCGCCTCACAAGCCACAGCTGCCTCAGACACCAGAGCATAACGCGAAACAGGCTGTTGGGAAAACACGCCTTACCAGCGCCGTAAACAAAACGTGAAGGACCTGCAACAACTGGGAAGGGGGCCCTGTATCTGTGCCCATGCGTCCGCACCCACAATAATGGAGCACGTAGGAGGCAAGCACATTGAGACCGCGCACGCCTCGTACTTGAGCCGGATCCATCGAGCATCTGGCCACCATTGGGGTACGTGCTCAGCCCGCGGGACAAACGTACCATGCATGCTGTGTAAATATGTAATGCCTCCAGCAATAAAACCATGTGTAACGAACCCGGAGAATTTCAGGTGAAGATAACCCCGAACACCCGACTCACAGCTGTGCCTAATTAACAACCATCCAGCACCAGACACATCACGCAAAGACAGCGCGAAACTCGCACTACCTTCCATACGCCCGCAGATTAACAAGACAAGTAAAGGACCAATGGCCTGAGCGGGGCGTAGAGATAGTTATTTTGACCGCCTTTGTGTTTTATCCAGCGCTTTACATGACCGCCTGCTGCATTACAGCCGGTACGGGGAGATTACCAGGAGTCCAAGCCTCCAACCCGACTCTAGCTCGGTTCTCCAGCTCCCCAGCATAATAGTCTGCCGCCCTTGCCGTTATGCCAGACCAACGAGCAGTTGCAGAGCAGCCGTTTACCCCTCAAATCAGCTGTATCTCTATCCCAGCTAGAAAGTGAACTGAATCTAATCCCAATGAACTAGACCCTAGTTCATGGCAGCACCCTAATTCAATCTCAGAGAAAGGGGGCCCAGGGTGACATGCACGAGCAACGTAGTCTGTATATTTCTACCTTAGCAGGGCCGAAACCTGGCTCTTGGAACAAAAGCGCGAGTGCCAAACAATATTGTTTGCAATGGTGAACCAAAACCAGAAAGCCTCACTTGCCCGAACCGCTTCTGGGCTCCAAGAGACAGTAAAATAGGTTTATCCCGGTCATGGTCTTTACTGGTGAGCGGAATTCGCTGTCTATGAGCTAAAGTGCAACACATATTTCGAAATTTCCAGAAACTAGCTAGGAATGATATGCATGTATCACACAAAACCAAACACTGTCCGAAAATTCTTTGAAGATGTAGCCCAATCTACAACAGCCACTGACTGATTACTCCATCTCTTTCACTTTGAGGTTTCCATTTCATCATACGTCTATGAGTCTTATAATGTCTCTGTTTGGCGTTTTGTTAAAAGCCCTCGACCCCGTCCTCCTAACTGCCTAGAGTTCTTTGCATAGCTGGGATGACAATCCCCCCGTACATCAGCATAAAACAGAAATTCTCAAATCAGTTCTACATGTATGGGCCTATAAAAACACAGCTGCACACCCTCGCATTACAACAATGAAAACGAGCATAGCACGAGAGTGGACAATAAACCCAGCAGACATATCTCAAGTTTACAACAGCCATGTTATTCTGCAGTGTCTTTCTTTATTACTGCAAAACCGGAGCAATGTTGTGCCCGTGTTTGCAGCAGCGTCCCTAACCTGTGCCACACGCACACAGTCTCCCCAGCTCCCAATTTCCCAGTGTCCCATCTTATTTATGCAAGCCTCAAAAGTAACACAGCTGCATGTTGCCCCCCCCGCACAACATGACACCCTTTACAGCTGATTCGACAGAATGCAGTCATGTGCCAAACTATACATTCATTGCGAGCAGCATCCTTCCATGACATCCTAGACTGCGGACATATTTGTGGGGTTAAGTATCTCCCCCAGAAACAAAGGGAGGGTAGTAGTAAATGCGAGTCTCATTAGGTCTCTGTTGGGTGGGGCCCTCGTCAGGGTATGACCCTCCCACCCTGCATCACACACATTACCGGGCTGGGGGACGTAGCAACAACCCGCCACATCGTGCCCTGATCCCCTTCAAAAGGAGACCCCAGAGGGGCCCACGCCAACCTGGCAGAGCCCTGCCTCGGGGATGCTGCTCCCGGGCAACAAACACGAGCTCAAATTGTTCCCCAATACCACGCCCGGACAGGCGAGCCCTGGGCACCCGGACGTGGCAAACCGTCGGCCCAGATACCGGCACGCAAAGTGCAGACACCGCTCCACGTGCACCGCAGGCAGCTTCACATCACAAAGAATTTGCGTGACCAGAAAGGCGACAGTTCTGGGGGGACGCCAACTATGCCCCCGCACTCACCAAGAGAATCCCGACGCACGTGAGCACCAGACCAGGGGGACACGACAGACTCAGCGTGTCCAGTGGTGAACAAGGAGGCCTTCCGGTGAGCCCACCCTATGCCGAAGCAAAGGCAAACCTAGCCCGGGTCCGGGGATGGCCACCCCACTGCCCTGGACAATGGTGCCCGACCAAGGGGCCGGTTGATCCTGCCACGGTGTCCCTTCCCAGTGCAGCGGCCCTGCCCATTCACGCCCGCCGGGTGGAGAAGCTGGCCGCCAGAGCGGGGGGGGGGTGGGGGGGAGTGGGTTCGTAGTGGAGCCCCGCACAGGGACAATGGCACTCCCAAAGGGGGGGGGGGGACTCACCGCCAAACGCACCGAAGGCAACTCCGGACCCGACGCGTGGGCGGCACAAAAAGGCACACCTCGCGGAGCTATCCTAAGGTGAGCCCCTTTAACCCGGCACCCCCAGTACCGACGAGTCACAGGGTGGGGGTCGTCCAAATTCACCCTACTAGGCACTCACGCCAAACCCGGACCTGTGGTACTGGCGGACCACGTGGGCAACGACACGGCGTGGAGGCTCTGCGCAAAGGGGCAAATACACACCCGGACTGTGTTGGATTGCCGCCTCCCCCACGTCAAACTCCCCAGACGGGACAGGTCATGCGTGGCGGCTTACAACAACACACAACCTCCGAGCTACAAGCTCCACATCCCCGCAAGCGAACGAGGCCCGTCCTCACTAGGAAGTGCACCCCCGGGTAGGGGGCACGACTCACCGCACGCAGAAGAGGCCGACCAGGGATGTAACCAGCACGACGCCAGACCAGGAGGCCACCCCCCGTGGCACCTCGGCGCAAAAGGGGGACCTCCAAACAGCGAGACGGGTAGCGGTCAAGAGACCGTACAGTGGGCGGGGGAAGGCTTTTATACCCCTGTCCCCCTCCCACGGCCGGAAGTGACGCGGCCAGCAGACCCCCTGGTCCCTAGCCCAGGGAGCCTAGTCAGGAGACTTCTGTGCCTTCCTGTGGCACTAAGGCGGCCGCCCTGTTGGAGGGTCCCCTACGTGGCTCCCCTGGGCAGCCTTGGCATTCTAGAATCTAAAGCAACTGGAATAAGTCTGTGTACGCTAAGTTGAGAGTACTGGGGAGTCTCATACGATAATCCCCGGGCTGTTCTGCCGTTTTTGATTTTCCTTTTCATGGTTGGAGTTATTTTTATGAGGGGTTTATGGCATGGTCTCTGTGGTGCGTGCCAAGATGAAATAATACGCCCACAGTGCTGGACGTTCTTCTGCGGCCTACGCTGATGCATACAGTCGTGTAAGGGGGCTGAAGATATATGCATTGAGCAGGAACACAATATCCCTATAAAACCCTGTTCGCTCATCTCACTTCAATACCAGGAAACTATTTCTGTCCCAGAACAAAATAAGAAATGGCACAGTTCCTGGTGTGGCATGTGCGTTTATAGCAGCGATTGGCACAGCTAGTAATCTGACATGCTGGTTAATAATTACTGGCACAAACCATGGCATTTTAATAACATATGGATATAACAAAACTAAAAAAGCCCTTGGCATCGGGATCATTATGACACTAGTCTCCCAAGAGAGAATTTTGGAAACATACTTGTCACGAAACGAAAGTTATAAAAAAATATATATATAAAGAGAGAGTAAAAGTCTGTATTAAAAAGACTAAAAAGGCAATCTTTCACCAGCCCTGGCTTTATTTGTGCTGCTATGATCATCAAAGCGGAACATGAGCGCTTATTTGAGAGAAGGCAATGTTGTGCCAAAGATTAAACCACTGAACACACATTAATGGCACCTTCAAAGGCTGGGTTTAAATGCCAGGATCCGCAACACAGTCTGAATTTGAAAACGTTTCCCACTGATCAAAGATAAATGCCAGATTTTGTGACAAGGAGAGGCAGAGACTAAATGACTGCAACGATTTAACACCTACAAACTTCGTGAATTTTCAAATTGCCATTGTAGCAAGTGTAAGAGACTGGATATATTTCCCTTCTAGGAACAGTCGAAGCAAACACAGGTCCCCAGCTCCAGTGCAGCAACGTACCTGACATAGATCTAAGCCAGCTCCAATGCCACAATTTGCTTAATACTTCACATGAAAGTATACACATTCATTCATTGATTAATGATTACATCATCTATGCATGCAATGTATCCCAACCCCTGTCAGGCTCCTTGACTTCAAGTGTTGGTAAAAGGCTCATTGTAATTTCCATAAACGTCTTAGCCTTAAATGGGCCTTGAAGTACTCTGTAATACTTAATATAAGGGCACTGGTCAAAGACCAATATCTAGAATAAGTTTTCTTTATGACAAAAAACATAATTGTGCCACTTTGGAAAGGTGACATACAATTGATGTAAATAAGGAACCGTTAATAACGGGAGTGCGGTTGCATGGTTAGGACAGATTTTGTACTTTTTCATGGACCCTACTTTTGTTGATATTAGGACTCTGAAATGTGCCCCTGCTATTCGGTACTATGGTAAATATACTCCTGCCTAAAAATGGCATTGGAAAAATTGGTTTCACCCAATTCATCTATCTAACAATCCTGTAAGGATATAGTAGATACACACAACAAATGTACCAAAGGCAAGGGAGGTACACCATATGTGGGTTGCGATGTGTATTCACACCACCCATATATATGTATACCAATATATTTTGGCTGCAGGAAGCACCACTGTGCTCTGGGTAGGCTGCAGTTTAAAGGCACTGCAGTAGGAAGTTAAGAAAAAGTGCCTTCAACCTGTAGAAAAACCTATTTTTATATATTAATAAAAAACCCTCAAGTGTGCTTTTAAGCCCACAAAGTAGAATGCCTTCTATATAAAAAAAAGTGGCACAATATATATTTAAAATGCGTACACTCATAGTGACTGAGGGCCTTTAAGCGATTCCACTGTGTAACACCAATTTTATTCTCCACAGGTCTGGTCGAATTGTGATTAAAATATTTAATTTTATACCTCTGACTGAAAAAATGCTAGAAGAACCATTCAAGGTTATTTCCTACTTGTTTTTTAAAATTTGATTTAATGGTGAAATCAGATTTTTGATAACTTAAGTTGAAAGGTAACTTTAGAACATGTATTTTAGGATGGCAGAGCCAATCTGTATTAAACCCTGTTCTGCCACTCAAGACACCTCCAGAACTGGAATACACACTACTAGCTGGGAGAGTTAGCAACCCTGACTCAGAAGACAATGGCCTGCCTCTTAGCCCAGGAAGAACAGAGTGGTGTTATCGGCTGACCACTTTGCAGGGATTAGCTATCTGGGAGTGGACAGGAATAGCTGGCTAAGCAAAGGACAGCAATAGCACTACCTCTTTTGACTTGGAGATGGCAGGATGGCTTCTTTTATTCTTTCCCCAATTCCTCTTATATAGCCAGGCCCCAGTGACAGTGGGGAAGAGAAATAGTAGAGAAATAGTTTGGACCCTGTTGAGTAGGAAGATATCTTATTCAGTAGCGGTCGGTGGTGGGAGTGCCGCCGGGTGCTGACGTGGGGCGGGGGAGGGGCAGGGTGGGGGGTAGCAAACTACGGATTACGGCCGATTACAGGTAAGTACACATATAAATTAAAAAAACGAATTTCGTTTCTCGCGCTGTATTGCCAAATGCGATGCAGCGCGTGCAACGAAATTCGTTTTATTTATTTATATGTGTACTTACCTGTAATCGGCCGTAATCCGTAGTTTACTACCCCCCACCCTGCCCCTCCCCCGCCCCACGTCAGCACCCGGCGGCACTCCCACCACCGACCGCTACTGATCTTATTTAAATAGGGGAGTGGCTAAGGAGCTGAAGACAAGGCCTGCCTAGTGGCAGAGGGGTTCTGCCCTACTGAAACATGGGGTTTGTGTAATTTTATACTGAGGCAAAGTGGAAATGCTGCAAAAGGAGGTGGAAAACCTGTGAGAAACTAGTTAGGCTTGAGCAATAGAATTTCTCCAGTCACTAGCTAGTGCACAGGAAAATCTAGTACGTCAACCACCGGCTACTAAGAACATTATTGGACTTTGGAAGACTCCACCTAAAGAAGGCTGCCCTGGGGAAAAAATCTGACTCCTGACTCCAATTTGAAGAAGAGGACACACTAAAGGACTTCTGACTTCTGCAGGAACTCACGGACTTGGTGTATCCGACCTCTCCTCCATCGTGGTCATCCTAAAATTGCACCTAGGCCCTGGTCAACCATGAACTGTTGATTTTCAATGGTACTTTAGTTTTTGTGCTTTTTGCATTAAAACCTAAAAAAAAATCCATCTCTCTGCTATCCCTTAACCTATTTAATTATTTTGGTTTCTATTATACATTGTGATATGTCCTTTACTTTAAATGTGCTGGTACTGCTTGTACTTTATACACACTTCTCTGGGGCGTGCCTGCTGCTTGTCCCATATCCGCAGGGGCTGAGCAGAAATTTTCTTAGAACTGTGTTTGGACCTAACCATATTGTGCTTAGGTGTCACTCTCCTCCCAAATTAATAACCCAATTTCTGACAACAGAGCCATGAAATACCTCTCTTAGCCCCAGGTGACCCAACCAAAATAAACAAAAATCCAAATAAATCTTGAAAGGTCCACTTTCCTCACAACAACAATCATTTGGATGGTATTATTGTGATAATTTTCTTTCCATTGTTAATCAATTCACAAAGATGTTCCTATCTAGGACATATACATTTACAAAACAAATGAATGTAAACAATTAAAATAGTATCAAAATGGTAACAGAAAAATAATATTAATACAAGAATCACATCACAACAGTTGTAAATTATGCAGCATGAGGTCACACTCACTCTTCATCAGTCCCTTTGAAATCAATATGGAAAGGCGGCTTATGGTAAAGAACGAAGAATTACAAGTATATGGAGTAAAAATATCCCTCAACTAAATAATGACATTGGTGCCATCTCTTAATTGGCAGTAGATTCAGAAAAGAAAACATTTTACGTCTTTATTGAAACCAGACTAAAGAAACTGTCACACAGGTACTACCCTAAGACCAATGAAGAATACTTCCCACTTAATTGTTTTAAACAGAACTGATGATTTTGTACATTGTAATAGACGGTTGTAAATGGAATAAACTACATTTCTTGGCATTTTGCATACTGGGTTACTTGTGGGTGTTCTTTTGTGATGCATCGAAACGCCCTTGGATCATGAATATGTAAAGTAAAAAGTATAGAGACAAAAAAAACCTTGCCTTGAAAGTAAACATACCCTATAACGAAAGGGCAAAGCATGCGTGACAAGAAACAGACTTATGGACGTTTTTAAAAAAACTAAAGCCCATGATGAAACAAGATTTCTCTTGGCTGTCATACACACAGCAATTTAAGTCAGAGAGAATAATTAAAAAAAAAAAAAAAGAAATTTTATAAATCTTTTTATTGACAAAAGAAACAAACGAATGACAGCATAAAATAAAGCGACATAGTGCATAAGTACCATAACAGAATTGAAATGTCCTTGTGGTCCAACATTTCCATCACATTACAGAATAACAATTGCAACATCTTGACCAATGATATCACGGAGTCATACCATCTTGTGTAGAGGGATCGAGAAACGGCTCACACAACATTCCACTCACTTTGTTCCAGTCACCCCAAATCTTGGTCCACTTCTGGGGTCAACCCCTCCCTTCATAGACACCCTCTCTGTCTGCATACACCAGTCCATATCTGTTTCCCAATCACGGAGTTTGGGTATCGTGTCGCCCTTCCAAGTTCTGGCTATATTTCGTTTCGCAACTACATTCCCAAGGGAGACCCAGATCCTTTCTTTAGCCGTCAGGTCAGTCGCTTCCCATATGTTCAAAAGGCAAAGTCGGGGGGTGACCTCCATACTTTTCCCACAAACTTCCCACATTTTTGCGGTCACTTTCCTCCAATACTGCCGTATACTTGGACATTCCCACCACTGGTGTAAGTACGTGCCCACTTGCCCACATCCCCGGGGACACTGCGGGGAACCCAAAACGCCCATTCTAGCTAACGCAACGCCTGTATAGTAAACTCTGTGGAGGAGCTTAAGCTGGACCAATTTAAATCTGGAGCGCACTGCGACCTCCCGAGGAGATGCCAGCGCTTCCTGCCACTCTTCGTCATCTAGATCTCCCACATCCTCCACCCATTTAGAACGGATCTTCCCTAAGGCATCTGGGGAGTTATTTAAAATCTTCCTATAGGTCAAGGAGATTACTTTCTCCTTCAAATAGTCATCTAGTAGCCTATCTTCTAAGGGCGAGGCTGCCGGGAGGTCAGTTCCCATGGGGACGGCCTTATACAATGCGCTACGCACCTGCAAGTATCGAAAGGTTTTCCCGGGACTAAGATCGTGCTGACGTTGTAGATCACTAAATGGGACCACCCTGCCCTTCGCCCACAAGTCACCTACCGTTGAGAGCCCGATGAGATCCCACTTGCGAAACCCGGGGCTATGAGCCAGGAGCCCCAGTCGATCAGAATCAAAGAGGGGGGTGGCCAGGGTAATCTTGTTTTTCCAGCCCAAGGCGGAGGTCGCAGCGTGCCATAGTGCCACCGTGGTTGCAGTCGGGGTGAATACCGGGGCATTCCTCCGCCCCCCATAGAGTGCTCGTTGGTAAGAGCCATTTATCATGTTGTGCCTATCCATTCTATAAGCCGGTTCTTCGATCGGCCAATGTACCCAATGATTAGTGACCGCTAGTTGTGATGCCCAGTAATAACTCCTGAGTGCCGGAAGAGCAATCCCACCATTGTACCGGCTCTTCGTGAGTTTAGTCAAGGAGATACGGGGGTGTCCAGCGTTCCACAAGAGGGTCCTAACCTCCGATTCTACAGCCTGAAAGTATTTGGGCAAAACGGGGAAGGGCGTATTTTGTAATGCGTAAACAAATCGGGGCAGTGCCATCATCTTATATAGAGCCGCCCTGCCCAATAGCGTGAGGGGCAGCGACTTCCAGTGTTGTACATCGGCCTGTAGACGGCGCAGAGGGGGGACCAAATTATTATCATAAAAGGCCGCCGGGTCCGTTGTAACATAAATTCCTAAATAGCGATAGCCCTCCGTAAGTGTTTTGGCACTGCAGTGTGCGGGTAATCTGATATCTCTCCCAGAAAGAATGTAGATTGAGGACTTATCCCAATTTATTGTATAACCGGAATACTTCTGGAACAGGGTGAATATGTGGAGTATTCTATGGATGGAGTGATAGGGCCGGGCCAAATACAATAAGATATCATCTGCATAAAGGGAAATTCTATCTTCTCAATCCGGCGTCCAATTCAATCCTCTGATGAGGGGATCCCCCCTGATCCAGATCGCCAACGGTTCAAGGACCAAAGCAAATATTGTAGAGGGAACGTGGCCCTGCCAACCTCAGCCCAAGATCCTATAATACCCTAATTCGAACCAGAACGCCCATATAGGAAGCCTTGCGACCCCCCCCCCCGGCGAGAAGCTGACCGCATCCCGCGGTGAGGGATGATAAACTATAGCATAATAACAGCAAGAATGTTCCCGGGCCCAACAATCAACAATGCACCCTCCTCCCCAGAACAAAGTTACTTGGTAAAGAACAGCTTCATCTCGGAGTCCCAGGCGGTCTCGAACAGCACCCAGTCACAGCCTCGGGAAACAGCAAACGATGAGGAGTCCACCACACAGACAGACAACTGAGCGCAGCAGTAGTCCTATCGGGGGCCTTCCCTGGAGTCGAGGGCCTTACGTCGGTCATCCTGCGGTCGCTCCCGCCGCCGTGTGTCGTGTTGCGAGGAGCCACGCGCTTGCCATCGTTCAAACCAGTCCCACGTGTCCTCTGGAGACGAGAAGAACCAGACTTTCCCATCCGTCGTTACTCTAAGTTTTGCTGGAAAGATCATGGCATACTTAATATTCTTTTCCCGGAGCGCCCTCTTTACTTCCAAAAAGGATCTCCGCATTTTCTGGACCTAGACTGTAAAGTCCGGGAAGAAAATAATTGTAGAGTTTTCGAATTTCGTAGGGGGGGAGGAGCGCGCCGTTTGCAGAATTACGTCTCTATCCCTGTAGTTGAATATTCTGGCTAGGATAGGGCGTGGAGGGGCACCAGGCTTAGGGGGTCCACCGGGCACCCTGTGGGCCCTTTCAACAGAGAAATAGCGGTTGAGTGAGCGGGGCCGCAGGTGATTCTGAATTAGATCTTCAACAAAGAGGTCCGCCGCCGGGCCCTCGCCCGTTCCGGCACACCCAAGATGCGGACATTGTTCCTGCGCGCCCTTCCCTCCTGATCCTCCAGCCGAGCTTCCATCTCCTTCGTTGCGACTTGAAGTTTCTTTACCTCCCGTTCCAAAACTTTAGTGGAGGATTGTAGATCCGACACAGAGTTTTCAGCAGTTTTCATCCTCTCCCCCAACGTTCGCAGATCTGCATGCATTAGGGTCACCTCTGAGGTAACAGAGTCTATTTTAAGTTCCAAAGCCGTACGAACCCCCTGTATGGCTTCCATAATATCTTGGAGGGTAGGGGCACCCCCATCAGCCTGCTTCTTTGCGCCCGGTTCTACATTCTGTTCCTATGGGCTCTCCGCCTTGGATAGCGCAAACGTATCTAGCTTGGTCTGGTGCGTCTGCCAAGATCCCTTGGCAGTTGCCATAGCGCAGTCGTCGATACGGGCCCCTCCTGTGTCCACTTCGGACCATCCCCCACCAGGCCGCAGCTAATATGGAGGTTGCAGCTATTCCGTACCTACGTGGGTTGCGCCCGCCTCATCAACGCATGCCGCAGCAAGAGTCCAATGGGCCCCTGTTAGTCTCAGGAGTATAGGACCAGTAGAGTGGGCCCACTCCGTAGTCAAGCTCTTGGAGACCACGATACTCCTCTAAGGTCAATCAGTAGAGACGTCGCCGGCCTTAGGGAGCCAAGCCTGCGCGCTGGATAAAGCCCGTTCCGGGCTCTGCCTCAAGGTGTGGGAACCGGGAGGGGAACCAGCAAGACACAGGTAGGAGGAAAAAGTCACTAAAGACAAAGACTTCTGCAGCGAAAGAGACGGCCCAGGTGAAACCTCTTCTCTATAGCCCAGAGCAGCGCTGGACAAGACACTCCAGTCCTGGCACAGGTAAGAGTCCCCCGTCGCAGCAGCTCACCACATCCCAGGCTAACCCCGTGCAGCCTCTGCCACCAGCACAGAATGTTCACTGCGCACCGCAGTGCGCCGATCCCGGGGAGAGAAGAGAAAACAAGGCCCCTCACCAGCGTCTGTAGAAGCAGTTCCAGCGTCCTCCCCACAGTCGTGCGGGGTCAATTCAGGAGGACCGAAGGGGGAGAGACTGCCGGCGAAATACCGCAGGGGCCACGGTCGGAGATCTCTGTTGAGGCACCGGCGGCCGCTCCGTCCCAGCTGCGGCCTCCTCGACTCCTCTCGCCACAGCCAGTCCTGTCCCAGAGGCCCCCCGGGGCCCTCAGCATCACTGCCAGACTCCGCTAGGGAGCGGTCGCACGGAGAGCGCCTCAGGCGCCTCCCAGTCGCGCCGGTCCCGACTTCTCTTCAGGGCTCGCCGCGGCGCCAATCCACTCGAGGCCCCGGCTTCGCTGGCCTCCTGCCTCCTAATTCCTCGTCCCGAAAGGACACCGGCTCACCGCCTCCCGCTCAGGGCGGCTCGGGGTCTCGGAGAGTACAGGGCACATCAATCCTGGGGTCTAGAAAGGATATTTGCCGGATTTATGCTGGGTTTTAGGCCGGCGGGATATGGAGCTCTACTCGAACGCCGTCATCGCAGTTGCCGGTCGGCCACGCCCCATAATTTGTTTTTTTTTGGCACAATAGGGGCAAGTACTTGCCTTTACATGGATTACCTCCAGTGGTCAAATAGTGAGGCATTCTGCACTTGTCTGAAGCACCATTAAGCTGTCAACACTGTGACAGGTTCAGAAACTGGTACTATTTCAAAGTTAGTAATTTATGGTGTGTTGTCAAGAGCTGGGCGCGAGAAGGTCTGTTTTATCGTCTTCATGATTGTCGCTGGAGAGGGTAAGTCCTCCCAGTAGCCTCATTGCCATTTAGCACTTACTAGCACACATGAAAGGTGCCAAATGTCTCATTAACGGCCCCAAATAGGAGCAAAACACCACAGAGAATACATCATTGGCAATCTTGTATCTCTTGATTGTAGATGATGATTAAAGCAGGGAGGAATAGCAAGGGACCACCTCCCGCCCCCCATTCCCCTTCCAACATCAGGGATGGGGAAGAGCCAAGATGAAAGAATCCAGAAGAAATTCAGTAGAGTCTGTAGCTATACCTGGATCTAGCATCAGGCAAAGAATAGTAGCAAAATGGTGATGAAAAACAACACTGCACTGTGATGCATCCATCACTTGTGGATGCCTCCTTATATATGATTTAAATAGGAACTGACCTTGTAGGAAAATTCCTTCTTCTATTTTCGACTGGGAATCTTGTATAGGTTTCCTGGCTACACCACCCAGGAAAGAAGCAGGTTATAAGACTTGTCCACACCTCCTTCCTAAAACTCATGCTGTCAGTTAGGCATATGAAGAAGAAGCCCAAGTTTAATATCTTTTGTTCCACTTTGTGCTCCGCTGCCCTTTCTGATGTTCTAGAGAACCCAAGGAACACATACCTGAGTGACAGTGAGTGCGGAAGCTTCAGTACAGTCCGTGTGGTGGGATCACTTGAGTATGCACTGAGCTACATGCCGCCGGCCACTTGTATACCTGAAACACTGGTAAGATCACAACACTGTTGGTGTAATCAGTACGGATGTGACAAGTGTGGGGGCCTCTTCATTTAGAACTGTTGCAGGTTGTATAGACATTAGACATGGAAGTAGTAACAAGTGTGAACTCTTTCCTAGATTGTAATTTCCCCAAATTTTGAGGAATCCTAGAGAAATACCTTGACGCCTGAGTTTGCTTAAGTGCTGCTTTAATTCGTTGAAATTGTTTTAAAGGCATGGGGGGCATTACAGTCATAGAATTAAGACTGATCCATCATGTACTCAACGAAAGATAAGAGCCAGTTTATTAGTCCTGACCGATAATGAGGCAGCCCACCCGACTATTCTTTTCAAAGTTTGTTTACAGGATC
This sequence comes from Calotriton arnoldi, assembly GCA_963921515.1. Classification (NCBI taxonomy): domain Eukaryota; kingdom Metazoa; phylum Chordata; class Amphibia; order Caudata; family Salamandridae; genus Calotriton; species Calotriton arnoldi. The sequence continues at coordinate 1,169,351 of CAWUFW010005229.1, read as the reverse complement.
ATTTTCAATAAAGAGCGACATTTATATATTTATATAAAAAATCCATAATATTACACTTGAAAATTACTTCATTCCCTCCCACCTTTTCAAAGAGACCTTTCCGCCACCTTGCAATGAAGCCACTGCTACTTTATTACACAGAAAGATTTGCACTCTGCCCTCACAACAAGGGGGTCTATATTCTTATTTGATACTGTAAGCATGTTTTTGCAAACGATATACTCACTCTATAAGGAAGATGATACTTTGAAAATATCTTGCCAGTCTGTGATGTGTGGCAGATAATTTAGGTCACTGCATTGCAACAGTTAATATGCTAGCCTACATGAACATGTAGGTAAAAATAGTCTGTTGTGTTCCATTCTGCAAAAGGTTTTAAACATCAGTCAAGGGACATGTACTGCACCACTAACCTAAGCCAAGACTAAGTGGACAAAATTAAGCTCGCCCTAACATAACATCTCATTATCTGCTTACTTGAATAAATTATACTCTGTAATCAGTATAACATGGGTCATTTTTAGAATATATATGGAAATTCCTATATGAGGTATTCTGATTGATTTATGCAACATATGGGTGATATACTGTTTGTGTTTGGGCCTTTTTGTGGTGAAAAATATATAAAAGTGTAAATTGTGTAGTCTTTGCTTATGTTTTGTCATAGGTCCTTTTCAAGCAGATAGCTTGGCTTTTCTAAAAGAAGAACCATCTGTGTGCATCAGGAAGCTGTGAAAGGAATTCTTGCTTCAATCAGAAACCATTGGTTGTGATAAAAAATGACCTCAGGGTTGCGACTGCTTGCCCTGTCCATGTGCCTCCATAGTGTTTCCACTGCTTATCTAGTAGTAATGGGTTAGGGAAACATAACGAATTTGGCCTTATCATTGCCTCAGCGTGACAGGACAAAAGGATGTACTGTTCCACCAGTTTAAAAGTTTGAGGAGACCCCCTCTCAGGGGCAGCTCCTCCCCTAGGGTGTAGGAGCATCGCCCCACTGCTTTCCCGCAGTGCGAGAAGCAGAAACATGAAATGGTAATAACTTCCCGGTTTGACCATTTTATGTTCAGTTGCAGGCGGGTGGGCGGGGCTGCTCTGTGAGCAGGGGAGGAGTGGTGTGCCCACTCCTGAGGGCGCAATGACTGGTTGGCCCTCTGGGGCCGCCCAAACCAGTCATGCGCACTCAGCCCTTTCTCCATGCTGCCTGCATGGAGAACATGGCCTCCCCATAAGCCCCTGGCTGGGCGGCGTCCCCACCAATCACAACGCTGCCATTGCAGCATTGTGATTGGCTTAGCAGAGAGGAGGGAGACTGCCTGCTTCCTGTTTCTGCAAAGTGTGGACAAGATCTTAGAATGACTCACACCAGGTATCACGTACAGTTGTGGACTACAGGAACCCAGGAAACACGTCTTCATACACAAATGTAGGTTTAATCCATAGATAGGGCCAGTGGCTGCTTTCAGTTATAACTTGTGGCAATGGCCAGCAACAAGAACCTGCCTTCTTCACATAGCTTAGCTTCAGAGAAGTGACCATACCTTATGTGATGTTTACAATTGGTATTTGTAACATGATCTCACCAAACCCTTTCTGTCACCTTAACCGAAGCATCCAAACTACCCATAGGAAATTGTCCTTCTTGAGCCAAAAATGTAATTTAAAACCAGATAAACAAAACTTTACATTGACTAAAAAAGTTGACTTAAACTATCCTTGCAATGCATTGCTTTTAGGATGACCTGTAAATGTGGTTGTACCAGTGTATAAACAGAAACATAATGTAACCTTTCTAAAATGACAGCTCTTAGTAAAATATCTGCTAATCTTTCTTATAGGACTCTGATATGAAAATGAACTGGGCTCTGATGGGAAATATCCTGTCTCGGTGCTCGGCTGCATGCTGCAGTACACGATGCTCTTCGAGCCTCTTCTTTGTTTGAAGTGCAAACCTTTTCTCAGGAGAAATTATCTTAAATTACGTCTGACATGCTTGAGATCAAAGGAAGAGAGAAGCAGCTCAAAGTACCCACAGAAATCCCATCCAAATAATGGCTTATAAACTGACTTCATCATTTCAAGAGTTTGCAATGGAAATAAAGAGATAGCATTTTTTCTGATAATTCTTTCCTACAATGGCATTTTCTTAAATGTATTATATATGTATCCGGGTGCATTTTTTCTTTTTTTGTGAAATCAAAAGTCAGCAGTGCTATTTCCGATGGAGACTGTATACACCAAGCAAACAATAACTGAGAAATTTGTTATTTCAACAACCACTCTGTCTTTGTGAAGATGTTGAAACATTTCGAAACGTGACACATGAATAAGGATGTTGTTGGAAAGAGAAAACGAAATCAGTATGTAACGGCATTACTGTGATTGCATTTATATACTCCTCATTGCATAGCATATGTGATGGCGTTCCACCTCATGCCTTCACAATATTTGTATTTTAGAGTGAGTGATGTGCATAGGGGAAAGTATTGTTTGACTGACACACTCAGGAAAGACTTTGTGGTGCTTTGGTATTTCCCATTTCCTCTTCCAACAATGTGTACACTGGATTCTATGTTTCTTTCTCTCAAAGGTAAATATTTCCTAATTTATTGTCAAATATGTAATCTCTTTTGAGATATTAGATTCACAGCACCTATTGATTTATTGCACATTATTTTGCTTTGATAACGAAAGGTTGCATGCATTTTCTGCAGTACTTATTTTTTTTGGTTCTCTAGTGGTGTGTTTTCAGCTCTGAATAAGCCTCTAAGGTATGTTCTCATTATGAAAGAGTCTTTGCAAGATTGAGTGAAATCATAATGTCTCAAGTTTAAACTGCCTGCACTGCTTCCTATAAAGTTGAGTATGCAAAAAGAAAAGTTAGGAATCAATCAGCGTTTTATGTCTTTTACACACTTGCAATAGTGCAATTACAGAATGCACTTCTTATGCACTAAAGAATGGATTAAAAAAATATTTGGAAGATTTCTTAAATTCAAACACCAATATTGTATACTTAGCAATGTTACTAAGCTGTTTCCCCAAAAACTCAAACACAGAACATTTGTAGCAGTAGAAAAAAACATTTGAATGCATATAGCCAAGTGTAGAAAATTGTGGAGTCTAGGCTTAGCAGTAAATTGCCACTCAGATTGCTAAAATAGCAATGTTGGGCAATAGGTCTGGGCGATTTCCAAAGATGAATCAAATACTATAATTGATCCATTACAGTGAAAAATGTGTATGCATCATCAAAGCAACTCATGAGTATTAGGCATGCCTCCTAGTACTTTGAAATATACGTACTTTTTTTTAAACAGAACTTACTGGGATTCTCTTTTGGAGGAGCTAGTGGCAGTCACCTCCCTCCCTTTATTCACCAGCATTTTATCTAATTAGCCTAATAAATGTATTCTAGGCCCCCTTTCTGTAGGACTAGCCAGAGGTCATTTGTGGAGTCCACCAATCTCTCTCCTTTCACCTAAACTCTTTAAATTATAAAAACACCTCTTCCAGAAGACCACTAGTATCAATGGCTTCCTAGACACTCCAAAACCGATGATGAAAAGCACAAATGTAGGTGCCCAGCAAGCAAAGATAACACTAGACTATTGAAATCTGGCTACTGGCGACTGAGTCAGCAATGGACAAAGTTTTCAGTTCAAAAACGAAAATGACAATACAAAATTATTGCTTTCCATCACACCTACTACAGTCAATTTCACCAAAGCCTGACACCAAAGCCTAGTGGGTCACTCTTGACTTCAAATAATATTTGATGTCGTTATCAGACGAGCAGGAATTACACACCGCCATCTACCAGTGCCTTGGCCAACTGGATAATTCTCCCACTTCATTCCACCAAAGAGCTGTTCTTTAACAGCAGGGGCTACCATCAATACTTTCCATCAATAACGCCAAATGTAATATTTCTCAATTCAAGTTGTCCAAAACACATCTGTTATGCTGGTACCTGTGAAAAAGCTTAGGACTTCACAGCCTCAGCCCAGAAGCAACTCCTCTTGCTCCTGGTTAACGCCCATGTTACTATGAAAGCTTTCTGTATGACAGAAAAGTAAAACCTCAAAGGACCTCACCACCAAAATAAAACATGATGCCCTTGTGCTTATCTAACCAAAACCTGCCCCACATCCCCTGACCACGATGAATCTCAAAGGATAGATGGAACGACTTAGAGTTCAAGAAGCTCATCTGAAGAACCTCTATTTAAAATCAAGCATTTCACAACCCTGCATTTATGCACCCCTTTAAGCAGTAGCAGCTGCTACAGGCCAGCAGTGGTGGGGCGGGTGGGGGGGGGTGAAAGAGAAAGAAAAAAATAAATAAAATTGAACTTACCTTATCAGCGGCCACCTCTCCTCCGTCCTTCTTGCCACAACGCAGGAACAGGAAGCACCCATGCTTCCAGACTCCTATAGCCAATCACAACGCTGCTAATAGCAGTGTTGTGATTAGTCTGAGCATTGTGCTTCGGCGCTCAGATGGGGACTGGGGGCCTGTGCATGTTCTCCACCAAGGCTGTGCATGACAGCCAGTGGGGAACATGCTATGTGCGGATGACTGTTTGGCCGGCCCAAGACGGCTGGCCAAACCGTCATGCACACTTGGAGAGTGCCTACCACACCTCCCCTGCCCCCTGCTCCGTTGGCAGCACTGCCCCGGCCCACACCAACAGAGCCGCTAGGGAAAAATAAAATGATAATAACATGACGTTAATCTCATTTTATTTTTCTTGTGGGGCGACGCTCCTCCCCCCTATCCTTAGCGGAGGAGCCACCCAGTGACGGCTCCTCCGCTATGGTTGAGGAGCGTCGCCCCATTGCTTTTGAGCAGTGTAAAGTAAAGGAATTATAAAATGATAATAACTTTGAGTTTTTATCATTATGTTCCCTTTGTGGGTGGGCAGGGCTGCTCTGCTCTCGGAGCAGGGCAGGGGAGGAGTGGTTTGCCCACTCCTAAGTGCGCAAAGACTGTTTGGTCGAACCTCTCGGGCCACCCAAACCAGTCATGCACACTTTCTCCGTTCTCCATGCAGACTGCAGTACAGCCTGAGTGGAGAACAAGCCCAGGCCCCCATTCCCTGGTTGAGAGTCGAACCAGGATGCTCAAAACCAAACACAACGCTGCATTGAAGAGTTGTGATTGGTCAGGGGAGCTTGGGTGCTTACCAATCACACTGCTGCATTGCAGCGCTGTGATTGGTCAGGGGAGCCTGGCTGTTCTTCCTGGCTTCCTGTTCCTCGAGTCCCACAAAGAGAGCAGGAGCAAGGAGCAGAGACTCGGGACCCGGCGGCAAGGTAAGTGTATAATTGTTTTTGGGGGGGTTCCGTTGCACAACCCTGCGCCCCCCCGTGCCCACCCTCACCCCTGCATCCCATTCACCCCCGTCCCGCCAGCCGTGAGTCATGCCAGCCGCCACTGGATCCACCCCTGCCTTTAAGCCCTGACACACTTTGAAGATATTCAATTTGCACTGCATCAGTTTTCATTCATTCACTTGCTTTATCATTCATTACTTAGTTCACTTCAGGTACTTTTAGGACACTGAGTTAAGATTCCTACATTTTTTCAGAGACACAAACTATAAATAGCACTTCTTGGAAAATATGTAAATGCTATTTTTATGTGCTGTGGAAAAGCAAGACCAATGAAAACACTGCCTTTCTTTTCTCAATCTGCTGTTGCTTTGGCAAGACAGCCTCAACCTCCCACAGCCTTCAACTAAAAATACACAACCTAACAATGAACAGCAATTATACCATTAGCAGCATAAACAGCATCCGTGTCCTTGCCTGAAGCAATTCAGGAAGCATCAAAGGGTGCTTGTCACAGCATTTTGCCTTCATTTAATATTATTTGTGCCTATGAAAATGAAGAAAAGTTCAGCTTCATTAAAAATTGACACATGAAAGCGAACAAGGGGGAAATAAGTATTTTTTAAATGTCAGCGAGGGCGAGACTATTAATAAAGGAAGACTGTGACATGCCTATAAGAATCCGGCTAGGGCTGTGTACTGACCGTTCTTGTTTTCAGGTCAGCCCTTGCTCTCTCGTGAGTTCTAATAGGGCGAGGGGTGAACATGGTATTTGGCCAATCGCAGAAGCAGACACTTTTTCTTGACATGTTGTGCTACCTGGAGCATGCCCTGTATAATTGGATGGAGACAGAACACTTGAAGTTGACTATGTCATCTTCCACTTGGAATGTTTATTAATACCAATAAAGACATAGCCTACTTATGAGTTAAACTTAATAACTAGGATCCGGTCTTTAGGACAACCCTTCAAAGAACCACGAAGGGGCTGTAATAGGAGTCACACCCACATAACCTACGTGCAGCCGCGGCCCATGCGTGTGAGAGCGGTGGGGCTGTGGGGCCAGGTGAGGGGGGACTTCGATGGACGATGACGAGGGAAAATTAAATGAATAATTAATTTTCCCTCTGCATCATCCGTCAAAATCCCCCCCCACCCACCCGGCCACACCGCTCTTACCTGCATGGTGCGGCGCGGCCTATGTGGCATTCTTCATCAAGGAGTCCATCATCCAGAATGACAATGCATCTCGATGGGCTCGATCGGTGAGGAAACACTTGATAATGTAAATCTGAGGGATCTTCTGAAAATATACTGTTAAAATTACCTAGTAGGCTATCCCATTTAATTCGTTTATTAGTGGGGTCCTCTGGTAAGATTAAAAACGTGAGATCGAAGTACGGCGGTTCTTATTACTCCAGAGTCTAAAGGTCTACATGCTGCTGCCATTTATTAATTGCCCGAGGGTCAGATGGCCATCCTCAGGACCAACGATCCCTAACAGTTTCTTTGTTTTCCGAACTCTGTTATAGTTCACTCATGAGGAAATTATACACTCAAACAAGCACACTCATTTATACATATGCTCCAAATGGAGTAAGACAGGTTGTCTTCTGTGAATTCAGGGATAAAAATAAAGGAAATGTTTATTGAAATTTTAGAATATATCAGCAATATTGGATACATACCATTTATGATTTGAAACCACACTTTGGGGCCGATTCACAAAGGGCCTCCGCACTCGTGGCGGCGGCCTCGCAGTCGCGGTGGGGGCGGGCTCACTCGCAGCAGGGTCTTCGCAATAAGTAACTGCTGTACGGAGGTCCTGCCAAGACTGCGGGGCCTCCGCCACGAGTGCAGAGGCGCTTTGTGAATCAGAATCTCTATGTTTTCACAGCAAACCACACTTGGTGCTGTAAATTGAGTGACACACAAGACACTCATACAAAACACAAATACACATATGGCAGTATAAATCAGATGTCAAACAACTCACCCCTAGTAGAGTTTCTTTTTAACCCCACAGGGGATGAGAAAGGACAGTTCTTGTAGTCAAACCCTATGTGGCAGAGAGGGATACCCTCTATCAGTCTAACAGGAGTACCTTCAAAACACAGGTTCTCATCCTATTCAAGAGCTAGCTTCTCGTCTCTGAACATATCAGAAAGTATTGTAATTTGGAGGTGTCAATATCCTCTATTTCCCTTATCACTGTTTGTTCACAGGGAGTGTTCCAACTCATATTGAAGTGAGTGGAGAGGTAAAATTAGATCTTTTAGGGAGTCCTGTGTGGTGGTTATTTCTGTCATACCTCGGGCATGCACTCCAAGTTGGCTAGAGATTGTTGATGAGGAGGGCAGGCAAAAATTAAATTCACCTCTGACGAACTAGCATGATTAATGGGAGCCCTCCCGATGTCCCTCCCCTATGCTGCTGACATGCACACTTTGTGCTGTCAGTGCACAGACCACAGAAACCTGCTAAAGGCCTGCTAACGATGAAATCCAAGGAGGGTCTTCTTCAAGTAGTAGTAAGTTTGCACCCAGGTCTGAGCTTCTCAACCCCCAAGTGCAGATCTGGTTGATGGTACAAAGCCCTTTGTTGCGGGGATTCTGCTCATACACAGAACTATGCACAAGAAAACAGGACCTCAGTAAATAGGGGTGTACCTCCTATCACCTTAGTACCCAAAATCCCAACCGACTAGCAATAGTGTCTCATTCGGTCTCCTACAAATATCAAGAAGCTACGAATGTTTAGACAACCCAGAACACGAGCACTCCCGACTCACCTCAGAGTCGCCGGAACAAGACAATCTTTCGCTCTCACGTACTTGTCCACAATAAGAATAATCAGTCACTAAATAAGTTCAAAATATTTATTTTGACTATAGTGATTCATAAAACAGTATGCGAACCACGACCAGCAGCAAAATGCATAAAGCTAGCATCATTAGCATTGTTACAATACCATAGAATACAAAAGGAGTCGTCATTTTATAAAGACTGTGAAAAAGGCAAAATAACTGGGCCTAATCACCCTCCCCTTGGAAGTAAGAAGGTATTTTATATAACAGAAGATCTCTAGGCGTTAGCAGCAGACCCCCTACCTGAAAGCCTAAACGCAAAGGTTTACATCATAGGAACAGCAGATCTCAGCTCCATTAACGGCTTTCTTCGAGTATGTTTCAAAAACATGCAACAACGCTATATCAAAGCTCGATTCGTCCATACTGCAGCTGTTGGTAACATGTTTTGTCTAGGTAATAGGGACTGACCAGAACAGAATAACAAGAGACATTGTTGATCGACCTTGCACATTATGTTCAGACAGAATTGAAGGGAAAGCTGAGAACGTGAAAAACAATCTGTTATCATGTACAGGGCAGAGGCAAAGTGTCGCGAAAACAAACTCTTAGCAGAGGCATGCGCAAAAGCAGCAGCATAGGGCAAGCAAAACTCATGCTAACTTAGCAATGTCGACAATGTATCTAAGGACCACATATAACACCCTCCCCCTGGTAAGTCAGTGGGACATAGACAGAAGAACAAAAACAGAGTTCAAAAGTCAGGCTGTGGCTAGAATATTGGTGAGGGACTTTCTAAAAAAAAAAAAGAAAAAAAATCGGAGAAAAAAGGGAAAGTTCGAAGAAAAAGCTAAAGGGACTTTGAGCTGGAAAAAAGAGTCTGTATTCCAGACAGCGGAGTAGGGACGACCCAAGTAGTCAGTCCATGAAGGTTTGGGTGCAAAGGAATGCAATTCCTTCCAATAGTTCATCCTTGTCATTGGTAGAAAAAAGCGATGACATCCAATTTAGTAAGTCGAAGGAACAATCATGTTCCTCACAAGCAGGAGCATCCAAAAGTAGAAATGAAAAACTTGTGTGATATTCAATGAAACTTCGTTGTAGGAAAGTCTGCGCAGCCGCACAGATATCCCATTGATCCAAGATTCCAAGTAGAGCTGCACGCGTCATTTGACCATCCACAGAACAAGCCTCGTCATGCGCCTCTAAGGGACCCATCAACCAGCTGAAATCAGGGACTGGACACCACGTGTTCGATAAGCAAAGTTCCACCGCCCAGGAGAAATTACATCTTTTGCAATGAAGCACTGGCTGCACGCAAGTAGAATAGGCAAAGCGGAATGTCAAGTCGTAACTTACGCCAAGTGTTGCCAAAGGCAAGCATCCAAAAGCCTCATATAGGCGATTACGGTACAGTTGTAGCTGGGCCGGCTTGTGCAGAGCCACAAAGTGAGCATCCATTATGAAGCACAAGGAGGAGAAGCAGGACACCAGCTGCCAGCGCCAATATTAAGGGGAACCCTCCGAAAACGCTGGAAAATATAGAATGAATAAAAGCCGGTATTACCCCGAATATAGCTTGAAAGGAAGAGACCAGGCCAGATCCCACACATTTCAAAAACATGTGCAAGGCCTGTCGTCTCAGATGCATTAAATATTTGGTGAATTAGTTCCCCAAAATGAAGTGGAAGGTTAGTGTTAAAAAGGGACTGTATCTCACTAAGGTCCGAGCCACCTGCAATCTGAATGTTTCTCGGGCGGAAGTGAGGGTCACCTCTTGTTGGAATAAAAGGGCTTTGAGCCTGCTCAACTTGTTGAACTCTGTTTTCAAAGTCGGAATGGAAGGCCAAAGCGAAGAATCTAAACTCCCCTGCGGGGGTGGGAAAAGGACATTGCTACAGCAAGTTACTCGCTGGGAAACCGTTACTAAATATGGGACTCCCGCCTGCAAACCACAGCAGTCTTGATTGTTTAAAATGAGATAGCTGCCATTAGTAAGCAATGTAAAGACAGGCGTGATGGATGGCACTGGGGTCCCCTTTAAAAAGCAAGCTAGATTCGGCGCTGACACGTTACACTCGCCGTGCAGTTTAACGTGTTTGCACACAAGAGAGTGACCCACTGTCGAATCACACTCCTCCCCTGTAAAGAAAACCTCTTTATCCTCCCTCAGACACCGATAAGCAAAGGGCAGGGCCCATAATTCATGCAGAAAAGCACTACCAAGCGGTTCAAAGCGGCCAACAGGAAAGTGTTGCATACATGATGTAAAATGAAAAAGCGAAAAGGGCAAAGTGATAACCCCATGAATTAACCACACAGCAGAGTCCGTTTCCGCTACGGAAAACGGTAAAGGTTCCAATTGTTCAATATGTAACAGCGTGTACACAGCATCTTTCATGGACATAAACCTCTGTTTATCAGTCAGGTTAAAAGGCAAAAATAAAGCAGTGGCATTCAAATAATCCCAAGGCACTTTACCCATTTTCAGTGTCTGCAACCTCCAAGCAAATTGCATGACCGACCTTAACTGATTCTGACCATGATATAACACAGAAACATCACTTTGCACAATATCTATTACAGAAGAAACAATATTGTCTAAGGTGTAAATGCATGAAGAAAGTGTGTTAATGCTGTTGTCCACTACAGCAAGGACTTTTTCTAAATTTGCCTGATCAATTTGACGCAGATGGAAGGCTGCTTCCATCTGTGAAAGTTTGCAAATTTCATTATAAGCAGCATAAATAAATCGCTTGGCCCTTGGATTACGTGGGCCCAGGAGAAAATCAGCCAAATTTATATCGTTCGATAGGAGGGAAAGGTGCTGTTTCACAGATGCCAGGGTAGAGTGTTGTAACCACTGTTGGCACAATTTACCTACCTAGTATGTAGTCGCAGAATGATGAGGTGGATAACGAGTGTCAGGCTTAGTCTGAATAAAACCAGGTGTAACATTATAGAAACGCAACTGGCATTCATTTGCATTAGTCTGCCACACCAACCATCCTGATGAATCAACCTCAGAAACATTAAAGGAGGCATTTTGAAGGAGAGCCTGCAAAGCCTCAATGGTGTAGTCATTATGTAACAGCCAATTGTCATATTCAGCTAATGAAGGAATGGAGGGGGTATTCAGGTTTTTGGAAGTTGCAAGACCATAACAGGATGTTTGGTAAATGGTTTTGTTTAAAAATAACAATTGAGTCGGGATCAGGCAGGCACGATGTAATGCCTCAGTGCCCTGTACCTGCCATGGCTTCGTGCCCCAGATTGACTTTAAATCTATAGCCTGTTTCCAATGGTCATAACCGTGTGTGGCTAACTGTGTTCTAAACAAGTTGGCGTAAATCAGTTTAGTGTGTGATAACAGGTACTTAGATAGGGGATTTTTGAAGCCTAAAAAAATAGGATTCAGGATTAGTCAAATCATAATCTGAAAAATAGGTGAACTTATTTCTAAGAGTTTTAGAACTCCCCTCCAAGGGAGTTGGACAATGTTCCCATTGGGTAAAATTAAAAACAGGTCTCATCGTGTTGGTTTTGTGTAAAAAATGATGCCCATAATGTTGATAGCAAAAGAGATCACCATAATTGGCAGAATTTAAATACAAATCTTCAGCATCAAAGGCAGCATAATATTTTAAATCTGAAAACAATGCATGAACTGCCTGCACATCCCAATCATCCGAATGTATGTCCCGTGTCACCACATCTCCTAATGAGACGCGAAACACGTATGGAACTCGAAGGCCATGTATTTCGTAAGCTACTTTGTCCCAAACTATGCCATCAGAAACTGGGAAAGCTGAAATGTTCACAAAAGACTGGTCACATTTCATGACATGGGACGATGTGTGAGGAGCCAAAGTTCCATCGACCATTTGTACTGCAGAGCGTTCAGGGAGATAATGGCCATTTATGAGAAAAAAAGAACACTGTCACAAATCCAATTGACATGAAGAGGAAAATTAGGATCAGCATCAACCAAATGTAGGTCCATGGAGGAACGAAGTATGAATTTTTGAACCAGGATGAAAAAAATACGCAATTTAGATGGGGGTGCATCAGACAAACTGGATGATGTGGAGGACGCGGCAGAAGAAAGGTGTGCCTGATCTCCAGCACAGGCACTCACTGGACTTGCAAGCAAAGGCGAAAGTGCAGAATCGTCCATTCGTACCCGTGGGCTTGATGGCAGCTCACTCATGGAATCAATAGCCGGAATAGGGCACACAATATCCATCGCAGAAGAGTATTGTCGCAAAGGTTGAAGATCAATTACAGTGTCCATCATATGAGCAGACATCCGTGTGGCAGCAGATGATGTCAAAGTCAATGGCGCTAAGGAAATTGCGTTGCACGAAACTGCAGGTGTCACACTATTCAGAATCGGCCACACGGTGTAACTTGACATTGTCCACTGAGATGTACCTGTTGTCTTTGCGACCTGGCAACGGTGGTAGAATGACTGTACGAGTACGTACCCTTCAGTCCAAGTACTGAAACTGGAGCCCGGTAAGAGGGACCAAATTCTTTTTTGTTTTCAATCTTCTCTCTCACCAGATCCCCAATTTTAGGAAGCCAACCGGTAACAGGATTCAGTAGTGCATCAGCAGCCGAAGATGGTAAATGCTCAGTTGCCAGAGTATCACGTGCCTTTTGTAGATCCTGTAACATAGCAGAATCGTTATCAACGTCAAACTTAGAGGCAGCCGCCACAATGTCCAGACCATCAAGGTCAGGAACAAACATGTGAAAGCCAAAGAGCATTTCGTAAGGGGTCTGCCCACCCAGAGATCTTCTAGGGAGATTATTTAGTGCACGTTGGACCCCATACAAGTGGGACAGCCAGTCCCTGTCAGTACCTAAGACTCTAGCTGTCAAGGATTGCTTTAAGTCACGGTTCATTCGCTCCACAACTGAATTGCCCTCAGGCCTGTATGGAGACGAAAACTGCACCTGTACCCCAACGACTTCATCACATCCTTGTAACCCTTAGAGGCAAACGCTGGACCTTGGTCAGAATGGAAGGTACCACAGGCAAACATCCCGATAAAGACACGCAAATTCTTGATGACATTTCGAGTGTCAGCACTACGTTGTGGCCAGACCCACAGGAATCGAGTGCACGAATCAACCGCAACCAAGATATACTTGTATGCAGTATCAGAAGAAAGAGGACCGCAGTGATCAAGATAGACACAGCCAAAAGGTCTATTAGAAATACATAATTGAGTTTGTGGTGGACGTGGGACCGTAGAAGGTTTGATTTGTTGACAAACATCGCAGCAAAGAACATAGTTACGAGTCTGTTTATATAAACCACGCCACCAGTAACGTTGCTGAAGAATAGAGACTGTTGCCGACACACCAGCATGGGCCGAAGCAATGCCTTCGTGTGCGGCCTTGATCAAAGCTTGTCTGCGGTCAGAGTTGGGAATCAGCCGATTCCCAACCGAAGGAATGGTAGCACAAGGAACCTGTTCGGGAGATACATGATAAGAGTACTTAGAAGGGAAACCCGCAGGATAATTACCTCCCTCCCTGGCTGCAGCGACCGCTGCCAGAATCTCATTATCAATCTTAGCCATAGATCTTGTAACTGCTGCTACGAAACACGTGGCTACTGCAGACTTGGCTGCTTCATCAGCCAAAGAATTACCAAGAGCGTGCGTTCCGACACGCTGGTGGCCAAGAGTGTGAATAACATGTCTGAGAGGCAGACATTGTTTAAGATCTGCCACTCGAACCCAAAGCGTTTTATGCTTAATTGCGCTGCCTTTAGAATCGCGGTAATCATTTTGAGACCAAAAGAATAAGTTGTCATTGAACGACCTGACACAATAGTACGAATCGCACACAATAAGGGTATTGACAAGAGGATCAGCAAACTCTAAAGCTAGAACAAGAGCACGCAGCTCCGCCAATTGCGCCGTACAGTCTCCAAGTGCCTGTGTGTGCACAATGGAAGACTTAAACTCTCCCTCTTCAATGGAGCCAGCCACAATAGCGCAAGCTGCTGAATAAGCATGTTTGGAACCCGTGGCCGGTTGCGCATTTGTATTCACTCAGAGGAAGAAGCGACAAAGGAGGCGGATGAACAAAATCATACTGTAAAAATTCCTGAGTCTGAAGTGATGGATCAAAGACAAACGTGACATCCGAAGACGTCAAAGAAGTAGCCCACTGAATCCAACGTGGGTGTAATGCCTTCGAGTTAGGTACACTTGCTTTAGTCACCGCTTCCAAAGCAGGGAAGGGGGTGACCATAAGAATGCGTTTGCCCTGCGCCAGTGAGCGTTCCTTTAGAATCGCCATCTGCACTGCCGTCAAGATTTTTTCCACAGAGGAAAAACGCATTTCAGCCGCAGTGTACAAGTGTAATTTGTATGCAATAGATATTGTGTCTCCTTCATTGAATGTTAAGTACGTCAAACCTACTGCCCCTGAAACGATACGTATTACCAGGTTGGTAGTGTTATCACGAGTCATTAAGAAGTTAGTCGCAAGCAAATCCGCCTGCAAAGACTGCAGAACGGAAGAATGTTCCGGAAGCCAGCTGGCAGATGAAAACTTAGGTTGTATCAATGCATAAAGCGGTTTTATACGCTGGGCATAATCGGGAATGTAAGTCCTCCCGAAATTCAAAAAACCCAGCAGGGATTGTAACTTTTTTAAAGAAGAAGGTGGTTGCAAATGTGCACATTTCTCTAGGAAGTGAGGTGCTAAACCCTTTCCCTCGTTATTGAGCTCATAGCCCAAAAAGAGCACTGCCAGATGGGCAATGTGTGATTTTGCAAAATTGAACTTATAACCGTAGTCGGCAAAAGACAATATTATGTGGTCGACTCGGTCAAGATGCGGTGCGAGGTCGTCCTCAGTCAAATAGATGTCATCAACGTACAACAAGGCCTCAGGGTCAATGTCATGCAACAAAGACACAATGCGCGCCGCAAATGCCCCGGGGTTATTCTTATACCCCATAGGCAATCGTGTACATTTTTTCTGATTTCCGACGGCACTGAATGCTGTCAGGTCACTACTCGCACAGTCGAGATTGTGACTGTAGAAACCATTGGAAATGTCAAGTGTCGTCTTGTATTTTTTACGAACAATATTATTCACCAGCGCCGAGCTGTGTGTGTTTTGCACCGCAAAGGTGCGGCAATGGCTGTTCAAGTTTCTATAATCCAATACAATCCGAAATGAACCATCAGGTTTAGGGACAGTAAAGAGAGGATTATTCATAGGTGATGTACATGACTCAATTACCCCCTGATACTCCAATTGTCTTAGAATGTCACAAACCGAAGCTTTTGCTTCACGTTTGATGGGATATTGAGGTTGAGGTTGTGGCATAGAGCGCAACGGTATTTCGTGAGCTGGTGAATCAACGTCCCAACCCACCTGATTGCGATACACCGCTGGGGCTAAGGCCAAAGCCCATTCCTCTGCGTAAGCTGTGCGCGGTCCTCAGGGACACAACGTGAAAAACTCGGAAGTATCACATCTTCCCCTCTAGAAGAGGCTAACACAAAGGGTGGAGGCCAATCCCTCTCCGCCAATAAAATGTCATATGTAGCGGTTAAATTCTCCCAGAAAACCACCTTAATGGTACGCAGTATATCACCTTCAATTTGAAAAATGACTTCGTAGAGTCTATTCGGAGGGGCAACCCGGGTATCTGCAGTCAATCAATCAATCAAAAATCTTTATTTCGATTTAAAATCACAAAAGATAATACATAGTACATAGAGGTGAGAATGTATAAAATGTAAACATATTTGGACATAAAAGTAGCTTATACAAATCTCGATCAAACCTTCTTAATAAAATTCATAGTTATATAATAAATAGCTAAAAAAAACAACAAAAAAAACACTGAAATAAACTCCGGCAAGACTGCCACCTAAGATGACCAAATTTCCTTGATTCGGCATACAAATCAATTTAAGTTCATTCTGTGTTAATACAGTAATGTGCATAGTGCAATGAACAATTGCCCAAAACTAGGGAGCATAAAACATTTACCTAAGGCTCCTCTCTTTCAAACGAATCACCCACACCCAGCCCAAGTACTTAGCGACAGCGATCACTATGGACTCTTTAGTAGATGTTTTTAGGATCCTAAGTGCCTCGCTACTTGACCTGGTCCCCAAATTTAGACATAAAGGTTTCAACCATCTGGACCTAGGATTTCTATAGGCTGGGCAAACAAACAGAATGTGTGCCAGTGATTCGTTAAAGTTGGGACAAAATGAACAATTGCTACTAGTCAAGCTACCATTTGCTGATAAATACATTAGTAGGAAGTGAGCCCACCCTAAACTGATGGTACAGTTTCCTATCTTTGGGGGTGGTGATTAGATCCCAGTACCCTTTGTATTCCACTTCATGCTTTATCTCAAGGAAATCTCTGGATAGTGACGGACCAGTTAGGGCAGCAAACCGCTTCATAGGTAGCGAGTTCCAATATGCTACTTTGAAATCACTCTTAGCTGGAAATACACTGTCGACGGGGGATGCCCATAAACTGCTCATCCCCATCTCACAAAGAGTGACTTTTACTCGCCTTAGCCACGGAATTTTGCTCATGCCGTCGGCCTCCCTAACTTCTAGGAGAGCCTGGGCATAGTGGGAAAGCTCCGGGGTAACCCAGAGCCTTCTCCAGTATGCCACTGGCCTAAAGTGTGCCACATCCTCAATTGAATAGCAACCCAAATCTAAAAATAAGGGTAATAGCGGGGTGGACTGTGGGAGGCCAATTAATGACCTCAAGAATTTGTTTTGAGCTTTCACTAAGGGGTCTAAATTGGCATAACCCCACAGTTCAGCCCCATACAAAATCGAAGCGCTAATTTTTGAGGAATACATTTTTAGTACAGGAGCAATTGGTTTAGTGTATGATGATCGCTGCTCCTTCAACAAGGCACCTGAGAGTTGGGCATGCTTAACAGAGAGCAAGTCTATCTGAGGCTTCCAACTAAGTTTGCTGCCAATAGTTACCCCCAGATAAGTAAAATTCTGTGTTTGTTCCAGGATACCTTCCTTCATTCCGACTCTACCCCTGATATTCCTATGTTTGTGTAGGACCATATATTTTGTTTTATCTACGTTCACTACGAGGTCGTGGTCCTGACAGAACTCCTCGAATCTCGAAAGGGCACACTGTAGGCCCTTTCGTGTCTTGGAGAGTACAAGGGTGTCATCTGCAAACATAAGCAACGGGATCTTCATCCCTGCTAGAGTGGGTGCATCCGTGGGATAACTATGAAAATACTGAACCACCCCATTGATGTATAATGAGAAGAGAGTTGGTGCTAAAACGCACCCCTGTCGAACCCCCTTCTCTACAGGAAACTTTTGGGTGGTGCTCCCCTGCGCATCCCATCTCACCTGCGCATAGTTGGCATCATGTAACTTAACCAGAAAAGCCAGAATTTCTAATGGCATACCTAATTCCAAAAAGGTTCGCCACATTTTAGTACGGGGTACAAGGTCAAAAGCCGACTTAAGGTCGACGAAGGCTGCATAAATTGTACCTCCCCCTAGCACTACAGTACACCAATAAATCAGAATGAACCTGAACACCTGATCAATGGTGCTGGTACAAGAGCGGAAACCCGCCTGGAGTGGAGACAAGATGTCATATTCCTCAATCCAGGCCTGGATTCTGCTCAGTACCAACCTAGCCGAAACTTTTTGTATGCAATCAATAAGGCTTATCGGCCTATAGTTGCCTGGTTGAGAGCGATCCCCTTTCTTGTAGATAGGGAGTATTTCTGCTCCTAACCAAGTACCGGGCATGGGTGCTCCACTTGCTATGGCGTTCACAAGGAGCTGAATATAGGATGCCCAGTTAGGTATGTCATAAAGGAACAGATCCGCGGGGATGCAGTCAGGCCCAGGCGCCCTGCTTCTTGGGACTGAGAGTAAGGCATTTTCCACCTCTTTCTTGGTAAAGTGCAAGATGGAAATAGGAGGTGGCATATCAAAAAGATCTTGTACCTCCTCAGGGAGTGCAAACTGGGCTTTAAAGTGCGATACCCACTGGTCTGGGGCTACATAATTCAAAGGCACCTTACTAAGTGCACCACTGCCCCATTTCACCAAGTGCCAGAAGGTAGTCATTTTTCTCCCCGAGCATGCCTTAAGCAGTTCGGCCCAGTGATGTTCATCCCAGTCCCTTTTAGCTCGGTATTGGACCGCCTTATATTCAGCCCTTGCCCTTCGTATATCATCCCTATTCTTTGACCTAATTGCCCTAGCTAGGGTTCTATAGGCCGTTCGACACGAAATATCAGACCAGGCGGCCGCCTTAAATCCCGAGTGTTTCAGGGATTTTTTGGTTTTAGAAATAAAAAAGCCTTTAAGCTGGTTAAATAGTTCCCCATGGACCTGCACGACTATAGAGTTAAGCTCTTTCTGAGTAGCGCATGTTTGTAACGTACCCAGTGCATTAACCACCAAAATACTCATTTGCTTTAGGTGCTCTTCTTTTTTAATCACATTTGACCATTTAACTCTCCTGGCATCATTTGTTAGTAGTGCCTCCACGTAATCGATTCGTGGTGCCGGACTAACACCATGAGGAGTACATGCAGGATGCAAGGAGAGCACTAGCGGGTTATGGTCACTCTCAGTACGTTCACAGACCACCATGTCTATTAGGTTGGACCAGAATTCCTTATTAAGCAGGATAAAATCAATGCGACTACTGCGCAGCCCAATGGTAAAGGTGTGCGAGCCCTGCTTATCTGAGGCTGTTCTCCCGTTAACAGCCCTGACTCCCTGTTCCATGCAAAACACCTTTAATTGCAGGGCAGCCCCTGTCCATTTTTTAATTGGAGGAAGATCCAAAGGTGGAATAAACCACTGAGCATCCTCCTCTGCATTGAGATTTATCGTTAAGGTCCAGGGGTTCGAAAGTACAATTAAAATCACCAGCTATTATCAAATTATTATCCCCTCTATGTTCTGTTAAGAACATATCTAAAAATCAACAGTGGGAGAAGCTTTCCCGCCTTGCACACCCCTTGCATAGACATTGATAAGCAGCAAGTCGGGTACATTTACCTGCTGTATCCTAATTATAAGAATGTCCCTGCAATTGATGTGCAGCTCCTCCACCCCATAATGATTAGATTGTCTAACCCAAGTTGTAAGCCCCCCCCTTGGTCTACCTCCCTGTCCCCCTTCCGCTACCTTTGAAAAATGTAAGTAGCCCTGACGATGTACATGGTCCATAGCTCAGGTTTCTTGAAAGGTCAGTATATCATGGCCCTCGATAAAGATGGACCAATCTACTGGAGCAGTTTTTTGTAAGAGCCCAGCTATGTTCCAAGAGGCTAATTTAAGTCCTACAACGGGGCCGGGATTGTAGCTACTACCTGGCGAGTGGCAGAGGCTACTTGCCTCCACTAAGCCAGTTACCCCTACATACGGATGGATACCAATAGGTATCGAGCTACACTCCCCTGCCTCGCCCGTCCTGTTTGCAACCAGAGCATTGTCACAACTTTGACCGTTCGGGGTAGTTGAAGAGAAACCTCCTAGGTTATTAGAACCTAATACCCGACCACCCTCACCCAACTCAACCATTGGAGGGAAAACTGTAATGCAGTCTCATTAGTAACAAATGTGTGAGTTGCTGTCACATCCAGACGGGGACGTAGAGCCTCCCTGACTATGGTAACTTCTGTTGCGCTGTCGAGCAGAGTCACTGCCCATGTCCAATCCAGGAGTCACGTCCTCACCGTCTATGGCATATCTCGCTGTCAATGCGGCAACCTTTTTCTTTTGAAAAGGAGGTCGGTACGAGGGAAATCACCTTGCTTGTCCTTGACTTCAAACTGTCGAGGCTGTTCACGAGGTTGTGACGCAGGTTGACTTGTACCCCGATCCTGGCGATCACCTCCACCGGCTTGTGAGCCTGACGTTTCCTGTAAAGAACGAGGAGAATGCTGATCAGGAACCTGAAATCTATCAGGAGACTTAATTTTAGCGCGATCGCGCAAGTCATAAGTACGTTCAGAAGCTTCAGGGGTCGGTGAACTGGCACGCGAACCCTGCTTCTGCTGTTGGGAACCCTGTTTCTTATTCCTTTGCCAATTCTTTTTAGGAAAGAAAGGGCGCCCATCCTTATCAGGCTGGGCTTTCTGTTGATTTAGAGACTGCGTTTGGGTTTGAGTCGTAGGCTTATATCCCAGACTATTGCGGCCTATGGTTTTATAAGCCTTCGCAATAATCCTAGATAATTCTCGTGGTCTGTCAGCCTCTGCGACCGCTTCTAAGCGGTTTGCTACTTGAAAGCTAACGGCATCGCCCTTGACATTCGCAAGGATCATATCAGCAACCACGTTTAACACTCCTACCAGTCTCATCCCCAGCTCGACAGCCGCTTCGGCTCCGTGTTCATCTTGAACGCGTTTAATCACAGAGGGGAGTACGGTCATGGAGGGAGTGCCGAAACACATAGAATATACCGCTGCAAACACCCTGCCCCAGGTGTTACAATCAGCCAATTCGGGAATTAAGTCTTTGGGTAAACTAATAGTTAAAATCCTGTGTTTTTCCACAGGAGTTGTATTAGGAAAGACAGCTTCTATCTGTCCAAATGTTTCGGCAAGCCAATATGGAAATTCATCCTTATTCTGTGGGCGTTTGCCCATGACAGCATTAACAATAAGGGGACTGATGGTCACGCCACCAGGACCGCAGGTTGTACAGCAGCGCCAGGTGGTCCCACCTGGACGGTGCGGGTTACGTACTGTATTACCGCTCTATATACGCGTACTAACAATGTATGTAAGACGCGGAGCTCTGCCAGAGTTGCAGTTGTAAAAGCACGTGGGTGTGGGGTAAACCCAGCCAAAACGGGCCATGTGGCCCCATCTATAGATAAAGGGCCTAAACGGACTGCCGTTAATGGGTGAGGAAGGGCGGCATTAAACCAAATACGGTGTTGCCAAGCTGTAAGCGGAATCTCAAGAGCTGTATAAGGCCGATACTGCTGAGGAACGGCAGTGGGAGTATATGTGTGAAACATATCATCAGTTCCATCCACCGCCGGTAAGGTGACCCAAGAGTAAAAAACTTTAAACTGGTGAGCCAGATCGGCTTCCACCACGAAAATAAGCGCGGCCCCAGCATCAGGGCCTGCATAACGAGTCAAGTGCGCCCTCAGCGCGGCTCTGCTATGAGCCGGAATATCAACTACAGCCATTATGGAGAAGACAGTAGAACAACTTAAAGAGTGGCAGAACAAACTCAGGTTATATGAAAAGAAATACCTTTTAAAACTTCAAGCTTGAATAAACCTATAAAAATGTCAATATAGGAGGTTACTCCGTCACAGCTGTCTCCTGAAACAGAAGTGAGGGTATTGTGGACCAGCACGAGCACTACTCAAGTGTCTCGCAGATAAGAACCAGACCAAACGTTGGCGGCGCCATGTTGCGGGGATTCTGCTCATACACAGAACAATGCACAAGAAAATTGGACCTCAGTAAATAGGGGTGTACCTCCTATCACCTTAGTACCCAAAATCCCAACCGACTAGCAATAGTGTCTCATTCGGTCTCCTACAAATATCAAGAAGCTACGAATGTTTAGACAACCCAGAACACGAGCACTCCCGACTCACCTCAGAGTCGCAGGAACAAGACAATCTTTCGCTCTCACGTACTTGTCCACAATAAGAATAATCAGTCACTAAATAAGTTCAAAATGTTTATTTTGACTATGGTGATTCATAAAACAGTATGCGAACCACGACCAGCAGCAAAATGCATAAAGCTAGCATCATTAGCATTGTTACAATACCATAGAATACAAAAGGAGTCGTCATTTTATAAAGACTGTGAAAAAGGCAAAATAACTGGGCCTAATCACTCTCCCCTTGGAAGTAAGAAGTCATTTTATATAACAGAAGATCTCTAGGCGTTATTAGCAGACCCCCACCTGAAAGCCTAAACGCAAAGGTTTACATCATAGGAACAGCAGAGCTCAGCTCCATGGAACGGCTTTCTTCGAGTGTGTTTCAAAAACATGCAACAACGCTATATCAAAGCTCGATTCTTCCATACTGCAGCTGTTGGTAACATGTTTTGTCTAGGTAATAGGGACTGACCAGAACAGAATAACAAGAGACATTGTTGATGGACCTTGCACATTATGTTCAGACAGAATTGAAGGGAAAGCTGAGAACGTGAAAAACAATCTGTTATCATGTACAGGTCAGAGGCAAAGTGTCGCGAAAACAAACTCTTAGCAGAGGCGTGCGCAAAAGCAGCAGCATAGGGCAAGCAAAACTCATGCTAACTTAGCAATGTCGACAATGTATCTAAGGACCACATAACCCCATATAACACCTTCAGTGCAAGAGATTGACTTTTTAATTACAGAATTTTTATTATTGTCTTACACACAAACAATACAGCAATGATTCCCGGATCCACTCAACATTATCATTTTAGTCAGCAGTGGTACCAGTACTAATGAGGTCTTCCTCATAACAGATCCATTTTGTAGTTACAACTTCCACCACATTCTAAAACATATCAAACCAAAAGCTCAGTGGTCTCATGGATCTGCGCTTAAATGTCTTTCCCAATTGGAGAGGTTGCCCTGCCCCAGTCAGTTGCTCATTCACCAGCCTGCAGAGTCACATCAAGGTACCCCCATAATTGTACACCATACGGAGGCGCAAACATACACCATCATCACTCACTCACCCATAACTTTCTCCAGTGGAGGAAACTGATTTATGGTAAAAGACTCAGTGCAACCTTCAACTGGGGATTGAACTGGGCAGCATGTTTAAGAACCATCGAGGGAACATTCAGAGTGATAAGTCTCGGTATACGGAGCTACTACTCAAGGACATGAGCAGAGATTTAAGAAGGCTTGTGTAAAGTGTAAGTAGCAGCAGCACCTCTGTAATATGCCACTTTCAAATAATCTGGGAAGAGTCAATAACAGCAGTGAAATGAACCGTGATGCTCCAGATCGGGAGAATGCTCTTCCCTTGAAAGCTCCTCTGGTTTATTTGAGCCAGGGATGGACACACATACTGCTGGGAAAACGAAGGCATCTTCTGGACTACAAATAAATCACAGGTAGGTGGCACGTGGAGTCGAGGTGGAAGCGATCTCAATACTGGGCTATGTTTAGGATACTAAGACAATGTGTATTTTCTAGCAGGCAGTTAGGCCGCATTAACAGTCCAAAGGGTATATGGAGAGTGCTGCCTGTGACCACAGTTTCCTCAGATGGAAGGAGGGTGATAAGTAAGCCTGACGGATTCCTCAAAACTAATGACATTCTTAGATTTAACTCAAACCAAACCATGCTTCTGCATCAAGTACATGCACTCTTTAGACAGTTTCCAATATCTCCTTTTAATCTTAAACATATACTTTGGGAAAATCTCTTCCTTTTCATGGCACTGAAAATATCCATTGATGTGCTCCAGGGACATTTCGGGACCTAACCTTTTAGTTCTTTTTTGCGTTTGCTCCTAATCATTCCATCCTAATGACGACCCATTCAAGTCAGTAGAGTTTAAATGTCGTTGACATTATAGGCAACTAGATCAGCGGAACTCTTGGTCTGGACTACGGCTGTTGGATACCTAAGAGAGCCAACATTTCAGACGTCATATACTGTCCTTTTGCCTTTCCTTACAGAGGTACTTGTTTTATGCACTTTCACTTGCACTGTGTGAACAGTGGAGCTCTAAGCACTTTTTGAATACCATATATTTCAATTAAAAGACCATTGATTGAAGTATTGGGAATGGTCATCTATTGTTTCATTAAACAGCACATGTACTAAGTGATTGAAAATGCTATACAACACTGATTATGAATAGTGCTATATGTTAATTTATCACAGTGAATCCTTTTGTTTGATTATGTTTTACACACTGAACCTCTTTTCTTTACAGCAGTGCGAGTCTTGACTTTAGTAGACTGAGATATACAGGACACTTCGTTATCCGACAACAGGGCTGTGTTCTGTAGAAACAGCGGGATTGCTGAGCTTTAATGATCAGGAGATTGTCATCTACAAATGGGACGGTGCTGCTGCTTACCTTTGGACTTGAAGTTACTCCTTTTACCCTCTTTACTCTTGCTTTCCAGGCTGCTAATTCAAACAGTACTCCACGTTTTCCATTTCACGCACCCAAGTAGTGGAGACAGGGAAATCAGTGACTCTTGCCTTAGACTCAGAGGAGTACAACATGAAGAGCACAAGACCACTGTGGAAAGTGGTAACCTAATGAGTGCTATTCTACTCATAAGGGCCACGGGGCCCAAGTGGCGGATGTACTCCTAAGAGCGAAGTCATGAATGTTTAACCAGAGGGAAAACAAGCAAACTCCTTAATGGAGATTTCAACACTTCTCAGAAGAGGACAGACCATGCTTCCAAGGTAAAGTTTCTTAGTACTTTTTTGGTAATACAGTCATTGGTCAGTACAGGAGTTACCATTCTGAGAACAGGATAACATATGGGAACTCATGTACTGACCAATGACAGTGGGAACTTTACCTTTGGTCACTGTCTTTTACCATCCGCGATCTAACGAGAAAGAGAAAGGTGTGGGCAGGTAATCAACAGTCTGAGGTTCACTGGAGACCAAGTTAAAAACCCAGGGTGTGTGGCAATCTGGAAGAGTGGACTCAGCATAAGTGTAAACCTTCAAACACAGGTTTCCTTCCTCGAGACTTTAAATAGCTAGGCCGCCTTCCTTCACATCCTCTTGCAGTGAAGGACCTCAGTTAGCACTTACCTCTCAATCAACTACCTCATGTAGCATATGGGAGTAAGACTCAATCACTGGGAAGGAGTCAGGACAAGGACGGACCTCATCATGATGGTGCACAGAGGATATCGCTGGCTCTGCTCCTTGGTAAACCTTTTCAGGATCAAAAGAGAAGCAGGAAACTTGGTCTATACAAATATATACAAGGGTTGAGGCTACAAACACACAGATAGGCAAACCTGATCCCATAGCACAGCAGTCACTTGTGTTCCCCACACGAAGATGGCCTTTGTTTGTCTAACAAGAGTCTTACCAGCACTGATGGTGTGGGCTGCCTTCGCTCCTTACTGCCTATCACCATACCCAGTTTCTGAGCAACTGCACTTACCTCAGAATATTTTTTCCTAAATTAAAATATAATGTCTCCTGGGAAATGGGGATGTATTTCCTCTGCATACACTACAGACTGTTCTTGAGAGATCTCAGCGGTAAGCCTAGCCTCATTCACTGCTCCCAAGATTACTACTACGTGTGGGGTCCCACAAGGATCTTCATTATCCCCCCACCTGTTCAATCTATACCTTTCACCTTTGATCCAGTCCTTGAAGGACAGGAGGGTGACCACATTCAATTATGCTGACGACCTTCAGTTAATTTTTACTATTGACAACTCCCCTAACTCAATTCATGAATTCCAGGCCACCATGCTCCATATCCGGCACTGGATGGACCTAAACCATTTAAAACTCAATCCAGGTAAGACCGAACTGGTTCTGACAGGGAGTAGCCAGATCTTCTGGGGCCCACACTATTGGCCGGCAGAACTCGGGTCCCCTCCTGCTCCTTCTACCTCTGTCAAAAGCCTAGGGGTCACCATAAATAACGACCTTTCACTAAGTTCCCAAGTTGGTGCAGTGGTCTCGACCTGTTTCTTTCAGTTACGCAAAATCAGGAAGATCAGTCGTTTGCTTACCCACGCAGCACTGATACAGGTTGTGATTGCCATGGTACTCTCACACTTAGATTATGCCAACTCAATCTACCTAGGCATGCCACTGTTTCTAATCAAACGGCTCCACATGGTCCAGAACCAAGCAGCAAGACTGATCCACCAGCAACCCAGATGGCAATCTGCCAGACCTCTACTAAAAAAACTCCACTGGCTTCCCATCTCCCATCTCCCAACGCACAGCCTTCAAGACGGGGTGCCTAATCTTTAAGTCCCTATACTGCCGGAGCCCTACATTTATCAACTGCCTATTATCAAGGTACACTCCCTCCCGCAACCTGCATTCAGCTCACCTTCAGCTACTAACCACCCCTGCCTTCAAGTTAAAACATCAGGGAAGATGCAGGTTTGCATCCTTGGCCCCTAAATTGTGGAATTCTTTTCCACTGGAGATTCGGTCATGTAATAATCTTCTAAGTTTCAGGAAAAAGCTCAAGACATGGCTGTTTGTGCAGGCTCATGAATAACTTCACCCAACGGTCCCGACACACTCTAGAGCTAGCGCCATGAAACCTCCTGGTGTACGTGCGCTGTATAAGTATTTTATAACATAACATATAACATATAACATAACATAACATAGAGGCACAGACAACAGGCATGTACCACGTGACTCTTCCCCAGAGAGGACAAGAAGTGGACATGCAAATATGCTGCAGCCACATTCTGTGCAGCTTGAAACAAGAGAATTGTGGTCGACGCTTCCTGACCTTGAAAGGAGAAGAAGATGAGAAAGAATGCTGTAAATTCTTTAAAAAGGTAAACCCAGAATCCTGTATTAAAGCAGGCCCTACATGCGAGAAAGCAAGTTTCAGTCCACACCAGTTAGTGAAGAAAAAAAAACCTGTGAGTGCATTCATGTATTTTGTGAGGGGAGCTTGGCTGTGTATGCACCAAGACACATGTGTCTTTCACAACATACTAGATGCTTGAATGTGAGCCGGAGAATCACCTTCACAGGAGATACTTTCTGGAAGACATTTTTAGAACACAGTATTTCTTCCCTTGCATATTAAGAAAGGGAAGGCGTCGGTCTGGTTCCCTATGAAACTGAGGTGCAATACTCAAGTTTTCATGTAAGTTGATGCAGCAAAGCACCTTGTGGATAGCAGTGGAGCAAATAAAGGCTTGAGCTCTCCCAAACATAGGTGTATCTGGGCCAGAATTCTGCATAGTTTGGGGTGTAGTTAAGAGGGGAAGTTTCATCACTGCTGAAGGTAAACTAGCAACAAGGATTGTTCCCTTTTTTCAACTGGTTCAGCCCCGGTCAAAGAAGGTGTACGTTTGAGTTCTACTTTTTGAAGTTTGTTGTGTATTTAGCTTTGTGTTTAGGTCCATGCCTCTCATCCCTTCCGTGGGCGTAATATTTGAATTCTAGGGGTGTCGTAAAGTACATATTAAGTCAAGCGATCTGCAGTGTGCATTTATTAATGTGAATTTTGTTTTTTAATTACTAAGTTGTACTGCAGGTAAGATGCACCTGTGCAATTGGTATTGGGCGGCGTTTCAATTATTAAAAAGATTTCAACAAAAGAATGATAACATCAATGTAGCAGTGGCGGCTGCTGCAGTACAGAAGTGATAGGGTAGCAGGCAGCAGGGGGGTGACGGACGGGAAAAAAAAGAAAAGATGACTTACCTGCCGGCTGCCGCCTCTTCTCCATCCTCTTCTGACTCCCAACACACAAGTTCTCAGACTCCCCTAAGCCAATCATGACGCTGCTGTCATGCTGGTAATATGAGCATTGTGATTGGTCTAAGCGGCCTGGTTTGCAACTCTGACAGTGCCTGGGACTGTTCTCCACCCAGCTGTGCAAAACAGCTGGGTGGAGAAATACTAAGTGCGCATGACAGTTTGGCCATCCTAAGACGGCCGGCCAAACCGTCATTCGAATTTATGGTGCCCACCACTCCTCCTCCCTGCTCCTCGTGGCAGCCCAGCCCTGCCCAGCCCTTCACTGGCTCAGACTCAGGACTGAAAAATACAATAACATTTTGTTATTATCATTTTATTTTTCCTTTTTCCACTGCTCAGAGAGCAGAGAGGCAATGCTCCTCCGCCTTAACGGAGGAGCCGCCACAGCAATGTAGGCAATTATATCTTTAAAAAGCATAATTTTCATTGCTGATGCCTTAATGCTCCTTCAACAGGACACATACCTTAGGAAGATTGTGGGAGCATGTTTTAATGAAGAAGGAAATCTGAAGAAAAGAAATAAGAAAGAGATGGCTGATCCTTCCCGAGCCCTGTCGGTCACTTTCCGGCTGCATAGGTTCTTGATGCACACTGGTACCAGAACAAGAATTCATAAAGCCAAAAGATCTGGCTAGCATTTTGAATCCCGGCTATTTTTTTATATTACAAATCTGCTGTAATACAAAAAAAATTCTTGTTTCTGGATATAGTGCATCTATGAGGTACACAATTTAATGTGTGATCATTCAGTGTGCTTTTGAGATGTAAAATAATTCTTCATGCTCACAGTGCAAGCACTCCATATGAGGTGGAATAATGCACCAAACAGCCAAAAGGATGAAGTGAGATAGTAATACTCTTGTAAGGAGGAGCCAAAGCCCGCTCAATGTATATGTTAATAAAATGGTAACAAAAGGTGTCAAACTATAGCAAAAAGATGGGTAAGTAAACCTGGCACTGGCATAAAAAAGGGAGTGCTAAAGTTAGCTTTAATAGAAGTCAGGGGAACAACAATATTGTGTCAGTCTTAGATGGAATACTGGTAGGCAAACAAAAGTAAACAACGGTGGATTATGATAATTCATACACATGTTCTTTCGATTGGGATCTGTACATTTCTAATTTAACTTTGGCTTAAAAGCTTAGCCACAAAACAACTGCTTTGAATCCCAGCATTTTCTGAATCTCTACAGAGGTAAAGCCATCCAAAGAGGGGAAGTACCAGTAGTGGGAGTAGGTGTATCAGTAACATCTACAGTTGGTTGTGAGTGGGTATTAAAATTCAGAAATTGGACAAGCCCCACAGCTCTGAACCATAAAGTGGCATGGATAATGCTTTTGTCACCTACATTTCTACTGATGGTGCAGGTGAGTGATTGTCGAACATTGTTCAGTGTTCTTAAGGCCCCCTCATGATGCGTGAAAATGAATGCTTATGCTTGTCAACATGCAATGGCCTGCTTCTTAAGATAATCATGAGATTTAGCACTTTCACTTAAAAAGTGTATTGCAAAGACTTGTTTCATTCCTTTAGTCTTTGATACATATGAGTAAAACATTTTGCAAGTGTAGCTCAGAGATGGATAAAAGGCAGTTCAGTGACTTCCATCAGCACCACATTATCAGCCTCAAGAAGGGCGGGCAGTGGATCCAGGGCACTTGCTTTTACCTCACCCAGTGCAAATACCAGACTGTAAATAAGCAGATCAAAGACAGAGGGCGGAAGTGCCAGCAGCCCAGCCCTATAACAACAATATTCATTAGAAAAGGACCCAGAGTGGGCTGCACTCTAAACTGAAAGCACTATCAGAATGGAGTATCAGAAATGATTTATGGATCAGATTTCCCTGTAATGTCTCCCGCTGCTGATGTCTGCCAAAAGAATCAAAGGATGCTTCAAGTTCAATAAATGCCAAATAAATGATCCCTTTCTTTAAGTTTCCCCGTTTGATAAATAGTAATACACATAGTAACTAACTTTGATTGATCTTACTCTCTCTGCTTCCACTACACACTTGTATGGGGGGACTAAATCCTTTCCCTGGGTTTCTATATTTAAGCTGCTTGAAATATATCTTCACAAAGAGCTTTTTCTGAGAATATAACAAAGAGATGGGATGTTAATCAGATTAAAGAGAGCAATCATCCTTTTTATGGATAGCAACGCTGCAAGACTCATAACGCGACAGGGGATTTGCCGTACAGATTTATATAGATGTACAGGGAGACCGATGCAGAGGGTAGAGATGCACAGTACCCAACGTTTGTAGGCATTAATTGAAGCATGACCTCAGATAGCAGTTTTAAGTGATTTTGTAAAATTGATGGTATTACATTGCGAGGGCTGAAAAATGACTTATTCCATATGGGAAGCAACAGTGTGTTAAATCTGGACAATATTAATGTCAAAAGGCCCCAAACCTCATATGAACAGTAGCTTAACCTCTCTGGCACACTAGGTGAAGAGTGCCCAGCACCAACAAGAGCTGCTCAAACTACTCTGGACTTGCGTTAAGGGCAACTTTGGTCAGAGCAATGGGGAAGCACATTGTTAGCATATTTCATTGTATTTATTTTGTGTTACTCATTATTTATTAACAAGGTCCGTCTTCTTAGGCTCTCCAGTCCTTTCCAAACGACGTTCTGGTATTGCTTCACCATTTTAGGTCGAGCCTAGCGCAGCGCGCATGCGCTGCTCTAGGAGATGACCTTTTGGAATCGGTCTGCACTTTTGTAACACTCGTGCATGTGGCGGCATCCACCTTGCGGGAGCGAGCAGCGGCGCGCAGGGGCCATCTGTTTGTAATTAGCGTGGCCGCGCGCAATTGTTTACATTGCTGTCTCGTGCTCGCTTTCACTTTTTTGCCTGTCTGCGGTCGCTTTCACTTTCATGCCGTAATAAGAGACTGTCTTGACTTAGCTGCTTCTTTCTAGTGCACAAGACGGCATTTTCGTCCTTTGTGGCGGTAAAAGGTGAAGTATTCTCGGCACACGCCGTTACAGGCAATTAAGAGGTGTGTTACTACGGTTGAGTCTAATGAAGCAAACAAACACTACAAGCCCCAGAATGCACCAATGTCTAAAGGGCATGCCCGTGCTGGAAACTAATGTCCTCTTGGCATGAAGCGATGTAGCAACCCTAGTTGTATTTCTTGTGTGTGTTTCATTCAGTGCTGACAGGGGTCCCAGGCACGGTGCACTTGTACACAGAGACCATATTTGCTGTAACGTGAGCACTTCCAATAGAGCAGCCTGCAGTGCCTGGTTTACATAAGGCTGTAGAAACCGGGTTGTGGTGAGAGGAGGGAGCTGGTAACTGGGACTGCAGAAGAATGAATAGTTTCTCGTTTTTCCCCTCTGAGCTTGTGTTGTGCCTCCTGCTATTAATTGTGTGTATTGTGAATGCTCCTCTCCCACCCACAGGCGAGGGGTGAAGCCAGACATGTCATTGAGCTCTTTGGAGTCGGTTCTGTGGTTTAGGCCCTTGTCACGCAAGGGCTACTTCTTGCTATCACTCTGTGCTGCTCGTGTCATCCTCCATCTGTGGCATTTGTTCTGAGGCTGAATTGCTGCACATAGCTATCAGTGCAGGGCAGGCGCGCAACGCCCATTGGGCTCAAAGGGCTTCAGTCCCCCCGTTGTGTGTGGCAGCCCGGGCTGAGACAGCTTCCCGGGCCACACACAGCCGCACCCGAGTACTTCACAGGTCTTTGAAAGACAATTTGCATGTTAATGAGGCTTGGTCGTTTTTTCACCCCTTCTTAGAGCCCCTGCATCTCCACACTTCCTACTGCTGGAAGAATTACCCCCCCCCCGAAGTTTTTTCTTAGCCCCTCCCCTCCGAAATTTGCCTCTAGTTGCGCCTCTGGTGCAGGGGCAGTTGCACCAGGTCCCAGTGTTTGGGGTTGGAGGATGTTGCATCTTAATTATGGTTGTCTTTTACTAACCCACCACAGGAGAGCGGGCCAATTTATTTCTTGTTTGCATTAGAACGGATGGCTTCATTTTTGCTTCTGCACCACTTGGGTCTCTAGAGAGGGGCCAGGTGTGTCCCATCTCTGCTGGTCCTGAACCCCCGCAAGCACCCCCTTTGTGCCTCACTAACACAGCTATTGAATGTGCTGGGAGGCGGCAGAGCAAAAACCAGCTCCCGCAGTTTGTCACACACACATTTTTCCAACTACTTTTCAATGCAAAGCAGTGATTGTTTGAGGCAAACCTTAAGCCTTGTGAGTGGGAGTCTGCAGACAGATGCCCATGCACACCCTATCCATGTGCTGCATATGGAGGCTGCAGACAGGCAAATAACGTATGGATGTAACCTTTAGCGAAACCTCGGCGCGCCGCCGCGAGCCAACCGGCCTCCGCGTACACACCACGCTATGTTTTATTAATCTTAAAAGTACTGCTGCTGATTAGCTAAACCCTGGCGGATCCAGCATGCTTCCCTAATCTTTCATTTTTAGGTTGAGGGGGCGGCCTCGGGCGTCAGACTTCGCAACCAGCTGCACACCGCCCGCTACCTCAGCAGCATTCCTGCTGCCACAGAGCACGCGCAGCCGCACGTGCACCTGGGAGCCTAGCGTCGACAGGTTTTAGAGCACGGTGGGAGAGTTGCATTCGGTGTCGCTCGTAAGTCCACTGAGGAAACTTATGCTTGAGGGGAAGACCACACTGCACTCTGTTCCACGACCTGCCACATGACCGCCAGGCAACCTCTCCTTCCCCATACCGCAGACTCCCCTGCTGCCTGGTCTGTGCGTGTAGAAAGCACACAGGCTAGTAAGTAGTATTGTGGTGCAGGCACGCAGTGGTTCTGCCCTCACCTTAATACTATGGTCATACCATTCCATGATGGTCACTTCGTTTAGAGGTAGTAGCCTTGCTGGATGTGGCGCACTACAGATGATATAAGCCGCAGGCAATCAGCCTATTAGAACAAAAGCACATTATCAGCTTTGAAACAATTGCTTCCTGTGAACACCATGTACCGAGAAAAGCTGCAACATTGGTCAGAATATCTAACTCGCAGAAACCAACAGAGGGCAACATTCCGCGTTCCCTCGGTGTTTTGCTTCAGCCTCCCAACTTGTGCTTTAAAGTGCCTTACAATGTGTCCATAAATGTTTACTAATGCAAGCATATATTTCTAAATCAGACTACTTGAACTAGTGTGTAGCAGTTGTATAGCTCTTCAATTCCTGGCTGCACAACACCCAGGAAAATGTGCTGCATGGCTAAACACTTATAAGGTCCCAAAGGTGAGACCTATTGGCTATGCCAATGCTTGTTTTATTAGATTCAGGTCCGACCAAGTCATCTAGTTGGGAAAGAGATTCAGCAATACAAATCGGCCTGCAGGAGGTCTCTTGTGTAATGCGGGGCACGTCACTGCCCACTGCAGCATCTTACACACTGCCAGGGCATGCTGCAGAAAGCATTCTGATGATGGAACTTGAAGAGACCCCAGGGCCCCAACTGAAAGCAGCTGAAAATGACAACTGAAAAAGAAAAGAGGTCTGGAAACAGAGGAAAGGGACAAAAAGAAGAGAGATGCAGGTACTGAGCAAAAGGAAAGAAAAAAAGAGTAGGATAAAACAGGACAAGAGAGAGAGGGAGTTGGGAAAGGAAAGTGGAAGTGGAAGTGAGAAGAATTACATGAGCGTGGAAAAGAGATAAGTGAGTGAGGGAAAGAAACTAAAGAGAATATGAATGAGGAAGATAAAGAAGTGGAAGAGTAGGAATTAAGAAGATGGATTTGGCAGGAGAAAAGTGGAATGGAAATAAAAGTGGTTAAAGAGTGGCAGTAAGAGGACACGTGAGTTAAGAGGTTGAAGGCACAACACAGAAAAAAAGAAAGGTAATAGAAGATGGAAAAAAGGAAATATGAAGAACATAGAAGGGCAAATAGAGTGAGGATCGAGAGGTGGAAGAAAGAGAGAGAGGGGAGGGAGCAAGAGAGCATGTCAACCATGACTAAGATGAAGAGAAGCAGTTGATTAAGAGGGAAGAGGAATAGGGTATGGGCATAGTGGAATGGTCACAGAAAGAAGCAGAAGAGAAACAACGAGGACAACAGCAGACAAGAGGTAGGAAGAGAAGACTAAGAAAAAGAGAAGAAGGGAGAGAAAAGAGTGTAGCGGTTCAAAGTAAGAGCCTCTCACTAACATCAAGGAGAGGAAGGGTAATCCTTATTGTTAAACAACTAATATTGGTACTACCTGCTTGAAAATGTTCTGTTTTCCTCTGATATTCTACAAACCTCTGTGAAGAAGAACCTCCTTGTGATCTGCATGGCTCTCTCGATCCTATGAGATGTATACGATTGTTACAAGCTCAATTTGTATTGTATTGCATTATACTCCTGATACTTCCTGACGAGTATCCAATTGGTTTGCTTGATTGGAAAAGTGGGGGTTTACATCGTGGACTAGGCAGGAAGTGGTTTTGTATCATGCATGATGACTCGAGAGATGCTCTTTTTGTGTGGTATGTAGCTGAGCTTAAGCTTGTAGTAGTTTTATAGCCTTCACCATTTTACATTCATTTTCCATAAATGTCCTTGGGGGGGGGGAACAGAACACCAAAGCCCCTCGTAAAATGGTCGTCAAATCTTATTATTGCCACTAGCTTCGTGAACCCAATATGCTATAATGATCACTCTTTTGCACTGATCTCCTGACAATGAGATGATTGAATGAATGCACAGATTTTTATAGAGCGCTAACAGCTGTCCAAAAGGGCGTCTCAGCGCTGCCCATAAGAAGGTATTGCAAATGAGCTCAGATTAGCTGATGTGCTGAAAAGTGCTGAAAGATGAACCGAGACAGGTCAAATACATTGATGGGGGGGCAAGCCTGGTCCCAATACACAATGAGCAGCTATAGGGTATGTGTCCTCTTCCACAAAGCAGAAGTGGCACTAGCTAGCCCTGGCAAAGGCCTCCTTCTCCAACACAGAATGAGCAACACGAGCTGTCATAGCTGCATGACCAGCAGTAGGAGCAGTTTCTACATACTCATCACAAACATGAGAGAGACGAATTTCGTCCATAAAGCACAAGGATCAGCATCACGGAGGAGGGCATAAGCAGTATCAGAGGACACATCTTCCACACACAGTATAGTGAAAGCTTCCTTAACTTGAGCAGCCGGAGAAACTTACTCTACATACTCTTGAAAAACAGCATCATGAGCAGCATTAGTACAAGCACCCGCTACAAGTAGCAGGCTCAGGACTGTGGCTTTCTTCATGCAGAAGCTAGGCAGCAGCAGCCAAGCTTCCTCCACAAACTTTACAAGCAGCAGTAGCGGAAATATATACATATACAGCAAGGGCAGTATAATGGCAAGATGCCTAGGCGCACAGCAGTAGAAGCATTGTTCAACCTTTTTAGGTGTTGGCTATGGACAGCTATAGCGGTCCTGTTGGAAGGCTGTTTGCGTGAGCGCTGTTGTTTCCAATAGATTACATATACGTACAGTGGGCTTTAGGTCAGCCCCTTGTTAAAGAATGGATGACTTTGCTGGCTATCTCACACCCTGCCTCTGATGTTTTTCTCCTTATTCTTTTGTTTGTTCCACCCAGGAGCACTTCGGTCTTAAAATGTTTTGATTGGTTGACCTATGAGTATGTGCCTGGCGTGATTAACTGGCAAAGCCAAATATTTCTGAAAACTAGACACTTAAAGGATATCATATAGAAAGCCACACCAGTCCCTTTCACTGATCATTTCTTGTGTAGTTTTCCTACAACACAGAAACTCAGTACTTTCTTTGTTTTTCCCTTTCTGTGATGCAGCTCATGTTTAGTGACTCAATCCCCAAAGGGGATGACCCAGGATCCAATGTCACCCGGATTGGTTCCTAGACGCTGTAGACTGTGTCTGCTTTTCCGAACGTCAGCCTGTGGCCCCTTCAGCTTTATACCATCTGGTTTGAAATGATGATCCCTGTTTACGAATCTTGTATATGGAAAGGAGACATTTCACAAAGGGTTGAATTAACTACTACAATTGTTTTTTGGAGAGATTTGCTCTAGGGCAACATACATCCAATTTGTTGGTAATCTCTGCTACTAAGTAAAATAGAACATGGAATTGCCTTCAGCCTGGGTGTCTAGGACTCAAGAATGAAGATGTGACACCTGGTTAGTGGTATATCCCTGGGAGATGGAAGACACTGTGGATCTTTCCCAAGGATGAGGGTTTCCTAATGGGGCATAGTCTTAAAATGGCTAAGAAAAGATTCTGCTGGAATGCTATTAAGGGTACTACGCCCAACTCCATTTGCAAGGCTCTTTTCTCTATGCCTTAGTGCGATCATGTGGAATGTGAACTGGTACACCAGGATTACTACAGTGACAACCAAAGACGTGGCAACATTGTGCAAGTGCCATTGATTGATTTTGCCTCTGTCCCACAGGATGTGGTAGAGCATGAAAGGAACTCAAGTGGATTTACTGAAGTGATGGGGAGGATATGACACTGTTCTATTCTATTCTGATTTTTAGAGCGCGTGGCTACCCCATTTGGGTTTCCCAGCACTAAGAAAGCAGCAGATGATGAGCAAAAGGACTAGAATAGATAGGTTTCCAGTAGTTTCAGAACTTCACAAAAAGGCACAGACACATAACTTTAGAGGAAGAGCATTCCATAAAGTGGGGCCTAAGAAAGCAAAAGAGACCTCCCTCCGGGCCTTGACAGTTTTACTTGTGGTATCACTGCAAGATTGAGACTGCCTAATCGAACAGCAAGATTAGGAATGTATGGTTGAACCACTGAGCATACATGGGAAGAACCACAACCACACAAGGCCTTGTGCATATAGCACAGCACTTTAAACTAAATACACTTGTTAATGGGGAGCCAGTGGAGAGCCGTAAATGAGGTGAAACTGAGACAAATTTGGAAAAATCACATAGAAGGTGAGCTGCTGCATTTTGCACAATCTGAAGTGTATTCACTGCCATTTTATTAGCACCTAAATAGAGAAAACTTTCATAGTCCAATCTGGAGGTAATAACAACTGCACAATAGTTCTTTGAGTGGGGGGAGAGGAGCCAGAGAATTTTTCTCAGACATTTAAGTAAACCAAATCAGCAGGCTGCCACCTTGTTAATTTGGTGATCGATGGTGAGCCTAGAGTCCAGCCAAAAGCCCAGGTTGTTAACCATAGTGCCAGAGGTGGAAAGGGACCACAGTTCATCCGGCAACCATTGTGGAGCCCAAAGTTGAGGGCAATTACCCACTACTCAGTCTTATTTCCATTCAATTTGCGACAATTATTCCTCGTCCATCCAGCGACCTTGCCAGGGCATAGGCTTAGGTGGACTCGTGCCAAACTGTGCACAAAGAGAGACACACAATAATCTGTGTACTCTCGGAATATGAAAACAGAGTTAAGCCCATGAGCCTCTAAAATGTCGGCCAGAGGTCGGACATATATATTGACAGTATGGGCTCAAGGATGAACCTGGTAGCACCCCCCAAGGCAGCTGAAGATCAGAGGACTCATAAGGCTTTAAGATCACTTGTAACTACCACAATAGACTGTGGTCCTCGAGAAATGCTGACAGTTGATGGTTAATATGTTTTTCTAGAATCTTTGTACAAATGGGCAAAAGAGATCAATAGTTTGCCCAAGCTGTAGCATCCAGATTAGCTTTTGATTAGCATGGGGACGACCATAGCATGTTTCCATGCTTAAGGAACCATGCCATCAGATATTGAAGAACTGAGTGGATGGAGCAAGTGTGGGGCCAACGTAGAGCACATCGTTCTCATAATACCAGACAATAGAGGGTCAAGTTAAGAGCCTGTCTTGATGGCATCCAGGAAAGCCATAAAAACAGAATTATCAATATGGCAAAAAGGTGGCTAAAATGGAGTCAGAGGGAAAATTAGGATCTTGCCTCCGAGACGAAACCAATGGGGCAGCAAAGGAGGTGGGAATGTCCACTATCTTTTTAAGAAACAAATTGGCTAGTTCATTGCACTTTTGTTGCGAGAGAGAAAGAGACGGTGTTAGAAATGGGATTCCCGGTTAGCTAGGGCATGCGCCTAAGCCAGGCAGAAACCACCACTCTAGTCAGGGCAAGGGAGTTACACGCTGAAGATAACCCCTGCTGACCCCCTTGGTAGCTTGGCACGAGCAGTCAGGCTTATCCCAGAGGCAATGTGTAAAGCGTTTGCGCAACACACACATACAGCAGCAACACACTAGGCACACCACAAAAGAAACTCCACACAAGGTTATATAAAAAATAGCCTTTGTATTATCCAAAACACATTAGAATCATAATCACACATATACACTGTGCCAACTGGCACCAGGTCATAATTTACAGGGGATTATATACACAGGACAGGGCCAATCGGGCCACTGTCAGAACCATCACAAAGCACAAGTAGCAAATATAAAACACCACCAGTAACTACTGGTAATATACTGTACTTAGCATCATCACCTGCAACATAAACACATTATGTCTGCATCACATTAGGCATAAAACACATTATGCATAATCATCATAAGCATAAACACATTATGCAAAAAAACACATCCTGCATAAATCACAATTAGGAGGGCACCTTAGTGACACTCCCCGGGTGCATACATCACCTTCCTTTTAGGGCCTTGCGTCCTCCTGGTACACACAAATACCAAACCTGACCCCAGGCCAACTGGCCTTCCACTGGGGCTCAAATGCCCTCTGTCCCAAATGTCAGGGCGTAACTGGGGCCTTCCACTGGCCCTTGGACTGCCTTGGCAGCGAAAACACTGTGCGTAATGCGCTGGGGGCGTGGGGTGCAACTCACCCCTTCCTTCTTATCACCAACAGAAATGGCCCCACATGTTGCAGCTGCCCGCGCTCTCGCGGTGTAGCTGAGACCAATCAGCTTTGCACTGGCACTGCTGTGCCCCTGAAGCCCCACTCTGGGACTTCTAAAACCAAGGTGCCCCAATTTGTTGTAGCGGCCCAGCCGTGCTCCTCCCAAAATCGGCACTAGGAGCGTTGCAGCTGCCCGCGCTCTCGCGGTGCAGCTGGGGATAGTGGAAAGAATGAAACCCACAGAGTGCCGTGGGAGCCCCTCCACCCAGGGGCTCCTCTTGTGCCGAAACAGCACTGGCACCAACTGTGTTCTGAGAGCACCAACGATGCTCCACACTTCAGCCCCCACTCACCGGGGCATCTCAGGAGGAAATTGGGAGCAGTCGGCGGCGAGTAGCATGGAGCCCACTCTCTCGGGTCCTTCTTCTGGGAACCAGCGAGGCTCCAACTTCCCTCTGGCTGCTGCAGATAATTTCTCCACACGCGGGGCTCCCCTCTCAGCTGTGGGAGTCCCCGCCTCCAACCAGGCCCGGATCTGGCCTGACTTCCAGCCCGTAACTTCCTCGTCCTGGCCCCGCCTACCACCAGGCAGCTCGCCTGACTTCCTGCGGCTGCAGGGGCACGGGGAATCGCGGAGCGAATTCTCCGCCGATTTCGCTAATCTCGGCGGCTCCTTCTCCAGACACCGCAATGCGGGGTGGGCTCCCGCTCCCAATGGCATAAAAACGCGGGGTAGGCTCCCGCTGTACCATGCAGGCACCAACATGCGGGGTGGGCTCCCGCTCCTCAAGACTTGCAAATGTGGGGTGGGCTCCCGCTTTCCCTCACAATGCGGAGTAGGCTCCCGCCTTAAAATACCCACAAATGCGAGGGAATCCCCACGTCGGGATGCCCTCTGAAGTTGTCGCAGCTCCGTGCTGCAAAAGCACCAGCACTCTTCCCCGTCTTGGAGCACAAGAGAAACTGTGCAGCGCTCACGAGGCGCTTTGAGTCCCAAATTTCAAGGGCAAAAAGCTGGGCCCAGGCAGGCCAGCTCACAGGGCCCTCCAGCAGGGAGGCAGTCCCTCGTGGCGGTCCTCCTGGGGCCCAGCAGCAGCTAGTCACAAGGAAGCACACCAACATGGGGTCACAGCCCCAGTACTTATAGTAAATTTCTTCTTTGTTCTGCCCTGCCACAGGGCTTGGGGGAACCAGTCTCAACTGGTTCTGGGGGGCGTTGAAGCACTCTGTGTACAGTGCTCACACCCTCCTTTGTCAGATGGGGGCTCGGTCCTCAGACACACCACAGGGGGGCAGAGCCAGCATTTACCTAGGCAGGCACAGACCTATTCAGGGTCAGGGGACTACTCCTCCCACTACTCCAAATGCAGATCCCCTATTCAGCCTAGCGCTGACTCACCCTCCCCTCCCTGGAGCCACACACACCTCCCCAGCCCCTGTCACTCCAGAGCCAGACATGCAATACACATCAGGCAGGCAGACACAGGGCACACAGAAATGGCAACTTCTAAAAGTGGCATTTCTAAAATAGTGATAATAAATCTGCGCACACCATTGCGCAGCATTTATTATTACTATTCCAAACATACCAAACTTGACCACGCTGCTCCTCTCATATCAGGAATAACCACTGAAACACTTATCAGGGAATCCCCAATACATTCCTATGGGAGGGCAGCCTCACAGCAGTGAGAAACCAAAATGGCTGTTTGTCACTACCAGGACATGTCACACACTTAAGGTACATGTCCTACCTTCTACCTACAATGCACCCTGCCCATAGGGCTAGCTAGGGCCTACCTTAGGGGTGACTGACATACAGTAAAAGGGGGGTCACAGGCGTGGCACACACTTTAGGTGCCACGTCACAGCGGCAGTAACACTGCGCGCACAGGCCCTGCAATGGCAGAGGCCTGAGACAGGTTTGAAAGGCTACTTTGGTGGGTGGCGCAATCAGCGCTGCAAGCCCACCAGTAGCATTTAATTTACTGGCCCTGGGTATCTGAGATACCACTTTACAAGGGACTGACAGGTAAATTAAATATGCCAAACAGGTGTAGACCAATCTTACCATGTTTACCACAGAGAGCACACGCACTTTACACTGGACATCAGTGCTAAAGTGCCCAGAGTCCTAAAACCACCAACACCATGTCAGAAAAAAGGCTAGGAGGAAGGCAAAAAGTTCAGGGATGACCCTGCAAAAAGGGCCAAGTCCAACAGACGGTGACACCTTCGCAGAAGCTAAAAGATACTTGACAATTTGGAAACGCTTTTTGGAAGAATTTTGAGAGCTAGCAATCTTGTCGACATAGTGGGCTGTCTGAGCGGTCTGACATGCCCTATGAAAGTCTTTGGTAGCAGCTTTAAGCTTGACTTTGTCTTCCTGAGAATAATGCTTCTGTCAGATGCGCTCTGAGCGTTTACATTTTTCTTCAAAGCTAACAGAGTCATTCAACCATGGGGCTGGGGTACAAATAAAATGTTTAGACCTGGATGCAATTGGTAATATAATATCCAGAGACTGTTGAATCCACGTATCCATAGCACTAGTGGCGTCATCCAGCTGCCGCTTGTCTCAGGGCCTTTCTCTTGCAGGTGAGAGCAAAAAACTTTGGGACTGAATTGAGAGCACTGTCTAAAGACAATGGTGGGACCTGGAGTTGGCACATCAAACTCCCTAATTTGAACTCACTGTTCATTGCATTTTGGGGATTCAGAATGAAGTTTTGAGTATGAAAGGACATCTGGAGCCTGCAAAGGACCAGCTTTAGATTTCCTTAGCTTTACATGTGAAGGAAATAACTAACAGAATATGTACATTGCAGGGTTGGACTTTGACAAAAATAGGCCCGGGCAAGAAATTAAAAGTAACCAACATTAGCGAATCAGATAGGTAAAAAAATGGCTCACCTTTGCCAATCAGGGCAATTTTGAAGTTGTAAAGACAAGCTGTATATGTGTTTTGCAAGGTATGGAGACTGCATGCATCTATGCTTGCCGCAGGCAATGTTTGTGGTAAGAGAAATCAGCAGTAGAAACTAGCCCACCAGACCATAAAAAAGGCCCACGAACAGCTATAAACCAGCCATAAGTTAACCTGCCAGACCCGCCTGTTGAGCATTGACAGATTTCTCTATAAAGAAGTCTGACCCTAAGTGGACTGTGTGGTGCGGTACTCCAAAACAGTGGGCCCCTCTACAAACTGTATCCCAGACCAGATCTGGTTTAATAGCAATTAATATAGTCAGATCTTGGCACCGACGTGACAGAACTAAGCTGTGGGCGATTTAATGGAGTTCAGAGGTCATTCCCTGCTCTGATGTAATCAACCAGTGACTGACCTGTGAACACAAAGGGGTTCCCTGCTTCCTCACTGTATGCATCCGCAACTGCGAAGGTGCCAAATTTCTTTCCGCCCAAGGCACTCTCTGAGCAAAGACAGGCTCTGCTATCAACAGTACATAAAACAGTATCTCAACATTGTTGTTCACACGTTACATGATGATTATGATGGGAACTTTATGTTTAAATGCCAACATTAACCACAGGACATTTTTTGATTTTAATTAAAGGGGGCACCGCACTTCAAGTGAACCAGAATGTGATTGGTTCATGCACTCGACGCAATATTTAATTGTAGTCTTTCCAATGACCTGCTTTTCTTTTTCTTTGGAGAAAATTATTTGGATTTTCAGAAAATTATAAATGAAAAAACATTTCTCATTAAAGTTCTGTCATTAAAATCCACATTTATAAGATAATGTCTGGAAATAGCTTCAGTGGCGAAAGATAACACCACGAAGCTTCCATATTATGATTATTCCCTGAATGGTATTAGTCCTCAGTGACGGTGCTGCGCAACCATCCGTCTTCCAATATCTTAAGGCTCAGTGAGAATCAGTGGCGGGATACACACGTCTCTTCTCATCCCTCATCCTCGGCTGCTTGTCCTTGCCCTCGGCAGATTCCGTCTGATGGCATCAGAAGGCTCCAGAGATCTCTGTGGTTTAGGGCTCGTATTAAATTGATCCTGTATGCCAAAGACATATTGTTTAGAAACGTTTAGAGCCCAGCACTGAATGTGGCGGGCTGTCAGGCCACGGCGGCCGGTGCATGGAGGCAGAGCTGATGCCGGCTGACAGGACAGCTGGGCCCGGTGGCGCGCCTCTGTGCGCAGTGCGTCACGTGAAGCCCTACAGCGAATACAATACCCGTTTGCTTCAAGAGTCACTTTTGCATTTGCTGAACTTTTAATCCAACTCCTTTTAGATCAATATCACCCAGCAGCCAAATATTGTTTCCATTCTCAGAGGTTTAGTAAACTGGCGTCTCACTCTAGCCAATCCCTACGTCGCAGGCTTGTTAAACAAAATAAACAATTGAGCACAAGACTTTTCAAAAACACAAAATTCATTTCCTTGTGGGCGTGATGTTCAGAAGTAATGCTGGGATAGGGTTTGTTACTCATCAAAAGTGGATACAGTTGCAAACTGATCTGAAACTATTGAGCAAACCTGTGGCCGTTTGGGGTGCTGCCAAGATGTTGCCATGTAATTCCTACCAGCTACATAAACCGGATCTCAGAATGATTCAGAGAGGCCATTGTTTGTGGCAGAAAAGTTTGGTCAGCACTCAGGTTTCTTCCTCCTTTCCTGGGCTTCACGGCTTGCTGTGTGAAAGAGGCTTACGTACATGCTTTAGGGTGAACAACTGGCATGGGTGCAAATTCAGGATGGTAAGTGTAAAAATTCAGGACAGAAGGTCAAAATTCAGGACAAAACTTCGGGACAAAAGGTAAGTTTTATAGACACATCAGAGAAAGTTGCGCGATAGTATAAAAGTAAGTAAAAAGACAACCCCTTAAGTACAAGTCAAAATAAGTTTTAATAATAGGTTGAAACAATCGTGCACTTCACGGTTTTACGGTATGCGTGCAGCTTTGAGCAACTGTGCAGGTCTTTTTGTGGTATTTCATATGATAATAATCTATTTATATGGTTATTGCACTGGGTTGTCCAGTCTGATATTTTGTTTACAACTCATGGTCCTGAGCAGGCATGTTTGGTGAGAGAAGTGGTCAGGAAGATCTGCTTGGATAGACTTTGTTACTAGCATCTCATATCTGAGTGCCATTGTGAGATGTAAACCGGCACGCATAGGTGAACTAAAGGGAGGATTGCTGTGATGAACCCACTATAGGGAACACATTCTGGGTGTTTCAGCAAGTGGAACTTGAAATATGGAATCTAACTGTGCTTATGGGGGCTTGCAGAGAGT
Source organism: Calotriton arnoldi (assembly GCA_963921515.1). Lineage (NCBI taxonomy): Eukaryota > Metazoa > Chordata > Amphibia > Caudata > Salamandridae > Calotriton > Calotriton arnoldi. The sequence goes on along the minus strand of CAWUFW010005229.1, from coordinate 1,125,617 downwards.
TGCACAAGCTGACGGAAGTCACAAAGGTGATTTTCCCTGCAGCTTTCTTAAAGAATGCACTGTCGATGCACAATTACATAGTTTATTTGTGATGCCTTGCCTATTGCTACAAACACAATATACATCTCAAGCACAGCTCATTCCACTATGAGGCTCTCCCTAAAACCTTACACCTAAAACAAAACATGCAAACATTTACAATTACTAGTGTAACATTCAAGTAGCAGTTGGGTGTCACTCAAAATGTCATTTGCATGATGTATAGATCCCACACATAAGCACACAGAATAGTAACACATAGGCAAGGGAGTAGCCAGAAAATGTAAATACCTCCCACTTTGAACTAAAGCTCTTATGGCACTAAGAACGCAAAGTAAGTCATCACAACCCTCCCCAGAAGAACTCTCTTGTCCAAGGATCTAGTCATTCATCCTTCCATCAAACCCCTGATATCCACTATTTCAAATGTACATTCTGTCACCTATTAATTCTTTCATCCATCATTCAGTCTTTCACCATTCATTCTGTCCTTCCATCTGTGTGCCCATCCATATCCAAACCTTTTCAACCATTTGCAAACCTATCCATCATCTATCCTTCCATCCATCATTTCACTCATCCATCCCTTCATCCACCCTTTCACTCATCCATCCATCCACCCTTTCACCCAATCCATCCTTTCACTCATCCATCCACTCTTCCACCCATTCATCCATTCACTCATCCATCCAACCATTTACAATTTCACCCAAGCCATCCTTTCACTCATCCATCCACTCTTCCACCCATCCATCTATCTACTCATCCATTCAACCATTTGCCCTTTCACCCATCCAGCCATCCTTTCACTTACTCATCCATCCACCCACCCATTCACCCTTTCACTAAACCATCCAGCTAACCTTTCTTCCAGCTCTCCACTCTCCCTTTCACTCATCTATCTTTGCATTCTTCTTTTCACTCATCCATGCACCCATTCGCCCATCCATTCTGTCAATCATTCATCCATACTTTCACTCATCCATCCTCCCTTTCTCTCTCCATTCCCCTTTCACTTAGCCACCCATCCTTCCATCCACCCTTCACCCATCCACCCACCCAACCATCCAGCTGCGGACAGAAGAGGCCCATCAAGAACTTCACCCCAGCTGTAGTTCCTAAAGCAAGGGGTGGGGTGAGGGAGGGTTCACTATGCCCTGCATATAGGCAATCTGAAAGCTTGGAAGTCATGAGTCATGCATGATGCACAGTGCCAGAAGTGAGGTGACTGTGACATGGTGTTGTTTCCAGGGCTTTAAGTGGGATGAAAAAACTGGGGGTCCCTCCAAGGGGTGTGTCTGATGTAATTAAGGGCGTCGCTTAAAACACCTCAGCTAAAAATATGTGCTGAGCATAATGTGCCGCCCGACTGGTATTTTGCTGTTTCTATCATTGCATCCAGTAACATTAGACCTACAACAAGCCATGACTATTGGCTTTGTCAATGGATGTTAGTTGCATAAAATAAATAAAAAAGCAGCAACTATGGCTTCGTTTACATAGTAATAAAAATGCTTCAGCTCTGAAATGATGAGACTGTGTAAGAACTATAACCTCTTCTTTTTAACTTTGTACATTTGTTTTGTACATTTCTTCCATCTAACCCTACCAGAATGCCCTGCCCTAGACCGTGGCAGGAGGAGGCCCACCACATGCTGTAACAGCCCAAACTGGCCCATTGTCATTCTGTATGTGGCAATCAGTCTGCATACAGAATGACAATGGGCGGGGTGGGACTGCTCTTGTGCTCCGAAGATGAGTGCGAGGCAGCCCCATCAGGGAGCTGAGGCCTCACAGGGGAACAGCTCTGCTCCCTGCACGTCCCAAAATTACGGACAAAAGGCGTCCGTAAAAAGGATCCTCACGGACAACGGACGTGAGGTCCAAATTACGGACGGTCCGTGAAATTTACGGACGGTTGGTCACCCTAACATGCTTGTCCAGAACAGAACTGTAGCATTTTGGAGCAAAGTGAACGGCGGATCCACACAAAAGCTAAAGCTAGTCTGCATGCCCCATTTACACTTAGTTCTGGGTCAAACTCAATTTCTACCAAGCTTCCGAGGTGCCACTCCCCCGAATATTCCGTTGAAAGTCTTACTGCTTCTGTGTTTAGGAGAAGTTTTCCAATTTTTAATTTTCCAAAAAGTTTACATGATAATGGAAATAGGGGTTAATATTCAAAACTAGTGAATATCGCAGCGAAGGCAATGTAGTCCAGGATGTCGAGATGGATACCAGATGGGTATCCACATAAAATGAATGTACACACAGGTCGCAATCAAGTATATTTACATTGCTGCATAGCCTTAAAGGAATTCACACACCTGCATCACCCCAAAATCCTCTTCACGTATTCAGCCAATGAATCAAAATAAAACGCTTTATTTGGAACTTTTGCTTGGGGAGGAAAATGTCCTACATGCACCCATCCACGTCACAAGGGGCTCAACCACCTGCTCTGGGCAAATACAGCATAAGGGTGGGTCACTCTGGCAACAGTGTCTTATTGAAGGCAAAATGTACCCAAAACAACAAAAAGTCCAAGTGCTGCTTGACAGCACTTGTTACATCACAGAAGTACACGCACGAATAAGGCCAACACCCACAGCCCCATCCCTTTCCCTGTGACACGGGGGATTTACGTAAAGGAGCAACCTGAGTGGTCCCAATCCAAGGTAGACACTCAAGTCCCTTGAAGAAGTAAAATCATTTCTTATACTGAGGGTGCACACATGCTTTTCTAATAGGGATAGGTGCACTCACCAGGGCAGCAATAACTGGTTTGAAAGGAATTATATTTCAGCGAGAAATAGATAACACAGATATTCCCTAATATTTAGGAGTGCAAATTCAGCTAAGAGATTCTTCAATTGCACGAAACAGAGAACACATGCTATAATCAGTTAGGGTACACTCTTGGGGCCGCATATATATTTTTGTCCATATCTGTAATGCAAAGGAATGTAATTTGCATGCACTTTTATCTTTACTGCGTGGCAGAGAGGAGCCAAATATGCTTGATCACTCAGGCAAAGTGGCTTGCACGCAAACCTTTGATGATGCATTTTTCTCGTGAAATGCAGCCGGGAAGATGTGCGCCAAGCAATAGAGTAGACAGGAAGGAATGTCTTTTCGAGATACACACCGCAATACCAGTGTCATCACGGGTCCAGATACCTAATTTCAGTACTCTGGAGGGTCTGATGGGGACACTATTCGCATCAAAGCTCAGGGATCGTTTGTTTCTGCGCTTGGTCCTAGCTGAGTGGTGCAGCTCAGGGTTCACAGGGCTCAGCGAGACCTTGTTTCTGCTCTTGGTACTCAGGGGAGTGATGCAGCCCACTGTTATTGCGGTGATTGTCCTAGGCCCCATTCTACATTCGTTGTGTTAAAGTAAAGAAAAGTAGTGCCCGGGCTGATGTCACCAGTTATAAAGGCTCTGCTGTTAAAACCCACAGCGCTGGTATACACAGGACCATTCTCAGATGAAGACCATGTCTTTAGCCTGAGTGAGCCCACTGCCTGGTACAAGAGAGAGCACTATATTCTACCCTCATTTTCGGGCAACAGAATGCATTATTTCTAAGTGGGTGAAAGTATCCCCAAAGTACAGCCATACTCGTAGACTTGAAGCAAACACTACTTCTATCACATGCTTATCAAGTCCAATATCTATAATACAAGCATTTCTAATGAAGATGATCTAATAACAATAAGTAAAATATCAATGCAATCTATGTAGCAGTCAAAACAAACGGAATGGTCTATTATTATTATTATATATTGAGATGAATCCACCTGAAATAAGATAAAAGGCTGCAGTGGCTGTACTGTACATCTGCAGGCTGTAAACATACATCTGTCTTGGCAATAAAGGGAACTGTATCATCAGCCACATGTAGGCAGAGACAGACAGACAGGAGGGCTGCCTGGAAGGTCACAGGAAGCGTTCCCTTGGAACACATCCGGTCGGGTGGCACTGCCTTTCTTGGTTCCTTACGATCAGGCTGTGTGAAGGAGCTATCATAGGCCCAGACGTGGGTCCGTTGCTCTCCATGCCACTGGAGTCAAGCTAGCCTGTCTGATGAGGGGTGAAACCCAGAAACCGGTCCTAGGATGCTTGTTTCCAGTCCAGGGAGGGCCTGGCAGTGCGGGCTGGACTGTTCCCATTGGGCTCAGGGTAAAGACTGAATTGCATATGGCTGGGTTCAAACTGGAATGGCACGGGGAGCAAAAAAACAATGGATTTAGGCCCAGATCTCTGAACTGGAGTGAATGTATGACATTGTTCTGCATTCTGTCCATCAATTGTTGTTTTTGTATTTGTCACAGCGAGTGGGATGGGTATGCCCAGATGTGGGTCCCGTGCTCTCCATGCCACTGGAGTCAAGCTATCCTGGCTGATGAGGGGTGAAACCCCAAAACCGGTCCTAGGATTCTTGTTTCCAGTCCAGGGAGGACCTGGCCTGGCAGTTCGGGCTGGACTGTTCCCATTGGGCGCAGGGTCAAGACTGATTTGCATAGGGCTGGGTTGAAACTGGAATGGCATGGGGAGCAAAAAAACGCTAAATTTAGGCCCAGATCTCTGTACTGGGGTGAATGTATGATATTGTTCTACATTCTGTCCATCAATTGTTGTTTTTGCATTTGCCTGAATGGATAGGCACAGAGCGTGCTATTGGGTTTGCAGCTCTCCAGGTCACAGGGAAGAATGTGCCCATAAAGTGTCTCCGGCTCAACAGCTTGGCTGAAAGTGAAAGAGCCTTAGGTCAGGGTACACTGGATTCAAACAAGGGAGAGGTTTTCTGATATGAAATTTAATAAAGAGGTGTGGTTATTAATCTATAGTATCAAGGTCAACCTCAGGTGGTGGAAGACAAGAAGCTCCCACAATGCTTTGGGTTGAGATGGTCATCTGTTACAAAGGGTCAATGTGACGCTTCAAAGACACACACACAGAGGCCTCATGCCCTTTCAGACTGTCTTTGTGCAGCTCCTGTTAGCAGTCACAGCGAAATGCACAATTCTAACTCTTTCTATCAATCTTCACCCTACCTACTGGGCCAGAAGCAAACATTCACCAGCAGCCTGCACCCAACATGCCAGTTCCTGCCGGAAACCCACGTTAAGAAAGAACCCAGGCATGCCTTCCCCTCACCAGTCACCCTAGTGCGCCAGCCTCGGTGATCGAATGCCAGCAGATGCTACTTTACTTGTATTGCATATGCTCTTATTACGCATTTACATACGCATTTTCCGCTTGCGTGATACAGGCACATATAGGCCCATCCCTCCACTGAAGACGCTCTTTTTGAAGGCAATCAGCAACATCCGTGCAGTGGGCAATCCACAGTCCCAAAGCATGGAAACAAAGGGCAACGATTAACCATATATTTGAAAATATTGCTAGGACTAATGTCAAGGTCATGCTCATTAATGCTTTTCATATTTGCATTTTGAAAAGAGTAGCTGCTATTCATAACGCCAAGGCATGGTCTCAAACCCATTGCAACCGAGCACAGCTTTCCAACAGACACCATATGACAGCAGCGATAAACCTCACCCACAAGGTAACAAACATAACTCGCACCTTGTTCACATGACATTCCGACCACATTAATCCATTTGCAAGTGCTTCAAATAAAAGATATCCAATACAGGATTTAAATTCATGACCTGTGGATCACAGCGAATGTCAGAAGCAGGGAAACAGCCTTTACAACCAGTGGCGGCTCCTCCGCTATGGCGGACGAGTGTCTCCCCACTGCTTTTAAGCAGTGCGAAGTAGAAACATAAAATGATAATAACTTTGAGTTATTATCATTTTATGCTTGTGCTGCTTTGTGGGCGGGTAGGCGGGGCTGCTCTGCTCTCGGAGCAGGGCAGGGGAGGAGTGGTGACCTTACTGACCTCAAAGGAAGTGACAACGTATGACCTTTGACCCTGAATCTTCCCAGGCAGTGATGTGACTTGACCTTAACCCAGATTACATCAGAATAATTGACATCACTGAAGTTAGTTTATAAATGTGTCATTAATATAAAACTACAACACAAAGACACTTTTGGATCCACATATTTAGGGTGCTGACACAACCTTTGAAAATGGTGGGGTGTATATAATGCAATACTCGCCCTACTGACCAAAACGAATGGACCAGAGACTCACTCTTACCCTCACTCTATCATTCTCACTCATCCTGATTCACTCATACTCATTGACATGTAATCAAATTTATTGCTACTTCTATAACTGCCTGCTACTTGCACTCACACACCTATGCTCACATACAAACAATTGCATATAAACACTTCCTCACCTGGAAGCTTGCACACAACATACATTAAACAAGCATTGGCATAGCCAATAGGTCTCGCCTTTGGGACCTTATAAGTGTTTAGCCATGCAACACTTGATGTTGTTGCACCAAGGATATTGTGCTGGATAACTAAACACTTATAAGGTCCCAAAGGCGAGACCTATTGGCTATGCCAATGCTTGCAGTCATTCTACATAGAGTTGGCACTGATGAAATTTGACCAATTCTGTTGGAAAAGCAGAAGGAAAATCTCATCTATTCAACATGAACAATAAGCGAGACAGTTTCTGCAGACAGCAGTAGCCTGGGGCTTGTGGGAAATATAAAAAATAGGGTTCGAGGCGGACAAATTTGGTAAGGGGGTTCCTTATGCCCTAGGAAGATCAAATGTTTTTTTCACATTATTCCCTTTAAAGGACAAAATCCCTCACTCACCATAAGGTGACATGCTTCATGCAGGCTCTATATGGGCCCGAGGTACCGACGGACAGAGCGGTGCCTCCATCCTGAGCTGTTGCCAGGCTGAGGTAGAGTTCTTTACCTAGCTTTTGCGGGTTTCTTTACCGTCCGGAGCATTTGGGGCTCTGAACACATTCAGTTTTTGTATCCTTTATTTGTATTTTCACTTGAGTACTGGCAGCAGCATTGTTTAGGTCCTGAAGAAAGCCTTGCCCGATTTTTGGGGCATATAGGCTGAAACATGTCGACCATTAATGACCATTAATTCATCAAACATTATTGCGACTAACATTAACGTCGCTGTTGCACTATTGTTTTTAATCCTAGCAGAGGGTGCCCTTTAATAAAATTTACACATGACGCCCCCTAGCTAGTTTTATTTTCACTTTTCTCTACACCATTTTTCTTGTTTTGCGCTGCGTCCTCGTTCACACTAATTTACTCATCTATGTGGATTTAGAATATCCTTAATATCAGACATTCAAAAACATCCCTGAGCTCCTCCCTCTCATAGAGGGGTTGTAGCCCTCGAAGGAACTAGGTTTTTCCTTTGAGAGGAGAATCCCATATGATGAAGCATGTCACCTTATGGTGAGTGAGGGATTTCGTCCTTTAAAGGGAATCTCCCACAGTTTCTTCTGTGTGGAATAATCTATGGCTTAATCATTGTTCTTTCCATTTTTATAGACCCAAGGATTTTCTATTGTCTTTATACATTAAATAGCACCCAGCAGTGAACGTTGCTAGGCCATCATAAAGACATTAGTGATTGGCTGAATGAAAGACGAATGAAAGACGCCTCTCCAGACAACATGTGACTTCAGTACTTCTTCGAAGCATTGCAGGGCCCATATCCTTTTCCACCATGGCCGACTGTTCAGCAGCTAAAAACCATGAAAAACCATGAAGAAAATTCACCTGACCGCACTTTCTCTGTCCACCCCCCAACAGCAGTTTGTCAAAGAGTGTAACGGGGCTGTCTTGTACCCCTCCCTACCTTTACAGAAGCGGGACTGGAAAGCTCCCAGCCCTGAGATTCTAAGATAACAACAGGAGCACAAACTTTACATTTTGGAGGAGATGGTTCTGGCGTGAAAAGAGAAGGGCCGTCCTTGCTCACAACCTCCTGCTTTCGTGACAAAATTCGCCAGTTTGGAGGGGGACCTCCCACATATTCTTAACTTGTAGATTAAGTAACAAGGAAAACAAGCATTGGCATAGCCAATAGGTTTAGCCTTTGGGGCCGTATTAGGGAGAGAGGTGGGACTGGATTTAGGTGGAGGGAGAGAGGGGCGGAGTGGAGGTGGAGGGAGAGAGGGGGAGTAGCGGGAGAGAGGGGGGAGTGGAGGTGGAGGAAGAGAGGGGGAGTGGAGGAACAGGAGGAGTGGAGGAGCAGGAGAATGGAGGAGCAGGGGGGAGTGGGGGCAGGCGGAATGGAAACTTTAGCAGGGCAGAAACCTGTACTGGGAGGGTTCATAAGTACTGTGCATGTGCACATTCATTATGCAGCAAAACACTGTTTCTTGTTTGGTATATCTGGAGAACTGAGTTCCCTCTAGGGCCACTTAATTTTGGGTCAAGGAACAGCAGCAGTCATCCATCCCCGCCGGGCCTGCTAATGTGCTGGGCCCCGCATCAGAACCCCCGAGCCCTTTCCCTGCATTTCACCTCGCGCACAGGTCCTATCTTTTGCTTGAGGAGGTCACCTCTGTCTCCAGCGGGGCCATTCTGCAGAGTCAGGCAGACCGTCTTCACGTGCTCATGCGGAGGCAAAGGAAAGTGAAATCAAAGATGAGGGGTGAGGAAGAAACTGCGTGCGCATTACGGGGGGGTTTTGGTGGGGTGGGGGTAAGTCCTTGTTCATGAAGCCAGCCAAAGGGAACGATGCACTGAAGGAGACGAGGAGCGATCTCCGAGACGGACATCCCCCTCCCTGATACACACTGCCGAGCTGAGTCCCACCAGGGCGGAATGAAACTGTGAAAAACACCACAACACTGACAACTGCAGAACAGACTGAGCGTGTAAGTGCGCCAAGACAGGACGGCATCTCTCACAGCATGAAAGCACCACCGCCCTCCCCACATCCATACCTCCATCCATCCGAGAGCGGCGGTGCGAGCATTAGTTCCTACAAGGCCTCTTCATTTACATAACTTGTCCCTTCGAAGCCACTGGAATATTTTAATTTAGAAAGCACCCAATCAAACCTATTATTATGCAATATTCCATGTAAAAAGTATCAAATTCCTCCCTCCAGCACTGGTGGCAACAATTAGTTTTCCACATCGCGTTCCACAAGCGTTTATATTGTATATCAATGGGGACAAACAAATGCTGCTTTTTACATCACTGGCTGGAAAGCGCAAAATAAACTTGGATCTAATACGCCATGCTGCTGCTGCAGCATTACAAATGCATTTAATCAGCGCGCGCCTCGCGCTGAAAGTAAAAAAAGCAGCAGGGGGAGGGAAGAGAAGAGGGGGCCTGCGCATGATTGATTCCCTTGCGGGAGCGAGCAGGAACCATCTGTTTGTAATTAACAGATGGTTTGAAAGCTCGCTCCCGCAAGGGAAACGCCAAACGTGCACGCGTTGCCATTCAAAGCAATGCAACGCGTGCACGTTTTTGCCTGCAAAGCTGTGTCGATTACAAAAGGTCTTTTTCCCGAGACCTAAAAATGTTTTTTACTTCCTAATGCTCCAATTTGTATTACACTAATAGTGAATAATATACAATTATTCACCGTTGGCGTAATTATAAAGGAGCTAAAATACAAGGCGGACGAAACCGGCCCTGTCTCCTTGGCACCGCTCCTCACTGGTACATAGTATCATAAAACACATGCAAGCTCACCGCAGTGTGGGGGGAATTCTCTTTAGTGGCGTAGTTTAATGGGGCTAAAGGTGTAGAAAATGGGGGTCTGTGTCAAGGTGACAGTCAATTTGTACACTGCCCTAAACTTTAAAACCCAGCAGCATAAGATCCAAGTCAGATCCATATATATTAATGATCTCAGCTTCAACTTGTCAAAAGGAGGTTGATCTTGGGCAATCACAAAACATATGCTCCGAGTTTGTTTGCTGATCACCCACATCAGGGGCTGAATAACGTAGTGAAATATCCTGAAGAATTGCATTCTCAGCCAATTAGCTGTTGCCATCTTTTTCTAAAGAAAATGTTATCCAAACCAGTTTCCATTGATCCGGATTATCATTAGGGCCTATTTAAGGGGAACATGAACAAGAGATAAGCCCCGAAGCTTGAAAATCAGCAAAAGAGAAATGAATGGAAAAGCTGCATCTTTCATTCATATTAACACTGAAGTGGACAAAATTTAAAAAGAGTGCTCCTTACAACGATCCCATAAACTAATTCCCTTAGGGACTGGATCTGGCCCACAATAGCAACTGGCTCCTATTACAAGACGATTTCCATGGCAGGATGCTCCTACTTTAAATTACTTCTGTGATTTGGAGATCATGGAGTATATAGGGACCATTCCAGGATATGCATTTTTACGAAGATGGTGACAAATCCTACACCATATCAGCCCTTTCCTCGCCAGCCCTATCAGTGCTGAAGACAAGCCAGTTTTTAGCTTTCAGGTCCAGTAGTAAATCCTGACCCGCTGTAGAATTCTACTCTTGGAGTGGACAGTGTTCCTCTCCACTTTGCACCTGCAGTTTTGGTACTTCAGACAAGAATCAACCAAAACTGTGTAACATTTCTAACCTTACTCTCAATACTTCTGAGCGTTCTCCCCACCTAAGTCTTCTGGGATTCTTCTGTCCTCAGTCTGCCAAGGTGCAGTCCTAACATGTCATTTGGAAGCAATCAGACAGAGAATTCAGAAGCAATTCCCTCTTTACTGCAAATAATCAGTAGCTAGAGCAGCCAATACCCTGCCCTGCACATGACTGTCAGCACTTCCACTCTCCATCTCAGTCCAGTTTTTAATTTGAGTATTGGGAAAATTCTCTTCAAATTGCAACATTCCCTTAAGTGGACTAGCAAATCAAGTTTTCATTGACTTGCCTTCACCTATCCTATGCCAGAAGAGGGGTTGCTCGGTAGATGGTCTATACCAGGCTTCCCAGGTGTGCCATCTTTTCAAAGGCTCCAGGTGTGCCACATATGGAATGCTTTATTGGCCTTCACAAAGGACCTTCCATTGTTCTCCTGGTTCTCACCTTCCTTTTGCATAGATCCCAACACAACATCAGAGACGCCAAGCTATTTACATAATTTCATTTTTTGTCTGTATTAACAATGTTTTTCAACGGTGCTGTTGGTAGTTGAGCAGCACTGCCCCCTCGAGCACGACCAGATCAGGTGTGGCAGAGATAGAAGCAGTGCGGGCTCCCTTCTGCTTGAGTGGCAAATAGTTTCCAAATCAGACCCAGGGCCTTCAAGCGTGGTCTCCCTCAGCACTTCCATGTACCAAGCAGTGGGCCCAGTCCGGCTTTCCAGCTCATGCTTAGCATGCACTCTGTGTCATCTGAGTCGGACTCTCTGCTCACTAAGCTCCTGCTTGTTGCTACCATATCCTTGGGAGCAAATGGAGGCTGACAGAATAAAGGAGGCGAGGGTGAGCGAAAAGAATAGGCATAGGAGCTAGTATCCTTACTTTCACAAATTGTATACATCTGAACGTTCAGGAAGGGCTCTGCAACAGTGCTTTTGGGCTTAACCAGCAAGCGCTCCCCGATGAGCTTCATGCCTATCGTTTTCCTTGAAAACCAGATATAATTTTGTATCTAAAAAGTAATTCCGTGGAAAGTTTTTTTTACCTTAGCAATGACATCCAATAAGTTGTCTCAAATGTCTAGATCTTTCAACTCTGGCCTCCAAGGAGCCAGACTCATAGACTAAGATTGTATGGTTGAAGATGAGTAATTCTGATTGGGGGAACTCAGATATTTAGTGAGGTTACATGGATAAAAATGTGTTTGATTTTAACAGCAGCAATCAGACATTTTTGGCAGAGTTGTCTTTGACCATAAAGAATGCAGTTGGTGCTTTTGTTCAGGAAAGACAGTCATCCCAAGAGCTTTTACTTGTCTCCATTGTAGAGAGGATAGGTAAGCATTTGCCTATGTGTATGATGTAATGTATCTATGGGGTTAGCTGCACCAGTACAATACCATTATCTTGCACAAGCAGACTCTAGATATGTGATCTAAATATATCATCAGTTATTACCCTCCAATCTCTGCTACGTGTAGAGCAGAGAATAAAACAATTCTGACTTCCACAAGGCATGCTTTCTTCATAGAAGAGCAAAGTTTTCAAACAGTCTGTAGAGTACAATGGTATGGGTTGTAATAAGTCCACCTGTTGTTCTGAATGCAACACAGAATGTTCTGCAAAGCTAAGTAACCTGCTCTGACATGTAAAATGTTGACGTTAAGGTCAATCTCCACCCATGTGAATGCAACTTTATTTACATTTATTGAAGTTCGATATGTGCATGAACCAGGACCTGAAAGGGCGTAAGAGTGCTTAGGAGGGTTTTAACATAGTTTAAAATCTTGACACAGGAGGTCATAGAAAAACACACATTATACTCCTCAAAGTGTCAAACTAAAATATTCTTATACAGTTGAGATATAACACTATGTAATGATAATCAAGATTGGCACATGCAACAATATCCTCAGACATAAACTGAAATTGACAGCAGAGGAAGAAGGGTATGTGAAAAGGACTGTGTGCCATTGTAGAGTCCATGATTTAGAGGTAAGAAGAAAAGAAAGAAAAGTCTCCACCATTGGTCTTCATTCAATTGAGGAGTTGTATTTGTTAATAGGACACTTCCTGAAGCTATGGTGGTACTCCCAGTTGTACATAGTGATGGTCCCACTTTACAAGCAAGAAGTGACCAACAATAAAGATGTTCTGGTAAGTTTTTAGGTGCTTGATTCTGGAAACCCAATCTTTTCATATAATAATGAAACAGCCTCATACCTAGTTTAGATATACAGCAAGAAGTATGTGAGACAAAAATATGAGATACTGACCAAGATCTCTGCTCTGGAGAAGAACCCCTGTGCAGGAAATTATCCCAAGAAGAAGCAACTAAAATGTATGCTAATATACTGACAAGTTAAAACAGTGACCATACCTGTGAGAAAGTGGATGGTTGGTTGTGGTGGATAGTAGTCCACCACAGTAATAATGTCACTACTAGTGTAAGGTCCAGTAAAGGTTTCAGTAGTTCGAACCTGAACTTAGCCTTTGGTAACTATGGCGCAGAGCAGATGGGCTTAACTTTAGAAAATGTGTAAAGCATTTAGAAGTACCAAAAACAGTTAAAAAGTCGAAAACAAAACTCAATAAAAATCCCACTATTATAATAAACAAAATGACACCAAAACAACAAAAATCCAATAAGAGGAGATATTAATTTTTTACGTTTCAAATAAAATAGCGCCAAAAAGCATTGAATGCCAACCGCAGTGATCTGGTTGCACTTGACCAGTACCTAGGAACAATTTAAGGCTGACAACAATGGAGCATGGGTCGGATACAGAGACCAGGTTCATCCCAGTCGGACGTTTTACCTTCTGACATAGTCTCTGCAAATTAAAGTCAAAAATCCTCAGGGGGCAAGGCAGCAAGCTGTGGGTGACAAGGGCTACATGAGGCTAGATAGGCGACAGAAGAAGCCCTAGTGGACTGGTTAAATTTTGCCTGGATAGCTCTGACCAGGAGAAATTGAAAATTTGAGCCAGGTGAACATCCTTCGCTAACTGGACACTTCGCCTGGTGAAGATTTCTGCATTCGGAAATAGCCACATTTTTGAAGCTCTGATTCCTCCACCAAGAGGCAAGGCTGCAAGCAGTAGCCGAACAGGGCTCAACAAGGCTGGATATCATCGCCGCAATGTCCTGCTGAAATGTCTTTGCTTCTGCAAAAAAGATCATAGTGTGAGCAACCTCAGTCTCTTTGGCCCAGCAACAATACACCTTTGTCAGACTGACTTGGTAAGTTTGTCCCTGTCCTTCGAAGGTCATTGGAGCCAAAAAGTTTCTAAGTCTCAGGTTTCTCAGGATGTTAGGAGAAGTACAATTTGACACACCCAATGGTCCCAGTACCTTAGGAAAAGCACCTCGGTGGTCAAGATTTACTCCAGCAGAAGTCACCAGCAGGGTCCAGGGCTAGTCCAGTTGGGGCTGGTCAGCTGGAATCTTCAGGAAAAACTAGTTCTAGCATCTTGTTGTGCCCCTGTAGCTCAACAGGAGTTTAGACAACTGACCCTTGGATTTTCTTTGTTCTGGATACAAGTGGGAGCAGGTCCAGCCTTCCAGGTCTTTGCATTGGTCTCAGCAGAAGGTTCACCCCTTCTTCTGCCATCCACAGATTTCATAGTGTTCTGAATAGGATGCCCTGGTGTGCCACATTTATGCTTGGCACTAGACTGTAAGGGTGATTCCTGGCCTCTACCTAACCAACTGGGAAAATGTTCCCAGGGGAAATCCTACTCACTTTTGCAACAGTTCCAGTGTGCCCTACTGCAAACAATCCCACAGGGCTCATCACTACCTAAATCCAACATGGCAGGCCCTGTCTTCCCCTGTGCAGAGTTCCTATGCCCACCCTACAGGTGTGGCTAATGAAATGAGCAACCCTTCCTCCGAGGTCACTCAAAACTGGTTCTGCAGGCAGCTCCTCTCCCTCTGGAATTTGTGCATGGTTGAATAGAGGAACAAGTGAGGGGGTAGGCCCAAGTGATAACTATATTTGTCCTGTGACGGGTAGGCCCCTTTGAAGTTAATGAAGTTCCTGGGCACATTCCGATGGTCATTCTGTCAAAGGAACAGAACACTTCCCCACACGTAAGTCCTTTGTCTCAGCTCTGGGAGCAAGTTTGCACCTCATCAACGGGCTATTCAGCTCCTGGGTGACAGTTGGAAGCTCAAGCCTAAATGCTATGGGGAGGTACATTTTGGAAAATATTTTGATCAAACCTGATTTTCCCAGTGAATTTGGCATGCAATAAACATTTAAACAGTACAAAATTGAACTCTGCAGGAGTTTCCAAAGTGAAGATAACATTATTTAATTTTAATATTGTACCCCAATGCATTGCTATAGAACAGTTAACTCTGCTACAGTGAACATAGCTTTTGACCATAAGGCCATGTTTTATGTTAAACTTTTACATGTCCTACTTTTAAATGCCATGCACCTTGCCTTATTGGGCATTAAGGCCTACTTAGGGGTGACTTACTAATACTTAAAAGGATGGTTTAAGCACGTAAAAGGGGCTATTTTGGCAGGTTGAATTTGCAGTTTTATACCTGCACAGGCAGGCTACAGTGATAAGCCTGCAATCATGTTTTGCACTGTCACTCTAGTGGTAGCACAATGTGTGCTGCAGTCTGCTAGGGACATTTAACTTACAGACCATGTGTACATTTTGTACCATATACTAGAGACTTCTGGTAAGCTAAATAAAAAAAATAATCTGAGTCTTCTGAAGTTCACAGCCATTAGTGGCACACATGTGATGAATATTCTTGGAGAGGCCTGAGATCAAAACACCTCAGCTTAAATAGGCAATGTTCTCTCATCACTACAAACCCCAGGAATTTATTAAAACTGTGATGCACCATTATATAATGTGCACACATCTAAACACTCTGGAACCTATTCACCAAGGTAAATTTACATGTGTATCTTCATTATGAGTAAATTTACTTTTATACTCTCATGATTTATTCTTTTACTTTTGAGTAGCTTAACTACTTTTAGCTATTTAACATTTCAGAGTGTAAAATTACTCAAAAATGTAGACTTGCATGTCTTCACCCCTGAAATCAGGGTGTGGATCCAAAGTTACAAATGTAATGTTACTACTTGTACCTTCGCACTCCTAGGTGGAGCTCTATGACATCGGGGCAGGGCCCTTCTTATGATAAATTAGACACAAATTGTAAAAGGTCATTAAACTTTTTAAAAAAATGCTAAAAATAATTTTAAGTTAAATATTAATGTAAATTCATTTTATATATTTGTTGTAAATGTAGAACAAAAAAAATGCTATAGCTCTATTAATGTAATTT
This sequence comes from Calotriton arnoldi, assembly GCA_963921515.1. Lineage (NCBI taxonomy): Eukaryota > Metazoa > Chordata > Amphibia > Caudata > Salamandridae > Calotriton > Calotriton arnoldi. The sequence goes on along the minus strand of CAWUFW010005229.1, from coordinate 1,109,725 downwards.
TAAATTAAACATTTAATTCATTTAAATAAAGGAAATGAAAATAATTTTTTTAAGATTTATTACAAACACTCTAAAATGTTGATATTTATTATCCCACAAAAAAAATTGCTGAAAGTTATTATAGAGTTAGCTCAAATCATGTAATTTTTTAAAAATAACATTTATTTTGAAATTAAAGAAAGTTATTAAAATGTATATTAATATACATTTATATAACAAAAACAACACTCTGAATCTAGTGTCCACCCACACTTGAGCTACACCAGCAAAGAATATCTAGACGTGGTAGTTGAGATTGTGAACAATGACATACACACCAGACTGTTTAGAAAATCCACGTCTAGGAACAGCCTCCTCCATGCCCTTAGGGGTCATACGGAAAATTTGAAGTGGAGCATCCCTTACGGTGAGCTCCTCCAGGCAAGGAGAACGGCAGCACTGATGAGGCACACCAAGCAGAAGAGAACATAATGATTGGCAGGTTTAGAGAAAGAGGGTACTCAGAATGGCTGTTGACGAAAACCATTACACGAGTCAACACAGTTGACAGGGAACAGCTACTTTTAAACAACACCATTCCTGAAATCGAGAAATCTATTCCCAGGCAAATACTTACCTATAACACCAATTCTAAGAGGGTAAAACACATCTTGTCCAAGAATAGGCCCATCCTTAGAAATGACCCAGTGATTAGCCAAGAGACTGGAAAGCATCCCAGCATTACTTTTCGCAAAGCCAAATTCTTTAGGGACATACTTGTCAGGAGTGATATCGCCCTCAGCAAAGGTATCAGTCAACACAGCCTTAAAGGTTTTTATCCGTGCGGTCAGTGTAAGGCATGCCGAGGGAGCAACATCATCAAGACCTACTCCACATTCAATGGAAACACACACAACATTCACCAATTTCTGATGTTCAGCACCAACCTTGTGATTTATGCCCTGGTATGTCATGCAGCTTAAGATACATTGGCAGCACTGTGTTTGCAGCCAAAAAGAGAGTCTTGGAACACCTTAGGGCCATTGAGCACAATGACCCTAAGTACTCTGTGGCAAGGTATTTCCACAACAAACACTGTGGCGACCGTTATTTACTTACTTTCTTCATCATTGAACATATCCCATTGTGCCCTACAAATGGGGATTGTGTTCTGAGGATGAGAAAGAGGGAGTCAGAGTTGATCATTGATTTAAACACACTGCATCCTGGTGGACTCAATCAGGACGAGGAATCAAATGTCTAGCTGTAAAACAACTGATGCTATGCAACACAGTGTTTTTAATGTTACAACTTTTTAACAATGCCTCTTATTTGCATTTCTGTGAAAGGGTGTTCAGTGCACTCCTCTGTACTAATACTAATTGCAGTTCATTGTGTGTGTTTTTACAGGAGGAAAGGAAGGGGTACTCAAGGACATGGCATACATATTCACTGAATGAGTCCCCTACCATTTTCTTCATCTACTGTGACCGTGCTCTCTCACGTTTCAGATAAGACTTTGGTTGTACTTCTCATTTTTCAATATTTTATGTCTGTGTTATGTTTCTGATTGGCATTGTGCGTGAGTCTCCTGGACTTGGGCCTCATTGAATATGTACATATATAACTAAATGTGTTAGTAAATATGTAGTGATAGCATTATGTTATATGACAGCTGCTATATCCGTGCCACTACTACTAGATTTACATTTGGGACACTGTGCCCACCTGTGCGTTATGTGCAGAGTCTCCCAGTCCCATCATGCTCCCACAGGGTAACTCACGTGAGGCATCATTGTCTGTCTTTTGCAGTGAACATAGCATGTCCATGTGTTCGCTTTACAAGGTATTGATCATGATTTACATTACTCAGTTGGCTATCATGCAGGGCTCCTATGTGGTCCTTGCTTCCCCATGAGGCCTAGCTCATGCTTTTACATCGCCACCGTGCATCTTCCCCTTGTCATATTCTGCACCAGCATCTTTTACACTATCACTGAGTGCTTTTTTGGTGTTTGCAGCATCTGCTAAGTGGAGCACCTATGGGACGTTTTCGTGTCCCGGTTCCTGTCTACCCTGAGACTTGTTTATTCTACCTAATTGTCCTCATCCGACCATGCCTCCCTTTTTGCACTGGGCACACACCACGCGTTCACCGGATACCTGTCAACACGTATTGTCAACACACATGCCGCGTCTTCTATGGCACTGCGACCGCAGTTATCCTTCTCTTTCTTTTTTCTTTTCCCAACACAGCTCCTTCATCTGACTGCCACTCACGCCCCAGTCACCAGGCCAGTAGCACACTGGTATCTGACACGACATGAAATTGAGTAACTTTGATATGCCTGCGCTTCCTGTTGCATGTGGTCATACTCCATTTCCCAGCATGCATCATCCTGAGTTCCCTCGGGTATCTGCGATATCTCTTGGGTCCCGATTACAGCCAGTATACACTTTCTATTCTTAAACGCCCCACTTGTAGCTCTCACAAGTAACAAAGCACACTGCGGGACATTGATGGTCATATACTGAACACCTTAGGCGCATTGGGACGCTTGTTTTCAATTGTTTTCTTTACTACTGTTGCCTTGTGCTGTATTACGACCATTTTAACAACTAGACCGCTGACTGCGGGTCTAAGAGTATGCTCTATTTCATTACTATGATTATTGACCGAGCACCATTTCACAGAGCAGAGTATTATGATTTTTTCCCCCACAGTGTCATGTTGATTGATTAATAGATTAAAAAAATTCGTGGTGTATGAATTTCGTCTTTTCATGATGTATATTCTATGCCTATGCTTACAGTTGACTGTTCTCACTAATGGGTGATATAAGCACTGGGATTCACCTAAAACATGTACATGTGATCAAGGCCACAGGGATGGCTGAAACAAGTCTTGATGGAAGTAAAGCAAAGTTTTCCACGTAACTCTGTTGAGCATCTTTCTCTGGTATTTGAAGAGAGAGAGAGAGAGAGAGAGAGAGAGAGAGAGAGAGAGAGAGAGAGAGAGAGAGAGAGAGAGAGAGAGAGAGAGAGAGAGAGAGAGAGAGAGAGAGAGAGAGAGAGAGAGAGAGAGAGAGAGAGAGAGAGATATATATATATATATATATATATATATATATATATATATATATATATATATATATACTTACCCCTGGTCTGAGCTGGAGTACATTTACCACTGTATTGAGTTCTTTTTGATTGGTTTAACTATAGAAGTGCACTTTGTAAATTGGAATGGCTTAGTCTTTCGTAAGTGGGTGCATGGCCCTCCCTTAACAACTCATTTCCTGTCTCTTAACCCCATCTTACTCCTCCCTAAACCCTTCCCATTTAGTAGAAGGTGTTCCCCATTTTCCAATCAGTCCCCCTTGTTCTATCCCACATTTACTCTTAAAACGTAGATACATGTTCAGAAATCTCTGCATTTGGAGAGATTTCCTCAAATAAAAGACAGAAGCTGAGGTGGAGACGTCCGTACGTAGGTTTGTGAATAGCATTTTGTAATATGTGAGCAGTACTATTGTTGTACTACTAAACGTACCTCCGAATTCAAGCTGTGAATAGGCCCCTAACTATTGTTTTATTAAATGTCTGGATTGTCGAACTAAAGTTAGAATTGTGTTTCTTGCCGTTGGCTGTTTATTAAAATTTCAGGGTTACAAGATGAGCTCCAACGAACTGGAAACAGTTTACCAACATTAAGGCATCTGTCAAAATGACAAAGTTTCCCCCCTCATCCATATCTATTGTTCTATAAAATCAAGAGCAAAGAAAAGAAAGCAAGGACCATGATTCAGTAAATACTAAATTTAATTAGGAATTTAATTGTCTCCTGAACTCCAATGTCTATAGTAATTAATTTCACAGGTTAAAGACAACAAAGTGGCAATGCAATTATAAGGTCCTAAAACATTATGGATTAGATATCACTGCTTCTTCAAATTGTTTTCATATGCTAATACTCGTTGCCTGTCCCCATAAAGGACAGCAACAAATTTAGCAGTTTCCATCATGCAGAGAACTATTCTCCCAGTTCAACCATGAAAGCGATGTGCGCTTCTAGTTCCTTTAATTTCCAGAAGTACACAATAGGAGCTTCAATAATATAAATACATGTCCATCGACTGTTTCATAATGCCCAGTCATTCATATTACCTCCTCCCAACATTGCACATACAATGCCAACTTCCATAATGCAAAGCAATATCCCCCATATTGGCAAGTAATATACAGAGCTTGTTACCATAATGTTCGTTAATACATATTGGCATTTTTTAATGCCCAGTAATGTATGTTGCCAGTTTCCAGTAGCTGCATATCCCGGGAACCACGCCAGGTGTAGCAAAAGACATTTATTGATACTGTCATTTTCCTTAAGCCATAGCCAGTTTCAATAACAGCAAAGACAAGGAAATCGATCTGACTGTTCTGGCTCTACATTGGCATAACTGTCACTTTGGTAAAACAACTATTTATGTGCAAAGTCTCTGCATAGTTGTAGAAATATGGGATGCACGAGTGAAAGAAGCCCATGTTTCCTGCAGCAAGGCAGTAGGACATATTACTATTGTACACCTGGAAACCTTAATTCCGTAACCTTCGGTATGAAAGTGACATCAGAAACAGTGGCGCAGCTTGCCCATTGGCCGCCCGTGGCGGCCCCTGCGTTTGCATTGAAGAGCAGTGGGGTGGGGGGGGTGGGGTGGGGGGCTTGCGTTTGCCGCCCCGAGATGGCATGTAAGAGCGGGGGAGGCTGCCGCCCCCAAAACTCGTGCCACCCCTTGGGGCCCCTTGCTACGCCAATTTGCAGAACATGGGCATCTGCTCTAAAAAGTCAAGCGATGACCTTAGATTTTTGTTCCTTTTAATGCTTTTACTAGTTTGGGACTGTGAAATGTATTCTGTCCACACTCAGATGCATACCTGACAGAAGGGATCCACAGCATTAGAAGGGCACTTGACGTTCCCCTCTTAGGTGGAGCTGATCACATTGGGCTCTGAATAGCTCTTGCTAATCACATCTCCTTTCGGGCTGTATGGCAGGAACATAACACTAGAGCAGAGGAGGGCGAGTTTATAATGATAATTTCTCTTGTTTGACCCTTTGGAACATACCTTTCTCTGGATGAAGGGTGGAGAAGGTCATGTTGACCGAGAAAAATGTTGCTACTGCAGAAAAAAACTTACGAACAGGTGAAACTAAACATTTTGATGTGTATCTTTAATAGAGTGGTGAGGTCCAAAACCAATTTGTCTGCCCATTACCATAAAACACGAATTATTATGCCCATGATACAGACAGATCATGGGCTAGACTGAATTGTTAGATATCAAGAAACAGATGCTGTGTACTGCACCCACATTTTAGAAACAGCATTTAACTGAAAACGAATATGGCGGTAAAAAAATATTGAAGCCACCTTGGATGTCTACTTTGAATTTTTATTTCTAACTAGATTTCCTGAACCAAATTAGTAGTATCATGATCCGATAACTAACTAGAATTCTCACACTGACACATACATACACACACCCTCTGAAGACTCTGGTGCACGGCAGTGGGTGGACTCCAGCCATAAATGTAAAGAGGTTTCTATGGGTTACAAGGAAAATGCTGGCACTCAACCATCGCCATGCAGAAAATGTATTTACTGCTCATGACAAACCTTTGCAACAAATCAACTTGTTTTAGCCCTTGTGGGCCTTCATCAAGGCTGGTCTTATGAAAGGACCAACAGGCTGAAATGCACGGGCTTGCTCTCATTGATTGTCGTGAGCACTAAATACATTTTCAGCACAGCTGCAATTGAGTCCATTGTTTTACTTGTGACACAAAGAAATATACATGTATATATATATATATATATATATATATATATATATATATATATATCACAGGTTACTCCGTCGTACCATAGGATCTCTCCAAGAACGGACACGGACCCAGGTTTAGTGCAAAATTATTTATTCCTCGTTAGTCGTCATAACGCGTTTCGGCTCGTCCCGAGCCTTGATCACATGACAGTGGCAAGTTTCGAATACGCGATATTTAAAGTCATAGTGCCTCATAAAACATGTGTCATGTGATTTGGTAATCATGAACATAAAAGAAATTTTATGTATATGTTGATATATGTAGTTCAAAATTCTATACATTTTAACCAATTGCGCTTGATATGATGTTTCACACATTAAATTTTTTTAAATGAATTGATATCATCAACAAGCAGTAATAAACATAAATATCATAAAATGTAATAATTTACGTTTCCAAATAGAGTTACTCATGAGATGCACAACTATTAAATATAGGTAAAATACCATATTGAGTCTTGGATATTCATGCAACTCTTATAAATAACACAACATCATGGGATAAATCCTCTTGGTTAAATCTATATCTTTGTCTGTTCAAATGAATCAACCAATTAATACACATGATACTAAAACCCAAAGTGCTAAGTGCTGAAAAAGTGCATAAGTGTTAAATATAAAAAAAATATATATTTTTTATGAAAGATTTTCAAATTCTTATTAAACTCTAAAATTGGCGGTTTGAAATGTCTAGGTCTACTTAATAGCTTTCTATTGTCTGAATTTGTTCAAGTTTGAGTTCAGGCTTGTATGAAAAATCTTATACTTAAGATTTGTTGGTGTTCCCCCCTGTTGCAATTGTTTTCAGAGAATCCTATATTATGGCAATTTGATACCTCAACTTTAAGGGATAGGAATAATGTGCAAAACTTCTGCTGACAAATATAAATACATACATATCTCTAAACAGATAAAAAAGCTTCTAAAAACCATAAATATCTGTTCATCAATAAATAAATACATATAAATATAAATAAATTCCTATATATATTCTCCCTTATAAAATCATCTAAAATTGCCTTCATATAAATACATTCATAAAACCGGAATGTCAAAAGTTAAAATTTTCTCAAAACTTTTTCTCAAAATCATTGCTATGTAATATGCCCCCTTATACATTAAATCTGTACCAAGTACTCTCATGTTAGACACGTGTGCAAATCTTCTGTTACATTTAATCCCCCCGGTTGTTTGGAATCTAGCTGAAGTATATATTTAGTTTCAAGCTTTCTTAATTTGTTTTCTCGGTCACCTCCTCTTCTGCTAGGGGGGATTGTGTCAATTACATAATATTTCAGGTATACATTATTGGATTCATGTTTTTCCCTGAAATGCCGCGCCACAGGGTAAGTATTGTCCTGGTTTGTGATAGCCCTCAAATGTTGCAACACTCGCTTGTGTACTGGTAATTTTGTGCTGCCAACATATTGAAGGCCACACGGACAAAGCAACACGTAAATTGCAAATTCTGTCTTACATGTTAGTAACTTTGAGATCTTATAGACTTTTTCACTGAATGGCGTGTTGTAAGAATTCTTATTTATACCATGGGAACATGCCTTGCAAGATTTGCATCTATAAAAACCTTTGTTTGATTGTATCCAGCTACTATTGTTTATAATTTCTGAGCTTGTCTTTACCAGAATGTCCCTCATGGATGGTGCCTTACTGAAAGTGATGGACACCCTCTGCGGTAGCAGGGTCCAATCACAGGATCATTTCGTACCAGGGGCCAATTTTGCTGGATAATTTTACTCAATGACTTGTGTTGCTTACTATATTTCATGATCAATCTAAATTCATCATTGCCATGATCTTTTATATTACCCTCACTGGTGGCTATGTGATTTAAAACACTTGTTTTCTCTTTCAATGCTTCCTCTCTTGTCAATAGCAACGATTTAGTAATCGCTTTCTCAATTACTTGTGTCGAGTATCCTCTATGTTTGAACCGTTCACTACTCTCCAGCTGTGCTACTCTCAAGTCTTGACTATTGCTACATATACGTCGTAGACGCAGCATTTCCCCATAGGGGATGCTGTTGATGAGGTGTTTGGGATGTGCACTAGTCGCATGGAGAGTAGAGTTACCCGCTGTTGGCTTTCTAAATAAGCGGGTTTCAATTTTACAGTTGTTAATGTATATCTGGGTATCAAGAAATTCGACACTAGTATGACTGATTGTCGCAGTAAAATACAGATTAATGTTGTTCGAATTGATACTTTCTACAAATTGGTTGGCTTCTTCCAATGTTCCCTGCCACACCACAAACAGGTCATCAATATAACGTAACCACATTCTGACATTGTTCACCATATATTGTCTGTGTCTTTCCATGAGGACCAGCTCCTCCCACATACCCATATGAAGACAGGCATAACTGGGTGAGAAACTGGCCCTCATGGCAACCCCTCTGATCTGCTGATACAGTTGACTGTTGAACATAAACATATTGTTAAACAGACTAAATTTAATCATTTCAATTAACATATGGCTATGTTCCTTGTATTGCACAGGCCTACGTGCCAAATAATATTTGATTGCTGCTATACCATCAGTGTGTTCAATGCTCGTATATAGCGTGGTTACATCTAAAGCAATCATAAGAAAATCATCCTGCCAAAGCACTCCAGAGATTTTCCTTAAAAAGTCACTAGTGTCTTTGACATATGATGTTAAGCCCTGTACAAAATCTTGTAAAAAATAATCAATATATTTCGTGGTATGTTCCAATAATCCTTCCCTAGCAGAGATAATCGGTCGTCCTGGAGGGTTCAAAGCATTTTTGTGCACTTTCGGGATAAAGTACATGGTAGGTATTGTAGGATTGTCATTTTTCAAATATTTATATTCATCCATGCTTAAAAGATTTGCACCCTTCCATCCGGAAAGTTTGATGTAATACTCTTTGTATGTAGCTTTCAAAATGGCTATATTGGTACGATTATAGCAGGTTCGATCATTCAACTGGTTAATAGCTTCTTTGTTGTAATTCGTTAATGGCCAAATCACAATATTGCCACCCTTATCGCTGTTGCGGATAACAATAGTTTTATCTTTCTGCAGTTTCGTCACCAAATTCCTATATTGTCGATTTATTTTGTCAAACTTTTTATGTTTCGATTGCACATTTTTGTTCAAAGTTTTGATTTGCGAAACAACTGTCTCGTGAAAGATGTCAATGGAGTCCCGTACAGCTATCGGATTGAATGAGGACCTGGGTTTAAATGGAGTTGGTGGTCTTGAGGTATTTCCGTCATTCGATACACAGTTGTTAAGTGTCATGATGTTTGAATCAGCCTGTCCCTCATTTTCATCATAAAGATCCTGCATCACTTGTAGAATAGGAGCATCTGAATATGATAGATCTAATTGGGCAGCCGACATTGAAGTAATTTGACTTTGACTGGGTTCTGTTAACGCCTTGTTTGTCAGAAAATGTTTTTTCAATTTCAGTTTGCGTACTCCTCTATACACATCCAATCTAGTGGATGCATAATCGAAATCCGTATGTGGAGCATATGACAATCCAAGGCATAAAATATTTTCCTCCTGTTTTGTCAATTTTATGTTGGCAATATTGACAATCGTTTTGTTTGTTTTATCTTCACTTACTGTTTGTTTCTCCAGTATCCCCGCCCTCTTTTTCTGTTCAGATTTGGCTTGCCTGGCTTTTGCTTTGCGCCTATGACAAACCTTTGCAACAAATCAACTTGTTTTAGCCCTTGTGGGCCTTCATCAAGGCTGGTCTTATGAAAGGACCAACAGGCTGAAATGCACGGGCTTGCTCTCATTGATTGTCGTGAGCACTAAATACATTTTCGGCACAGCTGCAATTGAGTCCATTGTTTTACTTGTGACACAAAGATATATATATATATATATATATATATATATATATATATATATATATATATATATATATATATATATATATATATATATATATATATATATATATATATATATAGTCCAACAAATGCCCGAGAGCAGATTTCGAGGGCACACAACAGCTCACCAGCCCTCCGGCGTCACTTCTCAAAACTCGCCCCCAATCCTCGTAAAATCAATTTGCCTACGCGTTTCAAAGCATTGCGCTTCTTCTTCTGGGCAGGAAAACACAGGCAACACAAACTCGCTATGTTTGTTTCCATCATATTTATTTACTTTACGGCCCCCTAGTGGGCCTTGCTCGTTCATGCAAAAAATTGAAAGCAGTCTGGGACACGTAGTCCAGTAGCGAGTTTCACTTCTCCCCTCAGTGGGTGTGTTGCCTCGTGTTGTAATTTCTCCATATATTTCTCCTTTAGTAGGAACCAGGCATTGGGGGCAAGTTCATATAACATAGGCTTGCTGTGCTGCCAAGTGGGCCCGATCAGTTCCAGCCCGCAGCCTCACTTCTTTATACCGTGATAATAATTTGATAAATAACAAATGGGCAGTACACCCACTTAGGGATGATTGGAATGCTCGCTTAGGACTACATGTGATGTCATTTGAGATGTCATCAGTGATGTCATCAGTGATGTCACTGACCATGTCATGAGTGATGTAATATGTGACGTCATCAGCAGTGCATTGCGGGGGCGCGAGTTATAGTTAGCTGAACTAACTATAACGGGGAATTTCACGGGTTTTGTACGAGTGCAATGTCCAACTAACTATAACTGTCCCTAAAACCTTATGGTTTTTTCAGTGAATTTCTAAGGTTTTTTAAATGCTAATTTCTAACTATAACGTGCCTGAAACCTATGGTTTTTTCAGTGAATTTCAAAGGTTTTTAAATGCTAATTTCTAACTATAACGTGTCTGAAACCTATGGTTTTTTCAGTGAATTTCAAAGGTTTTTTAAATGCTAATTCCTAACTATAACATGTCTGAAACCTACGGTTTTTTCAGTGAATTTCAAAGGTTTTGTAAATGACAATTTTTAAATGTATTAATTGTTATATTTATTTTTTTCATACTGATTTACTACATTTTTAGAAACAATTTTTTTTACATATTTTATTTTTTAAATTACATTGTAATTACATTATACATTACAAAAAATACTTTCTCAGAATGAATTACTTTAGTTTAAATACTTTGCACATAGGCAATAGACTTTTAAGTACAGTAGTTACAGTTGTTGCAATGGGCAACACATTTTCAAACACAATGCAACATTCAGCTCAATGTGAATTTCTAGTTAAATGCAATTAGTTACTTTATGGATTACTTTTCTAACCACAGGACTGGATCCTAGATTCAGTCCTGGGACATCTCCTGTAAACAGTTGAGTAAAAGCGTTTTGGTTACAGTAGTGATTTTTAAGGAATATTATTGTATTTTAAAAGTTGACACTTTGAAACTTTTTCTCATAGAATCACCAATGTTATCCTATGGAAGGAAATTCACTTAGCAGGTAAAAACTGTTATCGTTACTTTTTCTTACTCAGTGTTGGATCCTGGATCCAGCACTGGTGCATCTCCTGTAAACAGTTGAAAGAATGCGTTTAAGTCATACAGGCGATTTTTAAGGAATATTTGTAGTTTGTGAAAATCGACACTTTGAAACTTTTCTGCTGAAAACCAGACAATGGATTCCTATGGAAGAAAATATAAGTTACTGGTAAGTACGGTTAAAATTACTTTTCAGGGTCAGTGCTGGGCTAAAAGATGCAGCACTGAGGTCTCTCCTGATAACAGGTGAGTAAATCGGAATTCGTATTTCGGCTGATTTTAGAGGAATATTTTAAAGTTCCAAAATTCCACACTTAGAAGAATTTCCAAGTGAAACCAGTCAATGTTAGCCTATGGAAGGAAATTCAAGTTACTGGTAAGTACGGTTAAAATTACTTTTCAGGACCAGTACTGGGCTGAAAGATACAGCACTGAGGTCTCTCCTGATAACAGGTGAGTAAATCGGAATTCGTATTTCGGCTGATTTTAGAGGAATATTTGTATGTTTAAAAAATCAACACTTAGAAACTTTTTCAGCAAAAAGCAGGCAATGATATCCTATGGAAGGAAATTCAAGTTACTGGTAAGTACGGTTAAAATTACTTTTGAGGATCAGTACTGGGCTGAAAGATGCAGCACTGAGGTCTCTCCTGATAACAGGTGAGTAAATCGGAATTCGTATTTCGGCTGATTTTAGAGGAATATTTTAAAGTTCCAAAACTCCACACTTAGAAGAATTTCCAAGTGAAACCAGTCAATGTTTGCCTATGGAAGAAAATTCAAGTTACTGGTAAGTACGGTTAAAATTACTTTTCAGGACCAGTACTGGGCTGAAAGATACAGCACTGAGTTCTCTCCTGATAACAGGTGAGTAAATTGGAATTCGTATTTCGGCTGATTTTAGAGGAATATTTGTATGTTTCAAAAATCAACACTTAGAAACTTTTTCAGCAAAAAGCAGGCAATGATATCCTATGGAAGGAAATTCAAGTTACTGGTAAGTACGGTTAAAATTACTTTTCAGGATTAGTACTGGGCTGAAAGATGCAGCACTGAGGTCTCTCCTGATAACAGGTGAGTAAATCAGAATTCGTAGTTCGGCAGATTTTAGAGGAATATTTGCACAATGGTGAAGGAAGGGGGTGAGGCCTGAGGTGACATGTCTGCAAACACACCCAGTGGCACGTTTTAAGTTGGAGAATTAATTCCTCCTCAATCCCGAGGGTCCCTAGGGGCCAAGTAGCCCACCAGATACCTCCAGTATGCGCCAGAGAGCTGCATTGCAGAGAGGTGTTCAGAGGCCACGCCCCTTTTGCACCTCTTTGCAACGCAGCTCTGTGGCGCTTTCTGGACGTACCTGGTGGGCTAGTTGGCCCCAGGGACCCTCAGGATTGAAGGGGATTTAATTCCCATCTTAAAACGCGCCACGGGGCCTGTTTGCACACATGTCACCTCAGGCCCCGCCTCCCTTCACCACTGTGCAAACGCGCCCCGTGGCGCGTTTTAAGTCGGGGGATTAACTCCCTTGAATCCTGAGGGTCCCTGGGGTGCAACTAGCCCACCAGCTACCTCCATTAAGCGCCACAGAGCTGCGTTGCAGAGAGGTGTAAAAGGGCGTGGCCTCTGTACACCTCTCTGCAAGGCAGCCCCTGGCGCATACTGGAGGTTCCTGGTAGGCTAGTTGGCCTCAGGGACCCCAGTATTCAAGGGGAATTACTTCCCTTCTTAAAACGCGCCAGGGGCGCGTTTGCAGAGTACTGCAGGGAGGGGGCGGGGCCTCCAGCACGATGCCGTTTTTTTTTTTTTTTTGATGGGATGGGGGCTGCGTGGCCCCCTTCCCTCGGCCACTTTGGCCCCGGGGACCCCATCCCCCGGGGCCTGAGCATTTTTTTGTTTTATTTATTTTTTTAAACGGGAAGGGGCCGCGTGGCCCCTTCCCTGGGCCTCTATTGGCCCCGGGACCCCATCCCCCGGGGCATGCCCTCTTTTAAATAAAAATATGGAGGGGGCTGCGTGGCCCCCTCCTCAGGCCATTTAATGCCCCGGGGACCCCATCCCCCGAGGCCGGCCTTGCCCTTATTTTATTTATTTTTTATTTTATTTTTTATTTGGGGAGGGGGGCTGCGTGGCCCCCCTCCCGGGCCACTTATGGCCCCGGTGACCCCATCCCCCGGGGCCTGGCCTCTGGTTGGGGACTGTGGGGGGTCCCCAATCCCCACAGTCCCGCCGGCTCCCCGCGTCCTATGGGAGCCGGCATTGCTTTCCACATGGGGAGCAGCTAAGATGCTGCTCCCCATGTGGAAAGCAGTTGGTTTGCATTTTGAAAGAGAGAGCAGGTTTCCTGCTCTCTTTCAAAATGCAAACCAAGTTTGCTATGACAGGGCGGGAGCAAACAGCAGTGTCCCGGGGTAGGCACCCGGGACACTGCAGGAGCCGGCCCTGGGGGTGGCGGTCCCCAGGGCCATCAAGGGCTCCAGGAGGGGGCTGCGCGGCCCCCTCCCTACATTTTGAAAGCCCCGGGGAGGTGGTGGTCCCCGGGGCTTGGGGTCCAAAACGGACCCCCATTTTCAATTTTGTTAGTGCCCCGGGAGGTGGTGGTCCTCGGGCGTGTGGGGGGCTGGAGTCCCCCACACAAGTTAATTTAAAAATAAAGAAGCCCCGGGAGGTGGTGGTCCCCGGGGCTGCGGGAGGGCTCAGAGCCCTCCCGCAACTTTTCTAATAAAGCCCCGGGGGTGGCGGTCCCCGGGGCTTGGGGGCCCTTAGAGGCCCCCATACATAAAATAAACCCCCAGCATGCCCCCGGGACTTGGCCCACCCGGGGCACATGCTATCGAAGCGCGGGAGACCGCGCTTCGAATTTTTTTCAGCAGGATCCGCGCTCCCTGAGCGCATCCTGCTGATTTTTTTTTTTAAAATGCTTTTTTTACCCAGGGGGTCCTTGTGGGGACCCCTGAGCAGGCCTAGGGGGTTAGGGTGTTTCTACCCTGCCCCCTTTGTGCGTTTTGCGCACTTGTTTCTTTTTTTTCTCGGCGGGATCCGCGCTCCTGAGCGCATCCTGCTGATTTAAAAAAAATAAAAATGCTTTTCTGCCCAGGGGGTCCTTGTGGGACCCCTGAGCAGACCTAGGGGTCAGGGTGTTTCTACCCTGCCCCCTTTGCGCTTTGCGCACTTGTTTCTGTCCCTCGGTTCTACCGAGGACAAAATGGCTGCCAACACTTCTTGATTTGGAGTGTTGACAGCCAATTAGCATGCAGCTCGTGATCGGGAGGGTACGCGGATCCGACACGCCCATAGATATATATGTGATTTTAATTGTGAATTTCTCAGGAACTACTGAACGGATTTACACCATTTTAGCAAAAGGCACCAGTCTGAACCAAGGGCTACCTCTTTGCCAAATTTGGGGTAATTCCGTTCAGCAGTTCGGGCTGTAGCTGCGACTAAAGGTTCCTATGGAAAAATGAATGGGGAAAATGCGTTTTGGGACCCCCCTTTTTCTCGGCCCCGCTTGACATATCACCCCGAGACTTTCAGGGTAGGAGCGGACCGGAGCGCCCCAACAAGTTGGAAGCTTTCGCGAAGATTCGTCAACCGGCGCCAACGTTATTGCAAATAGAATGTCGCGGATTTCCTATGGATAATAGGTCCTAACTATAACTATCTACTGGCGACCGCCAGTAGATAATATATATATATATATATATATATATTCACTGAAAAAACCATAGGTTTTAGGGACAGTTATAGTTAGTTGGACATTGCACTCGTACAAAACCCGTGAAATTCCCCTGTTATAGTTAGTTCAGCTAACTATAACTCACGCCCCGCAATGCACTGCTGATGACGTCACATATTACATCACTCATGACATGGTCAGTGACATCACTGATGACATCACTGATGACATCTCAAATGACATCACTGATGACATCACTGATGACATCATCCAGTGACTGTGTGTTTCTGTAAAGTTTAAATATGTTTAATATATATAGGGAAAGGCGTATTGAAGAATGAGTGGGTGTATAAGTGTCTGAATGGATGATTTAGTACGTGAGTGACTGACTCTACAAGTGAGTGATTAAACCTATCTTACTGAATGCATGGGTTAGTGACTAAACTGTGTGAATGTCTGTATCCGTCTGTTTGTTGGTGTGTAAGTGGATGCATGGATTTGCGAATAGCTACATGAGTGTCTATATGGGTTATTGATTGGTTCTCTGAGTATCTGTATGGCTGCCTGAGTGTTTGTGTGGGTGGGGTGTGTGTGACTCTGTACATAGATGTGTGAGTGGGTGATTCACTGGGTGCATGATTTCAAGAGTGCATCTGTGATGGACTGCTTGGGTGGGTGAGTGTGTGTATGGGTGTGTTAGTAAGTGAATGTATATCTCAGTGGTACATGTGCGAGTAACTACATATGTAAAAGGCAGTATATATGTGTGTTAGAGTATTTAAATGGCTATAAGTGAGAGTGTGTTATTGTGAGAGTGGCTGTATGGATGCCTGTGTGCTTGTATCAGTTATTGTATAAGAGCGTAAGAATGTGCTAGTATTTGTATGAGTAAGTGAGCTGGTGTGTGTATAACTGTATAGGTGAGTAAATGGGTGTGTGATTAATTTTTTGCATGACTGACTAGGTGTGTGAGTACCTCTATGGATGAGTGGCGGTGTGTGAGTGTTTATATAGGTGTAGGAGTGCATACGATACTCCTGTACTGAGTGACTGTAAGTATGAGTGACTGTACAGGTGAGTGGATGTGTGTGTAGACCTAAGAATCAGTGAGTGGGTATGTAGTTTTTGGTGTTGGAGTGTCTATGGTTTTGAGAATGGCAGTCTGTAATTTAGAGTGGGTGTATCAAAAGTTATATTAGGGTGTGAGAAGATGCATGAAATTATCACATGGATGATGTCATTTGAGATGTCATCAGTGATGTCATCAGTGATGTCACTGACCATGTCATGAGTGATGTAATATGTGACGTCATCAGCAGTGCATTGCGGGCGTGAGTTATAGTTAGCTGAACTAACTATAACAGGGGAATTTCACGGGTTTTGTACGAGTGCAATGTCCAACTAACTATAACTGTCCCTAAAACCTATGGTTTTTTCAGTGAATTTCAAAGGTTTTTTAAATGCTAATTTCTAACTATAACGTGTCTGAAACCTATGGTTTTTTCAGTGAATTTCAAAGGTTTTTAAATGCTAATTTCTAACTATAACGTGCCTGAAACCTATGGTTTTTCAGTGAATTTCATAGGTTTTTTAAATGCTAATTTCTAACTATAACGTGCCTGAAACCTATGGTTTTTTCAGTGAATTTCAAAGGTTTTTTAAATGCTAATTTCTAACTATAACGTGCCTGAAACCTATGATTTTTTAAGTGAATTTCAAAGGTTTTTAAATGCTAGTTTCTAACTATGCCAACAGAGGTAGGACATGTGAAGAAAGAAGAAAAAACGCACAGAAAGAAGCAAAAGATGTGCAGAAAGAACCAACAGAGGAGCAGAAAGAGGCCTTGTTGCAAAATCATCCTGTGCCCACAACTTTTTCAGACGGGTACTGGTGGTAACTGACTCTGACTAACCAGAGCCAGTGCGCGTTTGCACAGTGGTGAAGGGAGGGGGGGGCTGAGGTGACGTGTGCAAACGCGCCCCGTGGCGCGTTTTAAGTTGCGGGATTAAGTCCCCTTGAATCCTGAGGGTCCCTGGGGCCCAACTAGCCCACCAGGTACTTCCAGTAAGCACCACAGGCCTGCGTTGCAACGCCTGTAACAAATTGTGCAGTTGTGTTTAGGTAGTGAAGAGGGTCGTGCTGGGGGTAGTGTTTTAGGGTTTAGGGTAGTGCAGTGGTGTTTGTGTAGTGTAGGGGGTCATGCTGGGGGTGGGTTTAGGGTAGTGCAGTGGTGTTTGGGTAGTGTAGGGAGTCGTGCTGGGGGAGTGTTTTAGGGTTTAGGGTAGTACAGTGGTGTTTGGGTAGTGTAGGGGGTACTGCTGGGGGTAGTGTTTTAGGGTTTAGGGTAGTGCAATGGTGTTTGGGTAGTGTAGGGGGTACTGCTGGGGGTAGTGTTTTAGGGTTTAGGGTAGTGCAGTGGTGTTTGGGTAGCGTAGGGGGTACTGCTGGGGGTAGTGTTTTATGGTTTAGGGTAGTTCAGTGGTGTTTGGGTAGTGTAGGGGTTCGTGCTGGGGGTAGTTTTTTAGGGTTTAGGGTAGTGCAGTGGTGTTTGTGTAGTGTAGGAGGTCGTGTTTTAGGGTTTAGGGTAGTGCAGTGGTCTTTGGGTAGTGTAGGGAGTCGTGCGGGGTATTGTTTTAGAGTTTAGGGTAGTGCAGTGGTCTTTGGGTAGTGTAGGGGTTGTGCGGGGGTAGTGTTTTAGGGATTAGGGTAGTGCATTGGTATTTGGGTAGTGTAGGGGGTCATGCGGGGGTAGTGTTTTAGGGTTTAGGGCAGTGCAGTGGTGTTTAGGTAGTGTAGGGGGTCGTGCTGGGGGAGTGTTTTAGGGTTTAGGGCAGTGCAGTGGTGTTCGGGTAGTGTAGGGGGTCGTGCTGGGGGAGTGTTTTAGGGTTTAGGGCAGTGCAGTCGTGTTCGGGTAGTGTAGGGGGTCGTGCTGGGGGAGTATTTTAGGGTTTAGGGTAGTGCAGTGGTGTTTGGGCAGTGTAGGGGGTCGTGCTGGGGGTGGTGTTTTAGGGTTTAGGGCAGTGCAGTGGTGTTCGGGCAGTGTAGGGGGTTATGCTGGGGGTGGTGTTTCAGGGTTTAGGGCAGTGCAGTGGTGTTCGGGCAGTGTAGGGAGTCGTGCAGGGGGTGGTGTTTCAGGGTTTAGGGCAGTGCAGTGGTGTTTGGGCAGTGTAGGGGGTCGTGCAGGGGTGGTGTTTCAGGGTTTAGGGCAGTGGTGTTCGGGCAGTGTAGGGGGTCATGCTGGGGGTGGTGTTTCAGGGTTTGGGGCAGTGCAGTGGTGTTCGAGCAGTAAAGGGGTCATGCTGGGGGTGGTGTTTCAGGGTTTAGGGCAGTGCAGGGGTGTTCGGGCAGTGTAGGGGGTGGTGCAGGGGTTGGTGTTTCAGGGTTTAGGGCAGTGCAGTGGTGTTCGGGCAGTGTAGGGGGTCGTGCAGGGGTGGTGTTTCAGGGTTTAGGGCAGTGCAGTGGTGTTCGGGCAGTGTAGGGGGCAGTGCAGGGGTGGTGTTTCAGGGTTTAGGGCAGTACAGTGGTGTTCGGGCATTGTAGGGGGTGGTGCTGGGGCTGGTGTTTCAGGGTTTAGGGCAGTGCAGTGGTGTTTGGGCAGTGTAGGGGGTCGTGCTGGGGCTGGTGTTTCAGGGTTTAGGGCAGTGCAGTGGTGGTCGGGCAGTGTAGGGGGTCTTGCTGGGGCTGGTGTTTCAGCGTTTAGGGCAGTGCAGTGGTGTTCGGGCAGTGTAGGGGGTCATGCTGGGGCTGCTGTTTCAGGGT
This sequence comes from Calotriton arnoldi, assembly GCA_963921515.1. Classification (NCBI taxonomy): domain Eukaryota; kingdom Metazoa; phylum Chordata; class Amphibia; order Caudata; family Salamandridae; genus Calotriton; species Calotriton arnoldi. The sequence goes on along the minus strand of CAWUFW010005229.1, from coordinate 1,090,979 downwards.
TTAGGGCAGTGCAGTGGTGTTCGGGCAGTGTAGGGGGTCTTGCTGGGGCTGGTGTTTCAGAGTCTAGGGCAATGCAGTGGTGTTCGGGCAGTGTAGGGGTCTTGCTGGGGCTGGTGTTTCAGGGTTTAGGGCAGTGCAGTGGTGTTCGGGCAGTGTAGGGGGTCGTGCTGGGGGTGGTGTTTCAGGGTTTAGGGCAGTGCAGTGGTGTTCGGGCAGTGTAGGGGGTCGTGCTGGGGCTAGTGTTTCAGGGTTTAGGGCAGAGCAATGGTGCTCAGGCAGTGTAGGGGGTCATGCTGGGGGTGATGTTTCAGGGTTTAGGGCAGTGCAGTGGTGTTAGGGCAGTGTAGGGGTCTTGCTGGGGGTGATGTTTCAGGGTTTAGGGCAGTGGTGTTCGGGCAGTGTAGGGGGTCGTGCTGGGGTGGTGTTTCAGGGTTTAGGGCAGTGCAGTGGTGTTTGGGCAGTGTAGGGTGTCGTGCTGAGGGGTGGTGTTTCAGGGTTTAGGGCAGTGCAGTAGTTTTCGGGCAGTGTAGGCGGTCGTGCTGGGGCTGGTGTTTCAGGGTTTAGGGCAGTGCAGTTGTGTTCGGGCAGTGTACGGGGTTGTGCTGGGGCTGGTGTTTCAGGGTTTAGGGCAGTGCAATGGTGTGCGGGCAGTGTACGGGGTTGTGCTGGGGCTGGTGTTTCAGGGTTTAGGGCAGTGCAGTGGTGTTCGGGCAGTGTAGGGGGTCGTGCTGGGGGTGGTGTTTCAGGGTTTAGGGCAGTGCAGTGGTGTTCGGGCAGTGTAGGGGGTCGTGCTGGGGCTGGTGTTTCAGGGTTTAGGGCAGTGCAGTGGTGTTCGGGCAGTGTAGGGGGTCGTGCTGGGGCTGGTGTTTCAGGGTTTTGGGCAGAGCAGTGGTGTTCGGGCAGTGTAGGGGGTCGTGCTGGGGGTGGTGTTTCAGGGTTTAGGGCAGTGCAGTGGTGTTCGGGCAGTGTAGGGGGTCTTGCTGGGGGTGGTGTTTCAGGGTTTAGGGCAGTGCAGTGGTGTTCGGGCAGTGTAGGGGTCTTGCTGGAGGTGGTGTTTCAGGGTTTAGGGCAGTGGTGTTTGGGCAGTGTAGGGGTCTTGCTGGGGGTGATGTTTCAGGGTTTAGGGCAGTGCAGTGGTGTTCTGGCAGTGTAGGGGGTCATGCTGGGGGTGGGGTTTCAGGGTTTAGGGCAGTACAGTGGTGTTAGGGCAGTGTAGTGGGTCGTGCAGGGGTGGTGTTTCAGGGTTTAGGGCAGTGCAGTGGTGTTCGGGCAGTGTAGGGGGTCGTGCTGGGGCTGGTGTTTCAGGGTTTAGGGCAGTGCAGTGGTGTTCGGGCAGTGTAGGGGTCTTGCTGGGGTGGTGTTTCAGGGTTTAGGGCAGTGGTGTTCGGGCAGTGTAGGGGGTCTTGCTGGGGGTGATGTTTCAGGGTTTAGGGCAGTGCAGTGGTGTTCGGGCAGTGTAGGGGGTCTTGCTGGGGGTAGTGTTTCAGGGTTTAGGGCAGTGCAGTGGTGTTCGTGCAGTATAGGGGGTCGTGCTGGGGATGGTGTTTCTGGGTTTAGGGCAGTGCAGTAGTGTTCGAGCAGTGTAGGGGGTTGTGCAGGGGGTGGTGTTTCAGGGTTAGGGCAGTGCAGTGGTGTTCGGGCAGTGTAGGGGGTCGCGCTGGGGGTGGTGTTTCAGGGTTTAGGGCAGTGCAGTGGTGTTCGGGCAGTGTAGGGGTCATGCACGGGGTGGTGTTTCAGGGTTTAGGGCCGTGCAGTGGTGTTCGGGCAGTGTAGGGTGTTGTGCTGGGGCTGGTGTTTCAGGGTTCAGGGCAGTGCAGTGGTGTTCAGGCAGTGTAGGGGGTCGTGCTGAGGCTGGTGTTTCACGGTTTAGGGCAGTGCAGTGGTGTTCGGGCAGTGTAGGGGGTCGTGCTGGGGCTGGTGTTTCAGGGTTTAGGGCAGTGCAGTGGTGTTCGGGCAGTGTAGGCGGTCGTGCTGGGGCTGGTGTTTCAGGGTTTAGGGCAGTGCAGTGGTGTTCGGGCAGTGTAGCGGGTCGTGCTGGGGCTGGTGTTTCAGGGTTTAGGGCAGTGCAGTGGTGCTCGGGCAGTGTAGGGGGTCGTGCTGGGGGTGATGTTTCAGGGTTTAGGGTAGTGCAGTGGTGTTCGGGCAGTGTAGGGGGTCGTGCAGGGGCTGGTGTTTCAAGGTTTAGGGCAGTGCAGTGCTGTTCGGGCAGTGTAGGGGGTCATGCTGGGGGTAGTGTTTCAGGGTTTAGGGCAGTGCTGTGGTGTTCGGGCAGTGTAGGGGGTCGTGCTGGGGGTAGTGTTTTAGGGTTTAGGGTAGTGCAGTGGTGTTTGTGTAGTGTAGGGGGTCGTGCTGGGGGTAGTGTTTTAGGATTTAGGTTAGTGCAGTGGTGTTTGGGTAGTGTAGGGGGTCGTGCTGGGGGTAGTGTTTTAGGATTTAGGTTAGTGCAGTGGTGTTTGGGTAGTGTAGGGCGTCGTGCTGGGGGTAGTGTTTTAGGGTTTAGGGTAGTGCAGTGGTGTTTGTGTAGTGTAGGGGTCGTGCTGGGGGTAGTGTTTTAGGGTTTAGGGTAGTGCAGTGGTGTTTGGGTAGTGTAGGGCGTCGTGCTGGGGGTAGTGTTTTAGGGTTTAGGGTAGTGCAGTGGTGTTTGTGTAGTGGGTCGTGCTGGGGTAGTGTTTTAGGGTTTAGGGTAGTGCAGTGGTGCTTGTGTAGTGTAGGGGGTCGTGCTGGGGGTAGTGTTTTAGGGTTTAGGGTAGTGCAGTGGTGTTTGTGTAGTGTAGGGGTCATGTTTTAGGGTAGTGCAGTAGTGTTTGGGTAGTGTAGGGGTCGTGCTGGTGGTAGTGTTTTAGGATTTAGGTTAGTGCAGTGGTGTTTGGGTAGTGTAGGGGGTCGTGCTGGGGGTAGTGTTTTAGGGTTTAGGATAGTGCAGTGGTGCTTGTGTAGTGTAGGGGTCGTGCTGGGGGTAGTGTTTTAGGATTTAAGGTAGTGCAGTGGTGTTTTTGTAGTGTAGGGGGTCATGTTTTAAGATGCAATGCTCCAATACCTGACCAGTCTGCACTACATAAAACTGCAAAAAACTAAAAATAAAAAGTGTTTTGCACACTTTTGTCATTGGGCTATATGTGGGCTACATCTGGGTAATATTTGTGCTACATTTGGGCTCTTTTTTCACTGGTGGCCATCTTGGAAGACTTCTTTGTTATGAAGTTTCCTAATTTCTTCATTTACTGCAGTCTCCTCAGTAGGAAATGCTTTCAGTTTTTTACTTTGATTCCATCAAGAAGGCATTCAGATGTGTCTCACATCTGCCATAAATTCAGAATGTTAGCACTCTAGTTGCTCATTAGATCACTGGAGTAAAGCTACTGCTCACCAGGGAGTTAACTAGTAGTCTGCTGCTGGTATTGAAAGTGATTGTTTCAGTCTGCATGTCAGAATTTTCTAATGAAATAGAAGAGGATTTGAGATCTCACTTAAAACATGCCATAATTTTTCTTTCTGCAGCACTAACCATAATTTCTATTTCAAAAGAACCCCTCATTTTGTTCCTTTTAAATTAAATGTTATAAGTGTTACCGGTTTATTCCAATCAAGATGGCTTCAGGTGTGCCATTCTTTTGTCATAAGTAAGGCTGTTAGCGCTCTAGTTGTTCTTTAGAACACTCTGGGAAGCTGCAGTAGAACACAAAGGCATCAACTGGCAGGCTGCTCCTGTTGAAATATAACAGGAAGATATTTGAGATCACACTTGAAATATGTCCTAATTTTTCTTTCTACAGCACTAACCATAATTTCTATGACAAAATGAACCCCATCATTTTGTTCCTTTTTAAATTAAATGTTTTAAGTGTTACCAGTTTATTCCAATCAAGATGGCTTCAGGTGTGCCATACTTTTGTCATAAGTAAGGCTGTTAGCACTCTAGTTGTTCTTTAGAACACTCTGGGAAGCTGCAGTAGAACACAAAGGAATCAACTGACAGTCTCTGCCCTTGTTGGATGTACATGTTTTACTGAGAATGTCAGACTTCATTCTCAAATGACTGAGAAAGATAATGTGAATTTACAGAAAATATGCTCTCATTTTAGCTTCTGGAGCACCTTCCAAACCTCCATGGGACAAGCATGAGAAAATAGTGTTCTCTCAAACATGATTCATGATATCCCAGCAGAAGGTTTTTCACAGGGTAAAATCACCTTAGAACACACCACAATTCCTGAAATTAGTATGGTACCATCAACAAATAAATTCTAATGTAACTAAAGCCTGTTATCACCCTTTATAGTTCTCCTTTTGGTGACCCTCAAAATCTTCTATTCACTACAATGCATTTCAATGAGGTACTATCATTTATATTGGTCCCAAGATGGCTGCCAGCAATTCCAGGATGAAGTGCTGACAGCCAATCAGATCTCACGATGACATGTGTGGTTAGGCTCCGCCCAGATATATATGTGACTTTACTTTTGATTTTCTCAGGAACTACTGAACGGATTTACACCATTTAAGCAAAAGGCACGACACTGAACCAAGGGCTACCTCTTTGCCAAATTTGGTGTAATTCCGTTCAGCAGTTCGGGCTGTAGCTGCGACTAAAGGTTCCTATGGAAAAATGAATGGGGAAAACGCGTTTTGGGACCCCCCTTTTTTCTCAGCCCCCGCTGGACGTATCACCCCGAGACTTTCAGGATAGGAGCGGACCGGAGCGCCCCAACAAGTTGGAAACTTTCGCGAAGATTCGTCAACCAGCGCCAACGTTATTTCAAATAGAATGTCGCGGATTTCCTATGGATAATAGGTTTTAACTATAACTATCTACTGGCGACCGCCAGTAGATAATATATATATATATATATATATATATATATATATCCAATACTCCTTTTGCGCTCGATTCTCCACAACCAGGAATCAAAAAGGCACGGACTCCTCTTATTCAGTGCAATTATTTATTTTTCGTGCTGTGCCGCCATGACGCGTTTCAACCCACCAGGGGCCTTGATCATATGACATGCTACATATTTTCTCCCCATTTTTAAAGTGATAGGTGCATAGTTAATTCATGAATATGGACAAAAGACTACCCGTCTACATTCCATCATTACATTGAATAATTCCACAATAGCTTATTAACTCTGTGACCGATTCGTAAATATTTAAAATGTTTATAAATATCCATGAATATTTAAAAAGAAAGAAACAAGACCTCTGTATGGCCCTACATCATTTCACTGTCTTAATACATTTAATTGAAAAAGGCACAGAGGTCATAGTTTTCCTTTTGATTTTACTCTTGGGTCTGATGCTTATTATTTAAAACCATGTGCATAATTACTTTTATTTCTGTATAAATACTTATCTAAAACAACTTTTTTGATATATATACATATATAAAACAATTTTTTGTTAAGATCATGAATTTAAATTATGTGCAAAATTCGCAGTACTTTCATGGCTGTATAAATACATTTCATTCATTAGCACCTAAACAAAGCATTTCTTATTATCATGTCTCAGTTGTTACCTCACTTGGTTTTATCATTCGCATCATTTTAACCCAACCTAATCAGCCTTTGAAAATGCTCTCAGTAGATGCCAACATGTCCATTATTCATTACGAAGTGCAATTTACAGTGCAATTTGTAAACAATATTCCATTTGTCTCATACTGTCAGAGTATGAGTCACACCTATAAAGTGCTAGTGCAAAATATTTTTATTGTGACATGAGCCCATGTCACCAAAATCAATAAAACAAGAAAAAAAGTTTTGATAGGGATAAGAGTTTCAGCTTATTAAAACCATGTGATACTAGTTCTCTGTTTATTTTGTATATTTGCCACTAGAATAATTATAAACCTATCATTAGAGCCATGTATGCAAGTCCTCTGTAGTATTTAACCCATGTGGGCTTTTGCTGTCTATTTCTAGGATATGCCTCGTTTCTAGTCGCCTTAATATAGCCTCTCTGTTGCCTCCTCGTCTCAGTGGGGGAACGCCATTTATCACATAATATTTCAGGTGGTCTAGATTGTTTGCATGGACCTCTCTGAAATGGCGGGCCACTGGATACGTAGTATCATTGTTAGTAATGGCCCGTATGTGCTGGAGTATTCTCTTGTGGACCTGCAATTTTGTGCTTCCCACATATCGCAGTCCACAAGAGCACTCCAGCACATATACGGCGAACTCAGTCTTACATGTTAGAAACTTTTCTATTGTAGTGGGACTATCCTTGAATGCTGTTTGATAAGAGGTTTTGCTTTCCCCATATTTACATGCTTTACATGACAGGCATCTCACGAAACCTTTGCGGTTAGACAGCCAATTGGTATTCTTTTTATTTCCGGACTGCTGCTTACTAAGCAATCTCCTGTGCTTAACGCTCTTCTATATGTTATAGAGGGGGTTGATGGCATTTTCATCCCTATAATAGGATCACTTTGTACTAAATGCCAATTCTTTTTTACCATCTTTCTTATGCTGTCTCTTTGCTTATTATAGGTGAGAATTAGTCTGGGGCTACTTACAGTGGTTATTGAACTTGATGTTTGCCTGCTTTTACCTGCCGATGGTTTGGATAATAAGTCCTCACGTGGTTGGGCTCTAGTTTTACGAATGGCCTCATCCACAATACGTTCTGAGTAACCTCTGGCTAGGAAACGAGATTTACATTCTTCCTGTGCTTTTACTAGATCTACTTCCCTACTGCAGATCCGCCGTATTCTCAACATTTCGCCGTATGGTATGCTATGGATTGTATGTTTGGGGTGAAAGCTGTTAGAATGCAAGATGGTATTGCCAGCCGTAATTTTTCGGTGCAGTTTTGTTTCCACCTTGTTTTCAAATACATATACCTCTACATCTAGGAAGCAAATAGATGTGTCACTGATTTCATATGTGAGTTGAACATTTATGTCATTGTTGTTTAACATATTAATAAATTCCTCTGCACTTCGTTTATCACCTTGCCATATCACAAATAGGTCTATAAAACGAACCCACTTTACCACATTTTTTGCCAATACATCTGCATATTTTGATTTTACGACCATCTCCTCCCACCATCCCATGTGAAGACAGGCGTAGCTAGGTGAAAAACTCGCACCCATAGCTACGCCTCTCACTTGATGGTAAATCTGTTGCTGGAATAAAAAATAATTATTATTCAAAACAAATTTTGTTAGATCTATTAACATTTTGTTATGGGAGTGGAATTCTATCGGTCTCATGCCTAAGAAATGTTCAAGTGCTCTTATACCATCTTGATGATGTATCGATGTATATAAGTTACACACATCCATTGATATTAATAAATAATCTTTTTGCCACTCGACACCTTTCATCTGTTTTAAAAAATCTGTGGTGTCCTGTAAATATGATGGTAAACCCTTTACAAGTTCTTGTAAAAACGAATCAATGTACACAGCAACATTCTCATTTAGGCTTTGTATTGCCGAAATAATAGGTCTTCCTGGGGGTCGTAGTTTGTCCTTGTGAATTTTTGGGATAAAATAAATCACAGGTAATACTGGATAATCATTTTTCAAAAACTTCAGTTCATCTTGATTAATTAATCCCATACTTTTCCAAGCTAGTAATTTAGTAAATAATTCGCTTTGTGCTGTTTTTGTGACCTGTCTTGAGCTTAATTTATAGCAGTTTCGGTCTCCCAACTGCCTCAAAGCTTCCTCCATATATTGATCCTTCGGCCAGATGACCACGTTACCCCCTTTGTCTGAGTTTCGCACTACCACTGAGTCGTTATCACACAATTTTTTTATCATTTGCTGATATTTGATCTGATTAATGCTAAGATTCCTCTGATTAGTATGTATTTTAAAATTTAATTTTCTTATTTCTGCAGAAATTATCTCATTGAATGTATCTATGGAGTCTCTAGTCATTACCGGCACAAATTTTGACTTGGGTTTAAAGTTAGTATTTGGTGCAACATTCGTATTGATTCCTTGCTGTTGCATGAGAGATTGTGTAGATTCTATATTCGATAGCCCATATTCATCATTTCTCTCGAGCGCATGAAGATCTTGCAACAAACTGACATCAGAGGCTACCAATGAGGTCATAATATCCTGCTGTACCCTTGGTTGTACTGTAGTAGTAGCCTTATCCTGTTTCAATTGGTGATATTTCTGCAGTTTTAACTTACGGATGAATTTATAGATGTCTGCTCGTGTTTGGGGGTAATCAAAATTACTTTCCGGACAAAATGTTAGTCCTAACTCCAATAATTGTTTTTCCGCTTCATCTAGATTGATATCTGACAAATTAATGATAGTATTTACATTTGATGTTGCTTGGGCTACTTGCGGCGCCACCCTCTGTTGTTCGATTTTTTGTTTGTTTGTGTTTTCGCGCCTTCTTCTCCTTCTCTCGCGTCGCTTTGCATTTCTCCTTTGTTTGTGTTGAACTTTACGTTCCTGTGGCGAAGGGTCTGTCGTCTTTCTTCCCTTAAAAAATTCAGCTCTTCACCTATTGTACGTTTTCTTCGCTGCTGATTTGTGCCTCCTGTCGCATTCGTGCTGAACTCCGATTCCGACTCTGTTTCTACAGAGGAACTTAATTCAGAGTATGAGGACGCCATATGTAATTCCCTACTCGGACCAGCTGCTGAACCTGCATCTATTCTTGTTACACCTCCCTTCTGTGCTGATTTCGCCGCGTTATATTTGCGAGAGAAGGTAAAGATTTGTCCTTGCTCATAGTCATTTTTGTCACGTTGAAATTTGTATGTTTTTCGTTTTTAATAGTTTCTTCCTCTTTTTTCAATCGTGACAACATCTCTTCTCTCATTTTAGACATCGTATCACTTCCCTCCTGCTGTTCAATTTGTTGGTTAATTTCATCAATTTGCTTTTGCAAATCATGCCTATCGATGTCTGCATACTTTATCAGAATTTCAACCAGTCTTTTAGACGACTCCAAATTGCATTCCCCCCACTCATGTAACATTTGTGGGTTAGGATTATCGTAGCTTGGAGCAAGCATGATTCGTAACCCTCGGGGGATCCTACCTACCTCCAAATACTTGGAGAGGGACCTGTGCTCCCACCATTTCGCCTGTTCGGACCGCATTAGTTTTTCTAGTTTTTTATACAGTTCTTTGATGTTTCCACTGCCCCCACTGTTCCCATCTCTACTGGGCTGCAATTGACTCGGGGCACTTGCTGTTTCAGAGAACATTTCCTCCGCTGCCTCCTCCCTTCCTCGTAGCACGTCAGCGGCCATTATTGCACTCAATATATCACACGCGATAATCCTGCAAAACTGAACAGTCTTTCGCTCGTGCACACCTCTCACCAGATTATTTTGGGCGTTTTCCTTCCTCGGGGCTCCCGCTTGTATTTTCTGTGTCCTCCGACACAAACTCCACCGCTTGGCCACAGTCTGTAGGTATACTTCCGTAATCTGGGGGCTTGTTTGCAGCTTTCTCCTCCAGGATACTATTTATTCCGGTTTGCACCAGATCCGACTTCTTGCTGCGTCGCCCTTACTTGAGAGGGGGTCCGTGATTTCTGAGGAAGTCTTCTCAGAACAAAATATCCAATACTCCTTTTTCGCTCGATTCTCCACAACCAGGAAGCAAAAAGGCACGGACTCCTCTTATTCAGTGGAATTATTTATTTTTCGTGCTGTGCCGCCATGACGCGTTTCAACCCACCAGGGGCCTTGATCACATGACATGCTACATTTTTTTCTCCCCATTTTTAAAGTGATAGGTGCATAGTTAATTCATGAATATGGACAAAAGACTACCCGTCTACATTCCATCATTACATTGAATAATTCCACAATAGCTTATTAACTCTGTGACCGATTCGTAAATATTTAAAATGTTTATAAATATCCATGAATATTTAAAAAGAAAGAAACAAGACCTCTGTATGGCCCTACATCATTTCACTGTCTTAATACATTTAATTGAAAAAGGCACAGAGGTCATAGTTTTCCTTTTGATTTTACTCTTGGGTCTGATGCTTATTATTTAAAACCATGTGCATAATTACTTTTATTTCTGTATAAATACTTATCTAAAACAACTTTTTTGATATATATACATATATAAAACAATTTTTTTGTTAAGATCATGACATTTAAATTATGTGCAAAATTCGCAGTACAGCGTGAGCACGTCCCTCACGAAGAAAAAAAAAAAAGACTCGCACACCAGGGTCAGTGTAAACATCAAAGTGTTATTGGCGACGCGTTTCGACCGGAACGGTCTTTGTCACAAGCCAAGTTTTCACCACAAAAAACCACCATTTGAATATGCTCATAAAAAGTTTTAGCGCTTATCACACGATACCATCAACAGGTGATGATCAATGCTCTTTTGTGGGGACCCTGAGATGAATCTGTACCCACATGGGACATCTCCAGAAATAATATGGTACAAAGTGAGAAATGTATTGTGTGAATTTGAGTTGAATTAATGTGACAGTACCAAATGAATTTATGTGTGATAATCCCGCAATGGCATATTAACGAGACACTAAGAGTAAGTCTTTCTTTTACATGCAATTGTGTATTTACTACAAACAGCATTGTATAAGTCTGTTTACAGTGTTTATACGACCACCCAGTTTTGTATGGTCCTTCCTTTATGTTGGGTAAATACACTTTAAATGGTGTTTTTTTGTGGCGAAAACTTGGCTTGTGACAAAGACCGTTCCTGTCGAAACGCGTCGCCAATAACACTTTGATGTTTAATCTGACCCTGGTGTGCGAGTCTTTTTTCTTCGTCAGGGACGTGCTCACGGTGTTTCACGCATCTACAGCCGGGCTCCGACACCCGGATCTCGCACCGACCCCGATTGGTGAGGAGCCGTTTGTTTGCCGGAAATCTTCCTATCAACTCTCCTCATACTGGCTCTCACCACCGGACAAACACGGAACTGATAGACGGGAGGAGGCGTTATGATCTGCAGAACTGAGCCGGTAAGTGGGGGATGAGTGTTCGTGCACCGGAGGGCACACGGAGCTTTATCGTGAAACTTGCCGGTTTCAGGCAGAGAGCCTCCGCTAGTAGTTTATCGTCAATTGGGTCCTGGCAGGGGTACCGTGCCCTCTATTTGCACAGGGGATACGGCAGGGTCTTATTTGTGTAAAAAATAACGGAAGACAAACAGAATGAGCAAGGGAAAGCAGGCTGGTGCCTCAGCAGAGAATGTGATCGCCAAGAATAAGCAGGCAGAGAGACCCGGCGCAGCACGGTCACTATTTTGTGAGACAGAGGAGGAGAACGGTGAAGGCAGTTATGAACCGGGATCATCAGATGGTCAAACAACAAAAAGCCTGAAACAAATGTTGTTTCATTATGAGAAACTACAAAAGAAAGAAATAAACAGATGGTGGGAAGTGTCCTCACTAGATAATTACATCGAGGTGGGCAGGGTCCCGAGGGGGCTGAGGATTCTGATTACACCAACTTATCAGAGCCCCCACCCAAAACTACTGGAGGAATGGTCAGGCTTAATGGCCGCAACCTGCAAGAACATGTTGGGGCTCCTATCCAAGTATGCTGCTTTGGAACTTGAAACCACAATCAAGGAGATTGATAAATTGAAGGAAGAACTAGATAAACATCCAGCACAAGATGAAATCAAGACAGCACTCGGGCAAATGGAGTTAAGGCTCGATAAATATGAGGAAGAAATCAAACAAAAAAAGAAACTAAAATTCCTTCGTGACAAGCAGGACTATGCCAGTGGGAGATCCTGACCTTTGGAAAGAGATATGATGGTGCTATCAAACAATTCAAACAAATGGGTGCGCTGAGACAACAGGAGGTGGCCACGTCGGAATCTGGCTCGGAGAATTACTCAGACCTAGAGGATCAATCGGATGCCCTGAGGAAAGACCCCCTAACCTTCAGACCACTTGAGGAATATCGTTTTTTTACAAACGAACATGACTCTGAGAGCGAGACCACCAGAAAGAGGGAGAGGAAGAGGCGCAAGTACAAGAGGAGGAAAACAAGGAGGGGAGGACGGAAACACAAAGGACACAACGCCGTATGGAAGAACAACGCGGCAAACAAAGCGGAAATGATGGGTGAGCAAAATTTGACGGTGGTGAACTTGTCATCACATGAATTAACTTTGGCAGAGAAATCCTTACTTGAACTTGGCCTTACTTTTTGCCCTACAGCGAACTTTGATTACAGCAGGACTAGAGTTGATGTGTTTTTATATGTACGGAAATTGAAACTCATGAAAATGTTTTTAAACAAAAAGAAACATGCCACAGGGAATGGGGGTATTGTGGAGAGTGGTGGAGCACAAGTATCGGAACTTCTGTGTCTGAATGATATTGATGGCCTTGCATGCTTGGCAGAATTGGGTGAAGAACTAAATGAATGGTCTAGTGAACGTGATCTCCTGGAACAAATGGGACTAGAAACTAGGGGTACAGCAACTACCAAGTTCAGGCCCAAATCCACTTTCAACCCTAACCTACCACACGATAACCTGGACACCTTTCATGAGGTGGTAACCCAAGACCTCATGCGTGTTTGGAATAACAGTAAAAACAGACACGCACATAACCTCACCCCAGAACAAAGACTAGCTCTAGGTACTTTGAATGGCGACCCTACCTTTGTCATTAAACCATCCGACAAGGGAGGGAACGTGGTCCTGTGGGACATAAATCTATATAAACAAGAGGCTAACAGACAACTTACTGTCTCTGGTAACTATGTAAGATCGAGCAAAGAATCATATGATGAGGCAAGTAATAGGTTTTACATTAAAATTGGACACTGGCGACATGAGGGACTTTTGGGAGAGGAAGAGTACAGGTTCCTCTACACCAAATACCCCACGGCACCATGTTTTTATATGCTGCCAAAAATTCACAAGGACAACACAAACCCACCAGGTAGACCTATAGTTTCGGCTAATGGGAGCCTCCTAGAAAATACATCCATCTTCTTGGACTTTTTCCTTTTTCCATATGTCCTTAATCTCCCATCGTACTGTAGAGACAGCACTGATTTTATCAACAAAATCGAGGGGATATCTTGGCAAGAGAATTTCTGGTTGGTGACAATTGATGTGGTGTCATTATACACGTGCATCAAACATGAGGATGGGATCAATGCTTGCAGACACTTTTTTAGAGACAGGTCTATCTTTCTGTATGACCAATCTCTGATGTTGATCGACATGTTGACATTTTGTCTTGAGAATAACTTTTTTCTTTTTGAGGATAGGTGGTACAAGCAAGTGGTCGGAACCGCCATGGGAAGCTGCTTTGCGCCGAGCTATGCCTGCATGCTAATGGGGTGGTGGGAGGAACAATTGGTGTGGATTGAAAAGAATGAAAATCTGACTAGGCATATCATCTTTTGGACGCGATTCATAGATGACATATTCATGATCTGGGGTGGCTCCAAAACTGATCTTGAGAAGTTTCTTACCATGCTAGGGAGAAATGAGGTAAATCTTCGTTTCACACATAGGTATGATCAGTTTGAGATGGATTTCTTGGATGTCTATGTAAAAATCAGGGATGGCATTATCTCTACCAACTTGCATAGGAAGGCGACTGCAGGCAATAGTCTACTGCATGCCAGAAGCCACCATCCCCCCAAACTAAAGTGGAGTATCCAATTTGGAGAGCTAGTGAGGGCTAAGCGTAATTGCAGCACACAACTGGCTTATGAGAAAGAGCAGAGCATTATGCTAGAGAGATTCAGGACAAGAGGCTATCCCGAGAAAGTTCTGAAGGTAGCTAGAGAGAAAGCTGCTGCCCAGGATAGAACGGCCCTGTTGGTTAAAAGACCTGACACGAGGAAAGGAAGCAATGATATTAGAATGATAACCACTTTCAATGTTGAATCAATGGCCGTACGAAACACACTCAAGAAACACTGGCACATTGTCAAGAGTGATCCAGTAATAGGATCTCTTGTCAAGAATTATCCCTTGGTCACTTACAGAAAGGCAAGGTCTCTAAAGGACATGCTTGTCAATAGCTACATGGGGACAACTAAACAACAAACTTGGATACAGCAGCAGAAAGGCTTTTTTAAGTGTGGGAAATGTAAGGCCTGTAGTACTAGCAAGAACAGAAGAACTTATCCCCTACCAACGGGGAAAACAGGGGATATCAAAAGTTCATAAACTGTAATACTGATTTTTGTGTATATGCAATAATGTGTCCCTGTGAGAAAATGTACATAGGGAGTACCATCTTCCCTTTGAAGAAAAGAATTTTGGAGCACATTAGAGCAATCAGGAATGTTGATCTAAGTTATCGACTGCACGACACTGGCTGAAATTTCATGATAAGAATGCTAACAGTTTGTCTTTCTTTGGCGTTGACAGAGTGGCAGCAAACCCCAGAGGGGGTAACCGTGAGAAGCAAATGAGGATTTTAGAGTCAAAATATATCATACTTCTCGACACCAAGAGCCCGTTCGGGCTGAATGAAGACGAGGAACTTTTTATCCACATTGGATGAGTACCCCATCTGTTTCATTGACTTTTCCAGCTTTCATGGTGATCCAATGTTTCTCTGCATATACTGTGTCGTGGGGAGGGCTCTCTACCTTGACAGTATCAGCAGGTTGGAAAACTTCACAGGAAGCATAGACTGCCATAATTTGTACCTGGGTGTGGTTTCACACTCATGATTAGGTCTAAATTGTGTTCGTTTTTGGCCTCTGGTCTCTGTGAATATTAATAATATTTTAGTTATATCAAATTGACTGATAGTTACCAACTATGGCACCCCTATCCTCTAGGGCATGAGTATGCTGAGGCCCAGTCAACCTGCTTCCTTTGTTTACGTTTTTGTCAATTTTTATTTATATTTTTTCACCCTTACCTCTCCCACCACTGCAGTATTAGTTATCCCTCCCCGAAAGGACCCCCCCTTCACTTTTGGATTATATTATTATTCTTTAGTTAAGGGTAGCTATTATGGGATTCACAGTGGCCACCTTAGTTCCAGTAAGGATGACTGCTTTTTTACCACTTTTTAGGACCCAAATTGGTGGTACGCTCTTTTCCCTTTTTTAGTTTTTTGTATTTATAGGTAAGAAGTCCACTCAGTGTGACTTGGCCACTCGGCCTTCATAAATTAAGCCACTTGGCTTTAATAATCAATATTTGAATATGCTAATAAAAAGTTTGAGCGCTTATCACACGATACCATCAACCGGTGATGATCAATGCTCTTTTGTGGAGACCCTGAGATGAATCTGTACCCACATGGGACATCTCCAGAAATAATATGGTACAAAGTGAGAAATGTATTGTGAATTTGACTTGAATTAATGTGACAATACCAAATGAATTTATGTGTGATAATCCCCCAATGGCATATTAACGAGACACTAAGAGTAAGTCTTTCTTTTACATGCAGTGTATTTACTACAAACAGCATTGTATAAGTCTGTTTACAGTGTTTATACGACCACCCAGTTTTGTATGGTCCTTCCTTTATGTTGTGTAAATACACTTTAAATGGTGGTTTTTTGTGGTGAAAACTTGGCTTGTGACAAAGACCGTTCCGGTCGAAACGCATCGCCAATAACACTTTGATGTTTACACTGACCCTGGTGTGCGAGTCTTTTTTCTTCGTGAGGGACGTGCTCACGGTGTTTCACGCATCTACAGCCGGGCTCCGACACCCGGATCTCGCACCGACCCCGATTGGTGAGGAGCCGTTTGTTTGCTGGAAATCTTCCTAATATATATATATATATATATATATTCACTGGAAAAAAACACAGGTTTCAGGGACGTTATAGTTAGGAATTAGCATTTCTAAAAAACCTTACAAAGTCATAGAAAAAACCAAAGGTTACAGAGACGCTATAGTTAGGTTGAGATTTCACTCGTACAAAACCAATGAAATTCAGCTGTTATAGTTAGCTGAACTAACTATAACTCGCGCCCCCGCAATGCACTGCTGATGAAGTCACATATTACATAACACATGACATGGTCAGTTACATCACTGATGACATCTCAATTGACATCGCTGATGACATCATCCACATAATCTCTGATGCGCCTACTCACACCCTAATATAACCTTTCATACACCCACTCTAAAATACAGACTACCATTCTCCAAACCATAGACACACCAATACCAGTTAGTACATACCCACTCACTGATTCATATGTCTACACACACATCCACTCACTCACCATACAGCCACTCATACACGCAGTCACTCACCAATACAGTCACTGATATATATATATACTCATACACCCATACAGACACTCACACACCGCCACTCACCCACCTAGTCACTCACCCAAAGAGTCAATCACACTGTCATTTATTCACCTATACAGTTATACACACACCACCTCACTTATTCATACAGATACTAACACATACTTACTCTCTTATTCAATCCCTAACACAAGCACACACTCATCCATACAGCCCCTCTCACAATCACTCACTCTCACATATAGTCACTTATATAATCCAACAGTCACATATACTGCCTTACACATATGCACTTACTCACCTATTTACCACAAAGACATCCATTCACTCAACGACAGAGCCATACGCTCACTCACTCACCCACACAGCCCCTCGCAGACACAGTCATGAACCCATACAGCTAGTGAGTCACCCACTCACATATCCATGCAGGCAATCACACACACCCCACCCACCCACTCAGGCACCCATACAGGTACTCAGACAACCAATCAATAACCCATATAGACACTCATGTAGCTACTCAACAACCCATGTAGCTACTTACACACCAAGTGACAGACTGATACAGACATTCACACAGATTAGTCACTCACCCATACTTTCACTGAGACACGTATAATCACTCACTTATACAGTCAGTCACGCACCCACTGAATCATCTATACACCCACTCATTCTTCAATACACCTTGGTGTATATATATATAAAATTCTTAAACTTTTTAGAAACACTCACAGTCACTGGATGATGTCATGAGTGATGTAATCAATGATGTCATTTGAGATGTCATCAGTGATGTCACTGACCATGTCATGAGTGATGTAATATGTGACGTCATCAGCAGTGCATTGCGGGGGCGCAAGTTATAGTTAGTTCAGCTAACTATAACGGCTGAATTTCTCTGGTTTTGTGCGAGTGAAATATCAGCCTCAGTATAACGTCTCTGTAACCTGCATTTTTTCAGTGAATTTCTAAGGTTTTTTAAGTGCTAATTTCCAACTATAACATCCCTAAAACCTGTGGTTTTTTTAGGTGAATTTCCATGGTTTTTTAATTAGCAGTCGCGTTTGCAGAGTAGTGGAGAAAGGGGGTTGGGCCTCCAACCAGCGCTCAGGAATTCCGCTGCGTAGGACTTACAGGAGGTACCAGGAGGGCTTCTTGGCCCCCAAGGGCTCTCAGGAGTAAAGTGGACTTCATCCCCCAACCAGTAGTGTGTCAGGAGGCGTGTTTGAAGAGTGGTGGAGAAAGGGGGGCGTGGCCTCCGAAGACCTCTTAGCAATTCCACTGTGTGGGACTTACTGGAGATAACAGGAGGGGTAGTTGGCCCCCAAGGACTGTAAGATTAACTCCCAATGGAATATTTCACATAGAAGTAGAAATAAAATTACTTTTAAACTTGATTTTTAGCTTATGAATCTTCACACATCTATCTCCAAAGGATAATTTGAGAAATTCTAAATCTCTACTAGAAAACAACTAAGTAAAACTGGTTTAAACCTGCCTTTACTGATGGATGCTTCTTTCATATTAGAATGGTGACTTTTTACGGACTTAGACTGGAGGACCAAACGAATCTTGCAGCTCCAACATAAGGATGCAGCCTCTGAGTCACTTAGAGGATTTTTACCTCTGTAAAACCCCTTCAAGTATGCGCTCTGGCAAACACAAGCCCACCTTGCGGAGCCAAAATTAAGAATAGACTCCCAGACTGTTCATGCCCCCACTTGGATCGAAGCGCATGCACTTGTGTTTCACCTCATTTGGACTAAAGGTCGAATACAATTCCTGCGAGGAGGCTTGGTTCTTTTACAGATTTTTACCGTTCCTATTGACTTTCACCAATAGATCGTTTCGCATTGCTAGATTGTTATTTTTTCTAAATAACTCATGAGCTCTTTACCTGATTTTCTCTATTTTGGAGTCATTTACTTATAAAATATTTTTCATTTTAATACAATTTAGCATGCTTATTCCCTTTAACAGGGTTATTGTTTGGTTGATTGTTTTGCCCATATTTCCCCATGTTTATTTCTCTGGAGGCTTGCCATGCTTCCTAGCCCAAGCTACCAAAGGTGAGCCAAGGATACCCTTAGGGAAAACTGGTTTACTCTTGTAGGTCCTTCCATTTAAATAATGTAGGAGAGCAGTCACAGTTCACAATACCTGGATCTCTTTCTTCCACAACCTATCGATCAGAATCCCAACAAACGTAATATATTTTTATGCATAACGAAAGTGAATAAAATGAATGCACATAGTGTACGCTCAGGTTGCTCAAGAGAGCAGCTTTTAGTTTTATTAGAGGAGGTTGCAGCTCTGCGGCTACTGTGTGTCACCAGTGTACACTTTGGTGTATTTAAAATACCTGCAAGGCCATGTAGTGAGAGGTATGAAAAATTGTGCCCTATATCTTTTGTGATTGAGAAGCACAGAGGAGAAGTGCACAGCTCACGCCTCCTTTGGGCAATGGTGCACACACGCGATATGACCCAAGTCATAAATAATTAGTACAAAGCAATCAAAAAATGTTTACAAAATTTGAATCACTATGTACAACTTTTAAACATAATTCATTGGCTGTGAGGAAACTGTGGCTATTCTTTGCAAGCTGCTAGAAATGTATCTCTGAGACAAATTCTCGGACTATATTGTGCTATTATGAGTGAACACCAAACATGTGCTATTGATTCCTACCCAGACCCAAAAAGAGCAGTATCCTCGAACTACTAGGCCATGTGTACCTGAACCACTAGACCGTTTGTACCCGAACCACTAGGCCATGTGTACCAGAATCACTGGGCTGTGCGTACCCGAACAATTAGGTCCTGTTTGCCCAAACTACTAGGCCATGTGTGCCTGACCCTGAAGGCCCTGTATGCCTGACCCTGAAGGCCCTGTGTGCTTGACCTCATAAGGCCTTGTGTGCCCACAAACTACTAAACCCTGTGTGCCTCGTTGTTTTATAATGGAAAAATGCAAGAAGCAGAATTGTGAGGTAGCACAGACTCTGCTCTTGCAAAAGTATATATGTAATGAAAATACATATTATGAAGGGTTGTTCCGCTTGCAAGTTCCTTGTCACTTTAAATAGTGGGAATTGGTAACTGACAAGTTACAAACTCCACTCTGCTCAGAACGGCACTCCTTCACCCACACACAGGCGCGTGCTTGCCTTGTTTACATTTCCTTCTCCATAAACACGCACGTGCTTTCCCAATCTGTCTCTGTGCAGCTGTTTGCACATATGCACAGCACTGCACGGTCTGTTGGCAGAGCGCTTAGGGACACAGTGTGACTCTAATCACCGACGTGGGTCACAGAGTTTAAGACGCATCTGTCACCATGACAGCTGGCACGCGCCCTCACCTGGAACCAGGGAAGTTTCAGAAATGGAATCCAAGAACGACTGCAATATGGCATTGCGACGTATAGAATAACCATAAGAGGACAAACTGGTTTAGCTTCTGTAGACAAACGAAAATTATAAAATAGCATGTACCAAATGAGGAATAAAACATGTCTTTTTCATAACACATTGTCCATGAATTCAAAACAAAGAACAGCTCCCTAAAATATTAACGTGCTGTCGTCTGCATTCGTGATATACAGATTTCACTTACAAAAAGTCACACATACTTTAAAAGCAATAGGTAGGATTTATACTATAACATAATGAATGAATGCTGGTATTTTCACTGTTTAAAAAGAAATGTGACATTTAAAAGTTCCACCATCCCAGAAAAGTCAGGTATTTACATAAAGTTATAGGTCAAAAGCAAATGCCAAAGCTTAGAGTGCCGCATAAATTATTTAAAACAGAAGTTAGGAACTCTGGGTAGTTTCCTGTGTTTAGTTGGAGATCTGCTCTTTTATATGCAGCGCATGCACAGCACCGCCATCACTAAACCTGATCCAACTCAAATAGCTTGTTTTTCTAGCATGGTTTTTAGGTCTCGCGCCTAGTGTTGCAGTGCGCAGCCCTGCTCGCGCAGCGCGAGACCTCTTGTATGGGGTTCTGAAAGCTGACCACACGCTCGTGCGTGTGATCAGGCTTTCGCCGGCAGGCATTGGCTTTCGCGTGTTTTTTTGTAAAAAAAAAGGCCCCCGATTGGGCAAAGGCGGGCGCATGTCCCGCCTTTGCAACGCCCATTCCTGTCCGTGGCTAGCACGCGCAGCAGCGCGCGTTCGCCTCGCTCCCGCTGCCGCGCTCCCTTGCCCCGCTCCTCTGTGGTGCGCGCGCACCACTGTTTTTTTCCAGATAGTATCTGAAATAAGTTTCGCAGCTGCTTTTAAAACTGTTGAAGTATTGAAGTATTATGCATTGCACTATGTTCACTATGTTCACACAGTATAAAAATGTCTGCCCCATCTTTAGGCCGCTCCTCGGACTTCTGTGAGGCAGAACTCCCGTGTTTTCTGCTGACTGTCTTTGGCGTGGATGTACGGAGGAATGTTTGATTACAGTGTAACAGGTTTGGTGGCGAACTCCAGATAAATGTACACCACGCACGCAAAATGTTCCTTTGGGCATTCAGTTCAGCTACTTGCAGCGGTGGAGGGCTTGGCTCTTCGATGTACTTCCTGACAGACTGCTAAGTTTGAAGTGCCTGTCGGGCACAGGTTGCTCTTTTGAAACTTTCTTAGATTTTTCACTGAGGAACAGTGCCGATGCCAACAATGAGAATAGCACTGATGATCCCAATGGGACTAGTGCCGATGCCAACAATGAGAATAGCACTGATAACCATGGGACTAGTGCCCATGACAACAATGAGAATAGCGCTGATGATACCAATGGGACTAGTGCCGATGCCAACAATGAGAATAGCGCTGATGATACCAATGGGACTAGTGCCGATGCCAACAATGAGAATAGCACTGATGATAACAATGGGACTAGTGCGCATGACAGCAATGAGAATAGCACTGATAACCATAGGACTAGTGCTCATGACAACAATGAGAATAGCACTGATGATAACAATGGGACTAGTGCCGATGCCTACAATGAGAATAGCACTGATGATAACAATGGGACTAGTGCCGATGCCAACAATGAGAATAGCACTGATAACCATGGGACTAGTGCCCATGACAACAATGAGAATAGCGCTGATGATACCAATGGGACTAGTGCCGATGCCAACAATGAGAATAGCACTGATGATAACAATGAGAATAGCACTGATGATAACAATGGGAATAGTGCGCATGACAGCAATGAGAATAGCACTGATAACCATAGGACTAGTGCTCATGACAACAATGAGAATAGCACTGATGATAACAATGGGACTAGTGCCGATGCCAACAATGAGAATAGCACTGATGATAACAATGGGACTAGTGCTGATGCCAACAATGAGAATAGCACTGATGATAACAATGGGACTAGTGCCGATGCCAACAACGAGAATAGCACTGATGATAATAATGGGACTAGTGCTCATGACAGCAATGAGAATAGCACTGATAACCATAGGACTTGTGCTCATGACAACAATGAGAATAGCACTGATGATAACAATGGGACTAGTGCCGATGCCTACAATGAGAATAGCACTGATGATAACAATGGGACTAGTGCTGATGCCAACAATGAGAATAGCACTGATAACCATGGGACTAGTGCCCATGACAACAATGAGAATAGCGCTGATGATACCAATGGGACTAGTGCCGATGCCAACAATGAGAATAGCACTGATACCAATGGGACTAGTGCCCATGCCAACAATGAGAATAGCGCTGATGATACCAATGGGACTAGTGCCCATGCCAACAATGAGAATAGCGCTGATGATACCAATGGGACTAGTGCCGATGCCAACAATGAGAATAGCACTGATACCAATGGGACTAGTGCCCATGCCAACAATGAGAATAGCGCTGATGATACCAATGGGACTAGTGCCCATGCCAACAATGAGAATAGCGCTGATACCAATGGGACTAGTGCCCATGCCAACAATGAGAATAGCGCTGATGATACCAATGGGACTAGTGCCCATGCCAACAATGAGAATAGCACTGATGATACCAATGGGACTAGTGCCGATGCCAACAATGAGAATAGCACTGATAACCATGGGACTAGTGCCCATGACAACAATGAGAATAGCGCTGATGATACCAATGGGACTAGTACCCATGACAACAATGAGAATAGCGATGATGATACCAATGGGACTAGTGCCGATGCCAACAATGAGAATAGCGCTGATGATACCAATGGGACTAGTGCCCATGCCAACAATGAGAATAGCGCTGATGATACCAATGGGACTAGTGCCCATGCCAACAATGAGAATAGCGCTGATGATACCAATGGGACTAGTGCCCATGCCAACAATGAGAATAGCGCTGATGATACCAATGGTACTAGTGCCGATGCCAACAATGAGAATAGCACTGATGATACCAATGGGACTAGTGCCGATGCCAACAATGAGAATAGCACTGATAACCATGGGACTAGTGCCCATGACAACAATGAGAATAGCGCTGATGATACCAATGGGACTAGTGCTCCTGACAACAATGAGAATAGCACTGATGATAACAATGGGACTAGTGCGGATGCCAACAATGAGACTAGCACTGATGATAACAATGGGACTAGTGCCGATGCGAACAATGAGAATAGCACTGATAATAACAAAGGAACTAGTGACGATGCCTACAATGAGAATAGCACTGATGATAACAATGGGACTAGTGCCGATGCCAACAATGAGAATAGCACTGATGATAACAATGGGACTAGTGCCAATGCCAACAATGAGAATAGCACTGATGATAACAATGGGGCTAGTGCCCATGGCAACAATGAGAATAGCACTGATAACCATGGGACTAGTGCCCATGACAACAATGAGAATAGCGCTGATGATACCAATGGGACTAGTGCTCCTGACAACAATGAGAATAGCACTGATAATAACAATGGGACTAGTGCCGATGCCAACAATGAGAATAGCACTGATGATAACAATGGGACTAGTGCCAATGCGAACAATGAGAATAGCACTGATGATAACAATGGGACTAGTGCCGATGCCAACAATGAGAATAGCACTGATGATAACAGTGGGACTACTGCTGATGCCAACAATGAGAATAGCACTGATGATAACAATGGGACTAGTGCCGATGCCAACAATGAGAATAGCACTGATGATAACAATGGGACTATTGCTCATGACAGCAATGAGAATAGCACTGATAACCATGGGACTAGTGCCCATGACAACAATGAGAATAGCCCTGATGATAACAACAGGACTAGTGGTGATGATAACAATGAAAATAGCTCTGATGATAACAATGGGACTAGTGCTCATGACAACAATGAGAATAGCACTGATGATAACAATGACTATAGCTCTGATGATAACAGTGGGACTAGTGCTAACGAGAACAGTGAGAATAGCGCTGATGACAACAATGAGACTAGTGCTGATGACAACACTAATGACACATCGAAAATAGCGCTGATGATAACAATGAGACTAGTGCCGATGAGAACGAGACTAGTGCCGATGACAACGAGACTAGTGCCGATGACAACAATAAGAATAGCGCTGATGATAACAGGACTAGTGCAGATGGCAAAACTGCATGAATAAGAGACTGTTACTCAGGGTCCGCACTGCTCATTCATAGGAGACACTGTCCTGGACTCACATGCCTCTCATCAGTGTGCACACTGGTCTTTGACCATATTCCTCCAACAGATTCTAGCACATTATTACAGGTTAATATGTTCCTTGTGAGGCCTCCTGACTCCTGCCATTGGGATTTAAGTTCTGCCACTATGTTGATTATAATTCCAGTGCTGGAGCATTGTGCTTTTGGTTACACGAAGCCATCTCGTGCTTTACCTGTACTTGTTTGTTTTTGTGAGTAACGTTAAAGGAGCCAGTATGCGCTGTGGAAAGGGCTTTTCGGTAACAACAAGCATTTGCAATGCAATAGGTCTCGCATTTACGCGAGTTTGACCTATTGGCATTGTAAATGACAATGGCTTTTATTTATGTTTCAAAAACCAAAACATAAATAAAAGGCAATGTCATTTACAATAAAAATAGCTCAAACTCTCGCATTATTAAAGTTTGAGCTATTGGTGTTGCATTATTTAGCAATGCCAATAGCTCAAACTTTAATAATGTGAGACCTATTGCATTGCAAATGCTTGTTAAGGATAGGATTAGCTTAAATCCTATCCACACTGTGTTAGAAAAGTAACAAGGTTTTAAGTACAGTTATCTGATGAAAATTCCAATTTAAAATACATTTAAACCAGCGAGCAACCCAAAAAGCTATATTAATAGATTTTACACATACAGTGCATCTAAGCAAACACTGCACCCTTGAACACAAGGCCCTGTGCAGCTTGTACAGCGTTATGGGTATGCCCTGATTATGAGTAGACCCTGAACCTGTTTCAGGCTCAAACTCCCATTTGTGTGGAAACAAGGTAGGTGAAAATTGGGCCTAATGCAGGAGTTTGCTCTGGGTAAAACCTATCCCACATCACCAAAGCAGATTGCTTGCTGTAACAGTTTGTGCACCCAGAAATGGATGACTTCATATACAATATGTGCAAAATGCTACATTCTGAGGTGTCGAACTCAGAAAAGAGTGCAAGCCGCACACCCACCAGTTACTTCACCGCTTACTAGCAGTAATTAGCAAGTGCACAGTTTACACCGTCAATCTGGAGTGCACTCTTTACAAGGACTTACCTTCATTCATTTGTGTAGCTAAGAATAAAGTCTGATATAAACTATATTAGGAGTCAGATAGTTTAAACTTTGCGCTTGCACAGTGCCATTTTACACCAATCAAACGGTACTTACAGTGGCAGCTCCTCCGCTAAGGCGGAGGAGCGTCGCCCCACTACTCCAGCAGTTAAGAAAGCAAAAAATTAAATGATAATAACGTAATGTTATAATTTTATCTTGTCCTCCTGCTGCGGCAGCTTGCGTGAGGGGGGCGGGGCTGCAGAGCAGGGGAGGAGTGGTTTGCCTACTCCTAAGTGTGCAATGACTGTTTGGCCGGGCCTCTCGGGCCGCCCAAAACAGTCATGCGGACTTCCCTGTTCTCCATGCAGGCTGGAGGGGAGGGGGCCTGGCTGCCTGCTTCCTGTTCCTGGATTCGGATGCAGGAGAGCAGGAGCAGAGACGCGGGACCCGGCGGCAAGGTAAGTGTTATTTTTTTTTATTTTTTCACATTGGGTTTTGGGCTCTCTAACGTGCTTAGATCACAGTTAATTATGCATTTTTAGGCTTATACATTTTTCCCATCGAAACTGTTGTAAGAAAATGCCTCTTTATGTATGATCATCCCCCATTTTTTCTGGGCTGGTGCTGCTGTTTTTTGGCTCTCCACACTAGGACACTGCTAACAGGCCCCTAGTTCAAGTGCTCCGACAACATGTCGAAATTGGATATATTCCTGACTGGTATATTTAACTTACTTATAAGTCCCTAGTATATAGTACAAACATGTACCAAAGTTAAATGTTACAAGAGGACTGCAGCACATATTGTGTCCTCTCTACAGTGAGAATGTAAAACATGTCTCCAGGCCTGCCTCTGTAGACTGAGTATACAGTTTTAAAACTGCCAATTCAACCTGGCAAAAGAAACCTTTTGCCAGGCCTAAACCTTCCTGTTTAATACCTAGAAGTCAAACATAACGTAGGCCACCTGAAGCTTTCCAGAGTTTGCCGGTGGTCACACCGGGACCACGCTCTTCAGCAACCCCCTGTTGTGGGACTCAGATCCCGCTTGCCCCACCGCCGACTCATCGATGACCACATTTTCTTCAAACAAATGTCTACGTTCGAAGATAACTTTTTTACTGGGACCTAACTGGGCCTCATATCCGACCAGCACTCTATCGCGATTGGCCTCAATTAAACCTTATTCTTGTCCCAATCTAGCACAACCAATTCTCCATGGTTGGCACTTTATGCTTTTTGGTGCTAAACCTTAATTTAAACTTTGAAATGCATAACTCTGGTATCCTTATTTGATATTTGTTATTTTGGTGTCATTTAGTTCATTAAAATATTCTCTATTTGTATAAATTGGGTTGTGATTTGTATTGTATTTTCAACTTTTTTACTGTTTTGGTACTTCTAAATGCTTTGCACAATTTCTTAAGCTAAGCCTGTCTTCTCTGTGCCATAGCTACCAGGGGCTGAGCTCAGATTTTAATCACTGAAACCTTTACTGGACCTAACATGAATAGAGCCATTATTATTTGTGGTGGATTACCATCCTCACCAACTAATAATCCACTTTCTTGTGACTTATTTTTAATTTTTATTAAGACCAGACTTATAAAGAATGCATAAAACATCATAATATATACTTAGCAGTTTCAACTCCTCCTTTGTGCTACTTGTCACAGTACACACTGCTTTTGAGGGAGTGGGGGTAACAAATACTGTACAAGGCGCGACATACCACATTGCCACATGGCACACTAGCAGCAAGGTGGCACAGCATACTCTTACTTAACATCATGTTTCGTATGGTAACCCATCCCATGTTTGCCTCTGAATAAAGTAGACCTCTATTGCTCTGCTGGGAAATATTATGAATTAGAATTTTTTATGTCATAAAAAGAAAGTACTTAACTCCTGTTTATCAAAACACAAGCTCAGCTACAGGTAAAACATCACAACTCACCATTTATTGTGTTAAGAGACAGTGAGAAGATCTTTTATTTTTTTTAAAAAAGGTTTTAGTTTACAGACCCCCTAGAAATGTGAGATTAAACCATCTCCAACAAACTGTAATTTCTAAAGTGTATAAACAAAGTGCTAGAGAGTCAGCCTTTTAGGTCTCAGCTACAGACAGCTTTATTTGCTTATAGGAGCTTTGAGCTGCAGTCTGAGTTTCAGGAAATCACTAGAGCATTTCTTAAAGCATGCATTGAACAGGAGAACAAAAATACTTTCGTTTATAGCTGACAAGGATACTATGACAGCAAAGAAACATGCCTGGTCAGTTATAAATGTATTTGATAAACTGGAAATTCAGCCTTATATGTCTACCTATTTTCCTTCATGCATGAGGGATATCTTCTTAAAATTACGCCTTGTTAGCTACCCAACCAAGGACGGTATATCGAATTGGATTCAAGAATGGGCATCGAATTACTGCAGACTTTGAGGTCACACTCAAGAAACGTTATTGCACATAGTTTGTGTCTCTCCTTATCTCCTTGATGCCAGTCGTATTTTTAAAGCCATTCTTTTTAAAAGTAGGAGTGAGAACATGTCGTCAAGCTGTTAAGCTCTGTTTATGGGGCAAAACAATTTCAATGATTTACCGGTTTGTTAAGTTTCTGGCCTTGTCTGAAAGAATGTTAAATCTTTAACTTCAATTACTAGTACCGATATATTTCTTTCTTGGTATTAAAAAGCTGAATTTTAATCAATCAATCAATCAATCATGTCACTTATAAAGCGCACTACATACCCGCGAGGGTCTCAAGGCGCTGGGGGAAGAGGGGGGTGGTGCTGCTACTGATCGAAGAGCCAGGTCTTGAGGAGTCTTCTGAAGGCCAGTAGGTCTTGGGTCTGCCGAAGGTTGGTGGGGAGGGTGTTCCAGGTCTTGGCGGCGAGGTGGGAGAAGGATGTGCCACCGGCGGTCGTTTTCCGGATGCGGGGGACTGTGGCGAGGGCGAGGCTGGTGGAGCGGAGCTGGCGGGTGGGGGTGTAGAAGCGGAGTCGTCTGTTGAGGTAGGCTGGTCCGGAGTTGTGGAGTGCTTTGTGTGCGTGGGTGAGGAGCTTGAAGGTTATCCTCTTGTTGACAGGGAGCCAGTGCAGGTCTCTCAGGTGGGGTGTGATGTGGCTGCGTCGGGGGATGTCGAGGATAAGACGTGCAGGGCGTTCTGGATGCGTTGCAGCCGTCTCAGGAGCTTAGCCGTCGTTCCTGCGTAGAGGGCGTTTCCGTAGTCCAGCCTGCTGGTGACGAGGGCCTGGGTGACTGTTTTTCTTGTTTCGGTGGGGATCCACCTGAAGATCCTGCGGAGCATTCGGAGGGTGTTGAAGCAGGATGAGGAAACGGCGTTGACCTGCTTGAGTCATGGAGAGGGTGGGGTCGAGGATGACCCCTAGGTTGCGTGCGTGGTCGGTGGGTGTCGGGGCTGTTCCCAGTGATGTTGGCCACCAGGAGTCGTCCCATGCTGAAGGGTTGGAACCAAGGATGAGGACCTCCGTCTTGTCCGAGTTCAGCTTCAGGCGGCTGGTACTCATCCATTCGGCGACGGCCTTCATTCCTTCATGGAGGTGGGCTTTGGCGGTGTGAGGGTCTTTGGTGAGGGAGAGGATCAGCTGGGTGTCGTCGGCGTAGGAGATGATGTTGAGGTTGTGCTGTCGGGCGACGTGGGCGAGGGTGCCATGTAGATGTTGAACAGCGTTGGGCTGAGGGAGGAGCCTTGGGGTACGCCGCAGATGATCTTGGTGGCCTTGGATCGGAAGGGGCGAGGCGGACGCTTTGTGTTCTGCCGGAGAGGAAGGATGTGGTCCAGTCCAGGGCCTTCTCTTGGATCCCGGCGTCGTGAAGGCGTGTTCGTAGTGTGTGGTGGCAGACCGTGTCGAAGGCGGCTGATAGGTCCAGGAGGATGAGGGCTGCTGTTTCTCCGTTGTCTAGCAGGGTCCTGATGTCATCGGTGGCGGCGATGAGGGCGGTTTCGGTGCTGTGGTTGCTGCGGAAGCCGGACTGGGAAGGGTCCAGGATGTTGTTCTCCTCGAGGTAGCGGGTCAGTTGTTTGTTGACGATTTTCTCGGTGACCTTCGCGGGGAACGGGAGCAGAGAGATGGGTCGGAAGTTCTTGAGGTCCTTGGGGTCTGCCTTGGGTTTCTTGAGTAAGGCGGTGATCTCGGCGTGCTTCCAGCTTTCCGGGAAGGTTGCTGTCTCGAAGGAGATGTTGATTATTTTCCGGAGATGGGGCGCGATGGCTGTACTGGCTTTGTTGAAGACGTGGTGAGGGCACGGGTCTAGCGGTGAGCCGGAGTGGATGGTGTTCATGATCTCGCTGGTGTCCTCGTCGTTGATGTTGGTCCAGGAGAGCAGGCGGTTGGTGGTTTTGGGGGCAGTGGTCTCGGTGGTTGCCGGGGCGGTCGTGGTGTTGAAGCTGTCGTGGATGTCGGCGATTTTGCGGTGGAAGAAGGTGGCCAGTGAGTCGCACAGGTCTCGCGACGGCGGGATGTCGTTGGTGTTGGAGCTGGGGTTGGAGAGTTCCTTCACGATGTTGAAGAGCTCTTTGCTGTTGTGTGCGTTGTTGTCTAGGCGGTCTTTGAGTGAGGCCCTTTTGGCGGATCTGATGAGGTGATGGTGACTGCGGGTGGCGCTCTTGTGGGCGGCGTAGCTGTCCGCTGTCCGTTCGTGGAGCCAGATCTTCTCCAGTTTTCGGCATGTTCGTTTGGAGGCCTGGAGGTCTTCGGTGAACCAGGTGGCTTTCTTGCTGGTGTGGCTGTTGGGCGGATTCTTGAGCGGGGCGAGGTGTTGGCGCAGTCGTCGATCCACTGTCTGAGGTTGCGGGCGGCGGTGTCGGGGTCGGAGGGTTCGGCGGGTGGGCTCAGGGCGAGGGTTGTGGTTAGCTGGTCTTCGGTGACTCTGCTCCAGCAGCAGCGAGGCATTTGTTCGGTGCGGTGGTGCGTGGTGGGCTTCCTGTAGGTGAAGTGGATGCAGTGGTGGTCAGTCCAGTGGGGTTCGGAGGTGTGGTTGAAGGAGACGTGTGGGCTTGCGGAAAAGATGGAGTCTAGCGTGTGGCCGGCGGCGTGGGTGGGTGTAGTCACGAGCTGTCTGAGTCCGAGGGTGGCGAGGTTGTCGATCAGGGTGGTGGAGTTGGTGTCCTTGTTGTTCTCGAGGTGGAAGTTCAGGTCCCCGAGGAGGATGTAGTCCGTGGAGGCAATGGCGTGTGTGCTGACGAAGTCAGCGATAGAATCGCTGAACTGTGGTCGGGGTCCGGGGGGTCTGTAGATGAGGGTTCCTCTGAGGGTGGTGTTGGGATCGGTGTGGATCTGGAAGTGCATGTGCTCGGTGGTGCTGAGGGTGTCGTCGGTGTTGGTTGAGACTCTGAGGGTGTTCCTGTGGACGATGGCGATGCCTCCTCCGACTCCGTTGGTGCGGTCCCGGCGGGTGATCTTGTAGCCCTCCGGGATGGCAATGGCGATGTCGGGGGCTGAAGCGGGATTCAGCCAGGTCTCCGTCAGGAATGCGACGTCTGGGGAGGTTGAGTCGAGAAGGTCCCAGAGTTCGATGGCGTGTTTGCGGGCGGAGCGGGTGTTGAGGAGGATGCATCTGAGGTAGTTGGGTTCTTTCCTGGGCTGGCGAAGCTGCAGTTCCGGCAGGTGAAGGGCCCTTGGGTGCGCTTCGGGGTGGCCAGGTAGCAGGCGTGATCTTTTCCGGGGTTGAGTGCGTGGAGGGTGCTGGCGTCGTATCGGCGTCTGTTGATGTGGCGGGCGCGGGGGATGCCCGGACCAGGGGTTCTGGCGCTGGGCGCGGTCCCGGCGCGGACGGGCGCAGACGGGCTTGCCTTAGGCGCGGCCGCACAGCGGCCGCCATAAATGGGGAGGTGGGAAGGAGGAGCAGGGAATGGGGCAGCGAATGGGCAGTGAGGGGGCGGGGCCGCAGGGGCGCAGCGGCGGGAAACAGGCACAGAAAGGAAAAAAACTAGCACAATCAGGGCAGCAAGGGGGCACAGAAAGGAAAAAACGAGCACAATCAGGGCAGCAAGGGGGCACAGAAAGGAAAAAAAACGAGCACAATCAGGGCAGCAAGGGGGCACAGAAAGGAAAAAACGAGCACAATCAGGGCAGCAAGGGGGCACAGAAAGGAAAAAACGAGCACAATCAGGGCAGCAAGGGGGCACAGAAAGGAAAAAACAGAGCACAATCAGGGCAGCAAGGGGGCACAGAAAGGAAAAAACGAGCACAATCAGGGCAGCAAGGGGGCACAGAAAGGAAAAAAAAACAAAAACGAGCACAATCAGGGCAGCAAGGGGGCACAGAAAGGAAAAAACGAGCACAATCAGGGCAGCAAGGGGGCACAGAAAGGAAAAAAAACGAGCACAATCAGGGCAGCAAGGGGGCACAGAAAGGAAAAAACTAGCACAATCAGGGCAGCAAGGGGGCACAGAAAGGAAAAAAAACGAGCACAATCAGGGCAGCAAGGGGGCACAGAAAGGAAAAAACAGAGCACAATCAGGGCAGCAAGGGGGCACAGAAAGGAAAAAAAACGAGCACAATCAGGGCAGCAAGGGGGCACAGAAAGGAAAAAACAGAGCACAATCAGGGCAGCAAGGGGGCACAGAAAGGAAAAAAACGAGGCACAATCAGGGCAGCAAGGGGGCACAGAAAGGAAAAAACGAGGCACAATCAGGGCAGCAAGGGGGCACAGAAAGGAAAAAACGAGCACAATCAGGGCAGCAAGGGGGCACAGAAAGGGAAAAACGAGCACAATCAGGGCAGCAAGGGGGCACAGAAAGGAAAAAACGAGCACAATCAGGGCAGCAAGGGGCACAGAAAGGAAAAACGAGCACAATCAGGGCAGCAAGGGGGCACAGAAAGGAAAAAAACAGAGCACAATCAGGGCAGCAAGGGGGCACAGAAAGGAAAAAACAGGCACAATCAGGGCAGCAAGGGGGCACAGAAGGAAAAAAAAAAAAAACGAGCACAATCAGGGGCAGCAGCAGGGCACACAGACGGAGCTGTGTGGTGGGGGAGCGACCTACCAGTCAAGGTCAGGGGTCGCTCATTGTAATTGTAATTACATTAAGCTTCTTTATTCCCCATATCGATTTGATGGATTGACAATTAATTATTTGAAGTTACTTTATTCCTCTATGGAAAATTAATGGTTGACAATGGATTGACAAACTATAGGCACGTATGCACTTTAGTATCAATATGCATAACCTGTTTTAATATCTTGTTCCTTGCTAATTTTATCGACTGCGCTTTCTTATATTCGCTCAGACAGAATAGCTTACTGGAAAATTTTGTTTTTTTATCTTGTGCTGTTTGTAATGATTTTTTATTAATCAGACAACAAATATTAAATTACATTACTGCTAGGCAAACCTACTGTTTCCAGTACATAACATATACTTAGAGTGGGCTTTGTGTCAGCCGCTTGCTCATGACTGGATGACTTGGTTGCTATTTCAGTTGTCTGCTCTTGAATCAATGGCTTTCCCTCCTGTTCTTGCGTTTGTCCCATCCATAAGCATTTTGGTTTCACAGTGTTCAGATTGGGAAAGTTGTGTCATTCCACTGCAAACTTGAGGGGACTCGTTTTATTTACTCTTGCACATTCCATGGGGATGCACTCGTTCCCTTGCTTTTTCCCCCTTTTCATCACCCCCGAGTTCTGCTTTCTTCTCCCACAATATTTTTCTCACCAATCCCCACCTGTGTCCTAATTTAATGTACTTTTTTTTTAATGACAGCCTGGCGCTGCAAAGTGCTTCCGGGACACTTGCTTCGTTCTTTAAGCACACTTCATTTTAAGCTCACTCCTTCCCCCAAAATGCCCCATTCTCCACTTTCCATCTCACACCTCCTGTTATTTAATTT
The DNA here is from genome assembly GCA_963921515.1 of Calotriton arnoldi. NCBI lineage: Eukaryota > Metazoa > Chordata > Amphibia > Caudata > Salamandridae > Calotriton > Calotriton arnoldi. Next base: position 1,058,156 of record CAWUFW010005229.1, on the reverse strand, counting down.
TTAATTACTATATTTTTATGGGGATACAGCATCTCCACAATTCTACCGGGCTACCTTCTTTGTGCATGTTTCTTTTCGAGTCTGCCCTGGCACCTGCAAAATAGCATCCACCATGTTAAGGTAATGCTGCATGCATGTGCAAACATCACGATACATGCATCACAGTGCATGTGTACGCATGTGCCACAGCGCATGCCTGTGTGACCAACTTGGATTAGGCTTTCTTTAACAGAAAACACATTTCAAGATTACCGTCATGTGTGTGCATGTTTTTTGGTGCATGTGCACGCACTGGATTATCAATACGCATTCCCAAAGCCATCCAACAGCAGACCTCCTTCCAGAAAGTACTAAAACAGCCTGAACATCTAACTCCTTACATAACCTAAACAAAGGCTATTTCCTGAATAGCTTTTAGGCTCTCTGGACTGGAAGATATAGGAGAGGTACATGTTCCCATAAGACCACCACATGTTTTGTACGATAAATACTGCAAACAACAAAAAAAGGAAATATGACAAAATACGAGCTGAAGAAAGTGCTGCAGTGATTGCTCTTACTAATCTACTTATACAATCAATACATACATGACGGTGTTGATGCCTGCCAGCTGCTGGAACATCTGTAGACCACAACCCACAATGAGGGCGCGGCGGGTGGGAGGGTACATCAACATTCTGTAGATCACAGGCCCTGCAGAGAGGGGAAAAAAAGCCACTTTACTGTGTTCTGACAAGTAAAAACATGGCAAGAATATGTAACTTCATCATCATTTAGTCATCAGACTATTATACCAAATATATTACTTAAAAGTATAAGTATGTGCAAATCAATACACGAATACACATCTAGATATATTTTAGTGCTAACAGTTACACAGCGTGCACCGAATATCATTACGATTGCCCAAGACTTCCCTGTTCATTTGCTCATAAATAAGTGAAAGTAAAGTGCACAGGAGACTGGCACGTCATTGCATGTGTAATTCAGATTTGCAGCTAGTGCCACAGCATGAGACCTAGATGACAGAAACTCAAACCCAGGGCAATCACTGCGGCAGGAGAGTTCAACAATTTCAGACACTCATGGACGTCAATTCACTAAAATAGCAGGAGTAGCAGAAGTGATATCACACACACCTTGACCTTAATGACATCACAGGAAGTGACTTCATATAACCCGGACTCATCCCAGAAAGTGATGTCACACGGCCAGAAATCAGATAATTACCATTGCTGAAGGTCAATAATAACTGCATGACTAATATAACAACACAGTACTGATAAAGGTGTGTTTTATATACCACCTACGTAAGGGCACTGACATGATCTTGGGAAGTGGTGGGGCGTATTACTTGCACTGATTTGTAGTGAAGGAGAGAAGCGAGTGAGCCTGGCCTCTTTTAGAGGTCTCAAGGAAGTTTTCTCCCCTGAGAACATTTAGAAAAAAATGTGGTCAAATAGTTCATTTTAAAGCACAATTTTCACATGCATTTGCTAAAAAGCCATGGGCTCCGTCGCAGAACTCATGAAATATTCAAGTCCTTTCATGGTGTCCCAGGAGTTGACTCAATTTGTGTTTTTCAAAATGTGCTGCATGTGCCCCCATATGTTAACATTTACCTCCACTATGCCAGGGCCCGCATTTTGTCATGAGTGGCACTCATATGCCATGGGTGCCCCTTCTGTAAAAAATTACATTCAATATGCACATGCCACAATTTTGCCATTAATGCCATCTATATACCATGGGAGTGTCTTCTGTTAAAAATTACCTCTTGTATGTCAGGGCCAGCATTCTGTCATTGTTTCCTCTCCCATATGCCATGGCTGTCATCCCTTATGACAAGAATTTCCTCCAATTTGTCAAGACCAGCATTTTTTCGCAGGTAGTTCATATGGTAAAAATGATCTCTATAACACCAGTACTTGTATTTTACCATGGGTGCCCATTATGTCAAGTTTGCCTACCATGCCAGTGCTAGTATTTTATTGCAGGTGCATGTCCTGCTAAGAATTGCCTCCAGTATGCCAGTGCCAGTATTCTGCAATGGCAGCCTCCTTAAGCCAAGAATGACCCTCACTGTGCCAAGGCCAATTGCAGACTTGCATGCATAACACCACATACTTACTCATGCTCATTTACATTCAACTCACACACATTCATACTCACTCTCATGCATTTATTCTCACTAGCACTCATTCATTCTCATTCACTCTCTTGAGTTCACTTTAACTCTCCCTCACCCTCATTCTTACTCTGACTCACTCATACTTTCTCGCTTACTTACACTCACACTCAGTCATACACTCATTTCGTGATTCTCTTTTACTCTCACTAAATCACTGACTTATTCTTCCTCATTCATTTTCACCACATACACTTTTACTCACTCATCTCATACTGTCTCTCTTACTTTCACTTGCAATCACTCTTCATTATACTCACTGACTTTGACTCAATTTCACTCACAGTTACACTTACTCACTACCTCTCACTTTCACTTCCATTCTTCAACACTCATTCTTATTTATTTCTCATTCATCCACTCTCAATCAATTGCAGTCACTCTTACTCTTACTCTCACTCACTCGTACTCAATGACATTCAATCTCACTTATTCTGTCTCACTAGTTGTCACTGACTCTCACTCACTCACTTTCACTGACACACACTGTCTCACACACAGTCTCACACACAAACTCTCACCCACAAGCATGCACACAACAACCAGTTAAAAGTATTGTTCTACATACCTCAGTTGCCAGCGAAAGTGTTGTTGCAGATCATGGTGCTCAATTTCTTATTACACTAATAGTGAATAGCACACTATAAATGTAATTAAAATATGTAGCAAACAATAAGAGCAGATCACCAAAGACAATAAAAATGAACTGCCCCTGTGTGCTTGCCACTGATTTTACCACCTCTGAGGCCAAGGGTTGCAAGGGGCAAGCCAGGGGTCGCAGCTGCGACCTCTGGCAACCCCTAAATGATGTCCATGCAGACAGTCTTTACTTATGTGACTGTTTCCCATCAAATATTTGTTTGCTCTAAGATATAAACTTTATACAGCTTTTTTCAGCAATGGCAAATGATCACGCTCAACGCATCCTAATCCTGTAACCATCTCACAAACGCCAGCACCACAGCGCACAGACCTGCTCTTCCGAGTCTGACTCAAGATGCTAGGGGCATTACCACTTGTTCTGGACCAGTGATACTCAAAGTACAGCCGGGGGCCGCATGCAGCCCTCCTGACCTTTACATGCGGCCCCTGGGTCAACAGCAGCACAGGGCTGCTGTTTACTGGACTCAGCACGAACATCAAAAAGATGTTAAATAAACAAGCATGTATTTATTTAAAGGTTAATTGCAGTTAAAGAAAGGAAGTAACTAGGGTGTCCTGTACCACTTAACTTTAGGAACACCTTCATTTATAAGGACATCTTGCAACACAAGTTTAAAATTATTATCAAGTCTGTTAATAATTCGAATAGTGTATTTCATTGACATTCAGAACCGTTTCATCTTAGTTCATCAGATTATCTGTGCATTGAGAAGTATTTTTTTAAAAGGGATAGTTTTCCAACATGAATTTAGAAACATTTATCCCCCCACCCCGATAACAATGCCAATAGTGTACTAAGAGGCAAGTCAGTTGTTATGTGCACTCTTTGGGGGCCGGGGTTTTTATCACATATGAACAACATATAGTTTATTAAATTAAACACAGGAGAAGGTTTTGTATAGCGCACATCATGAAGCCATGTATTTTGAGGTCCTCATATGTGATAATTTAGAAAGAGGAGGGAAAGTGAAATAAAACAAGGACCTAGGTTCACACAATTTGATTGAGTGAAGAAGCCGAGATTAATCCCAAATTTTTGGTTTCACATTAGTCAATTCAGACAACAGATGTATACGGCTCGCTTCCCTTACACCCACTTTATTTCCAACCCCTCCCCAACCCCGACCACCAACCTGCTGGCATTAATGCAGCCCTTGGTCACATCACAGACCAACTTTTGTGACCCCTGGGAAAATGTTTGTGGGTGCCATGTTCTGGACTTTATTTATGGTCCGTCTCAGTGAAATGGAGATTTTGAAGTACGGACTTCTTCCACTTTGGGGTATTAATTATATTTCATTGTTCCAGGGAACATAACTTTTATACTTGGCATTACCACAGAAAATGTGCAGCCTAAATAAAGTCTGTCAAAGGGTGAGACATGTTGGCTTGGATCTCTGTGTAATATAAGCGGCTTGGATTTATATGTACCATTTTCTGTATTTCAGACTGACATGTTAGATATCAGGTGGAATAAATAAGTTTGCTTTTTCTTAAATTAACGACAGGTGTTAGAATTTGCCCTTGCTTTGAATGCAGACATACAACCAGCATCTATTCATTTAAATTATCTATTTTGTGTTCTAGTCACCAAGAATTTAACCTGTAGAACTCATCACTGAGAGAGTTTTTTTTTTACCACTTACTCGAAAATATTGTCCCAAGTTTCTTTATTCAGTTGGACACAACATATTGGGATATTACTGTGCAAACTTATCAGCCACCAGAATATCCATCTGATGGAACGAAAACATACTTTAAAGTAATAATTAATTATGCTATACAATGTAAACAGTTGGAAACTTACCTCTGGCAGAACCTGGGCCGGTATCCCATTTATTTCAGGGATGCACTTAAATATTGACTGTACGTTGTCACTATTTAAAGTATTAGGCCACGTTGAGCCTGATCATTCACGTATGTGTCCCAAACCTTATTTCTGACTCAAGAGACTTAAATTTTCTAAATCCTTCTCAGTTTCTCTTAGCTAACTTCAATGTACACTACCATGATTCCAGCAAACACAAGGAGATGATGGACGGAGTGTTGAAACATTTCAGACACTCACCCCCAGTAACAGATCTGGGTTGAATCCATCATCATTCTTTAGCTCTCTTCACCACCTCAGTTCAGACCAAGCTATATGCAAATCAGTCTTGACCCTGTGTCTCATGGGAACAGTCCAGCCCGAACTGCCAAGCCAGGTCTTCCCTGAACCGGAAACAAGCATCCTGGGACCGGTTTCGGGGTAACACCCCTCATCAGCAAGGCTAGCTTGAATCCAGTGGCAAAGTGAGCAAGGGACCCACTTCTGGGCATACCCTGCCAACTTAGGGTGAACAAAGCAAACACAAGGAGATGATGGACGGAGTGTTGAAACTTTTCAGACACTCACCCCCAGTCACAGATCTGGGTTGAATCCATCATCATTCTTTAGCGCACTTCGCCACCTCAGTTCAGACCAAGCTATATGCAAATCAGTCTTGACCCCTAAATATTAAACTTAAAAGCTTTCTTTCTTTTCGATTAATGTTAACCCCCACAATAACTAAAATTTGCACTTGGCACTCCACAAACTATATTTGAAAACTCTGCGGGGTCCATGTATTTCAAGGATATTCAGAGATTGTTATCTGAATGCTAAGCAAGTCAACCATACATACTTCAGAGGCCTAGAAATAGGCCTTGTTTGTCAAAACCATGCTACCTGTGAAATGTTATGAAATATCACCAATTTAAATACATTTTTCAGTTTGGTGAGTTATCCAACACAAAAGCTTTTTCCATGCATGCTACTCCTTCCTACACACTCCATATGCCTAGTGTGTGATAGGTTCGGTGCTGTGAGTGCTAAGAGTTTTGGAGTGCGACCCTAGTTTGTTTGTATGTCATGGTCACTCCCTTGACACTTCTCTTTTGACTTGATTACCCCCCCTGAAGACACCCACCTCTTGAAGCTTACACCGAACTGCTTGCACATATGACATGTGGTTATGCATATGTATCTCTGCCCTATGCAGCATTTTTTGTCATTTACATTCTTCCATATGCATAACACTGCAGGCAGTATTTGTAAATGGGTCATATATTTTAATCTCCCAGAGAATGCAACAGGGAACTTCTTAACGAGACTTTCCAGTAATAACATTAAGATTGCATCTAGTGACGACCAGAGACAAGATGATGCATTCATGCATTTGTACTTTATGTTTTGGGGAACAACATACAGCATGACAATCTACACGCACTGCATTCACAAAAAATAAAAGTTTTTTCTTGAGAAGAAAGAGGACTCCGAAAAGATACAAACATTTTAAATTTAGTGGTCTTCAAAAAATGTGTATAACAAAAGTTTTAAAATGTTATCCTGCAGTTTAATGATTTTTGATGTTTATGACATTTTGAAAATGTTCTCTTGGACAAATGTTAATACAAGCATTGACAAAGCCAACAGGTCTTGGTTGAATGTGCTAACACATGCAGCATTAGCACATTAGAAAGAGACACACAGGAGGAAGCCAGTAGGAGGCAGCAGAGAGGGTTATAGTTGTAAAAGAGTCCCTCATGAAGTTCCCTCCACGAAGAGAAGTGGACACTGAAGGTGACACCCAAACAGCCAGAGTAGCCTTAGGTGAGAGAGGAATACTCCACTGGACTAAGCTAAGACTTGATTCACAAAGTCTCAATCCAATGGCTGAATGAGGCTAGCCGGAGAAAGCCAATGGTTGAAGAGGTGGACCCAAAGCCCACTCTTTCAGTGTTATATAAGCAACAGGTAATTTGACAGCTGTGCTGCCAAAACTCAGACCTACAAAATGGTCTGTCCTCTTTAATGTGGAGCAAATACAAAAATAAATGTAACATCGTATGAAGCCAAACTGAATTAGCGCTGTCGTTTTCTCTCTTGCAGCCTCTTGTAGCACAAAGTGCTTGCTTTCATAAATACTGAATGGCTGTAAACACTACAGATAAGTGGAACCCAAGTGTTCAGCCCTTAGACCTTGAAACTGAATGTACAGACATGAATCAGAGTCAATTAGTGCATGCTGAAATGAACAGGCAGCCCACTCTCTGAAATAAAGTCACCCGAGCACTTTAGCATGTTCAGTGATTATTATTGTCAGACATTTATAAATATAAGAATTTCACAGTCAGGGCAGACTACCACTTCCAGGGGTTCAAAGTCTGATGCTTCGGTTTGCCTGTATTGAATTATAAATAATTCCATATTCTTAGTAGTGTAGCATAGAACCTTCTCTCATGATCACAGACTCGGGTTAGTACTTCCTACCTGTCTACCTACATGCCTGCAAACTTGTCGGTGCAGCCACCTGTTTATCACAAAGTGAAAAACAGTCATAAATGTTTATTTCGGAAAAAAGAATTTCCATAAAACATGCATCCAGCAATAAATACATATAACGTATATAAACAATTTGCAAAAATATAAAATCACAACACATATATATATATATATATATATATATGTGTTGTGATTTTATATTTTTATATATATATATATATATATATATATATATATATATATATATATATATATATATATATAATTACTTCATTAAAATACAATTAAAACAATGAAATCATCAAAACACTATCTTTTCTTAATAGCACCTCTTAAAAAACTAACCACAGACAAATACTTTCAGTGGTTAGCAACTCTAACCATTAATGACGGTCTCACCTGAGCGTAGTTAAAAAGGTAATCAGTCATTACATCGAGTATTTTACTTCGCGATACCATTACAACGCATGCATTACCACGCATGCGTTCTACATCGCGAAGTAAAAAACTACGCATTTTTTTAGAACGCATGGTCATTTACCACGCATGCCTTTACAACGAATTTCGTTGTAAAGGTATGTATAGTAAATGACCATGCGTTCTAAAAAAATGTAGACGATCCACGTCGTTGTAAGGAAACAGAGGCTGTTTCCTCATAACGACGTGCACCGCCCCTCAGAGACGACGTGAAGCAGGAGGAGAGAGGAACAACGAGGAGAGAGAGGTCAGGGGGATTGGGCATGGGGTGGGGGTTACTTTTTTAGGGGGGTCGGGGGGTCGTGCTGGGGGTAGTGTTTTAGGGTTTAGGGTAGTGTTGTGGTGTTTGTGTAGTGTAGGGTAGTGTTTTAGGGTTTAGGGAAGTGTCGGGGGGTCGTGCAGGGTAGTGTTTGAGTGTAGGGACCGGACTGGGGGTCGGGGGGGTCATGCTGGGGGTAGTGTTTTAGGGTTTAGGCAGGGCTTTAAGTGGGCCGGGTCTCACCGGGTCTGAGCACCGGCAGTTTTTTTAAAAGGGTCCTCGAAACGGGTCTCTATCGGGCTCTGTTTTGTGCCCTGGCTCAGGCGGTCCGTTTTTTTCTGGACTGCAGGGAGAGCAGGCACATCAATGTGCGCGCTGCTCACACTGCTCACTTTTCACGTCATGCCAGGTGAGCGTTGAAGGGGAAGGGAAATCCATTAAAGAGAGTCATTTTCTCTCTGGATTTCCCTTCTCTTTTTGAAACTCCGGAGCAGCAACATTGTCCTGGTGTCACCAGGGCTTTAAGTGGAAGCTTTTTCAATATTATATACAAGCCATAGTTGCTGCTTATTTATCTTATGCAACTAACAACCATTGACAAAGCCAATAGTCCTGACTTGTTGTAGGTATGATGCTACTTGTTGTATTATATATCTAGATGCAATGACAGAAACAGAAAAATACAAGTCGGGCGCTACACTATGCTAGGCACAGATTTTTAGATTATGTGTTTTCAAGCCACGCCCTTAATTACATTGGCCACGCCCCTTTGAGAGACCCTCCAGATTTTTCATCCCACTTAAAGCCCTGGGTTTAGGGTAGTGTTGTGGTGTTTGTGTAGTATAGGGGGTCGTGCTGGGGGTAGTGTTTTAGGGTTTAGGGTAGTGTTGTGGTGTTTGTGTAGTGTAGGGTAGTGTTTTAGGGTAGTGTTGTGGTGTTTGTGTAGTGTAGGGGGTCGTGCTGGGGGTAGTGTTTTAGGGTTTAGGGTAGTGTTGTGGTGTATGTGTAGTGTAGGTTAGTGTTTTAGGGTTTAGGGTAGTGTCAGGGGGTCGTGCAGGGTAGTGTTTGAGTGTAGGGACCGGACTGGGGGTCGGGGGGGTTGTGCTGGGGGTTGTGTTTTATGGTTTAGGGTAGTGTGGTGTTTGTGCAGTGTAGGGTAGTGTTTTAGGGTTAAGGGTAGTGTTGTGGTGTTTGTGTAGTGTTGGGGGTCATGCTGGGGGTAGTGTTTTAGGGTTTAGGGTAGTGTTGTGGTGTATGTGTAGTGTAGGGTAGTATTTTAGGGTTTAGGGTAGTGTCGGGGGTCGTGCAGGGTAGTGGTTGAGTGTAGGGACCGGACTGGGGGTCGGGGGGGGTCGTGCTGGGGGTAGTGTTTTAGGGTTTAGGGTAGTGTTGTGGTGTTTGTGTAGTGTAGTGTTTTAGGGTAGTGTTGTAGTGTTTGTGTAGTGTAGGGGGTCGTGCTGGGGGTAGTGTTTTAGGGTTTAGGGTAGTGTTGTGGTGTATGTGTAGTGTAGGGTAGTGTTTTAGGGTTTAGGGTAGTGTCGGGGGTCGTGCTGGGTAGTGTAAATGTAGTGAGAGGACTGTCACTTACCTTAGAAACTTTTACCACGACTATACCTTTACCACGCATGTTTTTGAGTTGTAATGGCATGCGTGGTAAAGGCATAGTCGTTGTAAAAGTTTGCGTTGTAATGGTATCTCGTTGTAATTGACAACGCGTACTAATACCCGCGTTGTAATGGTACGCGTTGTATTGGTACGCGTTGTAACGAGTGCTATTCAGTTAAAACCTCTAAGAAAGGGAAGTATAAATTTGCAGCGGAGTACACATTAAATATCACAGAAAAAGAAAAACGATGGGTATCTTGCCTTGAAACGTTATCACAACGACAGGGGGGGGGGGGGATAATCCACTAAAGACCACCCCCTAAGGAAAGCAAGAGTTGGTGAATCATTCCCATATGGAATCGGGTGAAAAGGTAATGATGGAAGCTATTATCAACATAAATCAAATAGGGTTCAATGAATAAAGTTGTGTTGAGCATAACAAATCCCCGCACTGACCCCTTATGCAGCTTTATGGCCTCCCAGTTAGATTTTCTACGAGCAAGGAAGTGCTCCTTAGTTCACACAATATCAAGTTTCATAATTGATTCATGGGCTGTAAATAACTTTGCTGACCATGAGCCCAGAAACCCTTTGGACATACTGTAGCCATGAAATATTCTTCCCCTGTTCCAATGAGCGGCAATCCTTAAAAATTGCTGATTCAGTTCTAATTCTGGTTTGACCCATATCGCCAGACATTTTAAAAGTGGACGCAGGGCAATTAAATCTGTTATATATACCTCCCCATGAACATTAAAGAGGAGGGACCACAAGGCAAGGCTGACCAGCGTTTCGAAAAAAGATTCTTTACCATCTGGAGCCGTGAGCAATCAACATAACCCCAAAGTTCACTGCCATATAAAAGTGTAGATGTACATTTAGCATTGTATATCTTAAGTAATGTTTGAACAGATCTATTCCCAAGTCTGGCGGCAAAATCAAAAATTGCACCCACCGTTCTCCTAAAAAGAGATTGCTTAGCCAGCGTCACAGTATGTCAATTTCTTTTTTGATAAAACAAAACCCCAAGATACCAAAACGAGGGGACCTTTGTGATTTCCGCTCCGATTATGGTACATTTCCTACTCTTGGTGGATCTAGGGCCCAATACCATCAAATGTAACTTCCGCAAATTAGTAGAAAGGTCAATGGAATCCATAAATTCAACAAATGAATCTAGAAGTCCAGAGATACCCAGAGCCATTCTTGCTAGAAGGATGGCATCATCTGCATACAGGAGGACTGAAATCAATCTTTTACCCATTCTTGGTAAATCAATGCCCTACCGCAATAGATGTCCCTCCAACCGATTTACATATACTGTGAATAGGAAAGGAGCCAGGATACAGCCCTGCACAACACCCCGAATGATGTCAAAATATTCTGTACATTCCTCTTTCCCACTATACCTAACACAGGCTGTTGTATTCCTATGGAACTCAAAAATATATGAGAGCAACCCTTCTAACAAAAGGGACAGGGTTTAGATACTTAACAACAATAATGAATCTCTTTTGTGTATCATATATGTAGTCACATGCCCATCAACTCTCTTTTTACACTGGAATCATTTACTTAACAGTCTTCCACTCATCCAACCATGCAATGAAACCTGTTTGATGTAAAAACATCTGTCCTTTATTATAATAGTATAATTCTTAATATCTAAAATATCACGAAACAATAGTATCTCATAAACAGTCTAAAATTTCCTCAAATTGGATACTATCAAGCACAATTCACAATCTAAAAAATCCTCATGTCCTATTAAAAACAGCTCTCTCCTGTTGTTGACACCCTTTCAAAAATGTTCTGTTTCAATGTATTAACTAGATTTCATTGATTAAAAACATGTCATTACTTATTATTTCATGGGTGTATCAAAAGAAACAGTGTCAAGTAGATACAAAATACAAAAGTATATTACGCAAATTCTAAAATTCAATGTTCCAAGTTGTTGAAGCAGCGTTTTGGTGGTATACAGCTGGTTTACCCCACCTTCTTCAGGATAAAGTATTAAAAACGACATTATTCAAGTATTCAAGACGACATTCCGACCGCTGAGATTATTTCTTAATGATCACCTTATTGATTTTTCTGGTGATTCTCAAACAGTTCCTATTACAAGGACCTGGTATCGAAAGCAATCTTTGTGCCTATAGACTCATTCATTGGGAATATAGGGTATAGAAACCAATTTTTATCAATTATTGGCCGAAGTTCTCCAAGGTAGGGGACTTTTCTTTTCGCTCTTGTTATCTTATTTTGTTCTGTATGGGGCTTTTATAGTTCTTTCTGCCCTCGAAGTTCTCCAAGGTAGGGGACTTCTTTTCACCCTTGTTTTCTTATTTTGTTATGTATGGGGCTTTTATTCTTCTTTCTGCCCTTGTGTTCATCTGTATATAACAGTCTTGTCTCCCCGACCGAGGCTTCATGATAGGAACTGTTTGCGTCTCGCCGCTCTCTCCACCGTTGTCACGCCCGGAACAGGAACAGAGCACCCAGGAAGCACCCAGGCTCCCCTGCAGCGTTGTGATTGGTCTGAGTTCCATGGTTCGGCGGTCAGACGAAGACTGGGGCCTTGGCATGTTCTCCTCCCAGGCTGTAATTCAGCCTGGGTGGAGAACATGCAAAGTGTGCATGACTGTTTGGCCGGCCCTAGACCAAACATTCATGCGCACATGGGGAGTGCAAACCACTCCTCCCTTGCTCTGTCAGCAGAGCAGCCCTGCCCTGACCCACCCCATCCACAAAGCTGCTGCAACAAGGAAAAAATAAAATGATAATAACTTAGAGTTATTATCAATTTATTTTTCCTTTATTTATACTGCTTAAAAGCAGTGGGTGTGGCATTCCTCCGCCTTAGCAAAGGAGCCGCCACTGCACGTATGGTTACTTGCTGCACCTTATGAGCACCCAGAGGCCACCTCCTGTTGAAGATGCAGGTGATAGAGCCCAGGTCAGCCTGGGAAATGTAGTCCTTCCCCTGTCCTGGCTCAGAACGGTGTCCCGTGCTGCGGGTGCTTGAGGCGCCTTATGAGTGTCCAGAGGCTGCCTCCCGTCGAAGATGCAGGTGATAGAGCCCAGGCAAGCCTGGGAATTGTAGTTCTGCCCCTGGCCTAGTTCAGAGTGGTGCAACAGAACGATTTCTTGATCAAAAGCAGAAAGGGAGGAAATACTAAAGTTTATGGTCACTTTTAATTTAATGCTGACTTCGTCAGGGCCGGACTGGGAACGAAAACCGGCCCTGGCAAAGTGCTCGGCTGGCCACCCTGGGGGTAGGGGGTGCGGCCGAGCTGTTTGCCAGGGCCGGTTTCGGCCGATTTTGTTACAGGGGCCGATATTGCAGCTATGCTGCAGAAACGGCCCTGTAACAAAAACGGCCACCCAGGGGCACAAAACCAGCCCCCACCCTGGCGGCCTACCCGGGAAATGCCCGGTGCCCGCTACGGCCAGTCTGGCCCTGGACTTCGTTTCCAAAATGGTTACGTGACTTCATATATAACATTACAAGAGGCAATCAAGGTGTAGTGGACCAGTCTGGGAAACTTGTTTTGTCCCAATGAATGTTCGCCAGATGAGTCCCCGGCATTCAGTCAGCTTCCAGTCTTCGATAAAAAGTTAAAAACATGTTGTTTCATGAGTTCACCGGTCTTGGAAACATCGTTAGACGTCACAGTGTCCTTGAGCTTGTAAATAAACATCAAACTTCACATTCCATAACTTTACGTTTTAATATTGGAGCAGTATCTTTACCATATAAAGTGTTTTTTTACTGGACTTATACTTTTTTTATAACCCAGAAAAGTCCACGAAAGGAAGGTCATTGATGCATTTGCTATATCTTTCGACAAATATGCGCTGACAAATGTATATGCTACTATTTTAGCTAGTGGGTCAATCACCACATACTTCAGCAGTTGCCACCCAAGGCCACCAAACATGGCTGGCCGCAGAAGTCGATGTTCACAGACAAGAGAAGTTGAGTTGTGTTTAGTGGGCTGGTCAAGCAAACATTTCTGCGACCACTTTGCATTGTTACAAGCCCTGTTTGCACTGCGTCTTTGAATCCTTTCGCCCTAGAGGAAAGGAGAGCTGGATAAGTTGAGGCAGAATTGGGGGACCGATCAAACACATGGAGAATGTTTTCCCAAGTTTTGGTTATTTAGGTTTGCTAAATGTTAGCAAGTCCTCACGATACAATTGGGACGTTTTTAGTTCTTATGTACAGCTTCATTGGTTACTTCTTGGTAAATTATGACTTTTGCCCTCAATACTCATTTTTCCCTCCCGGTTCCTCTATAATATACTCTCCAGTGTGTTTTACTTGCCTCATCATATGTACTCGTCTGTTAATGTTCCAGCCTATTATTTTCAGATTTGCAAGCTCTAAAGTGGCAGATAAATGCACCACTGTACCAACTCCTTGCAATCTCTTCATTCTCAGGCACCAGGAGCATATTAAGTTTGTTGCTGATACTATGCATGTATATGTATTGGTATTTACATAGCACAAACCTAGCTGTGGAGTTATGGCACCCTGTACATGAGGGGTTGGGGACGATTTACATGATCGTTTACAAGTGGGGATTTCCCAAAGACGTTTTCCACAGATTTTAGGCAAGTGATCTGTCCAGAATCACACTATGTTGAGTCCAGTGGGAGGCCGAATTCGAACCTGAGTCCCCAGGTTCCAAAAGCAGCATCAGTAGGCTGCATCTGCTCTCATAGTAGAAAGTTTCCAGAAATGATTTGGTGGCTATTGCATCTGAATGTTTTTTTGATGAAGCTGTGAGTGTTGGGAAATGGTCTTTCCTAATTATGTGTAGTTGTCTACATCGGGTAGCCATTTGTGGTGATGTTTTATTAGGTGGAGCAGTATGTGGGATCATTAAATCAGTGAAATGGGGCAGTACTGTGGGTCTTTCTACTTCCCTATCATGTGAGAAAGGCCCACAGATTTAATGGGAGGCTGCTTACAGCCTGAACTCACTTGAATGGGACAAAGGAGGCCAACACGTTGCTCTGCAGATTGACTCTTGTGGATTTTATTGTGTACCTAGCTGCGGGTTTGGGTGTAGAACTAGCAGCCTCTATTAATCTTCTGATTCGAGATTTTAAAATCGTTTCATTTCCCACCTCCAGCATCTACCACGTGTTCCAATCAAAAGTCATCAGCTCTCGGAGCATGCGCAGGCTCAGTAATCTATCGATAGTGGATCTGACACATTTCAATAAAGTGCATATGATGCTGTGAGACAGTCAGTGCTTAATTTGAGCAGGTGTTTCCAGTACTCAGCACCAGCACTTAATGATCTACACTGGCACTTGAGCACCAGTTAAGGACACATTCACTTTTGGTAGGCACGGGGAGATTAAGTGATTTGCCCAGAATCACAAGATGTTGATCCAATGCCGAGACTCGAACCTGGTTCCCCAGCTCCGAAGTCGGCAGCTCTGGCCATTACCCTACATCCTCTCCCCACTTGTAGAGTTTCATTGATAGTAATTTGGTTCTGTTTTAGGCGGCGCTAACAGGAGAAATGGGCTGGTGGAAGCTGCCTCCTGACGAGAGACCTGGCACTTATGTTTTTTTTCAAATTAACTACTGGAGACAGTGCCAATCTAGTAACAGACAATATCAGGTGAAATTCACCCTTTCATAGAGGGCTACGCCGAGGCCATTGGCGAGGCAGTCGTTATTGAGCAGATCATCATAGATGACTCTGCAGAGTGACAGTGCAGCCTATGCTCCTACACTCTAGTGTGCTCGTCAAGACCTGGAGAACTCCAAGGGCAACTGCATAAACAGGTAAGACATTTCTGCTCTTAGCCACTCGCAGGAGAAAATTCCTTCTTTCCTTCTGTAAAATGAGCTGTCAAGAGAAACTTCTCCGTCCTACTCATTTACAGACGGGAAATATTTCACATATTGAAAAGGGTACAAGAAGGGTACAACCTAATCAACACTCTATACATAGACAAGCCTCTCAAGGATGGACTGTGTTTTAGCAAAGATGGCAAAGGAAAAGTATCCACAAAGACAGCGCTAAGAGCCTGGGCTTGACGCACAACGCTGAGAGTACATGATAAGTGGAAAAAGCAGTAGTGTCTGCTTTTCATTGACCAGTATGATAAAGACAATGACCCCCAACGGTTGCCCAGTAAAGAAGAATTTTGTGATGTGATCTAGCTGATAAAATGATATAGGTTGATGAATAAACTGCCCTAAGGTGCCCTGTGTAGTTGCACATTGTTTGGAGATTTCATTCTCTTCCAATGAAGATGCAGAGAACATTCATGCATCTTCTTTCTCTACTTTTGATAGGCTGGCAGGGAAACACAAAGATGTTTCCAAGCAGAGGAAATGTAAAGGCAAATTAAGTTAAAGGCCACCTGAGAAAATTCTAGCACAAGTTCTCATGAAGGTACACAACTAGAGGGGTATATGTACTGTTAACATAGATTTGGAAAATCGGATCCAAAGGGTGGCAAATATTCATAAACAAATTGAGCATTTCTTGAACAACCAAATATTGGTCTTTTTATTAATAAATATATAAAGGATCTCTTACTGGGGCTGTAGAAGAGGCGATGAACCTCCAGAAGACGGTAAACCACAAACTAGAGGAAAACAAAGAGCTGAAACTTTTAATGGCTTTACATTCCAGATCTTTCAGGATATCATATCTGCTTTGTAACTTCGATTGTGTAACAACATGTAAATACTAGTCATTAGGTCAGAAGGTCTGGGGTTACTAAATGTTCATATACCACTGGTTTGGTGGTATTATATCCGGTTATTGTTTGTATAATGAGCACTTTGGTTTCTCCTCACATTCTAATATGCTGTATTGTTGTATATGTTTAGGCACATTGTGAACTTGTTGGAAATAGTATTAGCATAAATAATTAAGAGCAATTTATATAAAAAAAGTTGCACTACACTGGAACACGAACACTACTACTCAATAGAGCCAACTTCAAACACTTAGAATGCCTTGGAGTATGTTCCAGTCAACCCTGCAACCTCTGCAACGTCTTGCCACTAACTCAGAAAACCCGAAAATCACCAGCAAAATACAGCGAAAGATATTTACTAAAACGGAAAGTATCAAAATAACTGACGGGTAAAAAGAAGGTCACACAGGAATGTATTCCATCAATAGAAGCACATCACTACGTGTTGAAGAAAAGAATGTATTTGACATGTTTGCTCTTTTGCACTGCGCTCACAGCTTAAAAGAGTTCATTTTGAATAATTGCGTTTTCAGTTCCCGCCTCAAGCTGGTTAGGCAGGAAAACTCTTAAAGGTTATGGGGATGAGTGCCACAACCCTTTGTTCAGCGTGAAGGCTCTGCCTACTCGTTTTCAGTCGGACTGACTCCTTGAACTGCGAGAAGACTTTGATCCATTTGTGTGCGGTGAGGGGGCGGCTACAGCAAGGCAGCTGCAATGACCTTAAAAGGTGATGCTCTCCGAACCGCTGCCTTTCTGCACACCTGTAGCATGCCTGCCAATGCCATACCGCACAACCACCTATGCAGTGCTGATTACTTATTGAACAACTGCAGTGCCATTATTTAACCCAGTGATACTTCCATTCAGCACCCACCTATGGAGATGCTAGGGTACATATTCCTGACACACTGTCTCTGCAGTGTCATGGATGCTAACCGACATTCTCACATTGCCTTTTTATTTTTACACGTTGGCACTTTTGCTTCGACCTACATTTTTAAACGTTCTAGTTTTTCTCTTGTTCTATTTGTATGGCATCAAGGCTGACACAATAAATTATTGATTTACTTATTGACACCAGGGCACAAGTCCTAAAAATAGAAGTGGGGGGACTAACCAAATTAGGCAGTATGCAAGTGACATCATGGCGCATGAAACCAGAGCGCATGACATCACGGCGCGTGACATCGCACGTGGCATCACAGAAAGTGACCTCACAGAAAGTGACATTAGATATTAAGACCTCACACACGTTAAGCAGGTCTATCATGAGCACATTCAAGTGCATTAAAAGATTTAAAAAATGGGATTTTGCGTCTGAGTTGTGCCGAAAAAGTGGCGCAACCCCGATGCAAAATCTGTGCCTCAACTAACACATTACATTTTTAGTAAACTCTGCCACAAAGAAATTGGAAACAAGGAGAAACATGGCAGTAGATCTGTTCTGCTTCATTGATTACAAAGTCTGTATTTTAAAATATCGCATGGGGTTAAGGCACCTGCTGCAGAGATCTTTTTGTGCCCAGTAAATCTCAGGGAATAATAATGATGGTAAGATAACTCTGGAGGTTAACACTTTTGCTGGAGAGATCCGTGTTTTGTCTGGTCCCAGATCTGAATCAAAGTAGTATGGAGGGTTAATGTGTCTCCTGCAAAGGATATCATGTAACATGGAGATTACAGATTTTTATTTTATGTACGTAGGTAAGTGGGTTGCTGCTTTTAACACAGAGATCCTTTTATTACTTGCAGATAGTAAATTGTAATCCTTTTAATATAGCACAGTCAGCTACAAAGGACATGTGACTCCTAAACCTTCTAACCCTCGATGTCTTATGTAACACATCTTGTACATTGATTTATACACTTACATGAGTTATTGTCAATGTATAATGTGCATGTTACGTAAAGCGCTCTGACACCCTGCACTGGGATAAGTAGCGCTATAAAATAGTGGTATTTAAATTGTGATTGTGTAAAGACTGGGGCAGACCACACATCTGACATTCTTAC
This sequence comes from Calotriton arnoldi, assembly GCA_963921515.1. Lineage (NCBI taxonomy): Eukaryota > Metazoa > Chordata > Amphibia > Caudata > Salamandridae > Calotriton > Calotriton arnoldi. Next base: position 1,039,907 of record CAWUFW010005229.1, on the reverse strand, counting down.
AGTGCATGCATATCTCTTATATAAAGGGACTGAACAAAATCAAAAGCATGCCTGTCTTAAGTACTGGTGAAGTGATAAGCTGTGTGCCTTTGTTTCCCCTACTTTGCATTTGCATTTAAGTGTTAGGCTCCAGACAGCGTTCAGCCAAGATCATATTGGAACAAAAGGAGGCCTGGTGACCCCTTAACTTCAGCCTTTATCTTTGGCCCAGCTGGAGGAGAAAATAAAAAAGCCCTCTCCCTGCCTGCAAGTTGCTGCTGGCAATGGAAAGCAGACAACTTACAGGTGCTGCTGAACGTGTCACTGTGTCTGAAAATTACACAGTGACAAGTTCAGCATATTTCAGTGGGGCCCAGCTTCTTGGCAGGGTGGACGGCGTCTACCCTGTGAAATAGTAGGTAGACGCTGATGGAGCAGGATTTCGCGCAAAGAAACCTGCTCGGATTAACACCCCCATAATACGTACTAACAGTAAGTAGTAATAGAAAACTAATGTGCACCTTACATGAACACAAGGGAAACTGCTTTGCGCATGCATGCACTAACGTGAGATCACGCATGAAAGAACTAAAACCGTATTTACACTATACTTTGAAAGAAACGAGAAATAATGCATGACTAGGCGGCATGTGAAATTCGTAGACTGCATGTTGCATTTTGCTTTGAAATAATAAATAATGCTGCTTTTGCTTAAAGCTATGCTAGGAAAAACATAAATGAGGGATAGTGCTAAGGTGGGAGGCATAACAGTGAAAAGTGCATTTCTGTATAGTTAATGAATGTCTGTATTCCATTTGTCGTAGTGAACCGAATGAACCGCCATATTTCTTAAGTTGGCTGGATAGAGGAGGGGTTGGAGAAAAGAGTGAAACTGACCTGTCAGTACAGACAGAAGCGCTGAGCACAGCAGATGAGGCGCGGAAGTTCAAGGCCGATGTGCTGAAAGAAAATATTGAGTGCCTGCCAAAGGGATGTGACTGACCGTGGGACCTAAACCTTTTCTGCGAACATATCCGAAAGACTTATGAGAATGTCGTTTAAACTGCTACATGTATTGAATGTATGAACGAGTCAGAACTGAGATAATGGGAAGAGAAGTAAAACAATAGCCTATGGTAGTCATGAATGGGAATCTAGTGGTGTGACAAGACCACCTCCCAAACTAGCCAATCAACTGTTGAGTTTCTTGAAATGTTTCAACTGATGTGGGTTGGACATATAGGTTTTAGGGTATACCTGCGGTGCCTTTAAGGGTGTGGTTAGCACACTTGATTCTTAGCTTATCGAGAGGGGTGATGCGTCGCTGATCGTCGGTTTGCAGAGAGGCCTAGCTGTTCCTGTCCTGTCCTGTCCCTGAAATCTTTGTTCCCTGACTCTATTTCAGGGAATCCCCACCACTTCCTCGGCCAGGGGGGTGGTATTTCACAGAACCTTTGGGTTTGTATTATTCTGACTCGTTCTTTGCATAATCATTTGCAATTATATTTTTTTTGTCTCTGAAACTGATGTCTCTTGATCTGTCCACGCATATATGTATATTGTTTCGCATTATTTTGCTGAAACTGATGTCTCTTAATCTATCCACTCCTTCATGTGCATAATCGATATTGTGATGAGAATGACACCATTTGCATTTTATTAATGTTTCTCTCCTTTTGTGGATTTCATTGTTTGCATTTGTGACCGTATGCATTGAGCATTTAATATGAAGATAAAACTTTATTAATCTTACCGAGAGTCTGTGATTATTTAGCTGACTTGATAGTTAGTTTGACAGTATTATCATTACCATCAACTCTTCAACTAATTGGTCCATTGACCAAGAGGAAAGAAAGTTGATGTATAAGTTTAGTTATTTGTTCAGAAATGTCAAACATGAATTTGTGAAGGAAACAAATTTAACGTCATTAAAACTTGAACCCCAGCGCATCAGGGATTTGGGTGAATGTGTATGGACCATTATATTGTGATGTTATTGAGTATTGATCCCTGATCAGGTATTGGGTAGCGCTGGATTCGTTTTCTGGTAGCAGAGGACGATTTAATTATTGATTAGTTTGGTAATGATTATTGATTATTGATTATATGTTTCTTAACACGAAAAAGTTAGTGTCCTGTTTTATGTTGTCTAGAAGTACAGGTACGGAGCTACCTGAGGAATCCCGGGAATGGAATTAGCCTGAAGTAGGTAGAAGAAGAGTGTGGATAGAGAAATCCCACTGCAGAAGTTCTTTGTCTGTTGTAATAATACCGAAGCTACGGAGGGCTGTAGGTGTTATATTAGGGACAATTTCATATGTAAGTAGAGTGTCTGAAATAGTGAAGGGTCCACTTTTGAAACTCTAGCCTTATCCCCAGGGGAGTACCAAGACCTCTTTTCACGCCAAAAAGTCCTCTTGCGAAACTTTGGCCTTATCCCTAGAGGAGTACCAGGTCCTCCCGAAGCTTGTTTGAAAGGTAAAATAGCACTGGTCGTTAATCTTACTTGAAGTGAAAGAATTTCTCTTTGAAAAGGTGAAAACTATCTCTTTATTTAGTGGAACAGACAAGGTAGCATTGTTATGTGTCGTTACTAACAGAATTTTTTTTTATTAAGAAAATTTAGAAAAAATTGTTGTATTCCTTTGTAAAGGGAGGGTCAGTAGAAGGAGTAAAACTGACGTCAGAAAAAGCCACGCTGGCATTGGTCAGGCAGCGGGCGTCTACTGAGCTGTGATTGGTTGGTTGGGGTGAGCCGCGCTAGTATTGGTTGAAATTTTGCTTACGTAGTGGTGCTCTGATTGGACGGTTGGTGTGCATCGCGCTGGTATAGGACGAGAACTGACAAATAGAATAAGTAGAGTTACGGAAAGGTTTCCTTGTTTATATTGTTGAGATACATTAGTGTAAAGAGTCAGAAAAATGAAGCTGCTTAAGAAAATAAAGAATTTCTTTAAAAAGGATAAACCAATTGTGACTAGAGAGGGAATTCCTATTCCACCTCCAAGGACGCCTGATTTTTATATGATGTTGGAGCGAGGATATCATACGTGTATGTGGTTATAGAACTGGGTGGAATATACGAAGGATGATGGAGTTATAGCTTTTCCACAGCATGGTATGTTTAATGTAAGGATTTTGCAGAATTTGAGAAATCGGATGAATTCACTAGAGCCGAATCCCAGATTGACACAGTACGAAGCATTAGAAGAATGGGAAGTTGAGGCATTTGAAAGAGAGAAATATAGGGGAAACAGGAGATACAGAAATTTGATGTTTGGATATCCTATTGAGAGCAGGGAGAATACATTGAAAAGATGGAGGAGAGCTGTGATAACGGAAGGATTGTATCCAGTTTTAGTTGCTGACGATCAGACAGGAGGTAAATGTAAAGAGAAAAAGAAAAACTTAGAGACTTCAAGTTTAAGGGATGATCCGAACGATTCTGATGACGATGAGTTATTAGAGGATATCATGACAAAAAGACCTCCGCCATATGAAGAAAATTCAGGGGAAGTGACTCCAAGTGCCTCACAAATGGGAACCCCATTGACTCCAAAAGTCACTGAAATAGCTAGGGTAGTGCGAGAAAATGAAGTGAATTTGTTGAATAAGACAAGACTAGAGCAGGTCCAGAAAATGAATCAGTTCAGTCTGACTGCAGAAGCATTAATGGTACCAGTAACAATTGGTCCCGTTTTCCCATTATACAGAGAAAAACAGAATATGACAAAAGCACATAGGTTATCAGTTCCAAGGAGTAGCATCAGGAGTGGAATGGTGACGGTAGCAGATGAGGGTGAACAGACAGACACGAATAATACTTTGTTAGATCTTCCGGTTTGTGAGATGATAACAGAAACCCCTAGAAGAAGTGTACAAATAGATCCAAGGAGAATAGGGCCGCACGTCACTCCAATGGCAGGGAGTTCAGCAGGTCCTTCACCAGAAGAATTGAATAATTGGACAAAAGAATGGTGAAGCCGAAATCGCAACCACAGAGTATAAATGTGAGTCAATTAAAATTAGATTTGGAAGAGATGATTATTGGCACAATAAGTCCAGACAGATTAGGGACTTATCGAGATGATGAACTATTGTTTTTGTGTAAAAGCATTACCTGGAGAGCAAGGAATCTTCATGAGAAAATATCCGAAGCTGCTAGTGAGTATGGAATAGACATAGAAAAGTCAAAGGTGTTACAGAAATCATATAGACTGGCCTTTACCGATAAAGATTTAGAGAGTTTGAATGCGTCTGGAAAAAGACTACAGATAAAGGAGTTGATGAACATCTTGAAGAAATGGGGAGATGTAGATCGATGGAAAAATAGATGGACGAAAAAGAAGGAAGAAGCAGCTAGTAAAGGAGCGTCTATGTTTCCGTTGAAAGAGACCGAACAAATTGAAAGGGCGTGTCCGATGAGAGAGGTTCCAGGTGGTGGATATGTTCACGTACCTTGGACCAGACAGGATATATTGTCTTTCAAGAATGATTTTCCCAGGTTAAGAGAGAAACCGGTTGAATGGTACAAACAGGTAGAGAGGTTTGTGAAAGTCTCGAAGGTTTTGTTAAAGGATTTAGATGGGTTGGTTGAGATTGTCGTTCCAGCTGATTTGTGGACAGAATGTAAAATTACTGTCGATTGGCCGAAAGAAAAATACCCTAGAGACCCTAAGACAGGTGCACCATCCGATGAGGTGATGAAAACGTATAATCAGGTAATCACTTTCTTGAAAGGGAAAATTTCCCCTAAAGAAACAGATTGGGTTAAGATTGACAGAACGACCCAAGAACCAAAAAAGTCAGTTCATGCTTACTACGAAAGGTTGTTACAGGTATTTAAACAGTACAGCGGGTTTGAAAATATTGAAGACAAGGATATGGGACATTTTGTGTATCGTTTTGTGTTTGGATTGAAACCGGATATTAGTAATATGATTCAGCAGCATTTGATTTGTTGGCAAAGCAAAACAATTGATGAAATTTTGAGGTATGTAAAGTATTGTAGTGACGACATTGAATTGAGACATAAAAAGTGAAAAGAGAAAATGATGTGGGCACAAGTGAAAGTGGCAGAGCAGCAAGAAGCAAATAATAGTCCTCAAACAGGTTACCAGATGCATGGTCAAAATCAAAATAGTCAAATACCCGGTGGGGGTAGAGGAAGAGGTAAAATGAGTAGAGAGGAAGCAATGCAGAAATTTCCTTGTCATGTGTGCGGAAAGCATGGACATTGGAACAACGAGTGTAGATCTGCTAAAAAGAATAATGGGGTAAATCAAAATTTAATTCCACAGATGCAGAATGAGGTGGGTATAAATCAACAGCAGCAGGTAGTTACACCACAGTTACAGGTGCCACAAGCTCCAATGCCAAATAATGTGAATGCTCAAGTGCAGAGGTGCAGTGCGAACACTGGATTTCACGGAGGTGATCAATTCGGTAAGAATCAAAGTGTGCAAATGGTTCCGCAATACTGGGTACAGTGCAATGAGAGTGATTCAGACTCATCTCAATGACGGTGCCTGAGGGGGGAGGAAGAGTGCATACTTGGCGCATCCTTGGCGGTAGATCAGTCAGGTCCATTTGTTGAAGGAAAAGTGGAAGGTAATGATATTACATTTCTAGTGGACACTGGTGCTACCCGTTCTACTGTGAGAGCAGCAGAAATTCCAAACCTACCCCTCTCAGGAGAAACTATCCAAGTTGTAGGAGTCTCAAATAAGCATATTAGAACGCCAGTCACAAACCCAATAGAAGTTCATATTGGAAATTTCAGAGACATGCATCGTTTTGTGGTATGTGACTCAAGTCCAGTGAATCTCTTAGGTAGGGATTTATTGTGTAAAATGAATTGTACCATCTATTGTACGCCAGATGGTATTGCATTTCAGACACCTGATGAGGATGTTGAATTTAAGATGATGCTAGCAAAGCAAGGAACAGAGGTGGACGAGTTGTTTTCACTTCTCACAGAAGAGAATTTGCCTGAAGAATTAAAAAGTGCAGTAAGATCGGATGTATGGGATTTTACAGGAAGAGAGATTGGTCTAATGACAAATGTAGACCCAATTCAGGTTACAGTGAAAGAGGGTGCTGTATATCCTAACACACCCCAATACAAAATGAGTCCAGAAGTAATTGCAGGAGTCACACCTGTGATTGACCAAATGATTGAACAAGGAATACTGAGAGAAATACTGAGCAGTCCCTGTAATTCGCCTATTATAGGTATCAAAAAGCCCGGTGGGAAATACAGAATAGTGCAGGATTTGAGGAAAATTAATAAAATTATAGTATCCTGTTGTCCGATAGTGCCAAATCCAGCAGTGATCCTTTACCAAATTCCCTGTGATGCTGAATGGTACACAGTGATTGATTTGTGCCAAGCATTTTTCTCGATTCCGTTACATCCGGAAAGCCAATATTTGTTTGCATTCCGGTTCGGAGACCGTGTTTTGGCATGGTGCCGAGTTCCTCAAGGGTACACAGAGAGTCCTTCAATCTTTAACCAGATCTTGAAAAAATGTCTGGAGACTTTAGTCATGCCAGGAAATTCAGTTTTGGTTCAATATATTTATGACCTGTTAGTGGCATCAAAGACACGAGAGGCATGTGTGACAGATACAGTTGCCTTATTGAACCATTTGGCAGAAGGAGGACACAAAGTGTCACCAGCAAAATTACAATTTTTGTAAACAAGAGGTCCAATACCTAGGACACAAAATAGAAAAGGGAGTCAGAAAAGTGACACCAGAAAGAATTAATGTGATCAAACAAATGAGCCCGCCTAAAACTCAGAAAGAAGTACGAATGTTTTTGGGAATGGTTGGATACTGTAGGCAATGGATCAGTGGTTTCTCACTGATTGCAAAACCTCTACAGAGGTTGACACGGAAAGATGTGAAAGATCCGATTGTGCTGGATGATGAAAGTATGGAGGCTTTTACAAAATTGAGAAACAGGCTTTGTCGAGCACCTGCATTGGGAATGCCAGATTATGCAAAGGATTTTGCGTTGTACTGCTGTGAAAGGGATGGATGTGCACTTTCAGTCTTAACTCAAAAACTTGGAATGGCACGACGTCCAGTAGCATATTTTTCTGCTACTTTGGATTCAGTGGCCGCAGCATTACAACGTTGTTTGAAAGCAGTTACTGCCACTTGTGTGAGTCTGGAACAGAGTGAAGCGATCGTGATGGGATATCCAGTCAAGGTGTATGTGCCGCATTCAGTTGAAATCCTTTTAACTCGCACCAGGACACAGTACATGACCTCCAATTTGCTGACTAAGTATGAAAGAGTGATCTTGGGTGCTGAAAATGTGACTGTGGTGAGGTGCACCACTGTAAATCCGGCAACTCTTTTGCCGAATTCATATTATGAGGAAGTGAGAGAGGAAGCGGATCATGATTGTCTGGATGTGACAGAACTGTGCACCAAACCTAGGCCAGACTAGAAGACGCTCCATTAGAAAAATCAGATTGTGAAATGTTTGTTGATGGGTCTTGTCTAAGAAATGAGACGGGTGAATTATGTACTGCCTATGCTGTTTGCACCATAGCGGGAGTTCTAGAAGCATCCTGTCTAAAAAGGTAAATTCTGCTCAAATTGCTGAATTGATAGCTCTGATTAGAGAGTGCAAAATTGCCAAAAGCCTGAGGGTAACAATATTTACTGATAGTCAGTATGGGTTCGGGGTTGTCCATGATTTTGGACAGCTATGGATGCAGAGGGGATTTCTGACTTCTTCAGGTCCCCCCATTAGAAACAGAAAAACTGTAAAAGAATTATTGGATGCTTTACAACTGCCCAAAAGCATTGCAGTGGTCAAATGTGCCGCACATAAATCAGGAGATGATTATGTGACGAAGGGCAACAGATACACCGATCAAGTAGCGTGTTTCTGTGCACGAAATTTAATGGCCTTAAACAGAGGAATTGAAATGGAAAATACCAATTGCCATCTTATGTACACATCTTCATATGAAACCTGGGATGAGATTAGACAGCTGCAGGAAGAAGCAAGTGATGAGGAAAAGGAAATTTGGAAAAATTCAGGCTGCAGAAAAAGAGCAGAGGACGAAGTGTGGGTCTATATAGACGGAAGACCAGTCATGCCAGACATGTTTACTATCCCACATGGCCAGGGTGTACCATGGAATTGCGCATGTTGGAAGAGATGCAATGATCAGACTCTTCAAACAGTCATGGTATAACCCAAAGTTCAGGGTCATTGCAGAGAGCCTTTGCCAGAGGTGCGTCATCTGTCAGCAGCAGAATCCAGGCAGAAAGACAGTTGTTAGTTGGGGTCGAATTGGGAAAGCAGCAGGTCCATTCACCCGACTTCAGTCGGACTTCATAGAGTTAACGTCTTGCAACGGGCTGAAATATGTGTTGGTCGTTGTCTGCTTATTCTCTCGCTGGGTGGAAGCCTATCCAACGAGAAGAAATGACAGCCTGTCGCAAAGTTGCTTCTAAGAGACTTGATACCTAGGTTTGGATTTCTAGTCATTTTAGAAACAGATAGAGGAACTCACTTTAACAATGAGATAATTCGGATGATTTGTGCTGCATTACAAATTGAACAGAAGCTGCATTGTGCCTACTGACCCGAAGCATCTGGAGTGGTTGAGCAGATTAATGGCACAATAAAATCTAGGTTAGGAAAGGTGTGTGCATCCACAACACTGAAATGGCCTGATGCTTTACCCCTTGTATTGATGAGTTTAAGAAGCATTCCTGACAAAAAGACGGGTTTGAGTCCTCATGAAGTCCTAATGGGAAGAGCAATGAGACAAGCATACATACCAGGGAACAAACTGATGAATATATCTGATGATCTGGTGCTTGATTATTGCAGAGGATTGGTTGATCTGGTGCGTTCTGTGTCTCATCAGGTTGGAGAAAACGCTACAACAATACAGCCGAATCAAGCTCATGATCTGAGTCCTGGTGAATGGGTTCTTGTCAAGAAACACGTGAGGAAATCGTGTTTAGAACCCAGGTGGAATGGTCCTTACCAAATAATTCTGGTGACGACGACAGCAGTGAAGTGTGGTGGCCTGCCAAACTGGATTCATGCAAGCCATACCAGACGAGTCCCAAGTCCACTTGAAAGACAAGAAGAGCAGCAACTGGTAAACCAAAGTCGAAGACCCGAGGTTGAAGTGTATGAAGCTGAAGAATCTAGAGTGACAGATTCTGAAGAACAAACTGATGACGAACAGCCAAGCACAAGTCAAGTAGAGTGGGCACCAGTTACTGGGTCTCGTGAGACTCCTGTTGAACCAGAAGAAGGTGAGACTGCTGTTGAACCAGAAGAAGGTGAGACTGCTGTTGAACCAGAAGAAAGTGAGTTCACGGTTGAACCAGGAGAAAGTGAAATTGCTGTTGAATCAGCAGAAACAGAAGTTACTGAAAATCCAGAAGAAGAAGAGCAGATAGAAGAAAGGCCAAATAAAAGAACCTGTGAACAAGATGAAGAAGGTGAAAGGGTAGTTCAAATCAAGAAACCAAGAAAAGGTGACAATTGGCCAGGTGGAGTGAAAAGACTGAAATACACTCTTGTAAGGAGAAAGTCAAAGAAATGACCAGAGCAAAGTAATGAGGTCTCAAGTCAGACAGAACAAGAAAAATCAGGAGAAGAATTAGTACGAAAACCAAGAAGAGTAAGAATTCCAAGCAGAAAATACACAGCACCAGAATGGACTTACGTTATCTTGGAAGAAACTGAAAGCTCAGATCCAAGTGAAGAAAGAGACAGTTCTGACACTGAGCATGTTGATGAAAGCAAACTGAGACCACCTTAAAAGAACTGTGACAAAAACTAAGGTGCAATATTGTCAGTTGAAAGAAATAGTGAAGAACTCTGAAGACCTAAAGAAAGAAAGAAAAAAAAAAAAAGAAAGGGGTAAAGGAGAAAGCCTGAAGTGTAGGATTACACTATTTTTCCAGAATTTTAATCTTTAAGTAAGATTAGTGTTCATAGATTTAGATAGATTTTTTGCTAGAATACAAAATGACTGAAGAAGAAGTGACTGAACATCCAAGGTCCAGTCTAAAACGTAGATGTATTAAAGCTTGCTTATGTAGTGTCTTGTTATTAACATTTATGTGGATATTACTAACTGTCCTTGTACCTATTCTAATGGTAACTAATACTGGAAATAATACTAATGATGTAACAAGTGAAAGAGTGAATGACGTTACTAAAGGAACACCTAATCCTAACATAGAACAAATGGATGGAAACAATCTCCATCATGATAAATCAATTAGTGATTTCTCGTTAAATGTGTTTACTAAATTGTTGTATGAATATATTGACACAATGAATGTGAGTGATTGTTGTGTGTATGCAATTACCTTCGTCTGTCTCAGAGGGGGTGACATATCATCACCTACCTTTAACATATGGTGTGTCTTGTAGTGTCCTAACGAGCCTCTTCTATGTGACGGGGAAGCTCGAGTATCATTATTCCAATATAGATTTAGTGTTTTCAGAAATATCCGTTATAAAGGAGATGAATAAGGTTTTAAGTAGTAAAAATGCACATTATATGGGAGAATTCTTCCATATTACCAAAACTTTAGATATAGAATATGCTTATAAAAACAATTTAACATGTAGTTTGCAGGTTGAAGAAAAGGTATTTATAGAAATGGTAGAAAGTAGAAGGGAAAGTTTCCAAAGAAAAGCTGCTGAACAGAAGTCACAGGTACCACCATGGGCTTTCAGAGAAGGAAATTATGAGAAAGGCGAGACATACGCTGCAATGTCCCTGGACTGGCATCAAAAGGGAAAACTACGTTTGCTTAGAATGAAAACTAACTATAACAATTATTTCATTGGTACTAGTGAATGTGAGCATACTTTCCAAATTACTGGAGGTTGGGGCTTGAAAGGTGGAACTGATTCTGTTTTTCCAGGAGTCTATTATGTGTGTGGTAAGAAAGCCAATTACAGGTTTCCCGCACACTGGTATGGTAGTTGTTATTTTGCTATTGTCTTTCCAAAGGTCTACCACATGGACTGAGACAACAACAGACTAAATGAAATAAAACATGGACTAACACGTAACAAGAGAGCAAGTTTCTCAGAAATAGTAGGTGATATTTTTGGTGCACTGATACCATCAGTTGGAGTCGTTCTGATTTCGCACAAAATTCGGAAGTTATCCACAGTGGTTAATCGTTTATCAACATATACTGCTGGTGGTTTCTTAATGATTGACACAGAAATGGTTGCAATCAGATCAATGGTTTTGCAAAATCGACTTGCCCTTGATATCCTATTGGCAAAAGAGGGTGGAGTCTGTGGCATGTTGAGAATCCAACACTGCTGTACCTATATACGAAATTACATGAAGATTTGACCCAACTGGAGGTTGACGGTGTTTGGGAAAAACTGGGAAAGAGTTTCTCCTCTGTAGGTAAATGGTTTTCTACTTTTGGAAGTAGCTTATTAGGAAAAATAACAATGCCAATTATTTCAGTAGCTGTAGTAGCCTTAGTGATAATAACAACATATAAATGTTGTAAGTGTAAGAGTGAAAGAAAGGAAGCGACAGAATCAAAGAATAAACGAAGAGCGAGAAAAAGAAAAAGAGAGGAAATAGAACTAGAAGAATACTATAATATGATGAAAGATATAGATGAAAGTGCCATAAAAATAGAGAAGAATACAGAGTTTTAGATAAATGAAGATGGCACTTGGTATGGTAGGTATTTTATGATGGCTCCTGAAAGCCATCAGAGGGGGGATTGAAGGAGCAGGATTTCGCGCAAAGAAACCTGCTCAGATTAACGCCCCATAATACGTACTAACAGTAAGTAGTAATAGAAAACTAACGTGCACCTTACATGAACACAAGGGAAACTGCTTTGCGCATGCATGCACTAACGTGAGATCACGCATGAAAGAACTAAAACCGTATTTACACTATACTTTGAAAGAAACGAGAAATAATGCATGACTAGGCCGCATGTGAAATTTGTAGACTGCATGTTGCATTTTGCTTTGAAATAATAAATAATGCTGCTTTTGCTTAAAGCTATGCTAGGAAAAACATAAATGAGGGATAGTGCTAAGGTGGGAGGCATAACAGTGAAAAGTGCATTTCTGTATAGTTAATGAATGTCTGTATTCCGTTTGTCGTAGTGAACCGAATGAACCGCCATATTTCTTAAGTTGGCTGGATAGAGGAGGGGTTGGAGAAAAGAGTGAAACTGACCTGTCAGTACAGACAGAAGCGCTGAGCACAGCAGATGAGGCGCGGAAGTTCAAGGCCGATGTGCTGAAAGAAAATATTGAGTGCCTGCCAAAGGGATGTGACTGACCGTGGGACCTAAACCTTTTCTGCGAACATATCCGAAAGACTTATGAGAATGTCGTTTAAACTGCTACATGTATTGAATGTATGAACGAGTCAGATCTGAGATAATGGGAAGAGAAGTAAAACAATAGCCTATGGTAGTCATGAATGGGAATCTAGTGGTGTGACAAGACCACCTCCCAAACTAGCCAATCAACTGTTGAGTTTCTTGAAATGTTTCAACTGATGTGGGTTGGACATGTAGGTTTTAGGGTATAACTGGGGTGCCTTTAGGGGTGTGGTTAGCGCACTTGATTCTTAGCTTATCGAGAGGGGTGATACATCGCTGATCGCCGGTTTGCAGAGAGGCCTAGCTGTTCCTGTCCTGTCCTGTTCCTGAAATCTTTGTTCCCTGACTCTATTTCAGGGAATCCCCATCACTTCCTCGGCCAGGGGGGTGGTATTTCACAGATCCTTTTGGTTTGTATTATTCTGACTCGTTCTTTGCATAATCATTTGCAATTATATATTTTTTGTCTCTGAAACTGATGTCTCTTGATCTGTCCACTCCTATATGTATATTGTTTCGCATTATTTTGCTGAAACTGATGTCTCTTAATCTATCCACTCCTTCATGTGCATAATCGATATTGTGATGAGAATGACACTATTTGCATTTTATTAATGTTTCTCTCCTTTTGTGGATTTCATTGTTTGCATTTGTGACCGTATGCATTGAGCATTTAATATGAAGATAAAACTTTATTAATCTTACCGAGAGTCTGTGATTATTTAGCTGACTTGATAGTTAGTTTGACAGTATTATCATTACCATCAACTCTTCAACTAATTGGTCCATTGACCAAGAGGAAAGAAAGGTGACGTATAAGTTTAGTTATTGTGTTCAGAAATGTCAAACATGAATTTGTGAAGGAAACAAATTTACCGTCATTAAAACTTGAACCCCAGCGCATCAGGGATTTGGGTGAATGTGTATGGGCTATTATATTGTGATGTTATTGAGTATTGATCCTTGATCAGGTATTGGGTAGCGCTGGATCAACGCCATCTACGTGCGTGTACCCCTGACGTGGGCCCTGATTGACACACTGTCTCACCACACACCTGCATGTTGCCTGTAGGAATTTACTAACCTAGCCAAAGCAGCACTGTGCTTCTTCCAAGGTTTCATGTAGCAGCAGCTGGCCCACACCCCCAAACTGGACTGAGCCTCAGTACTCCTGAAGAAGGGAGCAGGAGGGCATTGTCAGATTAGTCTGCGGCTCTCCAACTGCTGCATCAGGCAGTCGAAGAACAGCAGAGCAATGTGCACACACCCACCTGGCATGCTGGGGTGGGGGATTTTAATATCGCGCCAAACTTGCATACCAGCGTGCCTCTGTAAGGCAGTGGCAAGGACAGGCTGTCGCTGCCAAATCATCCGGTTTTCCAAAGTTTGGAGAAAGCAATCGGCTCCCCCTGAGTCTTTAAAGAGCTGAGCCCAACCTCCATACCCTGCCACACCCTCTCATTGGCTTTCAATGTTTTTTTATTGATGATTTCAAGTGATTTAGTTATCTTTTGTACATTTTATATGTCGCCTCAGATGTAATGTGTAAATATTTGGTATTAATCCGGCACTTTTGTGGTATTTGACTTGATCAGTGTTGGGGTCCTTATGGAATTATGCTTGAGACTATTTGCGGTGAATGTTTGAATGAATGTTTGCATAAACATAGTTGTGGTTGATTGCGGTCCCAAAGAGAGATTGGTTTGACTTTTAAGGTTTACACGGAGCCCTGTCCCTTTGATCTGGGGGTCCCTTTCTATTTACCTTCCTACTTATTTCTTCATAATAAGATTTCAGTACTAGCAGAGTAATTTCCAGGAAAGACGAATGTGGTAGAAGATTGTAATTCTTGATTCCTGAGAGACATTAGCGATTGGAGGTTGCATTCCAAAGTCTTTTGGCGCCGCAACCAACTGTGGGGCCCATGTGTGGCAAATCTTTTTCCTCCCGTCTGAACTTGCAGCTTCTGATCTTCTTCAGTTGGAGGCCGGATCCCCTGGCAGTGAGCTCAGATGCTTTCCTCCAGAACTCGCAGGGGAATAGCCATTATTCCTTTCTCCCATTTACCATGATTCTGAGGGTCATTTCTCAGATGCGGTGCAAGATGGCGGAACTAATTCTAGTGACACCTTTTTGGAGGGCTAAGCCCTGGTTCCTTTTGTTGTTTGAAATGTCGTGTCAGACTCCGGTTTAGATTCCAACCTTCTGTGACCTTCTCACCGACCCCATGGGGTTTTCTAACCTGCTAATTCTGTCAGAACGATTGGTGTTGATGGCTTCGAGGGTTTCAGGTGACGCTGGTAAATGCAGAGTTTTTCAGAATGGTCTTCCTTCTACCTCAAACAATCCTGGGCTTCCAGCACTCACAAACGATATGCTTCAGCATGGAAGCGATGGGTTTATTGGTGCGACGAGCTGAGAGTGGATCCCATGGGCGCAGATTTACATCTGATTGTTAATTTCTTGTCTCACTTGGCAGATCATGGCTTGGTTTATCAATTGATTAACAATTTTCTATCTGCTATTTCAGTGGACCATCATCCTTTGGATGGTAGGCAAGTGAGTGAACATCCTTTCGTTTGTAAATTGTTACGGGGTATCAGCTTAATCCAACCTCCTAAACCAAAATATTCCGTTTTATGAGATGTCGAGGTGGTCCTTAGATTCCTAAGAGTATCGCCGGCTAATGCAGATCTTTCCAGAATGCAGTTGTCAGCGAAGCTTACGATTCTATTGTGTCTCATTTCATGCAGACTTGTATCAGATGTACGTGCCCTGGATTTAACAGGTAGAGTCTTTTCACCTTCTGGTGTGGTATTTCAAATTTCTAATTGTACTAAGACACACTCATGTTGCGTGAGTTATCCGGTGTTCCCGGACAATCATAAACTCTGCTTAGTGCGCTGTTAAAAGACATACGAAGATTGCACCAGTGAACTACGTCAGGCCACTGACAGGCAATTACTTATTGCTCTACAGAAGCCTTTCAAGCCGGCGAAATCGACCACTCTGGCCAGATGGATTCAATGGTTAACATCAAAGGCTGGCATAGACACTTCTTTTTTTGATGCTCATTCAGTGAGAGGTGCCATGGCTTCCAAATCTTTCTCTTTAGGGTCCCGTTTGGAAGACATTATGGCGGCTGCTAAATGGTCTATGGACTCTAGATTTAAAGTTTGTTATCATGAACCAATTGTTGATGTCGCCTTCAGCTTTGAACAAGCATAATCTGAAGCCTCCAGTCCTGACATAGAATAACTTTATAGCTGTCACGTCAAAGACTTTTCAATTCTATTAAGGATGGAGGCAAGGATTACCAGTAATTCTATCAAGGATGGTGGCGATGACTATCCCACCACATGTATCTTACTGTCTGTTCTTGAATTAATTTATGTTTGATGAGATTGATATGGTCCAATGCATGCTATTCGTAAGATAATGCCCACCCTTGTTTTTATTATAGGGTAAAGTTTGGGTGATATTATGTACTGTCCTTTTTTCTGCAGGTTCAGATGGCAAGCAGAGCTGAATGCTGGGGATCCGAATGCAGTTTTGGTTGAAGTTCTGAGTTTGTGGAAGAACAGCTCTCATCGCAGGAGAGGATACGAGGGTGCCCTTCACGGAGCGGAGTCATCCTCAAATGATGGACGCTGACAAGTTTCTCTTCTGATTGGAAATGTTCTGGTTCTAATTTGTTTGGACTCTCGCAAAGAAAGAGGAAGGAAAATGGGGACAGCAAGCCTTATAGGCCATCCCAGGCCTTGATTGGTAGATGGTGGAGTGATGTCATGGGGCTGTTCATGGAAAATTACGTTTTTTGTGGTTTACTAAAATGTTTATTGTAACTTCATTGACTGCTGTATGTTGCAGTAAAGTGAGAGAAGCATAATCCTCGCCTCTGTGTCCTCAATAGAATTGAGAATTCTTTGACACAACAGCTATAAAGGTTTATACTCTGTAATCACCCTGGCCAGAGAGCAGCATGAACAATACCCGGAAGGGAGAGAAACAGCCCATCTTTCATTTCCATTATGGTTTATGGAAATGGAAGAAGGGCTGCCAATATGCTAAATGTTGAAAGATCACTGTGTTAGCTGTCCTATTGCTATGAACCTGCGTGAAAAATAAAGACTGACTGATTGTTGCCTCCCATTTCAGCTGGAGACCAGGACCAAGAGACCGCGGTATGGAAAAACAAACAGTCCTAGTCCTCTGAATAAGTGTTAGCGGTGCCCACCAGCAACCACGGCACAAATTAAGTACTCATGTTGACTTATTATTGAAGGCATTCTTGACAATATTTCGGTTGCTCGTGGCATTACAGAGAACATATTTAATATATTTGGGCTTCTTTTGGTAATAACATCCTAGCCATTCCTGCAAAACTAGTGGGCCTTCCTTGACATACACTAACATGATTGGTGATATTCTGGTTATCCATAGTGTGATAGTGTTTCATTCTTGACAGATAATGGGTATTTTTAGCAGCATTCTGATTATCCGTGGTGCAATGGTTGCCCATGCGTGATACATTAGCATTTGAGGTATTCCGAGCATAAAAGTCCCAATTATTTTATATATTGCGGGCACTCTTAGCAACATTCTCCCTATTCCTGGTGTAGAAGTGCCTATACTGGAGATATGGGGGGCATTCCTGTCTGTCCCACACACACAGTGCCATTCTGGCTATCTCTCGCATTGTAGTGGCACAACCTTGACATTTTATGAGTTTTCTTGGCATATCATCTGGTGCATAATGGTGGCTCTTTCCAATTGCTGCCCATCCCCACCCTTAAATTACTGTAGCCATTTTTGACATAATGCTGGCTATCAGAGGCATAAAGGTGAAGAGAATTCCTGCAATGTGATGGACATCTTTGGTATTTGATGATGAGAATAATTAGAGCTGACAGGCAGAATCTGTCCATATGTGACAGTAGAAACGAAACATACGAAAGGTGATGGGAGGAATGCTTGCACATATTCTAGCCACAGGCAATCACTCTGGGTAGTACATGCAAGTGCTTAGTGAATGTGACAAGTCGATGTTAAGAGTAAAAAAAAGTACGCACTAACTAGAAAAATAGGAGGATACAAATACTGGGTTTTATGGCAATGTCAAGCTTCTATTCAGTGTAATTAAGCTTCTTTATCAAAGATGTAACCTTTATATTTCATGGCGAAGTGTATGTATTTTAGGAAACTGGCAAGCATCTGTTTTGGACAAAAGCACTGCACTCAGAAATGTATTTAAAGCTCATATTTGAGGGCTAAGTCATGCTACTTATAGAAGATTTTTTATGGATATTGGTTTGTTAAGGCTGCTGTCACTTACTAGTATACCTGTTATTTCATGCCTCGGAGGCACATCACCATATTTTTTGATAAAGCGTTCTTTGATATAACTATTGAAGTCTGTCTGATGCTGTAATCTCTCTGTAATTGGGTATTAGCACTGCTGTATGAGACAATAGGATTTTTCTAACTCTGGGGTCTATGACATGATTGTGAAATTAGCATAGCTTTAGAGATTTTCACCATGTAGCTTCTGAGGAGATTGTGAGACCGGTATACACTTAGGTATTTCTATCCTACTCCTCTGAGATTCTCATTCAGAACATATCTGAGCATCTACAATAATTTGATTATTTCATGGCCTCTAACACATGTAGCCTTTTAGACATTTTCAGGGAACTTTCCTGAAAAATATATTGCTTTGCCACCATTTTTTCAAATATTTAATGGGGAGGGTTAGATATACCCTATGGGGATGATAATCCGTACTTGGTACACCACAACATTGGAACAATATTTCTTCACAGTCCCTTAAGAATATCTGGATTTTTAGCCATTTTATGTGAAAACCGTGCTATAAACTGCACTTTTAGCCCTTATGTTTTTAAAAAGATGTTGTTGGGGCTGAGCAGGCAAAGAACACCACTAAATCCTCTTAAAGGACACAGGGCTTGCTCACTACAAATTGAGAAGTGTATTTTCAGGCCACACTTCAAAGTTCCCTAGCCACTACTAGACCTTCTAGCTCCCAGCTCCATTACAACAGCATTCTCCCCATGATGGGCTGGGGGAATCAATGGTCTCTCCCTCTTCAAGGCAGGCCTTTAAATACGTCTTCAGCTAATAGAAAACCAAGGTGGCGGATAACTTCAAATCGATTCTGACCCAAAACATACCAAACTAAAACATTACTGCACTTGTTGTCTTATACAGTGAGTGTGCAGTGCACACTGACTTGCACCGTCTCTATATCATAGAGTATCCAGAGCACTCTTAAATGTAGACCAGCACAACGCCAAGAGTTGTACACACCTTCTTGATTTTCCCTTCACAGTATCTCTGGTACAAATGTTTCTGCTCGTTTTACCATGAACAATAAACCCTGGGGAAATAAGGCTGTGATCTTACTTCAGGCAGTTTCACAGGTGATTCAAGTTCGCCATGTCACATTTAGGAACAAATGTGTATTAAGTTTCACTGAATGTTGAAACTGCATCTTTTCCCTCTTTACAGCATGTTTTTCCTGCAAACATTTCTCCAGATCATTCCTGAAGACATTTGCAATTTACTCAGTGTCAAATCTGGTTCGAATGACCCTTTAAGTGCCTGAACAAACTGTGCAACCACAAAATGATAAGATATTTTGACCCTAGCAAAGGAGCTCCCTAAATTCCCATGGTAAGGAGGCAAACTGTATATTTCTCCAACCTTTTCAGATGTTATGCATACAAGAGCCCGCAGAGTATTTTCTGGCTTGGACCTAATGATGATTCCATTCATTTCATATTAAATCAGACATCTTCAGGTGCTCTTTAAATCCTTCTTAGCACAAGGTATAAATACAGGGACTACCTTCACAGATGCTGTAAAGACCACAGAGCCCACCTAATATGCATAATTCCCTGCCTATGTTTATAACCACCCAGCCTTATTGATCTTATTATTGATCCTATATTTTGGGTGTACTATGAAGGAGAATACGAACAAAAATACCATATATGATTGCTTAAGACATAGGTTTCCAGCACAGGTCCTGTAGGTGCCTGCAATGCCGAATGGCTGAGATTGTATTAACACTTACAAATGTTCGGAAATAAACATGGAAGGTTTCTGGTGTCACTGCTTCAGCATCCTTCACATATGTTCTCATACCGGTTGCTAGGATACACAGCAGGAAGGGGAATCACTGTTTATCTTTGGGCATTGATGAGCAGCATAGTGATATCAGCCGTGACAGACTTGTTTGCAGCAACACATTTTGGAAATTCTGGATTATAAAGTGATGCTACTGTGCAGATGAAGATATACATCTGGGGCTTTCCTTTGCACATTTTTAGGTCTCGCTTGAGACAGCCTGCATGCGCTGTCACTTGCGACAATCTATTGTTTAAAAAAAAACTAAAAAGGGGCTTTTTGCCCACCCATACACTTACAATTGGTTGGCATCGTCACTCCTATTTTCTTCCTTTTCACTGGCGAGCACATGTCTGTGCATGTCAACTTCACTTCCTCTCTGTGTTTTTGTTTTCTTACCTGGAGCATGGAACAAGTAATGATTGGTTTCTGGATTAGGGTTCTTCTGCACTGCTTGTGCTCGGATTATGGTACTTTTTAGTGAGTGTGTATTATTTGTTTGTATGCTCTTTTTACACGCTCTTGTGCTATCTCATTTTGTTATCTCTTTTTTTTAGCTGTTTTTATGCCCCTTCGTTTTTGCTTTCTCATCTAGCCTCGCCACCGCCCTAGTTTGTTGTTTAGTTTGTACATTTTTCAAAACTTCACTTTCCAGTAAACCTCTTTTCTCCAGCCAGTATTGTCCGAGCCGCATAACAAAACAACAACACAATGTATTGCATTTTAATAAAAGTTATATGTTGCAGCATTCACTAAGGGTGCATTTGTTTATGACTCATCCTTGTTTTGGTTGGATTCCGTGTGATGCCGCCTTTTTTCCCAATTTGCAAAAGCCAATATAAGTTACATGTTTTTAAACTATACAAACTGGTGATATTGGCACTTGCCTAAATGAACATGTATGCGTGCTGTTAGCAGGTCATAGGCTGTACACCTCAATAACATGCCATACCTTGCTCATACCATACCATACTATACAGTTGCAGGCCATGTCATAAAACACCATGCAATAGCATAATATACTGTATTATACAACAAACCATACCATACTATACAAAAAAAGGCCATACCATAAAATACAGTGACAGTCCAAACCATATCATATTATACCATACTAACCAATAACAGGCCATAGCATACCATACAATAATTGCCCATACCATACTATAAAATTACACTATACTATAACATCACAGGTTATACCATACCATACTGTGCAATGACAGACCATACCATATCGTACTATCCGATCAAGTCAGCCTCACCTCCTTTTACCACTGCCCACCGCTGAACCCTAAAGTCCCCCTCACCTCTATTTACTTCTACCCACCCCTGAACACCCAAGTGACCATCACTTCCCCTTACATCTACCCACCCCTACGTCCTCAAGTCATTCACACTTCCTGGAAGAAAATGGGTTACTGGTTGAAGGAGGTGAAACCCTATTCTTGCAGTCACCACAATCCTTGTCAGGGTGAAACACAAGCAAACTCATATTAACCCATGTTTAACCCTCTGGTAGCTTGGCACAAAAGCAGTCAGGCTTACCTTAGAGGCAATGTATAAAGTATTTATGCATCACTTCGAACAGTAATAAAGTAAAAACACAACACAAGAAAAATCCCACACCAATTTAGAAAAATAGAGTAAAATATAATAAATTATTTGAAACCAAAATGACAAAAATCCAATCAATAGAACCGGAGATATGCAATTTTAAATGTATAGGTAAAAATAGTGCTTAAAAGCACAAAGTGCCAAATGAGGTTATGTGGTCGCCCCAGACCGAGAAAGTCACAAGTTGCGAGGTCCTGCGTCCGGGATGTGTTGCGCAACGGTGGTTCCAGTGTGGAGCTGCGAGGACATGTGTTGCGCTGTGTCAGTTCAGCTAGGACCAAAGTTGGGGTGGGAGAGCACCTTCAGGCCCACTTTAAAGGGTCCAGTACTGGGGTGGCACCACTTGGGGGTTTAGGACTCACATCAGGCAAAGTACAGGTGTAGGGAGTCCAGATGCAGGGTGCAGGGTGGTTGGAGCCTTTTCTTCCCTAAAGGCTCTCTAATCAGGAGTACCGATAACTAGCACTTGGAGTCACTCTGGTGGTCCTTGGTTCAAGATGTGTTGTAATCAAATGAAGTCCATTATTCCAGGTGTAGATTAGGTAAAATGGTTTATTAAGTAGCTTCAATGAAGAGCCTCACCAGGAGCAGCCTCCATGCTGCTCAGCCCATACTCCAACTGACACTCACAGACATCCAACATTCCACTGCATCACCATACACCAACATCCCACGGTGCACTCACACTGGCTGAGCAGCAGGTATAACACAATTTGGGTTGCTGTAGGCCAATGCAGTTAATCCGCATACCCTTCCTCCAATGCCAACAGATGTCAGACATCACATGGAAATGGTAATAACAAAAATCGACGTCTCAGCATCGACGTGCACGCCGTAGTGGTGCGTGCACACTCTTCTGAACTCCCAGCTTGGAGTGAACATAGAAAACGGGTCTCGTACCAGATTTCTTCTTCTGGGCACCACGTCGCAAACAGTGACGCACCGTGTTTCTCCTCCGTAAGCAACAGCACGCATAAAAAAAAAATCTGCAGATTTTTCCCTGTCGGCTTCTATCAATAGAGCAGCATTAACACGCACCTTGGTAACGACGCCGCAGCAGCCCTCACAGGATCTCCATGGCTACACACTGAAATCAAAACCACAGTAAGGCTACAGCACACGTGTACGTGCGATGTACTCTCCACACACAGCGCGCTTTGCCTAGCTGCACATTCAAATGCTGCATAGTTGCTACTGTAAAAACATGCGCAGAGGGTTTGGCCCCATCCATAGCGCACCCTTGCTAGAGTCACACAACGCAGCTGCCGTTGGACACCTCAAAGAGCTTCCAAATCTACAACCTGAATGTTTTCCGCTGCTGGAGTCACGCCATGTCAGAACACTTCGACAAGAACAGCACATAGATCCCATCCTGTCAGACCGCTTGAAGAGACAGCGTTATTACCAAAATTTGCCACCAGTCTAACTGGCTCCTCCAAGTTCACTCCAAATCACAGCTGACAATTCCTGGAAACTGACATTGATAGTTTCTCTCACAGCCCAAGATAAACCAAGAGCGCTGAAAGTTGGCTCCACATGAAAGCTATTACACTCGCACATAACAGATCCTCGCCCTGGGCTGTCCAGATGAAGAGGACACTTGTGGGGCACAGCGCGTTATGCATTTCTCAAGTTTCCTTTAAAGTTCTTTCTTGTGTTGTTTCTTCAGGCTTAATTCCTTGTAATGTCAGTTTCTTAGTTTGTTTCCGTACAATTAATTTCTTCAGCTTACTCATGTAGGTTCTTCTTTTCCAAGATCGTCACCAAAATGTTGTACTCAAATGAAGTCCATTACTCCAGGTGTAGATTAGGTAAGATGGTTTATTAAGTAGCTTCAATGAAGAGCTCCACAAGGAGCAGCCTCCCTGCTGCTCAGCCCATACTCCAACTGACACTCACAGACATCCAACATTCCACTGCATCACCACGCACCAACATTCCACGCCACATTCACACTGGCTGAGCAGCAGGGATAACAAGAAGCAGGCCCAGTCCTTCTCATTCAGGTAGCAGAGTAGCAGTCCTACTTGCAGCAGAGCAGCACAGCAGTCCTTCTTTTGAGTCCGCCACATGTCCAGATGTGTAATGAAGAGGTGAGTCTGAGGGTCCAATATTTATACCTGTTGCCAGCTTTGAAGTGAGAGAAGGTTCTGGAGCTTCCTCCTACAGAGGTGTCTTGAATTTCCTTACTCCCTGCCCTGGTCCCACCTTGTCTGCGGGTACAAAAGACTAGTGTGCAACGCTTTGTGAGTGTGCTGAGGCAGACGCTTTGTGATATGCAAGTGTGGTAGGTGACAGCTCCTCCCCTTCATCCTGAGAAAGATGACCCATCCTGCCAACACCTATGCCCCCTTTGCCTTACTGTCTGGGGGCAATACACAAAGAGCAACTGTCAGCTACACCTAGTCATGTGACCCAGAATACAGATACTAACTAGCTGGGACAAGAAAATGCCAGCTTTCTAAAAGTGACATTTTGAGAATGCGACTTAAAATCAGACTTTACCTATAAAAGAGGGGTTTAAATGACAATTTTTAAGACCCCAAAATGGCATTCCTACTTGATCCCAATTGAATGTCATTACTTATTAAATGTAATAAGAAAACACAATGGTATCATATTGGAGAGGTAGGCCTTATAGAAGTAAAAAATGAATTTAAGAGTTTTTCACTACCTATACAAGTTAAAGTTAAAAGTACATGTCCAACTTTTTAAATTTCAAACTACAAGAACCATGGCTACTATCCACTTTAGAGAACTAGAGGCTATAAGGCCTCAAGGGTGAGCGGGCCTCCAATCAAATCATATCTCACACACAAAAGCCATCTGAGTGATTTATTTTACAATGCTACCACATTATATTATTGCATACTCATCGGCCTAGAATTGTAAAATAATTCACTCTAGTGGATTTTGTGTGTGAGATACAACTTTTAAAACACACAGCACTCTGCCCTATGGGTTGTTTAGGGCCTACGCTAGGAGTGACATATGTATTAAAAAGGAAGGTTTAGGCCTGGCAAAAGGTACATTTTGCCAGCTCCAAATGGCAGTTTAAAACTGCACATACAGGCTTCAATAGTGGGCCTGAGACATGTTTAAAAGGTTACTTAAATGGGTGGCACAATGATTGCTGTCAGTGCTTAATATGAGCCAGTGGTTTCCAATGCTCGGCACCAGCACTTAATTGTCAACACCAGCACTTATGACAGTGTGCCACAATGTGGTGCTGTTCGTCTAGTTTAGAGATGAGCCCAATAAAAGTTGTTTATTGATTCAATGCACATTAAAATTTACAAATACCTGCCGCCCAAGCCATTCTTATAGCTTTGGGGGCCTGGAATATTCTGAACTGTCACACTTGTAGGAGTGTGATGGTTAGTAGTTGTGTTGGGACTGTCATTAGCAGTGCTGGCAGGGGTAATGGGTGGTGCAAGCTGCAGTCTACTAAACATAAGAGGGCCCCTGAAAAAAGGAATTGGAAAAGGCAGTACCAGGAGAAAGGAGAACATAGAAAAACAGAGTTTGCCAACTCTACACATTTCACATAGTTATTACACTACTTATTTGATTCAATAATACATGTTCATAATTCAGACATTCTCAAAATGTATTTATTGTTAGAGAAATTTTTCTTTGTTGTATCACATTTCATTTTTATGTTTTATAGAGCAAAAATCCATTCTCATAATTCTTATCACAGTAGTGTATATCACATATTCACTTTGTCAAAGCCATACTTACAGGTACTTCAAATGAAGATATATGTATGATAGGACATCCAAACTCCACACATGTTAAAATGTCACATCCATACTGTGATCTATCATACTACATTCACTGTATCTCATTTGCACCAAAACACATTAAAACTATACTATTTCAAACAACCAAATCTTTTCTTGAAATATAGGATAGTTTGCCTAGTGATTTGCCAAGAACAGTCTAATGGCCCAACTGAACATACAAAACCATTATATATAATCTAAAAAACACACTTTAAACTTTTTTGATCATTTTAACGCAGTAAGGGTAGACCTAGACAGATATATAATTTGCCATGGTTGGGATGTTTGTCCTATACATATTGTTAGTAACGCTAATTACTTTGTTTAGTTGCATCTGCCTAATGATTGCAGCACATTTGCTTCATAATAGACTACAACAGTTACAATAAATGTATTGTAAACTTTATTTATGTCTTTCTTGTGCTTACTATGGACATACATGAGTGAATAAGTGAGCAACAAAAGGGGAAGATCTTTTTCTTTGGTTCCCTTGGGGGCTACAGGGTCATGTTCGAGGTTTCCGAAATCACCTGTTACCCTGGGAAGGTTAGCAGTTCAGGTGAGGCACTTTGAGCTAGCCAGGTTTGGGCAGACAGGTACTAACGTTGTAGAGAGACTCAGTCCCTACATTCTGACATCCTGTTGCCATTGTCGTGTAGTTCCTATATACCCTATACAGGATCTGCGTGTTTGGATAACAAACTGTGGGCTTGGTGGCAGACTGATTCTGTGCACCCCCACCGGATACGTTAGCCTGTTTGTATTAGCTAGCTCACAGTGCCACTAGAATCTCCTCTTATCGGGGAGAGAACAGTTTCTGGGAACCTCAGAACATGACAACCCTGATCCCCCAGGATCGTGGAAACAATATACTACTTTTCGCTCAGTCACTCGTGCTCACTTAGTTCGTCTCAGAGATACACAGAATAAACAGTCTGGGTGTTTCAATAAGTATTTATTGAACAGGTGTTATTCTAGTGTAGAATAGATGAGCTGCAACAACCATTAGACAGTAGCAGAGATATATGATAAGCAATACTATGAAAGTAAAGGGATGGTATAGTTCTACCATCTTGCAGAAATCATGAATATATATATACATGTACATAAAACACATGATAAAAGTGCAACCTAAAAGTTCGTACTCCTACGATGTCTCCCTAACTAGATGTACCTAAATGTACCTAGCATCTGTGTAGGTGTTATGCCAAGAATCCCTCTGGGATCTAGTCAACCCCATTACCTGAGAGTTAGAGAATGTGGGACCCCGTCCTGATCCCGCGAGGGATGTTAGACCACTGCTAGCTGGAGCGTCTGCATGCAGGAACCTCAGCGTCTCTGGTCAGTGTGTCTGCCGGGAAGTCACGGTCTCCTCTGTCTTTCTAAGCAAGACATGATGTATATATACCCATAGGTCTCCCCAGGGGTCCTACCTTGCTGTGTTACTGTGTCGGCCTGAAGGATGACGTCGGGCTTGAACTTTATACATAGATATTATACAGGAGATGTCAGTCTTGCTGTTAATCCTGCTGTGCTTTCAAGAAGCCTCATGCATAATGTATGAGATTCGAACTAGGGAAAAACCCGCGTATCTAAGTAAAAGGTCAGTCCCTATGAACCGTTATGTATGTAATGTAGGGAAGGATATAGGTGAAAGGTTGCAGTGTTACCTGCACCTATATAGGGTACCTATATGGAATATAACACCCACTCCTCTTCCGACTGGACGATATATGTAACCTTTAAATGTACTACCATTCTAACTAGACATTGGTACGCACAAAGTGTTAAAAACATTTCTTTAGCTACAAATGTTTAAAAACGTCTAAAAAATGTCAAAAATATTTAAAAATGTAAAAAGAAAAATTTTGCAGGCCCTAGCTCTAAAAGTGTCAGTTGGAATAGTCCGAACCACTATAAGCATTAGAAAGCCATTAATGCCCAATAAATGAAAAGGAATGTCAATTTTGTTTCATAGTTCCAAATTTGAGCTTGTTTTGAAAAGGGCGAATTTTTCCCAGCACATGACGAGCCAAATGAGTCAAATGTTTATGTGTCCTGGCTGGTAGACGCAACATTTTTGTTGCTTGCTTCCGCAGTAGACGGCCCCTGTAACACCTCGCAGAGTACTTCAATAGAGCACAGATGATGTTCCACGCTGTCCACAGCCGGTGCTGGGGCAGCCTGTGCGCCGTCCAAAGCCTGGGTGTCAGAGGAGGAGCCGGTGTCCATACAAACAGGTGCAGTTACTACCTGTGGTGGCTCAAGAAATGCCGCCATCAACATTGGAATACGCTGAGGACACTGCAGAACATGGGCCGTTATCGGGGCCAATAACTCATTCACGTCCGGTTGCGCACATGATGGGAGTGTCAAACAAAGGTCTAACACGCATTCTTCTCCGCAAAACAGGCATTGGAGGACAGGTAATATGCAGTCCATCCAGACTGGTCGAAATGACAGTAACCAAGATGCACTTAGTTCTCTCAGGCAAGGCGTGCCTAGATGTTGTACCATTTGATCACGGTATTTCCGCTCCAGGAGCACTTTTTCCATCTCCTTGGTGACTGAGACGTCCATTGCGTAGCAGGTAAAAAACAATCAAGATTCCTGCTATTAGAAACAGGATCAGCGGAAGTCCTCCAAAGATGCTTCCGAATACGGAGTGTATGAAGTTTGGTATAACTCCAAGTACTGTCTGAAAGGTGCCTAGAAGTCCAGAACCTATGGTCTTAAATAGGTGGACAATGCCAGTCGTATCAGACATGTTAAAGATACGATTTACCATTTCTACGAAATGGAAAGGGCAGTTTGTATTAATAAGCGCCTGTATCTATGCTGAAGACCTTGCAATCTGGAGATCAAAAGTCTCTCGAGCGGAGGTTAAGGGCACAGACTTCTGTAAAAGCATGGCTTTCATTCTGCTTAGAGTATCAAACCGTATTAAAGAAACATTCAGTGAAGGCCATAACGGCGCCTCCCTGACTGTATGTGTCGGTGGAAACAATACTTGCATACAACAAGTAACCCTGGAGCTCACGGATACCAGATATGCGATGGCCGGGAGCATTCCACAGCAGCCTTGACTGTTCAGCATCAAGTAACTCCCATTTGAAAGTAGCCCGAAAGCTGGAGTAATCATGGCAGCTGGGGCACCCCTCAGATGACAGGACAAATTCGCTACAGAACCGTTACAAGCCCCGTGCAGCATAATATCCTGACATATGAGCGATCCACTTAAAGCGCTCTCACAGTTTGTACCACTGAGAAACACTTCTCGATCCCCACTCCAGCATCGAAATCTGTATGGCAATTCCCAAGATTCCTTAATGTATTCCTTACCCATCTTTTCATATCTGCCTGCCTGCTTTTGTTCAAGGCAATACTGAAACTGAAAGGTAGAGGCCGGTAGGGTTATGTGGCCATGGATTAGCCATTCTGTGGACGGTGATTCTGCCACTGTGAATGGTAACCTATCCAGTTTTTCAATACGCAGCATTGTATATTTTGCTCTCCTTTGTGCCGTTTCTATCTGTTTATCTGTTAGATTGTATTCAGAAAACAGAGACATACTGTTGATAAAACGCCAAGGCACATAGCCTGCACGCAAAGATTGCAGCGTCCAGCTTAACAACATAATAGAACGTAACTGAGATTGCCCGTGTTGTAATATGGCTAAATCTTGTTCTAGTATGTCTATCGCAGAAGATACAATGTTGCCTAAGGAATATATCCTGGAGGTCAATGTAGTTAACCCATTGTCTACCACTGCTAGAGATTCCTAGATTAATACGGTCTAACTCCCGTAGTCTCTCTGCGGCCTCTTGTTGGGATATTTTCCAAATTTCATTGTAGGCAGCGTAAATGTCAGCATATATGAAACGTTTTTGATGTGGCTTCCTGGGACCTAGTAAAAAATCCCTAAGATCCATATCTTGTGTGAGTAAAGATAAGTGTTGTTTCACCTGTGTGAGTGTTGAGGTTTTTAGCCAATCGAGGCACAACTTCCCACACTGTATGATGTCACTACCCCTGGATGTTGTCTCTGTACATAGCGTGGATCTGGCCTATGGATACTAAACCCTTCGGTTTTACCCACAAATTGCGTCTGACAACTATTTGTGTCTGTGGGCCAAATCAACCATTTCTTCCAATTGGGGTCTGATCTGTTGTGTTGTATAATATCATCTAATGTAATCCCTTCCTCTGATGTTCCGTAACCCTCGGTGTTTGATGGTGTTGGCAGCCGAGGTGTGTTCAAGTCTTTATTCTTGGCTAGTCCAAGGCAAGACGTCTGTTGCACTGTCTCGTTCAAAAACATGATTTGTTGCGGGATAAGGCATGCTCTAAACAAAGCTTCTGTTCCCTGCACCTGCCAATCTCTAGTACCCCAGACAGATTTTAAGTCTATGGTGTCTTTCCATAAGTCGAAACCTTGTTCAGACAACTGGGCAATAAAGGAAGCAGAGTAAATTTGTTTGGTGTTTGTCAACATATTTTTCTGTGCTGATATTGGTGCAACCTTATTATAATATGAGGCGGGGTCAGACATATTAAACCCTGAAACACACAGTTCTTCTTTACCAGCAGAATCCATGAAACATGGCGCTACCAATTTTGGACAGGTAGTTATTTAACAGGTCTCCTGAGTAGTACTTGTATGTAACCTTTGTACCCAAAAGACCTCTACCAGAGATGTCCATGGTGTTAGGGATTAATACTCCACAGTATTTCTGTTGGTTGTTCAAGCTTGAATCTTTAAAGGATACCGATTATAGTGTTTCCGCTCTGTTTCCTTTACTTCATTAGTAATGGCAGACTCGCAGCCTGTACCTATAGCTGATAATTACTGCTGAGGTGTACACCTCTAAAGGTAGCAATAAATTGGGGGCCAGACCAAATAAACCACATCTTGGCAAACCTGGTACCGACAAGCACACTGCCAAGCAGAATCCAGAGTATGCTAGAAATGATGAGACAAATCCAAACCTAAAGAAAAAGCTTGGTCTCCAGGGGGTTCTCCAGGAACCCTCAGACAGACGCTATAATTTTCGTGATCACAAACAATTGAAGCCACCTGATAAGTATCAGTATTATGATACTTGTCCTTCTCGTTCCTTTCAGGACTCATCGGATAAATAATACGAGAGAGAAGGGCGTTCGTAGCGCAGACAGGAAGAGTACATGAAACCGAAAAAGGACTCGCAATGCTCGTCTGACGTAAAGATAAAGAAGGAAGAGAAACTTCCACAATTTAAACCTCAAATTCAGAAAAAGAACATTGTGGCTCTAACTGTAAAATATGCCACTGACACTGAGAACTCTCCTCTTGAATAGGAGGTGGGCGGTGACTCTCCTCGACAGCGCGGCAGAGATCACTATAGTGTGCAAGAATCTCTAGGAGTTTCTGGCAGCAAAAATAACTGATAGTTATATTACAGTTGAGACCCTAGATCAGCATGTAAGCCCTCCATATAGATTATATGATTTGGATATACAAATTGAGGTTGACATACACCACACCATACGGGTAATATTCCGGGAAAATCTAACACTATCATATGACATTCTCTTGGGGGAGGTCGATTGGCCCCCTGATTTTGTACGCACATCGCCACCTGCTGAGGATGCAATAATACCATCATTTTCTGAGCTTATTCCTGATGAAGTCAAACAACCTATGCATCTGAATGGGCTCTTGTACAAGCCCCGGCATTATACTGCAATCATGTCGGCTGGTTTAAGGATTCTCCTTATCATATCATACCCATACATTCCAACCCGCAAGTGCAAGCACAAAACACCATTAAACGGGATGCTAAAGCTCCTGTTAGAGCAGAGGTCTTCAATCTGTGGGGCGCGACCCCCAGGGGGGCCGTGGAGTCCTGGGAAGGGGGCCGTGGAGTCCTGGGAAGGGGGTCGCGCATTCCCCAGCTTCACTTATGCCTGCAATCTAAAACGTTTGCTTTGGTTTTGGAAAAAGACAGCCGTCCTGGGACGGCTAATTTTGATCGTTATCAGCTGAAGTTTCATCATTTGAGAGTCTTGTGGGGTGAAAAGCTATCGTGCCAGGGTGCCTGCTTGCCTGAATGAAATGCAAATGTCATTTAATCTGCAAATGTAAAGGGTGCTTGGGAGCAGGTTCTGGCTTTAATTATTCAAATCACTCCAAGCTTTGTGATGACAAAGATTTGGCTTTTTGAGTGGTAGTGCAAAGAGTTAACAACTGGGCTGTGAATTGCTTGCTTTAAATTTTAACTGCATTTACACAGCCCTTAGTAACCCTTAACGAGGTGTTGAAGGGACAGTTATGTAAAAAACAAATTGCATTGCATATGCTCTGGTATTACTAAAATCTACATTTTGGAAGCACTATTTTATTGTAAACCTATTTGCACGTTTTGCAGCACTCTATCTTACACTGTGTGTAATGCAGGTATAAAATAATGACTTACATATTCACAGTGCTTTCTGTCATAGGCTGTGACCTCGTAGCACTAAAAGTACACGTCACTATTCTCCACTGCACCAATCAAGATTTTATTCTGTGGCTCTCTGGTTACACATAGACCTCTGTAGTGCATTAACTAATAGAGGTTTCATAATGTACTATAGTGCATTTCCCACTGAGTAACAACTTTTTAAATGTATTTTTCATTATGCTGCCCATTATTTTATATGTAGATACCTGATGGTGAAAGACCTAAAAAATGTACAGAGGGCAGATTTACAAGAAAGTGACGCATCTGTAGAGATGCATCACTTTCTCTGCGCCACCCTGAGAAACCCTTGTGCCACCATGGATGCACCGTATTTACAATACGGCGCACCATGGCGCAAGGATTGGCAGATGTGTCAGAAATTCTGACGCATCTGTTGGGCAAAAGTCACTCATTGCTGGAGACGTGTTGAAAGCACGACAACTCCAGCAATGCATTTTGAGCCCTATTCCCACTACACTGCATCACTCCTTACGCCTGCTTCAAGCAGGCATAAGGTTTTGACGCAGTGGCGTCCTAGGAATGACGCAGTGAAATCTTGTAGATTTCGCTGTGTCACTTTTATGAGGCTTTCCTGCGTGGGAACGCCCACCCTGCATACATTATACCTGACTCGGGTATAATGTGACGCAGGGCTTTACAACGTGACGCATCTCCGTAGATGCATCACGTTGTAAATTGGATGCATTTTTTACACCCCTGCTGGGTCACAAAAGTCACGCAACGGCAGCGCAAAAGTGTTGCAAGGGGCTTGTAAATCTGCCCCAGAATATTTTGGGGCTTATTTATGAGAGGCTTGCATCGCCACAGCATCACTTTTTTTGACGCTCCGGTGGCGCAAGCGTCTCAACCATACCTATGAAGCGGTGCAAAGTCACCCTGAATGGCCTCATAGATATGCAGTAAGACATAGCAGCGCAAGTCACTGCATTGCCTTTCTCTGCGTGAAGGAGGTATTCCATGGGCTTTGCGTGGGGTTCCGACGCAACATCCATGGATTTTGATGCTGAACCATATTTACAAAATCAAGTAAACCTGGGGCAGCTCCAAAAATGGATGCCTCCCTAGCAGAGGCGTAACGAGGAGAAATGTTTTCATATCTCCTCGTGCTTTCCATGTTTGCTGCATTCTGTAGCTCACATAGAAAGAGGAAAACGCCTCTCGGGATTGTTTTTGTGAAGGAAGGTGTCCCTTCCTGTACAAAAACAATCCTGCCTATGTTGGTGCTACGCAGCAATTTGTGCGACAACACAAGGGAAAAGGACAGGAATAGCACAGTATTTCATAAATACGGTGCATTCCAGCCCTTTCACATTGGCATAGGGCCGCGCAGCAAGAAGACGTACAGCGCTGCCCTACGCCAGTTCCTCATCAATGAGGCCCTTTCATTTTAGCTACACCTTTGATTACACCCCCACTGTCCTTTGGTTTGCTAAACACAGTTTAATATTATTTCCCCACCGTAAAAATTATTTGCTGTGGGAATTTGGGGCGTTTATGGTTGACGATAGTTGTCGATAATGAGGAGTACCACGTTGTAGAAATTGTTGTCAGAAGGGGGTCCTTATGCCTAAAAAAGTTTGACGAGGGGTCTCAGCATCAAAAAGTTTGAAGACCTCTGTGTTAGAGAAATACTCTCACAAATCAGTTGTGGCTGGCATGACTCGTGGGGGGGGGTGAGAGGGGTCGCGCAGGGGGGTTTAATTTAAAATAAAATTTAAAAAAAAGTTAACTTACCTTCGCTGCCTGTTCCCCCGTCGTCTCTGCTGCTCTCCTGCCTCCGGCAGGAACAGGAAGCAGGCAGCCTCCCTCCCTTCCCCTAAGCCAATCACAATGATGCAATGGCAGCGTTGTGATTGGTCGGGACACCGACCAGCCAGGCGCCTATGGGGAGGCCGTTTTCTCCATGTAGGCTGCATTCAGCCTACATGGAGAAAAGGCAGAGTGCGCATGACTGGTTTTGTCGTCCCTGGGGCCGACCAAACAGTCAGTGCCCTCAGCAGTGGGCAAGCCACTCCTCCATGACCCGCCCGCCCCCAACCAAACACTTCTGCTTTCTCGCAGTGCGAGAAGCAGAAACATAAAATGGTAGTTTTACCATTTTATGTTTCTGCTTCTCGCACTGCGAGAAAGCAGTGGGGTGCCGCTCCTCCGCCCTAGTGAAGGAGCCGCCCCGGTCACAAATAGAATACCAGGGTGTCATTGAGCCCTGCATCTCCCAAACGAATAACCCTTTTTTCCAGTGGGAAAGCCCGACCACTCATATCGTATTGTCTTAGACTACAGACATTTAAACAGTCATACACGCACATTTGCAATACAAAATAAACATAGTATGGTACTTATCAATAATATAGTCCGTAAAAAATATAAAACAACCATGGATCTTTCCGATTTCTTTTTCTGTCAAAATATAGCACCAGAAAGCAGGGATTTGACTGCCTTCTCTGCGCTAGGCTCTCAATGTCACTTTTGCCGACTCCCCATGGGGTAGAAGAACAGTCCAGGACTGTTTGCTGCACGCATTGTGCCAATTCTACATGATATTGACCCAGGCGCATTGTCCTACGTAGATGATATCTACCTTAAGGACTATTACTTAAATACACATTTAGTCAGATTATATAGCATAATATTGGGATCTGCTGAACATGGCTACAAATTCAACTTCATGAAATCAAATATAGCATTTCAGAGTGTCCTGTTTCTTGGATACAGACTTACCCATGAGGGAAAGAGCTTTGCACCACACTTCCTAGAGAAGTGTGCTCTGCTACAACCACCTAATACGCTTGGGAAACTACAATCCTCATTAGGATTCCCTAATTTTAGCAGAACTTACATTCCTGATTATGCACAATGCATTATACCATTATATGAATTTATTCATGCTGACTTGTCCAGCTTACATTCGACATCAGACCATACGGACATACTCAGATTACTAAAATCTTACTTGCATGCTACACAACACTTACATACTCATGCCAATACAACAAACCTGGTCATCCATATAGTTGTTGGTGCCATTGGCTTTACATATATCACCTTTAATGAAGGTGAGACAGTGACAATAGGATATAAAGCGCATTTATATTCCAATGAAGAGAAAATACTGACTGCCGTTCAGATGGCTGTCATTAAGGAAAGGCCACTTGCACAAGGGAAACACATTATTATTGATACTCCCATTCCAGCCTTAGAGGCTGTCACAAAAGCAAGCGTCCCTAATGCAAAAGCCCTACATCCACGTTGGATACAATGGGCAACATCCTTAACAGCTACAGACGCAGACTTTGTCTTTGACCCATCTTTACAAACACATGAATTCCTCCAATATGAGCATGTCTATCCCATGCCTAGCAATATTTTGCCTCTTGAACAGTATAAATATGTTGTTTACACTGATGGTTCAGCCCAGCCGGCTATAGTCTCCAAGATACAATATTCGGTGGCATGCACCTCCGTTCATGGTGTAATGTTGGATGGGGAATTCCAACCCCTGAAAACTCGCATGCAGTTCTTAGGTGACTGCACAGCGCAGTTGGCTGAACTGAAAGCATTGCTACTTGCACTGGAAAATACAGATCCTGAAATCCCCAATCTTTTAGTGTGTGATTCGTATTATTGTGTCCAGTCTTTTAATGATAATTTGCATTATTGGCGCCAGAATGGTTTCAGAGATTCTGAAGGAAACACTATAACACATAAATTGCTTTGGATAAAGTTAGCGACCTCAAAGATAGGTTACCGCAGGCTAATGTAATTCATACTTTGAGTCATCAGCACGTTGGAATACACAATGTTGGGTATTCTTTTGCTGATGAGGCTGCCAAATCTGCAGTTTCGACTGACAGTTGCTCTGATTACTCGTTCTCATACGAGGGTGGATGATGATACATTGGCTGCTATACATGCTACACGCGACAGGAACCTTTTGCCAAGGGGATTTCCAGCTAAATATACTTACCTTTTAAGCGAGCAAAATGTTCCCTTTACTACAAATCCAGGGGTTGGTTATCATGTGATTACCAACCAAAGCCGCAGGCTAGCGTTAGTGATAGCTACGCATGAAGGTGTTGCTTCTGCACATGCAGGTGTGGTGGCAAACATTTCCTTATTGCAACACCGTAATTGGTGGCATGGCTTATACAAACAGGCCAATAAATATGTCCTTTGTTGTGACATTTGTCAACAAATTAAGAGTTACAACGTGGCTCGCCAGCTGCAGACACCCCTGTGGATTCTCAACAAGCCATTCAGCTGCATTTATTTGGACCATTTTGGTCCTCTTAATTCTGATGGTGCATTTAAATTTATCCTACATGCAGTTCAGATTCACTATCAACTTTATTTGATTTAAAGAAAAATCCTACAAGTGCTCAGTACATATTCAGAATGGTGTTAGCAGCAGAGATAGACACATAAAATCACAATATCACGAATACTCATCAACAAGCAAAGCAAACATGATAACAATCATAAGCAGGGACCCTCTGATGTCTAACACAGACAAATCCTTGTACATACAGCCTTAAAACTCCTGATAAAAATCCAGCTACATAAAAACAAATAGTAGGGGTCGATAAAAGCTGTAAGTATAAACAAGCATTGGCATAGCCAATAGGTCTTGCTTTTGGGACCTTCTAAGTATTTAGTTACGCAGCATAATATCCTTGGTGCAACAACATTAACTTTTGCATGGTTAAACACTTATAAGGTCCCAAAGGCGAGACCTATTGGCTATGCCAATGCTTGTTATTTATATCTGGCGGGCCGGAGGGAGGGCGGTGTAGGAGAAAACACGGAGGGAAGGAGGACGAGTGTGGGGCAACACATGCCTGCAAAGGAACCGTGCAAAAAGCAAGCACCTTCAACTGAAAAATACACGAGCCAGGGAACGGATTCTGGATTGACATTAAAAAAAATTTTTTAATCTGAAACACCATAGAGGGTCGTCATGCATCAAAGAAGGGCGGAGGTGATCACACTGAGTAAATTCTAGAATGCTATCGACAGAAATGAGTCAGGCCTAGGTTTATCATGTATACCAGGTGTCTCCAACGAGTAGCCCGCCAGCTCCTTGTGAGTAGCTCTCCTGTGTGCAGCCCTGCCTCCAACAATAGAAACTGTTGCTTGGTTGAATTATTGTTTGTATGCCAAAATTAAAAGCACACATCCGGGATGAAAATCTGTGTATTTTCAGAACTCATAAGCTGTTTGGAGAAAAAATGTTTGAATTTTCAAAATGTATTTAAAGCTATTATTTGAACTGGAGAGATGTATTGCTCCCATTATTGCTTCTGGGCCAAAGGGGTGCACTTCTGGCTGTTCTGTATTACCCATGTGGAGGGAAGACTTCTGGTAACCCTGCGTAATACGCGGGATGTGATCGCTGCTGACCGTCTTGTTGGAGGTGGCCACTACTACATCACCAATATCAGGAGCTAGGGATCATTTTCATTGACCATAATTAAGGCTCCCTGTTTTCCGTTTTTACAGATTTTTACAGATAAATACAGAGAGAAAACCATTTATTTTCTTGTCTGTATTTATTTTTAAATGTGGATAAAAACGGAAAGTGGGTGCTTTTTGAGTGATTCTGCATACACTTTGCCATGACTGCCAGGCCAATAACTGTGTGGATTGATAGGTAAGAGGGTTAAAAAAAGGAAATCTCAGTAAAGAGGCTTAAACAGCAGTAGATATGCGCAAGGCTGATACTGAAATGTGCATATTTTTATATAAGTGCATTGATTTATCTTCTCGCTGGTGTTCATATCACTGAAACCTGGCAGGCTTTTAAGCATGACTGCATATTTATTGGTTAAATAAATGTGGACATATACCAGTTTCAGCTTTATTTTTTCACAAAACCCATAATAAACATGGATAAATACAGATAAAGTTAACAAAAAATAAATATGGATTACTAGACGGAAAGGTCAAAAAAATACCATAAAACCGGGAGCCCTAAACATAATTAGCTAGTTACAGAAAAGGCTGGAGACAACTGATGTTTACTAAGCAGTCAAGTCCGTGCCATGACCTTATATGTCCAGAGCAGAGAGCATTCGGTTTAGTTGGTGTGCTCAAAAGGCCTTGCAGGTAAAGTCATAGCTCTACTGAAAGGACTTCCCCTTTGGCTTAGAACCGGATGTTTAAGACTAGTCCCCCAACAGCAGCTTTCCTAATGGCACCCTACATGCAAAACAGAAAACTACGGAAACCCACAAGGTTTGTGCAAACCTGTTATAAGAAGTGCACATCTGCAACTGTGCCGCAATTGAACATCTGGAGACGATCTCAAATAAGCAGTTGTTGGAATGTTACAATGTGCTTAATCCCATATATTTTTAACAAAGAGATGCAAATAAAATTCCAGATTTCACCATCTTCCAACGTTACTTCTCATGAAGGCATGAAATATAAACGTACTAAAAAGGCCGCATTCGCCTTTACTACTTCTTGGTCATAGTTGCACAGACAGCAACTCAAGGGCTTGTTGGCTCAGGTTACTCCTATAACAGCCTCATTTAAAAGGCTCCCCGTCCATGAATGCCACAATGAGATGAGCCAGGACAAAGCACTTTCATTTCAACATACATTTCCCAGAAGGCGGGCTAAAGCAAAGAAAGGAAACGTGCCAGCCTCTTATGTGCGAGCCGAGATTTAACATATTTGGTGAAAGGAAGAAATAAATTGGTGGGGGGGAGGGTGGGAGATGAAGCAATTCAACTTGACAACTATTTTCATACAGTTTGAGAAAACGTATGCCAATGAACTTCCTTCTCAGAACGCCCCCCTCCTTTAGTCTCCCCTCTCCCGCCCCCGCCCCCCCTCCTTTAGTCTCCCCCCTCTCCCGCCCCCGCAACCATCAACAGCTGACATATCGGGTAAATGGCTGGGCAAATGAAACGGAAAGATAGAAACTGATGTAAGGACCGCCCCGATAAAGGATTTAGGAGTGCAATTCAATATTCAAGGACCACATTCAACAGTAAAAATAAATACGGATCCTTAAAAACACATTTCCTAGTAGGGATGCGTCTCTATCAATGGACAGGAATGGTTGTATTTGCTTTGTGTTCACTGCAACACACACCTCTCGTCCCCACCTACATACATCTCCGTTCAGTGAACCCCCACAGAAACTGATTCAAGCAGCTATCACGTCACCGAGAAATAGCAAACAAAACAACACCGAATACAAATGAGATGGGAGTGAAAGAAAGCAGTACAGGGGCATAAAGCAGAGACGAGCAGCGCAAAGCAGTGGGACGGAACGAACAGACGTGCAGACCATACAGAGAAAGGGAAAGCACGGGGAGACGCTAGCAGAACAAGCACGCGAGTGGTGCGCGCGCTTCCAAGCAGCAGGCATGACCACACGCTCGTGCACCATGGCCTTTTGCTTGCGGGTAACCGCAGGGAAAAGGCCATTGTGCACGAGCGTGTGGTCAGCTTTCTGAAACCCCTAACAAAGTCTTGCCAGAGCAGCGCTTGCGCGCTACTCGAGGCTCGACCTAAAAAGCAGGTCTTGCCTGTCTAAAATTTTGGGGCAGTAAAAGCGGCCTAATAAATTTGTGTTGGAGCGTATTAAGTTTTGTGCAAATAAAAATTATGTGCAACATATCACGAACAGAGATATCAAACTCACACAAGGGGAGATTCAACTTCTTAAACCATCAGCCATTCAGGATCAACAGTTGATGGAACATTTCCAGTCTCCTACTTGCAGTTGATTCTTGTTCAAGGTTCTTCTGGGTGTGGCCACAACATTCGGCTGAGGCCCACACTGTTATTAAAGATCTGAAAGTCTTTATCGAAACATATGCATGCACTACATTCCATTTGGACCAGGACCAGGACCATGCTTTTGCATTGAAAGCATATAGGTATTCCATGGCTTCCCTGGGTGTAGAGGTGCATTACTCCTCCCCCTACCATCCTGAAGGAAATTCAGTGGTTTTGAGGATGAACCATGACTTAAAGCAATCCTTAACAGCTAGAGTATTTGGTTCAGTACGTAGCTAGATCCATCACTTAGATGGGATACAAAGAGCCCTTAATAATCTCCCTAAGCAATCTCTGAGTGATCAGACCCTGTAGGAGGTCCTTTTTTGGCATCAAAATGTTTGTTCCAGACCTTGACAGTCCAGACATCATGGCAGCAGCCACGACCTTTGGCGTAAATGATCGTTCTGCGGTCTTTCACGATTTGCATAACTTCTGCGACAGCCAATCTAACAAACATTAACAGACGTCTACCTCTACCGGAATCAAGGAGCAGACAGCGCCTTCCAGCTGGATTCCACAAGCTGGGGATCTCTTTCCTCAAAAGATTGCTGTGAAGTAGGAAGTTGGACCATCCTACTGTGCACCAGTGACAGTCATTGGCCTTCAGGGAACAAGAACCATAATTTTGGCATCGCTCGCTGGTTGTATAGACAATCATTTTATCTCCATTGATCGAGTAAAATTACATCATGTGGCCGATTCTAAACAGTAGGCCACAAGGACTCCTTGGTAGTTCCATAACTCCTCTCACTACCACACAGGAATTTCCTATGCAGCTTATGAGCAACACCGAAGCTGTTTCTCCCCAGCTGGGGTGGCGGGGAATGAACTTCAATTTATTCCTGATACCACTATAAATGCCAGCCATACGACGGAAATGAGTACTGTACTTGCTACTGCGTCTCCTGCAGATGAAGACGTTTATGATGATCCACCTTTCGTGGTTTCTACCAGCTCCTTTTCTATGGCTCCTGTTTTTCAACAAACTGCTTCTGGTTATTTTGGAGGATTGGATGATTTTTTCATCCGACTCATCTGACACTTCTAACATTTTAGCAATGGCGGCTCCTCGGCTATGTTGGAGGAGCGTCGCATCACTGCTTTTAAGCAGTACAAGGAAGAAGAAACTTAATGATATTAACTTATAGTTATTATCATTTTATGCTTTGTGCTGCTTTGCGGGCGGGTAGGCGGGTGGACGGGGCTGCTCTGCTCTCAATGACTGTTTGGTCGGCCCTCTCGGGCAGCCCAAACCAGTCATGCGCACTTTCACCATTATCCATGCAGGCTGCATTACAGTCTGCCTGGAGAACAATCCCAGGTCCCCATTCCCCCGGTTGAGCGTTGAACCAGGACCCTCAAAACCAATCACAACGTTGCACTGCAGCGTTGTGATTGGTCTGGGGAGCCTGGGTGCTTACCAATCACAACACTGCATTGCAGCGTTGTGATTGGTCAGTGGGGCCTGCTTCCTGTTCCTCGAGTTCCAAGAGGAGAGCAGGAGCAGAGACGCGGGACCCAGCGGCAAGGTAAGTTTTTTTTTTTTTTTTAATTGCGCGACCCCCTTCATCCCCCACACCCTCCACGACCCCCCGCGTGATCTGCCTGCCACGCCACCCAGGAGCCATGGTCGCCACTGCATTTTAAACACTACACCTAGATGTGTCCGTATTTTCCTTTCTTGGATAAAATGAACTTATATGGTCCCATCTTGGAAATATATCTGGATAACACTTTCCTTGTTTTTTATATTCCTTTGGATTCAATTTGTGACTATTTTCTCCTTGCCAACAAATGGGCATTACCTTCGAGAACGCTGTCACTTGTTTTTGAGGGATCTCTCAAATTGCTCCTCTGTATGTGGCCACTACATTCCAACTAGCGTATTGTGAACAGGTGAGAATCAATAGCTTAAAGGGGCTAGGTGTAGGAAGATCGGTCTGTGATACAGACGAGTGCAGAGGTGCAGCACCTACTTGTCTGTGTGACAGCCAAATCCAGATTTGTTCTGGAGGACCCATAAGGTCCTAGTGTTCTATTGTGCCTGGGATAAACAGCCCTTACAACGAATCCGTCACACCGCATGCAATTACAGCGCGGTCGTTACAACGACCGCGTTGTAACAACGCATACCATTACCCCACAAGTCGTAACAACGACTTGCGGAGGGGGGAGAAGGTGTTGGATTTAAAATCCAACACCTTCCCTACTGTCCGCACAGACTGGAGTTGGAATAGTAAATTATAATATTCCAACATCCAGCGCCCCCCTCCGCAAGTCGTTGTTACGACTTGCGGGGAAATGGTATGCGTTGTTACAACGCAGTTGTTGTAAAAACCGCGTTGTAATTGCATGCGGAGTGAAGGCATGCGAAATAAGGAGGCATATTCGTGCCTGGGGGCTCGCACATCAATTGAACCTGTAGGCCATACTGACAGCTAAACCCAAACAGTACCAAGGCCTATGCCCTGCAAGTTTGGAGCTATTGAACCAGAGTCACTTGGACCAGTGGACTCTAGTCCTAAACCAGAACGTAAGCATATTTTCGTAGTTATATAGACCAAGACACTGAGACATTTGACTCCACTCTTTTAGTATTGTTTTCTTCTCTATGTGTGACCCCATTTGCACTACGTGATTTTGTAAAATTACGCATGTGCATTGTTGGTTTGTGCCATGTACAATGCTACTAGGGAGTCTGTGACTTTGGCGGGAGGATTTCAATACTCTCTTTTCTCTATCTTTACAAATAGTGCAATATTTACAATGATATAGTGAGTGCAAACAGTACATGTTTTGTGCAATTTTTGAGCCAAGTGTTGCTGTTATATTTATTTGTTGATATTACTTATTTGATTTGTGTGCCTCACATTGTTTGATTTTTATGTTTAGTTATAGGTATTTACATATTTTAGGTGCTATGTGGATTTATATAGTTTGTGTTATCAATAAATGATTGATCTTTGATTTAAATTATCAACACAAGCTGCGCATTCCATGCTTCTTGAAAATGTTACAACTGTTGTATGGCACCATGACTAAACCTTCACAGCAACTCATGTAAGCCAGGTCTTGACTGCTCTACGAAGCTGTTTACTGTGTCATGAAGGATGGGGACACCAACTTGCTGTCACAGACCGGGTGACCAGTGTGTGGTTAGTGGGAACACTTGCAGTCTCACCTTTAACATAGCCCTATTGTCCTGCGAATGCAAGGAAAAGAGTCTGCCACTGTTTAGGAAGGCTATTGTTAATTCCCCAAAGTATATGTGAAGACATTCATATAGTGCTCCTCATGGAAAACTAATATCCTTACAAGTGCTTGTAGTAGTGAGAGGTTTCTAGTTTCTCCATGAGCTAACATCTGTACATGACACTGCATCTCCTCAACCACTGCTATTTCTTCAAGACTTTTTTTTAACAATGTGTGAGGATTCTTGCATCTTTGTTTTGTACTCACCCTACATTTCTAGGGAGAAGGCTGTTGAGATGTCTTTATAAAAAGAACAGCTCTATCATTACCTCACTCATT
Organism: Calotriton arnoldi; assembly: GCA_963921515.1. Taxonomy (NCBI): domain Eukaryota; kingdom Metazoa; phylum Chordata; class Amphibia; order Caudata; family Salamandridae; genus Calotriton; species Calotriton arnoldi. The sequence goes on along the minus strand of CAWUFW010005229.1, from coordinate 997,154 downwards.
CAACCATGATGGTCTGGAAAAACCCCTCTACCATTGTGTTTTTTTATATTGTTACTTCTCCACACACCAGTAAAAAGCAGACCCATAGACATTAGTTGTGGACAAAGGCAAACTATTTCATGAACTGTTGCTTATGATTTGCCTGAGTGTGCTAGTCACAATGGGAATTCTTTTTCCATGGTTCCCTAAAAAGCTGTTTCCTCATCTTCAAATAATTTAGAGTACAGCCTCCCATATAATTTCAGGAGCATATAATTCTGGACACCACTTTGGTGAGTTCACTCCACTGGTTACTTGTATTTGCTTAATTAAAATCAGTGTTTTGCGCAAAGAGTGGTCTATGAACTCACATCAGTGTTCCAAAAGAACAAGTGTACATCCCAGGAAACTTGACCTCCTTGTCTCAGCTCAGACTCATACATTTTAGGACTCACCTTAATGGGAGCCTTTCTTCTCAGTTTTAGAATTCATCCTTTGTAAATGTTTCCTACTGAACGCGGCCAATGCCTGAGAGAACCAGCATTTCTGAATAGGCGTTAATTTGTAGTTGTTGCTCATCTGGTAACTTTGGCCCTATCAATCTTCAATGTGTAGCAGCAGAAACCTGTTTGGCATATGACATTATATCCATTGAAAGGGAGGCCAGTAGAGGACCAAATTATGCTGGTTCTCAAATTAATCTAGATACCTACTTCAAAGCAATCGGTTATCTCTGAAGGTAATCTGTAGATCTACTAAACTGCGAGAGTTGAATCTGTCCAACTTTGGGAAAAGAAGTCCACAGTTACTATTCTCAAATGAGCAAAGACAGGCAATATTGTAACCAATTTCAGTATGTGGATTTGTGATTTATCTGTGGCAGCCAACTGGTCACATGTGATCAGCTTAATTCCAAAGCATATGAACCTTGTTCTATATAGGCCCACGTGAAATTTCCCGTACTCTGATGTACATTTTCTTTTTACAAATGTCACGTTACACTTATTATGCAAAATTATGTCACTACGCCACATGCTGTAATCACGCCCCTTTTGTTGCAAAATTTAGAACAAAGCAAACGCATAGAACATCAGCAGCTGTTGTTCATACACTTGAGTTTTTTGCCCTATCTTTTTTAGCAGCAAATGCGTTCTCATGTCCAAAATTATCAAAAGTAAATCACATGAATTTTTGCACACCCTTACTAAGGCCAGGGCTTTAAGTGGGCCGGGTCTCACCGGGTCTGAGCACTGGCAGTTTTTTAGAGGGGGCCTCGAAACGGGTCTCTATCGGGCTCTGTTTTGTGCTCTAGCACAGGCGGTCCATTTTCTTCCGGACTGCAGTGACAGCAGGCACATCGATGTGTGCTGCTCACACTGCTCACTTCTCACTAGTGGAGAAGTAACGGCATGACGTCATGTCAGGTGAGCGTTGTAGGGGAAGGGAAATCCTTTTAAGAGATGCATTTTCTCTCTGGATTTCCCTTCTCTTTTTGAAACTCAGGAGCAGCAACATTCTTGTGGTGTCACCAGGGCTTTAAGTGGAAGCTTTTTCAATATTATATACAAGCCATAGTTGCTGCTTATTTATCTTATGCAACCAACAACCATTGACAAAGCCAATAGTCATGACTTGTTGTAGGTATGATGTTACTTGTTTGTCATATATCTGGATGCAATGACAGAAACAGCAAAATACAAGTCGGGCAGCACACTATGCTAAACACAGATTTGTAGCTTACATGTTTTAAGCCATGCCCTTAATTACATTGGCCACGCCCCTTTATGAGACCCTCCAGTTTTTTCATCCCACTTAAAGCCCTGACTAAGGCGATCAATAATAAATTAACTAAACATGGAATAAGCTTTCCAAAACCCAGTCTGGCCAGCATATGTTTCGGCCTTGCCATCACACTTTCTGCCTACAATTATTTGAAGGACATTTGCAAACATTCCCACTTATAACACAGAAGCTATTCTGCAAGATAGAAAAGCCAGGAGAGAAAGTTTAACTGAAATATAAAGAACATGAAATAGCAGAATTGTTTCATTTATGAAAGAAGGCATGACAACCATGTGGAATCCTGGCTGTTTCGGATTAATAAATGCCCTCTTTTCTTCTCAGGATCAGCAACTCAATGACATACACATCAGTGCTGCAGATGTTGTAAATCTAAATACATTCACTTATCTGTTGCTAAGGGAACACCATCATAAGTCATCAGACAAGATAGACTTTTAAAAGGACAGTACCAGCTCTCCTTAGAAAGCAAATTTCACAGGCTCTCCCACTCGGAAGAGCTTACAATATGGAGGGGAGCCAGGGGGACAATCACAGGTCTGGGGCGTTTAGCTCCAGGCCCTGGTTTGTGCTGGGGGTGTGGATTGGGCCAGGTCAAGCGCCGTCTCAGGAGCACTAAAGTGCTTATAGGGTAACGCGCCCCAAGTCCGGTCCCATTTAAGGAGCCACGCGGCAGAGAGCGGGTCTCTTTGCTCCTGCTCGCTGCCAAGGAAACAAAATGCTCCACACGGCCCTGAGCCAGGAATGCACTCCATGCTAGCGGCCCCCATCTTGATGCTCTGCCGGGAGCTGCAACAGGCTTGAAAGATTTCTCACCTGACCCGAGAGTCTTTATTTGTAATCAGACTCTTGGCGGCGGCTACAGAGGGCGCGTGGGGCTGCCAGGTAATAAGGGGAGCGCGGTAAGGCCCATAGTGGCCTAGTGTTTTTAGGGCAGAAGCAAGCATTTAGAGTGTTTTTGGAAGCAAGGAGGCATTTTAGAGTGCTTTTGGTGCAGGTTTATTCGTTGGGGATAAAACTAAGTACTTTTAGAGTGTTTTTTGATGCGTTTTTGGGGTGGACTTGACCTCTGAGAGTGCTTTGGGGCATAGTACCAGCATTGGCAACCTACCCCACCCCTCCAACGTAACATGCATGCTCATAAATAAACACACAACACATTTCTTGTTTGGGTAAAATTGCTGCAGGTTTATTACATACACCGTTATGTAATATGGTGGGTTATCTTACGGGCGATCCAAGGGCAGGCAACCGTCTGGGCCGCCTGCCCGCCTGATGAGCCAAGCAGCACTGGGGCGAACCCCATCTGTGCTGCCACTTCTGGTGATCCTCTTCCCGGATCACGTGACACATGGTCCCTTGTTACTCACGCCCCTTTCAGGGCGGAGCGTAGCATAGCAAACCCCCGGTTGTTCAGGCCCACAACCGCCCGAAGGACTAACGGGGCGCCGACACGGTTTTCCAGGAACCTCCCATGAGGCTCCTAGGATTTGGCTCTGGCACCCACCATGGTGCCGCGCAGAGGTACCCTTCTGTACCCCTCTGCTTCCAGATCGCCCTGTAACTCCGCCTGCAACGAAAAAAGACAACATTACAACATTCTCTGCCTCCTGCCTGCCACGAACCACGCCGGGTAAGCGGTAGGGTGGGAGACGGCGTGTCCGGGCGCGCAAAAGAGGACGACAAGATGGTGGGGGAGGAATATATACCCCTCCCCCTGTCCTCGCGCCCCGGAAGTGATGCTCGCCTAGCGCGCTGCGCCAAGGCTTGGGGGACTCCTCCCTGAGTCCCTGCGGGGGTGTGGGTGCCCAGCTGGCACTAGAGGGCTGCCCTCGCTAGTGGCACCCTGCGGGGGCCTCGGACAGCCGCATAGTACCAGCATTGGCAACCTACCCCACCCCTCCAACGTAACATGCATGCTCATAAATAAACACACAACACATTTCTTGTTTGGGTAAAATTGCTGCAGGTTTATTACATACACCGTTATGTAATATGGTGGGTTATCTTACGGGCGATCCAAGGGCAGGCAACCGTCTGGGCCGCCTGCCCGCCTGATGAGCCAAGCAGCACTGGGGCGAACCCCATCTGTGCTGCCACTTCTGGTGATCCTCTTCCCGGATCACGTGACACATGGTCCCTTGTTACTCACGCCCTTTCAGGGCGGAGCGTAGCATAGCAAACCCCCGGTTGTTCAGGCCCACAACCGCCCGAAGGACTAACGGGGCGCCGACACGGTTTTCCAGGAACCTCCCATGAGGCTCCTAGGATTTGGCTCTGGCACCCACCATGGTGCCGCGCAGAGGTACCCTTCTGTACCCCTCTGCTTCCAGATCGCCCTGTAACTCCGCCACAGCTCTGGAGGTGGCCACCGTCGCCGCCAGAGCCCCCCACCAAAACAGCTCCTTTCTCACCTGCAACTTCTTATTTCCAGGCCTCCTGCAAAGCTAGGGAAGAGAACACTCCCACTGGTGATAGATGAACCCCATCTATATCATAATAGCCCTTGCTGATAGCCTGGATCAGCTAGTGTCTATTGCAACACAAGGCCCTTCTGCCCTGTGAATTTGTGTCAAGAACTATCCACCCTCCTGTGGGAAAGTTCCACTACTTCACATGACTCAGCCCTGTGTCAACTCTGGGCGGGGCAGATCCGATTCCCTGGTTCACATTGCCCCATGAATTTGCTGAGCACACCTAGCTGCCGTCCATCTAGGACGGTGTGTCTAGCACACCTGTGTGCCCGCTTAAGGGACAGCTGCTGGCTTGTTGGGAGACCGCTCCTACACCCACCTGCCTACTTTTGGCTATTCGGGCGAGACGGATTATACTTTAACCTTTGCACCGTCCATTTGCTTTCTAACTCATGACGCACAGGAATGTCCATAACTAGACGTGTGTGACGATGAGCCAGGGTGCCCTCCTGCCCTTGCATCCCTTATTTCTTATGGGAATTTCGCCAGCTCAGCTCCCATCGTGGTGGACCCCCCTAGGGATACCAGCTAGAGAATCCGTCTGATTAATGCAGTGCGCACTGGCTGCCATATGGTGCCTAACTTTAAGGATTGGCTAAGTCCTACTTTGCCCTTCATCCCAGAATATTCCCGAATGGGGGGGGGGGGGATATTCACACTGCTCGCCTTGCCTTTTGTGCTTGGCACCTTGTTGCCCCCTTTCTTGGGGACGCAGCACAATGTGTTAGCTGACAGCACCCCCGCCCAGTGAGGCTAGTATAGCTAACCGGGCAGGGCATTTGACCTTAACTGCAGGAAAAGTCGACAGGCTAGAACCCTCCCTGCGAGGGCCCCCGGATAGGGGGGCAGGGGCGTTCACACTGCCCACCCCAGGGCAACCCCAGCGGTGGAAAATTACCTGCTCAGTTAAAATTTAGCTTTTTGTTGGTCACTGGACATGCCACATGTTCTTTTACATAGTAGCCTTTTGTGCTTGACACCTTGTGTCCCCATTACTTGGGACGGCAGCCCACTGTTGGCTGACAGCGTCACCACCCAGCGTGGCATCTATTAATGATCGGGCGGGCGGGCGTTTGCGCCTAACTGCAGGATCATAGTCAACTGCCCTTTGTTCTGGGGTGCACTTATTTCGCCCCTTTGCCCAGACTTATGCACAAACCCCTTTGCTTGCTACCCTGGTGAACACCTTAATGGTATCGAAGCTGGTTTGAAACAATGTATGTCTTGCTCCCACTACTGGAGACACCTCACCCTTTTGTGTAATTACAACTTACTCAGCGCACCCCGCTTGCCTAACTGCCATCGGATCACAGATGCACAATACCTACTGTGCCTCTCCGACCCTGGATGCTTTAAACCTGCCACAGTGACGGAAACCAAGCTTCCCAGTTCCCTGTTTAGCTGCAGTACCCAGTCAGTGGGTCCGCTAGGATATACCACAAACGGACCACATATGTATTGTGCCCACTATTGGAGACAACTCACCCCTTCGTGGAGAGACAACTACACGGTGCCTACCCAAGTCACCCAACAGACAAGTAGGCCCTGACTACCTTGTGTTCTGGTGCCCGGTTTGGGAAGAGCCTTGCCTTCACTAGCTGCCCCCTGGGAGACACAAAGACAGTGCTCTAGCCGCAGCGCAGCGATGCCCTCGTGTAGCATCGAACCCCTGGTCAAATAAGAGTGCCAACTCCAACTTACTTAAGACTACACCATGCCCATGGGTGGAGTTTAGCTCTTCCCCAAACTTCTGCTAGCGTAACCCACGGTCACGCCTCCTGTTCAGTTAACTTTAGTAATTCATGGCACTGACCCACAAGGGCCTAATACTGGGCTGTGTAAATGGGGCCCTGGGTGACCTTAACACTCGGCTTGGTGTCGATGGGTGCTAACAATACCTGGCTGAAGTGCACCCTTTGACAATCACTCCAGACACGATGTGCCAATGCAGGTGGAAGCAAGAATTATCCAGCCCACCTTACTTCCTGTCCCAGTGATCTGAGTAACTTAGTGAAAGATGCACCTTAGAACTGGTAGCGGGAACTGTTACTTACGCCTGCAAATGCTCTGCTCAGAGCAGCCCGCCAGACTAATGAAACGTTGTCAATTTGGCTGTCAACTTAGCTGCCTGTGCCACCCTTCCGCCCCCTGGAAAATGTTCTGGGCTCTCGCCTACTACCCTGCTGAGTGAGCCCACTGTATTCACCAGATTCATTAACAATTTCCGCTTCTGACTGTACTTGGTGACACGTACACCCCATGGTATCTTGGCGCTGCATAACATGTTTGTTACTCAGCTCCATGGTACTTGTTTTATCGACCTCAGAAGGATGAAATGCTTGTTGATTGCAACCTTGTTGGTGTACATACATAGAAGAGCAGACTAGACACCTGAGTATGGATTACTCTTGTGCAGCTTACTGCTTTTTAAATTAAGCCCCTGCTCGCAAACTGGGAGAAGGATAGTGCAGTGGGCACAGTTAACAATGCTTCCATCAGGGACAAACATCTTGCTAACCTGGTTTGAGGAGCAAGCACGCTGATCATGGGCGGGCCCATGAAATCCCACCCTTGTCCGCCCCCGCCAAATTCTGGTGGTAGTGATCCTAGCACAATTGCAGCAATTTGGTGAAAGTGCCAGGATTACAATGATCTGTACTCGAAAATACCAGGACTGTGGAAGGTCTGACCTCGTTCTAGTGCCACATGGGACTCCGCGGGATGTCCTGGTAGACCAAGTGGTGGGGACTGGCCTGAGTCTCCCTGCCCAGAACATACCGCTGACACCAACCCAGCTATTGCTCACTGACCTGAACGCGGGAAGACGCACTGGCTAGTCCTAGGACCAACAGACCTCTAACCCCAAACCAGGCAACCTACCACAAACAACTCTGAAATTGCCATTATGGTCACCCCGCCTTCCCCGAACCGGACTGCTGGGAGCACAGGCCCCAACTTCGCTGACCACCGGCGACAGGACAGCCGTGCTCATGCCCAAACTGAGCGACACAAGCTACCCCACACGTGGCACAGTTCCTGTGATCTGCATTGTAAATTAGTGAAAGATGCACATTTGAACTGGTAGCTGATAATGTTAATTAAGCCTGCCAATACTCCGCTCAGAGCACCCCGCTAGACGATGGCTTCCCTAGAAAAGGCGGAGCCAACAGACCTCCAAGCACCGAAGGCTGTACATCTGAGTACCGCTCTAGTCTAACAGATGCCCCCTGCATCAGATATCAACCATACCATACCTGGCTGAAAGCTGCTCAGTGCTTCTGATGCATCGGCGCTCCCTGCCCCCCCGCAAGCTCACCCTGATAAAATTAGCTTGTGGCTGGGGCATACCAGTGTGATTAAAGCACAAGACATACTTGCCCGACGTTAGCTCTTCAACCAGGCTCCCCGCAATAGCCCTTCACAACCAGTGGCCTAAAGCATTCGTCCTGTGGGGCGGTTGCAAAACGGACTGCAATCAACCCTTATCCCTTCTCTACCAATGTTAAATTGGCGTTTAAGGTTGGGAACGGTGTGCACCTACGCGTGGCTGAGCCCACCATTAGTCCTGAGGATGGAGTACACACTTAGGCTAACGCCTGCTCGCCCCCAAGTCTAGACAGAGCCTTAGGGCTTATCCCAGAGGCCGTGTAAAATTTTTATGTGCCAATCGCACACCCACAGTAGCCAACTAGGCACACCCCAGCAGAGACTCCATACAAGGTTATTAAATTGTCCTTCGTATACTCCATAAAAGAAATAACCTAGTTCCCACTGCCTGTATTGCACTGTGCTACCAAATCTCGTCATGACTTCATAAGGATTACATAGATCACTAGCTCAATTGGGTCACTGTCCAGATCATTTTGCGCAACCCAGTAGCTACTGGTGGAACTGTACTTAACATGACACGGTATGCATCAACTCAATCAGCAGTGTACCCTACTAACTCTTCTAGCCGGGCGCATATCCAAAGCACCTCATGTCCGACCTAGGCATCACAGATCACCATAGCGTTACATACAATTGGCTTGACACAGGGGCTAAGGTGGAGCTTCTACACCCTCCTGTTGGCCAATCTCTGGTAAGATCATCGCAACGAGGAGCACAGAAGCCTCGGGGCCAGCCCCATGCAACTCTGCCTTTGGACGCTTCGAGTCAGAGAAATAACAAGCAAAGGACCTTCCTGCGCCGTCAGAAGTCGAGGTAAGACGCGAAGCCCTGGGAGAAAGTAACTGAGGGCCAGTGCCCCAATAGCCCCAACTTGGCTGTACTCTGAGTTGTGTCCCCGCCTGTCACTGCACAACTCAGGTGAAAGGGGGCTAAGAACACGGTGTTGTAGCGACTTGCTACAAATACAGACCAAGGTCTGACTACGGGCACCCTCGGAGGTGAACCCCACGGGACGGAGCACTAGTGCGCCGCTGTCCCCACCTCCTCCGGTATAATATTTCCAGTGTCACACTGAGCGGCTTCTATGGGCAGGGGCTAACTATTCTTCCTGTGTATAACTTTCCAGGCCCAGGAGAAGCGTTATTATCTGCTCAGCGTCAGCGTTGCTGACGCTACGTGTCCACTATGCCTGCCTGGGTGCAGAGCTGCCTATGTGCAGAGCTGCCTATGTACCACAGGTTGGCTATGCACAACAAAACTTTGGTGGTGAAACAACTCCTCCTGCACTGCTACACATGACCAACCAGGGTAAATACGAAGCAAAACCCGGAGGCCCATCCGCGAAAATGCAACAGGTTGTGGGCCCCTCGGAAAACAGAACAGGCCTGCTCGCACAAACTCCCCGTCCATGTTACCAGGGCCCTCCTCTACATCAGAGACTCCCCCAGCTCATGCCAAGCCATGATCCTGATTGGCGTCTCTCCCGAGAACAAGGACGTCTATTGCACACATAATCAATGTTTTTCTAATGCCGCGGCTCAACTGCTGGCCTCAGAAGGAGGAAGGCTGATTGAGCAAGATTGGAGTCCCTGCACCGGGTGCACTGCTCTCCGCTGCCTGTGAACTGTGCTTACTGGGCACCCTAGCTGCCCAAGTGGCCTACTTCTACCAAGCTGCCCATCCCCGTTAGGGTGGGGGGGCCAGGATCCCCGAACATGGCACTCAACCAAATCCCATCTCCCAATACACCATAGATCTGGGGCAGCAACTCGGCCTCTCGTCCAGGAATAAGTGAAACTGTGCATTTCTCCAACACTCCACATGTGGCCGGCAGCAAAGAAAACTGTACCTGAGCACTCGTGCTCATGCTTAAAGTAACCAAAGGCGATCGCAGCATGTGTCCCTGGTTAGGCTACTCCGATTGACCCTCGTTAATGACGTCTGTTTTTGCTATTCCGCATTCCAGTCCTGACTCCTTAGCTATACATACCCAAGAGTCTGTCTGTTTGTACTCGGACCGCGCTTGGCGCCAGGCACCCTGCCAGCTAACCCCATAGCCCGGAAAATCACTGAAATATTCAAATAACACCTCATTATTCTTTTAATGACCTGCTTATTTGTCGCCCTCCAGGCCCAAGAGCAGCTTCATGCTTGCACTAAATCAGCTTCTGTACATAGCCGTGTTTTCCTCTGACTTACAATCCTGTACGATTATAATCTTTATTTCGAATATGCATATTGATATTGCGCGAGCTCGAACCGAAGGTATTGGAGCGTTTTACAAGAGCACTGTAATTACATTACACATACAGGCACGGGGAGATTAAGTGATTAGCCCTGAATCACAGGAAGTGGACGCGACCCCGAGACTCAACCTTGGTTTCCGGTCCAGACCACCTCCCCTCCAATACTCGCATAGTTCAAACACAGTCCCCTCACCAGGGTCGCCTGTGACGCCAAATCCACGAAGCCCCCACCCGGTGAGATCCACAACATCCATAACGGGGGGAATCCAGAACGGGAGCGTAGCCCCCTCCCCCACAGATTCTATAACGCAGACACCACCAATACACAAGCGAGGTGGACAACACGAGCCAAACAAACCGTCGTCGGTTACCATCCCGTTCGAGGTCGGATTTCACAAAACAATAATGGCCCCCTGAGACCCGTCGGCCTCTGCACACACGATAACCACGGGACAATAATGCCTCTGGCAGAGCCTTACCTTAGTGAGAATAACTCATCTGCGGCCGAGTTCCTTAAACAGCTCCCTCCATGCGCGCCCCAATATACCAATGCTCTGACCCGCAAGCCATGCGCGCCTCCTCGATACCGCACACCCTGCGCCGCCACTTTACAATCCGCAATCTGCCTCCACCATTCCGACCGTCTAAATGCAAAATTACGGTGTAATTAGACATCCGCATGGGTAACCAGTATGACCACCCTGCACCTAGAACATTGTGAAAGTGAAGCAATTAGCCATTAGCCCTTGCGAACAACATTATTCGAATTCTTTCACCATCACGACGCTGCCGTATTAAATTGTTTCCCTGCGTGTCAGCAGAAACAAGGGGGAGGGGGAGAATTGGAAAAACACAGGAGAAAATGTCACAAGCGGGCTAAAGCCTCGAACCTCACCCGTGCAGCCTTCATCCAGCTCCATGAACAGAGAGGTTTCCAGCGCCGCGCCGCGCGACTGCCCCCCCCCCAGTGCCCCGCGGCCGTCCCAGCAATGGTAAGACCTGCCGGGCCCCAAAACCAAACATGCCTCCACGCTCGGATCCAACACGGGGCTGCAGGCACGGGTGCAGCTGCAGTGTATCCGTCCCGTGAATCTATAATGAGTGCTTTCAGCGAGCACACCGCCAGTGGTCACACGCCTGTGGCTCAATTCTAACAAACCGCATTTACTTAGCATTTGCCTGCCACCTGCTGGGCATTCAAATTAACTTATTTGAGTTTCTATTTCATTCCGGCGGAGGCACTTACTGAGAGATCCCAGAGCCACCGTTCACATAATTAGCCACCCAACAGCCATAAATAATTCATAGTTCAATTCCAATGTATTTCGGACAATCTGCCACACATCAGGAGACATTTTGTCAAGACTAGACTGTAAAATACCACTCCTCTTAATTTGAGGATGCACAAACCGCTAAGAGGTGAGAGTGAAGTTCAATCGCCCAAAAGTGATGTCTAACCTTTGACCGCTCCGTGCCCTAAACCACGATGGAAGCCTGCGCCCCCAACAGACTGCGGGCCACGACTCGCGCTTTCAATTGTTCCCCACGGACACAAATTGATGACAAGCAGCCGGACCCCAATAGGAGGACCGCGGCCAGCAAGCAACCTCCGGCCCCGAGGCACACAAAACTCACCGCAAACAACGACGATCAGCTGCACGAACGCGACAACGAGCCAACCAGCTGACATGTGTCCAGCGGGGGGAACAGGAGAAGACCTCCCAAGACGGCGTGTCCGGGCGCGCAAAAGAGGACGACAAGATGGTGGGGGAGGAATATATACCCCTCCCCCTGTCCTCGCGCCCCGGAAGTGATGCTCGCCTAGCGCGCTGCGCCAAGGCTTGGGGGACTCCTCCCTGAGTCCCTGCGGGGGTGTGGGGTGCCCAGCTGGCACTAGAGGGCTGCCCTCGTTAGTGGCCCCCTGCGGGGGCCTCGGACAGCCGCATTTTGGCTGCAATTGTTTCTGGTGCTTCTCGAGGAGTTTCTGCGCCAAGGGAGTTACCTCACGTAGGATTTGTGATCCAGGTGAATTGCAGGGTAATTGGATTGGTTAGGAGTCCGTTGCAATTGTGATGTTTGGCCTCGCGAGTGAGGCTGTTAGCATCAACGGTTTGCCCTCAGCTAATGTGATTAAGATCTTTACGAGGATGCCAGGGGGAGCTAGGAAGGGCCCCAAGCGGGCGTATCCTGGTGGTAGTAAGGAGGATCTGATGCACAGGATGGACCGCAGGATTGATACGGTGGGTGAGATTTTGCCACTTTTGCGTCCACCAGGGGAGCCGTCTGTACAGTCATCTGTGTCGGCGGAAAGGTCTAGAAGGTCAGGGTTTGCACCATGGGCGACATTTCCTCCAGTGAAGAAGCGGGGTAGGGGACAAGCAGGCAGCAATGGGGGTCAAGGACCGTGGGTCACCCCTGAGGTTGTGCCAGTGGGCATCATAAGTGGTGGTGAAGGTCAGGGCAGCTCCCCGGCAGTGGTAGTGCCAGAGGCGAACAGCAGCATTGTACAGAACGGTAATAGCTGCATGGCGATTGGGGTCACACCAGCAGGCAGTGCGGGCAGCCGGAGTTGATAGCAAACCTAGCCAGTGTTTTGCCTTGGCTGTCAAAGGTAGGTGTTAAGTATGCACCATTAATGGGGGGTTCATTGGCAGGTGTAACAGAGAGCGACTATGTCAAAAGGGCCAGGAGGCTGGTGGCCTATTTGGATTGCATAGGGTGACAGGGTAAACAAGGGGATGTGGGAGTGGTAGGTGCTTCAGCTGTGTAGGTGGTGCAGGGGTCAGTATGAGCTAGTACCTCACAAGCAAGTAGTGGGGCACAAGCAGTACCAGTAGCAGCGGGGCCCTTCCCCTCCCCAAGGAAGCTACGCCAGCAGATATTTTGGCACTATTGCCGAGCATGGGTTTGGGGGATGTACGTTTTGAACATGATCAGTTGGTCAGGCATGTGCCTACAGATATTAAGGAGAAGATTTGGAAAGGCAATTATGTAGATATGTGTTAACTAATTGTAGATGTTACTGAGAGGGAGGAGAGCAAGCGGTGGAAGGGGTGCTCGCATTCTAGAGAGTGTGGCCATTGGCCTTACAAGAAAAGGGTGAAAGAGACAATGATGAACTGGGTCAAAGGTTTCTTGATTTTCAAGGCAATCATGGCAGAGCGATGCTACCAGAATAGGATAGTTTGTGCGCATGATGAGTTTGGAGGCCCGGCATGGGGGGACTATGACAAAGAATTTAGGCGCAGTAAGGCCACTAGACCCACTTTAGGGTGGGGTCAGATCGATGTGAACGCATGGTTGCGCTTCATGAAGCCACAGAAGGTTGAGGCCACCCCAAGTCAGCCCTTTCGGGTGGGTTTGGGGGCAGCTGGTAATTTGGGGGGCAGATCAAAGAAGGGGTCATGATGGGACTTCAATAGAAGATATTGCTTCAGAGCCCCAGGGATGTGAAAATTCAAACACTGTTGTTCTTTCTGCTGCCTATCCTCGCACCCAGAGTACACGTGTTTTAAAAAAACAAAGGATAGATGCCCGGGGTGGTAGGCCCTCTGTTTATACATGAGGAGGGAACGCCACTCATAAGTTTTCAATTTGCCCAGGTGCTCAGCAGCACCCTGGTGTCGGCAGGTTTGGACCCTGCAGATTATAGCTCCCATTCATTTCGGATTGAGATAGCTACCACTGCAGAAAGCATGGGGCTGGCGAGACAGGCAGTTCAAAGGGCTGGCAGAGGGAAGTCTGATTTCTACAAGCGCTAAGTAAGATAAAACATCTTGTAAATGCGCCATGTTTCTAACTTTTCCATCCTTCACTGTATTCTCCTGTCAACGCAGGTGGAGGAAATGATAAGGTGATGCAGCCACTGGATACTTCATCGCCTCCTGCCACCGCGAGAGCAAGGCTTGTCACAGATGTGCTGGTGTTGGACCACTCCTATGTGAGGTACGCAAAGGTCTATTCTGCAGGTGATTAGGCGTTGTGAGCAAGGGACAAGAGATCAACTGACTTTCCATGGACAAGGGGGGCTAGGCTTGGCTCACTGGAGAACTGAATTGGACAGAATGTTGTCCAGGAGGCTTCCGCTTCCAAGGATTACAGTTGTGCATCTAGGAGGCAATGACTTGACAGAGAAAGGGTGGAGGCACTTATTTGAACTGACTGTCTCAGAAATGTGTTGGCTTTCAAACAAGTTCCTGGAGGCCATAATTGCGTGGTCCAACATTGTCCCGGGGTTGAGGTGGAGAGGTGGTAAGTCGGTCAGGACTCTCAATGAGTCGCTGAAACAGTTGGACCGGAATGTGGGTATGTTGTTTAGGACAGCCTGTTTGCCAGCCATACTTCATGGGTGCATTAAGGGTGAGTGGTTTTTATTACAGGATGGAATGCACACAACAAAAGAAAGTAATGCAATGTTTCTTGAAACTTTGAGGGCCTGGCTGGGCCAACGCGCACAGTGCATGAGGGGGCAGATAGTAGGTGAACTATGCTGGCTTGTGGTGGGTGAGGTCATGATTGGTGGGGACACTTCAGGCCCTTTATGGCATCCTTTCATACCAAATTACTATTGGCGCCACTGGACCCTCCAAGGGGTGCTGGCAGCAAGTTGAGAGGAGGTGCAGGGGCTCAGGGAGCTCGGGTGGCTGCTGACACGTGGTCCTTACCTATCAACCACCCGCACAGTCATAGTTGGTGCGAGCTAGCACAGTCCCTTGGGGGATGAGGAATTTGGGTGTAGGGGGTGCCCACAGTGGGTATCCTAAGGGCGGTCGGGCCCCCTGTATAAGAGCTCCCAAGGTGGGCGAGCTCCCGGTACGGGAGTGGGAAGGTGGGGCCCTCCCATAAGGGGGGACCCATCCTCTGGACGGGGGGGGGCGTAAGAGGAAGGGCCACAGACCTAGTCATGATTTCACTCTAAACGGTTATGTTTTTTGTTGGTTGCAAAGGAATGGACTTGTTATAGTTAGGTGATTCCCATGTACTAGAGTCTCTTTTACAGCTAGGTCTCACTTGAAAATAAGATGTAAATGATGTGGTTACTGTTCAAATTATGATGGCAAAAAAGTTTTATGCGTGTGTAAAAATAAATACAGCCGGGGGGCCTATGACCCCTAACCCAAAGAAATAGTCTCAGGCATTGTCATTGACATGGAGGTTTGTGGGGAATGGTAAGTACCCATAGGACATCCATGACTCCCTTGCCATATTCGAGAGGCTCTCCCACATGGGATTGCCGTCAATATGGCGGGGAGCCGGAAGGTCAATCACAGGACCGGGGCGTTTCACCCCGGCCCTGGTTTGTGCCAGGGGGTGCAGATTGGGCCAGGTCGGGTGCTGTCCTGCTTCCGGGGTAGCGCGGCCCAAGCCCTGCCCCTATTTAAGGAGCTGCATGGCAGCGAGCAGGCCTCTTTGCCTCAGCTCGCTACCAAGAAAACAACGCACTGCACATTGGCCTGATGCACCCTGCTAAAAGACAGCAGTGCACTCCCTGCTATCTGCCCCCCCCCCCCCATGCTCTGCCGGGAGTCGCAACAGGCTTGACAGATTTTCCCACTGGCGTAGTACGAGATTTCGGGGCGGCAGGTAAATTTATCGCCAGCACCCCCCTGTTCTTAGGCGCTCGGCGGCGGCAAAGGCAGGGACCGCCACGGGCGGCAGAGTGCCTAGCTACGCCACTGGATTTTCCCCACCCACCATCCCCAGAGTAAAGGGTCTGGAGGGGCATTATGTGATATAGGGTGTTTGAATAACCTTTTTTCTTTTGCAGGATAGATCAGGAGGTCGGTTTTATGTAATTAATGTCATGCTTAATGCTTTTTTACTAGCCCTCAATGTATTATGTTTTGCTGATTTGTCGTATTTAAGCCAGTTGGCGGGTAAGGTCATGATTGGTGGGGACACTTCAGGGCCCTTTACTGCATCCTTTTATACCAATCTAACATCAGCGTCACTTGACCCTCCAAGGGGTGCTGGCAGCAAGTTGAAAGGAGGTACAGGGGAGCGGGGTATTAGGGGCGGTCGCTGACACGTATTCCTTACCTATCAACCACCCGCGGAGGCGCAGTTGGAGTGAGCTAGCACAGGCCCTTGGGGATGAGGAACTTGGGTGTAGGGGGTGCCGGCGGTAGGTATCCTAAGGGCATGTGTGTAAAAATAAATACGGCTGGGGGTCTTATGACCCCTAACCCAAAGAAATGTTTCGGGCATTGTCACTGACATGGAGGTTTGTGGGGAATGGTAAGTACCCATGGGACATTGGCAACTCCCTTGCCATATACAGGCAGCAAGTGCCTCCACTTCACATGAGATCACCCATAGTTAGAACTTTTAATGGTGTGGTTTTTTTTGGTTGTGTGAAACTCAAAATGTTTAGAACCCGCATAGTAAATTAAACACAAAAATACTATTTTGAAGCTCTGTTGTTCTGTATAATTTCTTGATAACAATGCAGCTACTAAAAACAGAACACATTTTAAATGAGGCACGACAGTAAATTGGGCTCCAATATTATTAGAAATGCGCTTTATTTCATAACAGGTTGCAGGTGCCTCGTGTTCAATCAAGCAGGAGGAGGAGGCTGGTTAACAATGGAAGAGGCAAAGTATTAAAGGTTTTGAGGGAAAGGAATAAGTAGTGGAATGAAGTATTTAGGTCCTAGATGATAACCATTTGAGGCGGAGCTTTTAAGGACATTTAGCTCAAGATTCTTTTATCTTCTTACATAACAATTTTATCCAAAACGCTAGAATAAAAAGGTTAATTACAAAGTCAGAAATGTATATAATATATTTTGTCACTACACAAACCAAACTTACTTGTTCATGTGACTTATACACGACAGGAGGATGAAAAAAGAAACAGTTACATCAGTTCAAAGGAGGAGTTTGACATCAAACTTTTTGAAAGTGAAAGTAGTTAAAAGGTGAATCTCAGGCAATACGTTTATAAAGTATGAGAGGAGACAGAAAGAAACTCAATCTACAAGGGGTTTATGGAGGCTGTGGAGTTGCAAGGAGACCTAGAGAGGTTGAGGGGAGATTAGAGACAGGATATTATATTGTTAAAAAATCAATGAGACACTTCGTGGAATGTGAAATTGGAAACAATGTGACACGGTAGGCAGGCACTCTTAAAAGACAGGGGTTGGGTGGACCAGTTCAGAGCAAATAAAATACAAACCGAATAATAAAGAATGGACTCAAAAAGTAGCAAAGAATTATTGAAAAAAATACATTTGCGAGGATAAGCAACAACAATTTATAGGGGATCTGGCTTGGTCCAACCACAATCTGCGCTTTTACATATCTTCCCACCTTCTCCGTTTCTACAACTGTCAGACGCTGGGCCTAAATTATTCTATCTAACATTGGGCACTTTTTCCAAGCTCC
The DNA here is from genome assembly GCA_963921515.1 of Calotriton arnoldi. Lineage (NCBI taxonomy): Eukaryota > Metazoa > Chordata > Amphibia > Caudata > Salamandridae > Calotriton > Calotriton arnoldi. Next base: position 979,877 of record CAWUFW010005229.1, on the reverse strand, counting down.
GGAACTGAATTCTTTAGTTCCCAACCTTTGACTCTTGTTTGATGCTTTTAGATCTCATCTGCAGGAAGCCTGGAATTCTCTGCCACCTCTGATGGGGTAGTATAAACCAGTCAGGAAAGCATTCTGTGGTTCGGTGCGGAATAAGCTCTAGTGCATTCTCACCCTATTGTTTTCCTAGTTTTGACATGGTTCTCTTTTGAGTATCGTAGAACAATCTAGGTTTTAGATACCAGGACTTGTTTCGTGCGGTATCATGGAACTTCGGGGAAAAATGTTGAAAACACAAATCATATTAAAAAGTATAAAACCACAGAGGGATCTTGTTCTGTCACATCAAAATATGTCATGGGGCTTTGAGATGCCTTTATTTTTTATTTAGGGATACTATAATACTTAGATTTTATTTCTATTTTTAAATAGAAATGTCATTTTTTTGTTTGTTATTGCAGATGCAGTGTATGGGGGAATAGTTCCAGCTGCACCAGAGACCGGGGTTCGTTTGTACAGGAGAGGGGAGGTGGGGGTGCATGCAGCATGATGTAATATTGAGTCTTGTGAGTGGGACAGAGCAGTCTAGTTGAAGCGCACTGAAAAAACTAAAGCTTAATACTTGAAACTTAAAAAAAACAAATTACTATTCATCAACTGTATTGATTTTAACAGACCCATCAGACAGTTGGCTACACATTGAAGGTCCCCGCGGAAATGAAAGAGAGCAAACAGAATCACTGAGAAACTAATTCTCAGGATCAAAGTTTATACACTGGAGGCTGGCTCTTTGATGAGGATTAGACTGGCACGCAGCCGAGTTTTCAGTGGGGTTGTAGGGCTTGTTAAGAGAACTGAAAGAATGTGAGAATGTATAGAAAGTGCTCTTGCATCATGCAAAGAATGGCGTGCTTGATGAAGCTCGTGCTAACCCGCGACAGTTCATTTCCGCTTCCGGTCACAGCAGGGCCGGACTGGCCGTAGCGGGCACTGGGTGTTTCCCCGGTGGGCCGCCAGGGTGGGGGCCGGTTTTGGGCCCCTGGGGGCCGTTTTTATTACCGGGGGCAACCAATATCAGCCCCCTGTAACAAAATTGGCCGAAACATTAGCAAACAGCTCGGCCGCACCCCCCACTCCCCTGGGGGCCGGCCGAGCAGTTTGCCAGGGCCGGTTTCGGTTCCCAGTCCGGCACATCTCAAAGATTCTTTGTGCATAAAAGTGCACGATGCAGTAATGCAGTAGTGCACACAATAAACCATATTACACCGAATATCTTAGCTTACAACCAGCGGCACTGGAGCAATTTCCAGAAAAGGTGTACTGGCCAGCAACATCCCATATCTCAACTGCTTTGATTGTGCTTTCCATTCAGGTGATGTATATTTTGAGATAGTCGTGTTTACACTTGGTCGGAGTGGGATTGAAAATGGTCCCAGGCAGCAATTTAACTGGCCTCTAATTGCGAACCAGACAGCTAAAAACAGTCTCCCACATTTGCAAATTAGGGCAGTTTTTAACTTAAAAAGACACGCTGTTTTGCAAGGTATGGGAGACTACATGCATTTGCGCTTGCTGCAGGAAATGTTTGCAGTAATATCAAGGAATCAACAGTAGAACCCACCAGACCATAAAACAGGCCCACAAACACGGCCCAAACACTGACCTTTCAGACCAGCTCTTCCGACACTGCCAGATTGCTCTAAAAGTGAGCCGAACCCTATGTTTACTACGTGAAATAAGCACATGCCTTTATATATGTTAGAAAACCTCTGGAATACAGCCCTTTTCCCCTTTCACCTTACTCCAACAAGAATGTCTCTACTTAAACTTACAAAACATCTTTAACATGATGTCAGTGAAAGGAACAATAAATACGGATCTGAATGTTAAGAAAATTTGCAGACTCTCAAATGTGTCTCTCATGAGACAGTTTGCACTTGAACTCACAGTAAATATAATTTGGGCTCCCGGTTTTATGGTATTTATTTTTTAACATTTCCGTCAGTATTTATCCATATTTATTTTTTGGCCATCTTATTAGTATTTATCCATATTTATTTTGTGTTTTGAGAATACATGGAGTTGTAAAATGGCATATTTACATATTTATTTAACTCATTACGTGCACTCATATGTGGATGCCTGTCGCGTTTTAGCAAATTAAGAAGCCCCGTATAACAAAAGACTACACCCAGAGGTACATATTAGCAATATTCTGCAAATTTATGTTAAAATATGCCTGTATTTAAGGAAATGTCATCCTCTTTTTCAACTCCCCATGCTATCTGCTCAGCTTTTGCCTGGATTTCATGTAAGACAGCATGGAGATTCTCTCAGAAGAACCACAATTTTCAGTATTTTTCCGCTTTTAAAAATAAATACAGGCAGGAAACACTGTTTTCTGTCTGTATTTATCTGTAAAAATCAGTAGAAACGGAAAACTGGGAGCCTTAAATATAATACAGGGCTCTTTATTGTTAACTCCATCAAGGATGCAAGGGAGTGCTGCAGCACCCATACACTCCTACTTCCAGCGCCACTGCCTGCAGCCAGAAGCTAATTTTGAAGGTATGTTTATTGCTGGGGGACTGCAAACTCGCTTGGCAGGTGGATATCTGTAAAAGGGGCGGGGCAGTAGGGAGGGTTTTTTGCTATTTTGGTTGACCCTTTTAGAATTACATAGCTATTAAAACTGGTTTTGCAAGTGTTACATACAATTAGAAAAGACAACGGGCGGTAAAAAAAGCCTTTCAAAAGAACAAGAGAGTGAGTTTTTTGCACTGAGTCACACCACCAAAGCTTGGGAACTTTTATAGGTCATCGTCTAGACAGCACTTCAGGGTGATAGCGGCAAAGAAACCATGTTGTGGTGTCATTTAACTTTGGTAGCAATCGACACGCCCAAGTCAGCTATGAAACATATGCAGGTCTGCTGAATTTGATTGGGCAGGAAGGTCTCTGTATAAGTTTGGGAACCAGAAGTATTTCAAAAGGTTCGGCTGAAAGTGCTGCGGATATTTTTCAAGGCATGGTACCGTATGAGGAAAATCCTTTCAGTTGACTACTACTCAGAGTTTGCCCCAGTTTGGAATTACCCAGGTACCCCACCTTTTTTGTTGGACAAGCCGAGCATTCCATCGATCAAAGCAGGTATCAATCGCTGGGGGCAGCTATGGGAAGGTGCCGGGCCCATTTCATGGGAGGAGTTAGTGGAAGGAATAGAGGGTACCTTGCCATGGTATAAGTATATGCAATTGGCCTCATGGAGCTCAGGGCAAGGATGGACAAGTAGAGGGAGTTGGGAGATGGAGGAAAGGTCACGAGAGCCTAGGCCATTGAAAAGGGAGATTTCCATCTGGTATTGGGAGTTGGTGAAGGCTGATGATGAGAGATTCAGTGTCCCTATCCATCCCTGGGGTGGATATAAACCAGTGGAGGAATATCCAGATATCGGTTAGTCCCCCTTATGCCTCCTATACTCCATGGTAAAATCAGCTGCACTTAGGACGAACCACCTCTTCACCTGGCACAGAATATATTCAACTTCCAAAGGCGAGCCAAATTTGTTGCACGGCCCCCACCCGGCTGTAACCGTTGCGGTGAGGAAAAGGCGGACGATATCTATATATTTGCTTTGTGCCGTGGGCTGAAGGGTTTTCGGGAAGGGGTGCAGAGTATGCTTTTAGGAGTCATGATCAGTCCTCCTTTGATGATATTTGGAATGAATGTTCAGCCTGCCCAGGATGCATCACCTCAGCTGACATTATTACTTTTGTATTTGGTCCTGCTAGCAAGGAGGGAGATTTGCATAAACTGTCTCAGTCCCGCTCTACCGGCTCTCCGCAGCTGGTTGATCTTGGTGGATAGAGTTTGCAGGCTGGATCGGGACTGTTTGAGAAGTGGGAAGTCTGCTGAATAATGGGCTGGAGAGAGAGTATTCCGGACTTCTTTCGGTCCTGTGATTAAGCTCAATAGGCCGATACGAGATTGGGTGAGAGGAGGCTGGTTTTTTCTACCTTGAGCCCCACTAGGTCCATCTGTCTCGGACTCACGGCTATTGAACCAGCAGATGGTCAATGGGCACCTGAAGGTGTGGCTGTTGTGTCTGGGGGCATACGAGGACAAAAAAAAAAGAAAGAAGAAATTAAAAAAAACTCATTTCCCACACTGAGGAGTGCACAGATTGAGGAATACTTGAGCTATTGAGCACTTTCAGGAGCCGGAATATGTAATTACCTTCATAGTAAATTGCATTAATTTAATTGCAGTGCCTGGCCCCTGACAGTGCCATGAAAAGAAGTTTCAGAGCATGGTCTCCCAGCAGCGCAGCGCAGCAGGGGAGCCTCTGTTTGGTGCTTGCCTCTAGAGCACCGGAAGGACCCAGCAGGGAGGCGCTGCAGACAAGCTTCCAAGCGATGAAAGTTGCTTTCAAAAGCCCTGCCAGTGGTCTGGGCAATATATTTATCGTAACACAGTTACCTTTAGAGCAAATAGACTGCCCGGTGACTCTCAGTGCTCCCAAAAGTAGCTGCATATTTGGGGTTTTCAGCTGTTTTTTCCACAGGCAGAACAGCAGAGCAATCAGCAAACATGGTGAATCATGCCCACCCATAGTCATAAAGGAGTTGGAACCCAAGTGGGTGGCTTGACTGAGGATGCTGTACATTTAGGACAGAGGAGAGGAGACAGGTATTTGTGAAGGCTTAAGAAGGTGAAGGATCACCATGGCACAGGGACCCCCTAGAAGGGACATTGCAACTGAGTTTCTTAAGGACTTGATCCTCTGTGACCCATTGGGTGACAGTTTTTCAAAGTGTGCAGTGCTCTTTGTCAGCCTCACCAGACATCTAGGCCCGATATTGCATTTGTTCAATTCTGAACTACCACGGTCATGTTTTATCAGTTACTGTGGTGCAAAATTAAATCCCAATAAATTCGGGGAAAAAGCCATAAAGTTAAATGATTAACTATACACACAAGATGGAACATTGATCTTATCTGGGTAAAGGTCTAGAACTCCACAGGAGACGCTGTGAAACGAGGCAGGGCACTAACTGGGGAGGGATCAGTTTGGCCTTCTATGTAAAACTGCATGAACACGTCAAAGTATGAGCAAAGTCCCACCTCAGTCCAGAGGGTAGATAAAAACGGTGGGCACTTTTCACAAGAACACCTACTATCACCAAGACACAGAACTTGGGCCGAAAGTTCGAACGCCAGATCGTAAAGCAGTTTATTTGCTCAGTTTTGTGCTACAATTAATGTACAAATTGGACAAAGCAGAAATCCACCATGCACAAGAAGTAAGAAAAAGTCCTGCCTCGTTCATATAAAAGTAGACAGATTCTTTTAGCAACGAATTATCATGCCTGTGAACGCTGTGACGGAGGCCTGCGAGGGACAGTGGATCTCCATCGATAAATTTGCATTCGCTGAATCTCCTTTGTTTTCTATTCTGACCCGATCCCTTAAAGAGACAAGTGCTGGAAACAAAAAATGAAACATACCCTCCCTTTTCCACTGTCCGCTCCCTCTCCCGTGATGCTACTGTGACATCTGTGACTCAGAGCTGAAGTTGCCTGTTACAGGCAGCTTCCCATTCGAAAGTCACACCGCCTGCTTTGCCAGGTCAGAACCCTGTCAATGGCTTACAATGGCTGTTGGAAAGCACTGATATATTGCACTGTGAAGTGGATGAATGGGGAGGGGGGGGGGGTCATTCCACCCCCCTCCAGATTCTCATTCTTTGCAAGTCAGGATGACATTTTTGAGTCGCTTAGTACCTTCTTTCTGTAAATCATGAGTTGATGCATTGCCACCTCAAAGCCTGTCATTTTACAAATCGCGAGCACAGTGATAGCAAAACAGCTTGGTACATTAGAGAACAAATACCGTAAAACTGTGGTTTACGGCGACAAGTTTTTACTTTGAGCGATGTGCATTCATCTATATAATACAACATAATCAAGCTAATTTGTTAATTTTTCAGAAACATATTTTCACTCTCATTGTCACTCGTGTGACAGGTTTCTTCAACACACCAGTATTTTTAATTCCTCGCCAATACTTCCTAAAGCTGTTAAATGGAAACACCTTCAAATCTGTTGTGTTGATGTTTTCACCACTATCAAGCATGCACACTGATTACAGGTGGGCCAATAAGAAAGAGTCATCCGAATTGAGTAGAAAGTCTTAGGCCTCAGTAAATTCTATTGGCTTCCAGTCTGAACTCGCAGATAACCAGGGAGGCTACAGCTGTAATAAAGCAATATGGGCCTTGTATGGAGGACTGATCTCCAGAGACGCAAGGCCGACAAGAAGCCGCGTGTTATCATAGTCGGGCACGTAGCGAGGCGTGCCACAAGTTCGAGTGCAGGAATTAGTTTGAATGCCCAGAAGATGTTTTCGATGTGGGTCATCGCCAGGTGAGAGCAGTTGAGGCTCAGGATGCTAAAATGCCCAGAAGAGCTCAGAGGGACAGAAAGTTACAGACTAGAAAACGCCAATATTACTAATATAAGGAATTTACTGCAGGCAGTGGTCTGGAGTAAAGCTCGTATTCCTTGGAGATGTAGAAACGACATTGACAGTGAAACGGAAGGTTGAGTGTTTGGTCAATGTCAACCACAAAATTGAGTTCACAGCTAAATTGTCGTTTCGGCTGATTGACAGCATGTTGGCTTTAACCCAGGTAATAGCCTGTTCTTCCTAGCATGCCTCCTGGGCCCATGCAATAAAACCTGATGGAGAGACATCTAAGGAACAGTTGGTCCCCTAGGGTAGCAACGTTTATAGAAATCCTACCAAGAACTCATTTTCCAAGTGTGTTAGTGAGATTTTCAACACTACACAGAAAAAAACAAAAAAGTTTGTTGTTAACTAGATGTTGAGGTCTGGCTATGAAAAAAACACAAGAATTTGAGCCACAGACCACTCATATTCTACAACTATAGTGAGAGATTTCTGGAAGGATCAACACTGTGCTAAGTTAGATGTCCTAAAAGAAAATCACAAATCTAAAAAAAGCTTGCAAATTAGAATTGTTAAAAAAAATACTACATAGTATCATCACTTCTTTTTTAAATAACAGCAAGTTTAATGAAGGAGAAGCCATGAAAGGAGAAAACCAAGTGATGGTAAAACAATATAAAGCCATAGTGTTTAAATCACCTTTAAAATTGTAGGAATTGGTCAGCAAAAGCCTATTCGACTTACAAAAAGTAGCCGAAACCAGAAATTGTGCAGACGGGAGGCGGGGAGGGGCGAGTCAACACTGCACCAAAATTATGTCAATTTTTGCATGAAAATGCCTCACAGTAATTAGCATGTCAAGAAATTAACATCACTAGCGTCACGGAACTGTACACTCAGAAATGGGTACTGAGAAGACTGAAAAATGCTGAAATTAGCCAAAAAAGTTGTAGCTTGACCAGTCTTAAGGTTCTTCATCGCTGCTCCCAAAATGTCACATTAAAGTAGGACACGAAAGCGTACGTAAAGAACCACGTCATTCACAGGAGTGAGGATGTGACAGGTTTTATAAAGCCTCTGCGACCCCTGTAAACAATTGTCGATGTCATCACTGCTCACTTTGAAGGATGAAAGTCTGAGTCAATAGCGAGGGCCTGTAGGTGGCGCTAGGTCTGCTGCAGCAGGCTCAGCTTTTTAATTAGCTTTGGAATACTGGAGTACTACACAACAGCCCAGAGAGTTAATTGTACTGTAATTCTACACTATCCTTTAATATCATATGAGTCTCCGTTTAATGTATATGTAGACAAGCTCTGCAAGGATGCGCCTTAGGCCCTCATTAGTACTGACACGAGGGGCTAAGATATTTATCGCACCTGAAAAAATCCGTGATTGCAGAGCTTGGAAAATATTAGATGCAATATACAGCACCCAGGGTTTTAAGTGGGCCGGGTCCTGCCGGGACTCAGCACCAGAAGTTCTAAAAAGCAGGAGCTGAGACGGGTGCCTATTGGGCTCTCCATTTTTGCCCTCACCCTCAGGGTGAAAAAAACATCTTAACTCTGCAGCAGTGCCACCCTTCACTGCCTTTGATGTAACTTTAAAGAGACTCGATATAGTTCTCTCACAGTCCCATCATATCAGAACGGAAGCATTTTCAGATTTATATACAACAAAATCATAGTTGTTGCTTATTTATCTTATGAAACTAACAACCATTGGCAAAGCCAATACTCCTGGCTTGTTGTAGGTGTAATGTTACTTGTATTATATATCTGGATACAATGAGAAAAGCAGCAACATTCCAGTCGGGCAGCACACTATGCTAAGCATGGATTTTTAGCTTACGTGTTTTTAAGTCACCCCCTTAATTACATTGGCCATGTCCCTTTGAGAGACCCCCCATTTTTTCAGCCCACTTAAAGCACCCATCTTTATCTTTGCTCTGAAAATGGGGCATAATATTCAGATTTTGGTGGTTATCAGTGCTTAATTTGAGCCAATGGTTTGCCAGTGGAGCCCAGCATTTATTTTTCCTCATGAGACATTGACTGAAGCAAGAGAGGGAAAAACAACCACAAGACAATGAAAAAAGAAGAGAAACAGGAAAGCCGCCCCAAAGGGAGAAAGCAGGAACCTGCCAGAGAGAGATTAAGAGGCACGGAGTGTCTGGCAGTGGATTAAAGAGGTATCGGTGGAATGAAGTCTAGCATTTGGCGCCCTGGTATTTATTAGCACCAGGCATGGGCATGTGAACAGAGTTTTGGGCACTGGCACTCATTCTTTTACAAATTAAGCACTGTGAATCGTGCACCAAAAACTGCATGCTCCAAAATGTACTGGGCTTTTTCTGCAGGTAAATTTCAGCAGCTTTGAACTGCTGAAATTGACTTTTGGGAAATTGCTGGGGGCAATGTTTACCAAGAAACTCGGCTTTTCGCTATAAGCGGTGACAGTAGTTATATTAAATATAGCTGCATGGTATTAGAGGGGTCCTCTGCATTCTGGGATAGACCCCTGATATCAATTGGCATTGGTGGCCTACATTTCAAGTTTGCAATTGGGAATCTGAAATGCCATTCTGAGGATCTCACCTTCCTGTATTAGACATGAACAGAGGCTTAACGCAGGCTCCCACAGCCCCTGCAGCGCAGGGTGACCCACAACTCTCCTGCGGGCACTTAACCATTCACGAGGGCCCCATTCAACCCACGGTCAATGAATATCTGAGAGACATGGAAGACTCTCAGGCCCTCATCACATTCTACAGCGGGGCCACATCATTTTGCATTACACCACTTGGCATCAATCGAATTTATGCAATATGTGGACATTCATGACATCATTCAATAGAAAACAACCAACAGATGCACTCAAGGCATAGCACGACATTTTGATGGGAGCAAACTGTCATTTTTCTTCAGTTTTATATTGCGCTAACTAGACCCGAAGGTATCAGAGCGCTTTACATGAGCACCAGTTGTGTTACAGACTGACACATTCATTTTTGTTAGGCACGCGTCCCTGCCGAGACTCGAACCCGGTTCCACAGCTCCGAGGTAGACCGCCCTAGCCGTTAGGCCACATTCTGTCATTGTCCATAGAAAAAAACATTTCATTACAGTGCATAGTGGGTGGCATTTCACCACAGAGAAGACCACCACATTGAGGAGCAACTACTTTGGAGACAATTATTCGAATCCTGAGAACACAGGTACCAGGATGCCACTATATGGAATTTGGTGAAGGACAAGACTAGCATATAACAGCAAGTAAACAGGTGTTAGCACCCAAATCGAGATTACAAATGGTGGTGTGGTACCACTTTTTAACTCTCAGACATTTTGCAAGGTAAAATGTGGAGGAATTTGTGCAGGGAAAATACAGCACATTCTGAGTTTTGCAGCTCAGAACGCGCAAAAGCATGTATTATTAGCACCTTATCCTCTTTTTTGAGGTGCAGAACTCAGAATGGGGAAGTAACACCACTTTTGGCAATTTACTCCCAGAACACCAGAACAAGGCAATGTAAACCCTAACACTTAGAAATAAAACCTTAAACACAGCCTTACACTAATCCTAAATCTAAGCCTAACTCAGACTCTTACCTTAAACTTAAGACTACCCTTTGACCAAACTCTATAGTTAACCTTATTCTAACTTAACCTTCACTCCAAGCCCAACATTTACCCTTGTGCTGACCTAACTCAATGTAAAGACATCATCAGTAAAGGTCATTTCTATTTAGTGCCTCGGAAAAGTCATTCTCAATGTACTGGATTCTATGTAGTGGGTCACACAACGTAGATACATAGAGGCTAGCGCTCAAGTATAGTCACACTTGTAAGTTTCACAAAAAGGTGTAAAAAAAAGTGCATCTCACAAGCTATAGAATTGGAGGTATTCTACCCTGTTAAAACAAAACAGGAAATAATACAGAGCAAATTATAGTTACAACTAAGACTAAAATGGAAGAATTTAAATTAGGGAAAATCTGCCTGTTATAATTCGGTTTTACAGGCGTGCTTGTAAAAATATTCAGAGATGGCCTCAAAAAAAAGAAAAGGTTTGAAAAGGTTTTTAAAGCTTTGGTTCCCCGTTTTATCCAGACTTCTTACATTGCACGAGGGTTTCAATTATTTGCCGACTGTATGGCAACATATTTTGACTACAGCTTCAAAACTTATGTCACAGGCTTTTCCCTAGAGTCACACAAGGGCATGAATTGGCTTCGCTCCCTACTCAACACACACAGTTGGTATGTTTTTTCTCTAACATATATTGTCTCCCACCTATCTTGTGGACTACCACATTTAAGTCTCTCTTCTAAGATGTCTGATGCTGAACTTGCACCTTTTCTGCTTTTTATAAGCTTTGTTGGTAACAGGTGTAACTTTTACCCAATTTTATTTTACAAATTTTAACCACCAAAGAAAGATATGATATGAGCTTGACATTACATAAGTTCCCTGCCTCCGCAGCATGGAAGGTTTGTTCGACCTCACAGAGATTCAAAAACATAACCTTCAGACCACATGGGTCAGCGTTCGAGGTTCAATTTCCTGAGCTATCCTGTCTAATATTCCTCAATACTCATTGAACAAGATAACAAGCTTCTTCTCCAGTGAAATAGGATCTCATACTAATTGTGAAACACAACACCATGATCTTGTTCCGGTGCAATAATTCTCCATCTGCACTCAACGGGATAGCTCCAAGATCCCGTTGCAAATCTAGGGCCAGATGTACTGAGCAAAAATGCGTTTCTTTAAATGTACTAATCCCATTACAATAGTCAGATGTTTTTGCTACTCCTGAAGTGGGTTTGCAAATGGATACCGATTTGTTATCTGGAAGCGGGCTGATGTAGGTGTCCCTTCCATACACCAGATCAGAGTGCCATTTATCAATGTTTTGGGACCAAAAACTGGTCGCAAACATTGGAAAGTTACTAAGACCGCCAAGGAGGTGGTAACCCCTTTGCAAAAGGGAAGGGGTAAAGGGGACCCCTTCCTCTTTGTGAGTTAAAAAAAAGTTTGTGATGGGAATACAGTGGTCAAGGGGACCAGTGCCAACTCTCAAACAAAAAACAAAAAAAAGCCTTTATTTTTAAACACAGCTCAGCTTCCTTTAACGAAAATAGGCTGCATTAAAAAATGCTTCAATTTAAAGTGCTCATAGACATGGTGGTCAGCTGACTGCAGGAAGCCACCGTCATCGGTGAGGCCCTCCAATTGTAGTGAGTCGCAATTTATGACCTACCTCATTAATATTCTCGAGATATGTCAGACTGCGACCCACAATCATTTAAAATTTTATTAACAGACTTATTAGTACATAGGTTGGTTCATACAATTATTTACTGGTCACAAAGATGCTGGTTGCAATTTGAAACCAGTGTTTTGCGGCCAGCTATTTGTACATCTGGCCCCTAGTTCTCCTTCCAAGAAACCACCCTGAAAACTCTGAACTAGCGTAGAAGTTTTCTGAATGGTATTTCTGAAATTCATCTAGGTCTCACCCTTAATTCAACCCTCCTTCAGGAACAGAGTTATTTGTAAGGGCTTTATTTAAAATGTGTATATCTGTAAAACATACTGCCATCACAGGGAGGTTAGCTTTTGAGCTGGCACAGTTCCCTTTTCCTAGTCTGAAGCAAATAAATTACATGTCCAAAGGCCACTACGATAAAACTGAAAGACAAACACGTTTCCTTGGTATACCGAAAAGCCACGTGGGATGTTGCTATAAGTAAAATGACCGAAGTCTTACTTTCATCCCTAGTGAAGAGAAAGTTCAGAATTTTTGGGAATGGAAAACCCCCCTGATCTTGTGCAAGTTCTGGTTAACAAAAAAAATGTAAAACACAGCTAAATACTCATAGAATGTAACCGAAGAAATACTAAGGGAGCTAACTGTTTTAATAAACACATAACTTTGGTATTTATAGATATTCCGCAAGAGGAGATTACTGTATGAAGGATAGAAACTCTGCGCTAAATCACCACTCGGTAATCCCAGTCACTATTTCTCCGTATCATGGGAAAATAGCATATCTTGGGATGAATAAACTCTGAATCATTTGCATAAACAGAACAACAAATACAAAATTACTTTTATGGTGACTTTGTTGCCCCTAGTAGAAGGCACTCTCGGTTATCTCCCCTGGTCACAGAACATTGAACGTGTTCTTATAGCAGTTTAACCAAAGCACTGCTTGTCTAGTACTAGAGGTGTATACAATATGCTTTATCGAAAACTAGTTAGCTTTTCAAAATACAACCCAGCTCTACTAAGTAAAGTCTGCATTGCTTATTTGAAGCAATGTATCATCAGCTAGGAAGGTATTGATTGAATTATGAACTTTTCACATTTGAAACAGTTGACAGATAAGGACTGTCACAGTACTATCTTAGGCAGGACATCTTGTCTAGTATGACAACATGGCTTTCTGTAGTTTAACACGTGCATTTTACTCTAAACTGAGCAACCCCAGTTCTACCAGAGCACGAGTGTTCACCTTTAGCTCTGTTTTGAAGAAATTGGCTTGTGATATATTACTGTGGTTGCAGCTCAAGTGAGGTTTCCTAAAAGTTGCAAGCATTTGTTATATAACTAGTGCAATAAGCAACCACTTTACCAAGAGAAACTCTATCGATGACCGGGATTTGCTTGTTCAGTCCATCTGGGGTGGAAGGGGAGCTAGCCCATAGACCTGTTCTCACTAAATCCAACATTGTACACTTCTCTCGAGTCCACCGGTCCCAACCCATACATAACTCTGCTACTTAGCCCTGGGCCTATCTGCAATTGAAATATTGGTTGGGTGGACATTATTGGTACCTACATGGTATTTGTTCATTGGATATGGTCATTCGTGATCAGTCTTGTTAAGTGAGCGCCGGTGCTACTCCAACTCTGTCTGCTTCCTGTGTCGTCTGTGCACCAGTGCAAGGATTGGCACTTTTTTCATTTGCTCTCAGGTGCCGCGCTCCTCAGCACTCACGCTTTCCTACATCGCTTAGTGTTTAACCTAACTCTCCCTGGAGCGTAAACCTAATGCAGTTCTATGTATCAATTCTAAACAGATCTAACCCTCCCTCCCACTATATTAAGTGTGTTATTAAAGAGAATAATTCCCAAGGCAAAACCTTGTGATTCCCAGATGGTATTTTCCTTCACCATTGATTGGCTGTGGCCATCTTTGACTGTCTTGAAACTAACAATGGCTGACCCAGTCTTCTGCCACAAGATCCACCAATAGGCATGGCCGTCTACTCATGACAATCTCTTTTGGAACAAGGATGAAACTCCCTGCAGCAGCTTTGGCATTGAATCCTTTATACACTATGGCCAATTTACTGCATCGCTCAACTAAGGAAGTTAAGTAGCACGTCTTATTTACTTTGCTTGATGAAAACTATTACAAACATGGTTTGGTAGGAGTTTTTATATAGTACATTTGAAGCCCTTTGCGGACTGGGAGCACGCTACTCTGTGGGAGCCCAATGATAGTTGTTTAGTCATGCATAAGAGATACGGGGCTTGTCCTGTTTGCATGCACCGTCATGCATTCTGCAATATGCATCCAATGCACATTTATTGAGCAATTTGTTGTGTGTTTTGGGTTTATGCGAACTTAGATACTGTATGTACTGGATTGTATGAGCATTTATGTAGCGCTTTGCACCTCTGACAAGATGCTAAAGCACTCTGCATACGGGTACCAAGGTACTTCATTGGATACTGACATTAGAAACATTTGTCAGGCAAACGGAGTCAACATTTGTCATGCTCTTCTTTATCACGCAGTGGTCACTCAGTCAGTAGTTTGCCAAGCGATCTGTCATATAAGGCTCTCCCAAACTGTGCAGCAGTCTGCCATGACCTATCCCCTTATGCATTCTGTCTTTTAGAGTCATTAACATGATTGCACATGCACTCATGTAGTTGTCAGGAGAGCAGTCACTCAAGCATATAGCCACCATCTGAGGTCCCCAGATTCTGGCTGTCTAACTGGGGTGGCAAACGTTTTGTTACCACAACATCCAACCTGTGCAACCTCCTTCCAACCCATTAAAAAAATCCTCAGAACTGCTTCCATTCAGGAAAGCCCTTAAGACCTGGCTTTTTACTCTGTGGCTTTCATCCATAATAGGTCAAAAACGTATCTGTCTTTCTCCTTTTCAAGCCATCCCATTTCAAGTTTCGCACCTAGATGCCTCTGGGCATTAGTCTGTGCTTTATAAATATAAAAATCAATCAAAATCAAATCTGGCAATAGTGATACCAATGAAAACCTATCACTGAAGAGGCAGAATCCCCAATTCTGGTGCCGGTGCGAAGTCAGCAGGAAGTAAAATATGCAGTGAACACAGAAGCAGCAGAAAACTAGCCAAATGCAGTTCTAAACCCAAACACATGCCATGAGGTCTAGTTTAATGAACCAGAGACACCATGGTAGATGAGCCATAGTCTAAACTGAGAATTATTGGATTATTAGGTACACAGAAGGTCGGCCGACAGATCATTCATTAACCTTGGGCTCCTTAAACCGAGCTCACTCTGAGCTCAGTATCTACTTCACACTTGCCTATACCCGAGGCTATGTTTCTATCTGACCTATGGAGTTCTTTGCCTTTCCACCACAAGTGGACAGGAAGCCGCTTAGTCTTGCATGTAGAATTGTAGAAATGTGGCGTCACAGCGTTTCCCACGTCGTAAATGTGTGTGTTGTAGGAACAGGGCAACCTGCATTGAACCTGCTGACCAAAATGACTCAAGATAAGTTCCAGAGCGGGTGCAAGTTGTGGCCAGGCTAGGTGGGAGGGGAGGCTGTTTTTCAATACACTTTTAAATGCAGTGCTTTCCATACTGGGGTACTCTAAATAATGCTCTGGGGCCTGGATAGTACTAGTGCTTTAGGTACAGCAACATTGCGTATAGTACTTTGAGATCCAGGGGTACTGCATATACTGTTCTGGTTTTGACACTTTACATTATGAGGCATTATGGCCATTGGTCTGCAGGTAGTGCCTTACATATTGGAGCACTGCAGATACCCACCAGAGAATGATGCTTTACATAGTGGAAACCTTTGGATGCTGGCCTAGGGATGGTGCTTTACATACTGGGGCTTCGTAGATACTGGCCTAGAAAATGTGTTTTAAATATTGGGGCAGTGACAATATGGGCCTAAGGAAAGTGGCATAGGAATTGCGGTACTCGGCTGGGTATACTGCTTGAAACAATGGTGCACTGTAGAACGTGGATTTACTATAGACTTATACATGTAAGGGGAATACGTGCTAGTGTGTGGTATCTTGCACAGATAAATTGTCTGTAAAATACATTGTTTGGCCTCATTTTTTCCAAACTTGTCTGGGCTGGGGTTAAACCCCTAGTTCACTCAATTAAAGGTTTGGTCTAATTTACTTGCTCAGTGTAATGTATGGCCGGTATTAAAATAAATCCAGGGAAATCTCTGTTGGCTCATTTGAAGCAGGAAGCTCTAACTGTACGAAGCATGGCGATCTTGAGACAACTTTACGCCAACTTTACGAAGCACGGCGATCTTGAGACAACTTTACGTAGCACGGCGATCTTGAGACAACTTTACGAAGCACGGCGATCTTGAGACAACTTTACGAAGCACAGCGATCCACTTTACGAAGCACAGCAATCTTGAGACAACCCTACGAAGCACGGCGATCTTGAGACAACCTTACGAAGCACAGCGATCTTGAGTCAACTTTACGAAGCATGGCGATCTTCAGACAACTTTACGAAGCATGTGATCTTGAGACAGCTTTGATAAGCACGGCGATCTTGAGACAACTTTACGAAGCATGGCAATATAGAGACAACTTTGCGAAGCACGGCAATCTTGAGACAACTTTACGAAGCAGGCGATCTTGAGAAACTGGGCTAGACTGTTTCTCAGAAAGATTGCATGTAATCATTAGTTTTCTTCTTGCCACAGATATACTTATTGGACCCACATCCGTAGAGGTAGCTAAGTTAACTTTGACCTGTACCTGGGATCTGTTATTTGTCCTCGCTGTCCCTTTTTGGATGTGCTGGGTGCAATTGCCCTATGGGAACAGATGAGGTAGGTACTAAGACAACTATAAAGCATCCCTTGCCAGAAAAGCCTGGGCCCGAGGCATTGCAGATCACACTCAATTTGTTCTTGATCTCAGTCATTTTCAATCTTTCTTTGAGGCTGCTGTGCCCTTTAGGATATTACACTGAGATTGAAAGGTGTAAAGACAGATAGTTAGACTGTTGGCAGGGGGCTACAATTGAGGCCTAGTAAAACAATGGGTCTTGTCTTGGACCACAGAGTTTGGTCCTATGGGACATGGCAGGACCAGAACTCTTATCTCCTGGTTCCAAACCAAAGAATGAAGCACAGGAAGCCACCAGGCCACATCTTCTATCACATGCTCTACTCACAGCCATGTTCAGAACTATTTCCCATCATGCTTGCATGTGCTCGTTCAGAGCCACCGTATGAGGCCTTTGAAGGAGCCACGCACCAGGTACCTTTGGATTGATTAAATGTCATGGACTACTCTGCCTGAGTGGGCCAAGTTTATTTTACACGTGTGGTCACAGTTAGCCACCTTTGGCTTACACTTCAGAGGCCATGGTGATTCATTCATGCATTACATCAGTTTACATGACACCCCTGTAAGTAGGCAGGCATTTAACCTGGTAGGGCTCATACTGCAGTTTGGGGCTATCCCATGCTAATCAGTTCAGGATTGGTTATAGGTGGGGCCCAAACACAGACCAAATAGGATGACTCCATCGAGGTCAAATGCCATGGGGACCCTGTGATGCCCTAACTCACCTCTTGACAGTCGACATAAAACCCCACAAATTATTGCACCGGGCCCAGATACCACAACCAACCATAAGCAACATTTGTTTTGCAGCTTTAAATAGCGCAGACTCGATCCAAAGGTATTGGAGTGCTTTACATGAGCACCAGTTGCATTACACAAGGTCATATTCTCTTATTTAGGCACAGGGAGATTAAGTGATTTGCCTAGAATCACAGGATGTTGAGCCGACGCAGAGACTCGAACCTGGTTACCCAGTTACAAAGTTGGCAGCTTTAGCGTAAAGTTGCCTAGCACTGGACACGGAAGCTCCCTTTGAACCAGGAAAGCAGGGAAAAAGTCCTTAAAGCTTGTAGAGTCAACTCTGCAAGAGTGGGGAATTTAAAAAAAAACAATAGGGCACAGACACAGGAGCCATAGAAAGTGGTAGGTTGTACAGAAACACGACACAAATAGCCTGTTCTCATTTAGGTATGCTTTGTTTGCATGCATTATCACATGAAAGCCAGATATATATTTGTTTTGTCAATACTTGTTCTCAAGCAGAAACCCATGCAAAAAGAAATATAACAATTGCCCATCCGAAATGCAAGGGAAATTGATTTCTTTACTGCTGTCTTAATGAAAAAAGGGAGAGTGAAATGTCCCCAATATGTTCTGAAGAGAGGTCGGCTACGGAACATGACATCATTAACCTCTGAGAGAAGATAATTTCACAGCTCTGCCAGCGCCAGAACAGTGCACACCTCAATTGCATAAAAAATAAAAAGCGCTCGTGGCTCAATCTTACAACACTCCTCACGAGGGAGGCTCGGGCTGCTGATTTGCTGCGCACAATGATCTTAAGAAATACCATGTGATGTCCCCTGCGCCGCGAGGCTGCTGGTCTGTCCTCTTCCGCTGTGAAAGGCTCGCAGAGCGAGATTTCAGCAGTAATCATGGTAATGAGATGGTAATTAGCAGCAGGCAATGGGCTGCGGGATAGTTCAGCAGGGCAGAAGCAAGCAGGCCTTCTGAAGGAGAAAAGAGGTGCCTAATTCTCGAGGTTATGACTGGAAACGGAAGTAACTGTGCCTAACTCTGTCATACTCTGTCTTATTTTAAATAGCTACTTTTTCAAAACCGTATGAAAAATGGCAGACAGCTTCTCAGTGGTCTTATGTACATGATGAAGAGAAGCCCTAGCTCAAAAGAGCAGTGCAGCGCTGCTCAGAAAACATGTTCAGATGAATTTCTGCCAGGAATGAAGAAGGTTTCTGAAAGCACCCACAGAGAGCTGGGATCATTTTAGAGCTGTGAAGGAATATTCTTGGAAAGAACACATGACTTGCCAATGGTACACCACAGTACATCATTTCAGCATTCATTCCTGTGGTCATTGCAAAGCGCGGGCACTGCAGGGAGCACACCGACTTGAGATTGCCAGCTACTAAAGAGAAGGCAGTATTCGAAAATGTAGTTAGTGAAGTATTGTGTTATATGCATTGATGTTTAAAGTTTTTTAAGGAACATGCTAACATCTCAAATGCATCTCCTTACTTAAAACGATAATTTTTGCACTGATGCATATGTTAGTTGGAGAGTCTAGAATATGAGCAAATGATGAAATGCAGCATAAAAATAAAGATTTTTTTAAAATCGATTCAACATGCAAGTAATATCCTTACCTATTTAAGACAATATTGTGATCTTCTATATTTTTCGTGTCGATATTTTTGACTCAAGTATGTAAAGTCGATATTTGTGCCCTCACTATTTTTTTGCCGATATGTCATCATAAGCTAAGGCTCGCTGGGGATGTTTTGGTCTTTGGGGTGAGACTTGATGAGGGATGTTCAACATCATAATATACAGCTTGTTAGCGGATGCTATTACGCAACAAAAATGTTTTCACCTAGCGTGTGGCGAACAAAACAGAACCCTGGGTCGTTATGTGCGTGCTTGTGTGAAACTTTGCTAATGTTAGGTACGGATTTCATGGGGAGCTAACCGAATCTTTTCCAGTTAATACAGGAATGCATAAGCAGGGGCGGCTCCTAAGCTACGGCGGAGGAGCGTCGCCCCACTGCTTTTAAGCAGTGAGAAACATAAAATGATAATAACTTAGAGTTATTGTCATTTTATGTTTCGTGTCCTGCTGCTTTGCAGCGAACGGGTGGGCGGGGCTCCTCTGCTCTCCGAGCAGGGTAGTGGAGGAGTGGTTTGCCCACTCCTAAGTGCGCAATGACTGTTTGGTTGGCCCTCTCGCGCTGCCCAAACCAGTCATGCGCACTTCCCTGTTCTCCATGAAGGCTGCATTACAGCCTGCATGGAGAACATGCCCAACCCTCCAGCCCCTGGCTGAGTGCCCTGTCACGGCGCTCAGACCAATCACAACGCTGCACTGCAGAGTTGTGATTGGCTTAGGGGAAGGAGCGCGGCTGCCTGTTCCTGTCGGAGACAGGAGAGAAGGATCAGAGAAGATCACCCTCCCCCCCTGTGCCCGCCCTGCCACCCGCGAGCCATGCCGGCCACAACTGTGCATAAGGGACCATCTTTGGCCCCTTTATATGTAAGCCAGGTAGTGGAGTTTCTCAAAGATCTTTTGGGTGATGCTACATGGTAAGGAGGTATTAAGGTAACAACTTTGTTGTTTGCAGACAATACAGTGTTAGTCTCCTGCTTACCAATGTCTTTACAAGTTTTGTTAAGCAAGTTTTCAGATTTTTGCCGGTTAAAGGGATTATCAGTAGTACATCTAAGACCAAATACACAGTCCTTATATCCTCTGCTGGCTACTGCCAAGGGTAATTATGGTAATTAAGTAAGTAAGTTTATTATATGCTTAGTTAATAAAAACCATTGCATAAAAGAACAATCATTGAAGATAAAAGAAAAATATATATATATAACTAGTTAAAACAGACAATGTTGTCACGTTATTATCTCATTCACATAAGAAACTGAGGTCATCTATTAATTTTCTTCTCTCCAGGCCTATCAGATCAGGGGTCTTATAGCAGTTCAAGGGTCTTATAGCAGTTCTGTGTACATGTGGGCACAGGCTCTGGTAGCATTATTCTTCCCTTGAACATAGATTGTTTCGAGTGAAAATTATTGTGGGGAAGAGGAATGTGCACTTATGACCATCAGTTTAAAAAATGCTAAAACAATCAGTTAGTACTTTTCCAGTTAAAAAACGCTATTAAAAATGTGTGTATCCTTCTATTTTTTTTTTTTTTTTTTTTGTAGAGCAGTGCATTATTAGTGAGGTCACTATGGTCCTTTAAAAGTTCTCAAAAGGTTATAGATTACTGTCCTTTGTAATGATGTTGTATTGCTTCTCCGCCGCCTTTAGTTTTTTTCCCACCACATCCATGAAGCGAACTAGACAGCAGGCCAGCCGGATGTCCTCTCCGTCAAAGCAAGCCTTAACTGCCTGTCTGCATGATCTTATACGTAGTCTATTGAAGGCAGGTTTTAGTGTGGATCTTCTTTCCTTATCTAAACATTTGCATGTGCAAAGAATGTGTAGAATGTCTTCCTTTGCCTCGGCACACAGTCTGCACAAAGTTATAGATTGTGGCCGTTTCCATGGCGGTAGATGCGGCAGTGTTGGTAGAATACCCATCCTTAGGTGCAGAAATTTTTCTTTTTTGGTCCTTGTGAACCCAGTCCCCAGGTAGGATTGTGGGGAGCAGCTGTTGTATCATCTGGATAACGAACCGTCCGTGTGCTCTTTCTGCAAGGGAGGCTTTATCCTCGAGGTTGGACAGTGTTTTTACTGTTTTGTTGACAAGCTCCTTGAAGGTTTTATGGGCCCCAATCGTGTCCCAGTGGGCTTCTAAGGCCAAGCTGTCCATGGAGTCTTTTAAGTAAGTCAGGGCTGCACAGTCTTTTTTCCGATTGAGTTAATTCCATAAAAGTTCGTTTAATGAGCCCGGTTCTGCTCCTTTTATTTTGTGCCAGCATTTCAGGTAGGCCCCCTTGCGAGCAATCTGTTGTTTTGGAAGGGCGAACTCTAGTCTGATTTGGGCTGGTGATGTGTAGCATGGGAGGTTAAAAATTATTCTCATTGCCTTTGATACTGTCCTATCCAGGGTGTCGGCGTCTCTCCCTCTGAGGCACTCGCTTCCATAGGTGACAGTTGGGAGGAGTTTTGCTCGGATTAACTGTAATAAGGGTGTGAAACTTGGGCCACTTATTTTTTGTTTGATGTTTTTTAGTGCGACTGCTATCAAAGTTCCTTTACCTTTTATAGATGCTTTTTGCGGGAGGAACGAAGTTATTGTCCAAAATTACGCCCAAGTATTTAAATTCGTTAACAACGTCGAGTTTCTTCCCTTCCAGATCCCATTGGAAGTGGTGTGGTTTGTTTTTTTGGTTGATAACCATCACTATAGTTTTGCTCAAATTTATTCGTAGTCCATTACTGCTGGAAAAATTCCTCGTGATGTTTAATAAGTGTTGTAGTCCAATTGGAGTGCGGCTAATCAAAACCAGATCATCTGCGTAGAGTAAGTTCGAGAGAGGAAAGCCTCCGAAGTTCAGGGCGTGATGATTACACTTGTCCATTTCTGGCGAGCAGTCTGCCAAGAACAGGTTGAACAGGATCAGCGCTAGTACGCACCCCTGCTTCAGACCCTTGGTTGTCGGGATTCTCTGTGATATTCTTTCTCCAGCACCTAGCTTGATTTGAATCCAGGTGTCACTGTGTAGTAGGATCAGCTGATTCAGGAGTTTGCTCTTAATTTTCATTTTGAAGAGCTTTGCCCAGAGTTTGTTCCTGTCAATGCTGTCAAAGGCAGCAGAATAGTCTATAAAACACAGGTATAGCGGTTTTTTGATATGTTTGGTAGCATCTATTAGGAGTGATAGAGCCAGTATGTTTGTTGATGTGCCCATACTTTTCTGGAAGCCCGATTGATTGATTGGAATTGATGCCGTTTCCGATGCCCATTCTGTAAGTTCTTCCAGCAGCAATCCTGCATAGTATTTGGCATCATTATCTATTAGTGCAACCAGTCTGTAGTTTCCTGCGATGTTTTTGCTACCTTTCTTGTGTATCAGAGAGATAATGGACCCCTTCCAGGAGTCCGGTATTGTCTCTGTTTCCATGATGTGCGTGAAGAGTGGCAGGAATTCTGATGCCCAGTAGTCCGGATCTCGTTTGTATAGGATCGGTGGTATCCCATTAGGACCTGGTGCACCCTCGGTTCTGCCCTTTGCGATTCTACTCTTGATTTGTTTTAGAGTAACGCCGTATTTGGACTCTTCGTCTCGCTTAGGTGGGCCTAAGCCACCCCTGCTGTGCTCCAGGAGTTCCTGTGTGTTATTTGGTGGCCCGCTATTAAAGTGATCCCAAAGGTATTTAAACCATTCCTCTTCGGTGATGTGTGAGTTTATTCCAAGGGCCCATGGGTTCTGTAATCTCTTCAATGTGAGCCAAAACCTGGCGCTGTTTTTGGCTTTTTGCGTCATGGAGAATTTTGGCCCATGCTGTTTCTGTGGCTTCGCGACGTGCTTCCCAGATGAGTTTTTTCTTACTCTTTTTTAGTGTTCTAAGCTCGGCTAGGAGGTTAAGGTCTGGCCCTGCCCGGTGAAGTTCTCGTGCTGTTTTATTTATTCCTTTCTTAAGTTGCTTTAATTCCTTGAGTTGCGCTCCTCTTAGAGGACAGTCTTGCGTGCTCAACGGCGGAGAGTGAGCCCTTTGTCGGGTCGTAGCTGCTCTGGTCACGTCCCTCCCTTCTTCTTTTGTGTGTAATGTACCAAGAGTTTCAGTGAATTTAGCCCAAGTAACAATCATATTTTTGCTATCCTTCTTTTTGTCCTTCCAAAGATTCTTTGCCTCGAGCAGGAAGCTCTCCAGGTTGGAAATTTTGCATTTGATTCTTCTCAGATTTGTCGTGAGCACCGTGCCTAAGCGGACTGGCCGCTCAGTTGATGCGGTGCCATAAGCATCCAGAGTAATCTCTTGTGGTAGGTGGGCACTGTGGGCTGAGCTTCCTATCCTAAAATCAATTATTTTGTTATAGAGGGAGTATGATGTAAGAGAGTGGTCAATTGTTGTGTTTGCAATTGCGCTGTGGAACGTGGCTGCCGGTGGACAATCTCCATGGAAGCGCCCGTTCAGCACAACCAGACTCAGATTTTCCAGATCCCCGAGAAGCTTCTTTGCTGAACTCGTTTGCTTGCCCCACTTACTTGCTTCCTGATGTGGAATCCCCCAGGCCCGGGACTGTTCTTCGACTATTTCGTCTCTTTCATAGGGCCCTGTTAGGAGCATGTTGAGGTCTCCTGATACTATAAAATTCGAGGTGGCCTCTTCTTCAAGTAGTCTTGATAAATCAGAAACCAGCAGTTTGGCGCCGGCTTTTTTATCCCGTGGATGAAGGTAAATGTTGACAAGTATTAACTGCTGGTTGTCGGCGAGACCTATTAGTTCCAGCTTAATTGCTTGTAAGCCGTTGGTTGTTGTTGCCGTGTTAAGTAGTTCCTTAGCTGTGGTTATTGTTTTAATGGAGGTGAAGATTGCGAGACCACCCTTTGGATGACCAAACTTAGCTTCCTTACAGGCCGGAAGGTGATAGGTCTTGTATCCTTGCATGTGCAGTGGCTCAACCAGCCAGGTCTCTTGCAGTAAGATGAGATCAAAGTTTTGAAAATAAAGCAAAAGGTCTTTATCCGTGGCTTTGGACCCTAGTCCATTAATGTTCCATGAGCAGAGTTTTAGTTGGTGTGCTTTATTAACTGAGTTCCTGCCCTGTCAGGTGTTTCTTGGACGGGAGTTGATGGTTCGCGATATCCAGGTCCAGCTGTTACTTGACATCATATTCTCACACGTAGGCCTGGGATTCCAGGTGTTTGATTCTGCGCTGCGGGCTTCTTTGAGTACTGAGTAAACTTGTCTTGTGGCGCCCATGTCCCCAGGCTTGTGGCCAGCATATGATTGCGGCTCATGTAACAGAGGTACAGGGTAACCTGTTTCTTTCTGATGTTTCAGTCTGATCCCCCAGGCATTCAGTTGTTGTTCTTCCCTCATTATTCTCTCTGCTATGTCCTGTGTGGCCCAGGTTAATGTAGATATTTCTTGGTGTGCCAGATGTTTTTGGCAAACAAATTCTACAGACTCCAGGACGCTTGAGGCAACTCCTGTTAAGTTGCTAATGCTAGTTAGTAGTCGCAGAATGTTTCCTCTGTTCAAGATATCCCCTCTCCCTTTTGATTTATATTCCGGGATGAACAGGATTATTTTTGATTCCCCCTGTCGTGAGTCGCTGTGGCGAGTCCCTGGGTCTTGCGGCCCCTCAGTGATCCCAGAATTAGTCAGATCAGTTAATACTAATTCATCGGCCCTCGGCCTAGCTGGAGCACTTGCTATATTGGATAATACAGAGGTTACTCCTATAGCAGTGGGCTGATTGTCCGTCCTAGTGCTTAAAATGGAGCTCCATGCATTCTTGTTGCTCATATTGTTTGTCTGAGTAGTTGAGGAGGTCATTGTCTGAGATAGCGGTGTTTCCTCCGTGCTTGGTTTCAGTGTGTACTCCTTATTCGAGCCGCTTCCTTGGGTGGAAGAAGTCTTCGGGGTGCGGCTGTTTCTTCGATTTGATGGGATCTCTGAGCTTTGTGTGGGCTGTGGGGATGCCAATGCCCTATCTGAGCTTGGCCCAAATTGGTCTCCTCTTTGGGCTGTGGCAGGTGCCAGAAAGTATGATTTAATGGGAGCATTCTTGATGGTGGTTAACTTATTTCTCCCCTTTCTCTTCTGTTTCCAGCGATTTTTCTGCCCGGACCTTATTTTTTCTTTCATTTCAGTGCCCTGGCCTTGTCCTGATGTATCGTGGTTAGCGATGCCTTCTTGCGCCAACATTGTTTCTTGTTGTTGAGAGTTTATTAGCTCATTATGAGCAAGATCCAATTCCTGAGTGATTTGCAGCCCTGTTTCGTAGTGCTGCTCAGCCCCCTTTTCTCCATGGATGTCGGGCTTAGCCTCCCTCGAGTTGGTTTGTGACTGGGGCCCTTGGTTTTTGTCCAGGGAGCTGGAGGCTCCTCGCGATGGGTCTTGCTGCGGTGTTATTACTGGGTCATATTTCTTCATGGTGTCAGTTTGAGTTGTGGTTTTTGTTGGACCTACAGCTTTTTTTGTCTCTTTTAAATCATTGAGAAGCTCCCCCATAAGTGTCAGTAAGGTTGCAAGTTTGTCTATGATAGCGGGGCAAGAGCAGTTCGAATGAGCAATTTGGGTGTCGTCTTGTACTCTCTTGATGAGGTCACTCATCTCTGTCAGACTGTTATCAAAATTTGAGACGTGGACCTCCAGGAAATTGAGGAGAGATAGCTGGATGTCCATTTTATCTGAGTGGTATTGCATGGCCTTGAGTGAGAGCTGCATAGTGTTGAGGAGTGATCCCCATAAGTCCTCTGGGCCCGTTGAGTGTTCCTCAATTGGGACATCTATCTGGGTTTTATTTGCTTCTGCGTGAGGTACATCTGGTAGGTAAGAGGCTACCAACTTTGCCCATTCCTCAGTGGTGAGGTAGGGTACGTCTTTTTCGTCATCCTTGTGGCTTCCTGGGTCTGAATTACTCACCGGGCTGTTGGCCCGTTCTTCTCGCGTGTTTAGTAGCTGTGTGCCCGTTTCAAGTACCCCAATGGGTTTAAACATTTTTCTTGGATCTTCTTCCTCTGAGTTCTCCAGCTGATACTCTACTGTTTGATTGTTCGTTTGGGGAGATTTTTGCATAGGGCGGGTGGTAGTCGCTCCTTTTGCTGACATTTTGATTCTGTAGTTCCTCTAGCCGATATGGGTTCAGATTTGAGTTTGAGCTGGAGTTGGGAGCAATCAGGATGTTTGGCTCTAATGGAATCTTCCGCTTGCCCTGATCGATGGGGGTTTTGATTTTTTGGTGGTCGCCTTCCTGGTTGCTAGTGAGTGGTAGCGATAGGATGCTTATCCATTTGCTCCGAACTTTTGTGCCTTCAGCTCCAATTCCAGCCCGAGTATCAGTGAATGTGGCCAACTCCTGCTTAGTGCTCTCCTTTCTTTCTTCCTTTTGCTGTTCGGCTCCTTTGCCTTTTCCAGGTTCTTGTTCTTGTTGTTCTTGAGCTGCAGCAGCGTTATAACTCTCTGCGTCACTTGCGTCTCGCACTGTTCTAGCCTCGAATTGCTTTGGGTTTTGGGCCTTGTTCGTCAGAGCAAGTGATGGTGATGGTACTGTTTCTGTCAGAGGTAAGACCTCCGGGTGCAGTGGCGAAGGAAGCCCTTTTAATTCAGGATTGTTGATGTTGATGTTTAATAAGCCCCCTGCATCTTTTAAAAAGGAAAATTTTGTATATATTTTGGGCTGAGAGCTAGTATTGAATGTCTTTACTGGTGATGCTCCTTTGATTGTCACCAGTGTGTTGTTTACCAGAGGGGTATAAGGTCCTGCCATGGCTAATCCTTTGCCAGACTCGCCCAATATTTAACTCTTTTTTTTCTGTTCATAATAACGGTGGAAAGAGACCGCCTTTCTCTCCCTGACCTCATTCTTTGCTCTTCTTTATGTGTTTGTGTGTTTGTTGAGCAAAGTTGCGGAGTTGTTATCGGAGAGAAGCTTCTTGAAGCTGCAGGTTTCTCTCTGCGCGTCCTGGTGATGGCAGCGCTGCGCTTCTCGTTTTGATCTTAATCTTGATCTAGATCTTGTTCCCCTTGCTTCCCTGTCCCGGTCTGTTCCTTGCTGCTCTTACTCCTGCCTCCAAGTGATGCAGCATTTTTAGAGGCTGTGGTGTAAGTGTTGTGGACGCCCTTTCCGGTTACTTTTCCTTTTCCTTTTCCTTTGCTTAGACCTTGTCCTTGGCCCTTGGCCGTAACTCAGCTCACCCGATGGTTATTGCCTTGCCTTTTTCTTTTACTTGCTTTTCCTTGCCTTTCCTTGCTTTTTCCTTCCTCCTTCCTTCCTTCCTTCCTTCCTCTTTTTCCTTCACTTTGAGGGGCTCAGTAATCAGTGGCCCAGTAATCCAGGTAATGTGATGAATCTGGAGCGGTGGAGTGGCGCATCTAGAGCTGGAGAGCTGAAGATTTGAAACTGAGCTAGAGCTGAGCTAGAGCTAGAGCTGAGCTGAAGTTGAGGGTTGGGAGGGATGAGGGTCGATAAGGTTTCTCCAGCGTGCTGTGCGCCCAACGTTTTAAGAAGCTGTGGTCGTTGGGCTTGGCAAGCGCTGTAGTTTGGGTTCGATCTCCGAGGTTCGATCTCCGAGGTTGCCCCTTCCACTAGTGCACAGTCCACTGCGCCAAGCCCCCGTGCACCGTCTTTTACCGGCCCCGCCCCTCCTGCGGTACTGCTCTGGAATTGCTCTGGAATTTCCGGGTCCACCCCCCGGCCAAGAGCAAGGAGCAAAGAGCAGCAAGCTGGCTCAAAGGCAGGCCTGACCAAGCCAGATCAGTCTCAGTGGTTGACAGCTGTAGCTGTAGCCTGTAGAGGTGTAGCTGCAGGAGTGTAGGTAAAGCCGCAAAGGCAGGCAGGCCAAGAGGGCGACAAGAGGGTGACGAGAGGATAACACGGTGAGACAGTGCAAGGTGGGCAGGGTGAAGGTAAACAAGCAAGTCAGCCTCTGCCCCAGTCTGACTTGGTCCGCTTCGCCCCCCTGCCCCTCCTGCCCTTCCTGTCACCTGTCACAAGCCACAAACCGCAAGCGACCGGCCGCTGTCGATCAACACAATCGCCGCAAACAGCCGCAACAACCAGCCGCCAGCCCAGGCCTCAGCAACCACAGCCATAGACCTGCGGACCCGGAGCGTCTTGCACCTTGCGCTAGCTTACCGGGCCGCCTCTCGTGTCTTCCTGCTGTCTGCTGTCAGCTGTCTGCGAGGGGGCGGCAGCCGGTGTGCAGTGGAACCAGTCCAGCCCAGTGCGGTGCGATGCAGTGTTGAGAGTCTGGGACCACTGCCACCGAAGCCGAAGCAGGAACGCCGGGAGTCACCACCGCCGCAACCTTCGGCCAGACACCGGAACTATGGTAATATGCTAATGAAATGTAAAACTGACACTTCTATCTTGAAGACCTTAGCCATTCACGCCATTTGCTCCCTACCAGGAAGATTTGCTGCTGCTTTTTAAATCTGTACTTTAATTTTATAAATCTATTGACAAGTGATTATTGCAAAAGTAATTTTAGATCGTATATATTTTATGTATTTGTAAAGATATGGATCATTTCATGTGATATTTTGATTCTTTGTTTTATTGATGCAATATCTGAAATAAATCTCTTTGTCATATCTGAGGTCTAAGCAGGGTAAGACAACAGGGAGACCAGAGGAACCAGGCTGTCAAGTATGTGTGTGTAAGGTGAAAGGCTGCTATGATTTGACTACGAATGAGAACAGTTATATAAAAATGCAGATAAGTATTGCACCTCACAGCTGCCTTCGTCTCAGGCTTCTTACGCTTTGCTATTCTGTTTCTTGGCAGCCAGTGAGAAACCCCCTCTGTGTACAGCTGCATCTCTATATGGTTTTGGCATTCCGTCTAAATGCGTAACCTGCCGCCTCTTCCAGTAAGTTTGTAAAATGAGCTACAAAAAACAGAAAATTCTTAGACCACAGATCGCTGAGCATTATAATGATTTGCTCATTGGGGAGGTTATGTAGTATGTAGTTATGGTCTTTGTGAAAAGTAAATTTCCTATTTCTATAGAACAGCAGGTGTCTTCCAAGTATTTCCATGTAGCAGGCATACTTCAGGGGGTTGCAAACACAGAGTTACACTACACAGAAACAAAAGGCTGAGTAAGGTGTCAGTGGGTAGCGCATCTTGTCTGCCCTCTTGCCGTGCTCCTCCAAACCCTTTCAGTGTGAGCTGGAGAGGAGCAGTAGCGGCTGGTCTCGTGGCAGAGTGGCGAGGTGGGGGATGGGTATGGGGTGGGGGGACGGACAGACAACAAAATAAACCAAAAAAAAGAAAATAACTTACCTGCTCCTCGCCGATCGCCACTCTTCTCCTTCCTGCTGTGTCAGTGCTGAGACACCCAGACTCCCCACGGCCAATCCCAGAGCTTCTCTCATGCTGGCCAGAATGAGAGAAGCACTGGGATTGGCCTGAGCAGGCTTGGGACTGGTAGCCTACGCCTGCTGTTCTCTCCACCTGGCAATGCAGCTCGGGTTGGGGCGTTGTCAATGCGCATGACGGTTTGGCCGTCCTAAGACGGCCGGCCAAACCATTATGCGCACTGACAGCAGTGCTGCCCACCACTCCCCTTCCGTGCCTGTCATGGCATGGCCCCGCCCCCAAAGACTCAACTCCGTCCAGAGGAAAAATAAAATGATAATAATACTGTTTTATTATCATTTTATTTTTCCTTTCCCTCAGCCGGCCAGCAGGGGGGGCGGTGCTCCTCTGCCATAGCGGAGGAGCAACCGCTGCTGAGGTGTCAGCTCGTATCTCAACAACATTTGTAAGCGAGAGTGAAGAGCCTCTGTGAGGTGAAGTGTCATGAATGACATTTACCGTTACTTCGATTCCAGTCCGAGGTTCAGCAAAGATTTAAAAAAAAAATAACATCAAATGAAAAGGCAAGGACCTAAAATAACTCAACTTTTCCCCTCAAAACATTAGAATCAGCACTTATGTAAACACAAACTCCAAGGAATGCGGCCAAAGAAGCCAATTAAAACGGACATTAGCAAAGAAATATTGACGTATCCCAACCCCTGAGAATGTACAGTGAGAAACAAACATCAATTAATGTAAGGAGGGTGAAATGAAAAGTAAAATATTAAATTTATTTAAAAAATCTATAATGCTCACACTGCTCAAACGTCTCCTTCCATGGGTCATCTTTAAGTCCTAAAATAGGCAGGCCTTTTGTCAGCTTTCAATACAAAACCACACAATTTGAACCCAACGGTTTTCTTCATACTCTTCTCTCATTCATCTGATTTTACTGTATACATTTCTGCATGGTTGTTACACAATGAAATATCATTATAAGCTGCAGTTCAGTTTTTGGCTCCGTGTATTGCGTGTTTTTGGGCAACCAAATTACAATACAAGACCCTGCGATCACATGGGTCTCTGTTATGTTATGTTAAAACTATTTGTAGAGCGCACGTACACCGGTTGGTTTCTTGGCGCTATATATAGGAGTAGCCTGAGTCCTGGTGAATTATTCATATGCCTGAATGAACAGCCATGTCTTAAGGAGTCTTCTGAATCTCAGGAGGTTTGACCAGGATCCGAAATCAAGGGGTAAGGCGTTCAAGAAGCGGGGGGCCAGCACCGCAAATCTGCTGCCGCCTAACTGCTTCGATTTGTAGGACGGTGTGACCAGAAGCTTCAAGTGGGCTGAGCGCAAATTGCGGGTGGGTATGTGTCTCTGAATAAGATTGGAGACAAATTTAGGGCAGGTGCCATACAAAGATTTGAAAATGAGGCACCCGATTTTGAAGGCACAGCGTTGTGATATGGGAAGCCAATGTAGCTTCCTCATAAGAGGGGAAATGTGTTGCCATCTGGGCTAATGAAGAATCAGTCTTGCAGCCTGGTTCTGCACAAGTTGTAGTCTTTTGGCTAAATATAGCAGCAGACCAAAGTACAGTGAGTTGGCATAGTTAATGTGAGAGATGACCTGGGCTAGAACTGCCTGCACCAATGCTTCGCTAGTAAGAAGTCTGCTAATTTATCTTATCTTACGCAACTGAAAGAAACGGGTAGAAACTACCGTTCCGATCTGGGACTTCATGGATAGTTCACAATTGATTGTGACCCCGAGGCTCTTAGCTGAGGAGGATGGGTTTGGGGGAGAGCCCAGCTCAGCTGGCCAGAAATGTGATCTCCTAGGATTCCGAGCACCTCCTATCAGGACCAGCTCGGTTTTGTCTGGGTTTAACTTTAAGTGGTTGCTGTTCATCCAGTTGCGGATGTGCAGCATGGTGGCTTGGAATTCAGACCTAGAGTTAGATGTGTCATCGATGGTGAATATTAGTTGCAGGTCATCTGCATAATTGAATGTGCTCACATTTCTTTCTCTTAAGGACAGGATCAGAGAGAGTAAATACAGACTGAACAGGTGCAGGGACAATGAAGATCCGTGTGGCACTCCGCACGTTGACTTCATATTAGGCGCAGTAAAGTGGGAGAGGCGAAGAGACTGGGAACGATCCTCCAGGAAGGACGTAATCCAGCTGAGAGCCGAACCCTGGAGTCCTGCGACCCTGACACGGTCCACCAAGATACCATGGTCGACTGTGTCAACTGCCGCTGACAGGTCCAAAAGCACCAGAGCCCGAGGGGTGCCCTTGTCGGCATCCTCCCGTAGTTTGTCCAACACAGTCACAGTCGGAACCCTGCTTGTTTGGGATCAGGGTAATGAGACTGTTTGATGAATGAACAGAGGCAGTTTGCACGTGGGATTCCAATACCTTGGCCAGGAAAGGAAGAAAGCATATAGGGCACTAGTTAATCGGGATCAGGGGGTCTGCCCCAAGTTTTTTTTAAACGGGGAATTATGAAAGCTCTTTTAAAGGCTCTAGGGAGACAGCCCTGTGTTAATGACTCGTTCAGAAGAGAAAGGGCAGGCTCAGGATTTGCGTCTCTGATGGACGTAGTGGTATATTAGTTTTGTACATCAGTGATCCAGGTAAAAAATTACATATAAAAATTGTCACCTATTTCTGTTTTCCTACATGTTTTCATTTTCGTTTTTTTATTTCAACAAATAGTTCCTTTAGGAAGACCATGGGTTATCTACACAAATAACCATCTGCTGACTTTGGAATGGTGTCTACTTTTCAAAAAGTACATATTTCCAGGTTTATAAATGACTTTCACACCAGTTTCCACCACAAACTGCAAAGCGGTAGAAACCACAAAAAGATAAAAATTGAGTACCACTTTAAAAATGGCAAACTTCTGGTAAACAAAATGCTTCCAACTATGCTTGTTCCTGAGAGTAGGGAAGATCTCGATTTTTAAGGAAAAATATGCTTTTGCACAGCACTTTTTTCCAGTACTTACCCCGCCCAAAAAAAAAAGAATTATATATATTTCGGCTATTTGATTGGTTCCATAGAAGTGAATTTGCAAACCCTGGGTACCTTTTGAATCCCCAACATGTGGCAAAAATGGGTCACAGATGTGTCCTGGATAACGATTGTTGACGAAACATTCTAAAAGGCAAAAGCACGAAGAGCCCCAAGCACCAAAAAAGGGCTCAGCAGTGAGGCAGGAAAAGCCTCAGCAGCAAAGAGCTTAAGCACAATAATTTAGTTGAGCTGTTGGAACTTATGCTGTTTTCTGTACTGATAACAGAGCTCCCACTCATGGACAGATGGACTTTAACAGAGAACGAATACTATGTCTCCCATAAACAGTCAAAGGATGGAGACCACATTCCATCTCTCTAAGATATAACCAGGATTTCATGAAACGTTATTAAGCTACCATTGTTACATAGGAAGCCTCTATGTTCTGCCTGCTGTCTGACATGGAGAAGCTGCTTTGCAGTTATTTGACTTCCTTGTGAGGTCAAAATGTAGGGCAGAAGGGGACTAGGGAGCTGGCTCTCCAATGAATAGCACACCAGGTACTTTACATTGAAAACCAGGACAGCAAAAAATAAAGTACAAAAATGCAAAATAAAAAAATACAAAAGTCAAGAAAATGTGAGTGGTAAAGCTTAAACCAAAGAATAACATGGTTCCCTCAGTGATGAAGTCATAGATTGATCAAGAGAACCAAAACTGACAATGTCATCTCCAAATATCTAGCTTCAAGAAATGGGTTAAATAGGAGTACATGTGAGAATTTGTAGTATTGTTTCTTGTGGATCTACTGAAGTGAAATGATCAAGACACTTTCGGCCTGATTACGAGTCTGACTAGTGGTGGCGCGCCGGTGGCAGTCCTGCCACTGCAGCACCAGCTGTCCGACTGCCCCATTACGACTTGAGCGGTCGGGCCTCCATGGGACCACCGATGCCGTAAGGGAACTGCGTTTCCTGGAGGTAGCATGGCAGTCCTGAGGCCGCAATATGCTTGGCGGGACAACTGTGGTCCCGCCAAGCATATTACGAGTTTTCTCTCTGCCACTGTTTTCATGGAACAGTGGTGGAGAGGAAACAAAGGGCACCATGCAGGCCCCTCTGGTGCCTCACACCAGGTGGATGCACACAGGGGGGCACAACATGTTCCCCGCTGTGTGCATGCACACCAGTTCCTGCATGGCATGGATGTTACAGGCCATGCCGTGCAGGAACCCTGTGTGGCTTTCCCATTGTGATGCCTTTTTCAAAGGCACCACCGCCTTTTAAAGAGGCACCGCCATGGGAACTGCCATGCCGCCCGCCAGGCCACTTTTAAGTTGTAATCTGGCGGGCAGGTTGCAGCGACTCTTGACTGTGCGTGGCGTTGCAGTGGCATGCTTAACTTAACTTAAATTGTGGTCTTAAATTGCTATTATCCTTAGTTACTGTGCTTGAACGTATAAGCAAACCCCACGGACTACTGCGAGTTAAGGGGCTGCTTTTGACTATATTTACCTAAATTCATTGGACAAGATTAGGACAAGTTTCTCGGTCAAGGTCTGACGCTATCCCATTGAAATGAATTCACCTTGTTTTTACCCATCTGCTTTTTTGCTTCATTGTCTAATAATTTTCCGCTTTTATCAAGAGCCTCACACCGCACTCTTTGTATATCTTACTTTTAAGCTATCACTAGTCTCTTTCTTGAACTTAAGCCTGTATCAAATTCATTGATTATTTGGTCCATAAGACCAAGTTACAAAACTGTGCTTGCCTTTTCAAAGTCAATAGTTCAGTTTCTTCCGTCTCAGCATTCTAGCTGTCTTGTATCTACTGAGTTATGTTAGATATAATATATTGAAACCGTCCCTTTACTTAGATGGGGCTCTGTGGTTGAAGGTTGGGACGATGGTGGACCCTTTCTTAGGCTGTCATGCTGAAGGCTGACATCTTACACTATATACGTCTGCCAGAGATAGCACCTTTTCTTATTTTGTCTTTTTTACGACAATGTGCATATGGATATTACATTTTCTCTTATCCTAATTAATATCAACTACCCTTACCCGAGTTTTGTGTCACCATCTTGGTGCTCATTTTTTAGGACTGGATTTT
This sequence comes from Calotriton arnoldi, assembly GCA_963921515.1. Lineage (NCBI taxonomy): Eukaryota > Metazoa > Chordata > Amphibia > Caudata > Salamandridae > Calotriton > Calotriton arnoldi. The sequence goes on along the minus strand of CAWUFW010005229.1, from coordinate 945,468 downwards.
GCAGATGTCAAAAAGACCTATTGGAAACAATATACATAGAGTGGGCTTTTGGTCTTTCTCTTTATCTGGCTTTCCTTTTGAACCTGTCAATCAAGCCTTGGCCAAGCCCCAATGCTATTGGCTGTCTGGATGTATCCTTCCATCTCCACTAGCATATGAGCTGCAAGAGGGACTACTTTACAAGTAAAGTCCTCTCTGTCTGCTCCTGCTGTCACCTTTCCATTTGTATTATTCGAATGCGGTAATGCTGCATGCACTGGCAGATGAAACCAGACCTCTTTCCAGGGGTTGTTCACCACTTGCTTCGAACCATGGGTTATTTGTGATTTGCTTCCCAAAAAGCAAGCCACTTGCCGTTGCTATATCCTTGCTTGCATGCAGCCTACTGCTTCGCCAAAGGAGCCCTCTGAGAAAAGGCTTCTAATGTTCACCCTTTTATCACAGGATCCTGCTTTCTAATCTATTTTCTATTTTACGCCCCACCTTTCAACATTCATTAAACCTTTGTGACACCTGAAGTTTTAACCTCTGCCTCAGTGAAAATGGAAGCATAAAAAATTCACGCAGTTTCCTAAATGGGCTCTCAACCATGAGCTGGAGCCCAGTCCTAAAGGATTCCACTTCTGCACTACTAAATCATTTATGGGGTCATCCACTGGAGAGAAAAAAAAATCAGTGTTCTTTCTCAATCCTTCATGTCTAACAACCACCAACAATAGGCATTCCAGAACATTCCTTTGTTTGATGATGCCTACTTGGGTTTAGAGATCGATTGTGACATCATTCATTGGATGCACTTGGTGACACTTTGTCACTTGTTTTTATTTTAGTTTAACATGTTAACGCATATCCCATATAATCTTTGCTTACTTATATCCAAGTGTGATGTTAAATTTACATTGATCATAACTGGAGATTTCACATTAATAATTCAACATAGTTAGCCATTGTCACTGTAGTTAGTGTAGTAATGCTGTGCTTCTGCTTGCTGTGCATAATTTTTTTCTCATTTCAGAAGCCAAGTTTCAACACGATGCGCATTAAAACTGTGGTGTTATTGCTAAATTCTGTGTGAAGGCCATTGAATGTATCTTTTAACAAGCTAACCGGTAAATCTTAACACCTGTGCGTGAGACAGTCCGGCTGAGATGTATTCTCCCTTGCAAAATATATATGAATGCCACGTAGCTGAAATCTGCCATTGTATAACCCATGGGATGAGGGCCAACACCGAGAACCTGTAAACGTTTAGTTTTGATTCGTTCCTTGTCTGTGAGAACATTAAGGAGGCTCTTAATTGTTGAATTCTATGTTTTAATTGTGTGTCGCTAAGTTAGATTTGCTCTTGTCCACCGGTGAAGGCAGATGCCCCTCTAACTTTCTTGAAACTCTATGCTTACATTATTTCTGCTCAGAGTTAATCTCTTGGGCAACATTTCTTTTCGGCTTGATTGGAACCTTAATGTGGTTCTGCCTTAGAGGCTTCATTTGCTGTCACCGGCTGCTTAATATTCTCCCGACCTCTTCTGAAACCTTTGCTTAGCATTAGGAAGTTTCCCTTCAGGAGAACTCAATCTTTAATGATGTGCCTACTATAATCCTAAAATAACTCTGCTTTGAAATTGCTATTCTGACTTGGTTGTATTATATTGATTTATGCTGTAACCCGGTGATTATTGATTTATGACTAATTTGACTTATTTGAGTTTGTAACTTTGCTAATCTGCTAATAAACCTTTTGGGTTTGCAAATCTACTACTGTCTGTAATTCTTGTGGGGCAAAATGTGCTTCACTATTATTGATATGCTAGTGAACTGTTGGTGTTAAGCCTCAATTGGAGACAAAGATCCATCTGCACCAAGTCTTTGCACGGTGCAAACCCTGTCATTTTTCTCCAACACACTCTTTCACATGTCTTTTTTACAACCTTTTTACGACAGATTGCAATAGTACACATCAAAGCCCATTTTGTTATATCTTGCACAAGATTGTAGAGATGACATTTCCACTAAAATTCATCTCCACTCGAGCAGCAGCAAAATCAACTCCGGAGCTTGCCGTTTGCACTGATTTTTCAGTCCAGAATGCGCAACCAGCTCTAAATCACAGAGCGAGCAACGCAATGTGGCTATTTCTGCCCATTGGCGGAACTCCGCAGAATCTCTGAGTTATGTAACTCTGTGGAATTCCGCAGAATCAAATTCCACAAGTTCGACCCAACTCTAATTTGAATGATCTGTCCCAGTGCTAACCCAGCAAGCACTGGCAGATATAATAGGTTTGATGTTCACCCTGAAGAGCTGCTCCTGATTGGAAAGGATATAGAGTGGCGGAAACCTTCAATCTGGCCCTTTTGTTAGGTCACTCCACCCAAAGTAGTTGCCGACTCTAAAACCTTGGGTGTCTACTTGGACCATGAAATAATGTTAAAAAGAACAAATTGAACCTTTAGTGTTCGTTTCACTTACTCACAATGATGTGTGGAACTGAGGATTTCCAGAGTCGAAATTTGAGGTGTAATCAGGAGCACAGTGAGGCGTGCACGTGCCTCTGCACAGGAGGCAAAACGAGTCTACATCAGACACTACACATTAGCCACAAGAATACTAAAAATGCCAAGACTGGCCCATATACTGGAAATTAACTCCTTTTTAATATTTGCCAATTTACGTATGGACATACAAAACAATAAAAACAAATAATAATATCAAAGCCAACAACAACAACACTTCTCAGTTCTTGGGCAAAACTATAACCATACAGCCCGCATTAAGATGCAATGCCTCAGGCAGGGCACGACAAAATTCAGGTCATTATTCAGAGTTTCACTCCATCATTAATTAAGTTTGACATTATTTAAAATAGCACAGCCCAGCTGCACAATTAATAACCACCCAGCTATTTAGAGTTCTGCACTTGCTGCATGCTAACCTTTTCTCATCAATATGGTAATCATATTAAACTCATTAGAAGCTGCCATTAAGACTATGACTGCCGCGCATTATTTTTAGATACACTTTTGGAAATTACCCACAGCTTTAACTGACAAAATGATCGATTGCCAAACCCCTGGATTCCATTTAAATAAACCGTACCAAAGTAATAAAGAGAACAACAGTTCCAATAAATAAACCTCCAGTTTTTTCAAGAATATTCCATAGATGCTTAATGGAAAAATGCAATTTTCCCTCCAAAATGTTGGCGAGCGGAAATGAATTTGAAATCTGAAGCAAAAATAGATCAGCAGTAAAACTGCTGTATCTTAAGAAAATGGATATTAAAATCACTCACAGCATTAGACTAAGGGGCCGATTCCGATCTCGGTCGGAGGCGCACCCAATACCATTCGGTCGGGAAAAAAGCCATGCGAATGCCTGTTTCCCGACCGATCCGTACATCATACCGAACGAGTAAGTACGATGCGCACAACAGCACAGAATACGGCCGAGTCGTACTCACCCAATCCAGGTCCTGTTCTCCGACCGAGGCGAATCCGGAAACGCAGAATCGAGTCGCACGGAAGGGAAAATGCAGCCCCGTCCGGCCGGACAAGTACGATGCGCTTTCCGTACGCGCCGAACCCGCCGCCACGTCCGGCACGTCAAAGCTTCCGGGAGAGGCGCACATAAGCTCCGATTCGCGCCACAACACGATCCACGGCTACGAGGCGAATACGCCAGCGACGAGGACGACGCGAAGCAACGAGAAAGACGAACGACACGAACCAACCATGAATCCCTTCGTCCCGATCCTACCAATATTCTACATTTACCACCGGAACAGGCACGGACGCGTACGGCGCAGAAGGTAAGTCAGACACCAACCACAAAAACATACAACACGTACACGACACATCACACACACACACACACACACAGAGGGATGCAGAATTTACTTACACCAGCAACAGCAGCACCATAGGGGCGGGATGCCCATCACCAATGCCACATATGCACACAGGGGCCTGGATGCGCACTACCACCCCTACCCAGGGGAGGCTGGATGCCTACCACTACTACCACCCTTAGCCAGGGGGGTGCCAGGTGCCCACCACTACTACCACCCTTACCCAGGGGGGGCTGGATGCCTACCACTACTATCACCCTAAGCCAGGGGGGTGCCAGATGCCTACCACTACTACCACCCTTAGCCAGGGGGGTGCCAGGTGCCCACCACTACTACCACCCTTACCCAGGGGGGGCTGGATGCCTACCACTACTATCACCCTAAGCCAGGGGGGTGCCAGATGCCTACCACTACTACCACCCTTAGCCAGGGGGGTGCCAGATGCCCACCACTACTACCACCTTACCCAGGGGGGGGCTGGATAACTACCACTACTACCACCCTTAGCCAGGGGGGTGCCAGATGCCCACCACCACTACCACCCTTACCCAGGGGGGGCTGGATGCCTACCACTACTATCACCCTAAGCCAGGGGGGCTGGATGCCTACCACTACTACCACCCTTAGCCAGGGGGGTGCCAGATGCCCACCACTACTACCACCCTTACCCAGGGGGGGCTGGATGCCTACCACTACTATCACCCTAAGCCAGGGGGGCTGGATGCCTACCACTACTACCACCCTTAGCCAGGGGGGTGCCAGATGCCCACCACTACTACCACCCTTACCCAGGGGGGGCTGGATGCCTACCACTACTATCACCCTAAGCCAGGGGGGTGCCAGATGCCTACCACTACTATCACCCTTAGCCAGGGGGGCTGGATGCCTACCACTACTATCACCCTAAGCCAGGGGGGTGCCAGATGCCTACCACTACTACCACCCTTAGCCAGGGGGGGCTGGATGCCTACCACTACTATCACCCTAAGCCAGGGGGGCTGGATGCCTACCACTACTACCCCCCTTAGCCAGGGGGATGCCAGATGCCCACCACTACTACCACCCTTACCCAGGGGGGGCTGGATGCCTACCACTACTATCACCCTAAGCCAGGGGGGTGCCAGATGCCTACCACTACTACCACCCTTAGCCAGGGGGGTGCCAGATGCCCACCACCACTACCACCCTTACCCAGGGGGGGCTGGATGCCTACCACTACTACCACCCTTACCCAGGGGGGCTGGATGCCTACCACAACTACCACCCTTACCCAGGGGGGGCTGGATGCCTACCACTACTACCACCTCTACCCATGGGGGGCTGGATGCCTACCACCAACACCACCCCCACTCATAGGATGGACAATGCATGACACAACCAGCACACCACAACCTAGGGAATGCAAGAAAAAGACATCCCCCCAACACCATGACAAGAGTGTAGAATGTGTCAAATGCCTACAACACTGAACATGACTTTGAACATACAATGTGACCCCCTATCACATGTGCCACACATATATGTGTGTGGCCCCCACAATGCAAGCAGGCCATGACCATTGTGGCAATGGGGTCCAAACCCCCTTCATCACAGTGACCAAAATGTAAGTGTGGGGTCCATAGTTGAAGCACATTTTGAACATTGTGGCAATGGGGTCCAAACCCCATCATCACAGTGACCAAAATGTAAGTGTGGGGTCCATAGCTGAAGCACATTTTGAACATTGTGGCAATGGGGTCCAAACCCCCATCATCACAGTGACCAAAATGTAAGTGTGGGGTCCATAGCTGAAGCACATTTTGAACATTGTGGCAATGGGGTCCAAACCCCCATCATCACAGTGACCAAAATGTAAGTGTGGGGTCCATAGCTGAAGCACATTTTGAACATTGTGGCAATGGGGTCCAAACCCCCATCATCACAGTGACCAAAATGTAAGTGTTGACAAAGAAAAAGCTGCAACTGCCAAACTGCATGGATGATTCCTGGTCACAGAACATAAAACACATCAGTGGCAAAGTAGTGCATGTGTCCCATTGCAACATAGATTGGGGGAGGCAAATACTGCAGTGCAAATAAGACATACCTTTGGCCATGTGCAGACAAACAACACCCATGGGGGCTGACACAGTCAACATTCATCAATGACACAATGACAGAAGTGACCATCAGAATGCAGACCCACATATTTGCACCAATGGGCACACAAATGCAGATACCCTGTGGAGACTGTAGATGTGAGGTGAACAGATACCATACCATGGCAGCAATGGGACACACAAACCATGATCATTGTGCTGACTGATGACCTAGGAGTCCCAGGGACAGCGGGGGAAACCCACCAAACTACATACAGCCAATGGCACACCTAAGATATGCCAATGCAGTGGTGCAGATGCACAAACACAAAGAGGCAGACCCACACTGCACATCAAACACAACAGGTGAGGGGGGTGCCAGTGTCCCCAGGCAACCACACAACACATGAGGAGGCCTGAATACCAATCATACAGATGTGCATACAGGGCCACACAAAGGTAACTCATGGATCCAAATCCCCTATGTGGGCAATCAGGCATTGTCAGATGAGAGGGAGCACAAATCACACATGTCACACAGGCACGTAGGAACAGCAACTGACACAGCAAGACACAGACACACCACAGCACTACCCCCAGGGCCCCCACAATGTGGTGACCCTGGGCTGCATTACAATCCCACTGTGATGACAAAGCTAAATGTCGTTCACACTGTGAACCACAGTCATGTGTCCTGAGCAACAAACTACCATCACACCTACACAAGCACAAATCAATCAGCACGGCCAGTAAGCCAAGGCCAACATGGAGGCAGGGGTCTAGCCGGGCAACAACTCTCATCTGCACACACTCAACACCACACACCTCGACCTCCAACAATGTGCAGCAGTGAAGCACACATGCACTGGTGACATTGCACATGCACCCATGACAATTCCAGGGTGGTGGGTGGGAACCAAGGTGCAGAAACACATCACACATGGCCACTCAACAAGACTCCTGAATGTCTGACACACTGCACACTACGCTGTACATGGACATGACGGCAATACCACACCAACCAATGGGATCCCAGCCACAGTCACACACCAATGAAGAAGCCAAGGTCACCCACAAAGAACACACATAGACAACAACCAACATTGCAGCCCGGACCCTGAGGAGTGCCAGCAGTCACACACACAACGTGTCACAATCACTGAAAGATAACACAAACTGGAAATCACATGACAGGTGCAAACAACAAGTGCCAAGGGGAAACCTGACTGTGACCCATCTGCGTCTGCACACAAACTCAGCCCTGACAGCAAACACACCTATGGGTGACACCCTGATGACCAGTAATGTGCCATGCACCCACATCACAGAGAACCCAGGGAGAAGACTTTGGGGGAACATAGGTCAACTCAGCAAGCATCACAAACAGGTACAACACTAGGGATCACAGCATGCACAGCAAAACGGAAGTGAACACACAGACATGCTCATACAACACACACCTTGGGCGCAGGCAATGTCACAGGAGTACACACTGCCATGAGGGGACTCCACTCCTGTGTGAGGAAAGCTGTGCCATATGTTGCCTCAGTAGGGCCCCATCATGTCAGCTGAGCACTTGGTCACACAATCAACAATTAGCACCAAATGAAGGCTCCTGTCACATCAGCCTGGTCATGGAAGTGCCAACAAAATCATCAGCACAGATCCAACACACTTGTATAGCAATGTTGCACTGACAACACAGATGAGTCCTTCCCCATTGATGCCCAAACCTGCATGTCCAGTGGAGATGGCCACACGGTCAGGGAAGTAGACGAATTGAACAATGGCAGGCACAACAGATGTGCAGGGGTGGAAGCCACAGATGTGAAATTGCTAACGTAAGTAGGAAATCCCATTGCCAAATACTGAACACATGACACCCTCAGATGCTGCTATGGATGACATGGATACACCACAGGATAGGACACATTCCCCCTGGACCACATGTGTTCCTGCACAGTAACACTTCATTATCATGAGACCAAATATCACCATCACTGCAGCAAGGGCATGGTTAGCATCATCAACAACATGTACATCAGAAGCATAAGCACTAGAGAACAGAAAGTTGCTTTATTCAGCATATGTGTGTTTAAAAGTGAAAGTCCAGAATAAACACAAAGGCCAATGGCCAGTCCATTGTCAAAGTCCAAACAGGGTGACAGTGGCAGATGTCACCCTACGCATGCCTGCACTGCACAAAACCAGGGACAATCCACTAGGAGGGGCAACCGGGGGGCAGGCCAGGCACCGCAGGGACAGGATCAGGGCTCACCAGGAGGAAGCAGGGAAGGGGTGGTGGGTGCTGGAGAGCCACTGACAACTGCAGTGGAGGTGTCTGACATGGTGTGTGCCGGCACAACTGGGGGCATGACTCAGATGTTGTGGGTGCCGGCACGACTGCAGTGGACCCTGCAGATGGAGTGGACAGGTCCGCCACTGCAGTGCCCAAGTCAGACAGGGTGGTAGTGGACTCCACTGCAGTGCCTACCACCAGGGGAGGAGAATGGGGAACAGGCAAGGTGGGCTGGACAGAGGGGGAGGACACCCTCACCACATCAGTGGCACAGACAAGCGCAGCGGGGGGTGTGGTGCCGGGAGAGCAAGTGGCAGGGGGAGAAGGCCGGATCCTCTTGGGGATGGTATATCTGTGGGTGGGGGAACCTGGGGCAGGGTGTGGTGGGGGCACCTGTGGAGTGGGGGCCTGAGGGATGGAGGAAGGAGACCTGGTGCCTGAGCTGCAGGGCGGCGGCGGGGTCTTGCTCTTACGACTCCGGGGGGACTTGCGGGTGGGGGCCTCAGTCTGTCTGCGCCTGGGGGAGGGTGTCCGGGGGCGAGGGGCACTCTGCTCCGTGTGGGTGGGCTTCCTCTTCCCCCTGAATGCTGTATCAGCTGGATCGGAGGGGAAGAGGCCGAGGTCACTGAGGAAGAGCCGCTGGGTCTTTGGGGTTGCAGGTGAGGCAAGGGAGGGTGCTTTGGAGGGAGAGGCAACTGAGGACTGCGCAGTGCTCGTGGATGCGTGTGTGTGTTCCAGGGCCCCATCCCCTGTGAGTCTGGTTTCAGTCCCCTGACTGTGCGTGCGTGTGCGTTTTGTTTGTGGCGTGTGTGTCTGTGTGCTGGACGTGTGTGTGCTGGTGTGTGCCTGTGCCGGTGTGTGTGTGCTTGGGACGGGTAAGGTGCTGGGGAGTGTGGATGGAGCAGAGGCAGGAGGGGTGAGGGACTGTCTGAGGAGGGACACTGCTGCCGTCAGGGAGGAGTCCATGGACCTATTGCCCCTCTGTAGGTCAGACATGCCCGATGAGATGCCCTCCATGAACGACACCAGCTGAGTCAACAGAGCGGTGTGCGCATGGAGGACACTCAGCATGGCTGTCTGCCCTACATGGAGCTGGCGAAGGAGGTACACAGACTCCTCACTCAGGGCAGCAGGGGACACAGGGGCAGGGGTGCGGTGCCTGGCCCAAAGGAGACACGCTCCCGAACATGGGAGCCTCCACGGACCTGGGGAATGGGAGCCGATGGGAGGGCGGTGGTGGTGCTGGTGGTGGCGGGGACAGCAACACTAGCTGGGGTGTGGTGGCTGCTGACACCCGCCTCCATAAGGGAGTCATCCTCCGAGCCGCTGTGGTCCTCAGCTGAGGTGGATGCTGCTGAGGACTCCTCGGTGTGGCTCCCCTCGCCCTCCGTGCCACTGGGTCCCTCCGACCACTCCTCGGCTGTTGACCCAGTCTGGCTCTCCGGCTCCTCCTGGTCCGTGGAGCTGTCCCCTTCCGTGGCCGTGGATGTATCTGCAAACAATGGGGAAACAGACAGACATCAGTCACCTGCACCAAACGCACACACCACTGTGAGCACAGCACATTACAGAGCAAGCCCTGGCATCATTAGTTGAACATTGCTAAAAGTGCCCTAACTGAACAGGAGAAGCCAATTGTCAGTCTGATGCCAACCATGGCACTCACATCCCACATGGCCTTGCACCCATCTGTCTGGTGTCTGTTGGATAGCAACACCCCAGTGTGGACACATGCACCAACTACACAGTAGTTGGACAGTGCAGAGGACACGGTGTAGCATGTGGACATGCACACATCACAACTCTTGCCACTGAGTCAGTACAGGTTTCCGGATGAAAGGGATGCCCAGAGTCAGATAGGAAATGCATGTGATGCATACCAGCGACAGACACCATGATGCACCCATGTCCTGATAGCCATCGCCACAATGGTGTGCATGTAGCACATGTCACTCCCCTGCAGGATCACCAATAAGTAGACACATGCCATGGCGGAGGCATGACTGCTAAGTCATACATCACTGTCTCAGTGATGTATGACTTGGCAGCCAGACAACAACACTCTGCACTGTGTCACAATAGTAGGTCATGGGGAATGCAAGTCCTGGAGCTGCACAAGTGCACATGTACATCCCCCACACAACACATCATCTTAACCCTCATCTGTCCAGGTCATACCGATTGGACATATGGGAGACCTGTGACACTACCCTCTGAACCTGAGCCCCTCACAATCTGCTGTGAATGGGAAACAGCTGCCTGAACTTCACATTCGCATACCCCAGTCTGCACGGGCAGCTGATCAAACACCTATGTGACACACAAGTATCGTCTCCTATGGTCACATCTCCAGTGGCATGCTGAGCCCCTACCGAGAAACACCCCAGCAGTCCTGGCAACAAATCCACAGCACACTGACACAGAGGCAGACACCTGAGGGGTCAAATCACTGCGCACAACGTGTCAGCTGATACCCGGGAGTGGGAGTACAGGTGTATTGGATGGGCTGGAGTAGGCAGGACTGTCCTGCCCCACATGAATGAGGGATGAGCCCTGGACAGTGGATAGCTGGCTATGTATGTGTGACACACGTAATCTGCACACTCCTGGGGCCCAAACATTGTTCCCACCCGCTGCATGGGTGTGTGCCAGATACCCCAGGCACATGTGGTGGCTCAGCTCAGCAAGTGGACCGCATATGAAAGCAACACGCAGATTACATGTCCAAACACAGGCATTGTGTGAACAATGGACCCACCCATGATGCCCACAACAGAGTTAGGGAAACAGATGCTGTCCCCCACCTTGAGTGAAGCAAACTGCAAGGACACAGTCCCAAGTGACACAATTCCCTGAATGTAAGGGCCACACCTGGGTATCAGATGAGGAGTGGGCAGTGCACAATAGAGGGACATGGCTCCTGGACAACATGACTGCTGTACTGTGGCAGTTTAACCAGGCCAGAGGAGGGCACATAGCATGTAATACAGAGTTCACAGTGCAGTCTTTGACTCACCCCTCCTTGCTGCTGTCTGGCCTTCAGCTGCCCATCCAGGTCTGGAAACACCACCGCCAGGATCTGGAGCATGTGGGGGTCAGGGTCCGTGTTCCGCCCCTCCTGCGAGGAGGCGACAGCTTCAGCTGGACCCGTGCAATCCTCCGGGTCCAGCCCCGAAGGTCCTGCCACCTCTTCTGGCAGTTGCGGATCCGGCGCTTGTAGACCCCCACGGACCGGACAGCCCGGACGATGTCCTTCCAGATCTCCTGCTTCCGATGGGCATTAACCTGTGAGGATGACAAAGTGAAAAGGCCATTACTACACATGCAACATATCCGTGCATGACACAGTTGTATATACATGTCTCAATCACAGGGGCACATGATGTACACAGGCAGTGCAACGCTGCCCATGGACAGTTTGCCAGAAGTCATTACATGGTATCATTGCATGGGAAGTAAAACCTTGTTCAAATGCACTGTCACTGCACCATACCTGTCCAGTGCATGTCACTACACACTATGGGGGGTGACAACTACTCAGTGAGCCTGCTAGCCAGTGGCGTGCAGACTTTCAGCCTTGCTAGTCAGACAAAATGCACATTCAGAAAGGCAGTGCACAGAACACTCACCTGCTCCCCTGGTGTCCCATACAGCTTGCTGTACTGTGGAAGTAGGCTGTCCAGCAGGGCCTGGTTCTCCTCAAGGCTGAAGGCTGGGGCTCTCTCCACAGTACGTGCCATTGCAGGGTCCAGAGGGGGCAGAGACAGCAGCAGTGCAGTGGCAGATGTCGTCCTGGAGCATGTAGTGCAGGCAAGTGAGCTCTCAGGGGAACAGCCAGCAATATATGTGTGCTGCAGAGGCAGATACTGTCCCATGTGTCCAAAGTGATAGGTCCAAGTCGTTTGCATCTTCTGAATCTGGCCAATCCATGGAATAGCAGCACCAATACACGCCCACAGCATCCTTCAAATCTTCAACTTCATGACATACATGATTTTGCAACATTGTTGTGGGTGACCAACTGAATTTCCAGCAACCGACTCGCTCGAATTTCGAAAACGCGTCCGTTGCCAGGCTAGGCCATTGACAATGGGTGCGCACCGATCGGTCCATTGCTGTTCAACGCGTACAGGGGTACAACGCGTACCCGCACACATTGAATGCAATGGGCCGGCCGGGCGCACCGATCGGTCCATTGCTGTTCAACGCGTACAGGGGTACAACGCGTACCCGCACACATTGAATGCAATGGGCCGGCCGGGCGCACCGATCGGTCCATTGCGGTACAACGCGTACAGGGGTACAACGCGTACCCGCACACATTGAATGCAATGGGCCGGCCGGGTGCACCGATCGGTCCATTGCTGTTCAACGCGTACAGGGGTACAACGCGTACCCGCACACATTGAATGCAATGGGCCGGCCGGGTGCACCGATCGGTCCATTGCTGTTCAACGCGTACAGGGGTACAACGCGCACCCGCACACATTGAATGCAATGGGCCAGCCGGGTGCACCGATCGGTCCATTGCTGTTCAACGCGTACAGGGGTACAACGCGTACCCGCACACATTGAATGCAATGGGCCGGCCGGGTGCACCGATCGGTCCATTGCTGTTCAACGCGTACAGGGGTACAACGCTGTACCCGCACACATTGAATGCAATGGGCCGGCCGGGTGCACCGATCGGTCCATTGCTGTTCAACGCGTACAGGGGTACAACGCGTACCCGCACACATTGAATGCAATGGGCCGGCCGGGCGCACCGATCGGTCCATTGCGGTACAACGCGTACAGGGGTACAACGCGTACCCGCACACATTGAATGCAATGGGCCGGCTGGGTGCACCGATCGGTCCATTGCTGTTCAACGCGTACAGGGGTACAACGCGTACCCGCACACATTGAATGCAATGGGCCGGCCGGGTGCACCGATCGGTCCATTGCTGTTCAACGCATCCCTGTACAAGTGACTGGCATATGTCACCATGCCTGTCTCAGATGAACATATGCCAGCCACAGATAGCTCCCAGGGAGTGAGGGGCACACCTACAACACCACAGCCTGTCCAAACTGTATCATAAGGCATGTAAGGCTGCATTTCCTATTGTGTGTATGTTGGTGTACATGTTGTCCTGTGGGTGTCACCTGGGGCAGCCACCCCCAGGCTGTGCACGTGTTCATGGGGACAGGATCCTGGGTGTTACGTGTACATGACCACTGTGATGTGCAACTGTTCATATCTGTGCATGTGCCATGGTCACATTTCACGGTGGTGTATGTGTATGTCATGTCACATACCCCGTGAGTCCCATGTGGGACGGTATGTTTGAGCCAGGGTGTCCCAGTGGCACAATAGTGATGGTCCTCCACAGTCTGTGTGCATGTAGTGTTTACAATGTCTCTGATTTCATGTGCACAATGGGAGACAGTCTCCACATCCACGTTGTGTGTGCATGGACTTTGATGTTGTGCGTGTGTGTGTCACAGACGTCCATGTCTGTCCTGCAGTGGCAAGTGGGACCACTACCTGTGGGGGTCATGGTTGTTTTGCTGTGGTGTATACATGATACTCCATGTAATGCCAGTGTCCATGTGGCAATACAGGGTCCCTGGGAATGTACCTGTCGTTGAGCTGTGATGCCTGGGGCACATCTGTCCTCACATGTCACTGTGGGGGTGATTGTGACATGGCAGCAGGAGATGGGAACTGTGACACGGCCTCATGATATCCAATGGGCCAACCTGGGACTTATTGATGCCACTTGTTGAACCGTGATGACAGATGTTGGCCATGTATGTACCATACATGTCCTTACGGAACTGCACACTTCATGTAGTTGTGCCTCATAATGATGTATGATGTGATATTGAGTGTGTTCAATGCCGCATATGTGGGGTGACTGACAATCTTGCTTTCTTCTCCTCTGCACTGCAGGGCTCCTGCTGTCCATAGACCATTCCCAGACCTGGCAACGATGGTGGAACGGGACAGCATCCGACGGTACCGCTTCACCAGGCAGCTGATTGAGGATTTGGCAGTGCAGTTGGCCCCACATTTGCAGCCTGGCCGGCCGTATCCTACAGCGCTGACCCCCAAGGTGAAGGTGATGGCAGCCCTACACTTCTTTGCCACCGGTACCTTCCAACATACTGTGGCGACTGCTGGTGGGATGTCACAGACCATGTTGAGCCGTGTGCTCCGCGATGTTTTGGAGGCAATGTTGCTATACCTGAACCGGTACATCTATTTCCCTAGACTGCAACGACTCACTGACGTGAAGAGTGACTTCTATGCCCTGGGGAGGATGCCGCATGTCATTGGCTCCATTGATGGGACACATGTGGCTTTGGTACCACCACAGGCCCAGGAGCAGGCCTACCAGTAACCGCAAGCACTACCACTCGGTCAATGCACTGGTGGTGTGTCTTGCAGATATGACCATCACACACGTGTGTGCCCGTTTCCCTGGTTCAGCACACGATGCCTTTGTGATGAGGAGTAGTCGCATCCCCAGGATGATGGCACAGATGCAGAACCAGCGTGCCTGGCTTGTCGGTGTGTACTGACTTTGTGCCATTGTGTGTGATCTGATCTGTAGTATTCCGCCCACTTTTCCAAGTCAGCTAATGTGCACTTGTCTGTCCGTAGGTGACTCGGGATACCCCAACATGTCGTGGTTGCTGACACCTCTCAGGAACCCTGTGACACCAGCCCAGATGCGCTACAATGAGGCACATGGTCGGACCAGGAGAGTGATTGAGCGGACATTTGGTCTCCTGAAGAGCCGCTTCCGCTGCCTCGACAAGACTGGAGGGTCCCTCCCATATGCCCCAGTGAAGGTGTGCAAGATTATCATCGTCTGCTGCATGCTCCACAACCTGGCAGTGCGGAAGGAGTTGCCTCTCATCCAGGATGACAATGACCAACATCCGCCACCTGTGGAGGATCCTGGCCTGGACCACGATGCCAGTGATGATGATGATGATGAGGGTGATGTCCGCACACAGCTCATCACCAACTTCTTTAGCTGAATGTGAGTATCCTGAGGTGTCATGTCAATGATGTGAGTTGGCATGATATGTGTAGGTGGTGCTCTGGTGCTGTTGGAGTGTGTCCATGGGCTACTTGACTGGATGTGTGTAGCGATGTGTGCTTACAGGTGGTCTGTACTCCCCAACAGTGTTGACATGCTAACTTGGTTCTGGGTGGGTATCTTGTAACATGTATTGTGCATGGGTTTTGCTGTTCTGTCCTGTTCTCCATTGCTTTTGACTGTGTGTCATTTCTGTCCTTCACAGGGTACTTTCAGATTCGTTTGGTCAACTGTGTCCACCGACGACGTGATTGTACTTCCAGGGTGGTAGCTGTTGTGTCCCTACAGGTGATGTGCGCCACACCCATGGACTTCCTTCCTTCTACAGTTGTTGACTGTGTGCCCGCTGCCAGGTGGGATTACCTTGCATCTGTAGTGGTTACGACATGTTGCAACTGTGTAATAAACCTGTGCTTCACTTTGTGATGTGCGTTGTCTGTGGTCACACATTTGACTGCCATTTGCTTACTGCACCTGTGGGCTACTTGACTACAACTGGGAATAGGTGTGGTGTCTGTGCATTGCACCGTCTTTCCTGGCAACATCAGTGTAGGCAATGAGTCAGATGGCCTAGGTGTGTATGTGTTGTGTAGCCCTGGTGGTGTGTCTCCCTCATATGTGTCACGTTGCCTTTACTCACATGCCTGTGTTGTACTTGCTGTTGCAGTCCGCATACACAGTGTAATTTTGCAGTTCATCATCCCCATGACAGCACCCACGTTGGAATCACAACAGAGGCAAGTATGGTGTATTAGTGTGTTTATTGTGATACATTTGTGTGAATAGTGCATAGGATTGTTAGTGCTGTACATTTATATTGCAATCAGAAGTTCCTAGGTGAATTGAAAGTCCTGGTAGACAAAATCCCCAGTATCGGGGCCACAGTTGTCTGAGACATTGGTCCAACTTGTACTCCCCATGTCATGTGTGGGAGTTGTGTTGCCGTCAACAGGGTGAACAGTCTGTGCACAAAGGTGAACATCCAGAACAGGTTCAGGCTTCCTGGGAGTTGCACTTGGCCATCGGCCTCTCACTTGCCCCTCCTCGGACGACCCCTCTTCTTTGGGTGGGGCCCTCAAGTACAGGCTGCTGCGGTGCAGGGGACTCTCCGCCAGAGTCATCCTCCCTCCCTGTGGCAGTTGCAGTTTGTTCAGCACCAGATGTTGTTGGCACACAGGGAGGTGTAGACTGGTTACTGTTCATCTGGCGGAGGCATTGTAATATGTCCCTGTGCACCGCCGTCATCTCTTGCAGTGCGTCCCACTTGGACTCCACGCGGGACATGTGAGAGTCCAAGCGGGCATGATGGGCAGCCTGCTGCTGTTTCATGTCTCTGAGGAGCCCCACTACCTGGCTGAGATCTCCGGTGATGGACTGGTACGCATCGGCTATGCATACCAGTTGTGGGTCGTCATGCACACCAGACACCTCTGCAAGCAGCGACCTCTGTCTCCCACCCCTCCCACCACCCCTGCCGACATGTGCAGTTGTCTTGTGGTTTGTGGCTTCCTGGCCCTGGCCTGCCTCGCTAAGTTGTCTTGGGCCTGGCTGCCATAATTCTTTCCTTTGCACACGTTGCTCTGGGCCGTTGTTCTATCGACCTCTGCTCTTGCCAAGTTCTTTTTGCACTGTCTGCATTTTCTATCTTTCACCTTTTCTCCTGTTCACTTTGGGCTCAGACTGCACAACATGTACAAGGTCGAATAACAACGTTTCCTTGTCTTGCTGATTTGGCCAGTCCCTCACACCTAGACATAACACTAGGTACAGCTGCCATGGAAAAATTAGTGTGCTTTTAATATTGCGGTTGGCCCGCGCTAGAGACACTTGGAGACAACCTTTCCAGGGAGAAGAGCTGTGATTGTCTGCTGATGTAGTTTTGCATCTAGAGACTGAGGTATGGGGGTTCGCTAGTCAAAGCCCAGAGGTCTTCTATTTTTATAATAAACTGGCTTCCAGCACGGGGAGGGTGGTAATGTTAGTTAGACATATATCCACTGCTTTATGAGATGCTTTCCCCGTTCGTATTCTATGGAGTTGTAACTATGCTGATTATATTATTCATATGTATTATGCTAGTAGTACTGACACGTGTACTGTATCTTAGAGCACGTAAGTTGAAATAAACATTTTAACCTATACAGTGTCTCTTCTTACGCATGTTGTGGACAGGTACGAGTGAGTGACGAAAGAGTGTTCTTGCTTCTGCGAGTCCTGAGATAGAGATACCGTGTTCTGGGTTGTCCAATCATTGGTACATTGGTGCTAATGGGACGCTAAGGCTAGTTGGGTTGGGGTTTTAGGTGCTAAGGGCTATGGTTGGCTCACCACTATATTCCGAGGTTCTATTATCCTGTGCATAGCTCTGTGTGTGCAGAATCCCTATGACATGGCGCGACCAACGAGTGGGGCTGCTTATCTGCGAGACGCTTGAGTAGTACTTGTGCTTGTCCACGACCCCCTCACATACGCTTCCGGAAGCGTGTGTGACGGCGATACCTCCTATATTGAAGTTTTTGTAGGTTCTTTCAAGCTTGAAGTTGTTAAAAAAGGTTTCTTAATCATAACCCTATTTGTGCTGCCTCTTGTAAGGTTGTCGAATAATCCCGTTAGTAATGGCGGGTATAGACATAGCGGCGCATAGCCGCACAGCACTCCGGGATCACTTACGGGTGTATGGAGTGCCAGACACGGGAGTCGAACTAGTCTTTGTGGTTCAAGCCGATCCGGCTTTCCACTTTGAGGTGTTCTACTCTTGGATCACTTTTCCAGCGGTGGACGCGAACGATAATCTGTTCCATGAATATGAACCCACTACTGTTCCTGCTGTCTATCGACCTTATACTACTCTTGAAGTACCGCTCACGGCTTGGCAGCACCGTGTTTGGTTTAATGGCGCCCTCCCACAACCGACTACCACGGTTCGTTTAGGCCCCTTATCTATTGAGGGGGCCACTTGGCCTGTTTTGGCCGGGTACACCCCACATCCGCGCTATATGACAATACCAGTCGCGGAACTGCGCACTATGTATGCGGCTTTGGTGCAAGTGCATCGAGCCTTAGTGCGATATGTTACAGGCAACATCCATGGCGCCGCTCCTGGAGTTGCCGGCCAACCAGCTGGTGCAAGCGGAGTGACCATAAGTCCTGTCATGGTGAACTCGGTGATGGGCAAACGTCCACAAAATAAGGATGATTTTCCTTATTGGCTTGCAGAAAAATTTGACCAGTTGGAGGCAGTTTTTCCACACACAACCCCGGTGGATAAACACCGCATTCTTACGATTAGTTTGCCAAAAGACTTAATTCCCGAGTTGACAGCATGTGACAACTGGGGTAAGGTATTCGCAGCAGTATATTCTAAGTGTTTTGGTACTCCTTCCATGACAGTTCTCCCCTCAGTAATTAAAAAAGTACAGGATGAACATGGCCCTGAAGCGGCTGTGGAATTAGGGATGAGACTGGTGGGAGTGTTTGAAGTAGTAGCGGAGCTGATCCTTGCGAATGTCAAGGGCGATGCAGTGAACTTTCAAGTAGCGAATGCTTTGGCTTTGGTCCCAGAATTGGACAGGCCTCGCGAATTACCGAAAATTATTACCCAGGCTTATAAAACTATTGGCAGAAATAGCCTGGGCAACAAGCCTTTTGCAAAACAGCAAACACAATCGCAACAACAACAACAAACCAAATCTCAGCCTGAGAAAGATGAGAAACCAGTCTTCACTAAAAAGAGTTGGAGGCTGAAAAAACAGGGTAAGCAACAAAAGAAGCCGGGGTCGAGAGGCGCATCCCCGGTTTCAGTCTCTTCTGAACGCACTTATGATTTACGCGATAGAGCGAGAATTAAATCACCGGATAGGTTTCAGATCCCTGATGCGCGTTCTCCTCGTTCTTCACAGGCACAGACTTCGTCACAGGCCGGTGGAGGAGACCGCCAGGATAGAGGGAGGGACCGAGAGGCTCCCCAGGGACGAGACCAACCTCGACAACAAGTCAGAGGAAAAGCAGAAGACTTTCAACGTTTTCGACCACAATTTCAGAAGAAGAAAGTTGCCGCTGTAACAGCGAAATATGCCACAGACGGTGAGAATGAGACTCCTGAATTGGACGTGGGCAGTAACCCTCCTAGACAGCGCCGCGGAAGTTACCATAGTGCGGGAGGCGCTACGTCCTCATATGGAGGCGACAGCAACTGAAACATTCATTACTGTCGAGACAGCTGACACCAGAGTGGCACCCCCTGATAGACTTTTTAATATTGTCATTCAAATTGAAGGTGATATACAGCGTATTATTAAAGGGATTTTTTGGGAAAATCTAACCTCTTCATATGACATTTTATTAGCGGAGGTGGATTGGCCACCCCCATTCGTTCTTGCTGCACGTACAGGGGAGGAGGTAATCCTTCCGAGCTTTTCTCGACATGTCCCAAAGGACAAAGCGGAGGCTCTGGCAGCTGAGTGGGCTGTGTCCCTGGCTCCTGCGTTATACCGCAACCACGTGGGTTGGGACGAAGATTCTCCCCCCATGAAATACCTTTGCGGTCACTACCGCAGCCACAACCCCAATATCCCATAAAACGTGAAGCCAAAGGCCCCGTTTCCGAAATTCTGACTCAGTTGGAATATCAGGGAGTAATCGAAACCTGCGTATCACCTATGAATAATCCCCTATTCGCGGTTTCTAAACCCGATGGATCGTACCGCTTAGTTTTGGATTACCGGCATTTGAACTCTCATTGTCGGACCTTTGCGGTGCAAAATACCCATAGTTCTGCGCTTGTAGACAGTCTTGTTCGTAAAAAATATAAAACGACACTTGACCTTTCAAATGGATTCTACACGCACAACTTAGCCCCGGAGAGTGGCCAATGGTGTGCTTTTACTTCCGGTGGTAAAATGTTCAAATTCAGGCGTCTTCCTATGGGCTACAAGAATAGTCCAGGCGTATTCGCCGCTCGTGTTGTCTCTTTGTTAGACGGCATAGATCCAGACGCATGTTCGTACGTAGATGACATTTATCTGACAGATGACGAATTGTTTCCGCATCTGACCCGAGTAGACCGCATTATTCTTGAATTTGCGGTTCAAGGTTACAAATTTAACTTTGCTAAATCTCATATTGCTGAATTTACCGTTTTGTTCTTGGGCTATGAGCTCAACAATGAAGGTAAGGGCTTAGCCCCCCATTTCCTAGAGAAATGTGCACTTCTGTGCCCTCCTACTAATCTGAAGAAGCTTCAGTCCTTGCTGGGTTTTTTGAACTTCGGACGTACATACATTCCCGAATACGCCCAGCGTATCAAGCCACTGTATGCATTGATACAACCTACTTTTTCGAAGTCTTGTTGGCTTCCGGAGCATACCTCCATTCTACAGTCTTTGCAGACTGACCTTCTTGAGTCTAAATATCTTTTGACGCGTGATAACCACACAAACCTGGTGATTAGAATCATACCAGGGGCAGTGGGTTTCACGTACTTAACCTTTAACGAAGGTGATACAGTACCCATCGCATACAAGTCACATCTGTACACTTCCGCGGAAATGCGGTTTTCCTCTGTAGAAAAAGTTCTAACGGCAGTGCAAATAGCGATTCTAAAGGAGCGCGCACTGGCACAGGGAAAACGCATTCTGGTGGTAACACCATATCCTGCCTTAGAGGCAGTGACCAAAGCAAGTGTACCGAACTCTAAAGCTTTGCACCCCCGTTGGATTCAATGGGCAACATCTTTGACGTCTCCGGATGTCACTTTCATTTTCGATTCTTCTCTTCAGACTCAGGAGTTTTTACAGTATGAATTCGTTCATCCTCCTCCTCTGTCTTTACTGCCGCTTGAGGATTACGACTGTGTGATCTACACTGATGGTTCGGCACAACCAGCCACAGGGTCCAAGCATGCTTATTCAGCCGCATGTGCTATTGTTGCAGGTACCTTTGTGAACGGAGAGTTCAAATCCACTGTAGTGCACACTCAGACACTCGGGGATAGTACCGCACAATTGGCCGAGCTGCGCGCTTTGGTGCTTGCACTTGAGTTCGTTAATCCTGATGTGACCACTCTAATTGTGTGCGACTCTTACTACTGTGTTCAATCATACAATGACAATCTGTTCTTTTGGTCGCAAAACGACTATAGAGACGCTAAAGGCAACACAATCAAGCATAAAACGCTTTGGGTTCGAGTGGCAGAATTACAACAACGTCTGCCGCTCACACAGGTGGTTCACACCCTAGGCCATCAGCGGGTGGGCGCACACGCTGTTGGTAACAGTTTGGCAGATGAAGCTGCCAAATCAGCAGTAGTCACGTGTTCAGTAGCAGCAGTTACTAGATCCATGTCTAAAATAGACACCGATATCTTGGCAGCTATTGCTGCGACAAAGGAAGGCGTTAATTACCCTAGGGGTTTTCCTTCCAAATATTCTTATCAGTTAGGTCCCGAACAGGCTCCTTATGTAACAATACCCGGTGTTGGGGATCGGCTGATCCCCAACGCGGACCGCAGGCTTTCCTTGATAACGGCAGCACACGAAGGCATGGCTTCGGCTCATGCTGGTGTGTCTGCGACAGTTTCCATCTTGCAGCAGCGTTACTGGTGGCGTGGTTTATATAAAGACACCCGTACTTATGTGCTTTCCTGTGACGTTTGTCAACAGATCAAGCCTTCCACGGTTACACGACCACCTCAGACCTCGCTAGGCATTTCCAACAGACCCTTTGGGTGTGTTTACCTGGATCACTGCGGTCCATTTTCTTCAGACACTGCCTATAAATATATCTTAGTGGCAGTGGACTCGTGCACACGGTTCATCTGGGTCTGGCCACAACGGAGTGCTGACGCTCGAAATGTCATCAGGGATTTGCGTGTCTTTGTGGGAATTTTCGCATGCGGCACCTTCCATTCTGACCAAGGTCCGGCGTTTGCCTCTAAGGCTTACAAGGACGCAATGGGTTCATTGGGGGTGCGGGTGAAATTTTCGTCTCCGTATAGGCCTGAGGGCAATTCTATCGTTGAACGAATGAACCGTGACTTAAAGCAATCCTTGACAGCTAGAGTTATAGGTACTGGCAGGAACTGGCTGGCCCACTTGTATACCGTACAACGTGCACTTAATAATCTCCCTAGAAGACCTCTGGGTGGGCGGACCCCATACGAAATGCTCTTTGGCATACGAATGTTTGTGCCTGACCTTGATGGTCTAGACATGGCGGCGCAATCCGCCAAGTTTGATGTAGATAACCATTCTGCTATGTTACAGGACTTACAAGAAGCCCGAGACAAACTTGCAATTGCACATTTACCTTCAGCCTCAGACCCTGCTCTGCAGATTCCGGTTGCCGGCTGGCTTCCGAAGATTGGCGACCTGGTTCGAGAGAAGGTGGAGAACAAAAAGAATTCGGCCCCTCTTTTCGTGCACCGGTTCCAGTTCTGGGCTTGAAGGGAACACGTACAGTAATCTTACCACCGCTTCCTGGTCGCAAGGAGAACAGATACATCTCAGTGGAAAATGTCAAGCTACAACATCTGGCCGATCCTGAATAGTGTTACACCAGCGGTCTCTTGTCCTGCCATTTATCGGACATGTGTTCGAGGCACTCCTGCCCGAACGGTCACTGGTGTTACCATGGAGATGGTTGATTTGCCTGAAAATATATTCGAACCCCCTGCATCCCCCTGCATCGACGAGGACGAGTATACCTATCCTGCAACAGAGTCGGTGGCACACCAACCAACAACGCCACTGAGCCCGACACGTTTTTCCTTTGACTCGGATTCCACCTCTTCAAATGTCCCGTCCAAGTTCAGTCTTTTTGTATCCTGGTTTAGAGACAATTTCTTGGTTCCACCCTGGACATATCTCTGGTTGGTGCTTTTCTTGATTTTTTTGTTCATGTCCATTGGCTTTGTCACAGTGTTTTTTCTACTTATCAATGGTCACCATTTACCTGAACGCTCTGCTGTGAATAGTGTTACTGGAACTTTGGCACCACATTCCTCATCTCACATCATGAAGCGTGACCACACGTTTGTGAACATTTCAGCTTTTCCAGTTGCTGATGGCATCGTATGGGATGCGGTAAACTTTCAAATCCATGGTCCGACAGAAATTATTAATGTACCAAATGTCCTTCGTGTTTCGATGGGTGATGTAGTAAAAAGTAATATTCATTCTGACGATTGGGATGTGCATGCCGTTGAAGCATTGTTTGCTGATTTAAAATATTATGCTTCTTTTAATGCTGAGGATTTGTATATGAATTCTGCGAATTATGCCGATTTGTACTGCTACCAGCATTGGGGCAACCATTTTCTCCACAAACCGAGTGCACTACGTAGCCCTGTTACCTATACCCAATGGGAACATTGCCCAAACCCCATACCAGGTAGCTCCCAGACTCTTAGAAATAAATTTACCTATTTCACTGATTTCAATCGATCAAACCCTGGGTCCTATTATTTTAAACTGAATGCCCCAGCAACTCAGAAAATCATGTTAACCCACACAAAATTACTTTATTCAGGTTCCTTTTTGAACGCCTTAGCTGTGGGTGGTTATGAATACTGGAGGGACACTGTGGATTTGAAATCAATCTGGGGCTCAAAGCCATGGCAGGTGCAGGGCACAGAGGCCTTGCACCGTGCTTGCCTTATCCCAGCCCAAATTATGTTTCTGCATGCTTCCATCTATCAGACTACATGTTGGGGTTTGGCTACTACTAAACAATTAAACGCACCTTCCCTACCATCCCTGTCAAATGTTCCCAATGATAGTTTGCGTTTTAATATGTCCCTTGCAACTTTGCAGGCTATGTTTTCCTGACAATTCATTCAATGTTTCTACATTTGTACAGGCACCCTGGTTGGTATGGCCCATATCGTCTAATGCATGCCAACTGCGTTTCCACGGCTCAGTTCCTGGATATAAACAGGACAGGCCTGATCCGAGGTTTTCTGATTCCCGTACTGTCACCACATATTCGGTTGGTAAATTATGCAAACAGTGGTTGCAGCATTCGACCCTAGATTCTGTTAAACAGCATTTATCCCTCCTTTCAGGCAACATTGAGCTGTCCGACTTTGTTTTGGGGCCTCGTGGTCCACGACCAAAGAGATTCATTTATGAAGCGTATAATGAACTCTGGAAGCTATCACAAATGGAAGCTGCATCCCGTCTTCGGGAAATAGACCAAGCAAATTTGGAAAAGGTGCTTGCTGTTGTTGACAATAGTATTAATACCCTGTCTTCCCGCATTTATACATTAGAGAATATTGTGTCCTCTGTTGTTGATATTGTACAAGATGATGTTTCTATATTGTACCATGGTCAAAATCAATTGCGTTCAGTAATGCAGTTTGCGTGGACTTTGCAAACCCTTAAGTTAGGTAAAGTTCCTTGGAATTTCTTGAACACCACCGCCCTATTTCTGCCTTTTAATTTGACTGAAAAACAGCAGTTCATGTCCATGAAAGATGCATCTTACACTTTGTTACATATTGAGAAAGTGGATCCTTTACCATTCTCTGTAGCGGAACTAGATTCTGCTGTGTGGCTAGTTCATGGGGTTATCGCTTTACCTTTTTCCTTGTTTGAATTTAGCTCATGCATGAAACATTATCCTGTGGGCCGTTTCCAGCCTTTGGGTAGTGCCTTCCTGCATGAACTCTGGTCCTTGCCTTTCATGTATAAATGCCTTAGAGACGGCAAGGAAGTTTTTCTCACGGGGAGTCTTGTGATTCAACTGTAGGTCATTCACTTATTTGTAAACATATTAAGCTGCACGGAGCTTGTAGCGTTTCCGTTCCAAATCTTGCATGTGTGCTAAAAGGTATTCCTGCTCCTGCTATTTCTCCCACCTTTACTTTGCTTACCAATGGTAGCTATTTGCTTTTAAATAACGAAGACTGTTGTGGCTTACAGGCCGGCATTCCGTATATTGTCACGGTTTCGCACAGAGTTGTCTGCTGCAAGAATGTGCTTTTTCCTCCCCTCACGACATCGTTGATAACTCTATTTGGCCTTCCATTCCTACCATGGAGGCAGATTTCAATAAGTTGAGCAGAATAAAGGCCCTATTATTGAATGAGGAGGTTATGCTCACATCCGCCCGGGAGACATTCATTCTCCAGGTGGCGAGTACCCACAGTGAAATACAGGCCCTTTTGAACACTGACCTCCCCCAACATTTCGGGGAGTTAATTCATCGTATTTTTAACGCATCAAACACTGAGGGTCTGGTGCACTTTTTTAAAGTTGTGGGGTCTGGCCTGGTGTCCACCTTCCAAACTATTTTCGGTGTGATACCGGCGTTCATTCATTTTATTTTTTCCAGCGTCTTTGGTGGATTCCCATTAATCCTCGCCTTAGCGGCTGGTATCTTGCTGTTGGTCTGTTTTCTGCGCAATGGCTGCTCCCAGATGGGCCCTTCTCGATCCCGAACGCCTCCAGCTGCTCCGTGAGCGACTCCTGGACAGTTTCGGTGTTCTGCCATTGGCAACCATCAGTGTGTCATATACCCTTTCTTTTCGCTTTGCGTATTTCACTTGCGTGCAACCTGTGATGTCTTGCATCCGCTGTCCTTTCACCTGGACCATGGATTATTGCCTCTCCAATTCGTCGTTGTCTGTTCCGGATTTTGTTCGGTTGGTGGGTCCCTTGGAGGCCCATGAACAGGACTGTTCCGTTACTGGCTGTATGACGCGTGCTGCTGCACTTGGGATTTTGGCACAATGGGATATCTGGGCGGCTGCTCAGGATCTCCTACAACAGAGCTATATTGAATATCACGCAAGCTGTCCCGCATTGCTTTTGGGTGCTCCGTCCTCTGAGGAACATTCCTGCTCGTTTGATCTGTTGGACTGGATGGCGTCTATGTTTTCTGACACTTCCAATGATGTCCTCCTGGATGCTATAGCGTTTTTCTGCACTTACACGCTACTGGATTGAAAAGACCTGCCTTGCTGGCTCTCATTTGTCCTTGGACACTTTTGTTTTTTGTCCCTCTCCCTCATTGGAACTGCATAGCCTACTGACATTTTTGATCTGCTCGGCCCATTTGACCTCTGTCTTCGTCCTTTGTCTTGGCCGATGGACTGTCCAGGGGAGGATGTCTTGTGGTTTGTGGCTTCCTGGCCTGCCTCGCTAAGTTGTCTTGGGCCTGGCTGCCATAATTCTTTCCTTTGCACACGTTGCTCTGGGCCGTTGTTCTATCGACCTCTGCTCTTGCCAAGTTCTTTTTGCACTGTCTGCGTTTTCTATCTTTCACCTTTTCTCCTGTTCACTTTGGGCTCAAACTGCACAACATGTACAAGGTCGAATAACAACGTTTCCTTGTCTTGCTGATTTAGCCAGTCCCTCACACCTAGACATAACACTAGGTACAGCTGCCATGGAAAAATTAGTGTGCTTTTAATATTGCGGTTGGCCCGCGCTAGAGACACTTGGAGACAACCTTTCCAGGGAGAAGAGCTGTGATTGTCTGCTGATGTAGTTTTGCATCTAGAGACTGAGGTATGGGGGTTCGCTAGTCAAAGCCCAGAGGTCTTCTATTTTTATAATAAACTGGCTTCCAGCACGGGGAGGGTGGTAATGTTAGTTAGACATATATCCACTGCTTTATGAGATGTATGCTGATTATATTATTCATATGTATTATGCTAGTAGTACTGACACGTGTACTGTATCTTAGAGCACGTAAGTTGAAATAAACATTTTAACCTATACAGTGTCTCTTCTTACGCATGTTGTGGACAGGTACGAGTGAGTGACGAAAGAGTGTTCTTGCTTCTGCGAGTCCTGAGATAGAGATACCGTGTTCTGGGTTGTCCAATCATTGGTACATTGGTGCCAATGGGACGCTAAGGCTAGTTGGGTTGGGGTTTTAGGTGCTAAGGGCTATGGTTGGCTCACCACTATATTCCGAGGTTCTATTATCCTGTGCATAGCTCTGTGTGTGCAGAATCCCTATGACACAGTGCGTGCAGTGGCACGCACAGATGACCCTGGTCCCCCTTGGGGGTTGGTGGTGGTGTCCATGGCCCCACGTTGGTCCAGGGTCCCTGTGCTGGTGGTGCTCCTTGTTCTGTCCATGTCGGCAGGGATGGTATTTGTGGTGACAGTCGTTGGAGGGGTGGGTGCAGGGGGTGCAGCTGGTGGTCCTGCTGGTGCTGCAGCTGGTGGTCCTGCTGGTGCTGCATGTTGACTTGCACCGGAGGTGCCAGGTTGGTCTTCTTCGTCTGAGGAGGGCAGAGGCTGTACGACACCAGTGAGCTCTGTATCCTCTTGAGCCTGGGACTGGGACTCCTCAGCGTCTGCTGCTGTGTCCCCATCATCACCTGTTTTTGGGAGACACACACAATGTATGTTATGTTTCTGCAGGCATCAATGGTTGACACACCTGACAGTTGTGACTGTGCCTCTGGGTGCGGGCCTGTACATTGCATTGTCCTAAGTTGTCACAGTCAGGGGTTGATATTGGTGTAGCACATTGTCCTGCATTATTTGGGCATTTCTATGTATTTGTTGGGGTGTGAACATGGTCTGCATTGGTTGTATTTGGTTGACAGCCGGCCCTCCTTCCCACCCAGCCAGTCAGTTCTCCCACCATGGACTGTGCTTGCATTGCAGGGAGTGAAAGTTGTCTTTCAGGATGTCAGTCAGTGGTGTCCTGCTGTTGGTTGTTGCACAGTTGCCAGCAGGGCCTTGTGCTCCCCACAGCAGTAGCCAGTGTCAGCCATCTTGTCAGTTGTTTTCCACTCCCTGTGATGTGAGCATGGCTCAGGGTGGTGTTGATGGGACAGTTGTGGGGGTGAGCTATGTCTGTGACTATGACTCCCATCATGCTATTGCCTCCACCCCACTTCCCAGCATGCCCATACTTCCTTCCTTTTGACTCTGCTTCCCAGTGGGGTGGGCTGCCTGTGCTGACAGGATGGCTGGGAGTGTTGTCCTGGCAGTTGTTGGGCTAAAAGTCCCAAGAGTGTCCCTGTGCTTCACACAACATAACCCAGGGTGGAGGTTCTTTGTGGGATCTTGAGTTAGGATGTGTGGCATTGCATTCTCCCAGGTGGGTTATGTGGAGTATGTGTTGAGGGTGTGTGTGAGGGGAGGTGCTTGTGACTATGGTCAGTGCTGCAAGTCCTCCTTCCCACCCAGCCAGATATCCCACCATGGAACGTGCTTGCATTGCAGGGAGTGGAAGTTGTCTTTCAGGATGTCAGTCAGTGGTGTCCTGCTGTTTGTTGGTGCACAGTTGCCAGCAGGGCCTTGTGCTCCCCACAGCAGTAGCCAGTGTCAGCCATCTTGTCAGTCCTTATCCACTCCCTGTGATGTGAGCATGGTTCAGGGTGGTGTTGATGGGCCAGTTGTGAGGCTGAGCAATATCTGTGCCTACTACTCCCATCATGCTATTGCCTCCACCCCCCTTCCCAGCATGCCCATGCTTCCTTCCTTTTGACTCTGCTTCCCTGTGGGGTGGGCTGCCTGTGCTGACAGGATGGCTGGGAGTGTTGTCCTGGCAGTTGTTTGGCTAAAAGTCCCAAGAGTGTCCCTGTGCTTCACACAACATAACCCAGGGTGGAGGTTCTTTGTGGGATCTTGAGTTAGGATGTGAGGCATTGCATTCTCCAAGGTGGGTTCTGTGGAGTATGTGTTGAGGGGGTGTGTGAGGGGAGGTGCTTGTGACTATGGTCAGTGCTGCAAGTCCTCCTTCCCACCCAGCCAGATATCCCACCATGGAACGTGCTTGCATTGCAGGGAGTGGAAGTTGTCTCTCAGGATGTCAGTCAGTGGTGTCCTGCTGTTGGTTGTTGCACAGTTGCCAGCAGGGCCTTGTGCTCCCCACAGCAGTAGCCAGTGTCAGCCATCTTGTGAGTCCTTTTCCACTCCCTGTGATGTGCGCATGGTTCATGGTGGTGTTGATGGGACAGTTGTGGGGGTGAGCAATATCTGTGACTACGACTCCCATGATGCTATTGGCTACACTGACTTGCCCAGCATACACAGAATTCCTTTCTTTCAGTGGTCTTCACTGTGTGTTGGTGTTGTAGTGGTGGCTACATGTCTGGATGTGTTTGTTAGTTATATTTGTGCCACTGCCTAGCTGTAGTTGTAGTTGTGTTTGTACATGTGATGACACGGTTAAATGTAACTTTGAGATGGCATGTGTTGTGTTTATCTGACTGACATACACATTTTGGGATGATTCTGTTCTGGTTGCTGTGTAATTGCTATGAGTGCATGGTTTGACTCTCCCCTTGACATTGATGTGTGTGTGTATTGTGGCAGAATATTGTGTACATTTGTTGTGTACTCACCAGGCTCTGGGATGTTCTCTAGTCCATAGACGCTCACTGGCGGAAGGATGGCCCGCACCTTCTCCTCCCAGGGCCTGAGGTATACTGGCTTGGCAGGAGGGCCACTGCCGGTGTATTGGCTCAGGAGGTAGTCCTTCTTGAGCAGCTCCCGTACCCTCCTGCGCACGTCATACCACCTGTTCTGGATGTCAGTCTTTGTGCGCAGACATGGTGATTGTGCGTTCACCCTGTTGATGATCCTCTCCCACATCTTGGTTTTCTGGGAGATGGGTGTCTGTTGGACCAGTGTGCCAAACAGCTGTGGCTCTACCCTGAGGATCTCGTCTACCATGACTTCCAATTCACAATCTAGGAACTTGTGATTCTTCTTGGGGGGCATGGTGATGGGTGGTGATGGTGAGTGATGTGTGTGTTGGTGTGCAGGTGAGGGTGTGTGTTTTGCTGGGTGTATGTGAGGTAGCTATTTGTTGGTGTGCTGATGGTGTGTGGCTTGTGTGAGGGATGAGCTGTGGGTGTGTGGTTGCTGTCTGTTGAGTGCTGGCAGTAGAATAGCATTTGCAAAGGATCATGGTTGGGATTTGTGTCCTTTATATGGGTGGAGTTGTGGGTGTGTCTTTGTTCTCTGTCCCCACCCACCCCAGTATTTATTGGCTTTGTAATTGCTTGTTTGGCCTTTTTTTGTGTATTTTTCCTTAGTACTTTCTGTGCATGTTGGAAACGTTCTTGTGACCGAGTCGGACCCTGCAGTTGTCTCGTACGGTCTTCTCCGTTTCGTTCACGCTGTGTTTGTGCAGTTTTCTATGCTGCATACGCGTCGGTCGCAGTGTTTTGTGTTACTTTGGCTCGGTTTTGTATGCGTGTCGGTCGTACGGCTTGTCCTCCGTACGACTCGGTCATGGTTTTCGCGCCTTGCATCGTACTTTGCGGTTTGGAGTTCGCATGTACGTTTCGGTTGGATTTGTTCCGGGTGCGTGTCGGTCGGTTCGATTCGCGTGTTTTTCCGGCCGGATTGCTGTTTTCCGTGCGGCTCGGTCGTTCGGCTTGGGTTCAGTACGTGTCGGTCGGATTTTGCACGCCTTGCATCGTACTTGGCGTGTCGGGAGCCACAGGTACGTGTCGGTCGGAATTAATTCCGGCTCCGAGTCGGTCGGTGCTTTTTCCGGCCCGAATCGGAATCGACCCCTAAGTTGGAACACCCCCTGAATAGTGAGAATACTGCAACATCCTATTTAAAACATATATATATATATATATACATATACATATATATACATATACATATATATATATATATGCTCCAAATTCCAACAAAACACCGAATCAAAGGCAGGCACTCCAGGATGCGAAAAAGAAAAAGGTTAATTCCACAAGGACGCACTGACGCGTTTCGGTCAGAGCCTTTCTCAAAGTGAAAACCACTCCATCTTTGTTTTTTGACATTTAAATAATACACGTCATAATAAACATAAAAGAAATCCATGTACCTCTTGCAACGTATAGTATCATTACATATAAACCCCCAATAACACCTATAAATTACAATTATACAAAACAGCAGAATAAATTAATATTTTTTATCACCATTTAAGTGCATTGCAAACAAATGGGACCTGCTGGCTTATTCTATCTAATTCCAAATACATTAATTTTCATGATTTTGGATAATAATATCAGTTTTTTAATTTTATAATTTTTTTAATTTTTTTAATCATTCCTACAACTGTAGAACATGAATGATAGATCAATTTAAGGAAAGAAGAAGCACTGGTCCCATGAGTGGTGTGGGTGACTCTAAAAGGGGGAAAGAGGGGAAGCAGCAAAATATTTTTTTTCTCTATAATCACTTGCTCCTGGCAACTGCCAGCAACATAGGGATGATAATGGGCCACTGCCCATATTATACATATCCCTGAAAATGCTAATATCCCAAAGTATAGGGCTCATCTATGGTGTAACAATGTAAGAGCGGGGCGTGGCTACGAGCGTCAAGATGGCGGTCGCACCTTAGGTGTGCTCCGGACCCCTCCGTCATCCGCTCTGCCATCCACTGCCATCGGGATCGCCTGACACCTGGCGCCACGTACCTGGCTGCCTGGGGACCTCCGGAACTCCGTTTGGGGCGCTGGGCGCCGACTTGGGTCCGTGTGGGCTGCCCTGGACTCCTGGACCCGCCGCGCGACACCCCTCAAAATGGCGGCCGCTGTCGCGGTGATCCCGGGCCTGTCATTGGCCCGCTGCCCATCGTCGGCGCCGCTTGACTGAGCGAGGGGGCTCCTGTAGTGGCTGGCCGACCCCCCCTGCTGAAGGACCTGGCCGCCCTGAGTTTTCACGTGCCGGGTTGCCGGGGAGAGACAGCAGCGACGTCGGCCGCTGATTGAGCGGTGGAGGATTGGTGGCGCCTGCCGGCCCGCGGCGCCTTTGTCCTGGGCTTGCCTGCCCTTCCGAGGCGGGTCCTGTTCTGCCTCACTGTGACGCGGCTCCGCGGGGTGCCCCTGTGCCCGCCGGCCGCTTGCAGTGATCCTGTCGGACCTGTGGGGGGGGGCCAGAGGACAACGGAGCCTTCTCTGCTGCCCCCGAGGCCTGGCCTGATTTCGCCGGCCCACTGGGGGTGAAAATCTATAGTTCCTCCCTGAGGCCCGGGTCGGCGTGGCCGGCGCCGCGGGGCCCCATTGGCGGTGGGTGTGACTGGAGGCGAGGCCCCCCCCTGCTGCCCCCCGAGGCCCGGACTGACGGCATTGGCGCCGCGGGCCCCATCACTGGCGTGGCCTGCTGCGGCAAGGGTCCCTGGTCGGCCCGGGGCTTGGTTTGGCGGTGCCGGTGCCGTGGGCTTCCGCCTGCTGTGCAACTGTTGGGAGCGGCATTTCATCGTTGCCCCCTCAGGGCCTGGACGGACACCATCAGCGTTGAGGCCCGCTGGGAGTGGAGAGCCTGTGGAATCTGCATGGGAGAGGCCTGAACACGACCTGACCACTCCTGCTGAGCCCGAGGCCTGAGCCGCTGCTGCCGGCGCCGCTGGCTGCCGGTGGGTGGTCTGCGGCAGACGGAGTGCTCCTGCGAACTGCCCTGGAGGTAAGGAGTGGGGGTGCTGAGGCATCCGGGTTGGGGTGAGGATTCGGCTGTCGATCGGGCAGCAGGCGGGATGCGGGGGGCCCCTGGTCAGCACGGCTCCTCCTCCCCCTCCTCCCCCCCCACTCCTGACGTGCCCCCTGTGACTTGTGACGGAGGTGAACCCATCCCGTGAGGTGGTTGTGGCGGCGCGGCCTGCTGGGCCTCCCCTCTCTGGGCCTGGGGTGTGGACGGAATTGCTCGGCCGCCACTTTGGGCGGCGGTGACCCCCTATAGGGCGTCCCTGAACGGAGCATGGTGGTCTGATGGCTCCCTGGGGGCCCCGGCCATAGCTTCGTGTGGCGGCGCTTGTGTGGCCTCCTAATCCTCTCCCTGGGCTTGTCCTGGGTCATTGGTCACTATTGCATTCCTGGGATCACCTGCCCGCGCCGGCCCTTCAGCCCTGGACCCGCACTGACACCTCTATAGATACTCTGTGTTGCCGCCCCGGCAGAGTGCCTGGTGGCCCTGGGGTGGGGGGACTTGTACATGGCCCTGGATCGCGGCCCTGCTCCTTGCTTCTCCCTCTACTTCGGCCGCACATTTCGGGCAGCGGCAGTTTGATCCGCGCCGAGTCTTAACGTCTGCTGCTTGCCCCCGCTGACCCCTGGCCGCCTGTGTTAGCTTGTCAACTTCCCACTGTGGGGTCTATTTGTGGGGACTTTGAGCCCGTGATTTCCTCGGGTCGCCATGGGCAGAACGGACCGGTCGGCGAGGACCCCTGCCACCCAGACAAAAATGGACCGCTTCACCACCTTGGAGGCGGGGGAAATCGGGGGTGTGACTGAACAGGAGGCTCCTCCGGCTGCAGATTTGACCACCATCCTCCAGGCTATCCATGCCTCACAGACCTCGGTGGAGGGCAAGATCGCAGAAGTGCGAGTAGACATGACTCTCATTCGACAGGACCTCCGAAACGCCACTGTTCGGATTAAAGAGACTGAGACCCGTATCTCCACTGTGGAGGATGACGTCCAGCAACTTAAGGGGCAGGTAGCCCGTCTCCAGTCGCACACACAGGAGTTGCACCGTCGGGCGGAGGATGCCGAAAACAGATCCCGACGCAATAACCTCCGCCTGGTGGGCTTTCCGGAGGGAGCGGAGCAGGGCCGCGCGGTGGACTTCCTGGAGAGGTGGCTGCGGTCGTCGATCCCGGAGGGCTCTCTCTCTCCCTGGTTCGCGATTGAGCGGGCCCACCGGTCTTTGGCCCCCAGGCCGGCACCGGGTGCACCTCCTCGACCATTCATAATGCGGGTCCTCAACTTCAAAGACCGTGACGTCATCCTGTCTGAAGCTCGCAAACAACAGCGGCTACGCTACAAAAACGGTGCAATCATGATCTTCCCAGATTACACCCGCGAGGTCCAGGGCCAGCGCCGCTCCTTTGGGGAGGTCAAGCAAAAGCTGAGGGCACTTAACATTCAGTATCGGCTCCTCTTCCTGGCTCGCCTGCGAGTGGTGTTCGCAAACAAGACGCTGTTCTTCGACAACCCGACGGAGGCCTGGGCAGCGGATGAGCGCCCTCTGCGGGCCGACGACCGGGCCCTGGGCTTGGAGGGAGCGGAGGGAGCGGAGAGCGGACCTGGCCGCCTCGCTCCCTTCGCTCCTCAACCTCAGCGTAACCGCTCCCGCAGGCGCCGTGGGCAGAGGAGGGCCCGCTCGGATTCCCCACCGGGCCACTCACGACAGCCAATGTCGCTCTCCGAGGGACCCTTGACCGGGAGGCGCTCTGGCTCCTCCAGCCGTCTGGATGGCGGTGGTGCTTCGCCCGGGCCCTCAGTGATTGACCTCCCAGAATCAGACCTCTCCCGTAGCCCAATACTTCTGAAAGACCCTGCCTGAACTGGTCTCTGCCCGCCGGGCCTGGCTCCGCGGCCGGAGACGGTGCTTTAGCTCTGAACATTTCTTTCTTTCCCGATGGACTCATAAACACACATCCGGACATGAGGAGGGGTCCTCCACGCTTCCCCATTCCCAAGCGTTTTAGTTTGGTTGTTTACTCATTGGTTTATTGTTAGGGCGACAGATGCTTCCGTTCTCGAAGTGTAGGGTGGGGGGTGGGAGAGGTGTTGGGGGGGTGGGACCGTTGTCCCATGTTTCGATTTTACTTTTTTATTTTTTATTTTTAGTTTTGCTGCACCAGTTTTCACACAACACCCTAATCTGCATCTCGAGATACACGCAGACCTCCTTTCAGACACCTTGATGGACCTGCTGATATCCAGCTGGGAAGCCTTATCCCCCGCGGAACCCACAATCACACTGTTATATACACCACTACGCCTGACACACCCCTGCGGGGCACTTCTCTGCATTTCACCAATACTCATATCGTACCCGGACTTGCATCCGGTGGCATACATAGACTTCCCTTTGGACACTACACTACACCCTCACGTGCTCCTTTTTGATGTGGGTCCCCCTTCTGGGACCCAATTGCCATGCCATCCCACCATGCCACCATGCCAGATATACCTCTATTGAGCACTTCTCTAAGCATCTTGTCTTGGAACGTTAATGGCCTCCTGGACCGTTTCAGGCGGATGGCTGCCCTGCGCTACGCGCACCGCCTAGGGGTGGACATATTACTATTGCAAGAGACGCATTTGCTGGGTAACCATTGCCCCTTCCTAGCGCGCTATGGATATGATAGGGCGTGGCACTCGGGGTTCACTCGGGGATCCTGAGGGGTGGCGATCCTGGTGAAGCGCTCTCCCCCCCTTGTCATTGTGCAGACAACCCTTGATGCCCAGGGTACATTTGTGGCCATTAGCGGTAAGTTACATGGGAGCCCCATCAACTTTGTATCGCTCTATTCTCCTCCTTCAATGCTGGCGGCGACATTAGCTAAATCCACAGATCTCCTGGCGTCCTTACCATTGGGCCCCACTTATCTTGGGGGGGATTTCAACGCGGTCTCCTCACCTGACCTTGATACGTCTGGTCCCCCTTCCTCCAGTAGAATTGCTCAGGCTAAGCAATTGAGGACCTGGTCTGAGTCCCTGGGCTTATGTGATGCTTGGCGTACATGGCACCCGCATTCTAAGCAGTTCACACACACTTCGGCAGCGCACCCCACGCAAGCACATATTGATGCCATTTTCGTTCCATCAACAGATTGCCTCACGGTTCAGGACGTCGCCATCCTCCCACGTGGTATCTCGGACCACTCCCCGGTGGTGATTCGCACGGGTCCTCCTCCTGCCTTCATGCGGCAGACATGGAGATTTAATGCCTGGTTTCTCCAAGACAGGGAGTTCCGGAAGGCGGTGGGTCAGGAACTTAAGCAATATTTCCTCTCCAACGACGGAACCGTCTCCTCCCCGAGTGTTCTGTGGGAGGCGGGCAAGGCCACGATTAGGGGGTTCGCTAAGGGCCAGCTCAAACGTCAGCGACAGGCCCAGGCAGAACAAATTACCAGTCGTGAGGCGCAAGCCTTACGCCTCGAGCAGGCCTCTGCTCAGTCTCCAGACGCCCCTGAAGCCAGACTCCTTGCCCGGCTCCGGTCAGAAATCAAGCAGTTGTCGCTGGAGGCGGCCAAACTCCTTTGGCGTTCATCCGTGGCCAGGGTGTATGGTTGGGGCGACAAGAACGGTTCGCTCCTCCATCGCCTTGCCACATACCCTAGGGCAAATCGCATAATTCCAGAGGTCATGGCGCAGGATGGCTTGTTGTGCCGGTCCCCAGACGGGATGGCCCGTGCCTTTGCTTCCTACTATCGGCAACTATACATGGCCAGATCCCCATCCCTTTCACTTGCTGGTATGATGGAAGTCGAGGGTGGCCCCCTCCCCGGCCTCGATCCCATTAGCCAGAAAGACCTTGAGCGCCCCATCACACGCGAGGAGATAGAGGGAGCGATTGCCCTGGTTTCCTCCGGTAAGACGCCGGGCCCAGACGGCTTCCCTCAAGAGTACTACATGCATTATCGGGACAGTCTCACTCCGCATTTGGCGGGGCTGTTTCGGGAGGCTGTTGAAAAGGGCTCCTTTCCGCAGAAGGTGGACCTGGCCACCATCGTGGTTCTTCCCAAGTCTCAACCACCCTCACCACGGTGTGCGGACTACCGTCCCATCTCCCTCATCAACACTGAGATTAAACTGTTCGCCACGATCCTTGCCCAACGACTCAAACCCCATTTGTCCACGCTGGTCCACCCCGACCAATGCGGATTTATGCCCTCATGTGGCACTAGGCATTGTCTTCGTAGACTGCAAGTCGCCCTGGCACACCGTCATCTTCTTACTCCCTATCTCGCGATTCTTCTGGTGGACTTTGAAAAGGCCTTCGATTCGGTGGACTGGGGGTTCTTAGCGGACGTCCTTGCTATGATGGGACTCGGTCCCCGTTTTTGTGCCATGGTTAAAGTTCTTTATGCCTCTCCCCGCGCCCGTGTCTTGGTGAACGGGATTCTGTCGGAGCCCTTCCCGGTTCGTAGAGGAACAAGACAGGGTTGTCCCCTATCCCCACTGCTGTTCGCCTTGGTGATGGAGCCCCTGGCGTCCATGATGCGGTCGTGCGAGAGTATGCGGGGATGGGAGTGGCCCAACACCGAACCAGACAAAATTGCACTCTATGCAGATGACGTCCTCATCTACTTGGCAGATCCCGCCAGGTCAGGCCCCCATTGCCTCCGCATCCTACACCTCTTTGAACGGGCTTCGGGCCTCAGGCTTAACCCGGATAAGTCGGCCTTGGTTCCCCTACACCTGTCCCGCGAATGTTTCGACTGGCAATCCAACATTCCTCTTCGCCGTCAATCCTTCAAATATTTGGGGATATGGATGACCTTGCTGCCTGAGCTCAGCTGGGCCCTCAACGTGGCCCCATTGGTGAAGCGGGTTAAGGCAGACCTCCAGAAGTGGCAGTCATTGCCCCTGAATCCCATGGGGAGGGTCGCCCTATTTAAAATGATGGTGCTCCCCCGTTTCCTCTATGTATTACAAAATACCCCCATCGGCTTTCCCAGAGCCTGGTTCCGTGAACTTGATGGCATAGCCATCAAGTTTTTATGGGGAAAGGTAGGGCCCGGTTGGCACTCAACGTGTGTAGGATCCCCTCATTCGACGGGGGATTGGGGATGACCCACCTCTATTTATATTATTTGGCTGCGCGGCTTCTCTCCATACATGATTGGTTCAATGGGGGTTGGTCGGACCCGGCATACAGGCTCGAGGTCGGAGAGTTGGGTTTCGCCAAGATCCAGGTTTTGCTATATGGGGCCCCTATTCCCTCCCGCTTGCCAGAGGTGACACGCTCTGTGCTGCTGGCCTGGCGAGCTGCACTGCGACATACCAAATGGACACGCACGTTAACCCAATGCACACCCTTGTGGCAAGGGACCTGGCTCAAAGAAGTCAACGCACTACAGGGGTTTAGAGCCTGGGATTTGATAGGCATTTCGCAGCTAGGCGATGTGTGGGTGGGGGATCACATGCGGTCCTTCGATGACCTTCAAAGCAGGTATTCCTTACACCAGTCACAATTCTATAGGTATTTGCAGTTACGCCACGCCCTTCACACCCACCTTGCGACTGTCACGCGCCTTCCCGACCACAGTCCGCCTGAGGCCCAGATAATGTTTGGTGACCTGGGGAGAGGCGGCATCTCCCGCATCTACCGTACACTGATCAACAATGCCCCCACTTCCTTGGACCGACTTCGGGCTCAATGGGAGGGTTGGGTAGGCACCTTAGACGAGGAGGACTGGCGCGACGCCCTTATGGCTTCTAAGAAGGTCACGGCCTCTGCTAGATTGCGCTTAGTGCAATTATATTATTTACATGCTGCATATCTCACCCCAATGCGCCTTCACCGGGCCGGACTTAGCCCAACCTCTGCTTGTGCCAGGTGCGGTCACGACCCCGCAGATTTTTTCCATATGGTATGGGTATGTCCCCGCTTGGAGCGGTTCTGGGAGGAGATTGAGGAGGAACTCACTGAGGTTTTGGGATGGGAGGTCCCCCATGACCCAAGGCACGCGCTCCTGGGTATCACTGATGGGCTGGATGGGTCACGGAATGAAAAACTGTTTTACACTACGGCAATGGTGGTTGCAAAGAGAGACATTGCGGCCTCCTGGAAGCTCTCCGAACCTCCGTGCGTTGGACGCTGGAGGACTGGGGTAGATTGGTGAGCCACGCAGGAGAAAGTTATGTACGAGGCTCGTGGGTGTCCTAGGAAGTACCGTAGGGTTTGGGGGAAATGGTTGGGGGAGGTGGAGTAGTCATAAAGGGAACGTCCAATTTTATACTCCTATGTTTTTGCTATTGTCTGTAAACCTTGTGGTGCTGCTTTCTTTTTCTACGTCCTGGAATTTTATGGTGTTGGACTGTAAGGCTGGTGTTTTTTCTTTCTTTTTTTTCTCTTCATTTTATTAATCAATAAACACAAAAATGTGTTTATCAAAAAAAAAAACAATGTAAGAGCATAACTCTCTGAAATCAGTAGGGGACTAGGGTTGCCCTCATAACAAAAGTTTGGGGATGCATGGAAAGAAGGTACCTAAATAGTTGATGTGTACCATGTATCAGATATCAGGTTAATATGTAACCTACCCTACATGTACTTTTCCTCATCCTTATTAAGCCCAGCCGGTGTCTTGGTATGAAGATCTAAAATGTACCTAGATTCAAGACACCTGAGTTCCCCTATCCTGTTACCTCCCCTCAAATTCGCAGGAATTCTGTCAATTACAAAATACCTAAGTTTGGACACGTCACCATTGTGTTGTTCCAAAAAATGGCGTGCCACAGGGTAGGTGAAATCTGTCTTCCTAATGGCTCTCTGATGTTCCAGGATCTGTTTGTGCACCGGGAACATCGTGCTCCCAACATACATAAGGGAGCAAGGGCATTGTAGCACATATACACAGTGATCAGAGCCACAATTGAAAAAGGTGTTAATTTTCCTTCTCTTCCCATCTGCGGATGAATATTGATGAAAATATATATATAAAGAAAAAAGAGGGGGTGGGACCTTGAGCCCCTTACTAAGTAACCAGTTGTGAAGAGACCTTTAAGCAGGCGAGGCCAAAGAGAGGAGGCGTGGCTAGTTTGGGCCCTCCGGAATCCCCCTCCCCTCAAAAAAGCTAAGGGCCTCATTATGAGTCTGGCAGTCCATGGACAGCCAGACTCGCGGGGGCGCTGCGGTGGCGGTCTGCTGACCGCCCTAATATGACCAGGGTGGTCGGGCCGCCCTGAGACCCCTGCAACCGTCAGGGATCAGAGATCCATGGTGGTGGCGCAGCGGTCTAGAGGCCGCAATATGCTTGGCAGGTCCGCTGCGGTCCCGCCAAGCATATTACATGTTTTCTCACTGCCACGCTTTTCATGGTGGTGCGACCGCCATGAAAAGTGTGGCAGTGAGGAAATAAAAGGGGCCCTACAGGGATCCCTTGTGCCTCTGCGCCATGGGGTGCAAGCAGGGGGGGCGCATGCTGTGCCCCCTGTGTGCATGCGCCCCAGTACCTGCACGGCATGTACTGCGGCAGTCTGTGCCATTCAGGTACTGATTGTGACGTTCCCATGGCGGTGCCTATTTTATAGCCTAAAACAAATAAAAGCAGCAAATAGAAAACAAGCAAA
This sequence comes from Calotriton arnoldi, assembly GCA_963921515.1. Classification (NCBI taxonomy): domain Eukaryota; kingdom Metazoa; phylum Chordata; class Amphibia; order Caudata; family Salamandridae; genus Calotriton; species Calotriton arnoldi. The sequence continues at coordinate 905,139 of CAWUFW010005229.1, read as the reverse complement.
TGTGACTCACAAACCACAAAGCTAATGGTAAGCAATGGATGGAATATATTCTCAGGTAAGCTTTCCGAATGTCCCCAAGATGTCTTTAGCAAACCTTCGACCTGAAAAGGATATTCATCAGAGAGGGGTCACATTTATTCGTCTGGGAGCAAAATGCAGCTCTAGACAGTGTTTTAATATTAGCTCTACACAGCACCAAGCCAGCATAGGTCGCAAGCTATATCCTCTCGAAGGGCTAGGGGGCTTCTGTCCCCCTTGATTGATTATTTTAACAATGGGCAAAGGACTGCTTTTACAATGTAGATTTTCACTTATAATTATTACTAAATACCATAGGGTTTGTGGGCAGTTTTAGTGAGAGTTCCCACAAGTTTTTACAATAGTTCATGGTCTAGTGCCATGAACTCAGGGGAATTACTTGCCTGTAGCAGTAAATCATGTGACTTTACATCAGGACTGCTTATGTGACTGAGAATCAAACATGACAATGTTGTCTAACAAACCATGGATTAGCTCTGTCTGTGTTGCTAGTCTGGTTCTGGTTCTTCCTCCTGCAAGATTTACCATATAATTATCAATTTTGTTTTTTTAAGACACTGTCCATTTGTTTGCGTATTTGGGTATCTATAGTCACTTCAGATGATCCTGGACGAAGGTGGCATGATTTCTGGATCTTGATCCTTGGATCTGCTTTGTGGCTGCATTTTAGTGTCCATGGACTATTTGTAGTATTGGGGACAGGTAGCCATACGGTGGTGAGTCTTCATGAACATAGATTGGAGCCATTGCAGATCATCTCAGCGGTAAAACATACTGCGAAGGGGAGAGAAATCTATGTAGTTGACTCTCTCAAAGCGTGACACCTGGACTTTCATTGTCAAAGTTTGCCCAGTACCATACCTTAGTACTGTACCTGCATGCTGGTCTGCCAGCAAGGGCTGAGATGCAGAAATAACATTTAGATGTTGTTGACTTAGCAAGTGATTGGATACAACTAAGGGGCCGATTACAATGCTGTAGGAAACGGCTCCGACCCTCGGTCGGAGTTGTTCCTACGGCATCGTAATCGTCTGTTCGTATTCTTTTCCGACCGACCCATTTGGATGGAAAGGAATCCGAACCGGATTTCCGAATGGCGGACATTCGGAAAGCCTCCTGTAATCCCAAGGGCGGCTCTTTCCGCCCGAGGGATTACAATGTCGGATTCCGACAGCTTTTCTGTGCCGGCCTTTCCGACACAGAAAGGCTGTCGGAAGTCGACTTTGGGGGCCCCCAGCAGGGCCCCCATGGGTGCACGGCCTCCGGATGGCGGCCGAGGGGGCACCAATGGCGCCTGCCACGGGGTGCAGGGATGAACTACACCTCTTCTCTTTGCAATAAAAGCATGCATTCCGGTCGGAATGCATGCTCCCACTGTACAGAATAGGATTGCGACCGAACAGTGTTCGGTCGCATCCTAATTGCTGGTGTGGGACCGCCGACAGGAGGTCGGTCGGTCCCACAACCGTATCGATGTCGGTCGGACTCAGGTCCGTATGACATCAAAATCGGCCCCTAAGATGATATTGCCTTGCTTGGGAGGCAATCTGAGTGAGTTAAACATGAGATGTTGAAGCCTATGATGATTAAAAAAGGAGGGAGTCACCCCAATGCCAAGCAAAGGGACGGGGTACAAATACGACAAAAACACAAACGTCCCTATATTCGAATATAAAAGAGGACAAATGCCTCACCCTGGACCAAGTGTCTATTCGGATGTATACCTATATAGCATGGATGAAGCTATTATCTTAAAAAAGACAATTGTCTTGCTGAAAATCGAATATCCATCTACACCCCTATATCATATAATATAAAATATGTACCGCACAAGAATTTCTTAACTTAAAATACAATATGTTAAAAAAATGTATTAAGAATAATTTATCACATATTCATACAATAAATCCATTCATATTCCTCCCAATATATGTTACAATCTAGTTTCATTACACATATAGATAAAAACTCTAAAAACAGTCGACGCAGCGTTTCGGTGACACCTCGATATTTTCACCTTCCTCAGGACTACAAAAGTTTTCATCAAATCTAAATAGTAAAAATACATTGTTTAGTCATATATACATACCACAAACTAGTCGTGCTATACATTCCTTATTCCTAACAATGTGCTATGGTGTTTTCAGCCTATCACCCAAGAAGCTTAGATATTTATTCTCCCACATTTGACGTTTCTGTTCTATACATCAACATTCTGTTTCTTGACACTCGGTCCCAAAGGGTTACATATAAAACTGTAGCATGCTTTTATCACACTTTTATTTACTATTGCGCCTTTTTGTTCAAACATTCTTTACACAATTCCCTGCTATTCCAGTCTTCATTAATAGGGAATCTCTAATGAACTATTATTAAAATAATTAATCAGATGCAACAGAATCTCTAAGGTGCCCATGATTATATAATAGTCCACTCATATTCTATTCATATGTATGATTTTTAATATCATTATTTGTTATATCATTATTCTGAGTCCTTTCCTTGCATTATAACCACTCTCAATATAAATAGGCATTGTGAATACAATACTGGATTTGTTTATTACTACTAGTTCCAATTACATAATCTGTGGGGGATAAAACCTCTCGCCACATCAAAAGACCACAATGATAGAGCCTTCAAAATAGAAAATATAAAAAGAGAGCATTCATTGTCTTTATATATCCTCTTATTAATCCACGATTACTTTTTTTTTTAAAACCCCTTGTGCCACATTTATAACGTTTTCTCTATAGTATAAATTATACCGTGATTAAACCTATTCGCATACCTTTCAATTTCAGTACTAAAATCTTTCTTAGTGTCCGTTAGAGCCACCGTGCTATTGGGGATAAGGGAGTTGAAGATAAAAATCGGCACAGATCTCTGTCTGGCTGTTTCTCTGTAAATACGAGACATGATTGGAACATATTACTATGTTTTATAATATTTCACCAATGCATCTTGTTCATCAGGAAAAGGGCTGCTTACCTATTCACATCAACAAATGTACTGTCCCGTGTAGATCACATATATTTTGGGAACAGGCATCGGCGTTTTAACATTGGCGATAACCTACTACGATATTGATGTTCATTTGTTGGCAATAAAAATCTATAAGGAAAAAAAATAAATAAATAAAAAAATCTTTTCTTGAGATTATTCAATGCCTTAATATCGACGTCTACATCTAAAAGCCAATGTTTTATGGGTTAATAACAGCAGCATGAAGCATCCACTGTAGGCTCACAGAGTATTCTGTAGCGCTCCTCAATAATGCCTAATAGGTATTATTGAGGAGCGCTACAGAAACCAGCATAGTAAGTAGCGCCAGTATAGTCGAAACTAATAATTATTATTAAAATGTGAAAATTGGATGGCTGTAGGCTTTTATTTATACTCTGTGAGCCTACAGTGGATGCAATGTAATTCGGTTTCTTTATTTATTTATGTACTTAACTCAGTTCGGCCGTAAGCCGGAGTTAACTACCCCCCACCCTGCCCCTCCCCTGCCCTGCCCCGCCCCACCGCCCCGCAGCACTCCCTCCAGGAGCCGCTACTGATCACTTCTGTATCTACCTGTTGTAACTAAAACAGTCTCCTCTCAGATAGTAGAAATGAATACCAGCATTTTACCTTTTCTGTTGTGAGCTGTGCAGGTGGTTTCATGCATTTCTGCTTTGATTAAGAACTTTGAGCCTGATTACAGGTGCGGCGGTCTTCCGACCGTCGCACTCGCATTGGCGCAGCAGTGGCGGTCTGCTGGATTACGACTTTCACCATCGTACCAGCGGTGGGCCGCCGCCTGCGCAAGGGAACCACCGTTCACTTGCGCTGGCGTGGCAGAGGGCCAATACAATATGCAGAGGGGGACTAGCGCAGTCCCGCCGAGCATATTTTGAGTTCCTCCACCACCTTTTCATGGCGGTGAGCCCGCCATGAAAAGGCTGGTGGTGGAGAAACAAAGGGGGCCCCCGCCGCCATGGGGATGCATGTTGTGCCCCCCTGTCTGCTTGTACCCCAAGTTCCAGCACGGCATGGACTTCACAGTCCATGCCGTGCTGGAACATTTTTGCCATTCCCATTGCAATTCTTTTTCTGGCACTGCTGTGGCAACGGCGAAAAGACTGTCCACCTGCACGAGTTACACTCGTAATCAGGCAGGTGGTCTTTGCGCGGCTTTGGCTTTTGCGCCAAAGTCGTAATCAGTCCCTTTGTCTGCAGCATAGGCTTATTTTATAACTTATGCGGAGGGCAAAGGAGGAGTTGTATAGCCCCTGTAGAGCAAAGTACGACACCATTGTGAGAAATAATCCTACCCTTAGCTGACAATGCCATAAGTTTCATACATAATGCCTGATTACTTCATCAAATGATTAAGGTGATTGTATTATTCGTAAGAGTTAAGGCCAGTGGACATGTATGATTGAGCTAGAACTCATACTGGTAGAATGGAGCTAAAACGCCTACTGCTGGAAGGAAACTCTTTTGGAGAGCAGATGTGAATACAATTTGAGCTGAATAGATGAGAGAAATTCGTTTCAGAGAAGACTGGTGTTTTCATTGCTCCTGCTGTATTTATAAGTTTGAAGCATTTTTAATTCCATGTTCTTCACGCTTATTCTTAACCTCTTCCCATGTCGACATAATCCAGCTTGTTAACATTTGTTCAAATGTAAGGCCCCCTCAGACCAACAGGTCCAGGTCTGCTACACTAATGGCTATATAAAAACAATCTCACGCCGAGTTGAAATCCATCAGTCTGTGCATCACCTTTCCATATCACTGACATATCGGAATCACCAATATCGTGTAACAGAAATATCTTGTCAAAAATATTGTGTACATAACTATCGATTTCCTATCCTTATAATGGTAAGTACAAAAATATTTTTAAAAAACATCGTTTCACACTAATATTATTAAAAAACATACAAAAATATTATTTATTAATATATATATAGTTTAAAGTAGTAAATCTTGAATATTTTAATACATACCATTAATATAATGTTAATTAAATAAATCTCACTAATATTTAATACTACATATATATATACTTATATAAGCACACATACATATATGTATATGCGTGTATGTTTATATATATATATATATATATATATATATATATATACATACACACACACACAGACATATATAGTGTAACAATTATTAAAAATATATATTTTACACCATATAATTTTTTTGTTTAATTTTTAAATCTACTACTATAAAAAGCACATTATATATAATGTATATACATATTATATGAAACAGACAAAATATTAACAATTCGATTCCAAAACATTACATGAATTACCAAACATATGCAATTAAAAAAATGCAAAAACAAAAAAACACATTTACAAAAAATATTATAGAAATTTAAAAAATAATAAAAATAAAAACAAATACTATAAATTAAAATTATAAACAAAAATTAATATAAAATATATTTAATCATTATTAGGAAATGTATTGGAGTCGGGGAATAATAGATATACTATCCCCACTAAAGTTTATGCAACAGTAAAGACATTGTAGAACTTCGGAGGGGTTAAATATATTACTACCACTCCAGTCTGTGAAACAGTAGGGAAAGCATTGGAATTCAGAGGGGTTACGTTTACTATTCCCACTCCAGTCTATGCAACAGCAGGGAAAGCATTTAACTTTGGAGGAGTTACATTTACTATTCCCACTCCCTCCAGTCTATGCAATAGTAGGGAAAGCATTGGACTTTGGAGGGGTTACATTTACTATTCTCACTCCCTCCAGTCTGTGCAACAGTAGGGAAAGTGTTGGACTTTGGAGGGGTTAAATTTACTATTCCCACTCCAGTCTGAGCAACAGTGGGGAAAACGTTGGACTTCGGAGGGGTTAAATTTACTATTCCCACTCCAGTCTGTGCAACAGTAGGAAAAGCGTTAGACTTCTGAGGGGTAAAATGTACTATTCCTACTCCAGTCTGTGCAGCAGTAGGGAAAGGGTTGGACTTAAGAAGGGTTAAAGTTACTATTCCCACTCTTGCCTAACATTACATATTTGAATAACCCTATTAATTTAGAAAAAATATAAAACTCTATATATAAACATTATTACTTAATATAAAATATATATATATATAAAAATAAATAATTATCCAATTTACCAAATTCATAAACAATGTAATTTTCAATTAAAAAATAATGGTTATTTAATTATTAGTTAATTACATTTTCACCCTATAACCCTACAAACCTAGCAACCCATACCTAAAATATAATAAAAATACATAAGTATAACACAATTTACATAATTAATAATCAATTACATAACTAACAATAAGTAATTTTTAATTACTACTTAATTAACTCCCCAACCTACAACCCTACAAATTAGGCATCCCACACCAAAAATATAACTTAACTATAGAATTATTATACAATTTACATAATTAATTTAAATAGTTAATTATACAATAATAAATATTAATGCTTAGTTATTTAACTACCCACCCTATACTCCAACAAAACTAGCAACCTGCAACTAAAATATAACTAAGTCAGTATTAAATAATGTATATAATTAATCATAATTAATAATAAATGCAATAATTGTTAATAAATTATTAATTAATTGATAATTATTGCATAATTAATTTCCCACCCTATACCCCTACAAACGTAGCAACCGGGCACCTAAAATATAGGTATAATATATCAACATTACATAATATACATAATGAATATCAATCACATACTTACTTAAAAAGTATTAATTAATTCATAATGATTTATTACTTAATTAACTTCCCACCTTATCCCCCTCCAAACCAAACAACCCACTACACTATAAATTACTATTAGCAATTAAATTAACAATTCTAAATCACTTGAAATTACAAACTATATTTTCATTTTTTTAAACAATTTAGACAAATACTAACACTCAAAATTAATATATAAACTAAAACACATTAAATTAATTTAAAAAATGTTTTTTTACAACTACATTATTGGAAACAATATTTACAACAATGATATTCTTAAGAACGATATTATTGACCTGAAAAAACGATTTTCATGATGATATTGCTGCATCACGATATTTTGTTTCTGATATTTCTGTCTCCCGATATTTACAACTCAATATTTTGTCCAGACACAACCTTTACATTAGCAGCCATTCAACAAAACCTCCTAAAGTTTGAACTGGGGAATGTCCAATTTGTCTTATTGTTGAGAATTGCAGATTTGGTTATGCAGCGTAGTGTCTACCTGGGAAGAGGTTCTTTCGTGATATATGCATATAGGCACTTATTTTATGCACTTGTTTAGTATAAAACTGGTTTGCTGTACTGTGTCACCTTGTTCTACATTTGTTTGGAATAGAACCAGGCCTCACCCTCTCATAATGCACAGCTAAAGATACCAATGGTGTCAACACACCTAGACATGCCAAACCTGTTGACATTTGAGCATTGGTGTACGATGAATCCAGAGTTCACTGGTGCTAGGGGTCAAGGCAGATCTTTAAGGGTGTGGTCAGGATGTGCTCTTAGGGTGCTGCAAAGACTTCTGAGAAGAAGTTCATCTTCAGCTATTTCTTTGATGCTGGCCAACTATTGAATGGCAAGCCTGGGCTAAGACTGTTGAAGACTTGTGATCACATAACTCTCTTTCGTCTACATCAATGATATTCTGGGTGATCAGTTTAGAGCTGTCTGACCTAAAGTTGCAGCCGAGAGAGAACATTGTGGGAATCAGATTCTGGAGATATGAAGGACTCCGGCCCCAGAGACTTTGAAAAATGTGCTGACTGTTTGTAATGTTATTCTTTGCATCACTGAGAGCCAGTGCAGCTCTTTCAGAATTAGGACAACGTGGGCCTATTTCTTTGGGTTCAGGCACAGCATTATTACTGGATTTTTCATTTACTGCAGCTTCTCAATTTCTTTACTGGAGTCACGATCATAGATTTCATTGCGATTATTTTTCATCTCAGTCTTAAAACAGTCGATAGATCACAGGGGAAGACCCGCCGTTTCTCTGTGTCAAGCACCTGGGGGTTGGGTTGTTGGGCAATCTAACATTTAAAGTCCATGTCTCTTTAAAGATGCTGCCTAATGGCAAAAACAGACTTTTATTCTGACATATCGTTTCTTTGTCAATAACTCTTAAATGTAATGCATACAAAAGCATCCTTCTACAGATAAGCTGTATTATTAATTTTTCTAGATCGGTAAAGAACAACAAAAGAATACAGAAGGGAGCAGGACCAACATAGTAAATATCATAGAATTTGAAATTCATTTTATTCATCCTAACACGCCGTATATGAAGAAGATGGCCCATCTGCTATCAAAAGGTAGAATGTTTTTAGTATTGTGTGGAACTGGTCTAAAAAGGTCTCTGGTGAACGTCATTCATTGGTACTAGTGTGCTACACTACTCCCTGAGATGTGCAGTGTAGGTAGAGTGAGTTGAGTTTTTTGGGTAGAGGAGGTCGAGTTATTTTGGTTTTGGACATAAAGTGAGGGATCCATGCAGACTATTTCTTTCCACCCCCTCTGAAAATAGAGGGACATTTGAAAGGTGATCTCAATTAATGGGGGTCTACAGCACTATTATGAAATGTGATAAGTGGGAGGAGCAACCTGTTCTTAAAATTAAAGAAATTCATTGTATGGAGTGGGAAACCCTAAGAGATCTTATTTACTGTCTCTCTTGTATGTAAAACCCACCAGGTGACCATCTTCGCAAGAAAAAGCATGCAACAAACTGACTTTCTGCTGTCAACATAAGGTTTCCCCTTCTGCATATATTTTCAAAGGTGAGTGCCAAAGATGGGAGCAAAAAAACCTTCCAGACTTGCTGCACAAAATATATTGGGAGACCTATGACAGTGCTTATGGAGTTTCCTGCAGGTTTGGAGTGATTATATTAACACTTTATAATGAAAGGCCAACAATGCACTTGACTTAGCAAATTGTTGTTGTATGGCTTTGCAACAGATGAAATTGAAATCAGTTGTGGAGATTCAGCCTAGGCACATGTTTTTCCAGTTTTCATTAAAGGACGACACATTTTTTTCTCAAGCATTTAGATCTTCCTCTTTGGGTGTGCGCTCCTGAGAAGGCACATGAGGTTCACCTTTTTTATGAAGCCCAGTTCTACATCAAGCATCAGATTATCAGGAACCTGGACCAAGTTCCAGAACTTGACTGTATATCATGTCAAAAAATCAACATTGAAATACGTTTGGTGGAAAGGTGAAAGGAGTGATTCATTTCCTTCTACTAAGGGAGTGCGCCAAGGTTGAATGCTTTCACCAGCTACACAGAAATGTGTATAAATGATTTAGGAGCCAATTTATTTCAAACGAAAGCAGGTGTGATTAACGTAAATGGTTAACCAACTCCTTTGCTGCTTGCGGACAATGCTGTTTTGCTTGCTCACCCAGCATACTCTGTTAAAGCCAGCAGACCAAGGCATTTAGGGCCAGATGTACTAAGAAACCATTTTGCGATTCCCTAATTGCAAATCCTTGCAATTCTCAATTAGGAAATCGCAAAACAGCATGCACGAAAGTGTGTTTCTGTGATTCCCAGTGGGTCACAAATGACCTACCTAATGAATATTAATGAGGTAGGCTGCAATTTGCGACCCATTAGCAATCGCAAAAAATGACAGGGATGGTGGTCAGCGGACCACCATGTCTGTGATTGCTTTTAAATAAAACAATCTTTTTTTTTGTAAAGCAGCCCGTTTTCCTTAAAGGAAAATGGGATGCCTTACAAAAAGAAAATGTTTTTTTTTTCATTTTTTAAAAGCAGGCAGTGGTCTATGGGACCACCGCCTGCTCCTAAAAAACTTTTTCGCATACATTCACAAAGGGCAAGGGGTCCGTTAGGGACTCCTTCCATTTGCGAATGGGTTACCACCAACTTGAAGTTGGTGGTAACTGCGAATGTTTTGCAACCGCATTTCCAGTCGCAAAACATTCCTACATACCAGTGCGACTTGCTATTAGGAAAGGACGCCCTAAACATGCCCCTTCCTAATATCGAATCAAAGAAGCAAAATGCGATTCGGTAACAAGTTCCAGAGTCGCATTTTGCCTTTTGTACATGCCAAAAAAGCATTTTAACGGCCATCGGGCCATTTGCGAGCAGTAAAATGCTTCATACATCTGGCCCCTGGTGCTTACAGAGCACAGGAAATCTGGCTGCTAATTTGAAAGAAACCATGGCTCTAGATTCTCTTATGTACTCTGTGACCCGTTAAGCCTCCTATCTGCGCATCATCAGTGTTTGACAGAAAGCAAAGGGACCATCTGAAAGTCATGACATCAACAAAAGTGCCTCAGCGGATTGCTGGTCAGCTGGATTCCTGGTTAGTGGGCTATCAGTTGTTTTTGATTTGTTGTTTGTTATGACCAGACAACGAGTTTGTGTTATAGCCACTTTTCTTTCACTACTTTTGGTTGAGGTTTTCTTCTTTCACTGGGACACATCGCACTTACAGAGTTAGTTTAATGACACTGATTAACGAATGTCAATTTTTGATAAAAAAATCTTTCTCTTGAAAGAAATACCTAACTCTGTTTCCGACCCTAACCTTAAATTAATTAAAATTAAAATAAATGTTTTCAAATAATGAATCCAATTTCTAACATTAATTAATGTACATTCAATAAAGGTTAAATAAACTATGTGCCCAGTAATTAAATTCATTTTCATGATGCTAAATTTTATGGCTTTAAAAATGTTAAGTTTAAAGAAAACAAACTAAAACAGTGCCCTAACTCTTAAATAACTGAAAGTAAATACATTCAAAAACAATCAAATTAACTCTTACCCCTAAACCTTGACGTTTATTTAAATGCTATTCTACAGCCCTAAATTGGTGTAGAGGCATTCTCTGTAATTGTAGCATTGATGTAGATGTGAAATGTAGTGCTGCGAGTTGGCAGATTTGCTGTGGCGGAGGATCCATTTCTCCTCCTGCCACAACTAATCCTTCCCTTCCCAGCCCACCACTACTCACCAAAGACCTTTCTTTCTACACCCGCCCAGAATAGAAGCCCCTACTCCCATTTACCACCTGCTTTGAACACATGATGAATGGGAGCTTTAAACTAAACATAAATGCGAATGCCTAGACACCTATGGGTAGTAGTGCGCTATACAAATTGTTATAACATAACATAACATGCAGTTTTACGCCTGATAAATCCGGATCCGCACAATTATTCCCCATTCCGTGAGGTTAACTCATAATATGAGTAGAGATGTGGCAATATTCATGTCTGAATGGAAATTATGGCCACCAGCAATCTTCTCACATGTTTACTCACAGGCGGGTCTTCTTTCTCTCTACCCCACTACTAAATGACTTTTATACAGCGTACAGTGAAACAGTTACGCATACCTCTCCCCATTCTTGCCTGTGACTTTACCTCCACCACTTTCAGGGGGGCAACTGTGGATGTTATTTTTCTGCTTTTAAATGTAATTTTACCTTGTCCTTTTACAATAAAAATAACAAAGCAAGCAGTTTTACCATTAAACCTATAATGTACACTAATTACGACTCAGAATCACAGACATACTTTACTCTTGCCGCAGTACTCTAAATACATTCTGGTATTTAAGACGGGAGACAAATGGCGCTGAGTGACAATATCACACTTGCCTGATGTCGCAAAATACAGCCATCGCAGGGCTTAAAATTGCGCCGATTTGAAATGTCAGCGGGACGTATTTATAAAGTATAAATGACAAGTCTGAGTGGTTCTAATACAATAAACAAATACATTACCTTGGGTTGTTCTGACCCAACTAAAATCCTCAGGAGAGAATTCGCCTCATTTGTTCGTCCCCTGTCGCACATTCATTTTGAATTACTTCGGTTCAGTTTGCAAAAGAATCAAATGTTTGGCGCTAGATTTAAGCAAATAAATTCCCTCCCATTGCTTCGAAAGGCACAGTAAACTCCCATCTGCATGTTACAATATTAGCAGCAGTTTTCCAGACTCCGTTGCTCGGCATTAGACAGTGTCTTTGAGCACACAACAAACACTAGAAGAAAATAAGCTTCAAAGGCCTCTGTAGGGCTCACTCCCCATGTGCACCCCATAAAGGCTACCCTGAGGATGACACAGCGCCCCCTACACTCCTAGTTCCAACACCACGGGGAAGTGAAGCAAGTCTCGAGAGATGACAGAGGGGTCCAGGGTGATGAATGCCACCAAGCAGTTCAACAGTACCAGCAGTGTCCTTGGTCCACCACACAGGGAATGGTTGTCGCAACAGGAAGGCGTGTAGCTTGTGTGCTGTGGGGTGGACTGAATTCAAAGTGTCGGAGATCTACAACTGCCTATGCCAGAACCTTGCGGAGATATCGTAAGCCAGCAATGACTAGATAGTTAGTAGGTGCCTCAGGATGCAGAGTTGGTATGTATACACCACTCTCTGGTGCAGTGACGTACACCCCACCGCAAGCCTGACAACAAAATCATATGTATCTAAGTACGTTTTTCCCGCAGTAAATCAGCAAAACTCATACAAATACAGAAAATGTCCTTAAATGCTTCGGGCAAATTTAGGTCCTGGATGTTCAGGGAAATAGAAGTTGCAAAACTACTTTTTGTATTTTTCCTGTGTATTTTTTCATCATGCAGTATCTTTTGTAGCCCTTGTGCTTCCAGTGCAGTAAAGACTGTTGGGGATGTGATGTAGCAATGAGAGATCTCACAGGCGGGTAAAGTGACATCGCACAGTGTGCTCATGTCTGCATCTCAATGACTCCCTATACATTTCTAGTACATCATTTCCTTTCTTCACCTGCAGGCGAGGCCAGTTCAAAAGTTCGAGTATGGGAACACATTACAGCCTTTGTGGCAATAACAATAAAATGATGCAGACATTCAAGATGAAATATATGAGCGAGCGAGAAAGTGGTCGATATGGCTCCCCATCATAAAACCTTTGCAATAACTCATTTATAGACAATGGCGCAGTTCAGAAATAGCAACTGTGTGCTCGGCCCTGCTGACTGCAGAAGGCACCATCATAAGCAATATTGCTCTGAGCTTGACAAAACGTCACTCAAAGCCCAGCTGGCTAGTTTCTGTGTTTCTGCTCGTTTTTTCTCCTGAAATATGGAGAAAAACATCACAATGGTGGGCAGAAACCCTAAAAAAATCTCAGCCACTGGTAATTATTCTAGGCCGCATTCCAGCCCGTTATGTGTATGCCTGTCTTTGTCACTCCTGACAAGAGGTAACCATTTGCAAAGCAGCGTTGGCCCGCCAGAAGTACTAGGCCGTCCCTTCCCTCATGAACAGGGGCACAGGCCACCACAGATTTAAGCCTTGGTGCTGGGCCTCATTAGTGAGGTGTGGCTTGATTGAGTCCTGTGGCACACGAGGGACAGGGCCCAAGTCTGAGGCCACCTGTAGCAATTAAGATGTCACATTAAAAAAAATAAAGTGATAGATGGAAACCTTTAATTAATCCCAGTCCATCATTTTAGTGCCCAATGTGTCATTCTAGCCAGTGGGCATTCGTACGCAAATCGGCCTTGGTCAAGAGCCAATAAGAACAGCCCTACCGAAATTGCATAACACTTTTAAAATATAGAACCAGGAAGCCATGTGTGCTCCCGTCAGAATATTTTTCGTGTGAAAGAATTTGCACCTTGAAGACAGTCCTGCAGGGGAGTCAATGTCTGTTTGATACAGTTGATTAACGCTAGCAGTAAATCAGCAATGACTGACTGCACGGCACACAATGCTTGTCATGTTGTGTATGTCTTTAAAATGCACAGTTGGCAAAACAATTAAAACCCATAGGGGCAAAAAAGTGTTTTACATCATCCAACTTACCTCAAAATGAATGAACGCTAAGGAGTTGACCTGCCTCTTTAACAGCCCCGGACTCGTTTGTATTTTCTGCAGCCTGACAGTTTCATTCTGTGGAGGACCTTAAAGCCTTACATATTTACCACGACCTTCATGCACTCCAGTTTAAGGCAACCTCTTCCCTCAGCTACATACTGGTAGCAAAAGAGGGGACTATCAAAGAGCGGCCGTATTGGCACATGCATGAGGAATTTGTTTTATCAAGTGTACACCTTATTGATGTAGGATGTAGTTGGCATAAGTTGCCTGACAGCGCATGCAGCAATGCCTTACTTTTGAAGTAGAATGGAGAGCAATACTCAATAGAGTAAGGATAAAATAATCTATATGATGTATAGCCCTTCATGTTACAGTTTTTGTAACCTCTCATCCCTAAATAACAGGCGGTAATATTACCCAATATAATTATACTCTATTAACCTCAAAAGATTGATAGGTTGAGTTGCCCTTGCCAATATGTGTACTCATGATTTGGAAGTCAATGCAGAAGATGTGAGCATCAAACTTTAAATTCAGCAAGCCATCATCCGGCCATCTCCCTCCAGTATACATGTTTTCAGCCACTGTGCTGTTTCATATGAAATTCAAAAATACACCGGAGTGGCTGTACAACAATAATGGGCCTAATTTACGAACATCAGAAGTTATGGAGTATTACTGCCTGGCATTCCAAATACAATGGGTTGCAAAATGGGCAGCGGAATTACACCTTGCGGATACGGCGGAATGTGGTCCCCCGTACTCACTGGACAAGCTTCTTTTTATCTTCCACCCCTGCACTAGGTCACACACTTCTATCCCTCTACTTGTGCAAGTAGCCCAGAAATGCTTCCGTAGAGCCTTACACCTGACAAGACATGTCATACCATATGAGCCAACACTCCCATTATTGGGAATGCTGAAAGAGGGAATGCAGGGTTCGGGCGGCTGACCTCATGGACTGGCACAATGCTGGCATATGCACATTAGGAGATTTATACGAGGGAGGTGCATTACGGCCCTTTCTCTCTTTGATTGAAGAAGACAGTGTCCAACCTGGGCAGTTCCTGAGTCATGCCACTTGAATAGCTATGCTAGGGCGTCATTGGGGTAATATGTCACAAGAGCTCCCGACACATCTCCTGCTGCAGTACATACATGTGATGGGCATGTGGCGGCACCTTATTAAACGGTTCGCAGAGTCAATTCGTGAACATACCATGATTGATTTAACACCACTACGTAATAAATGGGAGGCAGACTTGCATGGACTTGTACACCTAAACAATGGGCCACACTTTTGGAGAGCCCTAAAAATATCCCCAGAAACGGAAGGTTTAGGCTGATCCAACTCTCCATAATCCACAGAGCGTATTTAACCTCAGATAAAATTAATAGGTATTTTAACAGAGTAGATGCTTGTTGCCCACGCTGCAAATTGGTAAACGCTGATCTTCTGCATATGCTGTGGTCATGCCCCAGGTTGCAGGAATACTGGCATGGTGTGATTCAATTGCTGCTCACAAGCACGGATAGGGAGTTGATGGAGCAAGGTAAATAAGAAATTTTTGAACCCCCTAATATTAATGTTAATAATTAACGTTATTAATTATTTTGACAACTAATCAACATTTTACGTCTTCTTATAGACATTTTTTTTTGGTAACTTGCAATTTATGTGCAAACTAACATACTTACAATTGTAAAAGTGGAATAATATTAATATAATGATTTGCGTACTAATTAGAATAATACTGCATGATTTGTGCTATGTAGTAAATTGTATTGTGGCAAAAAGAATGCGGATGGTAAGTAAACATAGCTTTACATGTCGCTTTTGCTAGGTAACACCTAAATGGGGTACGTAGAATGATGGGTGGGAAACGAAAAGGCTTATTTTCTTTATTCTTAACTGTTATTGTGTTTGTTTTCATGATAGTTCGTTCGGGCCTGCTAGGCCGTGCTGTAAAAATGGCTGCCGAGGCAGATGGGCTTAATGCGCAAGTGCAAAATGGCTTCCAAGCGGAAGAAAAGCTGCAGAAACATATCACGTGATTGCTTGTAGAGCCCAGAATTAAAAGGATCAAGGTCAGCATGACCTGTCACCAAAACGTGTGCCAAGAAGGACTCAGCGAGAATGTATGAGAACCAAAGATGCAGCTGTGAATTAACAATGAACTGTTTTGAATAAAGTTACAAAAGAAGATACATATGAGGAGCTGTCAATCGGATTGGTAATATCCTAAAACCGTGTGAAAGGACAAAATTATAAACATTTTTGGAACTGGTTTGAGCAAGGAGGGCAATGAGGAGATGCTTGCCACCTCTCCAATGGACCAATTAGCGTGAATCTCGCCCCCAAAGATTGAAACATTTCTGTTTAGTAAGCTAGTATTAGGGTATAAGAGGACCTACTCTTAAGTAGGAGGAGCGCTATTCATACATAATTTTTTGAGCACTGGACGCTGAAGAGCTGCTGCTATTTTCCATAGGCCATTATTTTAATATAATTAATCTTTTTACTTTAAATCTGACTGGGAAGGAACGAGAACGTTGCGGGAAACCTGTATAGGTGGTCCGTCGAGGAGGTCTGTTTAGCGGGACAGACAGTCAGTTTTTGGAAGTTCTATGCTGTGATCTGCAATTTATCTGCTGTGACGAACTTTATTTTTCATCTAAAAGGGTATGCATACATTCTTTGTATTAAACTGATTAATAAAATTGAAACTTATTCATGCATTTTAAACAAGTAGATAAACTTTATTATAATTAAAACTACGAGTCTGTGGTTCTTTAGCTCAATCATAAATACAAATGTTTTAATAGGTTTAGAGTGATTGAGCTGTTCTTAATCACCATCAACTTATTCTCACTAGTTGGTCCATCGACCAAAGAGCGGAATACCTTGATGTCTTAGAAACCGACAGGATTAAAAATCAATTATGTATGTTTGAGAAAACTATCTTGTCGACTATAAAAAGGTATCCCGTTTTCTTCCAGCAGTCATAACTTTTTCTCCTAGGTGAAAGTGGATGGGATCCAGGGAATATTTGAGTGAGTGAATGTTTATGCGGTGTTATGGGCCCCACCGTCATATTGGTATAGTTGTTAAAAGAGTGTTTCAACCTGGATGTCATGTCCAAAGGAGAAGAAATTATATTAGTCGCGCTGGATCAGATTTCTTGGTAGCAGAGTTATGGTTACTATAGATTAGTTTGGTGATTATTGATTATTGATTATTTCATGTCTAACACTTCATGTCGAGTTGTATTATGTTATATGTAAGTCGAAAATTTTGAAGCTTCCGGGAAGTAGGAAGTTGACAGATGTGGCAAGAGAAGTCACATGGAATGGTGCATTGTTTGGTTTTCAAATTGATGATAACACAGGCTGTGTTATGATAGGGACATTTTCTGTATGAAACGTGTATGAATGAAATAGCAATTGGTTTTCTTGTGAAACTCTGGCCTTAATTCTCAGGAGCAGTATAGTCTCCACATGTGTCTTATCCCCAGAGAAACGGGTTTACCCCTTGCTTGAAAGAAGGGTAAGGTAGAGGGAAGTGCTACACTTATCGAACGAAACTGTATTCTTGCAAAATAGAGTAAACTATCACTTTGTTTAGCGAAAACAAACAATGGAAATGTGTTTTTGATGTCGTAACTAACCAGAAACAGTCGAGAACAAATTGCAGATAAATTTTGTAAAGGAGGGGTCAGGAGCAGAACTGATGTTGACAAAAGACCGCTCTGGGATTGGCCAGTGCGATAGAAACACGGAAAACGCCCTGATTGGTGCGTTAGTGTGAGACGCGCTGGGATAGGTCTGAAAAGCAGGGACGTAGAAGCTTCGGATTGGTGCGTTGGTGTGAGACGCGCTGGGATAGGTCCGAATAGCACATAGAGATCAGAGCAGAGTTACGAGCTTGCAGAAGGGAAAGAAATCGTGGAATATGGCTTATTATGAATATGGTAGAGAGAAACCGTCATGGATGGCAAAAATTAAGAACTTCTTTAAGAAAGACAAAAAGGTAGTTACTAGAGAGGGACAGGTAATTCCTCCGCCGAAAACACCAGCTTCGCATATGATGCTGAAATACGGTTATCATACTTGCATTTGGTTAGAAAATTGGACAAAATATACTCAAAATGATGGAGTATTGGCTTTTCCAGAGAATGGTTCGTTTAGCATAGCTGTACTTCGAAATTTGAGAGAGAAAATGACGAAGTTTGAGCCAAAACCTAGACCGACACAATTTGAAGCGTTAGGTGAATGGGAAGACGAGATGTATGAACGAGAAAGATACAGAGGTGCAAAGAATCATAGTTTTGTTCCTGGAAGGTTGTGGGGAGTGAATCATGAGGACAGAATGAAGCGTTGGAGATATGCTAATATGACAGAAGGTTTGTTTCCAGCTTTTACAGTTGAAGTGGGTACAAGAAAGAAATGTACAGAGAAAAAGAAACATACAGTTACAGAAAGGTACGGGTATGGAGGTAGCGAGACAGAGTATGAGTTGCTGGAAGATATTTTAAACAGAAACCCACCTCCATATCAACAGAATTCTGCGGTGGTGACACCCAATGCACCGCCAATGGAAACTGGGAGGAATAAAAGTCCAGAACGTAGATACGAGATAAATAGGTCAAATGAACAGCTAAAAACCCCACAAAGTGAAAAATGTAACAGTGACAATGCAGCGGAGTTAGCAAAAACTACAAAAGAATTGACTGAGAAAATAAGAGAGTTAACAATGAACATGGAAGCTGTGACTGTGCCAGTGACAATAGGACCAGTAATACCAGTTTTTGAGAACCAGAAAATAGATGAACATTCCTTAGTTATTCCCATGAACTCAAATTTGCAGAAAATGAGAGAAGGGATGGAACTAGAAACTGAAGGGGCAAGAAATTTGGTCAGTTCATATAGACCGAGCCCACCTACTAACCTGACAATAAATGAGAGTGAGATAAGGAGGATTCCTATGGGAACCGAGTCTGCATCAGAAACACCAGAGAGGAACAGAAATTGGATAGAAATAAATAGTACACCTGTAGGTCCAACTCCAGACGAATTAAGTGAATGGATGAGAAACTTACAAAAGAAAGAGACAGAACCGAAACCATTAGATGTAATTAGGCTAAAGATAGATATGGAAAAGTTCATTTTAGGGACCATTGGTACAGAAAAATTGAAGACATATCAGGATGACGAGATAATGTTCTTGTGCAAAAGCATTACTTGGAGAGCTAGAAATTTACATGACAAACTGGAAGAGACAGCGAATGAACTAGGAGTAGAATTTGTA
The DNA here is from genome assembly GCA_963921515.1 of Calotriton arnoldi. Lineage (NCBI taxonomy): Eukaryota > Metazoa > Chordata > Amphibia > Caudata > Salamandridae > Calotriton > Calotriton arnoldi. The sequence continues at coordinate 885,902 of CAWUFW010005229.1, read as the reverse complement.
AAAGTCAGGAGTTTGCAGAAACCGTATAGGGTAGATTTTTGTGAGAAAGATATAGAAAATCTGAACACATCAGGACGGTTAACCCAGATAAAAGAACTGATTGTTTTGCTGAGAAAGTGGGGTGATGTGGACAGATGGAGAAGCAGGTGGACTAAAAGGAATGAGAGAACAACTGACAAAGCGTCTTTGGCTTTTGCGGTGACAGACAAGGAATCGGTTGTAAGGAGTATCCGATGAGAGAAACCCCAGGAGGTAGTTATGTACATGTCCCCTGGTCCAGACAAGACATACTGTCTTTTACAAATGACTTTCCAAAATTGAGAGAAAACCTGTAGAATGGTACAGACAAGTGGAAAGGTTTGTCAAAGTTTCGAAGGTGTTGTGGGTAGATTTGGATGGATTATTTGACATTGTGGTACCAGCCGATTTATGGACAGAATGTAAAATTACCATTGATTGGCCAACTGTAGAATACCCCAGAGACACAAAAACAGGAGCGCCAGGACCAGAGGTGATGAGGAAATACGATCAAGTTATTCCCTTTTTGAAAAACAAAATTCCACCCAAAGAAACTGATTGGGTAAAAATTGACAGAACTACACAGGAGAGTAAGGAATCTGTACATGCCTACTATGAGAGGCTACTTTTGGTTTTCAAACAGTATACTGGTTATGAGACTCTGAATGAGAAGGCCATGAGTCATTTTGTATATAGATTTGTTTATGGGCTGAAACCAGAAATAAGCGAAATGATTAAACAGCATATGATATGCTGGCAGAACAGTACAGTGGACGAAGTGTTGAGGTATGCTAAGTATTGTAGTGATGACATTGAGTGTAGACAGCGTAAATTAAAGGAGAAAGCAATGTGGGCACAAGTGAAAGTTGCAGAAAAACAAGAAGCTCAACTGAATAATCAGGTTAATGAGACAGGACAAACCAAATCCAAACCGAATATAGGTAAAGGCAAAGGCCAAATGAGTATAGAAGAAGCAAAGAAAAAGTGGCCATGTCACAACTGCGGAAAGTTAGGGCATTGGAGAAACGAGTGTAAATTTCCTGCAAAAGCTAATGCAGAAAATCAATCATTAAATCCATAGGTGCAGAGTGAGGTGAGTTACCAACAGCTGCAGCAACCGCAGGTAGTTACTCAGCAGAGTCAGGTGCCACAACCACCACTTCCCAAGAGTGTAAACCCACAGAGATACAGTGCAGAGACAGGATTCTACGGAGGAGAGCAGGTAACACAATTGCCGCGCGCAGCTGCGATATCGCAGTATTGGTTACGACAGGATGGGAATGAATCGGATGAAAGTTTATGACGGTGCCTAGGAGAGGAGGAAGCGTGCGTGCTTGGCGCAACTCTAGAGGTAGATCAGGCAGGTCCATTTGTGGATGGAGAAGTGAATGGTGCAAATGTAACATTCCTTGTGGACACTGGAGCTACCCGTTCTACTGTTAGATCAGTGGAAATACCAAACCTTCCTCTCTCAGGTGAATATATCCAAGTCGTTGGTGTCTCAAACCAGCAAATTAAGGCGCCTCTTACCAAATTAGTAGAGGTAAAAGTTGGACCATTCAGAGAAATGCACCGATTTGTGGTGTGTGATTGCAGTCCTGTAAATTTACTTGGACGCGATCTGCTTTGCAAAATGAATTGCACCATCTATTGTACTCCGGATGGGATTGCATTTCAGACACCAGATGAAGATGTACTATATAAAATGACAATGGCAGACTTAGAGTCAGGAGTGAATGACTTGTTTCCTGTGTTCGATGTAGAGAAAATCCCAATTGAGTTAAAAGAAACAGTAAAACAGGAGGTGTGGGATTTTACAGGTGAAGATATTGGGTTAATGAGAGGAGTAGACCCTGTTAAAATTTCTGTTAGAGAGGGAACGAATTACCCAAATACTCCACAATATAAATTGACGCCAGAAATCATTGAAGGAATAACACCCGTAATAAATAAAATGATTGAACAAGGAATTTTAAAAGAAATAATGAGCAGTCCATGTAATTCGCCTATAATGGGACTGAAAAAGCCAAATGGAACATATAGGATAGTGCAGGACTTACGAAAGGTTAATAAAATCGTTGTTCCTTGTTGTCCAATTGTACCAAACCCTGCTGTAATACTGTATCAGATTCCACGTGAAGCAGAAAGGTACACCGTCATTGATTTGTGCCATGCATTTTTCTCTATCCCATTACATCCAGATAGCCAGCCATTATTTGCGTTCAGGTTCGGAGAGCGTATTTTGGCATGGTGCCGAATTCCTCAGGGGTATACAGAAAGCCCCTCGATCTTTAATCAGATCTTAAAGAAATCGTTGAAAGATTTAAAAATGCCCGAAAAATCTGTGATGGTTCAGTATATTGATGACCTGTTAGTGGCATCAAAAACCAGAGAAGCATGTGTTACTGACACAATTGCTTTGCTGAACCATTTAGCAGGAGGAGGACATAAGGTGTCCCCAACAAAATTACAGTTTTGTCAACAGGAAGTTCAATACCTAGGTCATAAAATTGAAAAGGGAGTGCGAAAGGTAACAACTGAGAGAATAAAAATTATTCGAGGAATGAGAGCTCCAATGACACAAAGAGAGGTAAGAATGTTCCTGGGAATGGTTGGATATTGTCGACAGTGGATAAGTGGATTTTCACTAATTGCGAAACCATTACAGCGATTGACAAAGAAGGATGTTAAAGATCCATTTGAATTGAATGATGAAGAAATGAAAGCATTCAAAGAACTAAAAGCGAGACTGTGTGAAGCACCGGCACTGGGAATGCCTGACTATGAAAAAGGTTTTGAGCTGTACTGTAGTGAGAGAGATGGGTGCGCACTTTCAGTTTTAGTGCAAAGACATGGAATTATGAAAAGACCTATTGCATATTTTTCAGCTGTTTTAGACCCGGTAGCAAAAGCGTTGCCTGGATGTCTGAAAGCAGTAGCTGCTACTTATGTGAGTCTGGAGCAAAGTGAAGGTATTGTGATGGGATACCCACTGAGAGTATATGTTGCACATTCAGTCGAAATTCTCTTGACAAGAACCAAAACTCAATACATGACACATACTGGCCCATGCATCAAGCAAAATACCCCTCGCTAAATTAGCGAGTCGTTAAAATAGGCCGTTAGCGAGCGCAAAACCCGCAATTGCAATGCATCAACCCCAATAGCGAAAAAACTACCTATTCGCAAAAAATGCCCCCGCTAATTTACCGATTCGCACATTTGCGAATCGCAAAGAGCGAATACATCAATTGCGCATGCAAATAGCGAGTCGCTATTAAAGAATCGCAAAGGCATGCATCAAAAGTCGCTATTAACGAATATCCCCAAATTCGCTATTTAGCATGAGCAGAATAAGGGGAATCTCAAACAGGAGGTAAATCTGATGAAACAGACAAAAAAAAAAAAAAACCCACAGGTGTAAACTATCTGAAACCCTTCAAAATGGCACTGGAGACCCCGTAAGGTTTCCAAAATGGCAGCCCTCTACGTGCTTGCAAGGAGGATGAGACTGAATGCAGCAGCACAGCGCAGGAGGAGGATCCAGGAGAGGGTATTCAGAGTGCGCATTACATTGCTTGGCCAAAATGAGGAGGAAGTACATGACAAGTATCGTCTGGATCGTGCCATGATAATGTGCCTAATTGCTGACCTGGAACCACTACTGCAGCACCAGACCCGTAGGACAAATGCCATTCCTGTGCACGTCCAAGTCCTATGCAGCCTGCACCTACTGGCGTCCGGTAGTTTCCAGGGGGTCGTAGCGGTAGCCGGAGGCATCTCACAAAGCGCACTTTCACGCTTCTTCCGTCGATTCATTGATGCCATGCTGACAATGATACATACCCACATCACCTTCCCCACAACCCCACAGCAGTTGAACCAGACCAAACTGGAGTTCTACCAGTTGCCACAATTCCCCCATGTCATAGGATGCATTGACTGCACACATGTCCCCATCTGTCCCCCCTCAGCCAACGAGTACATCTTTCGCAACCGGAAGTCCTATCACTCTATCAACGTACAGGTCGTGTGCAATGCCAAGCACATAATTACGGACATAGTGGCACAATTTCCGGGGAGCACACACGACTCATATATATTCCGGCACAGTGGCATCCACAGGCGTCTGCTCAACGGTGAATTTGGAGAGGGACACCTACTCGGTACATACAAATTCCTATTTTTTACATCATTATCCCATATGTATTTGCATAACTGCGGCTAATCCTTTGCTTCCCACCCTGTAGGTGACAGCGCATTCGCCTTGCGGGAATATATCCTGACACCCTACCTCAACCCAGCAACACCACAGGAACGGCGCTACAACGCGGCACATATCAGCACAAGAAATGTGGTCGAGAGAACATTTGGGATCCTGAAAAGTCGCTTCCGGATCCTACATAAGACCGGTGGCGCATTGTAATATGACCCCGTGACCTGCTGCAGGATTGTAGCAGTATGTGCCATGCTGCACAACATTGCAACCAGAAGGGGGATCCCCATTGTGATGAACGGAAATGCCAACGATCGGGACAACCAACCACCCGCACAACACCGACAGTCACACGTGCCAAACACAGCTGAGGGTCAGAGGAGGCGGACATACATCACACAACATCACTTCTGAGGCTGGTAAGAATGAGCCATCACAAAATGTCTTTGGATGCTAATGTTTTATTCACATAGGCACAGGTCAAAGTAAATATTCATGTATCTGAAACATAACGGTGATTGCATAGGTTGATGAAATGAAAAGTAATCGTTAACAGCACGGGAGTGCAATCCCAATATCAAAGTGGAACATGGTTACCCCACCATGGACAAAGAGGCAAGAATGCATGTCTAGCGCCTCTTGCCACGTACCCCCAGCCTCCTGTCGCCTGGCTCCTCGACATCACCCTGATGTGTGCCTGTGGCTGTTGAGCTGCGCAAACTGCGCCTCCTGCTAGTGGGCTCCGGCACGGACACGCTACTCATGCTCGATGCCTCCTCACTACCCTCCTCCCCCTCCAAGTTGCTGGCACTCACTGTCCCAGTCTGTAGATGTTCCACAGCAGTGGTCACTTGGCCTAAGGCCTTAGCAACATCCCCGCAGAAATGTCCTAGGTCAATCTGCAGTGACACGGAGCGTCGTGACAAGACAGCAGTGCTGTTGCAGAGCTTGGTGATGGCCCTAGTATTCGCAGTGAGACGAAGCAAGCCCTGCCGATGCCTCCTGCGCTTAGTGCGTTGTCCTGCTATGACGGCACGGGTGAGCTCCTGTAGGCTCTTGTTCATTTCCTGATTCCCCTCTGCAACAACTGTGGTTAGGTGACGCACACAGTCTGACATCGTGCTCATGTTTTTGGCAAGCTTGGAGATATACAGATTGATTGTGCCCATATGTCTCCCCTGCAGGCGCTGAACATGTAGCATCTGCGACTCAACCCCAGCATAGACATTCGGAGCCTCTCCTGATTCTGTCGCAATACTGCTCCTGGACCTGCGCAGTTGTCTGACTCGTCCACGTGCTGGTGTTGGAGCTGCTGAAGGGAGACGTGTCTGGCAAGGGACTGTTGGGGGTGCTGGGGTCGGCTCAGTTTCCATTTCCTGCAGTGCGGGTACATGTGGCCTGCGTTTTGGTGGTGGTGGTGGTGGTGGGGATTGAGGGTCCAGCGGGGTCTCTCCATCCGTCTCTGCCGGTGTCTCCGAAATCATGAGGCGCTCACTGTCATCTGAGTCCACCGGAGATGCATCTGTGTGTGAAACAGTGCATTGTTATTTTAGTTTGTTCCTCTATCTGTTTATCATTTTGCCTATTTTACACATTATAAATCACAGATTTGAACACACTGTCGGACATGTACTGCTGGTGTCTTTTCTTGCGCATTTGTGATTATCCATGCACACTTGGCTGACATGACTACAACTCCCATGATGCTGTTCGTATGTGAGGGTATATGTGTAATGGACTTCTTCCAGCACACTGTGATTTGCCTGGGGGGGATGTGCATGTGTATACAATTGGCAGCGTATTTGCGCAGGCATGCTTCTTACCTTGTTGTGTGGTTGCTGGGCCGGAAGTGTCCATTTGGGTGACTCCCACGACTGCCTCAGGCTCAATCGTCCCCTCAACGAGGTCCTCCAGGGCTGTGTTTGCGGGTACTTTTGATGGTCCCCCTCCTGTGCCAGCTGCTTCCTTCACCCTTTCTGCTATGTGCTCCTTGGCACGTTTTTTGAGGTCGTACCACCTTTTCTTCAGGTCGTCAATGCTGCGGTGTGTGACTCCCACAGCATTTACCTTCTCCTTAATGCGCAGCCATATTTTGCGCTTCTCAGCCTCTGGCACCTTCAGGGACAACTTGCCAAACAGTTTGTCATGGCTGCTGCTCACCCCTCTATCAGGTGTTCCAGTTCCCTCTCTGAGAACTTTCTCTTCCTCTTCCTGGGCGTGGCAGTTTTCTTTGCAGCATTGTTGTCCATCCTGGCTCGGTGTAGTGTAGCTGGATTGTGAGGGTGAAGTCTCTCAGCTCAGCTTCAGTCCTCTGCCTCCTCCTCTGAGCTCCTCAGGGCACTGAATGATGCATGGCCTGGATGACTTCCTGGATGTGATGTCATCAGCCTGCTCCTGCTGCGACCCGTTTTTAGCGAATTCGCTAATACCGAAATCGCTATTACCGAAATCGGTAATTGCGAATTCGGTATTAGCGAATTCCTTACTTTGCGAATCGCAATCGCATATTCGGGCTTATTTAGCGATTTATAGCGAATTGCTAAATATTACCGAATATGTACATGCATCCCGAAGAGCGATTTCTTATTAGCGAATCCTTATTTTTCGCTAATAAGGAATCGCTTTACCGAATTTTGATGCATGTGCCCCATAGTCGGCTGACTAGGTATGAAAAAGTGATTTTAAGTGCAGACAATGTAACCATTGACAGATGCACAAGTGTGAATCCTTCGACATCATTGCCGGATGAAGAGAGTGTGACAGACAAAGATGAAGTTGATCATGATTGCTTGAATGTACTTGAATACTGTACAAAACCAAGGCCAGACATCAGAGAGGAGCCTTTGAAAAAATCAGATTATGGGATGTTTGTGATTGGCTCATGTTTGAGAATGAGTGAAGGAGTTTTGAGTGCGGCGTATGCTGTATGTACAGTAGCTACAGTAATGGAAGCATCTTGTTTGAGAGGGATACGTTCCGCCCAAGTGGCTGAACTAATTGCTCTAATTCAGGCATGCAAACTGGGAAAGAATGTTCGAATCACAGTGATCACGGATAGCCAGTACGGCTTCGGAGTGGTTCATGATTTTGGGCAGATCTGGTCCCAAAGAGGTTTCTTGACGTCTGCAGGAACTCCAATTAGAAATGGTGAGTTTGTGAAGAAATTACTTGAGGCGATACAGCTGCCTAAACAGATTGCAGTGGTGAAGTGTACTGCACACAAAAATGGGGAAGACTACATAACCGTGGGCAACAAGTACGCCGACGAGATAGCTCAGTATTGTGCTAAAAATGTAGTCTCGTTGAACAGAAGGAGAGAAAGCGAGCATGTTTCATGTCCTTTGCTTTTTACTAACCCTGTCGAAACATGGGCTGAAGTGAGACAGTTACAGGAGGAAGCAGCAAATGATGAGGAAAAGGATAGCTGGATAAAAGCAGGATGCAGGAAAAGGGAGGAAGATGATGTTTGGGTTTATAGAGATGAAAGACCAGTTATGCCTGATAGCATGATTTCTGACATGGCACGGATGTACCATGGACAAGCTCATATTGGATGGGATGCAATGATCCGACTTTTCAGACAAACCTGGTATAACCCAAAATTCAGAGCCATAGCTGAAAGTCTTTGTCAAAGATGTCTTATTTGCCAACAGATAAATCCCGGAAGGAAGACAGTAGGGAGTCTAGGAACAATAGGACGAGAGGGAGGTCCTTTCACGAGAATGCAACTGGATTTCATAGAAATGCCCCCAAGCAATAGACTGAGGTATGTTCTTGTGGTCGTTTGTTTGTTTTCTCGTTTGGTGGAAGCCTACCCGACCAGAAGGAATGATGGGATTACAGTAGCTCAGCTTTTGCTGAGAGAATTCATTCCAAGGTACGGTTTTCCAGTAACGATTGAAACAGATAGAGGAACACATTTTCAAAACAAACTAATTCAACTGATATGTGAAGCTCTTGGCATTCAACAGAAATTGCACTGTGCATACAGACCAGAGGCTTCTGGAGTGGTAGAACAAGTGAATGGAACAATAAAGAATAGGTTAGGGAAAATGTGTCAAGCCACAGGACTCAAATGGCCAGATGCCCTACCATTGGTGTTAATGACTATCAGAAGCATACCTGATAGAAAAACAGGTCTGAGTCCCCACAAAATAATCATGGGACGAGCAATGAGACAAGCACATGTACCTGTCAACAAATTGCTGACTATAACTGATGATCTCGTGTTGGATTATTGCAAAGGATTGGCTGGTGTGGTACATTCTGTGTTTCATCAGGTTGGACCGGATGCGACCACTCTTGAAAGAAAAACAGCTCATGATTTGAATCCAGGAGACTGGGTCCGCATAAAAGTCCACAGAAGAAGAAACTGTTTGGTTCCTCGCTGGGACCAACCACGACAAGTGATCCTGGTGACAACAACTGCAGTCAAATGTGCAGGAGTGAAAAACTGGGTACATGCTAGCCACACTATCAGAGTTCCAGATCCTGAAGCTCGACCTGTAAGTCGACATCTGGAGATATCGGATACCAGTTCAGCATCCGATGCAGAAGAAGAAACAAACAGGGTTCCAGAACTTGAAGATCGACCTGTAAGTCGGCATCTGGAAGACCCAGGTACAAGTTTAACAACAGGAGAAGAATTTGAAATAACAAAAGTTCCAGAACTTGAAGATCGACCTGTAAGTCGACATCTGGAAATATCAGACACCAATTCAGCATCTGATACAGACCAATCAGATTGTGATGAAAAGCTAAAGAATAAATGGAAAATTGACATCATAAACGAAGAAACTGAACCAAGAGACAGTGAACAACCAAGCACAAGTTATGGTAAAAATCCTTCTAAAAATTGTCCAAATAGACAAGGGAGGGACCTTGACTGGTAGGTCGCTCCCCCACCACACAGCTCCGTCTGTGTGCCCCCTTGCTGCCCTGATTGTGCTCGTTTTTTCCTTTCTGTGCCCCCTTGCTGCCCTGATTGTGCTCGTTTTTTTCCTGTCTGTGCCCCCTTGCTGCCCTGATTGTGCTCGTTTTTTTCCTTTCTGTGCCCCCTTGCTGCCCTGATTGTGGTCGTTTTTTTCCTTTCCGTGCCTGTTTCCCGCCGCTGCGCCCCTGCGGCCCCGCCCCCTCACTGCCCATTCGCTGCCACATTCCCTGCTCCTCCCTCCCACCTCCCCATTTATGGCGGCCGCTGTGCGGCTGCGCAGCGGACGTGCGCAGCGGGCACGCCGCTGGCGCGCCAAAGGCGCGCCTAAGGCAAGCCCGTCTGCGCCCGTCCGCGCCGGGACCGCGCCAGAACTCCTGGCCCGGGCATCCCCCGCGCCCGCCACATCAACAGACGCCGATACGACGCCAGCACCCTCCATGCACTCAACCCCGGAAAAGATCACGCCTGCTACCGGGCCACCCCGAAGCGCACCCAAGGGCCATTCACCTGCCGGAACTGCAGCTCCGCCAGCACCCGCCCCGCCAAACCACCGCCCAAGAAAGAACCCAACTACCTCAGATGCATCCTCCTCAACACCCGCTCCGCCCGCAAACACGCCATCGAACTCTGGGACCTTCTCGACTCAACCTCCCCAGACGTCGCATTCCTGACGGAGACCTGGCTGAATCCCGCTTCAGCCCCCGACATCGCCATTGCCATCCCGGACGGCTACAAGATCACCCGCAGGGACCGCACCAACGGAGTCGGAGGAGGCATCGCCATCGTCCACAGGAACACCCTCAGAGTCTCAACAAACACCGACGACACCCTCAGCACCGCCGAACACATGCACTTCCAGATCCACACCGATCCCAACACCACCCTCAGAGGAACCCTCATCTACAGACCCCCGGACCCTGACCACAGTTCAGCGATTCCATCGCTGACTTCGTCAGCACACACGCCATCGCCTCCACGGACTACTTCCTCCTCGGGGACCTGAACTTCCACCTCGAGAACAACAAGGACACCAACTCCACCACCCTGATCGACAACCTCGCCACCCTCGGACTCAGACAGCTCGTGACTACACCCACTCACGCCGCCGGCCACACGCTAGACTCCATCTTTTCCGCAAGCCCACACGTCTCCTTCAACCACACCTCCGAACCCCACTGGACCGACCACCACTGCATCCACTTCACCTACAGGAAGCCCACCACGCACCACCGCACCAAACAAATGCCTCGCCGCTGCTGGAGCAGAGTCACCGAAGACCAGCTAACCACCACCCTCGCCCTGAGCCCACCCGCCGAACCCTCCGACCCCGACACCGCCGCCCGCAACCTCAGACAGTGGATCGACGACTGCACCAACACCCTCGCCCCGCTCAAGAATCCGCCCAACAGCCACACCAGCAAGAAAGCCACCTAGTTCACCGAAGACCTCCAGACCTCCAAACGAACATGCCGAAAACTGGAGAAGATCTGGCTCCACGAATGGACAGCGGACAGCTACGCCGCCCACAAGAGCGCCACCCGCAGTCACCATCACCTCATCAGATCCGCCAAAAGGGCCTCACTCAAAGACCGCCTAGACAACAACGCACACAACAGCAAAGAGCTCTTCAACATCGTGAAGGAACTCTCCAACCCCAGCTCCAACACCAACGACATCCCGCCGTCGCGAGACCTGTGCGACTCACTGGCCACCTTCTTCCACCGCAAAATTGCCGACATCCACGACAGCTTCAACACCACGACCGCCCCGGCAACCACCGAGACCACTGCCCCACAACCACCAACCGCCTGCTCTCCTGGACCAACATCAACGACGAGGACACCAGCGAGATCATGAACACCATCCACTCCGGTTCACCGCTAGACCCGTGCCCTCACCACGTCTTCAACAAAGCCAGTACAGCCATTGCGCCCCATCTCCGGAAAATAATCAACATCTCCTTCGAGACAACAACCTTCCCGGAAAGCTGGAAGCACGCCGAGATCACCGCCTTACTCAAGAAACCCAAGGCAGACCCCAAGGACCTCAAGAACTTCCGACCCATCTCTCTGCTCCCGTTCCCCGCGAAGGTCACCGAGAAAATCGTCAACAAACAACTGACCCGCTACCTCGAGGAGAAGAACATCCTGGACCATTCCCAGTCCGGCTTCCGCAGCAACCACAGCACCGAAACCGCCCTCATCGCCGCCACCGATGGTACCGATGACATCAGGACCCTGCTAGACAACGGAGAAACAACAGCCCTCATCCTCCTGGACCTATCGGCTGCCTTCGACACGGTCTGCCACCACACACTACGAACACGCCTTCACGACGCCGGGATCCAAGAGAAGGCCCTGGACTGGACCACATCCTTCCTTTCCGGCAGAACACAAAGCGTCCGCCTCGCCCCCTTCCGATCCAAGGCCACCAAGATCATCTGCGGCATACCCCAAGGCTCCTCCCTCAGCCCAACGCTGTTCAACATCTACATGGCACCCCTCGCCCACGTCGCCCGACAGCACAACCTCAACATCATCTCCTACGCCGACGACACCCAGCTGATCCTCTCTCTCACCAAAGACCCTCACACCGCCAAAGCCCACCTCCACGAAGGAATGAAGGCCGTCGCCGAACGGATGAGGACCAGCTGCCTGAAGCTGAACTCGGACAAGACGGAGGTCCTCATCCTTGGCTCCAACCCGTCAGCCTGGGACGACTCCTGGTGGCCGACATCACTGGGAACAGCCCCGACACCCACCGACCACGCACGAAAACCTAGGGGTCATCCTCGACCCCACCCTCTCCATGACTAAGCAGGTCAACGCCGTTTCCTCATCCTGCTTCAACACCCTCCGAATGCTCCACAGGATCTTCAAGTGGATCCCCACCGAAACAAGAAAAACAGTCACCCAGGCCCTCGTCACCAGCAGGCTGGACTACGGAAACGCCCTCTACGCAGGAACGACGGCTAAGCTCCTGAGACGGCTGCAACGCATCCAGAACGCCTCTGCACGTCTTATCCTCGACATCCCCCGACGCAGCCACACCACACCCCACCTGAGAGACCTGCACTGGCTCCCTGTCAACAAGAGGATAACCTTCAAGCTCCACACCCACGCACACAAAGCACTCCACAACTCCGGACCAGCCTACCTCAACAGACGACTCAGCTTCTACACCCCCACCCGCCAGCTCCGCTCCACCAGCCTCGCCCTCGCCACAGTCCCCCGCATCCGGAAAACGACCGGCGGCGGCAGATCCTTCTCCCACCTCGCTGCCAAGACCTGGAACACCCTCCCCACCAACCTTCGGCAGACCCAAGACCTACTGGCCTTCAGAAGACTCCTCAAGACCTGGCTCTTCGATCAGTAGCAGCACCACCCCCCTCTTCCCCCAGCGCCTTGAGACCCTCGCGGGTATGTAGTGCGCTTTATAAGTGACATGATTGATTGATTGATTGATTGATTGATAGATACAAATAGAGAGATAGAAGAATCGGAAGAACCCCGAGGAGCAATAGGGACAGACCAACAAACAAAAGAACAGGGAAATATAGAAACAGACAGAGAGATCAACGAGAATTCGGAAGAAGCTCGAGGAGGGATAGAAACAAGTGACCGAACAGAAAAGACACAGGAAGAATCAGAGCTAGACAAAGAAGGTGAAATCATAAAATTCAAGATAAGAGGAAATGAAGTAAGGTCTGAAACAGAATCAGAAGAAGGTGAAGAAGAGAGAAAACAGAGACTAGGACCGAGAAAAAGGACTTGGAGAGCTGAACGAGAAAAAAAAGAAAGTGAACCGAAAAGGCCGAGAAAAGGAGATAATTGGCCCCACGAAGTCGAAAGATTGAGATACAAAATCATAAACATAAACAGAGATAATGCAGAACAAGTAAATGAGATAACATGTCAAAAGGAACAAGGAAAACAAAGTGGAAAACAATTACAGAAAACGAAAAGAGTAAAGAAAGCTAATTTGAAATATAAGTCACCAGAATGTCTATACATCGCATTGACTGATATCAAGGAAGAAGAAATCACTCACGAGAACCCAGAACAAAGCTGCAACCCAATGGGTGAAAGTGAAGTGCAACAAGTTTGAAGAGTAAAGAAGTTTTTGCCGGACTGGCACTAAAAACCGAATAAGACAAGAAAGAGTTCTGAGAAGAACTAAAGAAAGTACCAAACGAGACAAAGTGAGAAAGTAGAGTGGCTGAAACGTCATTCTGAGGTGTGGTGACACATTTTCTGTACATAAATATATATATATATATATATATATATATCTAGGTAATAGAACAAGATGGTAGACACAGAGAATAGAAGATGTAGATGTGAGTTTTTACGTAGATGGTGTAGAATGTGTTTCTTTTGTACAGGTTTATTAATGTTCGTATGGCTTATTTTAGCAATCACCATTCCAATTAGATTAGCTGTAGAAGAAACGTCCATATTAGAGAACAACACAAAGAAGGATAAGGAAGCTAACGTACAGAACACAGCAACATTAATAGATAGTGCAGAGTTACATAAAGATAGATCCATAACTGATTCTTCAAAGAATGTTTTCACAAAGTTATTATATGAATATGTAGAAACAATGGATGTGAGAGATTGATATGTTTGTATGCAATTAACTGCGTCTGTTTCAGAAGGTTTGACCTATCATCACCTTCCTTTGATGTATGGAATAACATGTAGTGTTTTAGCTAGTTTGTTTTATAGAACAGGTAGATTAGAATATTATTAAACTGACATAGATAAGATTTTTGCAAAAATTCCTATAATTTCTGAATTGAACAAGGTAAAAGAAGCAAGGATGTTTGGTGAATTTTTCTTAGAAAATAAAGCTTTGACATTAGATGATATAGTTAAACACAACCTTACCTGTGAGTTAAAGAAGGAAGAAAAGGTATTTTTAGAAATGGTTGAAAGCAGAAGAGTCAAATTTCAAAGAAAGGCAATAGAAGAAGAGACAAAAACACCCCTTTTGCCATTTGAAAGAGAAAGTAATGATAAGAAAAAGACAAATGCAGCTATGACTTTAGATTGGCCCCAACAGGGAAAGTTGTGCATTAGTAGAAATAGAACTGAGTATGACAACTATTTCGTGGGTTCCAGTGACTGCCGAGATAATTATAAAATTTTAGGAGGATGGGGATTCAAAGGAGGAAAAGATCCAATATTTCCAGGGATCTATTATATTTGTGGAAACAGAGCTTATTACAGGTTGCCGGACCATTGGTATGGATCGTGCTACTTAGGCCTGGTCTTTCCAAAGATTTTTCATGTAGAAAGAGAAGAAAAAGGAACACACGAAATGGGTGAAACATTCACACGTAGAAAAAGGGAAAGTTTTTCAGAAATAGTGGGTGACATTTTTGGAGCAATGATACCAGCAGTGGGGATATCTTTGAATGCATTTAAGATTCGGAAATTGTCCACAGTAGTAGATCGTTTATCAACGAATACTGCTGGAGGGTTCTTGATGGTAAATACCGAGATGGTTGCCATGAGAGCTATGGTGATGCAAAATCGACTTGCCCTTGACATTCTTTTGGCAAAAGAGGGAGGAGTCTGTGGAATGCTGAAAGTCCAACATTGTTGCACTTACATTCCAGATAAAAGTGAAAATATACAAAACTATATAAAGAATATTACAAATTTGCACAAAGAACTTGTTCCACTGGAGGTTGAAAATGCCTGGGAGAAACTTGGTAAGAGTTTTTCCTCAATACCAAAATGGTTCACTGAAATAGGTAGTTCTATTGTAGGGAAAGTTTTGATATCAGCAACAGTAGTAATCTTAGTGGTGCTATTTGCGAAATTTGTTATTATATGTATCAAAAGGAGAAAAAGACAAAACAAAATAAAAAGAGAAAATAAGATAAATAAAGAAAGAGAACGAGAATTAGGTGAAATAGTACTTGAAGAACTAAAAGAAAGCATGTATGAGAGAACAAAAAGACAAGATGAAAGGGATACAGATGTGTAAAACTAACAAGAAGCAAATGGACAAGAAACAATGCTATCTGAAAAATTGTGTAACATGGGTTTTTGTGGTGATATTAAAAATCACCAAAGGGGGAGTTGATGGAGCGAGGTAAATAAGAAATTTTTGAACCCCCTAATATTAATGTTAATAATTAACGTTATTAATTATTTTGACAACTAATCAACATTTTACGTCTTCTTATAGACATTTTTTTTTGGTAACTTGCAATTTATGTGCAAACTAACCTACTTACAATTGTAAAAGTGGAATAATATTAACATAATGATTTGCGTACTAATTAGAATAATACTGCATGATTTGTGCTATGTAGTAAATTGTATTGTGGCAAAAAGAATGCGGATGGTAAGTAAACATAGCTTTACATGTCGCTTTTGCTAGGTAACACCTAAATGGGGTACGTAGAATGATGGGTGGGAAACGAAAAGGCTTATTTTCTTTATTCTTAACTGTTATTGTGTTTGTTTTCATGATAGTTCGTTCGGGCCTGCTAGGCCGTGCTGTAAAAATGGCTGCCGAGGCAGATGGGTTTAATGCGCAAGTGCAAAATGGCTTCCAAGCGGAAGAAAAGCTGCAGAAACATATCACGTGATTGCTTGTAGAGCCCAGAATTAAAAGGATCAAGGTCAGCATGACCTGTCACCAAAACGTGTGCCTAGAAGGACTCAGCGGAATGTATGAGAACCAAAGATGCAGCTGTGAATTAACAATGAACTGTTTTGAATAAAGTTACAAAAGAAGATACATATGAGGAGCTGTCAATCGGATTGGTAATATCCTAAAACCGTGTGAAAGGACAAAATTATAAACATTTTCGGAACTGGTTTGAGGAAGGAGGGCAATGAGGAGATGCTTGCCACCCCTCCAATGGACCAATTAGCGTGAATCTCGCCCCCAAAGATTGAAACATTTCTGTTTAGTAAGCTGGTATTAGGGTATAAGAGGACCTACTCTTAAGTAGGAGGAGCGCTATTCATACATAATTTTTTGAGCACTGGACGCTGACGCTGGAGAGCTGCTGCTATTTTCCATAGGCCATTATTTTAATATAATTAATCTTTTTACTTTAAATCTGACTGGGAAGGAACGAGAACGTTGCGGGAAACCTGTATAGGTGGTCCGTCGAGGAGGCCTGTTTAGCGGGACAGACAGTCAGTTTTTGGGAGTTCTATGCTGTGATCTGCAATTTATCTGCTGTGACGAACTTTATTTTTCATCTAAAAGGGTATGCATAAAATTCTTTAAAGTTTATTCCTTATAATGATATTAATGTATTAAACTGATTAATAAAATTTAAACTTATTCATGCATTTTAAACAAGTAGATAAACTTTATTATAATTAAAACTACGAGTCTGTGGTTCTTTAGCTCAATCATAAATACAAATGTTTTAATAGGTTTAGAGTGATTGAGCTGGTCTTAATCACCATCAACTTATTCTCACTAGTTGGTCCATCGACCAAAGAGCGGAATACCTTGATGTCTTAGAAACCGACAGGATTAAAAATCAATTATGTATGATGTTTGAGAAAACTATCTTGTCGACTATAAAAAGGTATCCCGTTTTCTTCCAGCAGTCATAACTTTTTCTCCTAGGTGAAAGTGGATGGGATCCAGGGAATATTTGAGTGAGTGAATGTTTATGCGGTGTTATGGGCCCCACCGTCATATTGGTATAGTTGTTAAAAGAGTGTTTCAACCTGGATGTCATGTCCAAAGGAGAAGAAATTATATTAGTCGCGCTGGATCAGGGCGTTACCGCACACAAGGGAGGCTTGTATTGTAGGAATATTTCCCAGAGATAAGAAACACAGGGCATCTTCTAGTTTCTTGGATGTGGGCTAGGGGTGGCCAATCGGCTCGTCACGCGACGTTGGAAAGCCAAAGATCCCCCACCACTTAAAGCCCGGATACAATCCATGCTGAATTGGGCTAAGGCTGAAGCTGTCTCTCTACTGAGGGACGACATGCTTGGGCTGCGCAAGTACCCCATCTCGACCGCCTGGAATACAATCCTGACTGCGCTCCAAGTGACAATAGCCCCAGATGACCCCTTAGACACTTCCAACGTTATTTAATATGGGTTACACATGAGTTGTAGTGTGTCCTGCTACTGGGATGATATGGAACAATTGTCACAGATACTGTATACTGGCCCAGCATGCAGCAGTATGAAATTAATACGGACATATCTAAAACTGTCACACTGGCATTATTATGATAGACGTGGGTTGTCTGCCCTTATCTTAGCCAATACTGCCTTCCCATGTTTTTCTTTTGGATTGTTGTTCAATGTTCTATTGTTATACATAAAGTAGTTTAATCACCAACCCTGATGATACGGCAGGGCCGACAGAAGCCACTGGGAAAAGTGCATGTGGAACAAATTTGTTTGTGGCAAAAGGCCCCGTAACCATGATCATTTATTGCAATGTTAGTAGGTATTGACTGATATGATCTATTTCTGCTGAATTGGATACCTAACATTACACTGCACGAACATGGGCAGTTTGAACATTTCTGTTTACATTGTGGTACGATGCTTGAAAACATTTCGATCGGTGTCAATGTTTACTGGCCCCGCACAGTTTATATGTGATTGTTCTATGTATCATAAATGTGAAAACTCAATAAACAGATCAAACAAAAAAATCAGAAGTTATGAATCATACTTTGCAAAACATAATGATTCTAAAAATTTGATTCACAAGTTTTCATGTACTAACGTACCCTGGGAATCGTTATGATTCGTAAAATACCAGATCATATAACTTGTGATTCAGTAAAAGTCACAAATTGTGAACGTCACACTGGCAGTGGCTGATGACATCAGTGAACTAGGAAGTGAGCCAGGTACAGTGTGAGACGAGAGAGTAGACGAGCAGACCCCCGAGCTAAAGCAGAGATTCAAAATGGCAGGTCAAAAGGGACATAAGGACGGGTCACATACATAGATATGCAAGTTCAGCAACTCTGAACTTGAAATCCTGGTGCAAGAGTATGTTGCAGAAAGTGACTATCTCTTTGGAAAATCCTCTCCAAATGTTCCAGGGGTCATAAAAGTTGATTTGGGGATGCTTGAGAGACAGAATCAATACTGTGGTGGTAACCAAAAGCACCACAGATGAAATAGGGACATGTTGGTACTATCTGAGATCCCGTACCAAGAAGAGAGCAGCAGCCAGAAGAGTGGGGGTCACTGGCCCTGGAGGTGGACCAACACTAAATCCCCACCCACACCAATGGAAGAGATGTTTGCCATAAAATTCCAGCAACAGGCAATCCTACGTGTCAGTGTCATTGATTCTACAGCCCCAGTGGCCAGCACACCACTACGTCACCGTGGCAGTATGTCAGAGGGTTACATGTAACAAGCAGGCAAGAGCAAAGCTACAGAAAAACACACACACTCAAGCATACACACACATCCCTGTACTCCCATCTCAATCACAACATGCATGCAACAGTCGGTCCATGTCACGTGTTACAGTTCCCAAACACAATGAACCATGGGACGTATAGTGCACCTTTTCTTGGCAAATAAACCAGCAACTAAAAAAAAGCTATGATTGTGTAGATCTCGACTCCCCTCATCCAGAGATTGTCACCCTCCTTTGATAGTTTTCGAAAATATAAATTACCAACCCCCCGCACTGAATATGGTGGATCATACACACTGTAAACCTTACTCTCAATATAAACAAAGTTGTGCCCTCAATCACTTACAATGGGATCATACAACATTACTCTCCACATCATGTAAACAACAATGTCCTTGAAAAGAAAAAAGCTTGAGAGCAATACAAACAAGGCCCAACATACAAGAGAAAGTAAAATCATACCGGTCAGCAGATTAAAGATAACACGGAAACATGAATAGAGATTTGCAAACAGCCACTGCGTTGCCTAAATGTTAGCAATAACCATAGCTACTCTGTCTCCAAACAGATCCAGCTATCCCAGTACAACTGATGAGACACAGGAGGAGTGGCCAGGGACAGCACACAGTCCATGTCACAAGCAGAGCACGAGTGCACCAGGCTCAGGAATCCATACAAGTATGGCCATGAAACAGAGGCAAGGCCCAGGAGGAAGGCACTGAGACACCAACAAGACGACGCGTCATTACATCTAATACAATCACACCTCTCTTGCTGCAGTCAATTTAACTGCAAAATGCACCATGTTGTGTGTGGTCAGTGTCACCAGGTGCAAGGGCACATAGTAGAGTCCCTCCGGGAATAGCAAGCGAAGGAGTTGAAATGCAGCAATGGCCCAACTATTGAGAGAGCTGGAGAATGCAATGCTAGGAGACCAAAAAAACATAGAGTCAGTTGTGATCTGACCTGCAGCGTGAGGGGCATACAAAAAACTGTACAAACTGGAGTACATGCAATGACACATCTCGTAATCAATATGTCTTAGACTGTGAAAACACACCAGCAGAAGCAGTGAAAGCACAGAGATGTCACCAATACCATTCTCAAAGTCTTTCAGTCAAACCGTGGAGCGACTAGCAGCAGCTATATCACAATGAGTAGGTGCTCAGCTAGCCTATAGACTGAGTTGAAAGGCTAAAATGGGGACTTAACATAAAGTCTGAATAGGTCACAAATGTACTGGAGGAATTTAAAACCTTTAATGCTACCTTTTCAGATGCATTACTTATCACCTACAGACAGTGAAGAAGGTTCTATTGTGAGTGATGTATCTGGGGAAAAGAATTCAATTGGTTCACACAGTGGGAGCAGAAGCAGTAACACAGAGAGGGTGCAAGACAGGTGGGGCTGACCAGGCCAATTGGGGTAACATACCTGCCAACTTGAAGAACAATCTCACTGTGTGAGGAGGTGGCGGGCGTGAAGGAGAAGTATCTATGAGGCACTTTTCAACCCCACCTCGCCCCTTCCAGGCTGGTGCAGATATCCTGGGGTGTTTTTACCCTTCTTAATGGACATTGGCAGTTCAAAACCTCGGAAAATGAGCTGAAAACCACTATTTACAGTGGTTTTCAGCTCGTTGCCCTGCCACAATGTGATATCGAATCCTCACCGGGAGACCGTGTGATGGGAAACTAGCCCTGGGCTTAGCGATGAGACCTGTGCATCCGAGGTGCACTATAGAGTTGGGGCTACTTAATCAACCCTCTCTAGTTCTGCTCTTACAGTAAAATACACTTATCTTCCTGGAGATCAACTTAGGCAGGTCTCTGATTAATGTGTTCTGGGATACCTATAAGGCATATTTAAGGGGCATAATTATCAAGTGATCTATAATAAACAATACATTGTAGAAGGAGGAAAAGTTAGCACTTCAAAGAAAGATTAGGATTTTTAAAAGTCAGCTAATAGATTTTGAGCATGCGAGGGCATATGAAAATATTAGAACTAAACCAGAGAAGTGTAAAATTCTAGACAGAACTAATTTTGAACAAGGTTACAGGACACATAGTAGGCCAGGAACATGCAAACTCAAGAATATGGTGAAAGTGCCGGAAACATCCTGGCATGGAAGTCTAAGTTTAAGGAAACACATAATAAATTTGCAGCTATTCAGTGTTGCCCTGATGAGTTTATGATTACTTAGGATGAGAAAATAGGGGAGTCTTTCTAAAGGTTTTACCAGTCCTTCTATAGTGAACATTTAGACACAATAAATTGGGTCATCAAGAGTAGGTTTGAATCACTTAAATTGCCCACTCTTGACCCACAAGACAAGGAAGGTCTGGTACAAGAAACAGAAGAAGAAATAAAAAAATGCCATCTATAGTACACCGAAGAGGAAAGCTACAGGCCCAGATGGTATTCCAGGGGAGATATTTGTGATCTTAGAGAATCAATTAAGTCTGATCTGAAAAGCCCTGTTTAATAATATCCTGATTAATGGACAATATGAACTAGCTTCCTGGGGAGAAGCAAATATAGAGGTCATCTTAAAACCTAATAAGAACCCCTTTAAGTGTGAGTCGTATAGGCCAATATCCATCTGAAGTACTGACTATGAGATTTTTGCAGGTCTATTGGCAAAGAGTCACACTGGGGTTGTCGAGTAATTGGTTAAAGGGAGATCAGAATAGTTTTATTCCCAGAAGACCACTTGGTGAGCTGGTTCATCAGCTCATAGGCACCATAGATCTTTACAATGCAGTGGCAGGTCTGAAACATGTTTGCAGGGCTACTCATGTGGGTGGCACAATCAGTGCTACAGGTCCACTAGTAGCATTTGATTTACAGGCCCTGGGCACAGGTGGTTCCGTTTACTAGGGACTTACCAGTAAGTCAGATATTGCATTTATGGATAAACCAATCACCAATACAATTTACACAGGGAGCACTTGCACATTAGCACTGGTCAGCAGTTGTAAAGTGCTCAGAGTCCTAAAATAAGCAAAAACAAAATCTGAAAAATACAGGAGGAAGGCAAAAAGTCTGGAGATAACCCTGCAAAAATGGCCAGGTCCAACACCACCCATATGTGATTGCTCTTTGTAAATGTGGTCATGGACACATCCAAGGCTTTAGACCATGTATGTTGGGAATATCTGTGGGGGGTGTTTAAAAATGTTGATATTCCAACAGTTTTAATAACCTCCCTAAAAGACCTATACTGTAACCCCTCAGACAGAATTTAGATAAATAATTCAATAACACAGAAAGTTCTAATAGACAGAGGCACGTGGCAGGTTTGCCCTTGTCACAAATTCTCTTTTGATCTATTTATTGGTCTCTAGCAGAAAAATTGAGGTCAAACGAAACTATAATTCTGTTTAAAGCACATTGGATCAAGAAATGGTGGCTCTACATGTGGCTATTTTATATTGTGTTTACAAAATGTCCTGAAGAAGTAGTACAGAGATTTGAGCAAATGGCCTCCACATTCGGCCGCCTGTCAGGCTATTCTGTTAATCAGGACAAGAAAGAGATTATGATTTGGAATATAGAAACTACCCCTTGTGGTGTAACGGAATGAATTAGATATTTGGGAATTGACGTCTTCCACAATATAGACTGGATAAAAAAAGACAACCTATGAAACTAAAAACTGCTAAAGAAGTGGAAAACCTTCCCATGACAATCTATGGTACAAATAATCTAATAAAGATGTGTATTCTCCTGAAAATCGCTTTTATTTGTAATAATATACCATTACGTTTTGACCCAATAGGCCTTCAAAAGTTGCAGAGCAGCATTAACAGTTTTGTCTGAGCTTCTAAGGGTACTAGGATTGCTTGGAAGAAATTAAAGAATAAACTGGGTAAAAGTGGCCTACAGCTCCCTGATATACAACTGTGCTGTTGTGCCTTTCAACGTAAATCATTTAGGATGCTTCTGGGGCTACCTGGCATGTCAAATAGAGACAGTGTTCCAAGTCATGATCTCTTCACGCAAGATTAAGGATGGTTTTTACATGAATTTGGATCTCACAAATACTTTAAGGAAATAAGACTTAACGCTTTGGGGGCAGCAGATACGATATGGACTAGTGTCAGGTCCACGTGTAGAATTTCGTACTACAATTACTTTGCGCCAATATGGGATTCATCTGGTACCCTAGATTGCCTAAAGGATTATTCGAGCCTCCCATTAAAGGTGGTTAATTTTAATTGATTGTGCAACCTAAATAGAGCGACAGGCCTGAATTCATGGGATCTCTTATGCTCTGAGACAGATGGGAATCTGTCCAGGTTTAAATATATACAAATTTCCTCATGGTGTATGGCACAAAAGTGGACAAATTGCTGCTTTGAAGGCTGCATGGGGAAGCTGCATTCACCTGGGAAACTTAAGAAAGAGGTAGCAAAGTGGCATGGATATCTATGCAATGCTGAAGATATGAAGAGGCATTCTATGCAAGTCTGGAACGGATACTTGCCAGATGAGGAACGGGAAGAATTATGGTAGGTATCTTTTAATATTCTGTACTTCATTGTCAGTCCAGCTACCCTGCAAAGGAATCATCTTTGTACCTCACACCGAGCATACTGGACCCCTAAAAGGACGGTAAAGGGCGTGAATTGTTCTGTAAGAGATGTTGTGCATCCTAAGCAGATGACCAGCAGATGTTTATTACCTGTTCAGCTCTAGTAACATTCTGGAGTGCAGTGAGGAAATTCATTTCAGCTGCCATCTGCCGGAATATGGAGGTAAGCCCTACCACCATTTTGTTCAATGTTGATATCAAAGACATGATTCCATTAAATCAGAAAGAAGGCAAATTTATTTTACTTAATTTTAATGTTGATATCCAGACACATAATTTGTAAAAAAAATGGACTGAAAAATCTCTGATGTTAAATGAATGGGAATATGCAGTTTTGAGAGTAAACAAACAGGACCGGTTATATTATAAGAGCAAGAAAACACAGTTGGGGCAACTGAGAATAGATTGGGTGAATCTAATAACTGGGTCCAATGATTATACAATCTGTTTGTTTGCAGAGGGGTGCAGCTGCTAGTGGCCCCTTCCTTTGCGGTCCGCCGATGACTCAGACGGCCACATCCCAGGTTGGGTAGAACCTTGTGAATCGTAAAATTTTTTACTAAGGAAGAAATAAAAAACCCGATAACTGAAGATACGGGCTGATGCATTTTCTTGCCTAGTGAAATAGGCTGGCTTTTGATAATATGTATTTTGAGGATGCAGATCAGCTGGTGTACTTTGGTTCTGGTGAATGGTCTTTGACTGTTCCATATCAAGGGGGGTGGTGATTGATCTCCACTTGACTTGTGCATCTCCACTTACTGCTTAATTGTTAGATATTGTTTAAAATCTGTTATGTGGGATTGTGACTGTTAACCCAATCACCATTTGTAAATCACTAGTAGGAGAAGGCCTGGCCCTTCAGGTCTCTACAGAAATACAAACAACAGACCCAGCATCCTTCTGTTCTTCCCCAGGTCCATTTGTGGCACCTCACCCACAGCTCATCACATCAAGTTTGTAGGATTCACTAGTCAGTACATCCTGTTTCCCCTACTGCAAACTACTCAGAATGGTGCAATGTGAGCTAAACTCCAATATGGCAGAACCCTTCTGCCCTTGGAGGTGGGCTGGTGTACTAGTCAGGGGTCTGGCTAGGGAAGTGAGCAGTTCTCCTCAATCACATCAACTGGGCCGATGTCAAACTTGATAGAAATGCTGCAAAAACATAATGCTGGATTGCCTCTGCAATATATATCATTTCATTATAATTTTATTTTTTAAGCACATTAACTCCAAAATGTCTGCTGTAACCATTAGTAGAGTTACAGACTACAAAGTAATCAGCAAAATAAAATCATTTCAGTGTCTGTCTGAAGGCCAGGTGGTTAATTTTCATGATATGCAGAAGTAGGCTGCTTCAGATGGTAGATGAACCGCCACCATAGAGAGCTCTCTTCACGCAGGGGGCATTAGAGAAAAACTGGTGCTCAATCCTTAAGGATCGAGCAGGTGTATAGGGCATTAAAGTCTACTTAAGTGAAGATGTTTCTGGTCCATAAAATATCGTGCAGGCTAAGCACAGGTATCTGAACTGCACAAATTGCTTGATGGCATCCTCAAAGTGTTTCTGAAACGTGGTCTAGCTTATGCAGACTGCATGTCATTTCATTTTTTTTCATTTGACACAGCTTTATTCGATCATTGTAAATAGACCATAAAAGCACAAGAATACATATAAAAAATTCCGAATCAATAAATATTCATATATACATTAGTTAAAACATTATTAAACAAATTTTGCTGTGGTCCAATTAAAACCTTTAAAATCAATTATATAAACAGAACAGTTCATAATATGATTACAGGGTGCTGCTAGAAACTATGCCCACCCTTTTCCTCTTCCTGAGGCAGGCCCATAAATATGAGGCGACACAGAAACAAACGAATGGGTCACGTAGGGCTTTTAAGAAATACATTGCGGCCCGACATTGCCTAAAATTGTGATGCCTCAGAATTGGGAGTATAAACAATTTCCTTTCCTCAGAATATTTTTGACAAAATAGTAGGATATGCAGATCTGTCTGCGCCGCGAGGTTGTTAAAGGGGCAGCGATCGAGATCTGCTAGCCTATGCTTTTTTGTGGATATCCCAGGAGTAACGGGATCATGTTTAATCTGAAGCGCAGTAGAATAAATATGTGCTGCGCGTTGTTTATCCGTGCTAAGTAATGGAAACCATCTCCTGGTATCGATGGGACCAAGTGATACGCAATAGTAGAGTGATGGATCCGTTTTTTTTCCCTGCGGGCATATTCTGCTCTTGGGGAATATGGATCTTTTAACCATTTCTTCGTGACCCCCTTACAGGAATCAGGGTCCTGAAAGAGTTTTTCCATCCCTATAGCCTTCAATACAGTTTCTACATGATTTAGCCACCCAATTCTTTTGTAATAATCTAGGTTACAGCATTCTCTTATAATGGTTTGTGTCAAGTCGACCGTAGTTCTTTGCCAGATTGATAGCCACAAGAGGACCGGGCCATTCTTATGGTGTCGCTCAGAAAGGGGAGCAACCATTCGAGATGTAACATATAATTTGAGGCCGATTGGGGTAAGGACACACGATTTTTAAAAAGGAGTCTTCCATTTGCTGTAACAGGCCAGCATTGGCCATCCCCCACACGCCTGCTCCATATGTTGTGGCTGATTTTATTTTTGCTTGGTAAATATTTTTAGTTACGTCCAGTGAGCTTCCACCCAACTTTTTTGCAAATCTTTTAAATGCGTTTAGGCTCCTTTGCATACCCTGGGCTCTTGTTTTTACTAGTTTGGATCAGGAATGATCCTTATCAAAGAGCACTCCTAGGTATGAAAAGGAGTCCACCACCTTAATTTCATTGCCGGCCACCTGGAAGTGCGGGAGTTTCTCTCCTCTGGTCTCTCCGGCCACAATTATAAGATTTTGTTTCATTTACTTTTAAGTCAAGGGAAGCCATAAAGATGGCGTAAGCTTTAATTAGTTTTTGTAGGGCCAGGCCCGTTCTTGCCATCAGCACTGCATCATCGGCGTATGCCAAAATAGGGAGGGGGGTTTGGTCAAATTTGGGTACGTCCAAAGAAAGGGCAGAGAGGGAGGACTCGACTCCGTTCATATAGATTGAGAAAAGGAACGGGGCGAGCACACACCCCTGTCTGACCCCCTTTTCAATTTTAAAGTGACGTGTACACTCCCCCTTTCTACCATACCTTACACAGGCAGTAGCATTGGCATACAGCTGGCGGATGAACCCAATAATCGGCGGGTCTATACCCATGACCTCCATCATGGACCATAGCCTAGAATGTGACACACAGTCAAAAGCTGATGTTAGGTCCATGAAGGCCATGTATAGTTTCCCATTTCTAGCCTTCGAGTACTTCCCTATAGTTAGGGAAAGGTTTAGGCACTGGTCGACTGTCCCCATACCTCTCCGGAACCCATATTGTGCCTTCATGATTATATTATGTGATTCTGCCTACTCCTCCAGTCTAGCCAATAGGACCCTCCCCATTAGTTTGGCAGTGGTATCGAGGAGGGATATAGGGCGGTAATTCTTTGGTGAGGCCCTATCCCCTTTTTTATAAATCGGGACTATTACGCTCTGGTTCCACGAAGGTGGTGGGCCTGCTAACACAATGCTATTAAAGGTGTTTGTAAGTAAGGGGACCCACATATCGCAATCAATTTGGAAGAGGTCAATCGGAACACCGTCCGGCCCTGGTGCCTTACCAGGGATACAGGATTTTAGTGCCCTTCGGAGCTCGGGTGTAGTGAAGACTAGTCCTTCCTGAGGAGTGTTAAGTGCGGAGGGTGTTTGTGTGAATACAGGAGGGGTTAACCTAAAGATCTCTTCGAAATGTCTCACCCAAGACTCTTCGTCTACGTGAACATCTAGTACGGGGTCATTAATATCTTTAAAATAAGGAGCGTTTACAACTTCCCAGAAAGCTTTGCTGCTGCCAGAGCTGGCTGCTTGTTCAAGATCATCCCACACCTAAGTTTTTAAATCATTCTCTCTCACCCTCCTGGCTATTTTATATTCTAAGCATAGTAAACGGATCTTAGGGTAATCCCTGGGCAGGTTTTTTAAGGCGTTTACAAGGTCTGTTTTAGCTTTAGTGCAGGTTGAGTCGAACCACCCCTTTTTTGCTGCGAAGTTTGATGACTTTGCCCGCATGTAATCTGCACTGCTGGACGACTCTGGATATGTTGCAGCTTGATAAGGAGATGAATGGGCAATTCTAAATACAGGTTATTGCATAGTCCAGCCTGGATAGGATAAAGACAGCCATAATGGCAGACTGTTTGTCATCAGGAAGAAGTGATACATTTTAGTAGATGAGATGATAAATTTCTCTTTTTGAAGCAGCAGATTTTTACCTGGCCTTCTTTATACCTTTACTGTATTCCTACTCAATATGCGTATCATTGCGCCTCCTTCCCTCCTCCAGTAAAAGGTTGCTCTGAATGTTTAACCTTAGCACATAATACATCTTTGGCCACTTTCCTTCTTCAGGTGTTTTTCAGGTCAGTAACAGGGCACATAATGGAATTTGCCACAGGATATAAGGCTCCATTCTTTGGAAAAAAAGAATACAACTCTGCAATAAACAAAACTTAACCCAATAACTCTTTCAACCCCACCCCTCCGGACGCCAAATGGTAATATCTGTCTTTCCAAGCAGGTTCAATAATAGGTGGGTCAGCAACATACCAGGTCCCTATAAGACATTTACAATGTGGGCTTCCAATGAAATGAATCACAAGCATGAAACTTTGAGTGGGGCAAGAGAAATTATGGAGGGCGGTCTGCATTTTTTCTATGTGATTTGAATTCTTCTATCAAGAAATCCCAAGACTGAGGCATAAGGTACTTTCGAAGTCCAGGACGCTCTTTCCTGTGCAGGAGTGCACTTTCAGATTGGAGCCAGGGAAGAAGGGCCATGGCCCAAATATCCCCAAATGGGGACTTTGGGTTTTTCCATTGAATAATTACATTCCGTTTAGCCAAAAGTAAAGCAAGATCAATACATTTGGTGGAAGCCTTTCAAGCTTAGAGCAGGGGAACAGACCCATAAAGACCACCTCCGCAGAGTTCGCCAATGTACGACCCAACAAAAGATTCAAGATCTCCTCCAAACCAAGTGTAAAAAGTCAGCATCTAACAGGCAACTATGGGGGCATTTAGATTCTGCACCCATGTATAATTTATTGATGCATTTAGGGGTCAAATAAGCTCTGTTCAAGATGATAAATTGGATACACTTGAACCGGGCATTGCATGACGCTTTATGTCAATACTTTGAGCCATTTGGCATTGTGCAACAGGCTGGCCAGATCAGTCTCCCATACCACTCTGCGCGGTGTGCTAGATCCATCCCAGTGATGTACAAAGGCTCAATAAAGCCATTTAATCAGTTTCCCTCAATCACCAATCATATATAACAACTGATATACCTTGTGCATGGCATGGTTCCGACACTTGGATTCAGATAGATCACAGAGTGTTCGCTTTATGTGCTCATAGGTAAGAAATTGACCTGGGGAAAGACCATAATCTACCATGAATGTTGGGAAGTCCACTAATTCTTCATTGACAAACAAACTTCCCGATAAACCCGAGCTATTACAGGTCTGAATCCGACCAGGATGAAGCCATTACTTTAGGGTAGCGAGACCCAGTAAAGGAGCCACTGGGGTGTAGGGCAAAGCAGACTAGTTTTCGCTCGAATCTGAGTGAGACAAGATAGTGCAATGCATAGTAACACAGGGTAATACTTAACCGGACTCCTTGGAGAGAGTAAAAGTGAATGAAGTGAGCCATCTCTATAATTTGATATGTTGAGACCCATTTCTGTATGTGACCAACCCACCAACCAGCTGGAGACCCACTGGAGTTCTGCAGCTAAATAGTATTGTTTGAATTCTGGGAGACCTAGGCCCCCGCTCCTATGGGTAATTTGAGCATAGATAGAGCCGCCCCACAAATCAAGCCTCTGAACATCTTATCTAGGTCCAGAAAAAAGGAATGCTTTATAAGGAAAGGCAGGTTAGTGAATCAGGGCAGTACTACCATTTTAATCAAAGCAATATCCGACAAATCAAATTGTAAGAAATTAGAACGTATATGGAGGTTTTCAAAAGACGCCCTCCACAGATACCAATACAAAATAGGGCTACGGGCATACCACGCAAAAATTAAATCAGCCCGAAGACTGTATACAATAGGCAGGACTGAACAAGCAGGAAACTCCACTAAAGAGCTATTTAAAGTCTTAAAGGAGCATTCTAATCCCCTTGCCTGCAGCTCAGCCACAATAGCTTCCCAAACACTCTGTGACTCCCTGGCTATTTATTTTGAAACAAAAATAGATTATATTTAGCACAATTTTTATAATAAGACTTCGGCGCCAATATACACAGAACTCGACAATTCTTCAGGTAATAATTCTCAGGCTACACTGGAGAGATTTGAACCAATCACACTCACTCAATCACTAGATCTTTTAGCTAAAACTAAATCTGGCTCCCAAGCGGACCTATGCCCCCCCACATTATAGCCATGCTATCTACCTCTCTCACACCATTGGTAACATTCTTATGTAACTTATCTCTATTGTGAGCCACGGTGCCTAAGGAATAGAAAGCTGCTTTTGTCACACCTATCTTAAAAAAATTATCTGCCACTCCCATGGAAGTGGCAAGCTACCGTCCTATTTCTCGCTTACCCTCGATTAGCAAGTTGTTAGAATCTCACTTTAATAGACAACTTTCTTCTTACTTAGAGACACATCTTCTGCTGGACTCTTTTCAATCGGGCTTTCGTCCAGCTAATAGCATAGAAACCACCCTTGTAGCGGTAGATGACTTGCTCAGCCTTTCCCTGGATGCAGGTACACCAGCTATGCTGGTTCTTCTCGATCTGTCGGTGGCATTCGATACCGTGTCTCATCCCATCCTGATTCAATGACTTAACGAGATAGAAATTTATGACACCACTGAATTGGCCAACTGACTTTCTCAAGGACAGGACTCAAAAAATTACGCTTGGTCCTTTTCAATCCAAGACTCAGTCCCTGGGAAGGGGAGTGCCTCAGGGCTCGGCCCTGAGCCCCACACTTTTTAATGTCTACACTTTTCCCCTGGCTCAGTTGGTTAAGTCCTATGGCTTTGAAATACTTTCATATGCCGACGACACACAACTGGCTATTTCCCAGATATAGAGAATGCCAAAATATACGTTTTACTACATGCATGATAAAAATTGCTCTGTGGATGTTCCTGAATTGCTTTCAGTTGAATGGAGACAAGACTGAGATTGTATTGTTTGGAAGAGCGCAGTCCCTTTGGACAACTGATTGGTGGCCACCCGAGCTCGGCCCTGCTCCCTCTCCTAAAAGTACAGTAAGAAATGTAGGTATTCTGATAGACAACAAACAATCAATGAAAGAGCAGGTGATAGCTACTTGTGGCACATGCTTCGGGGTAATGCACTTCCTTAAGAAGGTATTCCAGTGGCTTCCATTGTCCTCCCGGAAGACCCTAGTCCAGGCACTGATAATCAGTCATCTTGACTATGGAAATGCGCTACTCGTAGCATCCAACGAATCCCTCCAATCTAAATTACAGGTGGTACAAAATACTGCTGCCCGACTGGTTAATAAACAGCCACCTGGCACACCTTTAGTCCCCCTGCTCAGGGCCCTTCACTGGCTACCTGTAAAGAAAAGAGCAATTTTTAAACTGCTGTGTCTGATCTTCAAAGCTTGGTCAGGCAAAGGACCTAAATATCTGCAGGATAAACTGGTCCCTTATCTTCCCCAAAAAAACCTCAGCTCAGGAAGCCAGCTCTTCCTCCACCCACGACGTATTCAAACACTAAAAAACTGAGGTTGATCCTTTTTAGGTCTCGCGCCTAGCGTTGCAGTGCGCAGCCCTGCTCGCGCAGAGCGAGACCTCTTGTACGGGGTTCAGAAAGCTACCTACACGCTTGTGCGAGTGGTTTTGCTTTCCCCGTCTGGCATTGGCTTTCGCGTGTTTTAAAAAAAAAAAAAAACGGCACGCAATTGGGCAAAGGCGGGCGCATGTCCCACCTTTGCTCCGCCCATTCCCACCGGTGGCCAGCATGCGCAGCAGCGCGCGTTCGCGTCGCTGCCGCGCTCCCTAACCCCCGCTCCTCTGTGGTGCACGCGCACCACTGGTTTTCTTTCGTGCATGATCTGATTTACTTTTCAAACGAGGACCCTGGCGTGAATTGTGGTTGTCACTGGAATGCTGTTTTCGCTTCCCAGTTGAGCATCGGGCTTCCCTAAAGAAGGATATCAACAATTACACAGGTGGGCTGCGCCGGGGATGTGAAGAAAGACCCTTGACCTCTCTTCCGCCCTCTACCTCCTTCCCACCCTCTCAGCCTCCCACAGTATTATTGCCGTCCTCTGAAAATATTTGCACCTTCCAAGGCGCGCTCCTGTTTTTCTCTTCCAGTACATTTACATGTGCGCAGTTCGCAAGGAATGCCATGCGTGTGTGTGCGCGTGCTTGCGGTGAAGGGAACTGGCGGCACTATTCGGTAATTTTTTCATGGAGAACATTCTAGCAACTACCAAAAAAACGCAATTTCTCCATAATCCAAGAAACCGCAAGTATGCAGTAGATAAAGAGGCGATCCACTACTCAATAGTAAAACATGCAATCCAATGTTCAAACTGTGCTGGCCAATCAGCTCGCCCAGAAGGAGGGCCTTAACTGGCAGCAGGGCCTACATACACCAAAAATAATGCAATGCCGATGCGAAAACGTGGTTTCAAAAACATCGACTATCAAAATATCTGCAGCACATAACTATCCCCTTAAACACAACACTGACTATTAATCCACAGTTTAGCAGGTACTTTGGGCAACTCCACATACTTTAATTTTAAAACCCAGAGCTGAGAAGGTTTGTCATTTCCTGCTGCTCCTAGCAATCAGCTCCTAAAAGCATGAATGAATGTTCTAGAATGCATTACCATGCAGTAATTGACCTACACTATCTTCGCACACCCTCTTCGTCTTTGTATGCATAATGTGGGAGAAGGGCTATTATCTCTCGAGAATGCCCTCTGAAAAGCTGATGCTATTGTCGCACTCCTGTTCTTTGGCACCTGCCTCATTGCATTCCTTAGATTAGAAAAATAGTTTGGAGAGAAAATGCGAGGTAAGGGCATTCTCACACTTATATAATATATTTAACCAAGAGTGTTTTCGTATTACTCTAGATTTTCAGGTATGCTCATGGAGTTTGGTGGTCATTACATTCGGCGAGATCTGAAGCCGTTGTGCGGCTCTCTGGGGTCTCCGCTCGGAGGGCGAGCCGGGTTTAGGAAGACTGCTATGTTCCATGAGACGTTAGGGTTGGGGGTGCTACCTTCCTGGTCCAATCATTATGGAAACCAACGAGTATCAAGCGGCAATTCCAGGCGCCTGGAGGAG
The DNA here is from genome assembly GCA_963921515.1 of Calotriton arnoldi. Classification (NCBI taxonomy): domain Eukaryota; kingdom Metazoa; phylum Chordata; class Amphibia; order Caudata; family Salamandridae; genus Calotriton; species Calotriton arnoldi. The sequence goes on along the minus strand of CAWUFW010005229.1, from coordinate 853,285 downwards.
AGTTCTTCCGCAGTGCCAGCCATGTGTGGCCGGTGCTATAGCTCAGCGGGTGCATGCGCCTCCTGCATAGAAATGGGCACGGACACAGCCAATCCCGCTAGCAGAGGAAGACTGGCCAATGTGGAAATCTGGAGTCTTTGAGACAGGCCACGTCCTCTAAAAACCCAGCAGTTGTGACCGAGTCAGTCACAGCCAGTTACTGGCTGACAACATGTGCCGCATTTCTAACACGTGCTAGAAAATTGCGTGGATGCAATCAGTATGCAAAATGTAACTATGTCCCAATCTGTCACAGAAAAAAATCTATGGTTAGATCAGCGTATTTCCTAAGAGGCCTATCTATCGGTGCCGGACCGGGTCTACTCTGGCTTTCACCATTCCGAGGTCGATAAAATGAGTACCGTTTAAGTGAGAGTTACCGTCCGTCCTGTAAGTACTATTAGTATTATTTTTATGTATTGTAACGAGGATTCTGTCCCTCCTCCACCTTTCACGGGGGAGGCCGGCCCTATTTCCTTCCATTATTCTTCTCATGGAATTCTGCATCCCACATGCCTGCTTATAACAAGCATTTGCAATGCAATAGGTCTCGCATTACTGAATGTTTGAGCTGTTGGTGTTGCATTATTATTAGCAATGCCAATAGCTCAAACTTTAATAATGCGAGACCTATTGCATTGCAAATGCTTGTTGTATCTTGCTCCCCATCATTGGAACAAGCTTCCCCTTCATATAAGGACATGCACCGAGTTTTCAGGCTTCAAAAGACATCTTAAGACTTGGCTCTTTTAATGGTTGCTTCCTAACTGATCTGCTATCCAAGTGCCGAGATGCCCCCTTGGGGGCGAGTCGCAGCGCTATATCAAGTTTTGGTAATGTAACATAACATAGCAATATGACCTATGACACTTATAGGAAGAGTGGACCAAAAGGTGATGTGACCATGAAAGGCACAAACCGCTCTACCCAAGTTACCATCCAGCAGATTCTCAGATGAGTGTTAAACATTGATCTCCAAGTAGCAAAACAATAAGGTCTCCTTCGTCAAACTGGATCCAGCTGAATGTGGAGAGGATGTTGATATTCCGATCGTAGAGGGAGTATACCTGATTATACATGTCATAAGGCCCAAGGTGTTCAAAAGATAGATCATCATCAGATGCTGTTGGACTGAAAATGCGTCTAGCTGACTCCTTCTAGCATTTTGCGAGTTTGGGGTGCCGTTGTAGTTCTGCTGATGCCCGACCGGAGGAAAGACAACCTGCACCTCCGGAAGGTACCCCAAACTTTGACATGTACGTGAAGCACGGCATTGGCCCTATTATGTTTAGTACATTGTGGCACAAATATACGAGGGACAAAGCTGAGCTCCAGTGGCCACTGACAGGTACCTTTGATGAACAAAAACTGAATTTCCTGCAGGATAAATTGTTTGCAAAACGTAGTAGGCAATCGATGTTTGATTATCTCCAGGTATGGCAAAAGCAAGCTAGGCAGAGGCGCATGTGAGCGGAAAGAGAGGCTCAAAGGGGAAAAATGCAGACAGTGACTCAGAAAGCAGTAGCGTATGACAAAGAGAAAATAGAAAAAGGTATAGAGTGTCTGATAGAAAGTTCTGATTGCAATGTGACAAATACTATGTCGCCCGAGAAGAGGGCGATACATTAGTGGAGGAGCTATTAGACTCTCGACCTCCTCCGCCCTATGCCCCGCAGAGAATATACGCTGTTGTTCCGACGCCTTCATCTTCTGTCCCTTCTGCTTCCATCACGGGTTCTTCTGCCCCTGACCCGGCTGCTTTGGCTATGGCAACTCCTGTTCTTTCTCTAGCTTCACATGCTACAGATGCCATAACTGCAAGTCTCCCTGCTACGCCTATAGTTTCCGCTTATGCTCTCTCTCCATCACTCACACCCTCAACACAGCCATTGTTAACGCTTGTGTCTGCCCCTCCATCTATTGTGTCTTCCTCAAACGTCTCTTCCCCGACATTGTTGAACACTGGGATGCCGGTGCGTGGACCGGATGAGGGTGATTGGGCAACAGCTCGAGAACGAATGGGGCGGGTGCTGATTCGATCCGATGTAGGAAATGAGGAGAAGAAGATGGTGGCTGATCAGGCCGCACAGTGGGCCCGGAGTCCAATTTATAGTGTGGAGGATGTGTGGCGTGCGATGAAAGATTATGAGCCGTTTGTGCAGCAGCACGCCCTCAAGCATATGTCGGCCACATTAATAGGGTTGTGGGAACAGTGTTTTAATGGTGTCGCACCTCACATAATTTATGATATCCGGGACCGTGTGTATGCCGCTGACATGGCTCCTAATGACGTTTTAAGTAACGTTGCCACACTGATTGGTTATCGAGGTAGGCTGCATCAGAAAACACTAACAACAGGGTCTCAGTTTCCGATGAGGGAAGTACATCCTATTTTTCACCCCGAGATACCGGAGCTATGTAATCAGCAGAACGCTGTTGTCAGGCAGCGAGTAGAGGCCCACTTTCAAGAACAATGGGTTTACACTCCATGGAAAAGGAGTGAGGTTTTATCACTTAAGAGTCAGTTGCCCGATCCTAGGAAAAGTCCGACTGCATACTACAAAGAATTGACAGAAGCTGCCTCGTCGAAGGTGATGACGTTGGCAGATATTGAGATGTTTTTCGACTTGTTGGTACCGGTGGATATTTTGAGACAGGACCATGTCGGGGAGTTGGGTGGCACTTAAAACGAGATCAGGGCATGGGATAAAGAGAGGAAGCCTGGTGAGAAGCCTAGGGATGAGATACTAGCTTTGCCGAGTCGTATTATTACCTATATGCATTCCCTCATTCCACCTAGACGGTTAGATTGGGACAAGCTAGCAGCATGTCGCCAGAAGAAAGATGAAAGTGTGTCTGATTTTTTCACTAGGTTTGAAGGTGTGTTTTGGGATTTCAGTGGACAGGACTTGTCGATGGAGGGTGGTGTCCAATTGTTCGTTAACAGGTTTGTTACGAACCTGCTTCCCGAGATCACGGCTCGGTTACAAGCTTCGGAGAGCACTTGGACTACATCCTCCCCTTCAGTGATATTGAATATGGTTCAGTATTATGAGCATAGGGAGAATGAGGAAAAGGAAAAGGTGGAGATGAAAAATAAAGAGTTGAAGACGAAAGTGTTGATGCAGCAGGCAGCTAGGGGGAATGGTAGAGTATGTGGTTTTGGCTCAACAGTTGCCCCGCACTAGCAGGAATGGTGCACCTGTGGGGCCGAATCAATGTGCGTATTGTAAAAAGGAGGGGCATTGGCGAAGCGAGTGCCGGAATTGTTGCAGAAAGTTGTGGCCCCCAGAGGGAGGGGCCCTAGAGGACGGGGTCGTGGTGGTGGTGGTCGTGATGGGGTTCAGGCAGATGAGTCTTCGCAGAGTCGTTCTGACCAAACTATTTTGATGACCCTCAAGGAAGGCAGTACTACCATGATGACTATGATATGGATGAGGTGACTGGGATGTCCTACAGCTAGGACAGCCAGGGACAGGGTGAGGGGCCATTCCAGATACCTGTAGATCAGCGTGGCCCTTATGTCACAGCGGATTTGCATGGCTCAGAGAAAAAATTTCTGGTGGATTCGGGTGCAATGAATAGCTCTATCTATCGTTCACTGGTCCCCAGGGCAGCTCTGTCTGGCCAAAGTAACGTGTCGGTAGGTTTTTCAGGCATACCGGTCGTGAGCCCCATTTCCAAATCCCTTGCTTTGACTATTTGCCCCTTTACCGTAGATTCGCCATTTTTACTGACAACAAATGGTGGAGAGAATTTAATGGGACTAGATCTGTTGAAGAAATTGCACGCTACAATTTCTTGTTCCCCGGATGGTGTCTATATGACGATAGGACCGAATGTGAGTAGTACCAAACAGTGTTTTTCCAAAGATGTGCTGCTCCCCGCTGAATTCAAGGATGTGCCGCCCACGTAGTGGGCCACAGGTGATACAGATGTAGGATTGTTGCAAATACCTCCGGTCTCTATTAAGGTAAAAGACAACGCTGTGTTGCCTTGTATCCCCCAGTATAAAATACCGCAGGCGGGGGAGCGAGCTCTGTTGCAGATTATACAGGATTTGGTTAAGTCAGGGGTTGTTGAGGAGACAGCAGCGAATGCATGTAATAGCCCTTTTCTCCCCATCCTTAAGAAGGCACCCTCGGATTCCCCTGATGCCCATCCTGATGTCTATCGTTTCGTGATTGATTTGCGAGAGGTTAATAAAATAGTGGATCCCCAGTTCCCGGTGGTCCCTGACATCACTGCCCTTCTGACAATGATTCCCTCCACTGCAAAATTCTTCTCTGTGATTGATTTGAAAAATGCTTTTTTTAGCATACCTATTCACCCAGATCGCCGGCACCTTTTTGGGTTCACTCTGGCCAGCAGAAGTTTCCGATTCTGTCGCGCTCCTCAGGGGTATACTGAAAGTCCTAGCATATACAGTCAAGCTTTAAAAAGCCAATTGGATTCCCTCAAGCTTCCTCCAGGTAATGTATTGCTACAGTATGTCGATTACCTACTGTTAGCTTCTGACACTGCAGAAGGTTGCAAAGACGCAACGGTTCAATTATTGCTACATTTGGCACATCACGGACATAAAGTGTCCCTTTCAAAATTCCAATATTGTCGACAGGAGGTCACCTACTTAGGTCACCTACTGTCAAAGGAGGGAAGGAGACTAACACCTGAGCGCATTGGTGCCATTGTGAGAATGCCCATCCCTAAGACTCAAAGGGATGTGTGCGCTTTCATTGGCATTACTTCGTACTGTCGTCACTGGATTGCTAACTTTTCCTTACTAACAAAGCCAATGCTGCAGCTAACCGCTAAAGATGTGCATGAACATTTGCCCTGGACGCATGAATGTCAACAAGCTTTTGAGCAATTGAAAGTTGCGCTTTGCTCTGCGCCTGTGCTTGGTACCCTTGTTGTACGTACACAAGACGGCTAGTTGTGCGCTTTCTGTCCTAACACAGGCCTTTGGAGGTAAGGAGAGGCTTTGTGCTTACCTTTCTGCCCTGCTTGACAACGTCGCGAGAGCCCTCCCAAGCTGTCTAAGAGCAGCCGTGGCTGTCTCTATCCGACAATCTGCAGGGCTCGTCCTCGATACCGATCTCACAGTCATGGTATCTCATGCTGTGGACAGACTCTTGAATAAGACGAAGACACAGCACCTTACCAGTGCACGTCTGACTGGTTATGAACTGACCCTCTTTGCACCACATGTCATAATCAAAAGATGTGCCACTCTGAACCCAGCCACGTTACTACCCCTCCCTTCTGAAAGTGAGGATGGAGATATACTTGATTGTATCTTCCGCACCGAAGAGGAGACGAAGGGATGGGTAGACCTGACTGATGTTCCCTTACCTGACCCACAAGGGGAACTATATGTCGATGGCTCCTGTTTTAAATTTACCAGATGGCACCACCACTGCAGCGTATGCTATTACTACACTGCGTACTGTGGTTGAGACATCCCGTGTTCCTTAACAATCGGCCCAAGCTTCAGAGCAAGTTGCCCTCCTACGAGCATGCGAGTTAAGCGAGGGACTGGCTATTAATATTTATACTGACAGCCAGTACGCCTTTGGGGTGGCCCATAACTTTGGGCGACTCTGGGCAGAGAGGGGATTCTTGACTTTGCATGGAGTACAAATACAGAATGGCCCACTGATACACAGGCTTTTGGCAGCTCTGACACTTCCCAAGAAGTTAGCAATAGTGAAGTGCAGTGCCCACAAGGCAGTCACTGATGATGTGGGAAGGGGAAATGCGTTTGCAGATCAGACAGCTAAGGAGACAGCTCGATCTAAAATGAAAGGAATGTTTGTAGCAGGTCCTGCTAGATGGGTACCCGACAATGCGATGTTTGAGGATACATTGGAGAATGTTAAGGAAATCCAGAGTGAGGCAACAATTGAGGAGTTAGCAATTTGGCAGGAGAGAACAGGACGTTTAGATGATGATGGGTGTTGGACGGACAAGTCAGAAAAGCAAATATGGATGTTACCGGACGCATATGTACTCGCTGTAGTTACCATGGCGCATGGGCCAGCCCACATTAGTGCAAAGGGAATATGCAAGTTGTTAGATCCCGTATGGCAGAACGATAACATTCCTAAAGTAGCTGCTCACCTGGTGAAGTTTTGCATGGTCTGTATGATGCACAACACTGGAAAAGGTACCCCAACAGCTTCTGGTAATTTTGCACCACCCTCCTTCCCTTTTGAGGTTCTCCAGATGGGTTTCATCGAAATGGAATGAGTCAACAATTTAAAGTATGTATCGGTGGTGGTCTGTGCGTTCAGTAAATGGTTTGAGGCTTACCCCACTAAAGAGAACACAGCTATAGCAACGGCGAAGGCCCTTTTAAAGGAGTTCTTCCTGCACTTCGGCTTGCCCCGTCTGATTTGGAGTGACAACGGAAGTCACTTCAATTCAAAGGTTATCCAGTTAGTGTGCGATGGTTTGCACATTAAGCAGAAGTTTCACGCAGCAAACCACCCCCAGTGGGCGGATCTAGTTGAGAAGTACAATGGTACACTCAAACTGAAATTGGCAAAAATAAAGGAAAGTACAGGATTGCAATGGCCAGACGCGTTACCCCTAGCTCTGTTGTCCATAAGGGCGACAGCCCACTCTAGAACAGGATTGTCCCCATATGAGGTTGTTTTTGGCCGTCCCGCAAATGTCTGGGGCGTCCCTCGGCCTTGCCGCTTCTCAGAGATTGAATAACCTTTACTTGTGAACTATTTGTGTGAGTTGACTAAAAATATGCGTTCTATTCACCAACAGATCCACAAAGCTCTGCCGCCAATACCTGAGGGGCCCGGCCACAGCATACAGCCCGGGGACTATATCCTGATCCGAAATTATCAGCAGAAGGGGTGTTTGGAGCCACGCTGGAAAGGACCTCTGCAGGTCCTCCTCGCCACCTGGACGGCAGTGAAGGTGGACGGCCAGAAGCACTGGATTCACTCATCTCATTGTCAGAGAGGCCCACTGCCCCTCCCCTATGATCAGTGGGTCCTTGCTGGCATAGGGGACCACGAGGCAGAGAAGGTGCCACGTTTTGTCCCTTTTTCTGACGCTCGACTGACATGGGCACTAACGGAGGAGGAGAATGATGCTGCTTTGCATGAGGCGGTCCCCTCAGAAGTAAGGGCTGTCCAGGATCCTCCTCCATCTGGCCCACAGGAGTCCCAGTCTCAGTCCCTTGGCCCCTCTGAATTTGAGCCCCTGTTTACTGACCACTCTGTGCCCAGAGTGGCTAGGTACAATTTGCGTCCCCGAAGGAGGGACAGTGCACCAAAGGGAACGTCAGATTAGTAGGGATGGACTTCATGGATGAAGAATAGGGTGCATGTACCTTGTCTGCGGTACCAACAGTAGATCAGGGACAGGGAGATTGGTGCATTGTCCGAGACACTGGACAGGATAAGTTGAGGATACCATCCCAGGAGGGAGAGTGCCCTATCCTGAACGAAGTGGATTTTCTTCAAGAAAGGGCTGTGACTGCGCAGCTCCACCGAGAAGTGCTCAACAGCACTACCGTAGGCGGACGCTGGATTTGTGCCCCTTTTTAACCGCTGGCTCCATTGTATGACCCTCCTGTTGTATTCCGCTTTAGGTGTCCGTATATAGGTTTTCCTGAAACATGTCCTTATAGAGGCACAATTCGCATTGCCCTTATATAGGCATAAGATCCCAGTCCTTATTTAGGCATTAGCCATGCTGTCCAAATACAGGCATGGTCACTTACATCCGTCCACTCTAACATCACAACGAGTTCTTATAAACCAGACCCTTAAGCTCTTGGGAGTTCCCCTAGCACAGGATTATTGATTTCTCCAAGAACTCATTTATTATGCATGAACCGCTATACCTTAAGGGTTCATTCCTGACATCTTCCTCTGCCCGACTTTACGTCAATGCTAACATTCCAAGGCACCTACCAGGTATAAATATACCTTCCCTTGCCCAAGCAAGTAGGAGGAGACCTCGACTTCAGAGGAGCCCGTGTCCCGGCCTGACGCACTGAGAAGAGACGCTGTCATCCCTGCTCGCAGAGAATCCAGCTCCCAGTGTTCTGACTCCCTTCGCGGGGTGTTAGAGTTCGAGACCCGGAAGGAGATTCCCACCTCTCTCATTCTCAAGGTATGGAGCTGACTAGAACCTAGAGGGACTCTTGGCATACTAGACTATAGCATACCATACTATAGAATACTTCACCTACTTCTTACCTTGCCCTACACCTAGGTTAGGTTAGGTACACTGGGGTAGAACTAGTTAGAGAAGCATCTTATGAGTACTCGCATTTTTAGCTTATGTTATTTATGTATATGAATATATGTGTCATAGCTAAAAGATAATGCTAGCTCAGTATTATTTCTTTCTACTGCTTACGCTGTACATTATATATCTCGCATACTGTCTTGTGATCATAACAGCTCATATCGCTTACACGAGAAACAAGACTGTTCAATAAATCCTTTTATTGAAACGCCCATCTATTCTTTCTGTGTAACTCTGAAGAAACTAAGCATGCACGATTAGCTGAGTGAAACTGTTATCTATTGTTTCCACGATTCTGAGAGTGTTCCGATTCTAAAGGGAAACAAAGTTGTCATGTTTATGCGGTTGCCAGAAACTACTCCTTCTTGTTTACAAGGAGTTTCTAGTGGCCTCTGAGTTAGCTAGCACAAAGTAATTAAGTTTAATATACTCGATAGGGACATACTGACCTCAGTCCTATGTCGAATCTATAGGGTATATTATTCCAATGCGCAGAGCCTATTAGGGAAATAGGAACTACACTACATGGCGCCCAATGGTTTGGTAAGGCACTAATTTAAAGCTAGATACTGAGTAACTCAGTCGTGCTTTTCTCTCAGAGACCCCTACTCACATACTCCATAAGACGTCTGGAGTGGGTAGGGTTAAGTATCCGCCAAAGCTAAATAGGACAAAAAACCCTATATATTAGCTGTTTGGTTTGTTCAACGTTGAAGGATACAGTGTTCCAAAATATTGTGCACCTTATCTTTTGTTTCCTTGAAACTTGTTCTACATTTTTCAAAAAACAAATGTCCATACACGGGGATAATGGCACCGAGGACGGTGTAGCTGCGGCTGACCCAGTAGTAACAGCTTTTTTACAGGTTTAAATGAAATCGATGAGGGTGTTATAAACATCCATCCAAACTTAAGGAGAGCCATCACTCTAAAACTTATAAAACACGGCCTACCACCAAGAGGAGGTAGAGCAGTTTTCGTGATAGAGGCACACGAATCCTTTCAGACAGAGGTATTCTATACATGGATAGTATTCCCAGAATCAAATCCAGTAACAAGAGTGTTTCACTTCTTTAAAGAAGATGAACCACCAGAGGAATATATTCCCATCGAGGATATTGAAATTCCACTCACATACCAGGAGCATCATCTCTGGTTTAAAGGCGCCCTAAAACATCACAAAAACATTACCAGGCTCGGTCCACTAGGTAGACCAGGAGCAACATGGCCAATTCTAGCCGGCTAGACACCTCATCCTGACATCGATGTATGTCAGACGAGGAATTACTTACTCAACTACAAGAGTTAATACAAATTTACAGACAATTAGTCCAATATGTCATGCGGACTTTCACAGTCCAACCACCAATGACCATTCCAAATCAAACCCCTCAACAGGGGAATACACTAAAATTTACTCCACAGACTTTACTCGCAGTCATGGGTAAAATGCCCACAAAACGTGAACAAATTCCATTCTGGATAGCTCAAAAAATTACTCAAATCGAAGCAGTATTTCCTAATACTAGCCCTTATGAGAAACACAGAATCCTAACAATCTGTTTACCAATGGGGATCACACCACAACTGGAAGATTGCACCACTTGGGGCGCAGTCTTTGCTGCCATCTATACTAAAACACATGGTGTTCCGTCAATTGCAGTAATACCAGATGTCCTGAAACAAATTCAAAACGAATACGGGGCAGAACCTGCTCTGAATTTAGGTATGAAATTACTGAAAAACTTCGACCAGGTCTCAACAATAATATTATCTAATATTAAAGGGGAGGCAGCATCAGTGGCGATCCGCCAATGCTTAAGGGAATTTGATGTTACAGAACATCAAAATGAACTACCCAGAATAATAGAACAATCTTATGCAGAATTAGGCAGAGATAGTTTGGGTGGAAAACCATTGAAGCCAAAACTATCTGAAAGTCCTGAGAAGGACTCTATTAAACAAACTCCTACATCTTCTAAAAAGAAGTGGGAAACTAATAAACAAAATTCAAGAGAGACACGTTCTCAATCCCGAGGTAGGTCTCCTCAAAAGGAGCCCTCTGAAAGGAGGTATAACCTCGGGAATAGGGATAATTTAAGAAAACCTGACAGGTATCAAGATACTGATACACGTTCCTCTCGTACCTTTCAGATATCGTCACAGACATCAGAAAGAAGAGGACGGTCAGAACATAGAGAAGAACGCGTAAAATCGAAAGACGACAAACACGTTCAGAAAAATAAATCAAAACCTCAATTCACAAAAAAGAAGTTAGCAGGTCTGAAGATCAGACATGCTGAGAATACTGAGAACACAGCTCAAGAACGGAGAATGGGCTCAGACAATGCTGGACAGTGCAGCAGAAGTCACAACAGCTCGCCAGAACCTGAAGGAACTTCTAGAGATAGTGGACTTGAATGAGTACATCACAGTAGAGACTGTAGGCACCAGGGTTAGTACTCCACAAAAGTTATATGAAATAACACTCCGAATGGAGGGAGACATACCAAGAAAAGTGAAAATACTCTTTTGGGAGAAACTTTCAAGGGGTTAGGATATACTTCTAGCAGAAAAAGACTGGCCACCACAATTTGTCAGGGAGTGCCCACATGGTGAGGACATTATTATGCCAGCCTTCTCCAACCAAATTCCAATTCACCTAAAATATACTTATGCCAGGAAATGGGCAGTTGCCCAGGCCCCAGCATTACATAAAAATCATGTAGGATGGGATGAGGACTCACCTCACCACAAAATACAGCTAAAAAATGAACCTACTGCTCAAAGGCAGTACCCAATAAAGCAAGAAGCTAAAAAACAGGTCAGGGAGATCTTAGATCAACTTGAATACCAAGGGGTGATTGAAACATGCACCTCCTCAATGAACAATCCTTTGTTTCCTGTATCCAAACCAGACAATACATATCGTCTAGTTTTGGATTACAGACACTTGAACACTTGTTCAAAAACATTTGCAGTGCAAAATACATATAGTACAGCATTAATGAATACCATTGTGCGTAAAAAATATAAAACCACATTGGACATTTCAAATGGTTTCTTTTGTCAAAACATAGCACCTGAAAGCAGGTACTTAACAGCTTTCTCAATAATGGGGACCCAGCGTCAATTTTGTAGACTCCCACAAGGGTTCAAGAACAGCCCAGGGTTATTCTCAGCGAGGGTAACAGAGTTACTACAAATTTATGATAATGAGGCATTGTCATATGTCGATGACATCTATCTGACAGACGATGACCTAGATAGGCACTTGAACAGGGTGAGTACCATTATATTGGGCTTCGCCTCAGAGGGCTATAAATTCAACTTTAAAAAATCCAGAATTGCCCATCTCAATGTCCTTTTCCTAGGATATGAGCTTTCAAGTGAAGGCAAGAGCCTGGCAGCCAACTTTTTAGAAAAGTGCACGCTGCTCCAACCTCCAAAAACGTTGAAAAACTTACAATCCATCTTGGGTTTCCTAAATTTTGGAAGAACTTACATTCTAAATTACGCAGAAAGGGTTAAACCTCTCTACGAATTAATCAAACCTGATTTTTCAATCAAACATTGGACACAAGAACACACAGAAATCCTGCGTTCACTCCAAGCTAACATGTTAGCAACAAATCACTTACAAACACGCGTAAATAAACGCAATTTAGTGCTCCGAATTATTCCAGGACAATGCGGATTCACCTATTTAACCTTAATGAGGGTGAAAAAGTACCAATAGCATACTAATCACATTTGTATACACAAGCAGAAATGCGCTTCACTTCAACAGAAAAAATACTGACAGCAGTTCAAACCGCTGTAGCAAAAGAAAGAGCTCTAGCCCAAAAGAAACGCATTATTGTCGTAACGCCAGTACCAGCCTTAGAGGCGGTCACAAAAGCGAGCATTCCAAATGCAAAAGCTTTACATCCGAGATGGATACAATGGGTTAATTCTCTTGCTGCAACAGATGTTGAATATGTTTTTGATCCTGATTTAAAAACACAAGCGTTCCTGCAATATGAACATGAATGTCCTCTGCCCACTGAAATTCTGCCTCTCGATTAGTACAAATTTATAATTTACACTGACGGATCAGCACAACCCGCTACAGGGAGTAAGCAAGCTTACAGTGCAGCGTGCGCAATAGTTAAAGGTCGCATGCAAGATGGTAACTTCAGACCAATGGTCACTAAAACTCAATCTCTAGGAGATTGTATAGTTCAGCGAGCTGAACTACAAGCATTCAAACTGGCACTTGAAAATACAGATCGCGAATTCCCACACTAATAGTGTGCGATTCTTTTTACTGTGTTCAGTCGTATAATGAATATATACAGAATTGGCTTGAAAACGGGTTCAAAGATGCAAAAGGTGGCACAATAAAGCATAAAACGCTTTGGGAACAAGTAGTTCAGTTAAAAAACGAACTACCAAAAGCTCACGTGATACACACGCTGAGTCATCAACGTGATGGCGTTCACGTTGCAGGGAATTCATTGGCTGACGAAGCCGCAAAGGGGGCTGTTCAGACGGCTTCCGTAGCTGCGATCACTCGTTCAAAAACGAGAATAGACAGTGAGATATTGTTGGCTGTCAATGCTTCAAGCAAAGGCAGTGGTGCAGCGTTACCAAAGAAATTTCCACTTGAGTACTCTTATGTAATTGATGCGAACAACGTTCCTTTTGCTCGAATCCCTGGAGTGGGGGATAGGGTAATTCCAAACATGGAACGTAGATTAGGACTGATCCTAGCAGCACATGAAGAGATAGCCTCTGCTCATGCAGGTGTTTCTGCAACAGTATCTTTACTAAAACAAAGATATTGGTGGCCTGGCATTAGGAAACAGACCAAAAACTATGTTTTGGAATGTGAAATATGCCAACAGATGAAAGTCTCCACAGTGAAACATCCTGCGCAGACACCCCTGTTGATTTCAGACAAACCATTAGCTTGTGTTTACCTGGACCACTGCGGTCCCTTGCAAAGGAACGGTAACTATAAATATATAATGGTCGAAGTGGATTCGTGCTCAAGGTTCCTATGGATATGGCCTCAGCACTCGGCTGACGCTCGAACTGTTATAAAAGACTTGCGAGTCTTTATCGGCACATACGCAATAGGCACACTACATTCTGACCAGGGCCCTTCGTTTAGCTCTCGGGCTTACAAAGAAGCCACGGCCAGTTTGGGCGTAGCATTGCGGTACTCCTCTCCGTTTCATCCTGAGGGAAATTCTGTTGTGGAAAGGAAAAACCGAAACATAAAGCAGTCTATAACAGCTAGAGTATTAGGTTCGGGTGATGGGTGGGTCAAACATCTTTATGGGGTCCAACGCTCATTAAATAATTTGCCAAGAAGTTCTCTAGGGGGGGTCACTCCATATGAGGTCCTATTTGGGGCAAGAATGTGGGTTCCTGATCTCGAATGTAAAGGCACAGTGGTGGAAAATAAACACTTTGATATCAAAGATCGTTTGGCTGTTTTACAGTATCTAAATGAACTAAGATCGAAACAAAGCAACGTGTTCCTGAAGCCAACCACCACTGGGGAAACACCGGCAGTCCCAGCAAGGCCTGTATGGATCCCAAAAGTTGGGGATCTAGTCAGAGAGAAGATTGCGGACAAGAAGGAATTTGGACCTTCTTACAGACAACCAGTACCTGTCCTAGCCGTCCACGGAACAAGAACAGTACTTCTGCCGCCCCTTGCTGGAGAAAAGATTTGTGTCAATCGACCTCATCAAACCACAGTATGTGGCCAATACTAAATAGTAGGTCTCGTGGACACCGACCTAGTAGCAGACGCACTCCTCTCGCTACTATCCAAGAGGTTCAGACTGAAAGACTCATAACCATCGAGAATTCAGCAGTAACAGATGAAGGACTAAGCAACAATGCTATGGAACTCATCCCTCTTGAAACTCAAGTAACAGTTCGTCCAGATACACCTGTCTACACCAACGTAACAAGAGATCAACTGGTTCCAGCGATTTCAACGAATCCTGATGCAATTTCAACAATTGACCGAACTGCTTCTGGCTATTTCATTAACTTTGATACGTTTTCTGAGGATCCGAGTGAGCCTGAAATGACGCCAGCCACAAACAGGCACATGCATCAAAGCTTTTTGCGATCGCAAACGGTGCGATTCGCAAAAATCGGCCGTTTGCGATCGCAAAATTAGCTTTTGCGATGCATCAAGGGTCAAGGCCCTCGCAATTTGAGAATTAGCAATTAATTGCGAGTTCTCAAATTGCAATTGCATTTAAGGAATCGCAAATTGAGATTCCTTAAATGCAATGCATTAAAGTAAAAAAATTAGCGATTTCGCTAATAGGGCGCAAATTACCATGAAGTTGAACTTCATGGTAATTTACAAAAACTTTGAAAAATGCACTAAAGTGCATTTTTCAAAGTTCCATTTACACACACACACACATGCCCTTGGGGCATGTGTGTGTGCAAGATGTACTCATATGCAGATTTCAGGGGTGCAACAGGGTGTCCTTTTGACACCCTGGCACCCTGAAATTGCATTCTCAATTTGCGATTCTCTAATTGAGAATCGCAAATTGAGAATGTCTTCCCATTCATTCCTATGGGCCTCTAGGCCCATAGGAATGAATGGGGAGGTATTCCTTAATTGCGACTCGCAATTTGCGAGTCGCAATTAAGGAATGTTTAGAAATCGCTATTTTTAAGCGATTTCTACATGCATAGGCTTTTGTGATTCCTTAATTGCGATTCCTTAAAAATCGCAATTAAGAAATCGCAAAATCCAACATTGATGCATGTGCCTGAAAAACTTTCAAGCAACAAGTACAAGACCTTTTTCATTTCCTGAAAGAGACTTATCTGGTTTCACCATGGATTGAACTATGGATTATTTCTGGAATATTTTTCTTTCTGCTTTGGCTAGCTTTGGTTATGACTATCAGCGTGCTTATAAATGGCAGATACATCCATATGGGCACTGAAAGTAAAAATGTGAACTTACTTTTGAAACCACACAAATCATCCCATCGTGAAGCAAGAGACTTGTCAGCAGTGAACATCACAGTCGTTCCTATACAGGATGGTATAGTGTGGGGCAAAACCGATTTCGATATATTCGGCCCGACGGAACTTTTGAACATTCCACATTTATTTAAAAATTCATTAAGTGACTTTATTACCTCCAGTACCTATTATGATGATTGGGACTTTGAGACTGTTAATGATATGATGTCTGATCTAGAAAGGTCTGCTGCATTCTCTAACAATGAATACTTAGAGGGTTCATCAGACTACGAACAGCTTTATTGTTACAACCACTATGGTCATCATTTCTTGCATAAATCTGCAACACCTAGAAATGTTTTTATGTTTAACCAATGGGAACATTGTCCTACACCACCAAAAGGTAGTTCAAAAACATTTGCTAATAAGTTTCCATATTTTTCAGGGTACAATACATCTGATCCAGAAACATTTTTCTATAAGAATGTAAACAAAACAGGACAGAAAATTATGTTAACTAATACAAAACAGATTTATTCTGCAACCTTTATTACCCAACTATCTAGACAAGGAGTTGACTTTCGGAAAGACACAATTGACACAAAATCTGTCTGGGGTTCTAAAGATTGGCAAGTGCAGGGGATAGAAGCTTTGTTTAGAGCATGTATCATCCCACATCAAATAATGTTTTTGAATGACACTGTGCAACAAACGTCTTGCCTTGGTTTAGCCAAGATCAAAGACATGAACACACCTTCTGTACCAACACCTGCAAGTAATAGCACTACACAGGAAGTGGTCACAGTAGACACAATACTACAAAACAACAGAACTGATCCTGATTGGAAAAAATGGTTACTCTGGCCCACAGACACAAACATCTGTCAAGAAAGATTCCTGAATAGAATACAGGGTTTTACTATCCATAGGCCAGACCCACGATATGTTCAACGACAACATCCAGGGGTAGTAACAACATACAGTGTAGGAAAATTGTGCCTCGACTGGTTACAAAAATCTACACTCGAGGATGTGAAACAACACTTATCTTTACTTAAAGAAGACGCAGACCTTAGGGAATTCTTGCTAGGACCAAGAAAACCCCATCAAAAATGTTTCATATATGCCGGCATTTATGCTGCTTATAATGAAATATGGAAGGTTTCACAGGCAGAGGCCGCAGAACGAATACGTGAGCTGGATCGTATTAACTTAGAGAAATCTCTCTCTGTGGTCGACAATGGGTTAACAACTTTGTCATCCAGAATGTATTCATTGGACAACATTGTATCCTCTGCTATTGACATACTGGAACAAGATTTAGCCATGTTACAACAAGGCCAATCTCAGTTACGTTCTATTATGTTATTAGGCTGGACGCTGCAATCTTTGCGTGCGGGCTATGTGCCTTGGCATTTTATCAACACGTCTTCTCTGTTTTCAGAATACAATCTAATGGATAAACAGATCGAACTGGCACAAAGAGGAGCAAAGTATACAGTGCTGAGCATTGAAAAACTGGAAAAATTACCATTTACGGTAGCAGAAAAACCAGCTACAGAATGGCTTATCCATGGCAAAATAACTCTACCTGTCACTACTTTTCATTTTCAGTATTGCCTCAAACAAATGCAAGCAGGCAAGTATGAAAGGTTGGGTAAAGAATACATTAAGACATCCTGGGATTTACCTTACAAATACAGATGTTGGAGTGGGGATCGTGAAGTGTTTCTGAGCGGTACACACTGTGAAAATGCACTAAGCGGTTCACTCATATGTCAGGACATTTCTTTACACGGAGCTTGTAATGGTTCTTTGGCAAATTTGTCCTGCCACCAGCAGGGTACACCAGCTACTGTGATTAATCCAACGTTTGGCCAACTTTCTAACGGGAGTTACCTCATGTTGAATGATCAGAGTTGCTGTGGCATGTTGCCAGGCATCCCATATCTGGTAACGGTCGGCTCCAGGGTTACTTGTTGTATGCAAGTATTGTTCCCCCCAATAGAGACAGTCAGGGAGTCGCCTCTATGGCCTTCATTGAATGTTTCTTTTATACGTTTTGATACTTTAAGCAGAATGAAAGCCATGCTTTTGCAACAGACCGTGCCTTTGACCACGGCCAAAGAAATCTATGATTTACAAATTGCAAGGACTTTGGCTGAGATACAGGCTTTAATTCGTACAAACTGCCCTATACATTTCGTAGAAATGATGGGACGTATCTTAAACATGTCTGATACGAGCGGGATTGTACATGTATTTAAGACCATCTGTTCAGGACTGTTAACACCTTTCCAGGCAGTCCTCGGAATCATCCCAAACTTCGCACATTCGGTGTTTGGTGGTGTGCCATTAATTCTAGCACTGGTTGCGGGAATCCTGTTTTTATTCCTACTACTATGCTATGGCAAGCCTATCCACCGGCGTCACTACGAGCGATGTGGAGAAAGCTCTCCTAGAAATGAAGTGCCGTGAGCGCATAGTGCAACTTTTGGGCATGCTCCGTCTACGGGAACTTAATACAACATGGTTCCTGTCATTTAGACCAATCTGGCAAGATTGCATCTTACCTGTTCTACGCTGCCTGCTTTGCGGTGAAGAATGCGTGCTAGACACCTGTCTAACACTCCCATCAGTCATGCCAACGGATATCGATACTCTGCTGGACCCGATAACGGCCCATGCTCTGTGTTGTCCCCAAAGGCTACCAATCCTGATGACGGCATTAATTGAGATCTCACAGACGCTTCCTGCTGCTGCTGAGGAACGAGATGGATAAACAGGCACACGGGTAGCAACGGACGTGAACATTGCTGCGGCATCCTATGCTGAAGGCGATGCTTCACATCTCTGTCCAGTTAACCTTCTAAATGAGGTATTCCAACTGTCACAGACATCGGTAGACGATCTTTTGTCTACAGAAATAGATGATTTCATGTTTACACCAGACCCATACACGGACTTTGATTCGGCTCACAGTGTACCAGGGACGCAATGAATTTGGCCTTCATATTTTCAAAACTTGGAACTCTTCCTAAAATTGAACTTTTTCTTTTTCTTTATTTTTTGAACATACATGGCAACTCAATCTGCTTAAAGAAGAACTATTCATATAAAACGGACTTCTTTGAATACTTCCAGGGACACATTGTCACCTTACTTACCACAATTTCATTTAGTACCATGATATGCAATGGCTTTGATTTTTGAAAACTTGTCAACCATTTCGTCATATGTATATATTTCTGTTTATTCATTCATGTTGCATTTATTTCCAATATATGCTTAGAATGAAAAAATGCTTTAAAATGTACAGTACCTATTGCATTCAACAGTTTATTTTAAACTTCTTTTAATATGCTTTTAGAAATGTGTTTAGCAACATGTGGTACTCAGTTTAATGTTTAGCATTTAATGTTTAGCATTTAGTATTATCGTTCATTCGAAAGTGGAGCGGGTGTTGTATTCCGCTTTAGGTGTCCGTATATAGGTTTTCCTGAAACATGTCCTTATATAGGCACAATTCGCATTGCCCTTATATAGGCATAAGATCCCAGTCCTTATTTAGGCATTAGCCATGCTGTCCAAATACAAGCATGGTCACTTACATCCGTCCACCCTAATGTCACAACGAGTTCTTAGAAACCAGACCCTTAAGCTCTTGGGAGTTCCCCTAGCACAGGATTACTGATTTCTCCAAGAACTCATTTATTATGCATGAACCGCTATACCTTAAGGGTTCATTCCGGACGTCTTCCTCTGCCCGACTTTACGTCAATGCTAACATTCCAAGGCACCTACCAGGTATAAATATACCTTCCCTTGCCCAAGCAAGTAGGAGGAGACCTCTACTTCAGAGGAGCCCGTGTCCCGGTCTGACGCACTGAGAAGAGACGCTGTCACCCCTGCTTGCAGAGAATCCAGCTCCCAGTGTTCTGACTCCCTTCGCGGGGTGTTAGAGTTCGAGTCCGGAAAGAGATTCCCACCTCTCTCATTCTCAAGGTATGGAGCTGACTAGAACCTAGAGGGACTCTTGGCATACTAGACTACAGCATACCATACTATAGAATACTTCACCTACATCTTACCTTGCTCTATACCTAGGCTAGGTACACTGGGGTAGAACTAGTTAGAGAAGCATCTTATGAGTACTCGCATTTTTAGCTTATGTTATTTATGTATATGAATATATGTGTCATAGCTAAAAGATAATGCTAGCGCAGTATTATTTCTTTCTACTGCTTACGCTGTACATTATATATCTCGCATACTGTCTTGTGATCATAACAGCTCATATCTCTTACACGAGAAACAAGACTGTTCAATAAATCCTTTTTATTGAAACGCCCGTCTATTCTTTCTGTGTAACTCTGAAGAAACTAAGCATGCACGATTAGCTGAGTGAAACTGTTATCTATTGTTTCCACGATTCTGAGAGTGTTCCGATTCTAAAGGGAAACAAAGTTGTCATGTTTATGCGGTTGCCAGAAACTACTCCTTCTTGTTTACAAGGAGTTTCTAGTGGCCTCTGAGTTAGCTGGCACAAAGTAATTAAGTTTAATATACTCGATAGGGACATACTGACCTCAGTCCTACGTTGAATCTATAGGGTATATTATTCCAATGCGCAGAGCCTATTAGGGAAATAGGAACTACACTACACTCCCTCTGGTAGTCTGACATATATATATCTATACTGTACCCATTTGGCTGCCTCATTATGGATGAAGAACAGCCCCTAACAGTCCCACGTTTTGTGCAAAGTGGCCCAGGCTGGTCTGGTTGGTCTACTAAAAGCAAGATCGTTTTTATCATAATTATTTTAATATCTTTGCTAATTGCATTTTGAGTTATGTGGTTTTTGGAAGAGAAATATCCTGTGCATTTTTTGATTGGTACTACTCCTGTTCCTCCTGAACATGTATTTGTCACCTTGGCCCCTCATAAGGAGAGGCACAGGCAAACGTATGTTGATAACGTTTTCTTGCAGATGCTCCATTAGGCACACCATGCGTCTAATGTTACTAATTGCTGGGTTTGTGGATTACTCCCTTCTGTGATGCACAAGAATGATTTATTGATGTCCCTACCCTTCTCTTATTTGGGTAGCTGTGAGGCCTGGTTCCAACTGTTTACCATGGTGTACATCCATTATCATACTGACGCAATGAATATAACGTATGCCGACTATGAGACGGTGCTGAAATACATCGGTGTACATCAGGGGTTTACTCCTGGAGAACAAGGGGCCCCTGATACTTTGCATCCAGATGCCTATATGAATGTCGTTGAAGATGAAAAGAATGTTACGTGGCTCCAGAATGAAATGATGGATTTTCGCGACTTCAATGTCACGGAATATTTTAGGTCTTTTCAGATGCGTAATATTACCCAGGACAGAGCAGTACCAGTGCCTGTAGTCAATACAACAGCAAGTTTTTGTGTCCAAGGTTTTGGGAGTGTGAAAGTAGGAAAGAGCATTTGCAACTATACTTACGACCTGAACATGACCAATAGCCCACCTTTACTACCGCCCCATTATGTGTACTTTGTTTGTGGATCCCAGGCTTACGTATGGCTCCCTAGGGGGTGATCTGAGGTATGTTATGTTTCTTTTCTTCTGCCTCCGGTATATATAGCCCCGCCCACTTGCCACTGAGATCATCGATTAAAGCGTAGGGGAGCCAGCATATCCCGAGTTAGACGAGTCATCAACACCGAAGATATAGATCAGACAGGCACTACTTTGCAGCAGTTCACTGATGCTATGAAGGGTATTCTGCCTTTCTGGGGCCCCATGTATAATAGCCTTAACATTCGCCGACTCACCAGAGTTGTGGAGGGAGTTATTAACACTACGGCAGGAATACTGACTAACATTACAGCTGACCTTCAGGCTACGAGACTTGTTGCCCTTCAGAACAGGATGGTGTTAGACGTCATCCTTGCTGTTCGGGGTGGGACCTGTTGCGTCATCGGCAGTAGCTGCTGTGTGTACATACCGGATCATGCCCCAAATGTCTATGCCACAATAAAGAAGTTACACCAACTTGCCTCCGATATTCACCAAGAGAATGGTACCTGGTCTCTTTCCGGTTGGTTCTGGGGTTTGATATCCACATGGGGTTGGAAAATACTCCTTTTCTTAGTGTCTATTGCGGGTGTCATTTTCACTTGTTGCCTGTGTGTTGTCTCCCTGCCTGTTGTTCATATTGCATTAGCAAATTAACACCTCTACCTAAGGCCCCAGGGCATGACACTAAGCCCTCAGCTATGATGATGCAAGCAGTCCATGACCTCATGAGTATCGATGAGGGCATTTTTGAATATTAAAATATATGTGTGCTGCCATACCTCAATGATTTTCTCATTATGCTAGTATAGACAAAAGTGTTAGCAAATGCTAAAAGGAGGGTCTGTTGGACTGAAAATGCGTCTAGCCGACTCTTTCTAGCATTTTGCGAGTTAAGTTAGCATTTGCGGCGCCATTATGTCTCTAGGCGCCATTTCGTACTGTGATCGAAAGTAAGACTCTGCCACATTACTTGTCTGCCTCAGTGAAAAAGGCAGTTTTGAGTTATTTCTCTGTATCATATTCAAGGCTGTATCCTAGTGTACTAATGAATGGTTTATTCTGCTATCGCATGCCTTTCCTCTCTCGTATCCTTGCTCCCACGTTGGAGAGCGCTGAGCTCAAGCAAGGCAACCTTGAGAATGTGATAAGATATACCCGTTCTGCAGGTGGCAGCTCATCTCACTGTGCCTCCTTTGTTCACCAGTGCCTGGACTGGAATTTTCCAGCATGGGCGTGTTCTTAGGGAACTGGAAATGTATATTATCTGATGTTATGTTGGGGGGAAGGCAGTCCCTTGGCAGCTATCCCTTGAGGCTGGTCAGACTGGACTCCGCTGCAGCGCAATTACTAATAAATAACTTGGTTTGTATTCTCTACTGCGTCTTCGACTCTTCATTTCTTGGAAGGCCAAAAGGTGGTCGCTAGTGACCCGGGTGGCCCTAATCGGGCCACTTCCTTCAACGCATAAGAGTCTGCAGAGCCTGTGGACAATAAGTTTGGCATTGTGGATAAGTCATATATGGATGCTGCTATTGCCATTTTATCTTGCTGAACCCTCGAGACCTGTGCAGTAGTGGGGCCCCAACGCTGACATCCTAGCTGTCCTGCCCTCCAAACCGTGGCAGAGATCTGACCCATCTGCAAAAGGGAACGGGTGAGGGCAGGTGATTGTTGTTGCGATCCTTTGTCGAAGGCCTCTGCTCAATCCAAGGCTGATTCAGGTTGTCTAAAGTCGTGCATGTGCTGGCCATCTGAGATTCAAAGTTTCCCTGGAAATAGCAACGCATATTTGAGCCCCAAGGCTTGGAGTTTTTTCTTGACCTGTACAAAAGAAGAGTTCTGGTGCTGTACTGCTAGAGTATGATCTGGCAAAAACAATATTCTGACATTGCCAAGCTTAATGTCCTGCTTTTTAAGGGCTGCCATGAGAGTGGAGTCTTGTGTCGCAATAATAAAGAATTATGGCTATCATTTGCCACGGGGCATCCCTGGATGAGAGCGCCTCCCGTGACCCTGTGGGCCGGTTCCAACACAAAATAAAGAGAGAGTTGTCTGGACCAATGTCCTTCAAGTCTCAAGGAAGCCAGTGGCATCATTTCCCTCCACTCCCTCAGGTAACTTGATAATGCGACTATTATTGCGGCGCGACCGTCCCTTCGCATCTTCCAGCCTACTCTCCACTTTATGTAAGTGATCAGGAAGAGAATGGGAGCACTGATTCACCTCAAGAGTGCAGGGGCGCAGTTTATCTATTGCCCGAGTATTTACGCCGACATTTTATAACAAATTCTGTTGGTTTTCTCTTTAAATAGTGAGATTAGTGAAGTTGGTCATCAGTGCATCAAATTTAGCCTTGAGGGCCGTACGAGAGCCTGCAATGGCTGCTGGGATGAAATCAAATTGATCTTTAGTATCATTTGCTGTGCTGTGACGCAGATAAGGTCATGGTTGAAGTGTCAGCTGGATGAGAATGTTTGGGGCCCTTGTCAGTAGCTGGTTTACGAGAGTCTCAGAATCTGCCCATTTGATATCAACCGAATGTGATATTCCACTTTGCAAAGTTCATAGCTCTGATGACAAAAATGGAATCAGATATGGCCCGCCTAACCTGGGACAAGTAAGGGGTTATCAAGGTAGGTGCAACCATGTCTCAGGGAGCACATGCAGTTCACTTCCAAGATTCCGTGCCAGTGCAGCTAAATGTGAAGTTTCCGCTAGACTGTGGGTTCCTTGCACGCTCGCCCCAGTCAGCAAGAATCTCACAGCCAGAACAACTGGGGCTTAGCTCAACCAGTGATGGGCAAGATTGAGTCAGGAAAGTAAAGGGGGGCTCTTGATTTGGGACTGGCTGTCCTAGCAGTCACATAATAGGCAAATGTCAGCTTCTCTCAACCTTTAAATAGAAGGGGAAGGTGATAGGCCCCCAAGCACTCACTGATCAAGTCTAAGTGCCCCATAGAAGCAGACAGCAGCAAATCCTGTGGACAAACCAAGAAGCAAAGTCATGCTTTACACTGATGAAAATAACTCCTCCAACTCTCCAGGCAAAGCAAGGGTGTGCCCAGGAATGTCAAATGGGCAGCCACTGTCAGGCCCTCAGCCACGTCCAGCCAGCCGCCAATGCATTTTACAGGCGAGACTGGGCTGCAACAGGCACCACTAGACAAAAGAAGCCAGATCGTATGCCGTACTGTTGCAGGTAAACCAGCCTGGGCGGAGCACCACAACACCATGCCACTCCGACTTCTCCCAGCAGGTGAAGGTCCATGGCTAGTCCAAAGCAGAGTAGTTGCCTCTGGTGCAAAACTCTGTCCAGCCCTACCGGCAGAGATCAATCTCTGTGGTCCAATGACAAGAGAGAAAATGACTGGCAGAAGGCCTCGGCCGAGAAGGCTGGCATAAGCCACAGGAGCAGCACAGTCCAGTTCGGAGCAAGATGAGACCCCGTTTCAGTTCTGGGGTTCCGGAGTGGCACCAGGAAAGTCTGGAGAGCCCAACTTCGATGGATATGTTATCGGATCAGGCAGGGAGTTTGGAGCTCCTCTAGGTTCCTCCCCCATTTTAGGCAGTTAATGAATAACACTGAGGAATGAAAATGCCCTGAATCAGCAACTAAAATGAATTTGTGGCAGCAAAGTAAATACATCAAAGAACATAAACATGTCTTCAATTATAAGCTACATATCTTGTTGCGTCCGCAGTCTAGCATAAGGACTTTTATTGATGCCCCATCACCAAAACCTAATGAAAACACAAAGGGAACTATGCAACCTTCCACAACATGCCATGACTTTAATGGGCAGTCAATCCAGGCATTTGCAGACCATAATAAAACAAATGAAAGACAAATGCTAAAGTGGGTTTATCCAAACACCAATTTGTCTCTGTACTTCTAATGGTACATTTTGAAGAATTGATGCCATGTTGTCTTGAAGACAGCTAAAGTTGTTTGCAGGCAGACCTAACAATCCTTCAAAGTTCAGGAGGCAGCAATGGCTTACTCTTCAAAAGTGGTAAAATTCAGTTTTGTGTCTTTTGAGAAATTCTCCAAAAATTGCATTTCTACTCAGCATGTTCAAGTTTAGAATTAATGTCACAGCCAAAACATCTGGGGCTTAGCTCGACCATTGACTTAGATCCACAAGCCTGTTTTTGATTACCTAAAGATGCTCTATTGTTTATTTGGCTCATATGCATTATCACACAAACCAAAATCCAATGTGTGGCAGAAAATATAGGCGTTTTGACTCAGTGTCAGCTAACTGATATCCACATTGGATTTTGGCATAACTGCACTTTAAACATGCATTTTTGGCTACTCGATCTATGGATGCAAGCGAGAGATGGTCCATTTCAGAATTATAAAACACGCGACCTACAAATCACGCTACACGTCAGCATTATGCACTTAACTTGCTGAGCTTATGGGATATACAGGCAGTAAATGACAGTATACTACCTGGTCCAATTCATTTGTACATGAGAATGAGTTTAGTTACACCAGTAACCATTTCACTTCAACTTCCCTACTTCTGAAAAAGCTCAATTTAGGAATATGGTGTGATAAGAAACAAAATAGATACCTCTGACATGAAATTAGAGTTTGATTATCAACAGAGAATCGAATACATATTGTAACAAAGATACAAGACCAGTTACACACCAGCAGCAACAAATAAACTCTTACACCAATTTTATGGAAGTTTACGGTCTACCACACAGAGGATGCTTAAACTGTGGCACGAAAGGTGCAATGTAAACCAGGAGAAATATTAATAAGATATTTCTTTGGAACATGTGTTGTTGTGCCTAAACTTTCTGGCACAACATCTTGAGCCTGCACCAAAAACATTGGCCCATAAGAAGGACGCTGCGAGATAAAGAAAACCCCACTTCACATATATGTTATGTTATGTTAAAATCATTTATAGAGCGCACATACACCGATTGGTTTCTTTGCGCTGACATCAGCCTTCAGTGTTACTTCACTTCCTATTTTGCTGTGACTATACCATGTCCACATCTGTGACTTACAACCACTGAAGAGTGAATTCAGCTCTCAGTGTTAGAACATTACTTCCCATCATGCTTTCAATAGGCTGTTGCCATGAGCGTGGCGTATATGTGCTGAAAAAATATTGTGTGACATTAAGAGCAGGTCAAAAATATTGCCACTACAAAAATATTGTGAAACAGAATATCAAAGGTAAGAATATCAGTTTTTTTAAAATATAATATTGTTTTTAGGAATATTGGGGCCTATTAGGATGGCGGGCGGATCGCCCCCGCCGGGCCGGCGGTAGCCACTGCTGACCCGGTGGGGGCGATCCGCCCGCCATCCACACCTGAATGACCCCCCGCCACATTAGGATGGCTGGGGGGTCTGCGGCGGATGGGAAGACCGTCCGCCGCTTTTGCGCCCGTCGACGAGTTGACCGGGCGGAAAAGGGGCTTAATATGGTGGCGGTGTCTGCAAGAAACCGCCATCCATATTAACATGCAGGCAGAGACCAGCCTTCCATGGCGAGGCATGCGGTTTTCGCTGTTTGGGGCCCGTTGCGGGCCCCCAGGATGTTGGGGGGGTGCACATGGGGGGTACCTATGGTACCCCCATGCATTTGTATGCACAAGGTGGCAGGCACCGCGCGGTGCCTGTCACGTTGTGCATGCAAATGCACAACATGCATTTTTTACAATGCGGCGGGTGCTGCTTACAGCACCGCCCGCCGCAATGTAAACAATGCGGGATGTGCCCGCCTGTGTGGCGGGCGCATCCTAATTTGAATGGCGGGACCACCGCACCTATGGCGGCGGTCCCTTTTGCCGTTGCGGTGGCGGGCGGACTTTGTCCGCCCGCCAGCGTAATAGACCCCATTGTTAACTTTATTACAGTTGTAATAAATATGGTTTCATAATTAGTTTCATATATATTTCTAATTATATTACATTTAGCTGTTAATATTAATAGTATAATTGGTATACATTTTTTAAATTTCTAATTTTAAATGTGTAATTTTAAATGTAATTTATAATGTAGTTGTGGGTTGGCTTTGCAGTGGAACAGGGAAGTACAGTAATTAAATTATTGACTTATTGCTAATTAATTTTTAATGTCAATTAAATATTAAATTGCTTATTAATTATGTAAATTGTTTAATTGCTATTTTATTTAAGTTTAGTTTGTTCATTTCAATGTATATTTTACTTTTTATACTTTAATTAGAAGTTTATATCTAAGTAGTGGTTGTTGGGTTTGTAGGGGAATAGTTTGGGAAGTTATTTAAATTATGATTTATTTTTATTATTTTTATGTTAAATAGTTATTTGATAATTATTTATGTGAAATTTGCAATTGATTACTATGCAAATTATTTGTTTTTCTGATTTAGTATTTTATTGATTAGTGATTTAATAATATTTATAAAATATGTTTTATATTTGCTATTTTTTTATTTGTATCATTTAAGTAGTATTTTGATTTTATTATTGTTTTACTTATAATTGAATTTCCTGTTTGCTTGTCGATTTTTGGGTAGTAAGGAGGGAAGTGAATTTTATTTAAATTTACTTTAAATATTTTATTAATTGATAATTTATTTTGTATTTTTTATTACTTTTTACATTTATATAGTATATATATTTTAAATATGTTTTGATAATTATAATGGTTATGCATTTAAATGTTTTTTTTTTAAAAAGCATTGTGAATTTCCCTACTGTTGCTTAACTGGAGTGGGAATAGTAAATGCAATCTCTCCGAAGCCCAACACTTTCACTACTGTTGCTTAGAATGGAGTGTAAATAGTAAATGTAACCCCTTCGGAGTTCAGCACTTTACCTAGTTTTGCTTAGGTTGGAGTGGGAAGAGTCAATTTAAAGCGTGCAAAGTGTAACACTTTTCTTTTTTTTTGCCTAAATTGGAGTTATAGTAATTATTTTTGCTACTGTTGTTTTTAACTGTTTTAATTTTTTTAATGCTTATAATATTTTAAAAAATGTTTATCATGTTTTATAATTTTACATTTTTTAGCTACTGTTATTTGCGTACATATATTATTTGTGGAACTATTGTTAGAATTGTTTAACATACATGTGTATGTATATTTAATTGGTATACTTACATTAAAGTATTAATTACAACTATTTTCATATATTACTTTTTAACATTTAAATTAGGTTAGATATATGTTTGTTAATTGTAATTTTGTGTTATTGTTAAATTTTAAGTTTAATGTATTTACAAATGTGTTTTGTTATTGTTTTTAAATAATATATATATATATATGTATATATATATATATATTAATGTTTTCTGTAATCTATTAAATATAGTTATTTTAAATTATATTGTTTACTAATTTAATATTATAAATATATTACTAATATTTCAATTTTTATTGAAAAAAACAATATTTGTTGCATACCCTGCCAACTTAGGGCGAACAAAGCAAACACACTGGATTCAAGCTAGCCTGGCTGATGAGGGCTGTTGGCCTGAAACCGGTCCCAGGATGCTTGTTTCCGGTCCAGGGAAGACATGGCTTGGCAGTTCGGGCTGGACTGTTCCCATGAGGCACAGGGTCAAGACTGATTTGCATATAGCTGTGTCTGAACTGGGGTGGCGAAGTGAGCTAAAGAACGATGATGGATTCAACCCAGATCTGTGACTGGGGGTGAGTGTCTGAAAAGTTTCAGCGCTCCGTCCATCATCTCCTTGTGTTTGCTTTGTTCGCCCTAAGTTAGCAGGGTATGCCCAGACGTGGGTCCCTTGCTCACTTTGCCACTGGATTCAAGCTAGCCTGGCTGATGAGGGCTGTTGGCCCGAAACCGGTCCCAGGATGCTTGTTTCCGGTCCAGGGAAGACATGGCTTGGCAGTTCGGGTTGGACTGTTCCCATGAGGCACAGGGTCAAGACTGATTTGCATATAGCTGTGTCTGAACTGGGGTGGCGAAGTGATCTAAAGAACGATGATCGATTCAACCCAGATCTGTGACTGGGGGTGAGTGTCTGAAAAGTTTCAGCGCTCCGTCCATCATCTCCTTGTGTTTGCTTAGTTCGCCCTAAGGTGGCAGGGTATGCCCAGATGTGGGTCCCTTGCTCACTTTGCCACTGGATTCAAGCTAGCCTGGCTGTTGGCCCGAAACTGGTCCCAGGATGCTTGTTTCTGGTCCAGGGAAGACATGGCTTGGCAGTTCGGGTTGGACTGTTCCCATGAGGCACAGGGTCAAGACTGATTTGCATATAGCTGTGTCTGAACTGGGGTGGCGAAGTGAGCTAGAGAACGATGATCAATCAATCAATCAATCAATCAATCAATCATAGCATTTGTAGAGCGCACTACATACCCGTGAGGGTCTCAAGGCGCTGAGGGGGGGGGGAGGGGTGCTGCTACTGCTCGAAGAGCCAGGTCTTCAGGAGTCTTCTAAAGGTCAGCAGGTCTTGGGTCTGCCGTAGGCGGATGGGGAGGGTGTTCCAGGTTTTGGCGGCAAGGTGGGAGAAGGATCTGCCGCCGGAGGTCGCTCTTCGGATGCGGGGTATTGTGGCGAGGCGAGGTCGGCGGAGCGAAGCTGGCGGGCGGGGGTGTAGAGGCTGAGTCGTCTGTTGAGGTACGCAGGTCCGGTGTTGTGCAGTGCCTTGTGTGCGTGGGTGAGGAGCTTGAAGGTTATCCTCTTGTTGACGGGGAGCCAGTGCAGGTTTCTCAGGTGAGGGGTGATGTGGATGCGGCGAGGGATGTCGAGGATCAGGCGTGCAGAGGCGTTCTGGATGCGTTGCAGCCGTTTCAGGAGTTTGGCAGAGGCTCCAGCGTAGAGGGCGTTTCCGTAGTCCAGCCTGCTGCTGACGAGGGCCTGGGTGACCGTTCTTCTCGTTTCGGTGGGGATCCACTTGTAGATCTTGCGGAGCATGCGGAGGGTGTTGAAGCAGGCGGAAGAGACGGCGTTGACCTGCTTAGTCATGGAGAGGGTGGAGTCGAGGATGGCTCCTAGGTTGCGTGCGTGGTCGGTGGGTATTGGGGCTGCTCCCAGTGCGGTCGGCCACCAGGAGTCGTCCCAGGCCGAGGGGGTGGATCCGAGGATGAGGATGATGGATTCAACCCAGATCTGTGACTGGGGGTGAGTGTCTGAAAAGTTTCAGCGCTCCGTCCATCATCTCCTTGTGTTTACTTATCACAGGCTGCCATATGGTGGCGGTGTTGTCTAATTTAGAGTTGAGCACAGAAAGAGTTGTTTATTAATACCTACCGTCCAAGCCATTCTTATAGCTTTGGAGGCCTGGAGTAGGCTGAATTGTCACACTTGTAGGAGTGTGATACTTTGGAGGTGTGTTGGTACTGTCATCGGCAGCGCTGGCAGGGGTAATGGGGGTGCAAGCTGCATCGGCCTGCTGGAAAGGGGCCTGGCACTTTTTCTCTACAAATTAAGCACTGATGAACCCTGTACTTTATTATATTGATAATAACATAAATACCGTGCTTATCTTTTTACAAATATCTTTTCTGGTAATTTCTCTAAGATTTCACAAATTTTTGTGTTAAAAATGAGGGCAGACAAGCCCTGCTTTGTTTTGCAGCTAGTGAAATTCGCAACATCATGGCTGCCAGCCCAACAATTTAAAATGACGCTAAACTACCTCTACCAAGTCTGTTAAAAATACATATTTGTCCTTTTATATTTACTGTCTGCTGTTTAGTGTTTACCTGTTTATCTTACTGAAGCTCCCTTTCTGCAGCACGTGGTGTTTAACAGGCTTGAATATACCAGACTAAATTCAATAGCTTCCAAATACTTGCTCATCATGAATTCGAGGCTGTCTGCCTCGCGCCCGATTAGGAGGCAACATTTGCATTCACTCTAAGGATCAGCCCCGTAATTCTCTACTGTATTGGACGGTGCTTAAAATCAATTATTCAAGAAAGGGCTGGGGGGAAATACAGGGTCAGAGGGGTCAAAGGACGATGCGAGTGAAATGTGGATACGGAGAATACGAGTGAACTCGGGGACCGTGTATGATGGAGGTGGAAGGGAGGCTAGAGGGATAAGGGGGAAAGGGCTTGGGAGGCAAGGAGTGAAAACGAGAGCTAAGATTAACCGGATAGAAAGGGGGGTCATCGAGGGTGGGATTGATAGGCAAGCTAAGGAATATAAGAGTGGAAATGGGGGTTGGGCGGTAGGATGTGAAAAGGAAGACTGGTAGTTATCCTCTTAGGCGGTCTTTCAAGCCTTTCAGGCTTCATTGTTCCACTGGAACTGACTTTTTATTATTTTTTTTATCATTTGGCTGCATTTAATGTAAAATTGTGTAGCTCAAGAACCACACATTAGGTCGTCTTTTTCATCCTGTTCATCCTGTTCACACGTGTGGCATTTTCTTTTATGTGTCTTTATAATGTTAAATAAAACATCGCCCTTGCTGTGTGTTAACATGGTCACTGCACGTGCAGTAACGCACGATGGATGCAGAAGGCCTTACAAACATGGCTTCTAATTTTCTAACAAGAGCGGTTCTGATTCTGCCGACTAATAAAATTGTGCCAAACTGTCCTTTTTTCAGATGTTCACGTTAAGAAGCTGGAGAAAGAATATTATCAACTCTTTGAAACTTTTTAAGAAACACAGCGGCTGGAACGTGGCTATCAGGAGAGATGTCTTTGGAGTTCCATCTTAAGGGAAGAAGACGAGGCATTGTAGAAGCAAGCTTCCGTGAACGCGCTATAATGTGAACACGAGTATGTTGTTCAGTGCCCAGTGTGGCACAACAGGGGCTGAGCACAAGCTGACCCCTCCTGGAGCCACACAGCACCATGCATAAGAAATGGTTGTCAGATACCAGTGTTTGGGGTGTGTGTAGGCCCATGGACCGAATGCTGGAGACATGCTGCATAACGGTGTTCTGACTTCAGGTCTGATGGCACAATAAGGTACGCAGAGAGGCTTTACACGACTCCTTGGCATTAAATGATTTTCCCTTGGTCAGAGATTGGAATAATTGATTTGGGAAGTGTGATAAAAAATGATTGGGGCGTATCCAACCTTTACTCTAATGTGTGCATTTCTTTATTATCTGGCCATAGAAGTTGCAATCGTTCTTATTCATATTATATATGGACCAACAGTGTGTAGTAACTAATCATGTGAATTCCAGTTCTTGCGTGTATGTAAAGATTTCTGTGATCAGGGCGGAGCTCTATTGTATCACCTGCAATAGACAAAGTATCTCCGACAGGTTTTGCTGACACCAACATTCCTACCCAAACAAGGGATGATAAACACCAGCCAGTTTTCCTGAACTCCAAATAGATTGCAGTTTCATTTTTGGGCAAGGAAAGCAACCGGCAGTGACACCAATAATTTGGAGGGAGCACGGCATTTTTATTACTGCATATAATCAAATACAATTGGAGAGTTTGATGCTATAGCCAGTAGAATCCCTCGGTCCCACCCAGTGATCTCAGTACTGCAAGACCATGAACATGCCTGGTCCGCATCTGCTGAACTGCCGATGTTGTTTACCAACTCCCTGATGTGGGGAGTTATGCCCACTGCATAAGTGGTAACAGTCAAATGTTGTAGACAAAGCCAATGATGAGAGCAATTTCTGATCTATTTTACTCTCACACTATCTGAAGAAGCTACGGGAGAAAGATTTCTTGGACAGTTTTAGACACTTGGAAACGAGACTCAGCTTCTCGACTCTTTCCAGGCATGCTTTCATCTGGGCAGAAGTACAGAATGGAAGATGCTGTCTGTTCTTGACCGTCTGCGCAGGCTGGTGATATGGTCGCTGTGTCGGGACGGTGGTATTCGTAGATCTAGCTGCGTCCTTTGACACCATCAACATAACATGACGTGTGAGCAAATGGATGGATGGATAGGTTGAGTTCTGACAATGGTGTTTTTTAGTCTGATATGCTCTCCAGCCTCATGATTCCCACCAAAAATAATAATTAAAATAGAATATTTACATACATAGAGAAGGCATCCGATTAGCCTTCTTCCATTGGTCTGATGAAATGAAATTCACATTTTCCATCTGCCCACCTCCTGATACAGCAACGGACAATGGGTCAACCCACTTCATACCTTGGATGTTTGGCACTGTAAAGGATGGCATCTTTTCAGAACACATGCACACAGCCACCAGAAAAGGAATGCCGGGCAACTAGATTATTATTACTTTTTTGTCAATTTTGCATATAAATGCAGTTCCACAAAGGCCAGACAGACTGGTTTTGCGAACAATAGTTTTATTTGATATGGCCATATACCTTCTCCATGCCATACAACATTCTTCACTGCTGTCTCTGGAACTTTATAAAAGCTGCTTCTGGATTCTGATAGACACCCCTGTTAATCTCCCACAATTTATTTATAAATATTTAGCAAACTCTAGCTTAAAACTAAATCTGGGGCAAAGTATTTGGCCAGTCCCCTCATAAGCTTTCGTACAAGTTAAAACAAGCATTGGCAACGAAAACAGGCCTGGCTTTACAGGGCCAATGCATGTAAACAAAGATATTCACAATGCTGCTTACATGTGTAGTATGCACACATGCTTTATGTCATATTAGATCCTACTCTATCACCTTTGTGTATGATGGGAGGAAAGTAGCATAAAAAGATAACTTTCTGTATAGAATGCATATATGAGAATTATAATTAAATGTGACAAACAACTTTATAATTGATTGCACTTTTCAGACGTAAAAAGGTCCGACATTCCAATTGAAGCACTTTCTGGAAGATGGAACCCTACACCAACTAGCCAATAACTGTGAGGTGAAAAGGTAATAGAATTCTGGGTGGAGCCAGAGCACACTACCTATATTTGAAAGAATTGGTAACAATACGTCTTGCAGACAGCTAAGCTGTCACGTCAGAAATAAAAAGCGAGAACCAGCTAACCTCGCAGAAAAATCTCTTGAGTGTGCCTCTTTCCCTTTTATAAGAAAATATGACAGGCACTGTGTAATGTCAGAAATGGCTTGTTATTTCCCAAATGCATAACATTTTACTCTCAAGGGAAGTACAGCTGAGTAGGGAGCAAAAGCAGAGCATCAACCTTCTACATAAGTATATATTTTAAGGTGTTTTGCAGTTAGAAGAAATACACTTTACTTGTCAACGAGTTTTACATTGCCAGCTGGATAACTCCATTTGTTTTTACATTTTGCAGGTGTGCGTGATCCAAATTTGAATCCATGCATGTGTTTGTTGAAAGGGAACGGTGCTCAGGAAGATAAAACAACAATTCTGCTACGCGGGAATTCTACCCTTTTACTTAACGAGAAACTGTGTGTTGTAATTTTTTTCTTTTCTTTTACAAGCTCCCTTCCACCGTGCGTAAAAAGCGTGGGTGAGGCATTACTTCCTTTTGTCTTCACACCTGAAAACTTTCTACCTGCCAGAATAGAATAGGTGCACGTTAACCTAAAGGCTTGATGTATTGCAGTGGAAAATAAATCAATGGAGAAGTGTGCTGAGCACACTCACACAGTGACAGACGCCACACCCTTCTGAGCAGGCTGCTCTTACAGTTGGTACCACCTTCTGTATCCAGGTCACGAGGCACAAACAAGGAAACAAAAGATGCGAGACTGTGAAGGGCACAGGGTGGATCGTTGACAGCTTCCTGAAAACAACTACCCTGCAAACAATGAGCAATCGAGGGATGACACCGAGGAAAGGGCAGAGGTCGCCTGCCGAAGAAACCTGCACGCAACGTCGGACTACAAGGACTAGCATACAGCGCGAGTGATAATAAGAGAGAAACACAAGCCTGCACAAACAAATCATAAGAAAACAGCATGAAAAGGTCATTGAAAAATACTGGTTCAAGAAAATTCCCAGGTTACTTACCGGTAATCTTCATTGCTTCGAGTCCAAATCTTCCTCGCCACAGTAATCAACACATGAGCTTTAGGCTTCCACAGAAACTCCAAGCAAAAATAAAGTCAGCCTACTAGTCTCTCATCCCTCCAACATGGCCCCCACCTCCACCCACCAATGGGATAAAAGGAGGCACCATACACTCCAAAGACCTGCAACCAAAGCCGCAGAAAGATGAAGCCCCCAAAGAAGGGCCGGGAGGGATGGGAAAGTATACTGTGGAAAGGAAGACTAGGACTCAGAGTAATGGAGATTACCAGTAAGTAACCAGGACATTACATCCTCGTTCGTATCCTCGCCACAGTAATCAACACATGAGCAGATACCAAAGCAAAATTGGCTTTGTGGATAACAGAAGACAGCCAACACACAGAAGTTAGCAACATCAGGTTTTAATGTGACACACACGGGGCAAAAAAAGTTTCTTAAGAATCAACAGAACTCAGAACAGAAGTGGCAAAAGCAACTGAAGCACCACCCCCAACCTCAAGCCGGTAATGTGCCATAAAGGTATGGGGAGAAGACAACGTGGCCGCCCTGCAAATATCCTCCATGGACACCCCCTTGAACGTGGCCTAAGACACCGCCACAGAACGAGTAGACCTCCCCTGAACAGGATGCGAGAGAACACTGTCCTGAGCACCATAAGCCAACTGAATAGCTTCCTTAAGCCAACGACTAAGAGTAGAAAGGGAAGGCTTCAAGCCCTGTCTAGCCAAACCAAAAGTGACAAACAGATTGTCAACTTTACAGAAAGAAGCAGTGCGCGACAAGTAAATCAACAAAGCAAGCTTCACATCCAAAAGATGCTACAGAGACTCTTCCTCAGACTGGGGATCGGGAAAGAAAACACGAAGGACCACCTCTGCAGCCCTATTAAAGAAAGATGCCACCCTTAGGCACAAAAGTAGGGTGAGTTCGCAACACCACCCTATCCTCCAAAAACCACAAAAATGGGGCAGACCTCGAGAAAGACCCCAGTTCTCCAACTCGCCTGGCAGAAGCAATCACCACCAAAAATACCAACTTCAAAGTCAAACATTTTAAGTCCACAGACCACAGGGGCTCAAATGGAACCCCTTGCAAGGCTCTCAACACCATCGGAAGATCCCACGGAGGGGGAGACAACATCAGTTTTGAGTGCTGAAAGCCAGAGACCTAAACAGGCGAGCCACCAGAGGCTCAAAGGCACCAAAAAGGGGACCCTGGAATGCCTGAACAGCTGCCCACTGTGCCCAGAGAGTAGAAAGGGCCAACCCTAAATCAAAACCCTCCGTTAAAAAATCCAGAACACAAGCCAGATCCACCACATCAACAGACAACCCCTGGCACAGACACCAACCAGAAAAATGTCCCTAAGCTTAGCATAAGTTCTCAAAGTAGAAGGATGCCTGGACTGCTGAATGAGGCCAGCCACCACCTGGGAACAACCTCTCTGGATCAGAGATTGCCGTTCAAGAGCCAAGCCTGAAGATTCATTGATTGGAACACTGGGAAGGTAACATCGGGACCCAATAAAGGATACGGATGAAACGGAAGCGCCCAACTCGGACGCACCACCAACTCCAACAACAGTGGAAACTACGGGCGGCACCGCCAACCCAGGACCACCAGAAGCAGCAAAGCCTCATCTTTCCTGATTTTCTGTAGAACCGCCGGAATCAGGGAAACCCGGGGAAACACATACAACAGACCCTGAGGCCACGGGAAGGACATCACATCCACCTTCCAAGCCCCCAGGCAAGGCATAATTGTGCAGAAACAAGGGAGCTTTGCATTGTACAGAGAGACAAACAAGTCCTCCCTCGGAAACCCAAACCTTCCCGAAACATCAGGAACGCCTGAGTAGTCAGAGACAGAGAACCCATGGAGGGAAACGCCCTGCTGAGACGGTCCGCAACCACATTCTCCTTGCTGGGCAGATAAATGGCAGACAGAGATCCCAACAACGTCTCCCCTCAAGAGCAAATAACCCAACTGAGACAACTGGGGGACCACATCCTGCAACCCCCCCTTGATGATTCAAGTAAGACATGACAACCTGGTTGTCTGTCTGGACTTGCACATGGTGACCCACCAGAAGAGCCGCAAAGGCCAAGAGACCCAATTGAACCACCTTCAGTTCCTTGTAATTCGAAGAACAGGACGTTCAGGGCCCTGGACCACTTACCCTGGACCGAAGTGTTCCCCAGGGTAGCACCCCAGCCCAACAGACTGGCATCGGTCATCACCACCTGAGAAGGAACCACCAGAAACTGACAACTCTGGGAGAAGTTTGTCTTGTCCAACCACCATCCCAGATCCACCCTGACCTGATGGAAATCCTGACCACACGGGAGCCGGTGGAACAAAATATGGTTCACAACTGGGTACATATGCAGGCGGGCCCAAGGAACCCCCATCAAGGAAGTAGACATCAGGCCCTGCTCCCTTAACCAATGTTTCACAGGAGGACAGTCCATGGACAACAGGCATGAATCTCATCAGTGTCAATTTGCGGGCCTATGGCAGAAAAACCTTCCCCAACAGAGTCATGAAGCAAGCCCCAATGTAAGTGAGATCCTGAGTCAGAACAAGGCATGATTTCTTGAGATTCACCAGAAATCCATGGGCCCCCAGTACATGGCAAACCTTCTGGATATGGCATTCTGCCTTAAGGAAAGAAGAGGCAGAAATCAAAAGATCATCCAGGTAAGGAAAAATCCTAATCCCATTCCCATGCAAAACCACAATGAAAGGAGCCATTACTTTAGTAAAAACCCAGGGAGAGGAACAAAAACCAAAAGGCAATACCTTGAACTGATAGTGACAGCCCAACACACAGAAGCGTAGAAACCTTTGGGACTCCCGATGGACCGGGACATGGAGATGAGCATCCTGCAGGTCTAGGGAATCCAGAAAATCCCCCTGATTGAACAAGGGATGAATTAGCTGTAGTGACACCATCTTGAACTTGGCAGGGGGGAAGAACAAATTCAGCCATTTTAGATCCAACACAGGCCCGAGGTCTCCGGTATTTTTCTCGACCAGAAATAGAATGGAACAAACCCTGAGCCCCACCTGCTCTGGGGGCGCTGGAACCACAGCACCTTTCTCCACGAGACTCTGAACCCCTGCCAGGAGAACCTCCCTTCTCAATCCATCCTGGGGACAAGGTGTGACCTGAAAACTGACGGGGTTTCACCGAAAAAACAATTCAAAACCCCTCTGCCACCACCTGAAGGACCCAATGATCCGAAATGGAACACCTCCAGCAGTCCACATAGAGAGACAGGCGTCCCCCCCACTTGGACCCGGGTTACAGCCATTTAGTCAAGGTTTGGAAGAAACAGAGGAGGCGGAAGAAGAGGCAGGGAACCGGGTCTTGTCAGCTGAAGGATCCCCCTGGCAACAACCCCTTCCACGAAAGGGCTTTTGAGCCCTCCCTTGCCAAGCCAGACCAAAAGCCCTCTTAGCACCAAAGAACCATGGATGGGCCGACCTCTCCGGAGCCAGAAGCTTGTGATACTCAACAGACTTCTTAACCATATCCTCCAGAGGAGGCCCAAAGAGCTTCACCCCTGAGAAAGACATTTTCATCAATAAACCCTTCTGAACCGCATCCGCCTTCCAAGAACGTAACCACATCTGGCAAGGAGCAGCGACAGAAGAGCCAGCCGTAGAGGCTGCCACCCCGAAGGAACCAAAAGAAATGTCAGAAAGGAGCAGCACCTGCTGCTCCATCAGAGTGAGTGTGGGAGAAATGTCCTTGCCCTGGTCCATCAACTCAGCCAAAGACTGGAAGTCTTTCATCAAAGACTGAATAGGGGGGGCATGGCCAAGAGGTCCGACATGGCGGACGCATCTTAGACGAGCTCTGTGGGCTCGTTCATTATCCTACCTTAAATCCTGGTCATCAGCGTTTCTTTTAGCCTTCTCCAACCCTCCCACCACACACCGGACGTGCCGTGGGGCAGCGGGGGGTCCGCACCGCGACGATTGCAGCCGGAGACCCGGGGCTTAGTTTCATACCATCGCCTGCTGCTGTGCTGCTGCCGCTCCGGGGCTCGATCGCGCTGGGTTCCGGCCGCTGCCTCTGGTGATCGGAGTGAGAAGCGAAGTGCGCCCTGACACCCCAGACGCCCCATGAGAGCCTCTATGCTGCTGTTGCCTGCCGATTTGGTGTCTGCGGTGCCCCGCGACCGGGGGATTCTGCGGGGCCCGGCCCAAGCCCTCTTCAATTCCCCAGGCTGGCGGCCATTTTGAGGGCGCCTTGAACGCGCAGGAGCCCACGGTCCGCGGCAGTGAGGCGGTGCTACGGAGGCCTAGCTGAGGCCAGCGCTGGGCCCCTCTGCAAGAACTTGCTGTTGCGCCCCGACGGATGACTTGCGGGGCACTAGCTGTCGCCTGGATCCCCTGCAGTGAGCCGGATTCCTACAGCGGCGGCCGGTTGGCGGTGGCTGCCGGTGCGTGTTCCAGATGGTGAGGTGGTGAGTGCACTGGGCTCCCTGAGGCAATCGGGTGCGAGTGGGGTGTTGTTGGGGCCCGCCTGAAGCAGTGACAGTGTGGTGGAAGCTCTTCCCCCCCTTCAGGAAATTACCCCTGGGCCCTCTACTGTCCCGTGCACCCCCCTCCCCTCATACCACCAGCCAGACATTGATACATGTGTGCAGCGAGGGGTTACGGTGGCATAGCTGCCTGTGATTGTGGTAAGGCTCCCTGTATGGGCCCCCCCCCTTTCAGGAGATCAGGGATTGTGCAGAGGAGAGTGCTCATCTGCCTCCCTGAGGAACCCGCTGGAGCTGACGAGTGACCCCTGTACGAGGGGCCAGTGGGGCTTTCCCTGGGAACCAGCGGCGGTCATTCACGAGGGGCTTGCACGGCGGCTGGGCGGATAGGTGACACCCACTAGGGGGGCGCGGAGGCACCTGTGCGCGGGTGCAGCCGGGCTAGGCCTGGTGCGGCCTGTGTGTGGATTGCCTCTGGGCCTGTCTTCCCGCCAAACAGATACGGGACAAAGGATTGGACGCCCTGTCGCGTGTCTGCCGGGGCCACGGGTCTGTGGCCAAATATACCCAGTGGCGCCATACTCCTCATCGCTGGGTCATCATCCAATCGCCAGCATTAAAATGACCAGAGATAAAGTATCGAAGCAGAGCACCCTGCATCGATATGCAGGACCTGGGGTGCACGCACCAGAGACGACGAGCCAGTCCCCTGCTGGGCCGGACAATACGGCCTTTATGGCAGCGATAACCCACTCCCGCGAGGCACTTGAGGCCAAGATCGAAGAGGTGGGATCTGATGTTGCCCTTATCCGTCAGGACTTGCGTAAAGCGGTGGATAGGATTACCAAGGCCGAAACACGCATCTCCACCGTGGAAGACACAACTGCATCCCTCCAGGCGCGGGTGACCTCGCTGGAATCCATCACAAAGGGGCTGGCGATCAGGGCGGAAATGCCGAGGGCAGGGCACGGAGAAACAATCTTCGATTTGTAGGTTTTCCGGAGGGATGTGAAGGCAACAACATGGAGCAGTTCCTCGCGAAGTGGATCGCGAGCTGCATCTCTCAGACGTCATTGTCACAGTGCTTCATTATCGAACGTGCGCACCGCGCCCTAATGCAAACACCTCCACCTGGGGCCCGACCACGGCCCGTCATTGCGAGACTTTTGAACTTTCATGATCGTGATGCCGTCCTTGCACAGGCCAGGTTGGCCGGCAAACTCCACTTTGACTCTCACCATATCTTAATTTTTCCAGACTATACGCGCCTGGTGAAACAACGACGCCAGTCCTTTACTGCTGCTAAAGCCCGGCTGCGGGACCTTAAAATCCAATATGCTCTGCTTTTCCCGGCAAGGCTGAGAGTCATTTACAAGTCACGTACTCATTTTTTCGACACCCCGGAGGAGGTCTTCGCCTGGACGGATGAGAAACAGAGCCACAAGCCACATACCCCACCACGATTTGATTCTGAGTCATCGTCCGGAGAGACCGCGCAACAGGTGGCCAGGCCTAAGGTAAAACCCACTCGCAGATCACGCTCGAGACGCCACTCCAAATCCCGCAGTGCTTCTGAATCACGAATAGCGGAGACTCGGCGAACCCCATCACCAACATGACTTGAGGTTGGAGAACTTTTGTTATAATAGTTACAGTGCTGACGACATTTGCTGTGTCACGGGCCCCCGTGAGGCCTACTCCCCATAACTCTTTTCTCAGTATCTGAGAACTATATCTATGTTTGGGGACAGTTTTTTGGGGAATTCTTGGTATGGGGTTGGGCCCTGCTCCCGTTGGGGCAGAGGCGCGACACTTACCGCGACAGATGCTTCAGCTGTTTTGAGGTATTGGGTGGGGTGGGTGGGGGAGGGGTTGGGTTTGTTCAATGTTGTTAATTACACTGTGTCCTATTTGCTTCTTTCTGTGGTCTATATGCCCTGCGACAGCCCGGAATTTTACTCTTCTATTAGATGCCCTGCCCTGTAATGGACCCTGCTGGTAGGCTCCAGGTGGTTAGCTCGAATATACGGGGGGCGTTAAATAAGATCAAACGAGGTGCGGTCCTTCGACAGGCCAAGCGTGCCTCGGCTGATGTTCTACTACAAGAGAACCAACTTATGGGTTCTAAAGCGCTGTGCCTCGCTCGCTTTGGCTGTATACAAGTTTTCCACGCGGGGTTCACCAGGGGCTCCCGGGGGGTGGCAATTCTTATTCACCGCTGAGTCCCTTATATACATTCTAAAACGTGGGCTGACCCCCAGGGTAGGTACATTATTTGTCAGGGACATTACACGGGCAAACCATTATCCTGGGCAGCATATATGTACCCCCCCCGCTCTCGGACTCGTTTGTAGAGCGCCTGACGACAATGCTGCTAGAAATGCCTATGGGTCTCTCTATTATGGGTGGGGACTGGAACGATGTGGCAAATGTGGCACAGGACAGATGGCGGTCGCACACTCCACCCGAGACATCGAGGAATACACGTCTGCACACACTGATGGGAGATATGGGGTGGTTGGACACATGGCGGCACCTACATCCAGCTACATATGGCTGCCCGTATTATTCGGCAGTCCATGACTATTTCTCCAGGCTAGATTATATATTCATACCAAGCTCCTATTATTCTCGAATCGCAGCGACTGATTTCCTACCTAGAGGTTTATCTGATCACTCTCCAGTGGCCCCAACACTACGCCTAACGATAGCGCGTCCCCACTTTCGATGGCGCTTGTCGCCGTGGCATCTCCAAGACTCGCAATACATGTCACACCTACATCAGGCTCTCACGGCATATTTTGCAGAGAACTTGGGCACTGTGGACTCTCCGGCTATGCTCTGGGAGGCTATGAAGCCCACCATCAGGGGGGTAGATATTGCATACTGTGCCGTACACCGGAAGAAGCACCGGGAGGCATTGATTCAGACCGAGGCCCAGATATCACAACTAGAACAGAAATGTAGAGGTGAGCACGACAGGGCAAACCGCCGCCAACTGCTCCTTCTTCAACAAACCTATGCTGACACGCTACGCGACGAGGCCAGACAGGCTTGGCTGGCATCCCGCAGTAGAATTTATCAATGGGGTGACAAAAATCAAGCTCTCTTCTGCATCGCTTGTGTCAGCGAGCTCTCCGCCCAGTGAGCATACCGGGTATTCTTGATGGCGATAGCCAGACACTCACGGACCCTACTCAAATTGCTGCTAGTTTTGCGGCATACTATGCGGAGCTCTATGCTCCTGGGGACGCCCTCCCGGAACCACTGATCCATCAATACCTCGATGATTTGCCTCCCAAGGCCATTTCGGATGCTGCAAGGGGGGATCTCGATGCCCCGCTGACAATTGATGAGCTGAGTGCTGCTCTGGTTGACTTACGATCTGGGAAAGCACCGGGTCAGAACGGCTTCCCCTGCGAATGTTTTAAATTGTTCCAGACTCAATTACCCCCCACTACCTGGGAGCGATACATGCGGCCCTTGAAGACGGGAAGCTCCCTCCGGACTGGCGGCATGCTGAAATCGCGGTCTTCCCCAAGCCGGGCCGGCCCCCGGATCAATACTCCTCGTATCGCCCTATTTCACTGTTAAATATTGAGGCAAAGCTCTTGGCCAAAGCCTTGGCCAATCATATTCTCCCCTATATGCCAGTACTGGTTCATCCAGGTCAGGCCGGTTTTATGCCCCATCGGGCTACCTGCCACAATATCCGACGGGTGCACAATGCGGTTGCGGCCATCGATCGCCTCGGGGGCCCGGCTGCCCTGCTTTTAGGAGATATTGACAGAGCATTCGACTCGCTGGGATGGACTTATCTGTTTGCTCTTTTGCAATGCTTAAACTTTGGCCCACGCCTTATGTCCTATATTAAACTCTTATATACCGACCTTTCAGCCTCGGTCAGAATAGCTGGTGCAGTATCCGATCCATTCCCTATAGGACGCAGTACTCGTCAAGGTTGCCCCCTCTCCCCATATTTGTTTGCC
Source organism: Calotriton arnoldi (assembly GCA_963921515.1). Lineage (NCBI taxonomy): Eukaryota > Metazoa > Chordata > Amphibia > Caudata > Salamandridae > Calotriton > Calotriton arnoldi. The sequence continues at coordinate 810,023 of CAWUFW010005229.1, read as the reverse complement.
TTAGCTATGGAACCACTAGCCGCATGGGTTCATATCGATGCACAGGTAACGGGCTTTGAATGGCCGGGGGGGTTTTCGGATCGGATCGCTCTTTATGTGGACGATGTCCTGTTTTTTCTTTTGGATCCACATCGGACGGGACCGCGTATTCTCCATATCATGCAGATTTTCGGCCAGCATACTGGCTTGTATATGAATGCTAAGAAATCTGTACTCTGGCCTGTACGTGGGGGTCCGGATATGGGCACCTGGACGGTGGAGGTGACGTTGGCCACAACCGGACTGAAATATCTTGAAGTGTACATCTCGGACACCCAATCGGTATCATGGGAAAAGAATATTGCCCCCATCTGGACGCGCACTCAGGCAGAGATGGAGTCGTGGTCGCGTATGCCCCTCTCTATACTGGGCAGATCCGCGATATTTAAAATGGTGTCCCTCCCTCGTCTCCTATACCAACTACAGAACCACCCCTTTCAGATAGCTCTCTCCTGGTTTCGACAGCTAAACTCCAGGTTGAGCCGCTTTTTGTGGCACGATCAGGCCGCTAGGGTGTCACTCAAGACGTGCTTTCAATCAACCTATTGTGGGGCTATAGCGACCCCCGATATCCAATCGTATCATGCAGCATCCCACCTTTTGGTTCTAAACGACTGGTGGTATGGTATTAGCAATGACCCGGCATATCGGGTAGAGAAATGGCTGATGGGTGATATGTTGCCACACAGACTGCTCTATACGCCGGGAGAGCAGCGTAAGTTGCCGCCAGCTACTCGAGTTATCTTCGGTGTGTGGACAGACTCACTGCGTCGGGTGGGGTGGTTGCGGCGGTTGACGGGGGAGACCCCTCTCTGGCAGAGCGGCCTTATGCCACAAGTGACCGCATTAGTAGGATTTAAACAATGGGACGCTATAGGTATATCCACTTTGGGCAACATTATGCATGGCACCACAATGAAATCTTTTCAGGACCTCAGGCATGAATATGACATGCCACATGCTCAATTCTACAAATACCTGCAACTGAGACATGCCTTATCCCCATATATTGCACACCTAGACTCTTTTCCCGAATTCAACCCTATTGAGGCCAAAGTTTTTATGGGGGATTTGGGGGATCATAAAACTGCAAAGATCTACCAAACATTAGTGACAAATCTCTCCACGACTTTAGATCCCCTCCAGGATAAATGGCAGACGGACTTGGGCCCCCTGGACAGTGACGACTGGAGAGAAGCCCTGGAGTCTCCGAGATACGCTGCAATTGCATCCCGTCTCAGGCTTATTCAATTCAAGTATTTGCACCGCACTTATTTCACTAGATATCGGCTCTGGAGGGCGGGTCTGATAGGCTCCCCCATGTGCCTAAGATGCAATAGCGAGGAGGGTACACTACTGCATACAACCTGGAGCTGTGCTGCACTGGGCCAGTTTTGGAGCGGGGTTATTTGCTGTTTATCTGAAGTGTTAGGTTGGGTTATACCCCTTTCTCCTAGGCTCATTCTTCTGCATATCACAGATGAAATTGGGGGCAACATCTATAAAAGACATCTACTGTTCTTGGGTCTTACCCTAGCTAAGAGGGATATTGCAAGGGCATGGAAAGATCCGGCTCCACCCAAATTGAGTGCTTGGAGGGCGGGTCTTGACTGGTGTATGGGTCAGGAACAACCCATTTTTAAAGCATGAAGGTTCCCTCAGAAACACTTTAAAATATGGAAACGGTGGGCAGATTTTAGGGGCCTTTTATTGGAACCACTTCTCCGCCACACCCTGCACAAGTCGAAACCATATAGAGATGCAGCACAGGGTAGTAAGGCTGTTCAGTTAGACATGATGTATATAGCTGGGCTTGAAGGGCATAACCGGGGTTTTGTTTTGCAGTATATGACACAGAGTTTCAAAATGTTTGGGGTTGTCGTTTGCGGACCCAAATGGTTTACTTTCTTGTTTTACAACTGCTGTGTAACAGTCACCTGCTCAGCATTCAACATATGGACAATTGTATGTTTTCACTATTTTGTAATGCCTGCAATTACTATATCTGCTGACTCAATAAAAAGAGTTTTGAAAAGAAAAAAAAGACTGAATAGTATACAAGGAATAGGATGCAGCTCCAATAGCAAAATTGAAAGCAGCAAAAGTTCATTTAACAGCCGCATTTACCCTCTTATCAACAGAGTCAGCCGGAGAAGCATCCTCTGAAATAATAGCAGCATGTGAAGTCATCCCCGCCATCAATGAATCCACCTTTACAGAAGCAGGAAACTTATCTGCAAAGTCCTGCAAAGGATAACATCTCGCCAGAAACCAGGGAAACCCATGTTTATCAATGTCATTTCATTCAGTCTCCAAAACCCTAAGAACCAAAGAGTGAGTAAGTAAGGAGTCAGGCTCTTTCTTTTGATACTGGGAAAAGAAATCCGTGTCCTCCTCAGACACCCCTGCCTCAAGAAACAACAGATTAGAGCGAATGTGCCGAAGGACGTCCTTCAAGTCCGAATCCTGCACATAACGACCCTTCAGCTCCACATCCTCCTCTCCATCAGACTCAAGCGAGGTGCCAGGATCTATCCTTGACTTTTTAGAAGGAGGAGCTGCCTCTCTGTCTGGAATGCAGCAGTCACAGCAGCCTGAATCATCTGCTGAATAACTGCTAAGGAAGGAACAGTCTCTGATGGCTCTACGTCCTCTAAGTTATGGGATTTCCCGAGTGCCTTGCTACCGACTCCATTTTATAGCACAGCACACCACCTCAGTAATCACAGGAACAAACACTCACTGAAACTGCAAACACTCAATGTAAAAACACTGTGGTTGTCAGGGAAACACTCCCACAATGCACTGTGGTGGCCGCCGGTATGTGTCAAGCGTGCATGCCACTTGCCAACAAGAAATAGACTTCCCCAGGGCCACCCGTGAAAGGGAACCAATGCCAGCAACAAGCCAAGCCCACACGCCTCTGACAGGAAACCAAGGAGCGAAAAGACGAAGCTGGACCGCGCTGACCCCATATGGCGGGAGGGAGCACCAGGAAGACTGGAAAAAAACGGTGAGTGAACTCCTGAGATCAAATGAGATCAGGTGCGGAAAGGGTGGCATGGCCATAGGTTCAGCACCCAAGATAAAGACCACGACTCACCGGCAAGTCCGCTCAGGCAGGACAAGACCGGCATAGTGCGCGAGTCAATCAATCAATCAGGTCACTTATAAAGCGCACTACATACCCGCGAGGGTCTCAAGGCGCTGGGGGAAGAGGGGGGGGGGTGCTGCTACTGATCGAAGAGCCAGGTCTTGAGGAGTCTTCTGAAGGCCAGTAGGTCTTGGGTCTGCCGAAGGTTGGTGGGGAGGGTGTTCCAGGTCTTGGCGGCGAGGTGGGAGAAGGATCTGCCACCGGCGGTCGTTTTCCGGATACGGGGGACTGTGGCGAGGGCGAGGCTGGTGGAGCGGAGCTGGCGGGTGGGGGTGTAGAAGCTGAGTCGTCTGTTGAGGTAGGCTGGTCCGGAGTTGTGGAGTGCTTTGTGTGCTTGGGTGAGGAGCTTGAAGGTTATCCTCTGTTGACAGGGAGCCAGTGCAGGTCTCTCAGGTGGGGTGTGATGTGGCTGCGGCGGGGGATGTCGAGGATAAGACGTGCAGAGGCGTTCTGGATGCGTTGCAGCCGTCTCAGGAGCTTAGCCGTCGTTCCTGCGTAGAGGGCGTTTCCGTAGTCCAGCCTGCTGGTGACGAGGGCCTGTGTGACTGTTTTCCTTGTTTCGGTGGGGATCCACTTGAAGATCCTGCGGAGCATTCGGAGGGTGTTGAAGCAGGATGAGGAAACGGCGTTGACCTGCTTAGTCATGGAGAGGGTGGGGTCGAGGATGACCCCTAGGTTGCGTGCGTGGTCGGTGGGTGTCGGGGCTGTTCCCAGTGATGTCGGCCACCAGGAGTCGTCCCAGGCTGAAGGGTTGGAACCAAGGATGAGGACCTCCGTCTTGTCCGAGTTCAGCTTCAGGCAGCTGGACCTCATCCATTCAGCGACGGCCTTCATTCCTTCGTGGAGGTGGGCTTTGGCGGTGTGAGGGTCTTTGGTGAGGGAGAGGATCAGCTGGGTGTCATCGGCGTAGGAGATGATGTTGAGGTTGTGCTGTCGGGCGACGTGGGCGAGGGGTGCCATGTAGATGTTGAACAGCGTCGGGCTGAGGGAGGAGCCTTGGGATACGCCGCAGATGATCTTGGTGGCCTTGGATCGGAAGGGGGCGAGGCGGACGCTTTGAGTTCTGCCGGAAAGGAAGGATGTGGTCCAGTCCAGGGCCTTCTCTTGGATCCCGGCGTCGTGAAGGCGTGTTCGTAGTGTGTGGTGGCAGACCGTGTCGAAGGCGGCTGATAGGTCCAGGAGGATGAGGGCTGCTGTTTCTCCGTTGTCTAGCAGGGTCCTGATGTCATCGGTGGCGGCGATGAGGGCGGTTTCGGTGCTGTGGTTGCTGCGGAAGCCGGACTGGGAAGGGTCCAGGATGTTGTTCTCCTCGAGGTAGCGGGTCAGTTGTTTGTTGACGATTTTCTCAGTGACCTTCTCGGGAACGGGAGCAGAGAGATGGGTCGGAAGTTCTTGAGGTCCTTGGGGTCTGCCTTGGGTTTCTTGAGTAAGGCGGTGATCTCGGCGTGCTTCCAGCTTTCCGGGAAGGTTGCTGTCTTGAAGGAGATGTTGATTATTTTCCGGAGATGGGGCGCGATGGCTGTACTGGCTTTGTTGAAGACGTGGTGAGGGCACGGGTCTAGCGGTGAACCGGAGTGGATGGTGTTCATGATCTCGCTGGTGTCCTCGTCGTTGATGTTGGTCCAGGAGAGCAGGTGGTTGGTCGTGGGGGCAGTGGTCTCAGTGGTTGCCGGGGCGGTCGTGGTGTTGAAGCTGTCGTGGATGTCGGCGATTTTGCGGTGGAAGAAGGTGGCCAGTGAGTCGCACAGGTCTCATGACGGCGGGATGTCGTTGGTGTTGGAGCTGGGGTTGGAGAGTTCCTTCATGATGTTGAAGAGCTCTTTGCTGTTGTGTGCGTTGTTGTCTAGGCGGTCTTTGAGTGAGGCCCTTTTGGCGGATCTGATGAGGTGATGGTGACTGCGGGTGGCGCTCTTGTGGGCGGCGTTGCTGTCCGCTGTCCGTTCGTGGAGCCAGATCTTCTCCAGTTTTCGGCATGTTCGTTTGGAGGCCTGGAGGTCTTCGGTGAACCAGGTGGCTTTCTTGCTGGTGTGGCTGTTGGGCGGATTCTTGAGCGGGCGAGGGTGTTGGCGCAGTCGTCGAGCCACTGTCTGAGGTTGCGGGCGGCGGTGTCGGGGTCGGATGGTTCGGCGGGTGGGCTCAGGGCGAGGGTGGTGGTTAGCTGGTCTTCGGTGACTCTGCTCCAGCAGCGGCGAGGCATTTGTTGGGTGCGGTGGTGCGTGGTGGGCTTCCTGTAGGTGAAGTGGATGCAGTGGTGGTCGGTCCAGTGGGGTTCGGAGGTGTGGTTGAAGGAGACGTGTGGGCTTGCGGAAAAGATGGAGTCTAGCGTGTGGCCGGCGGTGTGGGTGGGTGTTGTCATGAGCTGTCTGAGTCCGAGGGTGGCGAGGTTGTCGATCAAGGTGGTGGAGTTGGTGTCCTTGTTGTTCTCGAGGTGGAAGTTCAGGTCCCCGAGGAGGATATAGTCGGTGGAGGCGATGGCGTGTGTGCTGACGAAGTCAGCGATGGAATCGCTGAACTGTGGTCGGGGTCCGGGGGGTCTGTAGATGAGGGTTCCTCTGAGGGTGGTGTTGGGATCGGTGTGGATCTGGAAGTGCATGTGTTCGGCAGTGCTGAGGGTGTCGTCGGTGTTGGTTGAGACTCTGAGGGTGTTCCTGTGGACGATGCCTCCTCCGACTCCGTTGGTGCGGTCCCTGCTGGTGATCTTGTAGCCGTCCGGGATGGCAATGGCGATATCGGGGGCTGAAGCGGGGTTTAGCCAGGTCTCCGTCAGGAAGGCGACGTCTGGGGAGGTTGAGTCGAGAAGGTCCCAGAGTTCGATGGCGTGTTTGCGGGCGGAGCGGGTGTTGAGGAGGATGCATCTGAGGTAGTTGGGTTCTTTCCTGGGTGGTGGTTTGGCGGGGCGGGTGCTGGCGAAGCTGCAGTTCCGGCAGGTGAAGGGCCCTTGGGTGCGCTTCGGGGTGGCCGGGTAGCAGGCGTGATCTTTTCCGGGGTTGAGTGCGTGGAGGGTGCTGGCGTCGTATCGGCGTCTGTTGATGTGGCGGGCGCGGGGGATGCCCGCACCAGGGGTTCTGGTGCTGGGCGTGGTCCAGGCGCGGACGGGCGCAGACGGGCTTGCTTTAGGCGCGCCTTTGGCGCGCCAGCGGCGCGGCCGCGCAGCGGGCGCCATAAACGGGGAGGTGGGAGGGAGGAGCAGGGAATGGGGCAGCGAATGGGCAGTGAGGGGGCGGGGCCGCAGGGGCGCAGCGGCGGGAAACAGGCACAGAGAAAAACGATCACAATCAGGGGCAGCAGGGCACACAGAGAAAAACGATCACAATTAGGGGCAGCAGGGCACACAGAGAAAAACGGGCACAATCAGGGGCAGCAGGGCACACAGAGAAAAACGAGCACAATCAGGGGCAGCAGGGCACACAGAGAAAAACGGGCACAATCAGGGGCAGCAGGGCACACAGAGAAAAACGAGCACAATCAGGGGCAGCAGGGCACACAGAGAAAAACGGGCACAATCAGGGGCAGCAGGGCACACAGAGAAAAACGAGCACAATCAGGGGCAGCAGGGCACACAGAGAAAAACGAGCACAATCAGGGGCAGCAGGGCACACAGAGAAAAACGGGCACAATCAGCTGGCAGCAGCAGGGCACACAGACGGAGCTGTGTGGTGGGGGAGCGACCTATCAGTCAAGGTCAGGGGTCGCTCCTTCGCGAGTGAAACACAGTACAAATAAATAACAAGAGGTCGCCTCAGCATGCCCAGCACATCCCGACCCCTGGGATACCAGAGTCCGCTAGAGCATGACCTCGATCCCACTTACCTAAAAAACTGGAAACAGCACCCAGAGCAGTGCAGAAATGAAAAAAAACAGGTCTTTGGAGTGTATGGTGCCTCCTTTTATCCCATTGGTGGATGGAGGTAGGGGCCATGTTGGTGGATGGGAGACTAGTAGGCTGACTTTTTTTTTGCTTGGAGTTTCTGTGGTAGCCTAAATCTCATGAGTTGATTACTGTGGCGAAGAAGACGGACGAGGAGGTAATGGGCATAAGAAAGAACGGGGGAGAGAGAAAGACAGCTGCACAAGAAAGAAAAAACAAATAAATAAAATATACTGCAGCAGGGGGACAAAATCAGAGAATGGGGATTTAGGGATAGAATTACAGTAAGACAAAGCAAAGAAGCCTAAAAAATAGGTTAAAGATGTTGGGAAGTGGAGTGCTGAAGACACCTGGACTTGGAGTTTTCAAAAAACACAGTACTGGAGCACCAAACCACCACCAACTAATGTACTAAGGGTACCACAAACTGCTAACGGTACTAAGGCACTGCTAATAGGAGTATTAATCACTAAAAGCAAGGGGATGGGAGAGGTAGTGCTGTCTATGGGTGAAAAGGATGTAAAATAGAATTCACAGAAAGCAGCCGCAGGCCCCATATGTGCCTTAGAAGCAAAAAGAGAAGAGGTTTGCTGGATTACTAGGCATTGGCTCCCAGATTGTTACAGAGTTCTCTCCATGCTCATAACAATGAACACACACTGTAGGTTGTGTGGTCAGTGTAAATAAGCACAGAACCCCCAATGTGTGTGTAGATGTCACTAAGGTAGGGGGATGTGAGAGGATAGTTCGTGATTGGATCTGATGTGATACATGTCCCGGTTACTGCATTAGTGATGCTTATTAGTATCACACCATTGCCTTTGTTCAGGCGTTAGCAACTGAATTAACAAAGATTAACATACAATAAAATCAACAATTCTCAGTGGTTGTTTTTTGAAGAGGAAGTGCACAAAGTTAAGAAATAGGGAATGAGTATTACAGCAATCAGTGGAGAAATCATCAGGGTGTTGTGAAAGGATTATGATACAAGAAAACTATTGGGTTTATAGGCCTTGTAATGCTGCCTGAGTGATTTCAGTCATTGTCTGATGATGAAGATGTGGCAATGCACTGATTGCATTCATTAATTAAGCAGCAGAAGACAAAGGTGAATGCATTTATATTTCATGGGAGCCTGAAATCCCTGCATAAAAGCTTATTACATGGAACTTCTGACGCATCTAGTCAATGTAGAGTTGTGCCATCATAGGTAATGGCTGGAGGCGTGCGCCTGTTTTACCCCCAAGTTTCTGTAGGCACCATGGTTTGGTCCGGTGACATGCCGGAAAGTTTTAAAGAGGGCGGGGTGATGGGTGTGTGCTAATAAAGTGAACTGACTCAGTATTGAATCTGCATGGTGAGAAAGTCCTGTTACCCCTGAAGGTGGCAGGTGAAGATTGTGGTGTGACCGCCAAGATCTGTGGAAGAGGCAGCTGGTTGCAGCAGGAAGAAGCAGTGGTGTAACGAAACTTGAGGTGCCCCCTCTGCAAAGTACATGGAGGGGCCCCCCTTCGGTCTCACTCAGGAGCTCTCAGGCCAGGGTACTGTGCTGAGGGTGCCCTCTGGACCTCAGGGGGCAAACCCCACCCTCAGGGGCTGCAGGAGCCTTTGTTACGCCACTGGGGATAAGGTGTGGCACTGTGCACTAAGCCAAGTCGCAAACTGCTGCAGTACCACCAGTGCGCAGCTAGAGGACAAAGAATCACAGCGATGCCTCAACACCATTTGGGGTCCTAATCCTTGGAGTAATTACATGCATCAAACAGAGAAAGCACCCAACTACAACAAGCCCTGCTGGATGAGACACACTGTGGCTCAAAGCAATACAAAAGTAATGATCATGGAGGACTACCAGGAAACAAATGATGCAAGGTGCTAACTAGCTGGAGAAAAACTGCCAATTTAAAGGCCAGAAAAGGTGCAGTGACATGAAGGGGCCCACACTGGGTGGAGATGACGTCAGTGGGGTTGGTTGTACCAGGGCCCAAAACAACTGAAGCTGCAACCCAGCACAATCAAACCATTCATCATAGCAGGCCCATCTCTAGCATAGGCTTGAAGTGGAAGCGATGGGATGAGCGCCTAGACAACTGCTTTCCAGCAACAATGCTAGAAGCGAACCAAAAAATGCCCTCTCCTCTTTCATTTTGACTGGGGTGGAAATCTATAAACTGTCGCGGACCGGAGGACTGCCCTCTACACATGTACACCACCATTGTAGAGGCGCTCAATGTCACTTTGTATGCATGACGAACTATGATTATGAAAGGTTTTTGTTGCAACACACTCAGCAAAACTCCAAAGAATCCATTGACTCCTACTATGCCTAACTTAAAGCGTTAGCCAGCACCTGCACGCTCCAAGAAGAGAACAAAGAAATCTGTGCACAGATTATACAAGGGTTCTCATCAGTGAAACTACAAGAGCAGACTACAGGAGCCGGTCAAGCCGTTGCAGAATATCTTCACGCTCATGTCTTCCAAAGAACTATCAGAGGCCAGAGCTATGAACATGGAGTTAATTCTAAGTAAACCTATCAAGAGCAAGCTGGTCCACCAAATCACTACAAGTGAAGCCTCACTGGAGAAGAATGAAGGGCGGGGGAAATTCTGCCAGCCCTATAGGCGCTAGAGAGGACCATTTCCACACCCAGAAGAATGCAGGCTTCTGTGTGCAAGCAAGCTATTTTCAGCGTGTGGGAACCCAACCACTTTGCAAAGGTATGCTGGTCCTCTCGCCCCTCACAAAACCCAGTCAAGCAAGTGTTGAGAGCCCTCGGCCCATCAGAAATGGAGGCAGAAGATCTGGACTTGGACAATGATGAGGACAAAGAAGTTGTGCAGATTGTGCATAGCGTGGACTCGAGCCACTAGAAAGCACACTCGGCTAGAGGTGTCAGGTGTTGACTAGAAATAGACCAGTCACAGCGATCATCGACACAGGCACAACCTTTAACGTGATGGCCCAGCGATTTTATAATACATTGGAACAACAGCTACAACTACAGCCCACTCTAAAAAAGGTGTGCTTTCCTATGGATCTAAAGCCACTGCTGTAGGCAGGCATGTTCATTATGGACATTGAGCAACCAGGAGAAATATCACAAGAACTAAAGTATATGTCACAAAAAAGGCCAAGGAATGTTGCTGAGTTTTTGGCGGACTGAAGAGCTTCAACTCCTCAAGTTTGTATTTCAAGTGTATGCCATAGAGTTGGCATCTATTTTCCCTCTCACGTGGTCCGATCACCACGCTGTTTTATTTCATTGGGATCTGCCTGGCTCCATAATTAATAATATGACTAGCATTAAACTCGCTAGGAGAGCCTGGCACAATATTGACTCTGGTGTATTAGAAACCCAGCTTTTACAAAGCATTCCGGTTTCAGAGTTGGACGCTGAGGGATTAGCTAGAAGTTATACTTTCTGGCTAGACTCTAATTTTGCTAAACTAGCCCCTGTAACGGAGGCAATTAGAAATAGAAAAACTCCATCTGCTCCATGGTTCTCTGAAGCCCTAAGACTAGACAAACAAGCTTGTAGGAGGCAAGAGAGAACATGGCGGAAAAACTATAATGTAGCTGAAAAAGCACAATATAAGCTTATGCTAGCAGACTATAAGAAAAAAATAATTATTGAGAAGAGCCAATATTTTACGCTGAAAATAGAGATGGCGGGCAACTCAAGTAAAGAACTTTTTTCAGTCATAAATAATCTGACAACTGCGAAAAAGGAAGCTACGGTGAATTACACTCAAGATTTTTGCAACACATTGGCCCAGGCGTTTAAAGCAAAGGTCGATCGAATCTATGATCAATTTGCCTCATACATTCCTCATAATGCTGGCATTGATCAGGAAGTTAAGGCCATACTACCTTTTTTAAATTTTACCTCTACCTCTCCAGAGCAGATTGCCACTCTTCTCATTAAGACTAAATCTGGGTCTCCGGATGATCCTTGTCCTCCGAGGATTCTGCATAATATTAGTCATATTATCAGTCCCCAGTTATCCTGCATCTTCAATCAAATGCTCTCACAAGGATCCTTCCCAACATTGTGGAAACAGGCCTGTATATTACCATTATTAAAAAAGCCTAATTTGGATGTAACGGACCCGGCCAATTATAGACCGATTGCTAGACTTCCGTTGCCTGCAAAAATAATTGAGAAAATTGTTAATACGGAACTTTCCACATTTATTTTAGATAATAACGTCTTAGACCACAGCCAATTTGGTTTTCGATCATGCCACAGCACCGAGACAGCTTTAATCAAGACTACGGAGGAAATTCGTACCGCACTAGATGGCGGCGGATCAGCAGCTCTGATCCTCCTTGACCTGTCCGCGGCATTTGATACTGTGGACCACAACCTACTGATAGAACGGCTGAAAACTATTGGTCTAGGAGGAAAAGCCCTGCTGTTTTTAACATCTTTTTAGCAGGTAGAGTGCAGACAGTGCAATTGGGCGATTTTAAATCTACGCCTTTTATTTTGCCTTGTGGGGTGCCACAGGGCTCTTCCTTGAGCCCCACTCTTTTAACATATATGTGTCCGAATTGGCCCCTTTGATTAGAAGCTTTGATCTAATTCCGACCTCATATGCTGATGACACCCAATTGGTTATTTCTACCATAGACAAGGATGTTGATTTTTCTAACAAACTACATGATTGCATGGTCTCCCTGAGCTTGTGGATGAGCAGGCACTGTCTGAAGCTCAATTCGAGCAAAACCGAGGTGGTGCTTTTGGAAACCTTGCTCCCCTTTGGTCACCAATTTGGTGGCCAAGTACACTGGGCCCCCTTCCAACACCAGTAGCTAAAGCTAAAAATCTGGGGGTCATAATAGACGAGAAGTTGAATTTTAAATCGCAGGTCTCTAAGGTGGTATCTTCTGCTTTCTTCACCATTAAAACCGTGCGCAAGATTCTTCCTTTCATTCCGATAAACACGAGAAAAATTGTTTTAACTTCCTTGGTCTTATCTAAATTGGATTACTGTAATGCCCTATACATAAATTTACAGTCTAATCAACTTAGAAGATTACAAGCGGCACAGAATGCTGCTGCCAGACTGGTGCTAGATGTCCCTAAGCATCAGTCAATTAGGGCCGGGATACAGAAGTTGCATTGGCTGCCAGTTGCCCAGCGCGTGAAATTTAAGACACTTTGTATAGTGCACAAGGCACTTTATAGAGTAGGTCCACGATTTCTATGGCATGCCTTTAGTTGGTACTTCCCCAGCAGACAATTACGATCGGCTAATGCTTTCCTGATGCTCACCTCCAGAGTCAGGACGATGAACTGGGGAGGGAGGAGTTTCAGACATGGTGCTATTAGGCTATGGAACTCCCTTCCGCTCGCTCTTAGGAAGATATCTTCTTTGATTGAGTTTAGGAAGAATCTTAAGACATGGCTTTTTAAAAACTAACTCTCCCTACAGTATGCGGTCCTTAAGCGCCTAGACACCTATGGGTATTAGCGCGCTATAAAAGTTGTTGTAACATAACATAACATAACATAACATGTTCATTATGGACATTGAGCAACCATGAGAAATATCACAAGAACTAAAGTATATGTCACAAAAAAGGCCAAGGAATGTTGCTGAGTTTTTGGCGGACTGAAGAGCTTCAACTCCTCAAGTTTGTATTTCAAGTGTATGCCATAGAGTTGGAAGAGCTGCTAGAGGAATTCCATAGTTTGTTCAGAGTAGTCAGGTGGCTAAAAGGAAACAAATACATCTACACATAGATATCATATTCCAACCAACAGCACTGAGACGTAGTTGAGTGGCATTCCACCGCTGACTTAAAGCTGCAGAAGAACTATGGAAAGTCAAGAAGGCGGATATAATTGAGACTATCACCCAATACCCCTCAGGAGATCAATCTTACCGCTGCAGAGCATGTCACGTGGTCAGGATAAGCCTGGTTAGAAACGCTGCCACTTTTACATACTCACGTTTCTTAAATTGCCTTCTCTTTTACACACGGTGACTTTTGTCATACATTTGCATGCGTGAGTATGCAGGATAACATTCTCTGAATCTGCATTGCTTACATTTCCACTTTGTATGCACTCTATCACGATACCTTGAACATTCAGTACAAGGTATAAAGTTCACTGCGCAAATGTTATTTATGTTATTGTCGGAAAGGCGAGGGTGCTATCCAACTAGAATAAACAATTATGGTCTGACCAGGGTTGCGACATGGGTTCTATTTTTATAAATACAAAACCACTTCCTTGTTTAGGCAGAGGAGCATTCAGCTCGGGGTTCGGGGTTACCACATGTTGGAATTTCAGCTCAGCTGATTCCTTTGTTACAACATGAGGGATGTCCAGCTCAACACCAAGACAGACAGCCTGATGACACTTACCCACAGGTAATGGGGCTTTAGTCTACCTTGGCAAGGATTTGGCAGAACACCCACCCTAGGCAAAACTAGGTTAGGGAGCACCAGGTAGGAGTACAATTATACACAGTACTTATATGCCTGCATATATTCACTGTTCTTAGCACAATGGTGAACATTTTCTTTCTTTTCACTGTTCTTGTAATGCTAATTACACTAATCTGTTTCATTTTACTCATAATCGCAGCGCACTTATTTTATGCAAGATTCACAATGCTTCAATAAATGTTGAAAAGCCTTGCTGAGTATTCTTGTGTACTTCTTTGGGTATGCACGAGAGTCCAAACGAAAACGTTCCAGATCTATTACCACGATTTCCGTGATGGATCAAGATTGTCATGTTCTAGGTTACACACACGTTTGTTGCCCTGTAAGGTTAGGAGTACAGATGGTGCACTGTGGCTAGCAGAGACACAGGCCAACATATCCTGACAGTGTGCACGGAATCAGTGTGGCACAATACTGACATTTATGTTGTCCAACAAATGCACAGTTTTACAGAGGGAGTTACAAGCCATACAACATGGCACCACCAATGTTAGAGTTAGGACTCCTATTTAATGGATCGCCTGAGTAGTTTCTTTAGTGTATCCAAAGACCCCCCCTCACCTATTAACAGGAGATGTCCTTGGTGTTAGCGAAAAATCCTCCTCAGCTGAATACATTAAACTCCATGTATTGGCTGTAGGTTGTTCAAGCTTGAACATTTCAAAGGATCTCCCACAGGGGTGCAGATGGTGCACTATAGCTAGCAGGGACATAGGCCAACATATCCTGAGGGTGTGCACAAAATCAGTCTGGCAAAATCCTGACGTTTATGCTGTTGAACAAACGCACAGTTTTACAGAGGGAGCTACAAGCCATAGACAAGCGCCAGTCAAGGAAAAAGGACGTTTCTTCAATCGGCGTTTCGGATCAACATCTTGTCAGCAAAGGCACACGTGACTCTCCGAGCAGCAGCGGAAAGACGTCGGCCCTGGAGAGACTAGAGAGTGGGATGCCTGAGTGCTCAGCATCCCCATCTGGAGGCCTTCCATGACGATCAGCTCCAACTGCCTTTACATGCCGCCGCAGTCCCTTGCATCTTGAGCCCGTGAGGAACACCTCTGACAGCACGGCTGGGTGCGGCAGTGCCAGAGGAGACAGTGGATCCCGTTACCACACTGCAAGCTGGCATACTCGACAGAAGTTGCACTGCGCACATTGCTCTCTGCGCCTCGGCCAACCTGTGGAAGGCCCAGAGTGCCCGGAGATGTTCTGCTGCCCTAAGTACTGTTTATCTCCCCTCGATTCAGTGGGCCCCACTTGAAACTCTTGCCACGGGAGCACACTCCACCGAGCCCCCACCGAAGCATCAGCTCAGCAGGCTGGACCTCACCTCCTGGAACTCAGTTCGCTGTTGGGCATGTTGTCTAAGGGCGCCGGGGTTTGCAATGCCATGGCTCGAAAGAAGAGGCCCCTACTAGCAGTGTTGATGCTGCGGTGGATGTCCGGGACATTCTGAAGCAACGGGCTCTCTAGTGAACACATGGAGTCATGCCTGGAAGTGCGGCCCCACAAGATCAGTGAAGGTGCCCGCAGAACAGTGAAAGTCAGGATCACGGAACATCAAAGTGGGATCCGCTGAAAGAAAGTCACGACTAGGATGAGTGCCCATTATCTGTGCCTAAGCCACACCCCTGATGATGTGCAGTGGACCATTCTAGAAGCACTCACTCATGTGAACAAACAGTCCTTATTCAGTAAGGAACATAACTGAAGATCCAGTCTGGCCACCCATTCGATTGGCCTGAATGATTACATCCCATGGAGTGAAGTGGGCAACTGACAAACCCTGTCTTTTTTGATCCTGGGTGTCCATGCCCAACATGCATAACCACCCTTTGAAATTTAGGGCCTCCTGGGTTCGGTGGCCCCCAGCCCCCTTATTTTTAAGAACATTTGATCAACATTTCTTTGGGTCTCCAAATGTGATCTCGGTATATACACTTTTGGCTTCATTGAGAATCAGCACCCCTGGTGCCGTTCCAAGTAGACGGCCACTCTAGTCTCTCCTTCCTAAGAGAACTCAGTATACATCTACCGGCCCCTGCACTTGAGAAGCCCCCACCCGCATTCCTCCTGCTCCCCTTTTAATGCAGTCTTTCACAAGCACTCTCCGTGGCTGGTACACTGTTACCCGGCCATGATAACTGACCAAACCCTGCCCCAACATAGCTCGCATGCGAGTTTACATCCCATCCCCTGAGGGGCGGTCCCAGCACAGCACCTCCAGCCAATTTTCTGTTTTCCCTCCAGTATAAATACCACCCCCCCAGTTGCCTGTTCACCTCCAAGGTGGTAGAGAAAGGAGTTGATCACCACTGAATCAGCGCGCTGGAAACCATGAGTATAATGGGCCAATGCCTAGTGATAATTTAGCTTTTAAAGAATCTTTAAGGTCTTAATTTGACCTTTTTCCCACAGTTGTGTTCCACAGCTAGCTTGGTCTCTGCCATCACCTAAGGGGTCAGTAGCTTACCTAACTTAGGTAAGCACTGCCGCATTGTGCAGGCATTAGTCAAAATGGTGTTTTATCCTAGTCGTGATTACTGATCACTTCACTTGTGTGTCACCTGCTTGTTTTGGATGTGGGCTTTTCGTGACACTTTGCACCTACACAGATATGCGCTGTGGCATGAACTTATCCCACAACTTGTTTTCATTAAAGGTGTGAACATTAAACACCCTTTGTGTATTTTCGTCACAAAATTTCTGTACTTGTTTAATTTTCTTTGTTGTTTTTTTTTAGGTCAGGTTTTAAATATCCCCAAGTATACTTTACTGTAAGGATTTGGTTGCATGATTGGGGTACCTATTGCTAATGCTACATACATTTTCCCCAACCACAAGTAGATTAGGTTTTATTTTTTGGTCCTGATGAATTGCCCAGCTCGATAGCGACACTTGAGGCAAAGAACATGTTGACCTACACACACACTATTTTATGAGCTGGATAGGACCCTTACTTCCACATTCAGTCACCCGTTGCCTTTTATTCATAATAAGAGAATCCACCTATTGAATTTAATTGTGCAACACAAATTCACATTACACCAACCTACACATAGAGCACGTCCACCCTATACCTCACACCGGCATCTCTTGCTCAAAAGACCTCCAAAGAGCCCCCCTTGAGGGGCCCGTTGGGCATTGCAGTGCCGGCCCTAGGAGCTGCCCGATGATGAAGCAAGACAGCCACACAGGTGTGTGAGGGCTCTTGCTTCTGAGCAATCAGATCCCCTGATCTGTTGTCGCAGTTTCCTTGATCTAGAGTCTCCCTTCCTTCCCTCCCCCCAGGAATTGCATACCTTTTGTATTACATAGTATCCTATGGAGCCTGTATGCTGGACCTTTAAATGCTCCAAGTCCCCCTCTATGGTTAGATTTATTAAACTGAATGTTCCCAAAGGCAACCTCACCCTCCTGAACATTTATGCCCCCACTACAGCTCAGGTTGACAACCTACGCAAACTTTTGGCTGACCAACTGAACACAGTTTCAGGCCATATTTTAGTCTGCAGAGAGTATAATCTACAGACTACTACTTTTTCTCACATGTGCACACCCCCTACTCCTGCATCGACTACTTCCAAATAACTCCCTCCCGGCTACCCTACTTAGACACTGCATCCCTCTTGGACATCTCCATCTCAGATCAAGCCTGCATAGTCCTGACATAGAGAGGAGATATTATCTCTAGCAGAGGTCCCCCGCGCTGGTGACTCAATCCTCATGTCTTAAGAGAACCCTGTCAACAGGGCAACTATCAACCCCACAATCGCAGACTATTTTACCCATAATAATGCACAAGACCCCTCCCTCCAGACTTTATGGGACACCTTTAAAGCCAATATACATAGAGTAATTATCTCCCTAGAAATAGAGGGCATGAGAGGGATGCATTCCCGAACAAACCCGGACATCTGAAATCCATCAACTAGAACAAATAGACAAACACAGACCATTGAAAACCACTCAGTGCAAGTTAGCCACAGAGAGAGGTCAACTAAAAACACTGGGAACCAACCACACAGAGCAAACACTTTTGCCCTTGGGACAACAATTTTACGATGGGAGACAAAGTAGGCTTCCTACTTGTGTCATAAGGTTTCTGCACATACACAGAACTATGCACAGGATAATGGGACCCCGGAATACAGTGGTTTGCCTACCATATACCGTAGCACCCAAAAACCCCAACCCAACTAGCTTAGCATCCCATTAGCACCCAAGTACCAATGATTGGACAACCCAGAACACGGTATCTTTATCTCAGGACTCGCAGAAGCAAGAACACTCTTTCGTCACTCACTCGTACTTGTCCACAAGGTGCGTAGGAAGAGACACTGGATAGGTTAAAATGTTTATTCCAACTTACGTGCTCTAATGTACAGTACACGTGTCAGCACTAATAGCATAATGCATATGACTAATATAAGCAGCATGGTTACAATTCCATAGAATACAAACGGGGACAGCATTTCATAACTCAGTGGATAAATGTCTAAATAACATTACCACCCTCCCCGTGCAGTAAGATAGTTTATTATAAAAATAGAAGACCTCTGGGCTTTGACTAGCGAACCCCCATACCTCAGTCTCTAGATGCAGAATTACATCAGCAGGACATCATAGCTCTTCTCACTGAAAGGGATTTCTCCAAGTGTCCAGCGCCAGTAAAAACTGCAGTATTAAAGGCACACAAAGTTCCATGGCATTTGCGCCTAATGTTATGTCTGGGTGCGCGAGACCGGCCATATCAGGAAGAACCAAAATACATTGTTATGCGACCCTGTACATGTTGTGCAGTCCGAGCCCAAATCGAACAAGAGAAAAGGTGAAAGACAGAAAACGCAGACAGCGCAAAAGAACTCGGCAAGAGCAAAGGGCGAGGGAGCCCTGGCTCAGTGTAACGTGCGCAAAGAAAAGCAGCACGGCAGCCAGGCCCAGGCCAACATAACAAGGCAGGCAACAAACCACAAGACACTTGCATGGAAAATTAGACTTCATCAAACTAAAACGCTGATCCCACAAGTATGAAAACAACAAGGGAAATGGACAAAGAGAGAATTACAGAAGAGAGAGGCCTTCCGCTCCTTTTCCCAAACCTTTAAGACTGAGGTCCCGAAAACCAAGAGGAGATCAACTCCTTTTCACAAGATTGCCTATGGAATCCGATTGATGCCCACACCAGAGAGAGCTTAGAGATCCCAAATGACATAAGAGGTCCACAAAGACTTGAAACTTCTCCCAAATGGGAAATTGCTGGGCCCAGATGGCCTCACCCCCACCTTTTATAGGATACTCCTCTCGTCCCTACAGGAACACCTAATCCCGCTGTTCAGCTCTTTCACTCATGCCACCAGTCTCACATTAGCGATATGTGAGGCAGAAATAACGCTCATCCTGAAACTGGGGAAAAAAACTCACATCTTGCTCCTCTTACCTTCCCTTAGCTTTACTTAACGGAAACACCAAACTATACACCAAAATCTTAGCCCTGCTGCTAGAATCCCTCCTTCTTAGCTGAAATGACACGGATCAAGTGGGATTTATTAAAAATAGGCAGGGAGCGGATAATATCAGATGACTAGCTCACCTAATAGAAAAAGTACACAAACTAAAAATAACAGCCCTATTAGTGTCGCTAGATGCAGAAAAAGCTTTTGATCGGGTGAGCTGGGCATTCTTTTTTTTTTTTTTTTTAACAAATCTTTTTATTGCACAGAAAATAATGCAGTATGCTGTACAGTATTCAACCGAAGTGGATAGTGGAGACATAATAATATACAGTTGCGAGTTACAAACAGTCAACATTATAGATTGTAGGGCATGCATCCCCAATAGCTCTCGCTCAGGAGGTCCTACATATTCCGATGGCCTGCCCACCCCCCACCCATCTCCCCTACTACTTCACAGGTCCCTATAAGTGACCCACAGATGCCACACTTTCTCCCATTTCTTAGGGCAACCTCTGCCTTCGTACACTACTTTTTCGGCTGCGCAACACCAGTCTAAATCAGTCGTCCATTGGCTCACTTTCGGTGGTAGGGCAGCCCCCCATGCCCGGGCAATATTCCTCTTAGCCACCATAGCCGCCACCATCAGCCACAGCTTCTGGTATTTTGGCCAAGTCTGCTCCCCCGTTACACATAGTATATGCCATCTGGCATCCATGGGAATATCTTGTCCCAGGACCTCTGACATCACTCGGGTTACCCTCTCCCAATATTGGTGTATGCGTGGGCACTCCCATAGAGTATGGAAAAAGGTACCTTTACTATCACAGCCCCGAACACAGGCGTCTGTTTGTATACGTCCAAGTTTGTACATGAGCGAGCTCGTGGAGTAGGACCTATGGAGGATCCGCAACTGTACCAGCCTGAATCTTGCCCTGATTGCCACCTCCCTCTGGCTCTGTATGGCATCCACACAATCTTTGTCTTCCAACAACCCAATGTCAGTCTCCCAGGTCGCCCTTAGCACCCCCAAGGGGTCGGGTGAATTATTAACGATCTTTTTGTAGGTGAGGGATAATGCTTTTTCAGGCATAGGATCTAACAGAAGCCGGTCCTCCAAGGGGCTGTACTCCGGGATACTTTCCCCCTCACGGATGTGTTTTGCGAGTGCGTGCCCCAGCTGCATGTATTTGTATCGCTCTGTTTCCGATAGTTGAAATTCAGATTGTAAATTATAAAACGAAATGATCGCCGGGCCCCGCCACACATCCCCTAAGTGGGCAATGTCCAGCAGTTTCCATCTGCCAAAGCCCTGTAAGTTCCCGACCTCCTCAACAGATCACTGTCCCATAGTGGGGTACGTTCCGTTAATCTATTGTCCCACCCCAGGAATCTGTTAGCTCCATTCCACGCATCCAACACTGCTTTCGTGTGTGGGGGATGAACTTCCCAGCGCGTTTACGGTATAGAGTGGCTGGATAGCCGTCAGAGCCCATCACCAAGTGATCAACACGATAAGCCGGGTCGTTCCTGTCTCCGAAAACCCAGTCGTTTATCACCAGCAGTTGCAATGCCCAGTAGTATTTCTTAAGATCCGGCATTGCCAGGCCCCCCTCATATACTCTGCGCTGTAGTTTCGCTAATGCTATTCTCGCGCCGCCCCCATCCCACAATAACTTCCACAATTCACTATTGACCTCTTTAAAGAACCCTTCAGGTATCTTATAGGAAGTGTTTTGGAGTATGTAGACCATTCGCGGTAGCGACATCATTTTAAACAGGACAGCTCTCCCCATCAGGGAGATTGGAAACGTCCTCCAGTGCGTCACGTCCCTCCGCAGACATTCAAGTTGGGGTAGTAGATTTCGGGCCATGAATTCTGCTTCTGTTTTAGTCACCACCACACCTAGATATTCAAAATGGTCATGTACTTGGAGCTGGATCCCCTCTGGGAGAGCGGGCGGCAGGCCACCCGAGAGCATAAATAAATTGGACTTATCCCAATTAATTCGATAACCAGAGTATCCCCCTAACAGGTGGAAAATTTGTAGGAGTCTGCTTAGTGTAAAGCGGGGCCTGGTCGCATATAAAAGAACATAGTCAGCATAGAGGGAGATTTTCTCCTCCCATTGCTCACTTCCATCAATGCCCGAGGTCACCGGGTCCGCCCGCACCCACGCCGCAAGTGGCTCCAAAGCCAACGCAAATAGTACGGGGGACAATGGACATCCCTGCCTCGTCCCCCTTTGTAGGGTGAAGGAGCGGGAGACAGAGCCATTCACAAGCACTCTGGCAGAAGGGCGGCTGTACAGTAGCCTGATCCAGGATTGAAATCGGGGGCCAAACCCAAATCTATCTAATACAGCGAACAGGTAATGCCACTCGATACTGTCAAATGCCATATGTGCGTCTAAAGACAAGAGCGCTGCGTCCTCGGTCGGTCGAGACTCAGTCAGGTGCATCACACCGTACAGACGGCAGAGATTTAATCTGGTGCTCCAATGTGGCATAAAGTCGGACTGGTCAGGGTGTATTAATGAGGTAACCACTCCTGTAAGACGATTCATGAAGGCCTTAGCAAGGACCTTGACTTCCATGTTCAATAAGGATATGGGCCTGTAGGAGCTACAACGGTTAGGCGGTTTACCTGCCTTGGGTATAACCACAATGGTGGCCGTGCGTTGGTCAACTGGCAAGCAGCCCGCGTCCCTGGCTTCTTCAAGCATGGATAAGATATACGGCGCCAGGATGCTCGTCATGTGCTTGAATAGCTCCGCTGGTAAGCCATTCGGCCCTGGGGCCTTCCCAGACTGTAAGTCTTGAATTGCCCCTTCAATTTCCTCTACCGTAAAATCTTTGTCCAGGCTTTCCCTATCTTCATTGGACAGCGCAGGCAGCCGGACATCAACCAGTAAATTTCGGCAGTCAGTCTCCGTTCTAACAGGGTTTGAGGAATATACTTCCTCATAGTAATTCGCGAATGTCTCCGCTATCCCTTCCCCCGTCCCTTGCGTTATCCCCCTCAAGTTGCAGATCTCTGCCACCCAACTCCGGTCTCTATCCCTCCTCTCTAACCAGGCGATCATTTTGTTGGCTTTATCGCCAAGGTCATACACCCGCCGCTGTGTTGCCAGAGCAGCAGCTCTCGCGGAGCAATCGGCGAGGCTCTTAATCTCCTGCCTTTTGAACTCGAGTGGGTGAGTGAGCGGCAGATCCACCACCTCTCCAGTCAGAACCCTGGCTTCCAAGGTAGCAACCTCGGCTTCCAGCATATCCCACTGGATCCTTTCTTCTTTCTTACAGCCCCCTAGGTGGGCTTGAATATGACCACGTATCACTGGTTTAAATGCTTCCCAGAGGGTGCACGCCGAGTCCACCGATCCCTCATTTTCCTCAAAATACAATTTAGTTCTCTCCCTTATTTTGTCCACTACGTCTTTATTCGTAAAGACCCAGTTATTAATTCTGGGTGGCAGGACAGTGGTTCGTACGGTAGAGAAGAGAAACAGAAAGAACAGAAACCTGATCGGACGACAGGTGATTAGGCTCTGACTCGAGTGAGATACGCTTGCTCCACTCGACTGCCCGACCTTTCGCCGTTGAGGCCCTGCTACAGCGTGGGGAGGGGTTGGGTTTTTGAGAAACACGAATAATACGTTTCTCGGACGCAGAGACGTCTTACCTGACATAACGATAAGTAAAGTGGGATTATAGGGTGTTTTTCCTGAATCCCCCTCTATCAATTCACATACACGGTCCTGATGAAGCGCACAGGGATCCATTAGGGACCGATAGGTTGCGCGAAACATGTCGACCACTATTCACTTTTAACACACACGACACAATTTGGATGGTTTGAGAGCGGTGGGCATACACTGGTCCCTCCCTTGACTTTGTGAAAGGAGTGTCTCCGAACCATTATTACGTTTTTAATCTACCTGTAGGACCCAACATTAAAGGAACTTGGGCACCTATAGGTTATTTTAATTTCACTTTCACTGATTCACTTGGTCCACACACCCACATGCACAACTGCGGCATCTCCTAAAAGATCTCCATAAAAGAGCCCTCTTGAAGGGCCCGTGAAGGACTGCAGCGCCACCCTCACGAGGAGCACTGCCCAATGATGATGCTATACATCTGCAAAGGTGTGTGAGGGCACAATATTCCACAGGAGGTTTATTCCCACTTTAAGCACACTCAACCAATTGTTGGAGACAATCATGTATCATTTACTACCATAATTGGTGGAAAAATCCCCTTCCTTGTTTTCTGTTCTTTCTGTTTCTCTTCTCTACCGTAGGAACTGATACCACTTTGTTTAATATGATTGTTCTAGGAGCATAGGTACAGGACCTGTTTTGAATTTGCTGCCAGTCCCCTTTCTTTGAACTGTGTTGAGGACAGTGGTTCGCACAGTTCCCTGGAGCGTTACTTCCAGCGGCGAATGGTCCGAGATTCCCCGCGACTTAATGTGGGCATTACAAAACCATCCCTCAGTACCCCGAAGGGTCAGGACATGGTCAATACGGGAGTAGCTGCCATGCACAGCCGAATAGAAGGTGTACTGTCGTTCCTGGGGGTTATGAAGACGCCATATGTCTGTTAGGCCCATAGCCTCTGTAAAAGCATGCATTGGCTCCACCCCTCTCCCTCTTGCTGACTTAGTTACCCTATCTCTCTGAGGATCCATGGTGGAATTCATGTCCCCCCCTAATATTAAGATCCCCGGTGGGAGGTCCACCAGCAATCAATCAATCAATCAGGGAATTGTAAGCGCGCTACTCACCCGTGAGGGTCTCAAGGCGCTCGGGGGGGGGGGGTCCACAGAACTGTTTAGCCGAAGAGCCAGGTCTTGAGAGTCTTCCTGAAGGTGTTCAGGGAGGGGGCGCGTCTGATGTCTGCCGGTAGCTCGTTCCAGGTCTTGGCTGCAATGTGAGAGAAGGATCTTCCGCCTGCTCTGGCTCTGTGGATGCGCGGGGTTTCGGCCAGTGCGAGGTTGGAAGATCGGAGGTTTCTTTTGGGTACGTGGAAGTTGATTCTGTCGTTGAGGCATTTGGGTCCGTTGTTGTGTAGGCATTTGTAGGCGTGAGTGAGGATTTTGAAAGTGACTCTTTTCTCCACGGGGAGCCAGTGGAGACTTCGTAGGTGTTGGCTGATGTGTTCGTGTCGGGGGATGCCGAGGACGAGTCTGGCGGCGGTGTTTTGTACTGTCTGGAGTTTGCGGAGTAGGGACTTGTTGATGCCGGCGTAGAGTGCGTTTCCATAGTCCAGTCTGCTGGTGATGAGTGCGTGGGTGACTGTCTTCCTTGACTCAGGGGGGATCCACTTGAAGGTCTTGCGGAGGATGCAGAAGGTGTTGAAGCAGCTGGAGGTGACGGCGTTGACCTGTCGGTTCATGGAGAGTGATGAGTCGAGTACGATGCCGATGTTCTTGGCGTGGTCTGAGGGGGTAGGTGGGCTTCCGAGGGCGGTCGGCCACCAGGTGCTGTCCCATGCAGAAGGGGTGGTACCGAGGACGAGGACTTCTGTCTTCTCGGCGTTGAGCTTCAGGCAGCTGTTGGTCATCCAGACTGCGACGTCTTGCATTCCTTTCTGGAAGTTGAGTTTGGCAGTGGTGGGGTCTTTGGTGAGGAGAGGATGAGCTGGGTGTCGTTGGCGTAGGATATGATGTTGAGGCCGTGTTGTCGGACGATGGCTGCGAGGGGGCCATGTAAATGTTGAAGAGGGTGGGGCTCAGTGATGAACCCTGCGGGACTCCGCAGGTGATTTTCGTGGGGTCGGAGAGGAAGGGTGGGAGTCTGATCCTTTGGCTTCTTCCGGTGAGGAATGATCGGATCCAGTCCAGGGCTGTTCCTTGTATGCCTGCGTCGTGTAGTCTGACGACTAGTGTGCGATGGGAGATGGTGTCGAAGGCCGCTGATAGGTCGAATAGGATGAGGGCTGCGGAGTGGCCTTGGTCCAGGAGGGTGCTGATGTCATCTGTGGCGGCGAGTAGGGCGGTCTCTGTGCTGTGGTTGCTTCGGAATCCTGATTGGGACGGGACGAGGACGGCGTTCTCTTCAATGAATCGTGTCAGTTTCCTGTTGACTGTTTTCTCTGCAACTTTGGCTGCGAAGGGGAGGAGCGAGATGGGCCGATAGTTCTTGAGGTCGGTGGGGTCAGCTTTGGGCTTCTTGAGCAGGGGTCTGACTTCTGCGCGCTTCCAGTCGTCTGGGAAGGTGCCTGTTTTGAAGGTGGTGTTGATGGTGCGTTGTAGTTTGGGTGCAATGGCGGCCACTGCTCTGTGGTAGATGTGAGGGGGGCAGGGGTCAGTGGGGGCCCCCCGAGTGGATGCTTTCATGGTCGAGGCGGTGTCTTCGGCCGTGATCGGTGTCCAGTTGGAGATGGTGGGCTGGCTGGTGTTTCTGGGGGGCCATCTGTGGCACCTGGTGGATGGTCGATGAAGTTGACGTAGAGGTTTTTGATCTTGTGGTGGAAATAGGTTCCAAGCTTGTCGCAGAGGTCTTGGGATGGGGTGATGTCTGTGGCTTCGCTGCGTGGGTTGGTGAATTCTTGAATGACACTGAAAAGTTCTTTGGAGTTGGTGGAGTTGGCCAGGATTTTGTTGTGGATGAAGTTCCTTTTGGTGGCTCTGATCTGGTTGTGGTAGTCCGTCATGGCGTCCTTGTATGTGGTGTGGTTTTCGGTTGTCTTGGTGTTTCTCCAGTTCTTCTCCAGGCGTCTGCAGGTGCGTCTGGCTTCTTGGAGAGCGGTTGTGAACCAGGCGGCTTTCCTGGGGCGTTGTCTGTCAGGGTTGCGTAGCGGGGCGAGCTCATCTGCGCAGTTGGAGATCCAGGTGTGGAGTTCTCTGGCTGCGTCGTTTGCGCTGTTTGCGTCGGGTGCCCAGGTGTGGTTGTCTCGGGTGAGGGTGGAGTTAAGTTGCTCTTCGGTAACCTTCCTCCAGTTCCTTCATGGTGGGCGTGGGGCTGGTTTGGGTGCCTTGGGTTTGTTGATGGCGAAGTGTACGCAGTGGTGGTCGGTCCATGGCGGCTGCGTTGTGTGGCTGAAATGGACGCTGTTTCCTGCCGCGAAGATGGGGTCGAGGGTGTGTCCTGCTCTGTGGGTCGGTGTGTTGACGAGTTGTTTAAGTCCGATGCTGGCGAGGTTGTCACGAAGGATAGTGGAGTTGGGGTCGCTGGGGTTGTCGAGGTGGAAGTTCAGGTCTCCAATGAGTATGTAGTTTGTTGAGGCGATCGCGTGGGGTGCGTTGAAGTCGGTGATGGTGGTGGCGAAGGGTGTTCGGGTGCCGGGGGGTCTGTAGACGAGGGTTCCTCGGAGTGTGGCTTTGGGAGTGGTCTGGATCTTGAAGTGCAGGTGTTCGGCGGAGGGGAAGGTTTCGCTGGAGGTGGTGAGGTGGAGGGTGATCTTGTGGGCGATGGCGAGGCCCCCTCCTGGGTGGTTGGGGCGGTCTTTCCTCTGGATCTTGTATCCGTCTGGGATGGCGGTGCTGATGTCGGGGGTGGAGGATGCGTTGGTCCAGGTCTCTGTGAAGAAGGCGATGTTGGGCCAAAGAGAGTCGAGTAGGTTCCAGATTTCCATGGCGTGTTTGTGTACGGAGCGTACGTTGAGGAGGATGCATTTTAGGGTGTTGCCGGTGCTGGCGTCGGTGGTGTTGGAGGCCGGGGTGGCGGTGAGGGTCTGGCGGCAGTGGAGGCAGGAGAACTGGCCGTGGGTCATGTTCGGCGAGGCCTGTTGGCATTCTCTAAGTCTTCCAGGGTTGAGTGCGAGGAGGGTGGTGGTGTCGTAGCGATGGGTAGTGGGAGGTCCCGGGTTCCTGGTGCTGGCCGCGGTCGGGTCGCGGACGGGCGCAGACGGGCTTGCCCGCTGCGCACGTCCGCTGTGCGACCGCGCAGCGGCCGCCATTAAGTAGGGGAGGTGGGAGGGAGGAGAGGCTGGGAGGCGGGAGCAGGGGAATTCCGGGGGGGAATTCCGGGGGGATATTCCGGGGGGGAATTCCAGGGGGGGAGGGGCCGCAGGGGCAGCAGCGGCGAAAGGCAAAAGGAACAGGCAGGCACGAGAAAATAAAAACAGTGGTGGAATTAGAGCAAGACACAGATGGGCACAATAACAGTGGCACAACAGGGAAAAAATTAAGAAAAAAAAGGGCTGAGAAAGGTTACGGTGGTTGGAGGCAGTCTGTTCCCAGTTGGAGCGGGCAGCAGGCGCAGGAGCGGGCAGCAGCCTTGAACCTCCCAAGGAGGAGGTCGGGGTCTGGAGGCAAGAGACAGCACAGCGGAGCAGTGGGGCGAGAGTGGACCTAGACCGAGGGCCCCCAACGCCGATAATGCGTCAGTGTGCAACGCAGGCGGTATGTAGCCTGATACTATGTTCAACGTCTAATTCTCCCACTTCCCAGTAAGCACAACATATCTTCCCAAGGGGTCATGCCAGGTGTTCCCCGCCACAAAAGGGAGGCCAGTCCTGACCAGGATCCCCACCCACCGCGAACCTGTAGTGTAGCCAGAGTGCACAGCGAGTTTATAGCCATATCTATCCAACGCCTTGTATCTATTGCCTTTAAGGTGGGTTTCCTGGAGCAATACCAGATCCGGGG
Organism: Calotriton arnoldi; assembly: GCA_963921515.1. Classification (NCBI taxonomy): domain Eukaryota; kingdom Metazoa; phylum Chordata; class Amphibia; order Caudata; family Salamandridae; genus Calotriton; species Calotriton arnoldi. The sequence continues at coordinate 782,448 of CAWUFW010005229.1, read as the reverse complement.
CATGCCTATGAAGATATTGTAAGACAACAGTCCGTTTAATACGATTGCCCAGGCCATTAACGTTCCAGGACAGAACTCTAAGGTAGTTAAAATGCCGGTGATCCCCCTGGCTCGTTACATCTACACTTTGGTCCTCCATATGAAAGTAAACCGCCCTTTCTCTGCGCATTCGATCAACATCCACATCGACAGAGCCACTGAGTACTGCATGAATCCTGCATAACTAGGTATGACAAACAGAAATTGAACATTTCTAATAAGACTAAAATAACTCCTCATATCCTGATCCCCCCTTCCCCCCCTCCCTGCTACCCTGCTGGCAAGTGAAACAGCCACCCACCTCCCCAACTCGCAGAGTGCCTGTCGCCCTAAACTGAATAACTACTTAGGAGGCTGGCAGGTGCTGAGCAAGTAATGCATTACCCCCGACTCCCCGCACATCCCAAAGCCCTCGCTATCTTGGTTCAGTCCTGCCGACTATACTTCTGGCCATCAGCCACTCATAGTTCACCTGTGGGTACAGTCTTATACAAATAGTCTCATCTTCCCCATGGCGGGGGAGCAACTCCCCACCTGTCTCAAAGCGCCAAGCCCACAGTGTCGCTCTAACTGCCAACGTCGAATCCATCATCCCATGTACATCTCAGTCCGACCCGTGTGTCCCATGGTCTGTGGGGCCCTCCTGCCGATCTTTCTGGGCCCGTCGTCTGTTGCGTGGAGAGGCGCGGCCCACTGTGCGCCTGCCCTCCAGCCATTCCCAGGCTTCCTCAGCTGTACAAAAATACCACGTCTTCCCCTCAGCGACCACTCTCAACTTTGCAGGGAACATCATGGAGTATTTGATGTCTTTGCTACGCAGTTCCCTCTTGACCCCCTCAAAAGTGCACCGTTGTCGTTGGACCTGCAGGGTGAAGTCGGGAAAAAATCGTATCACTGCATTGTCGTGGTGCAAGTGCCCCGTGCCCTTGCCGTCTGCAGGATTGCATCCCTGTCCCGATAGTTGAGGAGACGCGCAATGATTGTTCTGGGTGGGGCTCCAGGCTTCGGTTTAGGGACTGTTGTAAGCGCGTTCAACAGTAAAATGTGTAGAAAGTCTTGAGGGCTTCAGATGATTAAGGATAAGGTCTTCCAAGAACAGATCCACGCTTGGTCCTTCCATCCCCTCCGGGACCCCGACCACTCGAATGTTGTTCCTCCGAGCGCGCCCTTCCTGATCTTCAAGCCTGGCCTCCATCACCTCCTGTTGTTTTGTGAGGGTCCGAACTTGCTCCTCAAGGGTTTTCATGCTGCTCTGTAGGTGTGTTACATCTTTCTCGTTGCTCCTGGGCGGGGACCGTTGGTTTAGGGACGGCATACTTGTCCATTTTGTTCATTTGCGTCGTAGACTGTCCCTTAGGCTTCATCCGGGGGCTCAGTGTCGCCACCTGTATTACCCTGGCAGGTACCCCAACGGTGGGCACCAATGATGGCCTCCCACACCAGTCGATGCCCTCCCTCCGCGGGCATGCACCCCAATAACACGGCAGCACCTCAAGAAGTCCAGGTCCGGCGTGTCGCTGCTTGCTAGTCACCACACTGTAGGTGCACAGCCCCAAGCACACATCATCTGGAGGGCCCAAAGGATCATGCTTGCCCACTCTCTGGCCGGCACTAGTCACCCTCTTCTGACCGCTCAGGGGCACCCCTCACCTCTGGGCTTCTGCCGTCCCCAGGATCTCACTGGCTCTGGTCACTTCACAACATGCCCGGCCCAGGCAGGAACTGGCGATCGAAATCGGGCCGCAGTCACACCCCTCCAGGCCTGCAGCAATAACTAGCCCGCTTGGGCCCCTTGCAATAGATGCCAAAGTTCCTTGCACCTGGGGGTGGGGCGGCAGTTCACATACACCCCCCCGCTGCTCCCAAGTGGGGAAGGCCGTGTACCAGGTCAATGCGCTGTGGCGGCAGCCCGGGGTGTGATCAGATTCCCCAGCCGCCCCCACCCCTCAGCAGAGCAAGTCCGACTGCAGCAGGGGCCCACAATCTTTATATGCCGTTCTGGGCACTAGGCCACCCGCCGGCTTAACAATATCACTGATGGGCTCCACACACGTCGGCCGTGAATCGGCTGGAGCACCTCGACAACCGCTCTCTCACTGGGCCCAAGCTGTCGATCCACGCAGAGGCCCGGTCCGTCTCAGAGCCACCAGCGGCAATCTCAGATGCGATCCCCGCCTCCGTTAGCACGTCAGCAGGTCCCCGTCAGGCCGCGGCCGCCGCGGTGTAAATAGCGGCTCGCCGGCATTGTAGCTGGGGTCACACACTGCTTCAAATGAATCCTCTGGGAACATGAGCACCATGGCGGTCCAAATCACCGGCAGGATCGGATGGGCATACGGATTATTAGAGGGATTACGGAGTCGGGTGTCGGGTTATCACCAATGCACTACAACCCATGCAGATAATAACCTTCCTGGAAACTAGCCTATACATAGGACATAGATTTCCTACACACAAAATTTCTTCTGCAAGATAGTAAATGGGTTGGTGCGTCGACGTTTCGGTCTTTTATGTTGTCCATCTATAAGACCATCTTCAGGACATAAAATTCACATGAAGAACAAAGGCCATTTGATGAGCAGATCAATCCAAACACTTGTTGATCTTGTTGTGCATAGATACTTTGGCTTAATGTCTACATATATTGTCACCATTCAAACGCCGTGTGTAAAATCAGTGAGTTGTTCGGTTTACAGCCCAATGCGTCACGTGCCTTTAATAACTCCATTTACTGCTGTCTAGGATCAGCGTACCTGCATGGCGCCATGGACTTCCTAGGAAGGCTATTATCTGAAATGGGTTATAGTGCATTGGTGAGAAGGACAAATTGTTTTATGTGATTGTTGATTTCTATCACCTTTGATATGAGAAAAGCTTGCATCCCCCTACTCTTGCACTTCTGATTATAGTTTTATTTTTTAAAAGGCATACACCCGGATTTGTTGAGATTTATTCACTGTTGATTTGATTGAATTTATGTTGAAAATATTTCATTTTTGATGCCACTATTGTGTCAGAGTTCAAAGTGAATGCAGACAAATCATATATTCTCAACTTCACGGTATCCACACAAGAAGTAACTTCCCTTCATCCTCAAACCCCTTTCTGATGGGCAACTAGCTCGATCTGCTATCTATGCCTCCACAATACACCACATCTAACAGACTGGACTAGACTTAACTAGAAGGAATACCAAACAACTATCCTGGAAGATTCCGGAGTTGGCTCCCTTTATACATATCTTGGTTGAAGCGCATCAATATAATAAAAATGAACATCCTTCCCCATCTCTTCTACCTCTTTCAATCCCTTCTGATGCTCATTCCCATGACTGACTTTTGACAACTCCAAACCAGAGTCCAAAACTTCATTTGAAACAGAAAACACCCTTGCATCTCACACAAGCTTCTTATGCTCCCAAGAGAAAAAAGTGGGTTAGCCTGCCCAAACCTATTAGACTACTATTGAGCTGCACACCTATGCTTCATCTCTGAGTGGATTGCAAGAGAGAGTCAAAAGCATTGGTTTCATATGGACAGGGCTGTCGCGTGTTGACCAATATGGGATCTAGCATTGCTCCCCCGCAACTTTCATCCCAAAAACGCCTATGCAGCAACACCTATGAAAACAGTCCATGACATTTGGGACTACCTTGCCCTCAAGGTAGTCTCAAGATAAAAATAATGAGTGGTCCCCCTTTTCTCAACAAAGGTGTGGAACGAGTGATCCGGGGCTAACCCATGTGCCAAGCTGCCGGGTCCCCAGACCGTCCAGCCCAAGATCCCTCAAAGACCCTGGGTGAGGGTCAGTGTAGATTTTGGAAACCTCCCAGATGGGAAACATATGTTGGTGGCTATAGATAACTATTTGAAATATCTGGAGGCAGAAGCGGTCACTAGTATAGCAGCCAATGAGGTAATTCTCAAGCTGCAGAAGATCATGGCCCCATATGCATAATGCAGGAGCTGAGATCTCCAAAGGACCCCTTATTAAGGTCCTGAGACAGCTAAATATTTGAGGTCAGTGGGAATCAAGCACTTGAGGATCACCCACCATTGGCTGCAGGCTAATTGAGAGGAGGAAAGCTTATGAGGACAATAACCAAGGCCATCAGGGTTGTACATGTTCAGCATCATAATCTAGAGTGGGTACTCAATTCTTTCGTGAGAGAGTACAGAAATACTCCTTATGCGACCATGGGCCTGTGTCCGAATTAAATGTGCATTCGTCGGTCTGTCAGAGATGCTGTGCCTCATCATACCCTAGACAAATTTCTAAACATTCAAGGTCACATCAGTGCAACCATTAAGAGTGCCAACCATCAGCTCAACACTCTTAGGAAAATCAAACCGTTCCTACCTCCAGAAGACATGCAATCAGCAGTCCAATCCTTAGTTATATCACGAGTAGAATATGGCTTGGTGACCCTAGCTGGTCTTCCTAAATCTAGGTTAGCGCCGCTAAGAGCTACTCTGAACGCCTCTGCCAGACTAATCACAGGTTCAAGAAAGCATGATCATATCACACCTGACCTAATCCAGCTTAACTGGCTCCCCATTGAAGCTAGGATCCGCTTCAAGATAGCCTGCCTGACACATAAAGCTATACATTTCAATAGCCCCGTTTACCTGGCAAAAAAACTTGACCTCTCCGGATCAAGAAGAAACCTAAGAAGCTCCAATACCCTTCTACTGAAACCACCGAAATTCAATAAAAAAATAACTTACAATCGTACCTTCTCAGGACTGGCTCCAAGAATTTGGAATGCCCTACCAACAGAGATCAGAGCCAATCCTTCGACTGCCTCATTCAAAAAACAGGTCAAATGGCTACTATTGGAAGAACTGCATCAACAATAGCCTCCATGTCACTTGCTAGTCAATTACCTGCATTCTCGACAAGCATTTTTACTTTGTTGTGTTGAAATTTATGCTTGACAATTTACTTTCACTTTATGTTTGTAACTCGTGCTTGACAATCATTCTCACTTGGGGTTTAAAACGTATCTCAGCTATCTTTATAGTAAGGCGATGATGAAACTGTTCGGCCTCATCTGGGTGGGCTGTTTATTGTTTGTTCATTTTCTACCTACTCTTCCCCTAGCGTCCTCATTTATTTTATGCCTCAGGTTCCTCTCATGTTGCCTTATGGGGTGTGCTTGGGTGTTTTATTGTATGCTTAACAATTTACTTTCACTTTATGTTTGAAACTTATGCTTGACAATCATTTCTACTGGGGGTTTAAAATTATTTCGTTTGTCTTTGAAGTAAGTCTATGATGAAACTGCTTGGCCTCATCTAGGTGGGCTGTTACCTGTCTGTTCCCTTGCTACCTACTCTTCCCCTCATTTACTTTTTTCTTCCGGTTCCTCTCATAATTCCTTTTTTGTAAGTGTATTTATATTGTCTCTGTACGTATACGTCAGCTTTCCTCTTTGTACAGCGCTCTGATACCCGGTTGGGTCTTGTTCGCGCTTTATAAAACTTTTCAAATAAATAAATCATCCAGGCTAGACTTCAAGGTTTCCCAGCATAGAATCTGTAAAGGACAAGCGTCAACAGCGCAATGATGCTGTGAGTAGTTTAAGGGTAGGGATTTACATTTAGTTAAAGACCAAAACCCTGGAATAAAGTTCCGCCTTTCCTCTGAACCTGAGGTGTGGCAGGTGGATGGAGTGAAGAGTACCCATGGTGAAGGCTCGACAAGAACATGAGGTGGTTACCTACAAGATATACATATTCAAGAAGTTTGTGAGGTGACCCAGCTGTGCCAAAGGTATGGAGGAGGGAGTCGAACGCTTTGGTAGCGTCGAGGAAGGCAGCGATGGCAGGCAATTGAGGGTCAATCTGGTGAACAGCAGCGAAAAAGGTGCATAAATTATGGGCTGTGGATCTACCTGGAATAAAACCGGATTGGTCTGGCCTGGCTATAAGCGGTAGGAGGGGCTGTAATCTGTTAGCGATTAGTTTGGCAAGGATTTTTACATCTACGTTGATTAGAGAGAGTGGTCTGTATGGATCGCAGAGATTAGCTGCCTTGTCTGGTTTTAGAAGGGCGATGATCACCGCCTCTCTCATTGTGGGTGGCAGGGAGCCGCGATCTAGAGATTCTTGGTATACTGCTAGTAATTGAGGTGCCAGCTCCTCCTCGTACGTTTTATAAAACGAGGTCATCAACCCATCTAGCCCTGGGGCCTTCTCACCTGGCAAGCTACTTATGACCTGTACAATGTCTTCCGCTGAGAATGGCTCGTCCAGATAGGCCCTATGGGCCTCGCTGAGCCAGACCAGCTCAATGGAATCTAAATATGTCTGCAGTTCAGGATGAGGGGCACTCTGCGTAGCAGTGTATAATGAGGAGTAGAAATTGGTGAGACGTGCATGTATGGAGTCGAGTCCTCGTCTAGTAGTTCAACTATGAACGTTGAAGACGTACGTTGTTTGAGTGTGTTCACTAGGGCCTTTCCTGGCCTATCGCCCTCTCCATGGCTGCGGGCTTTAGCACTTTTCCCCAGGAAACGGGCCTCTCTGTCTGCCTCTTCTCTGAACTCCGAGATTTTCACTCTCAAAGTTGCGAGATGTATAGGTGCACCCGATTGATACAACAGCAGTTCTGTGGCTCGAATGTCTTGCTCCAGCCTCAATAGTGTTGCTCTTATAGATTTCAAAACCCCAGATTACTTGGCGATACATGCGCCTCTTATAACTGCCTTAAAGGCTTTTCACAGGGTTGAGGGAGATTCCACCGACCCTTCATTTATGGAGAAGAACTGGGCGAGTTCATTTCGGATTTCCTCTCTAAATGCTGCATCTAGTAGAGTGTGTAGTGGGAGTCGCCAGCTGAAAGCCCGAGGTAGAGTTTGTGGTATGTCCCAGCGTAGTACCACCGGGGCATGATCGGAAAGTGTGTGCGGTAAGTGCACGACGTCTGCAGTCCAGGACGCTATGTCACCCGTGACCAGCCAGTAGTCCAGTCTGGACCAGGCGTTGTGTTGTGATGTTATGCATGTGCCCTCCCTAGCTTCTGGATGTCTGCTGCGCCAAATATCTATAAGTCTATGACACTGTATGATGGATTTCAATCGCTGAGACGCCCTGGGGTGTGGTCTGCGGGTGGCACTCACCCTGTCCGCTTCATCTTGTAAGGTGGTGTTAAAGTCCCCGCCCCAGATCACTGTGTCACCCCCTATTGACAACACCTTTGCCCAGACGGTAAGAAAAATACTAGGATCGTCCACATTTGGACCGTATATGGCCACTAGGGTTACCTGAGTGGATAGTAGTGTACCACTTAATATAACGTATCGCCCCTCTGGATCGATTTGCGTGTGGGATGTTGTCCAGCCCAACACTCGTCTTATCAGCACCGATACTCCTCTTGCAAAATTTGAGTACGGAGCTGAGTGTATCTCGCCCCAGTATCGGTTATGCAGCTTAGGGTCAGTACCACCTCTCAGGTGAGTCTCCTGCAAGAAACAAACATCGATGTGGTGCCTAATTAGGTATGTGTACATTGGCCTCGCTTTCCTGAAATCATTGAGCCCTCTGATGTTCCAGGTAAGGAATTTAGTCTTGGTCATATGATAGCTGTGATGTTGTATAGTGTGTTACGCATTTGGTGGAAATGCACAATGGGATAAACGATTGGACACTGGATACTGCTAGCGTTACCTGGTAAGTACTTGTATGAAGTTGAAGTAACATCTAAGGAGAACAACTTGCGGTCTACTGTGAACACATGCAATATAGTTGACATCTTCTTGTCTGAGAACTCTATAACCACCCGTTCCCGCCCCCGCCCACACCAACCCCCCAAACAGGTTGTGTTGAGTTGCCCTCCCTCCAACCCCCTTTTCCCATGTTAACCCAAATGAAGGAGCACATGGGAGATCTCCCTGTGGGGCCTGGACACCAGCGTAATCCCCACCTAGTGGCAGGGTGGCCGGGCTGAAATAGAGTACAAGGAATCCGCTTCATGTGGATTTTAGACAGATTCGCTGCCAGAGAGATCGGCTACCGCTAGACACGACTGGCACAGCATCAAGAAATGTTATAAAGAACAAAGTTACAGTCAAAACTTAATAAACTTTCCACAAGGACCAACGTATTCACATCAGTCATTGTCGCTCAGGTTTCGTTCCGATTCAGTTTGCTGTGAGGAGCGGGGAGATGGCTTTTTGGTGCTGATATGTTTAGTGAACTTCAAGGCTGCTTTGGCATCTGTAAAGAAGTGTGGTTGCCCTTCGTGCGTGATCTTTAATTTGGCCGGGTAGAGCATTGCGTATGGGATGGAGGCATTTTGGAGGATACGTTTTGCCGGTGCGAACTCTCTACGAGCGGCCTGCACCATTGGAGTGTAATCTGGAATTTCCCTGATGGTTATTTGGACTTTGGTCTCTGGTGGCTCCTAGGATAGCATCTCTGTCTCTGTAATTCAGAAGACACGCTATTATGGGTCGTGGCGCAGTGCCTACCGGTGGTCTAGGACCTAGTGAGCGGTGGGCTCGCTCGACTACCATGACTGGCGAAAGCACCGGGCCAAGCAGTTCGCGTAGTAAGTTTTCTATGTATGGTTCCATTTTTGGGATGGCGGTGGATTCAGGCAGGCCAAGAATTCTGAGGTTGTTGCGCCTCGAGCGTGCTTCTAAGTCCTCATTTTTTGCTTTGATTACCGCCAGTACTTTTTCCATTTGGAGTAGTTGTTCCCTAGATTCAGCTTGAAAGTCTTGGGTGTCCGATATCCTGTTTTCCATGGTGCCTAATCGAGTCTCATGAGCGTATACACGTTTTTTACCCTTATCCAGACTAGAGATGAGTACATCAATCTTATTGTCTATGGTCTTTATGCTGGAACGCACGTCCAGCAATATAGTGCGCAGATCATCCTCACGGTTCTCCCCAGACTCTTTGGCGCTGGGGTCTGAGTCTGGCTCAGAACATGCATCGACCGTGCGGGTTTGGCGCTTACTGTCAAAGGGGAGTTTAGATTGCCTTGGGTCGGTCTTCCCCATTGTGTCAGGCGGTATATAGGCAGCGTAGGGTGTCATGGGCGTTAGCAGATAGCACCCCTCTGGTGGCACACAGCAGGGCACGGCAATGTAGCCCGGCTGTGCCTGAAGTGCCGCCAGGCGACGCAGGGTCTTACTTGATGCACCAATATTATGACCACGAAACCGACACTGTCCCAGCCGCCGCTGCTTGATACACTAGGCCCACTGCAATGGTGATCGCAGTGCTAATAAATGGAAGGGAGTGCACCCGCTACAAGGCCCCGGCGCTGGTGCAGCCTGAGCAGCTACCTAGCCTCCAATCACTTCCCCCGCGTAATAATTGCACACAAGGGCGGGGGGGAGGAGCCGGCCAACCACCCTACCGACCGCGCTGGACTCGCAGCGCCCGGCACTCCCCCTGATAGAGCGAAATGTTCTTGTGAATTGTAGGGGTGCATCATAATCACTGATAGGCCGCACCCACATGTATTCAGACATATATTCGTTTATATCCATTGTATACTCATGCATGTTTAGCAAAGAATGAATAGTTCACTGAGACGAAGTGAACTCAGCAGTATAATGGTGTTAGGATAATGATGTAATGTAATGCTTTTTGAATTGTGTGAACATAATGCATAGAGGAATTAGTTTGTGTATGTAATGTAATTGCAGTAGTTTAAACGTGCACCATATTAAAGTTGCACATGTAATTCATTGTTTGCATAAAGAATCGTAATGAATATGCTTATAGGGAAAAGTAAGATGTGTGTTTAAAAGTTATATGTAAGGGCCTGACTACATATATGCTTAAGGAAGGCCTGGTATATTCTTATGTTAGCTTATAAATGTAGGCCGAAAAGGGTTTCTCTTGGAAAGGCTCTCTGGGCACAAACGGTAGATTTAATTAGCACAGTAGAAGGTTTCTGTTGAACGTATCTTTTGTTGCAGGTGCAAGGACACATGTCTCGTTAGTAAAGACTAACTCTTTGTTTTCAAAAGTTAGAGAGATGGGAGGCATGGTACGGGAGTGTAATGGAATTTAGGGATGATACTTTCAGCGGAGAAGGCGCCTGGGACTCAAGGTCAACGAAACCGTCCAGGATGAAGTCACCGTTTCAATGGAAAAGCACAAGAAAGAAGACCTGGCCAAGAGGGCGTAAACAAGGCGTGTACCTTTGTAATATGGTTTTGTATTAGGGATAGTGCCCTGAGGGAGGAGGCCAGAGAAGCGGTAGGGGAGACCTGAGAGAAGGACAGAGCTGAGCTTAGGTATATAGTGATTGCACTTCTTAGGAAGCTTTCACAGCTGACACCTTTTATTCTTTCTTGCCTGGGAAAATCGTTATGCAGGGATGTCACTTAGCGTTAGTGTAGGGACAGCAATTGATTTTAAGCTTGTTTAGGCCCATGAAGAGCAACTTAGAAATAGGAGCAATCATAGTCTGGTTGGTCCTCCTAGAACTTTCTATTCTCCTTATCCTGAGTCGGATGAGATTTCTGCGTAGATTATTATTTGTATTAGTGCCCATCTATTTCTTTAACCTCGTGTTGAGGTGCTTGCACGTTCAGTTATTTTTGGCGATAATAAATTCTCAAACTTGAATTCGGAGTCAGTGGTCCTTTCAGACAAAATGAATGCTGTTATATAACCGGATGAGATTCTCTCCTTTACACTATTCAACAGGTAAAAAGATCTTGGCGACCAGAAGGTTCTTATAGATAATTAGATAAGAATCGGCGTAATCAGTTGGTAGCAGAGTAGGATGGTTACCTTTGATGGTAAGGGGAGATCTAGAGCAAGATAAGAGATTAGGTTGCCCCATAGAGCCCGAGTGACGCAGATCCAGAGAACCACGAGAGACGGATGTCGGAGGGTATGGAAAACTGACGGAGAGTGACGGTGCGGCGGAAGTAGCAGTTCGTAGTAGAGTGAGTATGAAAAGAGTGATGTTTGGTAGATTGCGGTGTTATATTGTTGTGTGATGTCTTGCGGAGTTGGAGCGAAAGTTGAGTGGTTGAGAAACGGACCGTGAGCGCGCGCGGGACCGGGAGATTTATTGTGGTGTAGAATACACCCAGAGTTGAGAACGTTGACCAGAGTTGTGGGGGTCACGAGGCGTCATTGACAGACCCACAGAAGATAGGGACACATGTGTGAGTGTGTGAATAACCAACGCAGGTCGTAGGTTATTGTGTGCAGAACATCGAGTGATTGAATCCTATCGAGTGTATTAGAGGCGATTGTCCGGTCGTTCGTGGACAGACGGTTGCCAGATTGAGGTCAACAAGCTCAAGAGACTGATCGGTCATTGGTAAGACTGACGGTCAGAGAGGTAATTGTTCGGTAGGACGGACATTATTTCAGAGTATAATTGGGACGAATGCGAGTGAGAACGAGTGAATTAAAAAGGAGGGGAACTGCTGCGAGCGGAGGAAAAGTGACGTCAGACAAGTGCCGCGCTGCAATAGGCCGGTTGGTGTGAGCCGCGCTGGGATTGGTGGATTGGAATCAGGAAGTAAAGCGGACATTTTGAGTGCAAATACAAAGTTGATTCATCATGAAATGTTTTAAAGCTTTAAGGGAACTTTGTAGAGGTGATAGACATGTGGTTGTTCGGGAGGAGAGGAAGCTCCTCCTGAGGACACACCAGCACATTATATGGCAAAGAATGTAGGATTGCATACCATAATTTGGCTTGAGAATTGGCATAAAATGACAGAAACAGAAGGAGATTTGTCGTTCCCTCGATATGGTACTTTCAGGTTAGAGGTGCTGTACCAGCTCAAGAGTGTAATGGCTTCAATACGACCACTACCTAGACCGACACAGTTTGAGGCACTACATGCGTGGATAAGAGCAGCGTATGATAGAAAAAAGGAAAGGTGTCAAGAAAGGGTGAAGAAATCGGTCAGGGCATTCCAAGATGCAAGGTGGGATGCATTGGAGAAAAAGTGGAGAGCGGATACGATAGACGGAGATAAGTTATACCCACTGCTGATACAAAATGGAAAGATTACAAGAATCGATGAGGACGACAGTGATTTAGATGACAGTCTGTTGGATAGGATGTTGGCGGAGAGGCCACCACCATTTAATCCAGATTCAGAAGAGGGAAAGACAACCCCAGCAGTGGCAATAGTTGATGAGAGCCAGAACCAGACTAGCATGAGAGTAGTGGGAAGAATTTCCACAGGAACGGAGGGGGCTACGGCGTCTATGATAACACAGCCTCCTGCGGGGAACACAAGATTACCGGACTCCTTGACAGTACCGGTTACCATTGGCCCTATAGTACCGGTATATGACCCAGACCGAGTGAGAGAAGGGAGCTCCGTGCCGATGAGAAGGGAAGAAGGAAATAGTGAGAGTGGGAATGGGTTTGGAGTAAGGGTGGTTCATTTCCCAAGACCAATGGAGTCAAGTACGCCGTTACCGGCTACAGCAGACTCTTCCTTCAGGAGAGAAGAGGAGGGACCAGAAAGACCGAGGTCTTTACGGGAATCTAAGTCAGCTTTGAGGAGTGGACACCAACAGTAACGAACCAAGAGGATAGGATGCAAAGAGATAGGGCACAAAATGTCTCGGAAGACAGACCAGGTTCCAGGAATATGGAAGGGAATAGGTCACAAGGACAGAATAGTAATTGTGATGAGCGGGACGGCTCAGGTTGTCGAGACGTACTGAGGAGTGCAGTACAGGCAAGGTTGCTAGACGTAGTGAGGCTGAAAGCAGAGGTAGACGAAATGATCAGTGGGGGTCTGCCTTTGGAAAGGATAGAAATTTATGGATCAGATGAGCTGCTGTTTGTAGCAAAAGATGTGACTCGAAAAGCTAGAATGGCACATGATAGATTGAAGGAATTGGCCAAGAGATATGAGGTGGACCTGAACAAAACTAAAGCGTTACAGGGACCACATAGATTGCATTACAGTGATCAGGAGTTGGAGGAGAAAAGAATCACAGGATTAAAGACGCACACCAGAGACCTGATCATAGGAATGAGAATATGGATTTTGTTGGACAAATGGGAAGAAAGGTGGTCCAAAGAAACCAGTAAAGAGAGCAGAAGGGAAACGCCGCCGCCAGGAGAGGGGCGATGGGTGTAGGAAATTTTCCTTTACGAGAAGTACAGAATGGAGGGTACGTGCATGTACCGTGGAATAGAGGTGATTTGGCTGCATTTACAAATGATTTTCCTCGGCTGAGGAAAAACCGGTGGAGTGGTACAAGCAGGTTGAGCGGTTTGTGAAGATTTCAAAAGTATTGTGGATTGATTTGAACACTTTGTTTGACATAGTGGTACCAGGAGATTTGTGGACAGCATGTAAAGTCGCTATTGAGTGGCCGACTTCGGAACCGAAAAGAGAGGCGGTTACAAATGGTCCATCACCTGATGTCATGAAAAAGTATGAGCAGGTGATTACATGGTTGAAGTCGAAGATTTCACCTCAGGATATAGATTGGGTTAAGATAGATCGGACTGTACAAGAACCCAAGGAAACGGTGCATGAATACTATGAAAGACTTCTGCAAGTTTTTAAACAGTATAGTGGGTTAGATGTTTTGGACCCTAAGGATATGGGACAGTTTGTCTCAAAGTTTGTAACGGGTCTGAGAGTGGAAATCAGCCTCATGATACAGCACCATTTGATCTGCTGGCAGAACAAGCCACTAGATGAAATTCTGCGGTACGCGAGATACTGTAGTGATGAGGTGGATTCGAAACACCGAAAGCTAAAAGACAAATTGATGCTTGTCCAGATGCAGACAGCACAGAGTCAGCCTAGTGGAGGGACCTTAGGAAGAAAGCAAGGAAATTTCCAGGGAAACCAGAATGGGCAGGTACAGGGAAAGGGAAAACCAGTAGACCCCAAGACAGGAGTGGACGTGGCTACACTAAAGAAGACCACTGCGTGTCATCTTTGTCGTCAGGTCGGACATTGGAAACGCGAGTGTCCTTTGAACCCAGCTAATCAGGTACAGGAAGAGGAAGAGGGGCTCAGGTACCCGCGCAAGAGGTGGTTAACACAATAACTGAGACCTAGAACGATGAAAGGGGGTTTACAATTCTCAAGCTCAGATTCCCCAAGCTCCAAGGTTTTCACAAGGAACACGAACATATCAACAGATGCCCCTGTTCGAACGATATGCTGAGGATAGCTTAGACCCTTTATCCTGACGGTGCCTGAGGGGGAGGAAGACTGCACACTTGGAGCGGTCTTGGAGGTAGACCAGAGAGGACCTTTTGTAGAGGCAGAGATTGAGGGCAATCCTGCAACACTTTTGGTTGATACTGGAGCTACCCGGTCTACTGTAAGATCTGCAGTAGTCCCTAACCTACCCCTCTCGGGACAATCAATCCAGGTTGTCGGAGTAGCGAACAAGAAGATGAGCAGCCCATTGACAGAACCGATCTTAGTAAAGATAGGTACTTTCCAAACTAGACATCAGTTTGTAGTATGTGACACGAGTCCAGTTTGTCTTTTGGGAAGAGATCTGTTGTGCAAATTGAACTGCACGATTTATTGTACACCACGAGGAGTGGAGGTCCAGACGAGAGATGATGATGCTGACTTTAAGATGGCCAATCAGCATCTGTGTATAGATCTGTACCCAATGGTGACTGTGGAAGAACTTCCACATGATCTGAGAGACGCAGTGTCGCCTGTGGTGTGGGATTTCGCAGGAGACGAAATAGGTTTAATCAGAGGGGTTGAACCAGTGCGGATTGAGGTGAAACAGAATGTTGATTTCCCAAGAACACCTCAATACAATTTATCGATAGAAACAATTGCAGGAATAAAACCTGTGATCGAGACTTTCATTGAGAAGGGTATTTTGAAGGAGATCAGAGGTAGTCCCTGTAATTCACCCATAATGGGAATACAGAAACCGAGCGGGAAATACAGGATCGTGCAAGACCTGCGAAAGGTCAACATGATAGTTGTCCCTTGTTGTCCAGTGGTACCGAATCCTTCAGTAATACTGTTCCAGATCCCATGTGAAGCCGAGTGGTTTACGGTTATCGATTTGTGTCAAGCCTTCTTTTCGATACCGCTCCACGAGGAAAGCCAATTTCTTTTTGCATTTAGGCTAGAGAATCGCGTGTTAACATGGTGTCGTATCCCTCAAGGGTATACGGAAAGTCCATCGATCTTTAACCAGATCCTGAAGAAGAACCTTGAGAGTCTTGTGTTGCCGCAGAACTCAGTTCTCGTGCAGTACATAGATGACTTGCTCATTGCCTCAGAAACAGAAGATGCTTGCAGAATCGACACAGTAGCCTTGTTGAACCACTTAGCAGAGAATGGACATAAGGTGTCCCCGAACAAGCTGCAGTACTGTTTGAATGAGGTACAGTACTTGGGACACAGATTAGAAAAAGGCAAGAGGAAGGTGTCACCAGATCGAATTGAGGCAATAATGAGCATGGCGGTACCCACTACACAGAGGGAAGTTAGGATGTTTCTGGGAATGGTTGGCTATTGTCGACAGTGGATTCCTAGTTTCTCCTTGAGAGCAAAGCCTCTGCAGAGGCTTACGCACAAGGATGTGAGTGATCCGGTACCATGGGACGAGGAGTGCTTGATGTCATTCCTGCAATTGCGAGATGATTTGTGCAGGGCTCCCGCACTTGGAATGCCTGACTACAACAAGGCCTTTTCATTGTTTTGTTGCGAGAGAGGAGGATGTGCATTAGCAGTGTTAGCTCAGAACCATGGAGGTGTCCGTAGACCAGTTGCTTATTTTTCAGCTACTTTAGATCCAGTAGCTTCTGCGTTGCCCGGATGTCTAAGATCCGTTGCTGCAACAGGTGTCAGCATTGAAAGATGTGAAAGCATTGTAATGGGACATCCATTGACTGTACATGTACCACATTCGGTTGAGTTATTAATGACCAGGACCAAGACCCAGCACCTAACGAACAATAGGTTAACGAGGTACGAGCAAGTCATACTTGCCGCAGAGAATGTGACTCTGAAAAGGTGCTCCATCTTGAACCCTGCGACATTGATGCCTATACCGAACACAGATGATGAAGATTGTGAGGACCATGATTGTCTCGATGTGACCGAACTTTGCACCAAACCGAGACCTGACATTGTCGATGAGCCATTGGATGACCCAGATGAAATTTTCTTTGTCGATGGTTCATGCTTAAGAGACAGTGTGGGGCAATTGAGAGCAGCGTTTGCTGTATGTACTATTTCAGGAGTGGTCGACGCCGCTTGCCTGGAAGGAGTACGCTCCGCGCAGAGTAGCTGAGATCATTGCCTTGACCCGTGCCTGTTTGGCCGCTGATCGAATTCGAATCACGATTTACACAGATAGCCAATACGGCTTTGGCGTGGTGCATGACTTCGGGCAGTTATGGTCTCAGAGGGATTTTTGACATCATCTGGCTCACCCATTCGTAATGGAGAATATGTAAGACAATTGTTAGAAGCGTTACAGCATCCGAAAGAAATTGCTGTTGTAAAGTGTTCAGCCCATGGGAAGGGGGAGGACTTTGTATCCTTGGGTAATAACTACGCAGATGAGGTAGCCCGCTTCTGCGCCGAACAAGGATGCATATACACAGGCAGGGAGATAGAAGAGAGCCAAGAGGGAACCGATCTCAGCATAATGTTGACCATGGCAGACACTTGGGAAGAGCTTAAGAGATTACAAGATGAAGTCTCAACCAAGGAAAGAGAGGGCTGGATCAAAGCTGGGTGTGAGAAAGGAGACGTGGATGTGTGGGTATCAAACGATGGGAGAGCTGTGTTGCCGGAAGAATTGCTGAGTCCGATGGCAAGATTGATACATGGACAGGCACACCTGGGTAGAGACGCAATGATGAGGGTGTTCAGACAGACGTGGTATAACCCACGGTTCCGAGCAATGGCTGAGACGGTATGTCAGAGGTGTGTTACATGTCAACAGATGAATGCTGGAAAGAAAACTGTAGTTACACTGAGTCATATTGGAAGGTCAGGAGGGCCCTTCAATAGATTACAGCTGGATTTCGTGGAGATGCCTAGGTGCAATAGATTGAGGTACATTCTAGTGATAGTATGTGTATTCTCACGGTGGGTGGAGGCTTACCCCACACGCAGGTGTGACACTCTGACAGTGGCTAAATTATTGTTGAGGGAGCTTATCCCTAGATTCGGGATTCCGACCTCTTTGGAATCAGATAGAGGTGGGCACTTCCATAGCGAAATCATGAAGTTACTTTGTGCAGCATTGAACATTGACCAGAGACTCCACTGTAGCTACAGACCAGAGGCTTCTGGGATGGTGGAACAAGTTAATGGAACGTTGAAAGCCCGGATGGCAAAAATGTGTTCTTCAACATCCCTGAAATGGCCCGACGCCTTGCCACTGGTGCTCATGAGCATGCGAAGTGTCCCAGACAGAAGGACCGGGTTGTCTCCCCATGAAATAATAATGGGGAGGGCAATGAGACTGCCAGCAGTACCAACTACAGCCTTGATAAACATCACTGATGATTTGATTCTCGATTATTGTAAAGGACTCTCTGATGTGGTCCGTTCTGTATCCCAGCAGGTGCAAGCAGCTGTGGTTCCAGCCTCGAGTGATCTGTGCCACGACTTGTGTCCCGGTGACTGGGTGCTCGTCCGGAAGCACGTGAGGAAGAGTTGCTTGGATGCCCGTTGGCGTGGCCCGTATCAGGTGATACTAATCACGAACACAGCAGTAAAGTGTGGAGGATTGCCGAACTGGGTGCATGCTTCCCATACCCGCAGAGTTCCAGCACCCTTGGAGGAAACAGCTCCTCTCGTAAATGAAAACCCAGCTGAAGTGGTAGGGCCACATGAGAGGACAAGTCAAGCTGTAAGGGTCGCTGACACAGCTGGTGGTGCACTAGAGCAAGCTGAAGGGGGTTTCCACAGTTCGAACCCTGACTCAGGCACCGAAGAAAGAGAAGGTGCAGTGGGCGGAGAAGAGTCAAATGCAGCAGAAAGAGGAAATAGTGCACTGGGTATAGAAGGGGAAGGCAGACGAACGAACAGAAGTGCTGAAAGTTGGCCTGAAAGACAGAGGCGACTGAACCTGAGGTTAGCACCTGAGAGAGACCTTGCTCCAGTGTCCGAAGTATCTGAAACCGAAGCAAGCGACGAAGACCAAGCACAAGACAGTCGGCGAAGGTCTAAGAGAACAAGAGTGCCTTGTCACAGATACTCTACCCCTGAGTGGACTTACACTGTGTTTGATGCAGGGGTGGTGAATACAGGGAGACTGAAGTCAGTGGAGGTGTTCAGTCGGAGCCCGAGACTGGTGGTGAAGGTGGTGCTGCGGATGCCAGGGTTCGAGATAGACGGAACACTGACACTCACGATTCCGAATCCCCCACTTCTGAGTGAAGTCCGAAAATTGCTTTTGCATCGGGTCGAGTTCCCGCCTTTCGGAGCTGAGCCGTTTTCACACGAAGTGCTGCTTTTGCGTCTTGAACTTTTGTATCACGTTCTGGTTGTGCTCAATGAGGATCTCATTATGGATCAGTAATGAACTGTAAATAAAAGTCTAAAAGAAGAAGATAACCTAGGTCCGAGTGGAAGAAGAATAAACTTAGGGACTTTCCACAAGAAGAGGGACGAAAACTAGGGAAGTCTTTTTCTGGACTGTGTAAATAAGTTGTGATCGGAAAGGAAAGCCCGGAGATTTCATGGTTGCTCGAGCTGGTTAAGCAAGTCATAAATAAAGGACAGAGACTTTTCTGAGTTCTTTGCGATAACCAAGACTTTTTGAGAACTTTCGAAATCATGGAGCCGGGTAATCCCAATCGTAGAGCAAAATGGATTATAGGCATTCTTATAAGTAGTGTGATAATTTCTATAATCATAGTAGTTGTAGTCTCATATACTGGTTCGCATGAGCCAGAAGTAGAGGTAGTGACAGGGACACCGACACCTATCACACCTAGCCAGAAGGGAGTAGACAGGGCAGCTGATAGAGCTATGATATTAGAAGAAAGCCGTAGACTACATGTAGATTTGTCTAAGGGTGATTTTAAGCTTAATGCGTATGCTAAGTTGTTGTATGAGTATGTTGACGTGATGGATGCGAAAGATTGTTATGTGTGTATGCAGTTGCCTACTTCGGTGGATGAGGGTATTAGGTATCATCATCTTCCACTGACTTATGGTATTTCATGTAGTCTTTTGCTTAGCTTGTTTTATGAGAGAGAGCAGTTCGAGTATTTCTTTTCCAATTTCGACGCAGTGCTTCCTGAAGTCCCAGCTTACAAGCATTTGAATAAGTATGATTATTATAAGACCGAGGACAGACTGAGGAAGTACTTCATACCGAGTTTGGAATTGGATACAGCATTCGCACACAGACACAATCTGACATGCTTGATGTCGGATGTAGAGAGAAAGTTTGTAGATCAGGTTGAAGATAGGTATAGAAAGCTGACTGAATCCCGAGATTTAGGGCATCACAGGACAGATTGGACGGAGGAAGAACGGTTGCATAAGACCAGGGAAGCTATGGTCCTATAGCGTTGGATAAGGAGCAGAGGGGTAAGTTGTGTATAAGGCGTTATCAGACTTACTACGAAAAGGTTCCAGTGGGACAGAGTACTTGTGATCACGTTTTCACCATGGCAGATGAGGCAAAAGATTTTCTCCAAGGTCCTGTACAAGTGATACCTACGGTGTATTACGTATGTGGGAAGAATGCTTACGTGAGGTTGCCTGCAAATTGGTATGGAACATGTTATTTGTCAATAATATTTCCAAAGATTTACCATACAGAAGACTTAAATCTTCTGGAAGGTGGAGAGCATTCAAGAGCGAGAAGAGCTGCAAGTGCAGGAATCGTTGTGGGGGATATCTTTGGAGCTATGATACCTAGTCTAGGAGTAGTCTTGAATGATGTGAAGATCCGGAGGTTAGCGACTGTGGTGGATGAATTTTCGATGAACACAGCAAAATCGTTGGTGTTGGTGGAAGGAGAGATGTTGTCGATAAGGGAATGGTTTTGCAGAATCGCCTTGCTTTGGATGTCCTATTGGCAAAAGAGGGCGGAGTCTGTAAAATGCTGAAGGTTCAGGAGTGCTGCACTTATATACCAGACCGTAGCAAGGATCTGGAGAAATATATAAGTAACATCACTATGATCCACACAAAGATAGCGGATTTGACCGAAGAAGGGGCCTGGGAAAAGGTCGGAAAGGGTTTTGGTCAAGTGGGAGGTTGGTTTGCAAACCTAGGAAAGGGATTCCTTGGGTACTTCCTGAGACCACTCCTTATCTTGGTGGTTTGTGTGGCTGGCTTGTGGATTATGATCAAGGCCTACAAATGGTATCGAGCAGGCCGAGTCAAGAGAGCTTTGAGGGAAAATGACATGAGATTGGCAAGATTGCAGGACAATCAGTATCAAAGGCTCAAGAGCATGGAGAATTTCAGATCAGGGAAGATGGGAACAAGTTCTGTTTAGGTCGGTTCCTTCTCCGAGGGAGTAGAATGGGATGTGATGACAGGAGTCATCAAAGGGGGAACTGATAGAGCGAAATGTTCTTGTGAATTGTAGGGGTGCATCATAATCACTGATAGGCCGCACCCACATGTATTCAGACATATATTCGTTTATATCCATTGTATACTCATGCATGTTTAGCAAAGAATGAATAGTTCACTGAGGCGAAGTGAACTCAGCAGTATAATGGTGTTAGGATAATGATGTAATGTAATGCTTTTTGAATTGTGTGAACATAATGCATAGAGGAATTAGTTTGTGTATGTAATGTAATTGCAGTAGTTTAAACGTGCACCATATTAAAGTTGCACATGTAATTCATTGTTTGCATAAAGAATCGTAATGAATATGCTTATAGGGAAAAGTAAGATGTGTGTTTAAAAGTTATATGTAAGGGCCTGACTACATATATGCTTAAGGAAGGCCTGGTATATTCTTATGTTAGCTTATAAATGTAGGCCGAAAAGGGTTTCTCTTGGAAAGGCTCTCTGGGCACAAACGGTAGATTTAATTAGCACAGTAGAAGGTTTCTGTTGAACGTATCTTTTGTTGCAGGTGCAAGGACACATGTCTCGTTAGTAAAGACTAACTCTTTGTTTTCAAAAGTTAGAGAGATGGGAGGCATGGTACGGGGAGTGTAATGGAATTTAGGGATGATACTTTCAGCGGAGAAGGCGCCTGGGACTCAAGGTCAACGAAACCGTCCAGGATGAAGTCACCGTTTCAATGGAAAAGCACAAGAAAGAAGACCTGGCCAAGAGGGCGTAAACAAGGCGTGTACCTTTGTAATATGGTTTTGTATTAGGGATAGTGCCCTGAGGGAGGAGGCCAGAGAAGCGGTAGGGGAGACCTGAGAGAAGGACAGAGCTGAGCTTAGGTATATAGTGATTGCACTTCTTAGGAAGCTTTCACAGCTGACACCTTTTATTCTTTCTTGCCTGGGAAAATCGTTATGCAGGGATGTCACTTAGCGTTAGTGTAGGGACAGCAATTGATTTTAAGCTTGTTTAGGCCCATGAAGAGCAACTTAGAAATAGGAGCAATCATAGTCTGGTTGGTCCTCCTAGAACTTTCTATTCTCCTTATCCTGAGTCGGATGAGATTTCTGCGTAGATTATTATTTGTATTAGTGCCCATCTATTTCTTTAACCTCGTGTTGAGGTGCTTGCACGTTCAGTTATTTTTGGCGATAATAAATTCTCAAACTTGAATTCGGAGTCAGTGGTCCTTTCAGACAAAATGAATGCTGTTATATAACCGGATGAGATTCTCTCCTTTACACTATTCAACAGGTAAAAAGATCTTGGCGACCAGAAGGTTCTTATAGATAATTAGATAAGAATCGGCGTAATCACCCCGACCAGAGTAATGGCGCAGGGCCACACGGACCGTGGCCGCAGACACACAACCCACGGGCTTGCACCCAACCCCCCGGCCTCTGGAGCACCGGGAGGGGCGCGGGCGCAGCCGACGGGAAGCACACAAGGCCGCGCGTCCACCCAGCCTGCGCCTGTACTCACTGAGCGTGTTGGCCTTTCAGGTCCTCTCCACTCCAGGCATGCGGCAGGCCACCTCCCAGCCGGTTAGCAGTCTTGCCGCCGAGATCTCTGCCGCTGCCTCCTGTTCACAGCAAGGGGGGGCCGCCGCCGGACCAATGAAGCCACGTCCGGCCTCAGAAGCAGCCTCAAGTCCCAGGCCGTCACGCGGGCTGGATCGTGCCGCAGACCGCAGCACAAATTCCACTCAGGATCAAAGGGCAGCAAGCGTCGGCAGCTCAGCCCCGCAATCCCCTCTCAGGGCCTCAGCAGTGGGAGATGAATAGGGGAGAGCACAGGTGAGCCCAGCCCGTTCATTCACGTCGGGTCTCCGCGGTGGCCATATTTGCAGCGCGAATTAGGCCATCACATGTCGGGTCCGCATGTGAGTCCGGCATCACCTCCTCCACTGCCAAACTCTCACGGCAGGTCTGTCAGCATGATAGAGTTGCAGCTGCTGCGTTTCAGCAGCGGATTCCGGTGGCAGGATGGCGATGTTGTAGGCTTTATGAGTCCAGCCTGCAGAGCCCCTCTAGAAGGCGGCCATACTGCAGCTCGGTGAAGCCACGCCCCCCCACCACTGCTTTTATTACATTCTCTTGAACTAACCGATTGGGTGTTCAAACGGCATCATGAACAAGGTTTCAAAGTCCCAAAGATTTCTTAATCAAATGACAAACAGTCTAAGGCCCTCATTACAAGTTGGCATGAGTAGGTTACCAAGTGCAGGAACATCTGATGAGATTTCATCAGTTGCGCAGCTACAGCTGGTAAAATTGTGGGTAAAGAGGTGCAGAAGTTGCGGGCAGAGAAACAATGTGGCCCGACTGCCTCCCATCAGCATCATAGGAAAGCAGTGAGTGTTCCCCCTAGAGAAGCCAGAGCTTTCCCTTATTCCAAATGCCCTGCCTGCTCACCACCTCATGACCTGCTCTGCCTCCATTCCACTGATGTTTACATCTTGCTCAGATCAGTTGGTAAATATCAGCAGATATGTTCACGTAATCAGGCAAAGGACCTGGTGAATGTGGGTCCACAGGATTATTCTCCATTCCAGGGACAAAATCTTGTAATCGACAGATTTAGCTGCAGGGATACTGGCCAGATGCTCGGAGCCCTATTCACAAAGGTTAATTTACACATGTACATTTAATCACATGTAAACTTACTACTTACTATACATAGCAGTAACTTTACACTTTTTTACTATTCACCATTTCTAAGCGTACCTTTATAACTTAGTGCAGACTTAGATGTCGACCAACCTCAAAACAAGAGGTGGAGTATGCTAGAACAGGGTTTATGAGTGTAAAGTTACTAATAGTAACTTTTCACACGTAGGCGAAGGTCTCTGCCACTAAGGAATATATCTTCTAATAGTAAAGTATTAGGGGAAAAAATAAAGTGTATTCATTCCTTAAAAAATAGTTTAAAAATTTTTTTATGTAAAATGTTTACTTTCATTTGCTCCATTAGTAACAAAAATGCACGGACTTGTAGACAGATGTACCAGACCGTCAATCTCCAAGAGCGACAATACCTTACTACTCGACCACAGTAACTATTTTGAACAATTTTTGTAGCAGGTTTGGAGAAAGATAATGTTGCATGCAAGCTGAGGAAATAATAGCTTCCTGCAAACAAGGGCCTTAACATCTGTAAAGTACAAGTTGAAATTAAGGAATAAAATTTGCCATTGGTGTATGTCTTTAATAAAATCAAGTTTGGAACAAGCTGGTTCTCTAAGTTTATGCTTCACAGTTAACACAGCCTGGAGAGTGTGTTTATACATATAAATAGCAACAAAACTGGTAATTTATTTCTTTTTTTGATCCATCTTGTTAAATGGGAAACTCCCAGGAGAAGTGAGGCCGGTGTGGGCAGCTCTCGCAGTGCCACGGCTGGAGGAGGTCTCCCCACTGAAGCCGCACACCTTCCCCCTCGCGTCCTGCTCCCTCAGGTCTCTGTGCCCGTGTGGGAAATGGTTTCTCATGCCTCTCAGCATTTTTCCCACACAGGCAGGCATGAGGAACAGTCAGAAATGCTTGGATCACCAACGGAAGTATCTTTACTCCGCTGCTAGTTTTGAAGCACCCGCTATAAATGGGAGTAGGCAGTTGCGCAACAGGATATGAAGATTGCATTTTTTGTAACCTTGACCTAAGACCAATTTCAAATACAGCTGCTCCAACCGCTGCAGGTCCCAGATCACTGGCACGTGCAGTCCAGACCCGCATGAAGCTGGTACAGCCGCCCAGAACAGCGGCCACCTCAGCAGGATAGGAGGAAAGTCAGGACATTCCGTAGGGCCATCAAGTGGGCTTGCAAGAGGTGAAAAAAGTGGCTTTTAAAACTGGCACTGCAGTCCTATAAATTTGATGCATATTATGTACTGGGGGCTTGATGGATTACTGATTGTGAAGAGTGTTTTATATATTAAGGAGCTAGGGCGATGCTGAAATGGGTAGGGCCTGCACTGACCATCTTCCAAGCAGTGCAAACCTGAGGGAGGCTGGAGGCCAGTTCCAGGGTAATCCCCCTTAAGCCCTCGCCCCCAGCTCCAAATTAGCTAGCGACAAGTCAAAGTAGCTGCAATTGCTAAACATCATTCCTCTAATGGGAACGTCATCCCCATTACAAGAAATTAGAGGAATTGTCCTTAACAACAACAGATGAATTCATACTTCATAGCGAACTAGGTTGAGTGAGGGGGTCTGGAGGCTGGTTTCAGCCTCTTGGGTTCAATTAATCAATCAATCTTGCAGGTCCCAGAAGGTTCATTCGAACAGCCAGGTCTTGAGTGTCCTTCTGAATTCCGGAAGAGAGGTGATTGCCCGGAGCTGCGTGGGGAGGCTGTTCCAGACCTTTGCTGCGATGGAGGAAAAGGAGTGTCTTCCTCTTCTGCTTCGGTAGATGAGGGGATTGTGGGCGAGTGATAGGGAGGCGGAGCGTAATCTTCTCGACGGTTGGTGGAAGTTTAGGCAGTGGTTAATGTAGGCAGGTACTTGGTTGAGTAGAGCCCTCTGTGCATGGGTCAGCAAGTTGAATTGGCATCTCTTCAGTATGGGAAGCCACTGGAGTTGTCTGAGGTGGGGTGTGATCTGGGTTCGTCGGGGGAGGTCGAGGATGAGTCTGGCTGGCAATGGCAGCCGGCATGGATCGTGGTTGGCGGGGATGGTGGGGGGGTAAGTGTAGGAAGCTGGCTCTGTATATACTATGCCAAAGTAAGGTATAGTGTGCACAGAGTCCAGTGGATCCCCAAAGGTAGGCAGAGGTAAAAGTAGATAGCACCTTACTCTCTATTGGTGGTAGTGTGGGTGAGCAGTAAGGGTAGTGCTAAGCATTTATTGTACACACTCAGACAAGAATTGATGTCACACACTCAAAGACTGAACTCGGACAAATTTGTTTGTATAAAAATATTATTTAGTGTTATTTTATTACTAGAACCAAATCATAGGCAGAATCGTTCTCTCAAAGGCAAGGTATCACGAATATCCATTTGACATTACTTTGGTTTTGTTTACAGATTTTGTAATCCTTGGCAATAAACCGTCGAAATTACTTTATAGTTACTTTTCTTACTCAGCGAGGTATCCCTAGATACCACGCTGGTCATTTCCTAAGAGAAGGGAAAGAAGTTAATGCATTTTGCAATACAATTACAGTTTTGCAGGGTTACTCACGAGACCCTCTCAGTCCTGAACGAACAAAAAGGAGGATACGGTCCGTGAGTAGGACTCGGTCAGAGGGACACTCGGTTCGCATCGCCAGCAGCACAGAGGCGGCCGGGTGCAGAGTGTAGGGACCACATGGTAGCCAACGGGCTAAGCAAGGTCATTGGTTTGGGGACTGCGGGATTGCAGGCCACCTGGTTGATGGAACAAAAAGCTCCTGGTGTTGAGGTTAGCAATGAAGGGCCCAATGGCCAGCTCAAAAACTACACAGCCAGCGACACAGAGGCGGCCGGGTGTAGGATGCCGTCGTCGGGATTCCCAGGGTTTCTCAGTGGAGACCTTCAGTCTTGGTCCAAGCCGCAGATTCCCTTGGGGATTCCTGGGAGGCGGTCAGCGACCGGGTCGGCGGATGGGGTCTTTGCAACCTTGTTACCGCAAGTACTTGCAGACGGAGTCGGTTGAGTCAGTCGGTCGCGGTTAGGCTCTTTGGACCGCCTCAGTCAGAGTCCCTTTCACATAAAAACTTATGTTACCGCCGCTTATCTCCTCCGTGTCGTGCCGGAACAGGAAGCATCCAGGCTGCCCTAAGCCAATCACAACCCTGCAATGCAGTGTTGTGATTGGTCTGAGCACAGTGGTTCGGTGCTCAGACAGGCAGTGGGAGCCTGGGCATATTCTCCACCCAGGCTGTAATACAGCCTTAGTGGAGAACGTGCAAAGTGCACATGACTGTTTAGCTGGCCCCAGACGGCCAACCAAACAGTCATGCGCACTTACAGTGTGCCACCACTTCTCCGCCCTCCTCCTCTGTCATCAGAGCAGCCCCGCCCGCAATGCTGCAGCAGCAGGAAAGAATAAAATGATAATAACCTCAAGTTATTATCATTTTATTTTTCCTTTTTTTCACTGCTGCAAAGCAGTGAAGCAACCCCTTAGCGGAGGAGCCGCCACTGCTGGCTGTGGCAGTCTGTATGGTTTGCAGTCGCTGCAGGAGGTGTGCTGCTATTCCTACGTAGAGAGCATTGCCATAGTCTAGTCTGCTGGTGATGAGGGCCTGTGTCACAATGCATCTTGTTTGCAGGGGTAGCCACTTGAAGATCTTATGTCACATGTGCAGAGTGAGGAAGCAGACGGAGGAGACAACGTTGATCAGTGATTTCATGATGAGCTTGTTATCAGTGATGATCCCGAGGTTTCTGGCATGGTCGGCAGGTTAGCAGTAGGTTAACCATAGGAGGCTGAAATAAACCTCCACTCCCACACCTGTCCCGCTCTAAAAGGTATTAGTGCTAAGGATTACTCCTCTAAGGGGAAGTTTCCTTTTAAGGACTGATCACTTGCAGTGATGGAGGGCGTTGTCGCAGAATACCAGAAGAATGAGAGCAGAACGGGGCCGGAAGTTAGGAGCACAGCAGAGCTAGCAGGCGTACGTGCCTCAGGAGTGAAGGACACACATATATAAGTTTGCAAGCATTGGCAAAGCCAATAGGTCTAGTACAGGCTGCCAGCTTTTATCTTTGTCAATGCTTGTTTTGTCATGGATTTTAGAAGACTTTATTGTTGGGGGAGCTGGAGGGCCCTTGACAGTTGAGGGAAAAAAAACATTGTCTAAAAACAAAAATATTTTTGGGGTTTCAAACAGCACAGTTTTCGGCATACTCGTCCTTGGCACTGAAGGGAACTACTTTGTGGTCGTATGTGTTTCTTGTGAGAGTGTATATATGTATGTATGTATGTATATATGTATATATCATCAATTGTATGTGGAGTTGGTTGCTTTGTTGGGTGATAGTGCATCCATGTTTGTGAGTAAGCATACCTAGATTGGAATGGTGTGTTTCATATTACCTAGATTGTAGAACACTTATTATTAAAGTTGGCAAGTTTTCAGTTAGCTTGTGTGTATCATTTTGTTTTTTCAGTCTGCGTTTGCGTTACAGTGTGTCATAAACTACTTCTTGTCTCTTCCCTACTGCTCAGCTGGAATGTGTGATGACCTCATAGAATGCTTGGGTGCCTGTGTGTGTGTACCCTGTCATGAGGAGGTTTAGTGGGTGGTCGGTGCCCCCTATTCAGCCTATGGTGCTCTTTGTACCCATTTATGCGCTGGTTATGGGTGTGGCGTACCTTGTCATGGTGAGGTTGAGGGGGCAGTCAGTGACTTAATTCAGTTTTCCAGGGTGACATTTACCCTACGGTCTACCCTGCTATGGGGAGGTTAGTTGTTCTGTTGGCGTTTAGTGCCCTTATTCAGTTTTTTTTTAGGGTGACCTATACCCTACGGTGTACCCTACAATGGGGAGGTTGAGGGGGCCGGTTGGTACCCCTATTCAGTTTTCCAGGGTGATATTTACCCTATGGTGTACCCTGCCATGGGGAGGTCAGTTGTGGTGTTGGCGTTTTGTGCCCTTATACAGTTTACTCTGCGGTGTACCCTGGTTTGGGGAGGTTGAACCCTGCCATGGGGGGGTTAGTTTTCTAGGGTGACATATATCCTATGGTGTACCCATTTTCGGGGAGGTTGTGGGAGCGATTAGTGCTCCGATTCTGTCTTTAAATGTAGGTTGTGGGGGCAGATAGCACCCCAGTCAATTTTCAAACATAGAGTGTACTCATTTTTGGGGAGGTTGTGGGAGCGGTTAGTGCTCCGATTCTGTGTTAAATGTAGGTTGTGGGGGCGGTTAGCGCTCCAGTCATATTCTCAAGCATAGAGTGAACCCATTTTTGGGGAGGTTTTAACTTGTGGGTGCAGATAGCGCCCAAGTCAATTTTCAAGCATAGAGTGTACCCATTTTTGGGGAGGTTGTGGGAGCGGTTAGTGCTCTTATTTTGTTTTAATGAAGGTTGTGGGGGCAGTTAGCGCCCCAGTTATACTCTCAAGCATAAGAGTGTACCCTTTTACGGGGAGGTTCTGGGGACATTGCGTGTCCCAAAGTCATGCACTCGCAATTTTTTTTTTTTTTGTTCTTCCCCAAGGGAGGGGGATGGGGCATGCATGCATTTATATCGTATGTTCTGGTATTTTGTATGTACATTTCATTTGTGTATACTCTAGAATGTTTCTTCCATCTTTTCTTCTGGAGTGTTCATAATGATGTTCCTACTCTGACGTTTATACTCTTGTACTACTCTTCTGCTTTTAGTTCCCTAAGGAAAGAGGATGTGTCAAACTACTTCTTGTCTCTTCCCTACTGCTCAGCTGGAATGTGTGATGACCTCATAGAATGCTTGGGTGCCTGTGTGTGTGTGTCGAGCGTCAGTTGGTGAATGCAGGCTGAGCAGCAGGAAGGCTGCTCCTGGTGGGGCTACGCTTTATCTTCTTATATCTTCTTCTACTCATCTATCCTGGAACCAAGCCTCAATAAAGATATCCTGTTTATACACCTGGCCTGTGTAGCCTCCATTTGCGACACAGTGCTTTGTTTTATCTAGAAACTTGAAGTGACATTTTTGGCCCTCTGAATGATGCTCAAATGAGGTAATATCCTGAATCATTCAATGCGAACATTGTACTGACAAACGCACAATTTGAACTAAATGTTTTCTGCATTTTCTTGGGAGACAACCCCTCAACAATGGCGCTGAAACTGAGAGGGCAGGGGGGGGGGGATGGGTGCTACAACACCCCAATACAACTTGAAAGAGTTTAGATGGAGAATTAACAATAAAGAAGCCCTTGCAAGGTTTTTCTTCTGCGGCATTTTTGTGTTTTAAAATAAACCTTACGGAATACCCCCGAGGCCTCTAGTGAGGTGACATTATTGGACAGCACCCCCACTCTAGAAATTGTTCCAGCCCCATTGGCCCTCAAGCTCTCCTGTGAAACGCCTGGATTGCTTCCTGCGCTCGTTTGTTGCCTGTGCGTGTGGTATGAATATTTTTTGCCAAGGCTGCTCTTGGTTCTTACTCTGGTCCTGACAGTGGTGTGCAATATGGTGGGGGCAGCAACAATACCAAGGTGCTTACCACACTGGGTGACCAGGTGGAGAATGGAACCGTCCTGTTGTTGATGTGAGTGGCTGTGAGGACATTAGCATGCCTATGCATACAGTACACTCGAGTCAATATTGACTCGGGAATATGTTACTATCTGTAACATGATGGATGACGCTTCTCTGACTCCTGGTCCTGTAGGTTTAGTAATCTGAGGGCATAAAGTATCTAGAGCCGGGGCTAGTATGCACCCTGAACTGCTCCCTGGCACAGTGAGCGCCCTGGCATACTTGAGCCTGGTATGTTGAAAACATCCATGCGTGGCTTTCATGGTTAGTGCCACTGTGAGTAGCACCCGGATCAACATCCTTAGTCCTGCTACTGTTAGCAGCATCCTTGCACCGCCCTAACTAAAATGGCCACGCCCCAGATGACTTCATCATCATGAGCTGTTATGATGGAGAAACTAGATTTGCAATCCAAAGGGCTTTATGCTTTGTGATGACCTATAATTAATGTGGTGGTATGTAGGTTAGACGAACAAAATAACTGTATGACTGGTCTGTGTACTAAATTGAACCTAGAGCCATACAATTGCGTGGTTGTAAACAGAAACCCTGTTTTTGGAACCATACAAAGCGTGCAGATGTGGACACAGAATTAAAGACTGAAAACCCACTCCATAAATATACTAGAAATAAAGCATAAAATCTCTGCACGGGACAAGGACAGACTCCCTGCTTGGCAAATTGATATATTCGTTTAGAGAACACTCTTTTCTTTCTTTGAAAGCTTGTGTGGCTTGAGCATTGAGTTTGGGCTTTCACTTCTTTGAATTCAAATGATCACATCTGCATAATGTAAAAAAAAAAAAAAAATAATAAAAAAAAAAAGATTTTTTTATTGCAAAATGCAGTCTTTCTGGACGCTGACCAGGTGACCTAAACATATGAACAAGTGCCATATAGGTGCAAGCAGCAGGCCGGAGCACAACTTGCACTTTCTCCAGTTTTTGCAGAGGTAGTTACCACCAGCTTCTAACTCGTGTCTGTGAAAAACAATGTCCACAGGGTAATAATGAGACCGGAATTACAGGCTCCAAAAGTTGGCTCACGCCACCTCACATTGTTTACGAACAAGAGCACAGGCGGGCAAAGGAACAGGATGTACCTGGCTCTAATATCATATGCGTCGGCATGCTTCTTCTGCACCTCCTGCAATGTCATGGACCGAAATGAGTCAGGGTGACGCGGGCTCTTGAATAAAGAAAGGACACGTCCTGCATTGCCATGCACAGCGGGTTATAAAGTACGAACAGGCAGCAGGTGTCGGGTTTGCTTTGAGCCATGCTGTCGGGCATGACTAGCCTGGCAGATTCCATGCTCACGGGTGGATGCCTTAACCACCTGGAGAGGACAGTCGGTGGCCAAAGTTGGAGTTAGCCTTTTTCAAGTTAAACTCTTTTTTATTATAACACATTCTTTCAAGAAGAGCTAGTTTCACGGTGCCATAATCACAGCACGGCTCAGGGAGTTAAACACTCACTGCTGACGTCTGATGTGCAGTACGAGGATCTACACTGGCTGGGCCAACTGAGATTTCAACCTTCTGTGATCAACAAACTGACTGCCTCTAACCTGGGCTGCCCGAACACCTTTAATTTACGTATTTACAGCGCTTAGAAATGGAAAAACTGCTATATTCATTATCATAGGAAAGCAAATTATTATTGTCATTATTATTAAATGTCTCTCACTGGGGATTGAAAACTAAATGAGAGTAAAATCTGTACATAGATTGCAGGCTTCATCTTTTGCATGCATCCTTATCATGGCTAATACATTAATGCTAAAGTAGTCTCCCAAAATACATTTGGCTCCTCCAATGTTACCAATTTAACTATCTAGAAACCTCAACGGAGAGGAGCGAAAGAAGAGCCAGTCTGAGCAACTTGAAGACACTGGAATGCCACACAGCATAGAGGATTGCTTACCACCAGCCGAGGCTGGAGAGTGGGTGTAATGTCTTTGCAGAGATGTTGGATCATGATAGAGCGCTTACAGCACTCTAAATTGTAGGGGTGCACTATACTCCTGATATAAGCGCACTCATATATATTTTTGTCGTGTGCAGTGTTTTATGATTATTAAGATGCATTTATTCACGTAATTTTAGTATTAAAATGAAGTGAGCACATTTAAGTAGGATGTTGCGTGTATTAGAAAACATAATTCCTGTATGTGTAATGTGCAGGACGACATTGTACTCATATAATGTAACCATGTTGAGTTTAAGTTACCCGATTGTAGGCCCAAATTGTAGGTTGTTTTGAGTTTCGTTTCTCCTTGGTAGCTCAAGAATTAATTAAATAAATTCTGGTGTGCTCGAAGACAGTGTGTTCTCATCCTACTGCAGGTGCAGGAATTCGACCTCGTTATTCTTAGATTTAAGGAGATACCCGGAATGTCTTTGAAGCAGACTGAAAGGCGAGAGGGAGGACACCTTCGTGCTTAGCCTATCTGTGAACCAAGGCCACTGGAAGAAGAACCAACTAATTAAAGCTTCTGTGGAAACTTACTGAAAAATGTTGCAAGTGGAAAGGTTTAACATGACGTATTGTGGGCTGAATATTGTCTTTTTGTATGATGCGCAGGGACAGATTCGAGAGACTTCTACCAGCTTTCGGAGGAGAAGGAGCATCTTAGAACGAGCTCCATAGCTTTAAGCTATCAGACCCATTTGACGTGAGTACTTCTTAGGAAGTCAACACGTGCTGACACCTTTGGGATATGATACAAGGGAGCTAGGTAGGATCCTCATTGAGAGTAGCGTAGGGAAAGATTTTGCTCCTTCTTAAATGAAAAGAGAATTGGACTCCGCTTCTATTCTTTGCTGTATTTTGATTTTGGAGTTCATCATATTATGCCTTTTGTGCCGAATTACTTATATTCGTAAAATTGGCTCTGTATTGATTTTCCTGTACCTCTACACTCTAATATTGAGGTGTGTTTATATCCAATTATTTTTGGCCTTATAATAAATCCACTAAACTGAACTTTGGAGTCTGTGGCTCATTACAGCATGACCAAATCGAAAGAATATTCTTGAATTGTTTTCCTCACCTCTACCACTTTTAGCAGGCAAATAAACGACCATCTGCATTAGATCTAGTAGGGAAAAACAGGAGTAAAGACTGGCGTAATCAAATGGTAGCAGAGGATGGTTTGCCTCTAAGAGTGAGGGGAGGACGAGAGTAGGAGTAGGGTCGGAAGAACATTAAGGTCCCGGACACGGAGTAGACGACGGCGGATATTGATGGAAGTCGGCGGACATTGACGGTGCGGCGGAAATAGTGGTGGCGTGAGTATGACATTGTGTGGTGTGTTAGATTGTGGTGAAATATTTGTGTGATGTCTTGCAGAGTTGAGATGCATGTCGAGTGATTGTGAGTTTATTGGTTTACTGGTTCGGACACGTGCGAATCAGGAAGTTTGGTTAGCGGACTCAAGAGAAGTCCAAGATCCCGGGATAGTTTTGTATTTGTAATTGTCTGATCAAAATTGTGGGTGTCGTGAAGCGCTATTGATGATCCACTTGTGATAGGGAACTTTGTGTGAAAGGAGTATGTCGCGATAGAAAGCCTCAGGTACCGGGGGTGGACTATGGCGATTGAGTGACCAACGCAGGTCGGGGGTCACAGCGGATGAATGTTCTTGTAAGCGTGTTCTATCGATCTTTTAGTGGACAGACAATTATTTGTTTATGTAACTGTAAGTTATTGTGACTGTGTTAGGAGCAGTTACTTGGTTTAATAGCTTTTGGATATACAGTTACTTGTAGTGTGAATGTGTGAGTGAATGAAATTGTAAAGGAGGGTGAGCCGCTGCAAAGAGCGAGTAGTGACGTCAGTGTACGCCGCGCTGAGATTGGTCGGTTGGTGTAACGCCACGCTGGGATTGGTGGACGTTCGTTCGAAGCTGAGTATTGAATTTGGAGGGCAAAACAATCGATTTTCATGATGAGATGTTTTAGGGTGCTGCGGGATTTGTGTAGAGGTGATACAGGAGTGGTGACACAGGTAGGAGAAGAAGCTCCGCCTGAGGATACACCGGCGCATTATATCGCAACAAATGTGGGACTCCATAACATAGTCTGGCTTCAAAACTGGCATAAAATTACAGAGAAAGAAGGAGAATTGGCTTTTCCTCGTTATGGGTCATTTCGTATGGAGGTGCTGTATCAGCTAAGAGGAGTGATGTCTGCTCTAAACCCTCCGCCTAGACCAACTCAATTTGAGGCATTGGATGCTTGGATGAGAGCAGCAATGGAAAAGAGAAGGGAAGCTTCTCAGGGAAGAATGAAAAAGGCAATGAAGGCATATCAAGATGCCAGGTGGGATGCACAGCTGAAAAGATGGAGAGTAGACATCATAGAGGGAGAACGATTGTATCCCTTTCGGCTGCTAGAAGGAGGGTCCGAAGGAAAGAGTAAGACAGAAGAGGAAAGTGATACAGATGACAGTTTTCTAGATAGACTGTTAGCAGAACGTCCTCCACCTGATGACTTTAGACTGGGGACGGAGAGAACTCAGCAATCAGAGGAAATTCTACGGGTGAGACAAACAGGGTCAGAAGATGAGACCACAGGAGTCAGGGGAGGATTTCAGTGGAAATGAGAAGAATTCCAGGAGGTTCTGGAGGGATAGGGTACGCAACTTCGGAGTCAGGAGAGACTGCCTGTAACAGGCGATTACCAGAAGATCTTTCGGTACCAGTTACTATTGGAACGGTGGTTTCAATATACAACCCCAGAGAGAGAACAAGGGAAAGTCAACAACACACAGAACAAGGTGAAGAGACTATATCTGGAGGGAGTCTTACCATGAGTGAGACGGGTATGGCTCAGGTACCAGTGGAAGCTAGCACTCCACTGCCAGCTACGGCTGATCCTTCAAGGATGGACAGTGGGCCAGAATGAAGACGAACAGGGGCTTTAGCAAATTCTGAGTCAGCCATCAGAATGTGGGTTCCACCGGTGAGGGAGTCACAGATATTGAATGATGAATTGGGGTTGAAACAAGAAGCACCTAGGGTACCTTTCGGGCCACAGTATGTGTGTGAGGGTAACCATTGGAGAAGCCGAAGTTGTGAAAGAGAAAGTCGCCCAGTTGTGAGGATGAAGGAGAGTGGGGGTTCAAGGAGAACACAAAGTTGTGACAGGGAGGAATTGGGAAGTGAAAGAGGTCAGAAGGTTTTACAGGTTGCAATAAAGGCACCATTGTTAGATGTGGTACGATTAAAAGCAGAAATAGATGAAGTGATAGAAGGGAATCTGCAATGGGAGAGAATGGACACATATGACTCCAGCGAATTGTTATTTGTAGCTAAAGATGTTACCAGAAAGGCAAAGCGAGCCCATGATGCCTTGTCCCAGTTAGCACGAAAGTATGAGGTAGATCTAACAAAGACTAAAATGATGCAGGGCACTTGCAGATTGCATTATACTGATAAGGAATTGGAAGAGAAGCGAACGGTAGGATTAAGGGCACAAATTAGGGAATTGGTGATAGGGATGCGAGCGTGGAGAGCATTAGACAAATGGGAAGAGAGGTGGGCCAAAAAGAAAAGTGCCAAGAAAGGAATAGGAGACACTCCGCCTCCGGGTGGAGGGATGGAACCAGCAGGACATTACCCTTTGAGAGAAGTGCAAAATGGGGGGTACGTTCATGTGCCATGGAGCAGGGGTGATTTGGCAGCATTCACCAATGATTTTCCTCGGCTGAGGCAAAAACCTGCTGATTGGTATAAGCAAATAGACCGGTTTGTCAAGATCTCGAAGGTGCTTTGGGTTGATTTGAATACCTTGTTTGATATAGTGGTCCCAGGAGATTTATGGACGGCATGTAAAGTTGCCATTGATTGGCCCACTGTAGAACCAGCCAGAGACCCGAAGAATCATGGTCCTTCTCCCGAATTAATGAAGAAATATGAGCAAGTGATTACATGGTTACAATCCAAGGTAGCTCCGCAAACAGTTGATTGGCTTAAAATCGATCGTACGACTCAAGATTCTAAGGAGTCGGTACATGATTATTATGAGAGACTTTTAGTGGCTTTTAAACAGCATAGTGGATTGGATACAATTGAGCAGAAAGATATGGGACAGTTTGTCTCAAAGTTTGTGTTAGGACTAAGATCTGATATTAGTTTGATGATACAAACACATTTGATATGTTGGCAGAATAAGACGGTGGATGAAATCCTACATTATGCAAAATACTGTAGTGATCAAGTAGAATCGACAAAAAAGAAATTGAAAGACATGTTGATGTTGGTGCAGTTGAGGAATGCCGAAAGGCCTGATCAGATGCAAGGGGTTGGAGGAGCAATGGGTCGAGGTAGAGGAAGTGGTAGGGGAATGGGTCAACAGATTGTAACCCAACCTGGACAGGGAAGAGGTAGAAGAATGGATGTAGGTACAGGAGGTGATTGGGTGGTGAACCAAAAGAAGGTCACTGCTTGTCATTATTGTCACAAAATCGGGCATTGGAAGCGCGAGTGTTGATTGAATCCAGGCAATCAATTGCAGAATGAGGGAGAGGGACAGATGTCAGAGACTTTGAATAGTGTAACTAGACCTAAATCTATGTATGGGGCAGGATATGAGCCGCAAATGCAGATTCCTCAGCCTCCAAGAATACCTACTCATAATCAGGCATATCATCAGATGCCCTATTTTGAAATACGAGACAGATCTGACCAACTACAAGATCCTCATGAGTGTCAGAGGGGGGTGCAGGAAGAATGTCCTTTGGATGCAATCCTGGAAGTAGATCAGAGTGGACCATTTGTAGATGCAGAGGTGAACGGGTATCCTGTCACCTTTTTGTTAGATACTGGAGCTGCGCGCTCCACAGTAAGAACAGAAGTGGTTCCAAATGTGTCCCTATCAGGACAAACAATACAAGTGGTGGGAGTTACCAATCAGAAAATGACTAACCCATTGACAAATGAGTTACCTGTGAGGATAGGACCGTTTCGAGACAAACATCAATTTGTAGTTTGCAATTCAAGCCCAGTCTGTTTGTTGGGAGGAGACCTGTTGTGTAAACTAAATTGTACCATATCTTGCACTCCAAGGGGTGTGGAGTTGCAAACCTGTGATGATGATGCTGATTTTAAACTGGCTAATATGAGTTTGTGTACGGAAATGTTCGTGGTTCTTACGATAGAAGAGTTACCACATGATTTGAGAGATTCAGTTTCTCCAAAAGTGTGGGATTTCACGGGTGAGGAGATAGGATTGATTCGAGGGGTTGAACCTGTTAAGATACAGGTCAAACCAAATGCAGAATTTCCACGAACTCCGCAGTATAAATTAACTCCAGAAACTGTGGCTGGAATAAGACCTGTGATTGAGTCTATGATTGCACAAGGCATTCTCAAGGAGATACGAGGAAGTCCCTGCAACTCACCTATTATGGGACTGCAGAAGCCTAGCGGCAAGTACAGAATAGTACAGGATTTGCGCAGAGTTAATGAAATTGTGATTCCATGTTGTCCTGTGGTACTGAATCCAGCTGTTATTCTGTTCCAAATACCATGTGAAGCAGAGTGGTTTACAGTCATAGATTTATGTCAGGCATTTTTCTCCATAACATTGCATGAAGACAGCCAGTTTTTATTTGCATTTAGGATGGACGATCGTGTGTTAACATGGTGTAGAATCCCTCAAGGGTATACCGAAAGCCCCTCTATTTTTAGTCAGAGTCTGAAGAAGAATCTTGAAGGGCTGATGATGCCCCAGAACTCAGTCCTAGTGCAATATATTGACGACCTTTTGGTCGCCTCAGAGACTGAGGATGCTTGCAGAATTGATACTGTGGCTTTGCTGAATCATTTGGCAGACAATGGACACAAGGTGTCTCCGAACAAACTCCAGTATTGTCTGAATGAAGTGCAGTATTTAGGTCACCGGATTGAGAAGGGGAAACTGAGAGTGTCACCAGATCGAATAGAGACGATTCTGCAAATAGGAACTCCGAAAACACAAAAAGAAGTCCGTATGTTTTTGGGAATGGTCGGCTATTGTCGACAGTGGATCCTAAACTTTTCCTTGCAAGCAAAGCCACTGTTGAGATTGACTCGAAAGGACATTAGAAAGGACATTAGCGATCCGGTACCATGGGACGATGACTGCCTGAGAGCCTTGCTTGAGCTGAAAGAGAGCCTATGCCGCGCTCCAGCTCTGGGAATGCCGGATTATATTAAAGCGTTTTCGCTCTTCTGCTGTGAAAAGGAAGGATGTGCGTTAGCGGTCCTTGTGCAGACACATGGAGATGCTCGCAGACCAGTGGCTTACTTTTCAGCTACATTAGATCCAGTAGCTTCTGCGTTGCCCGGATGTCTCAAATCCGTTGCTGCAACAGGTGTCAGCATTGAAAGATGGGAAGGCATAGTGATGGGTCATCCGCTTATTGTGTATGTGCCTCATTCAGTAGAGTTGCTAATGACAAGAACTAAGACACAGTATTTAACGAATAACAGACTTACAAAGTATGAGCAGGTTATATTGGCTTCTGAAAATGTCACTCTGAGACGTTGTACCACCTCGAATCCTGCTACATTGTTACCTCTTCCACAAAAAGAGGAAGAAGATTGTGAAGAGCATGACTGCCTGGATGTTACTGAGCTATCTACCAAACCCAGACCTGACATTGTCGATGAACCTCTGCCTGAAACTGATTTGATTCTTTTTGTTGATGGTTCATGCTTAAGAGACAATGAAGGGTGTTTGAGAGCAGCGTTTGCTGTGTGCACCATCTTGGGGGTGGTGGAAGCTGCCTGTTTGAAAGGAGTATACTCTGCTCAGGTAGCCGAAATTATTGCTTTGACACGTGCCTGTATCATTTCAAATGGAGCCTGAGTGACTATCTATACGGACAGCCAATACGGGTTTGGAGTGGTTCATGACTTTGGTCAGTTATGGTCACAGAGGGGATTTTTGACATCTTCCGGATCCCCAATCCGTAATGGAGAATTTGTGCGCCAATTGTTGGAAGCTTTGCAAAATCCCAAAGAGATAGCTGTAGTAAAATGTGCAGCCCATGGAAGGGGAGAGGACTTTGTTACAAAAGGAAATAACTATGCCGACGAAGTAGCGCGTTTTTGTGCTATACATGCTTGTGTTTTCAATGGCACATATGTAGGAGAGAGCACAGAAGAGACTGAGCTCAGCATGATGTTCGCTATAGCCGATACCTGGGACGAGGTAAAGCGATTACAGGATGAAGCCTTAGAAGAGGAAGTTGCATCATGGGTCCGAGCAGGCTGAGAGAGAAGATGGCATTTGGGTGTCAACAGATGAGAGAACTGTATTACCTAATTGTCTATTGAGCCCAGTGGCAAGGCAGATTCACGGAGTGGTTCATCTTGGGAGAGATGCCATGGTGTGAGTGTTCAGGCAAACTTGGTTTAACCCACGATTTTGTGTGCATGTTGAAGCGGTGTGTCACTGGTGTGTTATATGGCAACAAATGAATGTTGGAAAGAGAACTGTGGTTGCAATGAGTCATATTGGAAGATCAGGAGGGCCTTTTAATAGGATACAGTTGGACTTTATTGAGATGCCTAGGTGCAATAGGCTGAGATATGTTTTGGTGGTAGTGTGTATCTTTTCACGTCGGGTTGAAGCCTATCCAACCAGACGATGTGACAGTCTCACAGTGGCAAAACTGTTGTTAAGGGAACTGATACCACGCTTTGGATTTCCGACTTCAGTTGAGACAGATAGAGGAACACACTTCCATAGTGAAATCATGAAATTGTTATGTACAGCCCTAAACATTGATCAGAGATTGCACTGTAGTTACAGGCCTGAGGCATCTGGCCTTGTGGAGCAGATAAATGGCACAATCAAGATTAGGGTGTCGAAGGTTTGTTCGTCAACTTCATTGAAGTGGCCAGATGCGCTACCATTGGTATTGATGAGTCTGCGTAGTACTCCTGATAGGAGGACAGGACTCTCCCCTCATGAGATATTGATGGGAAGAGCTATGCGATTGCCTATGGTACCAGCTACAGCACTAATAAACATCATAGATGATTTGGTTTGGGATTATTGTAGGGGACTGGCTGATGTGGTTAATTCTGTGTCCCACCAGGTTGAGGCTGCGACTGCATCCACCTCGAGAGACCTGCTGCATGATCTTAATCCTGGTGACTGGGTGCTTGTTCGAAAGCACGTGAGGAAGAGCTGCCTTGACGCTCGTTGGCGAGGACCATACCAGGTGATCTTGGTTACAAATACAGCTGTGAAGTGCGGAGGATTGCCAAACTGGATTCACGCTTCGCATACTCGCCCCGTTCCAGAACCTGAGGAGGCAACGATTCCTCTTGCTGAAAATGCTACAGAAAATGAAGAAACAGGTCAGGTTGTAAGAACTCTTGACGGGGTTGAACAACCAACTGAGCAAGAAGAAAGAGATCCAGCTGCTCGAGAGATGAGTTCAGATCCGGAGATAAACGAAATTGCAGAAGTGAACTTTGAACCAGATCGATACGAACGGCCTGGTGCAGAAGGATCAGATCGAGAGGAAGAGAGAACAGGTGCAGAAGCAGAAAAGTGGCCAACAAGAAAAGAAAGGCTGAACATAAGGCTTGCATCTGAGAAGAATCTCGCTCCGATTCCTGAAACGTCTGAATCAGATCAAAGTGAAACTGAGGAGAGACCGGATGGTCTAAGACGATCCAGAAGAGAGAGGGTACCGTCTCAAAAGTACGCCTCTCCTGAGTGGACGTACCTGGCTGCAAATGCAGAAACCGAAGAATTCCAGAAGGTTGGGGACTGGTACAGTGAGTTACAGTGGGAACACCCTATCGATTGAAATTCAGCTGTTGGTCCCTGGAGTTGAAGCCTTCGGAATCCTAACTTTGACAGTCCCTGACCCACCAAGGCTAAGTGGTTTGTGTTTTTTGATTCTTAACCAGGTTGCTTTCCCCACATTTGGTCGACAGCCCACTGCACAGGAATTGGGAGAGATTCGTGCAGAAATTCTGCAGCTTGTTCTTACCATACTGAGATCTAATATCATTAATGATGAAGCTTGAACTTTGAAAGAAGAACTCATTAGGCTTGAGAAAGAAGATAACCTAGGCCCGAGTGGAAGAAGATTTAAACTAGGGATTTTCAATAGAAGAAGAACTGAGGGCTAGGGCTGACTACATCTCTACAATAGGCCATAGATACTGGACTGAACATTGCAATAATCGAATGGGAAAAGGAAAATAAAAGACATTGTGAATGCCAAAATAGGGCGAAAAGAAAAGAGACTTTGATTTGCTTGCGCCTCGAAACCAAAGGTGGTTCAAAATGGAATCTGGAAATCCAAGACGCAAGCAGAAATGCATAATTGGTACCCTTATTGTTGTGGTGCTTTTTGTCAGAACTGTGGTGATTGTTACATCTTTGATTGAGTCACACACTGCCGAAAAGAATGGGGAACAGATGACACTTACCCCACCTACTTCAGAGTTCGAAGAGGGTGCATCCGCAAAAGATAGAGAGATGATTAGAGAAACTAGTCGAATGTTACATGTAGATCTGTCCAAAGGCGATTTCACGCTGAATACATATGCTCGTTTGTTGTACGAGTATGTTGATACAATGGAAGCGAAGGATTGCTATGTGTGTATGCAACTACCAGCATCTGTAGAAGAAGGCATTCGATACCATCACTTACCTGTGACCTATGGTATTACATGCAGCGTGTTATTGAGTATGTTTTATAGCAAGGCACATTTTGAGTACTACTTCTCCAATTATGATGTGGTACTCTCAGAAGTTCTGGTTCTTAAATACATGAATAAATATGATTACTATAAGCAGGTAGAAGGATGTCTGCATATTTTGTGCCTACTATTACCTTAGATACATCTTATGCCCATAGACACAATTTGACCTGCATGTTAACTGATATTGAAAAGAAGTTTGTTGACCAGATAGAAGATCGACATAGACAGACCTTATTTAGACCAGATCCGAAGCACAAGGTGATCCCATGGACACGGGAGGAATTAGATCATAAGGCAAAGGGGAGTTCTGGTCCAATAGCTTTAGACTTCCAGCAAAAAGGGAGACTGTGCATTAGGCACCCGTCCACATATTATGACAAAATATTTGTGGGTGAGAGTGATTGTGAACACATTTTCTTGATTGAAGAATCCATTAGAAAGGCGCTGTTGGATAAATTGACCATAGTGCCAAATGTGTACTTTGTGTGCGGAAAAAAAGGCTTATGTGAAATTGCCCAAAAATTGGTATGGGACATGTTATTTGGCTGTGGTATTCCCCAAGATCTTCCATGTGGATGATTTATGGCCTTTGGAAGGGAAGAGATCTCATAGAGGAAAACGTGGTGCAAGCGCCGGAGAAATTATTGGGGATGTATTTGGAGCTATGATACCTAGTTTGGGTGTGATTTTGAATGATGTGAAGATTAGAAAGCTGGCAACTCTAGTAGATAAGCTCTCTGTGAATACGGTCCAAATCCTATTACTGGTTGATGGGGAGATGGTTTCGATAAGGGCTATGGTTCTTCAAAATCGTCTTGCTTTAGATGTATTATTAGCAAAAGCTGGAGGAGTCTGCAAATTATTGAAAGTTCAACAGTGCTGTACTTATATTCCTGACAATAGTCGGGATATAAGGAAGTACATTAGCAATATTTCAGAGATACGTCAAGATTTACGTGATCTGGCTGCTGATGGACTCTGGGAGCAAATTGGCAAGGGATTTGGCAGGATAGGAAGCTGGTTTGAAAGTCTGGTACAAGGAATAATGGGATACATCTTGAAACCTATTATAATAGCTGTCATTTGTATAATTGTACTGTTGGGAGTCATTAAGGCTTACAAATGGCAAAGGGCACGACATGCTGAGAATTGTTCGAAAAAGCGAGAGCAGCAATTAGAACGACTGCAAGACAGTCATTATCTGCACCTTAAAGGGTTGGAAAGATTTAGACAGGGACGGCAAGCTACAACTTCTGTTTAGGTCGGTCTCTTCTACAAGGAGAAACTTATAAGAAGGTAAAAAGGTTGGTGTTATGACACTAGTCATAAGAGGGGGGCTGATAGAGCGCTTACAGCACTCTAAATTGTAGGGGTGCACTATACTCCTGATATAAGCGCACTCATATATATTTTTGTCGTGTGCAGTGTTTTATGATTATTAAGATGCATTTATTCATGTCATATTAGTATTAAAATGAAGTGAGCACATTTAAGTAGGATGTTGCGTGTATTAGAAAACATAATTCCTGTATGTGTAATGTGCAGGACGACATTGTACTCATATAATGTAACCATGTTGAGTTTAAGTTACCCGATTGTAGGCCCAAATTGTAGGTTTCTCCTTGGTAGCTCAAGAATTAATTAAATAAATTCTGGTGTGCTCGAAGACAGTGTGTTCTCATCCTACTGCAGGTGCAGGAATTCGACCTCGTTATTCTTAGATTTAAGGAGATACCCGGAATGTCTTTGAAGCAGACTGAAAGGCGAGAAGGGAGGACACCTTCGTGCTTAGCCTATCTGTGAACCAAGGCCACTGGAAGAAGAACCAACTAATTAAAGCTTCTGTGGAAACTTACTGAAAAATGTTGCAAGTGGAAAAGTTTAACACAAGACGTATTGTGGGCTGAATATTGTCTTTTTGTATGATGCGCAGGGACAGATTCGAGAGACTTCTACCAGCTTTCGGAGGAGAAGGAGCATCTTAGAATGAGCTCCATAGCTTTAAGCTATCAGACCCATTTGACGTGAGTACTTCTTAGGAAGTCAACACGTGCTGACACCTTTGGGATATGATACAAGGGAGATAGGTAGGATCCTCATTGAGAGTAGCGTAGGGAAAGATTTTGCTCCTTCTTAAATGAAAAGAGAATTGGACTCCGCTTCTATTCTTTGCTGTATTTTGATTTTGGAGTTCATCATATTATGCCTTTTGTGCCGAATGACTTATATTCGTAAAATCGGCTCTGTATTGATTTTCCTGTACCTCTACACTCTAATATTGAGGTGTGTTTATATCCAATTATTTGTGGCCTTATAATAAATCCACTAAACTGAACTTTGGAGTCTGTGGCTCATTACAGCATGACCAAATCGAAAGAATAATTTTGAATTGTTTTCCTCCCCTCTACCACTTTTAGCAGACAAATAAACGACCATCTGCATTAGATCTATTAGGGAAAAACAGGAGTAAAGGTTGGCGTAATCAATCATTTTAAGCCCCGCTGGAAGCTACTACACAGAAGTCTGAGAAAGTGCCACAAAGTCTCATTGCTGGAGTATGTTCTGGGTAAGTATTAAAGAGCCCAATTCCTTTCATCTCATGTGTGCAGGAAGGTAAATCCTCTTAGGTTGTATGCTGTCAAATATATTTAGTTTCTGAGATTTGAGATACCTATGGATTTTCCACTTATTCGTCTCACAAAGAGAATACAAGGGTTGAAGACAAGCCAAGTAAAACTATGATATGCAGACATGGTGTATACTGGATTAGACCACCCTTCTGGACAGCACAAGATTATGGGAGTTTGCATCTTCAATTCTCAACTCTTCCCAATGGCAGCCTGTAGTTTCATGAATTGCATTTAACACCTCTGCCTGGTAGAAGGGTTTTGTGGTTACCATCTACATACCTTCAGGTTAGTTATGAAAATACCATCTGATAACTGGTGAAAGACAATGCCATCACTGTTGTCTGCCTATCTACAAAGGACAGATGCTGCATCTCAGGACATGTACTGTTAAGTTTGACATGTTCTGATAGTGAAAAACTCTTACATTTGTTTTTCACTATTGCAAGGTCTACCTCTCCCATAGGTGAACATTGGAATTACATTATTACTCTTAATAGATAACTTCCAAATGGGAGCAGGTAAAAAGTTCATGCCTGATGTCTTTGGAATTGTAATGAAAAATTCTCTTTTATGGTAAAGCTGGATTTTGAATTACAATTTTAAAAATGACACTTTTAGAAAGTTTGAATTTTTTTGGAAAAGCCATTTAGTGCTTGCAGACATTCTTTAGGTCACATGACTAAGTGTAGTTGGCAGTTGGTCTTTGCGTATTCCTCTTAGACAGCCACACACAATAGA
The DNA here is from genome assembly GCA_963921515.1 of Calotriton arnoldi. NCBI lineage: Eukaryota > Metazoa > Chordata > Amphibia > Caudata > Salamandridae > Calotriton > Calotriton arnoldi. The sequence goes on along the minus strand of CAWUFW010005229.1, from coordinate 737,621 downwards.
GAGGTCAGATGTGCCTGGCTGGGCCATCACTGGCAGAATGGGAGGGCTGAGCTAGGCACAGCCCGACTTACACCTGAATAGGCTGTGTCCCTCCTTCACACAAAGGATTGTATAACCCCTGTAGTTAGTCTGGATCCAGGGCAGGGGAGGCAGGAAACCTTGGCACTTTAAAGGCAATCATCTAAAAGCTTCTCCCACTTCAAAGATAGCAGCAGGTATAAATATTGGATCTAACACACCAACTCTTATGTACACTTCTGGACCTGTGGAAGACTCTGCCAGGAAGAAGGACTTCTATGCTGCTGAAAGAACCACCACTCTACTGGACTGCTGCCCTGAAGGACTGCTTCCCAACTGTGCTGACTTGCTGCCCTGCTACCTCTTGCCTTGGTGAGAAGGACTGAATCCTGCAACGTGTACCAAGGACCACCAGTGTGACTCCAAGGGCTAGTCTCTTGTAACCAGCACCTGGACTCTTCAACTGTGAGTCCTAACCTACCAAGCGGTGCCGCCCCAGTCCTAGACCCTTGTTAGTCGGACTGAAGATGCTGTGCCAGCACATCTGTGGACCCAGCAGAACCTACGCATCTCTGCTACATGGTGCAACCCAAATCAGAACCAAAGCATCGCCACTGCTGCGTGGACATTCCATCGCAAGGATTTGACATCGCCCTTGCAGCCTGCAGCCTCATCGGAACCACCACTGCGTGATGCATCCTCGACACAGGCCGTCATATTGCAAACCTCTCGTTGATGTCAGCTTCAACGACGACGCAGGACTCCACATCGCAAGTCACGCAACTTCCTCAGAACCAGTCGGTGTGCGGGACAACCTTGACGCAGGACTGCACACCGCAAGCACCCTCATCAACGGCGTCCTCGACAACGATCTTGGACCTCACTTCGCAGCCTCGCAGCTTCCCGAAACCAACGCTGAATGATGCAGCTCCAACCCAGACCTCGCATCGCCTCGACTGCGTGAGGCATCCTCGATGCGGGACCTTGGAACGTTTCACAATCAGGATTTAAGGTAGGTATTCCTGTTCAACTGGCCAAACTGGCTCCCTGTAGCCGGCTGCCCTCCATTGCGGTTGGCCTGAACTTGTGACGTTGTCCCGGGCCAGTGCGACCAGATAACCACAGTTGGCGCTTTGTGCTTTTTGGTACTATATCCACTGACATCTTTAAAATTGTATATCATTGGTTCTACTGATTGGAGTTTTGTCATTTTGGTCATGTTTTATTTATTAAAATGTACTCTATTTCTCTAATCTGGCGTGTGATTCTCCTTGTGTTGTGTTATCACTTTATTACTTTTTGAAGTACTGCATAACTACTTTACACATTCCTTCTAATTCAGGCCTGACTGCTTTTCTTCCAAGCTACCAGAGAGTCTAGCACAGGTTAATTTGAGGGCTGCTTGTGACTTCACCCTGAAAAGGATTGCAGTTGCTGCTTGAGTAGGGTTTCACCCCCTCAACCAGTCACCCAAATTCTTACACTAACTTGCTTGTGATGTTATGATTCTTGCCATGGACTAGCACTCCAAATGTAGTGACTCTTGAGCCCTCTGTACGAGTGGCTTGTTTAATTGCATTGTGTGCGGTAACTCATGTTACCGCGCATGTCTCAATGATGGGGTTTGTGATAAATATTGGCAGGTCAAACAGGCCAATTTTTATTGGAGCAAACACACATTTTTACCAGAACATGTGGATTGTGGTGCGGTAAACATCAAATTCATCATGCCATTCCCTAAAAAGTCATAATTGACTAGTATTAATCGCACCCGATAAATTCCGATTGACGGGGCCAGATTTTATGCGATGCGATAAATGTCACACCATTTACCAGGCATTGGTAATGGATACCTTAGTGTAGTGGCGCAATTTAGTTACTCCCGACGTGGTGACATTCACTCATAGAAATTAGGGTTCCTTTAAAGCTGAAACTCGTTATGAACCAGTTCCAACTGATAGCCACGCTCAAAAACCCTGTTAAGTGCTTCTTTTAGAACTCTGAATCCTATTTCAGTAACATATGCACTTCTTGGCCACCCTTGGTAAAGATGTATCTAAGACACATTTCCTTAAAACACTGGACTTTTTATCGATGACGCGTGTTGGCTCTGCTTACTGAAATGAATGTTGTTCATTCACAGGGTTTTCTGATTCGCTTTATGACATTTTATTCAGTCTTAAAATGTGAACTATTTTAAACTCAGAATTTCAGCTGTTTTGTCGATTGCGTTTTTGTCCTGAAATATATGAAGACCAAACGATGGGTGTTTATAAGAACCTAACTGTTCTTTTTTATTACGCCTGTTTTTGAAAGAAGTGACTTGAAGCGGTGGTACAAACTCATGGCAAAGGGCGCAGGATGCGTGCTGGTTTCTCCAACCCTGCAGTGCACCTCGCTGACAAACATTTCACTTCCTTATATATTCATTTAATCCGTTATAAAATTAAAGGGCGCCATGACAGCCAGGATGGGTTCCGTCGGATCTTATTACGACTTTCAGTAGCTAGAAGACCCCAGGGAAATCCTCTGACCCAATCACCATGGCAACTTTGACCATAAACAGGGCTGCATTTACCAATGTAAGTGGATAATTAATATCGTTTTTTAAAGATTACTGTCGGTCTTAGAGGACGTATTAGCAAAATAAAATGTAATTGGGCAAACCAAGCACGGAATAAACAGGTGGTATTTCCAAGTTTCACTGCTGGGTGCTCCATCAACCATTCTGCTTTTTCACATAACAGCTCATAACAGCTCACATGCAACGAAATTGATATATTAATTGTATGCAGGCAAAATTATTGTTGTTGTTAACAAGTTTATTTAGGTTTATACTAAAATTATTTAAACCCAAAATGCTATTTAATTAGAAGCTTGCCACTGCAAAAATCCAATAAGAAATGTAAATTCAGGCAAAAGCCTTAAAGGCGTTTTGGAAGTATTCTACGAGAGGTTCATGAAAAGAATCTTGCTGTTCTTGCCATTACACGCATTTATATGTCAGAGTTAAGACAGCCCTGTTTCGCCTTCGCATGGTACAGAGCCTTGGTGCACATCACTGCAGACCATCATGGGCTCCTGACACCCACCTCGAGACAGTGCTGGCTTGACCACAGTGCAAAACCATAAATTACAAGTTCTTAATATCCCAAGTCGCTCTTCATGCTAACATTTTGGTGTTGACTGAAGGAGGCAGAGACAAAGCTGAGTTGGAAGTAGTTCGCCAGTCTGTGCTCGCAGCCAGTCTGGTACCCCCAGGGCAAACCTGGGCAGGGGAGACATCCTTCCATGCCAAAGCATCAAGGGTGGGTCAGTGGTGGTACTGGACAGGGTGTTGTCTTCCTGGTGGTACGCATACCACCTGATTTTGCCAGGCTGGCAAATGTTTAGATCAATTGTACAGAGGATTAAATATAACTAGACGCCAAAGGCTCGCTCATGCAGATAGATTCCTGAAAAAGGTGAACAAGCATCTGTCCTTAAGATGCATCTTTAAAGACCTATGATCAGTTTAAACAAATACCATCCTCATAAGAAGCGCCAGGCATGCAATACTGCCCAAGAGAATCGCTGAGTAGGCCATGTTGGAGTAACATTGGCATGCAAGTTTCATGAGCCTCCCCATCCATGACTTAGAACCTACTGGAAACAGTGTACTGGTGTTCCCTTAAAATGCAAATTCTGCAATTATAAAATGAATCTTTCAACCATTTGGTTTGTTGCTGTTCCGAATTTGGGTTATCTCATGGCATTTTACTGAATCCTCTGTTTTTATTAAAAACCACATATACCTGCAAGGAGGCACTATCGCTGCGTTTCAACTCAGGTGACATAACGGTGCTAGCTCCTTTTGGCAAATTTATCAAAATGATATGGAGTAAATTCAATGCCTGGAAAAAAAAAATATATATATATATATATAGATATATATATCACAGCGAATGGAAGTCAGAGGCTAAGATAACTAATGTAATCTGGAGGTAGGTGGACCTTAAGACTGAGGGACAAGAACTGGACATATGAATTTGTAGGTAATGCATAGGATTGCATTTAATTCATTTTACTGTTTTATTGTGAAACTTTTGTAATGAGTTTCATTAATTACATATGAAATTATATACTACCACCTTAAGATGTACTGTCAGCAGGGCTCTCATCTCATTGAACAGGATAACTCATCGGTAAGGATTGTCCTTTCTTTTATATTGTATTGCATTGCCCTGTAAGTGCATTTTGCTACCCCTGATGAGGTGGGCAGCACGCCCCTCCAGGACCAAAGGTTAGTAGATAGTCTAGGATCATTGGTTAGTATTGGTTATCATTGGCTGTTGGTATTAGTCTTGCACTGTGAAGGAAACAATTCCATGCGTTTACTCCAGTTTCTATGATGTAGATTAAATTCATAGGAGTTAGATGTGATTATCACTGGGGGGGTATGTGTGTTCCTGCAATGGTCGGTCGAATGAATGGATAGGCGAGAGGAGAATAGGTATGGTTAGGTGGCAGAGATATAGTTTCAATGAAGAAGGTTGTGATCTATGAGATAAGGTGTGAGCAAACTGCAGAAATAAAACAGAGAGCAGGCAGGCATGCATGCGGCTTGAGATAGGCTACACTCACAAGCAAGTAGGCATGCAGTGGATGGAGGCTAAGGAGAGGGTCATTCATTAGAAAGGAAGGAGAGAAATACAGTCTCTAATTTTAAGTATGGGTCACTTTTCCATGCATGGTTTCAGTAATTTAGTGGAGGTTTTTTGAGGTAGGATGCAATCTGAGGTCGCAAAACTGTATAAAGGAAAGATACTATTTGCATGTGGGATAGCATATTGCACTGTAGCATTTGCATAGAACTTGCTACTCCCATGTCGGGTGCCCAAGCACCTATCTACACAGACAGCACCCTACATCGACATATGTAAAAGTATATAGACAAGCGTTTGCCCTCCAACAAAAGCTTAAATGGAAGCCAGGAAAGCACTTTCTGAGCTGGTCTTCCCTTCATATTAGTAAGGTAATATTTGTAAAGGGATTGGGCTGATCTGGTTCTCCCTTGATCATTAGTGGGTAGTGCAGGGCATGTGTTCGTAGACAGCGAGGCCAGAATTTGTATTGACACCCGACTATATGAACAAGATCATACAGATTCTCTGATGGATCAGGTGGGGAATGGCCAACTATTAACCATTCTTTTGAACTCCAAGTGATTCTCTCGACTTTAAGCTCTGCATGTATGGAATTTCATAATTTAACATCTTCAATGAAGAAAGTAGTGCTGCCAACTGTTTTCTTCCTGTACGTTGCGATTATTAGATATGGTGCCAGCGTGCAATATAAATTCCTAGGTTGGAAGTATTCTGCTATTTTCATTGAAGGATTTGTATTCCTTTGTGGCTTACTGCTTTGTGAGTGCTGCATAACATCATGAAAGAAGATCTTCTTGCAAATGAAGACCAGTGGAGACCCTTCAGGACAGGATAGATGCACAAGTTTAACAGCAGAATAATGCACAGCATGTCAATCCAAAAAGAGTCATGATGCAGCCAAAGCAAATTAAAAGGGCAGATAGCTTTTCTTTACCTCTTTCAGTCTATGCATTAGTACTATGACAGGGACAGTAAAGTCACCTGAAAGACTGTATATCTACCACCAGTAAAGGTGTTGATGCTTATGCAGAGTCAGGCTGCATGCAGGAACAACACAGGCTTAAAGCCAAAGTGAAGCACAATACCTAACACACAAGTGATCAAGAAGCATGCTTCCAGTGACAAAAGCAAGCCTTAACTGAGTTTTGGACTTTAGCAAATGAATGTCAGCAATGCTAGATCTGTGTGATGTACATATTAACTCTGTTCACTAATGTACAATATGTTGGACCAATGAGACAGATTAGCAAGATAATGTTCGATTCATCTTTTCACAGCTGATGGAGACCATGTAAATTTACTACCATGTAAGGGGAGAGGGAAACAACACATTTAGTGATGCTGGGAACTGTGCAATTCAGACTCAGTGCAACATTAAACTGTTCTGCATAGACCAGGAACTGCAGCATTTGCAAAATACAGGTATTTATGTCCAGCAGGACCACATACATGCAGTGTTCCTAGGATAATAGGATACCTAAATTTCCATTTACATCCATAACAGTAGATGTGGATCAGGTGATGAGAAAGGTGGGCCTGCAGCTTTAAGACAACCACCACCCCATCAAGTAGGGCCTGCAATAAGGCTTCACATTGGCAGGTTTCTTCATTCAGGGTGCTCAACACAAGGCAATAGTTCAATGGTCTGCATCTGGTACTCCAATTGAGAGACCACTTGAGTGCAGTTCTCTGGTCTCCGGTGGCAAGTAAGCCATGTTGCATCAGTAATTCGCTCCAGGGGAAGCTCTGCAGCAAAACTCGATTATTATAATCAGTTACTTGTAGCCTTTTAGTCTCGCTGCCAACGGACTATGTCAGGTTAGAAGGCTGGATAATGCATTTAATGTGACTCAACAACAGGTTCATGTAGGAGAGAAAAGCTAGGAAAGTACAATAGAGCATCTTTTGTCCAGGGAGCTAACTAATTATTTGATGGCTGCCTCACATTTAGACCACATTATCTGGATCAACAAAAACACTCCTATGATAAACCACAATGCGGAGAAAGCCCCAATGGAATAGGATTCCTAGATTCACAGTTGTGAGTACATCACAATCAACCTCCATTGCTCATAGCAGGAATCTAGGCCTTCAAGGGCAACTGCAAATTCACTGAGCACACAGAGGAATAATCGTGACCTATTCTATGCCAATATTGGAGCACATGGGCAAATTGATTTGCTTCCCAGACAGCTTTTCTGCTGTGCAATTCACAACTTCAAACCCCACGCCGCCACACTGCCTCATGACCGGTATGACAAGGGCAACTTTCAGCCAAGACAGCAGGGTGGGCATACCAGCCTGCAATGCATACATATTCAAAAAAGTTAGTTTCCAAGAGCAAGCTGTTTTGATTTGATATGATTCCACTGGCCTCCCCTTCACCTGAGCACCCCAAACCTTTTTATTATGTTTGGATGGCCCAAAGACACAAGTCAAACTTCTTTTTAAGAGAAATATGCCCACATCCTTAAACAAAAGCCAGATCGTCCAACTTTCTGGTTACTCCGTGTCCAAAAAGGAGACAATAAGGGCACTCACGAAGCATCACAAATGTACACTCTACGCAATCAAGTCCAATGGTACGGCTAACATGATAAAAAGTCTACTCTAAACTTATTTTAATGGAACTGTGATACGTTTTATACATCTTTAACAGGTAGCAGCACTTACTCCAGGGGGAGCGGCCGAGCAGTTTGCCAGGGCCGGTTTCAGTTCCCAGTCCGGCCCTGGTTACTGGCCTCCCGAACCGGGTGACTGCCTAACTTGATATATGGCTACAATTTTATTTCAAAGACACCTGCCCCTTGGGAGTGTGAGGGCGCATATACCTGAGACATAATATGCAGTCCTGCTTAGTTTTTCAAGTCTCAATAAACGACTAATCACTTGGCGGGGCCAAGACTGCAAGGTCCAGACATCTGAGAAGCAAGGAGGAGTTTAGAGCTCCTAAGTGCTTGTGGTGCACTTCGCAACCCAGAGGGCAGGACATGCATGGGTACGGCCCGGGCCAAGACAGGGTCAAAAGCGGGCCCGTCTGCACCTGTTCGAACCCGGAGGAGACTGGGATGGGTCCAGGCGTGGCCGGCACAGGTAATAGCACTGGGGCAGGGCGGGGTGGAGCAGAGGGGGTGTCGACAGACAACAAGATAGGGAAAGTAAAATAAAATAAATAAATGAAACTATTTAACTTGCGCCCGCCGCATCGCCATCTAGGCGATAGGGCGAGCCCAAGCTAAGTGGTTTTATTAACTTTTTTAAATTTTACTTTCCCTATCCCATCGTCTGCTCCGCCCCACCGCTGTTACCTGTGCCGGCCACGCCTGGATGGGCCACATCTCTTTCATCTGCTACTTCAATAAAACTCGCTGTCAGTATGGTTAAGTGAGAAGCCCCCGGTATTACTGATTCTATTGCTGCAAACAGAACTCATAAAGCACCCTCACTAATCTCTTTTTGTCTTCAGCAGTGGGGACTACAAATGAGGAGGTCTTATCCATTGAAAAGGAACTCGGGATAGGGGTGGGAATATTTTCAACCCCGGGGCCCCCTGCCAGGGAGGAGAAGAGGACAGTCAGTCCACCACTGATGCAGCTCTCAAACACAAATAGTAGGGGGAGCGGTCAGGAGGTAGGACCTTCCTCTCTGACAGTGATAACAGAGAGGCACTGTAGCTCTGTGGTTTCCTCAATCAGACTCGGTCTAGCCTGGCTGAAAAAGAAAAAAAGAAGAGGGACTCTGTGAGTAGCAACACAATGGATTCTGGGAAATCTTACATGGCTCAAGGGTGAAAGGCTCCTAATAAGAAGGGGGAACTAGATGCTGGTAAATCCCAGGAGGAAAGAAGTGATTTATTGGAAACATTAAAATCATTGACTGAATTATGTGGTAGAATTGAAATATTAATGAAAATTTGGTGGATGGCATAACTAGTAGGTTGACCAAACTAGACAAGATTGGATGATTTGATTTGTCAAATTGCACATATTCCGGAATTAGTATCTAAGGGATCGCCCATCCCTAATTACAGGTGTGATTTAGCCACCAGAGAGAGCAGGTATGCCTGCTGAGAATCCTCCCTCTAGACCTACAGAGAGTGTAGTAGGAGTTAGCAGGAGTAAGGATTTGAGACCAGCTACCAACGTAGGAAGACTACCAAACACCACAGAGCCACTGGGGTCTCACAGCTGTCTGCATTTAGACCTAGGCTCCACCCAGAACCCTCATGATAATCAAACCCAACATAAAATACCAGCAGAGGAATCCTCATTGGGAGAAGGGTCACAACATACACCCTACTCTCCTAGAGTATTGTTAACTAGGAATAGGCTGAACATTCCACCTGAATCTACCCCTCTCGTGGCGATCTTAACTAGAGATACCCGCTTATAAAGGAGCAAGGGAAACACTGACCAACTGAAAAACAAAGTGTACATTGGTGTAATAGGCTGCTGTGAGGGAGGGGATTACATATTCTCCCATAGTAATTTGGTGCAAAGGTGCGATTGAGTGAAAAGCAGCACAAAAACAGCTTGAGGTGCACTGTGCTATTATCAAATTCAATCAGCCAGATATAGCAGGCTGCTTATTGCTCAGCTATGTCAGAGCCAGCATCTCTTAACAGCAATTCAGGTTTTCCCCTAAGGATATTTTTACCCCTTGCTCTCATCCCCCTTAAAAGCAACCCAGTAAAACAAGGTCGAGGGCAATCAATTCAAGAGATAATAAGCCCTCCTCTACCGACAGCCAACAGGTTTGAACCTCTCAGTAGCCTAAACAGTAACAACTGACTGAGTGTAAAAGCAGTGGAATAAATTCCAGGAATAAATTCCAGATTGCTCATGTGTAGGGGTTACTGCCCTAGATCTGGTAACCGCAAAAGCTGATCTTGTGGCATTCCTTAGCTGAAATGTTGCTGGCTTGGGGAATAAGAAACATGACAGGACATAGATTAGCTTTATCAATCGTTTCAACATTGTCTGGCTCCAGGAACCTGGCAAACAACTTTTCTTGTGGATGGCTTTTTCACTTCCTTTACTCCTGCTATTCCAGCGGTATCTGGGAGTCTTAGCACCCTTTTCTCATTAGATTTGAATTGTACAACAGTCCAGGAACGTATTATACAAAGTGCCCAGGGGGCACAAGGTGCATTTGCACCCGCTTTGCGAGCCCCCGGGGTACCTTGGTAGTACAGAAGTACGCAGACGCTTGTGCATCCCCTTCTGTAATATCGATAGCCCTGGCACACACAAAGCGCCAGTGCTATCTTTCAGGAGGCATTCCCTCAGTTGCATGGGGGCGTGCCCCATGCAAAGCAGGGAATCCTTTGCCTCTGCACCCGCGCTGCATTACAGACTCGGGCGCAGAGGCAAAGAAGCTCTAAGGAGGCGCACTGACAATGTGCCACCTAGAAGGTTGCGCACTGTCAGTGCGCCCTCTGGGAGCAGCCCTCTAGAGGGGGAAAGCGGGTCCTAAGGACTCTGACTGCACCTGCCTGCAAGGGAATCTCTAATCCCATTTAAAAGTGCAGGCGGATTGCCGCCTTAAAAGTGCAGGCGGATTGCCGCCTGCACTGTGAAACACGCAGCGACTTCAAAGCAGGTGCTCCGTTTTTACATGAATGCGCTGCCCACATGGCAGCGCAAGTACGTGGCTGCCCTGAGGGCAGCGCATTCATCATAATACGGCCCATTTCCTTTATTGTGCTGGGCACTCATTTTAAAAGGTGCGCCCAGAGCAATGAAGGAAAATGCGCTGCATGTATAATACAGCACCAGCTAGAAAGGGGCTCACCTTAGCTGTTAGCAGTTACGTTAATTTTTTGCAAGGCACCAAATATTTTGATACCTCAAATTTTCTAACTCTAACTCTTCCCTAGAAAACGTTGAACACTTGCAAGTCCTGAAGGCGTTCCTCGATCACCATATGGAAAATCAAACCATCTTCATATCTTTAGCACTCTTAGGAGACTTTAATATATATCCATGTATGAGCCCTTGGTACATCATGGAGGGAGAGGGGTATATAGCTACTAACACACCACATCACATGGAGCACACTACACAATGGACGATGCTTAATTCAATATCAGCCGATTTTAATTTAGCCTTGGCCTCTTTAGGCGACAGTTTGACAGATTTGATTGGTACAGTTCAAACTTTCACAGGTAGAGGATTTACTAGTACCACAGAGTTTATGTTTGTTTCAACCTAGTCATTAAATTCAGTAAGGAATTTTGAGATCATACTAAGGCATCAGAATGATCATAACCCCTGCGTCTATCCTTAGCCTAGGAACAAATTGCAAGTGCTTCACAAAAAGCTACATATGGGAATACGCCAGTGAAGGCAACTGACCAAGGTCGTAGGCTCAGCTGGAAATGGGTGGTACCTGATACCTTCCTCTCTAATCTGTTCTGATCATGTGAAAGGGACTAGGAAATATGTCGAGAGACCACTTCACATACAGAGGAGACTGGCAGCATTTAATAGGGTCTGCATTCAAAATGCACAATGGCTAACTTGGCCGAGCACCAACAAGCATACGACCCAAATTAGTTGGAATGACAGTAACTGTTCAAAGGATTGAGGCAATTAGATTAAGGCCATAAACAAAATCCCAAAACCCCACACAGACATAATTCAATGTCTCAAGAAGTATAAACTGGCTATTAAGAAGTGTAAAAAGGAGCTCAAAAGAGAGGCTTGGGATCAACTCGCATAGGCTAGCGTACTTAGAAATAGCTCCCTTTTTAGGTCGAGCCTAGCGCAGCACGCATGCGCTGCTCTAGGAGATGACCTTTTGGAATCGGTCTGCACTTTTCTGACACTTGTGCGTGTGGCGGCATCCACCTTGCGGGAGCGAGCAGCGGCGCGCAGGGCGCCATGTGGTCTGTATCATGTTTCAATTAGCGTGGTGGCTTTCAGTTTCGCGGGCGCGTGTTCATGTTTGTTTTTGCAATGGCTTGGCATGTAGGCAGCATGCCACAAATTCAACACAGCTCCACAGTTCTCAAGCCATCAGCCACATCCAACTAACACACGAAAAAGCTCACCAGCACTGCAAAAATCAATTGGACTCCATTGCTAGATCACCCGCAATTTTCTGCTATTTTTACACGGCCCCACATTTGCCTGTCTCGCAGTCGCTTTCACTTTCGTGCCGTGCTTGTTCCTGTGTTTGCATTCTACCAATGCCATACACCCATCTAATTACAGGAAGAACGAGGTAAAGTTGATCCTTTGCACTAACCTATTGTGACGAATATTTTTTTTTTTTTGTCTTTAGTTCGCTTTAATGCGGTCTCACGGCTTTTGATAAATCGTATTGCTCAGATAGCACATGTGGTGCACATTTAAAACTCTATCGAGAAAGAGTCGGTGAAATGAGTTGCATTCGCCCGTTTATCTGGAGCCTCCCTAGGAGGGCCCCTTCTGACTGTGCCTTGCAGCTCCCCGCCTCCTGCTCCCTTTTCAGGCCGAGCCTGCATGTCGGCCCCAGAGTTAATCATTCAGCAGCCTGACAATGTATCCATCTTTATTGGCTGCCAGGGCTGGGTTTGGCGGAAAGGGGGTGCGCAGAGGGCAAACAATGTAAACAATAAATGCACACGGCTAGGGCTGCTCTCATGCCAAGCTCATTTTCGTTTTTTTTTTTATAAGAGTTTTTGTTTAACCCAAGTGTACGTACAATCCAGATATCATCCAATCGAAATCGGTGCTCCTTTTATGGGAAGGATTTGTTGCGTCTCGTTTTGAGAAAAGCATGTAATTTAAAATAAATAAAAAAATTAAAAAACGAACATTTATGGTAGTTAGATAAATCAGAGTCAGTGGGGTGTTTTTTCTGATTTGAATGGTCGTTTCTCTCATTATGTGCGAACCTAAGATGAGCAGAAAATGTATAAATAAACCAGTTCGCCCCAAGAGCCATCCAGAGTAAGTGATGCACGGTGTAGTGCTTGGGGGACACTGGTTGCCTCACCTACAACAGCACTACAGCGACCACCTCGCGCTGAGGAAGGCTAACACAAGGGGGCATAAGAGCTGCCATCACCTCTTTACCCCCCGCAGCAACGAGAGTAGGCGGCGATAATTCTTTGTTTGTATTTAAAAGTATAAATTGTAAATTAAAGGAAAGTTTTTCCTCTTCTCAATCATGCGGCGTACGTTTGTTTTGCTTGCAATCTCCCACCCAGTGCTACACGTAGTAAAACCTGTAAATGTTAAGCACCCAGAATAATGTGCTGCATGGCTAAAATCTTATAAGGTCCCAAAGGCGAGACCTATTGGCTATGCCAATGCTTGTTTGGGAAGTTGTGAATCGCCCTAGCTTTGCCCCTAATGACTGAGGATCAGTTGAATGTCATATATCCCCAGGTGAAACACTTTGAGGGGATTTATGGGTCGGATGATAAAGGTCCTACATTTAGTGATAAAAGTACAAGCGTGGAGCAGGTGAAAGATTGAGTTTCGACTGGAGGAAGCGTATAAAGCCATTATTCATTTGTCTAAAAACAAACCACTGGCACTGAAGGAGCACCTGTCGACGTATACAAATTAGTTCCTCTGACTTGGGCTACTGTATAAACTCACTCTTTAAATGCCGCATGTAAAGTACGTATCCTCTCATTGTAATCCAAATTTATAATTCTTCCAGTGTTCAAGAAAGGACAGAAGGATGATCCACGTTGCTATAGGCCCATATCCCTTGACCCTGTGATCAAAGTTATGGGTTAAGGTGTTGTTACTAGGCTTACGACCTGGCCAGAACACAACATTTTATCTAATTACAGTTTGGTTTTAGACCAGGGCATACAACCATTGATCGATTTTTGAATTTCTACATGCTCACGGGAAAATATGTAGTAGCAAAGGATGGCTCCCTCCATATGGCATTTATGGACTTAACTACTGCATTTGTAGGAGCAAATAGATGTAAGTTATGGGATATTTTGCTTGAATTGGGGTCTGATCAAGGTGCTGTGACTTCCTGCATGAGTTACAGAAGGACTTCACAGCAGTGCTAAGATATGGGCTTGATGGCAGGTCTATTAATAATTTTAAGATCACACGCAGAGTAAGGCCGGAGTGTATTCTTGCTCCACTGCTATTTACATTGTACATTAGCCAACATGACTAGCCAATAGGGCAATCTGGCAGTTCCTGATGGGCTGGTCTGACAAATCAGTGTGTGGGCCTGTTTTTTGGCTGTTCGTGGGCTTGTTTTATGGTCTGCTGGTCTGATTTTTCTGTTTAATTCCCTGATATTAAAACAAACATTGACTGTAGCAAGCTCAAATCCATGCAGTCTTCCATACTTCGTAAAACACATATATACAGTGTGTTGTTAAAAGTTCAAAACTGTCCCAATTTACATTCATAGGTTACTTTTTTTTGCTATTATGGGGGCCACTTTCATTGTGGTGCCTGGGCCTAGTTTCTGTCACAGCCTGACCCTCTTAACCAATTTGGTCCTATATTACGTGCAGCTAGTCCAGATATTCCTTGAATAGGTTCGCATCCCATTCTCGCCCTTTTACACATCGGTGACATGGTTCTCATAGCAAGAACCGCCATTGGTCTTGAACATTTGCTAGATTGATTTATAACTTTTATTAATAATCTGGAATTCTGCACTAATTTTAATAAATCTCACATTTTAATAGTAAGCTCAAAGCCCACTAATACTCGAAAATTCTTGAAAGGAAGTTCTCAAATTTCCAGGGTAAAGCTTTTTTCTTACCTGGGTGTCTTGTTCAATAGTATAGACTCATGGTCCCCACTCCTAGCTGCCAAAGGAAACCTGATGGCCAGAGCCGTCTCAGCTCTCTTTGACTTTGCCACCCGACTTGGCAATAAGCACATGTCAGAGCTTATTAAAATCTACCATGAAAAACGGATCTCAGCCTTTAGTTACAGCAGTGATGTATGGGGGGTATAAAGATGCGACAGTACTGCAAGTGGTAGAGAATAAATTCCTGAGGTGCCTGCTGTCGTTACGCAACCCACTCCCCGTTTCGTTTTACTCAAGGAATTTGGTATGGATTCTATTAGAGACCAAATAGCCTAGTGGACCATAATCAGATGGCACCCGGCTTGGCTGAATAAGGAGGCACAGCTTAACCAGGCGATTTCTGAGAGAGTGTAAGAATCTGGAGGGAGAATATAGAATTTGCTGGGTAAATTATGTTAAATCTGCACTCAGAGATATGGGTGGCCCAAATCTACTGAATCTATTGTGAGATCTGATTTGGTTTGGGTCAAAAAGTGCTTGATGGGTTTGGTACAGGCTACGAGAGTCAAGAGAATTGTGCAGACCGATGGTACGAGGACATGTTGTAATAAAAACAACACTGTCCACTGAACCTTATTTGTTGCTAGTGTCCAACCTCAATCACGGATTTCCATTAACGAGATTCAGGCGAATATACGGCTCATCTTCTGCCAGCCATTCCTAAGGGTTGGAAGCGAGTCGAAAATCTAGGGCTTTGTAGTGGCGATTCTTTCTCTGATCAAGACACGCTACACTTCCTTATGTTTTGTGGTCATTTTGTGAATCTACGACATAAGTATGTTTTACCACCGTTGACAGGGAAACATTTTACGGCTCTGGACCTTTTTACAAGTGCTCCTGAATGAGATGGTCTGTTTTAACGCTGCATGTTTTTTTGCCAGGAGCTTTCAACCTTAGATCTTTATTGCACATGCAGGGTCGTTAACATTTATGTACAGACCTAAAGATCGAAGACCTTCCTTTTCGAGTGATATTTGAAGGATTTGTGGTCCAAAATCCTAACGAGCATGCATGGGCCCCATTGCATTTCTATGTGTATTATTTTTATGAAATTGCACTGTGATATGCTTATATATTTATATGTTCTTGTAGCTTTTATAGTTATTTGCAAACCAAATAAATATTTGACTTTAACTGTAATACAATATTTTTTTTAAAACACTGACCCTGCTAGGAGGTCAGGGTTATGGCATATATACTTATTACATAGCCAACACAAAACATGTCGACATTTCACTGACGTTTAGTGAATGTTTACCAGCGCTGAATGGAAGTCAAATACGAAGGTGGAGAAAAAGATTGGACTCTTATGGATTTGGGCCTGAGTCTGTTGTGATGACGTCACTCATTACGTGGAGGATGCTACCTTTTCTGCTGTCCTGAGGAAGACCTCTCCCACATATAATGCCCCGGGGTATAAATGTTGACGTGTTTTTGTGCTGGCTGTGTAAATAAGTGTGTATACTATAAACTTGAACTCCTAGCTGAGTCAGTGTTTTGAAAAATCTATTGTGTTACAGTCAACGTAGCTTTTGTTTCACTGTTGAATTGCACACTTTCTTCACATTTGTCACCAAGCACTGATCCGTCCTATGGAGCACCTACTTGTCTGATGATATATCTATTATTGCTACAATAGAAATTAAATACTTATTCTTCGGTAAAAGGCATTTGTTGAAATGTTTTAACTATGCATTGAATAATTTACTTTAAGATAATCCGAGAGAACCACAGTTTCATTTGTACTGTTGCACCCAGGTTCCCAGGAATACGACCGGGCCGACCCATACCTTCTTCTAGCTTTGGGCAGCACTAGAAGCTAGGATCATGCCGATGCAACAAGTTACTATGACTTGGCACTAGTTTACAATATTTAGGAAACATCACTAAACCCAAAATATTCTAGGGCTTAAATTAGAAGAGCATTTAAGCCTTATCAATCAATCAGGGAATTTTTAAGCCAGCTACTCACCCGTCTCAAGGGTCTCAAGGCGCTAGGGGATGGGGGGAGGGGGGTAGGCAGTTCTGGTCAGTTGAAGAGCCAGGTCTTGAGGGTCTTCCTGAAGATGTGCAGAGAGGGGGCGCATCTGATGTCAACCGGGAGCTCGTTACAGGTCTTGGCAGCGATGTGGGATAAGGCTCTTCCGCCCGTTCTGGCTCTGCGGATGCGTGTGGTTTTAGCAAGGGCGAGGTCAGCGGTTCGGAGGTTCCTCTTGGGGACTTGGAAGGAGATTCTTTTGTTGAGGTATTGGGGTCCGGAGTTGTGGAGGCATTTGTAGGCGTGGGTGAGTACCTTGAAGGTTATTCTCTTCTGGACGGGGAGCCAGTGGAGGTCTCGCAGGTGTTGGGAGATGTGTTCTTGTCGAGGGATGCCGAGGACGAGTCTGGCTGCAGTGTTCTGTATGGTCTGGAGTTTGCGGAGTAGAAACTTGTTGATTCCGGCGTAGAGGGCGTTTCCATAGTCCAGTCTGCTGGTTATGAGTGCGTGGGTGACGGTTTTTCTTGATTCGGGGGATCCATTTGAAGGTCTTGAGAAGGATGCGGAGGGTGTTGAAGCAGGTGGACCCGACGGCGTTGACCTGTCGGGTCATGGAGAGGGAGAGGGAGGAGTCGAGTACGATACCAAGGTTCCAGGCGTGGTCTGTGGGGTGGGAGGGTTGCCGAGGGCGGTGGGCCACCAGGTGTTGTCCCATGCAGTGAGAGAGGGTATGAGGACGAGGACCTCTGTCTTCTCCGAGTTGAGCTTTAGGCAGCTGCTGCTCGTCCAAGATGCGACGTCCTTCATTCCTTCCTGGAAGCTGAGGCTGGAAGTGACGGGGTCCTTTGTGAGGGAGAGGATGAGCTGGGTGTTGTCGGCGTAGGAGACTATGTTGAGTCCTTGCTGTCTGACGATGGAGGCAAGGGGGGCCATGTAGATGCCTTATAGACGGCAACAATCAGCCTTTTGAATTACGAAATCCGACTTAGGGCCACATGTACCAACCAATTTTGCATTCGCAAATGGGCCGATTAGCAGAATCCCGTTTGTGAATGCAAAAAAGGCTTTTTACATGTATCAAAACCCATTTTGCGATTTGGTAACCTGTTACCGAATCGCAAAATGGGTTTGCGATTCGGTATTTGGAAGGGGCATGCTTAGGGCGTCCTTTTCCAAACAGCGAATCCCAATGGTATGTATGAATGTTTTGTGACTGTTAATGCGGTCGCAAAAATTTGCATTTTACCACCTACTTCAAGTAGGTGGTAACCCATCCGCAAATAGGAAGGGTCCATAAGAGACCCCTTCCCTTTTGGCAATGGTTGTAAAAACGTTTTTTTCAGAGCAGGCAGTGGGCCCGTGGATCACTGCCTGCACTTACAAAATGAAAAGAAAACGTTTCTTTAAAGATTTTTTTTTAAATGAAACCTGTTTTCCTTTAAAGAAAACAAGCTGCATTTAAAAAAAAATTGCATTATTTAAAAGCAATCACGGACATGGTGGTTTGCTGACCCCAGCAGGCCACCATCCCCGTGATTTTAGCGATTCCTAGCGATTCCTAGGAAATTGCGATCTACCTCATTAATATTAATGAGGTAGGTCAATTTGCAACCCACTAGGAATTGGTATATGAAACTTATGGAGTTTCATACATTGGAAAATGCGATTACCTAATGGTGTTTCTCAGAAAATCACAATTAGGTAATCGCAATTTTCAAATTTGATACATGTGGCCCTAAAATCCTTAATTTTCACCGTTGGCAATTAAGATCGATGCAACTCGTTAATTTCTTGTGAGATTTGTTTTTCTAGGTTGTGAACTGAACCCATAACGAACCAACTCTGAATTCTGTTGAAAGTGAACGAGGTGCAAAGTAATCAAGCTTAATCTGCCTGGCAGAGTTGTACAACATTGCAATCAACCATGGACTGTTGTCTATCTCCACAAGGGAATAAATCGCCACCTTGGTAAGCACTGGGACCCTCGAATTAGGAATTATGTATATAAGCCAGAATTTAAAAAATCACACCAGTATTATAATACTTTATTCGGGTTACCAAGAACCAACAAAGTATATAAACAATACAATACAGAATATAAAATAGATAAAAACTATTACATTCCATTTGATTAAACTATAAAAATCTGATTATACAACCATAAAATTCATGATATATACTCAATTACTGCAATAGTTATAGTAAAAATACAATATCATAATTTAAAATTGTCAGTGCAAGCAGAAATCTTAAAGCTAAGTGCAAAGAAGCAAATTCATAACACTTTACAATCACAATAAAAATCTGAGAGGCATATAAAACATACACTAGTTAAAAATCACAAAGCTTCTGTTATTAAAAATGTACTACGCTTATACCAAATGTTAAAAAAATTGTACTAATGGCAAAGACAATTAACAGAGATGTATCACTTTTTAAAATTCTCTGTGCTACAAGGTATCTAGTCAAGCCCAATTTTCTACAAACTGGACGGATCCATTTGTGTCGCGACTCAAGGTACTCTGGACAGAAAAACATAACATCTACCTCTGTCTCATCTTCAAGACGACAAGCATGACAGAGGCTTAAAGCAGCGTCTTTTCTCCATTTAGTTGTGAAATGTCTCAGCTGGAGAGTGCCTAGCCAAAAACAAACGTACAAACTCTAGCTGCTGGCAGATGAACAGAGTCCAAAAAGGCTCAAAGCAAAGGTAGTGCTAAGCTCCAAGAACGTATTGTCAAAGGACCCTTATCCCCGCTACTTATATATTGTTC
Source organism: Calotriton arnoldi (assembly GCA_963921515.1). Taxonomy (NCBI): domain Eukaryota; kingdom Metazoa; phylum Chordata; class Amphibia; order Caudata; family Salamandridae; genus Calotriton; species Calotriton arnoldi. The sequence continues at coordinate 718,410 of CAWUFW010005229.1, read as the reverse complement.
ATGAATGTACGCCCAGTAGCGAGATTTCAGTTCACTAAGCTCAGTTTTACAAAGGGAATTCAGCTCATCCCACAGTCTCTGAAGTCCCAGCCTACTGAACCAATCAGAAACAAATTTGACCCCAGGTACTTTTTTAGCACTGGTATTATTAACCAAATCCATCCCTCAGGGAATCTCTATAATCAGTAAGTTCGGGTGTGTATACCAGAGGCGAACCAGGAACACAAGGGGTTTAAGTGCTGCTAGATCAGTTATTCTCTTTAATGTTAGATAAAAAAATAATGGAATGAGAGGGGTACTAGACGGTACGAAAACTAACTTCCTCACAAAATTATTTTCAGGAATAGCTAATTGATGAGTATTGATACAACCCCAGATCTCAGCGCCATAAAGCACAGTATTTTGGGCTTTAGCCCGATACACTTATAGAGCTGGTGATATGGAACGTGAGCTCGTTTTTTAATGCAATCCTAAAATAGCATTTGATCCATGTTCCATTAGCAGCTTACTCTTGGTAAGTAGTGCTACCCATTTAAATTTTTCCATTAGTTTAACCCCAAGGTACCAAGGTAATCAAAACTGTGTACCCTCTCTAGTACTTCATCACCAACTCGGATGACAGATCTCTTGATAGTTCCTGTTCCAAATACCATGTACTTGGTCTTATTTACATTGAGCTCCAATCCCCTGGATGTACAAAACCATAGGAATTTATTTATTAGGAGCTGAAGCCCCATAGGTGTCTTGGAAATGAGAAGTGAATCACCCACGAACAAAAGAATAGGAACCTTTCTTTTGTTCAGAACGGGTGAGTCACTTCTACAGTCCAGCAGTGTTTCCACTACATCATTCATGTAGAGGATAAATAATATTGGGGCAAGAATGCACCTTTGATGCACACCGTGTTTAATAGGGATGCTTTCTGTTAATTCACCATTGCTACCACATCAGACTTCGGTGAAATTCTTAGTATGTAATTCAATCAAGAGCTGAATCAAATTCCCGGGGACCCCAATATTGGCCAAGACTCGCCACCAATTTTTACATGGGATAAGATCAAATGCAACTCTAACATCGACAAATATCACAAAAAGATTTTGTTTGGATAACAAGACATATTTCCAGTAAAGAGTGGCCAATCTAAAGGTTTACTCAATGGTACTAGTCTTTGGACGGAAGCCAGCTTGAAGAGAGGACAAGATTTTATTATGTTCCATCTAGTCTAGCAATTTATCTAAGACTTGCCTAGCAAAAACCTTTTGTAAGTTGTCAATGAGACTTAATGGCCTGTAATTAGATGGAATGCAGGTATATTCCTTCTTATAAATTGTAATGATTTCAGCCCCTCTCCGTGAATCTGGGATCTCGCCACCAGCCGCAATAGCTTTTGATAATAAATGTATGTAACTTGTCCAAACTAGGGACTCTGACTTGGACAAATCCCCGGGTATTCTATCAGGCCCTGGGGCCTTGGCAGATTTTAATAAATCAATAGCTCTAGCAGTATCTTTAAAGCTAAAAGTTACTACATCAATAGCCTCTGGGCTAACAATGGGCGGCATAACAGTGACGGTCACCTGATCACAGCTCTGAGTTAGTTCACTGAGTTTCTTTACAGTATACAGCTTGGAAAAATGAGAGACCCAACTATCAGGTTGAATATGGTGATGACAGGTTCTCACACTTTCTGATTGGGTCTGTGCTGCTATACGCCAAAATGACAGTTTGTCATTTATTTTAACTGCAGTCAGCATGTCTTGCCAAATTGTTTCGTCCCAATTCTTTTGGTTGTGTACAAAGTAGAACTATATTTGCACCTAGCTTCAATAATTAAGGCCCTATCACACCCCTTGACAGCTAATCGCAGGGAGTGCTTTGCCTGCTTACATGCGTTATCATACCACTTAACCTCTTTACCCAGGTTAGAATTCATGGGACCCACCTCTTTGTAAAAAACCTTCTGTGTCTTATTAAATAATCTGTTATGTATATTAAGTATAGGAATATCAGGGTCACTATACCCTACATATCTAGATAAAAAAGCCACATATTGGTCATATATTTGTGAATACAGCTTTGGATCGGACAACACCTTAGGCCAAGAAACAAAGTGACAATTGTTAGCTAAAATTTGTTCAGGAACTACAGTATGGCAAACCCTCTTTTTCCTTTTCAAGGCAACACCAGATAATTTTAAAACCAAAGAGTTGTGGTTACTATCTAGGCGTAGATTCACTTTCATATCAACTAAAGAAGACCACAGTCTCATGTTTAGCAGAATGTAATCGATGGTACTAACATAAGAACCTCTCTTAAATGTAGGTGCCCTCTCTGGGTCTGAGGTGGTACGCCCATTGCAAAATCCAAGTCCCCTGCTGATCGTCATAGAAACTATTTTAAGAGCAGTAGCGGAGAAATTACTCCGGGGTTCCCCTGACAGTGAGTGAATGTTCTATATTTCATCTTCCAAGTCCAATACCTCATTAATATAAGGAGAAGGCTCATAAGAAGTATTAAAATATCCAGCTAGTATTTTTTTAAAATCTGGATGTAAAGATTCTAGGACCCCGTCCAGACGAGATAAAATGGGAGACTCAGCACACTGTGATTGATCGTACATAAACATTTATAAAGGCCACCGTAGTCGCTGTATCAAGAGTGACAATAATCCCCATCAAATCAGGACAATCTTTTTGCAAAAAAGTATGGGAGCTAAAAGAATCATTATTAAGCAAAGTTAATAAACCACTAATAGCCCTCCCTGTTTCTCTGGGGGTTTAGCTTCCACACTGAATGTAGTAAATCCATTTATAAACACTTTTTCAGTGGCCCATGTCTCCTAACAATCACACTATAATTAATCATTTCGGTGCTCCAAACAACTCCAGGATGCCTTCAGGAAGGTACACACTGTACAAGTACAGAGCGTACAGAGTATTTGCAACTCTGAGCTATGGCATGACTCCAATACATATTGACACTAGTGCTTGATGCGGTTCACAGATGGTGTTTGGGTTACTGGCATAATTTCTGCGCACCAGGCAGCCAATACCAACATCGTTCCCTTACCCCTAAACACTATATATATATATATATATGTAATATATATTATATTATATGTATGTATATATGTGTACGTATAGATGTATATATGTGTGTCTATATATATATATATATATATATATATATATATATATATATATATATATATATACAGCACGCCCTTTCCCAGCAGCCTTTGAAGAAGAGGAGTCTCGAAACGCGTCGGCTCGAGGGAAGGTGCATACTGTTCTTGCAATGTGGAGTCTATCCATACCCAACATTAAAGGCTGGTAACCTTTTTTCCGCTGGCTCGAGTGCAACTCTTTCTGGGTTACCATGTGTATAAATCTATTGGCGGACGCCCATCCGCCGAGTTTTGCACCACCCCAAGATTGCAAGGGGGTCATGAGGACGGATTCACTATCCTCGTAGTGAAACAGCGGAAAGGGATTGAGGAAGAACTCCTATTGCGGGGGCGCACTCCGGGCTCAATCATACTGCAGTTATTAGTGCGCCATAATCTAAAGGGAATATTCAAGCGCTACAACTCCCACAATTCTTGTATTTCGCCAATGGAGGCGTGACTATGCATTTAATTGCGGGACTGTTGCCTACCACAGCACGCCCTTTCCCAGCAGCCTTTGAAGAAGAGGAGTCTCGAAACGCGTCGGCTCGAGGGGAAGCTGCATACTGTTCTTGCAATGTGGAGTCTATCCATACCCAACATTAAAGGCTGGTAACCTTTTTTCCGCTGGCTCGGGTGCAACTCTTTCTGGGTTACCATGTGTATAAATCTATTGGCGGACGCCCATCCGCCAAGTTTTGCACCACCCCAAGATTGCAAGGGGGTCATGAGGACGGATTCACTATCCTCGTAGTGAAACAGCGGAAAGGGATTGAGGAAGAACTCCTATTGCGGGGCCCACTCCGGGCTCAATCATACTGCAGTTATTAGTGCGCCATAATCTAAAGGGAATATTCAGGCACTACAACTCCCACAATTCTTGTATTTCGCCAATGGAGGCGTGACTATGTATTTAATTGCGGGACTGTTGCCTACCACAGCACGCCCTTTCCCAGCAGCCTTTGAAGAAGAGGAGTCTCGAAACACATCGGCTCGAGGGGAAGCTGCATACTGTTCTTGCAATGTGGAGTCTATCCATACCCAACATTAAAGGCTGGTAACCTTTTTTCCGCTGGCTCGAGTGCAACTCTTTCTGGGTTACCATGTGTATAAATCTATTGGCGGACGCCCATCCGCCGAGTTTTGTACCACCCCAAGATTGCAAGGGGGTCATGAGGACGGAGTCACTATCCTCGTAGTGAAACAGCGGAAAGGGATTGAGGAAGAACTCCTAATGCGGGGGCCCACTCCGGGCTCAATCATACTGCAGTTATTAGTGCGCCATAATCTAAAGGGAATATTCAGGCACTACAACTCCCACAATTCTTGTATTTCACCAATGGAGGCGTGACTATGTATTTAATTGCGGGAATGTTGCCTACCACAGCACGCCCTTTCCCAGCAGCCTTTGAAGAAGAGGAGTCTCGAAACGCGTCGGCTCGAGGGAAGCTGCATACTGTTCTTGCAATGTGGAGTCTATCCATACCCAACATTAAAAGCTGGTAACCTTTTTTCCGCTGGCTCGAGTGCAACTCTTTCTCGGTTACCATGTGTATAATATATATATATATATATATATATATATATATATATATATATATATATATTATCTACTGGCGGTCGCCAGTAGATAGTTATAGTTAGGACCTATTTTCCATAGGAAATCCGCGACATTCTATTTGAAATAACACTTGCGTCGGTTGACGAATCTTCGCGAAATTTTCAAACTTTATGGCCCGCTCCGGTCCGCTCCTACCCTGAAAGTCTCAGGGTGATTCGTCAAGCGGGGGCCGAGAAAAAAGGGGGTCCCAAAACGTGTTTTCCCCATTCATTTTCCCATAGGAAACTTTAGACACGGCTACAGCCCGAACTGCTGAACGGAATTACACCAAATTTGGCAAAGAGGTAGTTCTTGGTTCAGAAAGAACCCTTTTTGTTAAATGGTGTAAATCCGTTCAGTAGTTGCGGAGAAATTAAAAAATAAGAGTCAAAAAAACAATTTCCCATAGGAAATTTTATGCAAGGCTACAGCCCGAACTGCTGAACGGAATTACACCAAATTTGGCAAAGAGGTAGTTCTTGGTTCAAAAAGAACCCTTTTGTTAAATGGTGTAAATCCGTTCAGTAGTTGCTGAGAAAATCAAAAGTAAAAACACATATATATCTGGGCGGAGCCTAACCACACATGTCATCGTGAGATCTGATTGGCTGTCAGCACTTCATCCTGGAATTGCTGGCAGCCATCTTGGGACCAATATAAATGATAGTACCCCATTGAAATGCATTGTAGTGAATCGAAGATTTTGAGGGTTACCAAAAGGAGAACTATAAAGGGTGATAACAGACTTTAGTTACATTAGAATTCATTTGTTGATGGTACCATACTAATTTCAGGAATTGTGGTGTGTTCTAAGGTGATTTTACCCTGTGAAAAACCTTCTGCTGGGATATCATGAATCATGTTTGAGAGAAAACTATTTTCACATGCTTGTCCCATACAGTTTTGGAAGGTGCCCCAGAAGCTAAAATGAGAGCATATTTTCTGTAAATTCACATTATCTTTCTCAGTCATGTGAGAATGAAGTCTGACATTCTCAGTAAAACATGTACATCCAACAAGGGCAGAGACTGTCAGTTGATTCCTTTGTGTTCTACTGCAGCTTCCCAGAGTGTTCTAAAGAACAACTAGAGTGCTAACAGCCTTACTTATGACAAAAGTATGGCACACCTGAAGCCATCTTGATTGGAATAAACTGGTAACACTTAAAACATTTAATTTAAAAAGGAACAAAATGATGGGGTTCATCTTGTCATAGAAATTATGGTTAGTGCTCTGGAAAGAAAAATTAGGACATGTTTCAAGTGTGATCTCAAATATCTTCCTGTTATATTTCAACAGGAGCAGCCTGTCAGTTGATGCCTTTGTGTTCTACTGCAGCTTCCCAGAGTGTTCTAAAGAACAACTAGAGCGCTAACTGTCTTACTTATGACAAAAGTATGGCACACCTGAAGCCATCTTGATTGGAATAAACTGGTAACACTTAAAACATTTAATTTAAAAAGGAACAAAATGATGGGGTTCATTTTGTCATAGAAATTATGGTTAGTGCTGTAGAAAGAAAAATTAGGACATGTTTCAAGTGTGATCTCAAATATCTTCCTGTTATATTTCAACAGGAGCAGCCTGTCAGTTGATGCCTTTGTGTTCTACTGCAGCTTCCCAGAGTGTTCTAAAGAACAACTAGAGCGCTAACAGTCTTACTTATGACAAAAGTATGGCACACCTGAAGACATCTTGATTGGAATAAACTGGTAACACTTAAAACATTTAATTTAAAAGGAACAAAATGAGGGGTTCATTTTGCCTTAGAAATTATGGTTAGTGCTGTAGAAAGAAAAATTAGGACATGTTTTAAGTGAGATCTCAAATCCTCTTCTATTTCATTAGAAAATTCTGACATGCAGACTGAAACAATCACTTTCAATACCAGCAGTAGACTTCCAGTTAACTCCTTGGTGAGCAGTAGCTTTACTACAGTGATCTAATGAACAACTAGAGTAATAACATTCTGAATTTATGGCAAATGTGTGACACATCTGAATGCCTTCTTGATGGAATCAAAGTAAAAAACTGAAAGTATTTCCTACTGAGGAGACTGCAGTAAATGAGGAAATTAGGAAACTTCATAACAAAGAAGTCTTCCAAGATGGCCACCAGTGAAAAAAGAGCCCAAATGTAGCACAAATATTACCCAGATGTAGCCCACATATAGCCCAATGACAAAAGTGTGCAAAACACTTTTTATTTTTAGTTTTTTTGCAGTTTTATGTAGTGCAGACTGGTCAGGTATTGGAGCGTTGCATCTTAAAACATGACCCCCTACACTACAAAAACACCACTGCACTACCCTAAACCCTAAAACACTACCCCAGCACGACCCCCTACACTACACAAGCACCACTGCACTATCCTAAACCCTAAAACACTACCCCCAGCATGACCCCCTACACTACACAAACACCACTGCACTACCCTAAACCCTAAAACACTACCCCCAGCACGACCCCCTACACTACCCAAACACCACTGCACTACCCTAAAACATGACCCCCTACACTACACAAACACCACTGCACTATCCTAAACCCTAAAACACTACCCCCAGCACGACCCCCTACACTACACAAGCACCACTGCACTACCCTAAACCCTAAAACACTGCCCCCAGCACGACCCCCTACACTACACAAACACCACTGTACTACCTTAAACCCTAAAACACTACCCCCAGCACGACCCCCTACACTGCCCGAACACCACTGCACTGCCCTAAACCCTGAAACACCACCCCCAGAAAGACCCCCTACACTGCCCGAACACCACTGCCCTAAACCCTGAAACACCACCCCCTGCACCACCCCTTACACAGCCCGAACACCACTGCACTGCCCTAAACACTGAAACACCACCCCCAGCACGACCCCCTACACTGCCCGAACACCACTGCACTGCCCTAAACCCTGAAACACCACCCCTGCACGATCCCCTATACTGCCCGAACACTACTGCACTGCCCTAAACCCTGAAACACCACCCCCAGCACGACCCCCTACACTGCCCGAACACCACTGCACTGCCCTAAACCCCGAAACACTACCCCCAGCAAGACCCCCTACACTGCCCGAACACCACTGCCCTAAACCCTGAAACACCACCCCCAGCAAGACCCCCTACACTGCCCGTACACCACTGCACTGCCCTAAACCCTGAAACACCACCCCCAGCATGACCCCCTACACTGCCCGAACACCACTGCACTGCCCTAAACCCTGAAACACCACCCCCAGCATGACCCCCTACACTGCCTGAACACCACTGCACTGCCCTAAACCCTGAAACACCAGCCCCAGCACAACCCCGTACACTGCCCGAACACCACTGCACTGCCCTAAACCCTGAAACACCAGCCCCAGCACGACCGCCTACACTGCCCGAAAACCACTGCACTGCCCTAAACCCTGAAACACCAGCCCCAGCAAGACCCCCTACACTGCCCGAACACCACTGCACTGCCCTAAACCCTGAAACACCACCCCCAGCAAGACCCCTACACTGCCCGAACACCACTGCACTAAAGCCTGAAACACCACCCCCAGCAAGACCACCTACACTGGCCGAACACCACTGCACTGCCCTAAACCCTGAAACACCACCCCTGCACGACCCCCTACACTGCCCAAACACCACTGCACTGCCCTAAACCCTGAAACACCAGCCCCTGCACGACCCCCTACACTGCCCGAACACCACTGCACTGCCCTAAACCCTGAAACACCACCCCTCAGCACGACACCCTACACTGCCCGAACACCACTGCACTGCCCTAAACCCTGAAACACCACCCCCAGCACGACCCCCTACACTGCCCGAACACCACTGCACTGCCCTAAACCCTGAAACACCACCCCCTGCACGACCTCCTACACTGCCGGAACACCACTGCACTGCCCTAAACCCTGAAACACCACCCCCAGCACGACCCCTACACTGCCCGAACACCACTGCACTGCCCTAAACCCTGAAACATCAACCCCAGCAAGACCCCCTACACTGCCTGAACACCACTACCCTAAACCCTGAAACACCACCCCCTACACTGCACGAACACCACTGCACTGCCCTAAACCCTGAAACACCACTGTAGGAGAGTAGGATCTGCTTCACATGGGTACCCCCACTTTTTGCTGATGCTTCACTGTTTTTCGACATTAGTCTGGCTGGGGCCCTGCTAATCAGAACCCCAGCCTAGCTGCTTCCTCTATAAATGGTTTCCATGTGCCTTAGGCACATCACTGATTGGGATCTGGAGTGCCCTTATAAGAGCCTAGTATATGGTATACTATGTACCAAGGGCATAGGTACCTCAGAGGCCTGCCAGGGGCTGCAGCATGTATTATGCCACCCCTGGAAGGCCATCCAAACTGACACCACAGGTCTGCTACTGCAGCCTGGGTAAGGTGGTGCATGCACCCCTTACTGTGATATAGGTTACCTATATCACTAAATACATACACACATATAAACCTATAAGTCACTCCTAAGGCAGGCCTTATCAATCCTAAAGGCAGAGTGCATGGTTCCTATGTGAGAGGGTGCCCCTGCATGAGCAGGGCCCCTCTGCAGCGTTCGGAGACCATCTCTGATGCTGTTTGTAGTGCAGCCTGACCATATACTCTTAAGCGCATTATAACCTCGCGGTAAAATGCTAACTTTGGAATGGCTGCACCTAAACATGTCGTGTTTGGTGTCAAACATCTTGGAATACTACCCCCCGCCAATTCTGGCGGCGGGGGTAGCATTCCACCCTTCTAGAGGGAAAGACATGTTAACTCTAACTAGCCCGGTAACTTCTTTCCAAAGCCCTGGCATCACAAAATGGATGCTGCTGCCACAGACACGAGTCTGGCCTCCTGCTGCTGGACGAAACTCCGGCAGGGGAGGCCTGGACAATAGGTTTCCTGTCCCAGGGAGGTGTGACCACCTCCCCAGACAGGATAATGTGTATTGGGGCTGGGCGGGAGCACCATCTGTGTGCTTTGAAGTCCTGCACTGGGGGCACATTTGGTGTCCCTGTGCATACCCCAGTTCAAACCGGATCAGGGGCTTCCAGCCCCTGCTTTGGCGCGAACTGGACAAAGGAAAGGGGTGTAGCCACCCCTCTGCCCTGACCCACCCATAGGTGGGGCCACAGAGTAGTCCAACCCCTATCCTTAGTATAAGTATAGGAACCCAGTCCTTAGGACTTTAGATTATCCCTGGACGAAACTCTGAAACTGAATCCTGGACCTTCGACGCTCTACTCACGATTAGAGGACAGAAGAATCTCCCTTGGGGTCAAGGAGTGACTCCCCTGCTTGGCAGGCACCAAAGAAGCATCTGTCCGGTTCGCATTTCTGAAGCTCCCGTCGGACGCCGAAGTCATCGCATCACCAGAGGTGGATTCTCAGACTTCCCCGAGGCTACCCTGAGTCCCCAGCAAAGCTGAGGCCCGTGGCTATCGTGGGTGACTTGAGACCGTGACCCCTGGAACCGAGCACATTTGCAAGTGCATCCTCTTCTGGGTCTCCCAAGAAGTCGTGCTTTGGGCTCCGAGTAGCCCTAGCTGTGAGAAGTTGGCCTGGCATATGCTGTCCACTAATTATAGTGGGCACCTTGCACCAGTCCAAACAACCCCTTATTGGAGATAGGTTAAAGACAACCTTATTGAAAGCTATCCTAGTGGTAGCTATGGAGAGCAGCCTTCAGGCTAAGTCTTGAAGGAATGTAAAGCAGCTTGTTTTACCAGTCTATAATCTCTTGAGTGACCAAATGAAAGAGCACCACACCAGGTATATATTCAAAATATATGTATTTATTGCTAAACACACCCCTCTAGTCTCTTTATGAGGCTAGAGTTCGAAATACATAAGTTAGAAGTTATTTAAACACAGTAATAGCACAAATACACGTTTGGGCCCTAGGGGCGTACCAAACCATTTACCAATAAAGTGGTATAAGAACCACGACTGAACTAGACACTAGGCCTAGAGCCTCTAGAAGTGCTTGGACCACAAGGAACCACCCAAGGTAGTGACACAGGGGACCCACGGGGGACGCGTGCAGTGTAAATACACAACCGCGATACGCCGTTGACTTCTATGGAGAAAGTCGTGATCGGGAAATTAAAGAAAAGGGACACTTAAAGGAGGACTTGGAGCAAACCCTTTGAGATCTAGGACTTTGAAGAGTCTCTACCCACGGGAGCACCGGAGTACTCGTGTTACCTCACCCAGGAAGCCGGGTGCATAGGTGCCTTTCGGGGTCGGGTTTCCTCGTCGATTTGAATGGCGATCTGCTGCAAAGTGCTGCTGGCGACCAAGTGAAAAGTGTCCGGGTGGATCCAAGAGTGGATCGGAGTTCTGAAGAACCTGAAAGCAGAGGGGACAGAGTCTGGGTCACTAGCCAGTGACCAGGAAGGCGATGGACAGATGCCCACCGATGTAGAGTGCTTCAGGTGCATTGACGGTCGTCTTGACTCTTCAGCCACGAGGTCCAGGAGGCGTTGTCGGCGACCAGGAGCAGGATTCGGGCTGGTACACGATGTCTGTCGAGTGCTGAGGTGTCGGCGACCGGATTGGACCCAACAAGCCTTGGCAACGGCAGGTCTCGATGCAGAGTAAGATCGTCGATGGTGCAGACCAGCAAGGTCTGGGGAACTCACCCAGCGAGGGTAAGTGAGGGCAGGCCTGGAGCAACCAGGATGCCAAGTAAGAAAAAGATTGGCCTTCGTTAAGGGCTACTAGCCAACGGGCTAGCGACCGCGAAGGAGCCTCGAGACGTCGCACGTGGATCTGGCTCACAGGACACTCGTGGAGTGGAGGCCAGTGATCTTCGGTGCAGTTGGTGCTGGAGGCTAGGGCTACTCGGAGCCCAAAGCACGACTTCGTGGGAGACCCAGAAGAGGATGCACTTGCAAATGTGCTCGGTGTCCAGGGGTCACGGTCTCAAGTCACCCACGATAGCTACGGGCCTCAGCTTTGCTGGGGACTCAGGGTAGCCTCGGGGAAGTCTGAGAATCCACCTCTGGTGATGCGATGACTTCGGCGTCCGACGGGAGCTTCAGAAATGCGAACCGGACAGATGCTTCTTTGGTGCCTGCCAAGCAGGGGAGTCACTCCTTGACCCCAAGGGAGATTCTTCTGTCCTCTAATCATGAGTAGAGCATCGAAGGTCCAGGATTCAGTTTCAGAGTTTCGTCCAGGGATAATCTAAAGTCCTAAGGACTGGGTTCCTATACTTATACCAAGTATAGGGGTTGGACTACTCTGTGGCCCCACCTATGGGTGGGTCAGGGCAGAGGGGTGGCTACACCCCTTTCCCTTTGTCCAGTTCGCGCCAAAGCAGGGGCTGGAAGCCCCTGATCCGGTTTGAACTGGGGTATGCACAGGGACACCAAATGTGCCCCCAGTGCAGGACTTCAAAGCGCACAGATGGTGCTCCCGCCCAGCCCCAATACACATTATCCTGTCTGGGGAGGTGGTCACACCTCCCTGGGACAGGAAACCTATTGTCCAGGCCTCCCCTGCCGGAGTTTCGTCCAGCAGCAGGAGGCCAGACTCGTGTCTGTGGCAGCAGCATCCATTTTGTGATGCCAGGGCTTTGGAAAGAAGTTACCGGGCTAGTCAGAGTTAACATGTCTTTCCCTCTAGAAGGGTGGAATGCTACCCCCGCCGCCAGAATTGGCGGGGGGGTAGTATTCCAAGATGTTTGACACCAAACACGACATGTTTAGGTGCAGCCATTCCAAAGTTAGCATTTAACGCGAGGTTATAATGCGCTTAAGAGTATATGGTCAGGCTGCACTACAAACAGCATCAGAGAAGGGTCTCCGAACGCTGCAGAGGGGCCCTGCTCAGGCAGGGGCTCTCACATAGGAACCATGCACTCTGCCTTTAGGATTGATAAGGCCTGCCTTAGGAGTGACTTATAGGTTTATATGTGTGTATGTATTTAGTGATATAGGTAACCTATATCACAGTAAGGGGTGCATGCACCACCTTACCCAGGCTGCAGTAGCAGACCTGTGGTGTCAGTTTGGATGGCCTTCCAGGGGTGGCATAATACATGCTGCAGCCCCTGGTAGGCCTCTGAGGTACCTATGCCCTTGGTACATAGTATACCATATACTAGGGACTTATAAGGGCACTCCAGATTCCAATCAGAGATGTGCCTAAGGCACTTGGAAACCTTTTACAGAGAAAGCAGATAGACTGGGGCCCTGAATAGCAGGATCCCAGTCCAACTAAGTCATAAACCAGCAAAACACCATAAAAAAAGTGGGGGCAACCATATAGTCAGATTCCACCTTCCTACATAACCCCCCAAACGAAAGGAGATAAGGCTAACCTTGGCCAGTTGAGCCTTCATTGACTAAGTGGTCATATAAGGAAGCACCTGCACTAGCATGGTTGCCCCCTGTCTTATGGTCCACTAAGCAATCCCTCACCCTAAGGGTATAAGAGGGTCTCCACCATGGGGAATCACTACCTGTGGTGTGCTTAGGTAAAGTACAAGGCTGGTGAGGTGTCTGAGTAGGGAAGTGAGGCCCTAGGAATGTTGGCCTCAGTTTCCTCAGATCACTGGTCACCATGTATGCCTGTCTTTCCATGACTGAGTTGCACTTAGCTCTAAGGGTCAACCTTTGGCTGCCTACAGCTGGGGGTTGGGTCCCTTTGGATGGACTACTGGAGGGACAGGGCAGGTTTGGAACCTTCAGGTCCCAGGTTTGCCCTTGCCTACCAGAGTCCTTCTGGGGAGGTCCCTACATAAAGGCATGGGGGATCCCTCAGTGTGTAGAGGAGTTTTCACCTGGCTAGGGCTACTAGACTGGGTGCCCCTAATCTGCTGATGGGGGTTCCTCTGGACAGGGGGCCCTGGGGGTCCACTGACCTCCCTGTCCTCTGCAGCCCTGGGCTGGCTGAGGCAGGGTAGAGAGGGGCAGGTTACCTGCTCCAGACTGGGTACCACCTTGGAAGGGTCCTCTGCCATCAGGGGTGTGGCCAGGCCAGGCCTGACTACCTCTGGGGCAGTTCCTTCACTAGGGGTAGGGTCAGTTCCCTGAGGAGGCTGACCCTTACCTACTGTCTGGAGGGAAGAAGACTTTTCTTCAACCCTTGTGCTCTCTTTTGGGGGAGAGTGGGCCATTCTTTCAGGCTCCATCTTTCCAAATTCTTGGGCTGGGGCTGTGGCCATTACAGCCCCACTAACCTTTACAGGGACGCCCAGCATCCTGAGATGGGTTTGGTGTTCAACTTCAGCCCAGGCTGAAATTTCCAGATCATTGCCCATCAGGCAATCTACAGGTAGGGTTGGGGACACTGCCACTCTTTTGGGCCTGTGACCCCCTCCCAGCTGAGATTGACTATGGCCATGGGGTGATCTGTTCTGACACCATCAATGTTGGTCACCTGGTATTTAAACTCAGGTAAAAGCTGGTGAGGGGGACTAGTTTCCCTGCCACCATGGTGACACTAGCCCCTGTGTCCCTAAATGCCACAGCTTTCTGACCATTAATTATTGGCTCCAATCTGTACCTGCCCAATGCTATGGGACCCATGGTAAAGGTGGCAAATCCTATACCACCATCAGAGTCAGAGGAGTCTGCTGAGGGGTCCCTGTCTAAACTAGGGCCCACCTCTGTTCCTCTTGCAAAAGCACCTAACTTTTTGGGTGCACTACTCCCAACTGGAGGATTACTACTGGTAGTACCAGGAGGGGTGGTAGTAGTTGTGGGAGGAACATTTTCTTTATTGCCAATCCTGGGGCAACTGGGATCAGTTTTCCAGTGCCAGGCTTTTTACAGACATGGCAATATGGTTTCTTTTCAGGAGAGGAAGGAGTTTGGGACCCACCCCCAGAAGAGGAATTTTGGGGCCCTGTAGGGGACTTATCCTTAGATTTATCCCCACCTTTCTCTTGGGACTTAGTAGAATCTTTCTTCTGGTCACCACCCTGATTTCTAGTTTTTACTCTGGTTCTGACCCATTTGTCTGCCTTCTTTCCCAATTCTTGGGGAGAGGTCAGATCAGAGTCCACCAGATACTGGTGCAAAAGCTGGTTTTGACAATTATTAAGGATCTGCTCCCTCATAATCAAATTGTACAATCCTAAAAAGTCATGCACTTTGTTGCCATGTATCCAACCTTCCAGAGCCTTTGTAGCACAATCTACAAAATCAACCCAGTCTTGAGTCTGAGCTTTTGGGTGTCTCTGAACTTCAACCTATACTGTTCAGTGGTTAGGCCAAACCCATCTATCAGAGCACTCTTCAAGACTGTGTAGTTGTCAGCATCCTCTTCTCTTACAGTGAGGAGCTTTTCTCTACCTTTGTCTGCAAAGGAGAGCCACAAGATTGCTGCCCACTGCCTCTGGGGGACCTTCTGAAATTTACAGGCCCTCTCCAGTGCAGTTATCCATTTGTGGATGTCATCCCCACTCTGGTAGGGAGGGACAATCTTGTTTAGGTTTCTATGGTCATAAGACCTTTCCCTATCTCTAGGGATATTGCTGCCACCATGGGACTCTAGTCCCAACTTTCTTCTCTCTCTAAAGAGATCTAGGGACTCCCTGTCTATGGCTAGTTGCTTCTTTTTGAGTTCAAGCTGAGCTTCCTCATATAGAACCAGCCTCTTTCTTCAGTCATGAGAGGATTCCCTCCTATGAGATGAGACAGAGCTCCCTATTGAGGTGCCAGAGTGGTTAGACTCCTGAGAAGAAGATCTAGACCTTCTGGGCACACTCACAATCCTTCCTGGGGGACAAAGGGGGCATCATTCTGATCCTCCTCTTCATCTTCCTCAGGAGGGGTTGGATTATCCAGGTCAGGGCCATTGTCGCCCTCCTGGCCAGTTTCAGAGGGGGGGGTGGGGGTACTGGTACCCCTGGTCCCATCCTCATCATCTGCCCCACCCTCAGCTCCTACCCCTTCAGTCCCCAAGGGCTTACTAAGGTCATAAGCCACCAACAACTCCTTGAGGTGTTGGGTGGTGGGGCTTTGGCCTGCCCTTAATTTTCTCAAGTTACATAATGCTCTCAATTCCAAGAATGGGAGTGTATCATACTTGGAGGGTGGAAGCTCAGTGGCTTCCTGCAAGGAGTCTTTAGATCCTACCCTTAAAGACATTACTAGTGTGGTGTGGTGTATGCACTACCTACTCTAGTGTGGCCTACTAAACTCTCTTGAGTTGTAGAAAGGGTTGTGCTATCCCTTAACACACAACTCTAAGTTCAGTAGAACTTACTGTATTCTAAGCTTAAATTATATGTACCTTAGGTACCTTTAGTGGTTTTCAGTTGATCAATTCAATTGAGATTATCTGGTAAAACAATAGCAAGCTGGAATCCCACACGCTGCACACCAATGTGAGAAGTTGGCCTGGCATATGCTGTCCACTAATTATAGTGGGCACCTTGCACCAGTCCAAACAACCCCTTATTGGAGATAGGTTAAAGACAACCTTATTGAAAGCTATCCTAGTGGTAGCTATGGAGAGCAGCCTTCAGGCTAAGTCTTGAAGGAATGTAAAGCAGCTTGTTTTACCAGTCTATAATCTCTTGAGTGACCAAATGAAAGAGCACCACACCAGGTATATATTCAAAATATATGTATTTATTGCTAAACACACCCCTCTAGTCTCTTTATGAGGCTAGAGTTCGAAATACATAAGTTAGAAGTTATTTAAACACAGTAATAGCACAAATACACGTTTGGGCCCTAGGGGCGTACCAAACCATATACCAATAAAGTGGTATAAGAACCACGACTGAACTAGACACTAGGCCTAGAGCCTCTAGAAGTGCTTGGACCACAAGCAACCACCCAAGGTAGTGACACAGGGGACCCACGGGGACGCGTGCAGTGTAAATACACAACCGCGATACGCCGTTGACTTCTATGGAGAAAGTCGTGATCGGGAAATTAAAGAAAAGGGACACTTAAAGGAGGACTTGGAGTAAACCCTTTGAGATCTAGGACTTTGAAGAGTCTCTACCCAAGGGAGCACCGGAGTACTCGTGTTACCTCACCCAGGGAAGCCGGGTGCATAGGTGCCTTTCGGGGTCGGGTTTCGTCGTCGATTTGAATGGCGATCTGCTGCAAAGTGCTGTTGGCGACCAAGTGAAAAGTGTCCGGGTGGATCCAACAGTGGATCGGAGTTCTGAAGAACCTGAAAGCAGAGGGGACAGAGTCTGGGTCACTAGCCAGTGACCAGGAAGGCGATGGACAGATGCCCACCGATGTCGAGTGCTTCAGGTGCGTTGACGGTCGTCTTGACTCTTCAGCCACGAGGTCCAGGAGGCGTTGTCGGCGACCAGGAGCAGGATTCGGGCTGGTACACGATGTCTGTCGAGTGCTGAGGTATCGGCGACCGGATTGGACCCAACAAGCCTTGGCAACGGCAAGTCTCGATGCAGAGGAAGATCGTCGATGGTGCAGACCAGCAAGGTCTGGGGAACTCACCCAGCGAGGGTAAGTGAGGGCAGGCCTGGAGCAACCAGGATGCCAAGTAAGAAAAAGATTGGCCTTCGTTAAGGGCTACTAGCCAACGGGCTAGCGACCGCGAAGGAGCCTCGAGACGTCGCACGTGGATCTGGCTCACAGGACACTCGTGGAGTGGAGGCCAGTGATCTTCAGTGCAGTTGGTGCTGGAGGCTAGGGCTACTCGGAGCCCAAAGCACGACTTTGTGGGAGACCCAGAAGAGGATGCACTTGCAAATGTGCTCGGTGTCCAGGGGTCACGGTCTCAAGTCACCCACGATAGCTACGGGCCTCAGCTTTGCTGGGGACTCAGGGTAGCCTCGGGGAAAACTGAGAATCCACCTCTGGTGATGCGATGACTTCGGTGTCCGACGGGAGCTTCAGAAATGCGAACCGGACAGATGCTTCTTTGGTGCCTGCCAAGCAGGGGAGTCACTCCTTGACCCCAAGGGAGATTCTTCTGTCCTCTAATCGTGAGTAGAGCGTCGAAGGTCCAGGATTCAGTTTCAGAGTTTCGTCCAGGGATAATCTAAAGTCCTAAGGACTGGGTTCCTATACTTATACCAAGTATAGGGGTTGGACTACTCTGTGGCCCCACCTATGGGTGGGTCAGGGCAGAGGGGTGGCTACACCCCTTTCCCTTTGTCCAGTTCGCGCCAAAGCAGGGGCTGGAAGCCCCTGATCCGGTTTGAACTGGGGTATGCACTAGGGACACCAAATGTGCCCCCAGTGCAGGACTTCAAAGCGCACAGATGGTGCTCCCGCCCAGCCCCAATACACATTATCCTGTCTGGGGAGGTGGTCACACCTCCCTGGGACAGGAAACCTATTGTCCAGGCCTCCCCTGCCGGAGTTTCGTCCAGCAGCAGGAGGCCAGACTCGTGTCTGTGGCAGCAGCATCCATTTTGTGATGCCAGGGCTTTGGAAAGAAGTTACCGGGCTAGTCAGAGTTAACATGTCTTTCCCTCTAGAAGGGTGGAATGCTACCCCCGCCGCCAGAATTGGCGGTGGGGTAGTATTCCAAGATGTTTGACACCAAACACGACATGTTTATGTGCAGCCATTCCAAAGTTAGCATTTAACGCGAGGTTATAATGCGCTTAAGAGTATATGGTCAGGCTGCACTACAAACAGCATCAGAGAAGGGTCTCCGAACGCTGCAGAGGGGCCCTGCTCATGCAGGGGCACCCTCTCACATAGGAACCGTGCACTCTGCCTTTAGGATTGATAAGGCCTGCCTTAGGAGTGACTTATAGGTTTATATGTGTGTATGTATTTAGTCATATAGGTAACCTATATCACAGTAAGGGGTGCATGCACCACCTTACCCAGGCTGCAGTAGCAGACCTGTGGTGTCAGTTTGGATGGCCTTCCAGGGGTGGCATAATACATGCTGCAGCCCCTGGTAGGCCTCTGAGGTACCTATGCCCTTGGTACATAGTATACCATATACTAGGGACTTATAAGGGCACTCCAGATTCCAATCAGAGATGTGCCTAAGGCACATGGAAACCTTTTTACAGAGAAAGCAGATAGACTGGGGCCCTGAATAGCAGGATCCCAGTCCAACTAAGTCATAAACCAGCAAAACACCATAAAAAAAGTGGGGGCAACCATATAGTCAGATTCTACCTTCCTACACTAGCCTCCAGCACCAACTGCACCGAAGATCACTGGCCTCCACTCCACGAGTGTCCTGTAAGCCAGATCCACGTGCGGCGTCACAAGGCTCCTTCGCGGTCGCTAGCCCGTTGGCTAGTAGCCCTTAACGAAGGCCAATCTTTTTCTAACTTGGCATCCTGGTTGCTCCAGGCCTGCCCTCACTTACCCTCGCTGGGTGAGTTCCCCAGACCTTGCTGGTCTGCACCATCGACGATCTTCCTCTGCATCGAGACTTGCCGTTGCCAAGGCTTGTTGGGTCCAATCCGGTCGCCGACACCTCAGCACTCGACAGACATCGTGTACCAGCCCGAATCCTGCTCCTGGTCGCCGACAACACCTCCTGGACCTCGTGGCTGAAGAGTCAAGACGACCGTCAACGCACCTGAAGCACTCGACATCGGTGGGCATCTGTCCATCGCCTTCCTGGTCACTGGCTAGTGACCCAGACTCTGTCCCCTCTGCTTTCAGGTTCTTCAGAACTCCGATCCACTCTTGGATCCACCCGGACACTTTTCACTTGGTCGCCAGCAGCACTTTGCAGCAGATCGCCATTCAAATCGACGACGAAACCCGACCCCGAAAGGCACCTATGCACCCGGCTTCCCTGGGTGAGGTAACACGAGTACTCCGGTGCTCCCGTGGGTAGAGACTCTTCAAAGTCCTATCTCTCAAAGGGTTTGGTCCAAGTCCTCTTTTAAGTGTCCCTTTTCTCTAATTTCCCGATCACGACTTTCTCCATAGAAGTCAACGGCGTATCGCGGTTGTGTATTTACACTGCACGCGTCTCCCGTGGGTCCCCTGTGTCACTACCTTGGGTGGTTCCTTGTGGTCCAAGCACTTCTAGAGGCTCTAGGCCTAGTGTCTAGTTCAGTCGTGGTTCTTATACCACTTTATTGGTATATGGTTTGGTACGCCCCTAGGACCCAAACGTGTATTTGTGCTATTACTGTGTTTAAATAACTTCTAACTTATGTACTTCGAACTCTAGCCTCATAAAGAGACTAGAGGGGTGTGTTTAGCAATAAATACATATATTTTGAATATATACCTGGTGTGGTGCTCTTTCATTTGATCACTCAAGAGATTATAGACTGGTAAAACAAGCTGCTTTACATTCCTTCAAGACTTAGCCTGAAGGCTGCTCTCCATAGCTACCACTAGGATAGCTTTCAATAAGGTTGTCTTTAACCTATCTCCAATAAGGGGTTGTTTGGACTGGTGCAAGGTGCCCACTATAATTAGTGGACAGCATATGCCAGGCCAACTTCTCATAACCACCTCCAGCAAAACCCCTACACTGCCTGAACACCATTGCTCTGCCCTAAATCCTGAAACACTAGCCCCAGCATGACCCCCTACACTGCCCAAACACCACTGCACTGCCCTAAACCCTGAAACACCACCCCCAGCACGACCCCCTACACTGCCCGAACACCACTGCACTGCCCTAAACCCTGAAACACCAGCCCCAGCAAGACCCCTACACTGCCCGAACACTACTGCACTGCCCTAGACTCTGAAACACCAGCCCCAGCAAGACCCCCTACATTGCCCGAACGCCACTGCCCTAAACCCTGAAACACCAGCCCCAGCATGACCCCCCTACACTGCCCGAACACCACTGCACTGCCCTAAACCCTGAAACACCAGCCCCAGCACGACCACCTACACTGCCCGAACACCACTGCACTGCCCTAAACCCTGAAACACCAGCCACAGCACAACCCCCTACACTGCCCGAACACCACTGCACTGCCCTAAACCCTGAAACACCAGCCCCAGCACGACCCCTACACTGCCCGAACACCACTGTACTGCCCTAAACTCTGAAACACCAGCCCCAGCACGACCCCCTACACTGCCCGAACACCACTGCACTGCCCTAAACCCTGAAACACCACCCCCTGCACGACCACTGCACTGCCCTAAACCCTGAAACACCACCCCCTGCAGCACCCCCTACACTGCCCGAACACCACTGCACTGCCCTAAACCCTGAAACACCACCCCCTGCACCGCCCCCTAAACTGCCCGAACACCACTGCACTGCCCTAAACCCTGAAACACCACCCCCAACAAGACCCCTTTACTGCTCGAACACCACTGCACTGCCCAAACCCTGAAACACCACCCCCAGCACGACCCCTACACTGCCCGAACACCACTGCACTGCCCTAAACCCTGAAACACCACCCCCTTCACTGCCCGAACACCACTGCACTGCCCTAAACCCTGAAACACCACCCCCAGCACGACCCCTACACTGACCAAACACCACTGCACTGCCCTAAACCATGAAACACCAGCCCCAGCACGACCCCCTACACTGCCCGAACACCACTGCACTGCCCTAAACCCTGAAACACCACCCCCAGCACGACCCCTACACTGCCCGAACACCACTGCACTGCCCTAAACCCTGAAACACCAGCCCCAGCACAACCCCGTACACTGCCCGAAAACCACTGCACTGCCCTAAACCCTGAAACACCAGCCCCAGCAAGACCCCTACACTGCCCGAACACCACTGCACTGCCCTAAACCCTGAAACACCACCCCCAGCAAGACCCCCTACACTGCCCGAACACCACTGCACTAAAGCCTGAAACACCACCCCCAGCACGACCCCCTACACTGCCCGAACACCACTGCACTGCCCTAAACCCTGAAACACCAGCCCCAGCACGACCCCTACACTGCCCGAACACCACTGTACTGCCCTAAACCCTGAAACACCAGCCCCATCACGACCCCCTACACTGCCCAAACACCACTGTACTGCCCTAAACCCTGAAACACCAGCCCCTGCATGACCCCCTACACTGCCCGAACACCGCTGCACTGCCCTAAACCCTGAAACACCACCCCCTGCAGCACCCCTACACTGCCCGAACACCACTGCACTGCCCTAAACCCTGAAACACCACCCCTGCACCGCCCCCTACACTGCCCGAACACCACTGCACTGCCCTAAACCCTGAAACACCACCCCCAGCACGACCCCTTTACTGCTCGAACACCACTGCACTGCCCCAAACCCTGAAACACCACCCCCAGCACGACCCCCTACACTACCCGAACACCACTGCCCTAAACCCTGAAACACCACCCCCTGCACGACCCCTACACTGCCCGAACACCACTGCACTGCCCTAAACCCTGAAACACACCCCTACACTGCCCGAACACCACTGCACTGCCCTAAACCCTGAAACACCACCCCCAGCACGACCCCCTACACTGCCCGAACACCACTGCACTGCCCTAAACCATGAAACACCAGCCCCAGCACGACCCCTACACTGCCCGAACACCACTGCACTGCGCTAAACCCTGAAACACCAGCCCCAGCAACACCCCCTACACTGCCCGAACACCACTGCACTGCCCTAGACTCTGAAACACCACCCCCAGCAAGACCCCCTACACTGCCCGAACACCACTGCACTGCCCTAAACCCTGAAACACCTGCCCCAGCACGACCCCCTACACTGCCCGAACACCACTGTACTGCCCTAAACCCTGAAACACCACCCCCAGCACGACCCCTTTACTGCTCGAACACCACTGCACTGCCCCAAACCCTGAAACACCACCCCCAGCACGACCCCCTACACTGCCCGAACACCACTGCCCTAAACCCTGAAACACCACCCCCTGCACGACCCCCTACACTGCCCGAACACCACTGCACTGCCCTAAACCCTGAAACACCACCCCCTACACTGCCCGAACACCACTGCACTGCCCTAAACCCTGAAACACCACCCCCAGCACGACCCCCTACACTGCCCGAACACCACTGCACTGCCCTAAACCCTAAAACACCACCCCCAGCATTACCCCCTACACTGCCCAAACACCACTGTACTGCCCTAAACCCTAGAACACTACCCCCAGCACCACCCCCTACACTACCCGAACACCACTGCACTACCCTAAACCCTAAAATACTACCCCCAGCACAACCCCCTACACTACCCGAACACGACTGCACTGCCCTAAACCCTCAAACACTCCCCCAGCACGACCCCTACACTACCCGAACACCACTGCACTGCCCTAAACCCTAAAACACTCCCCCAGCATTTTCACATGTATACATAGTATAATAAATATATATATATATTCACTGAAAAAACCATAGGTTTCAGACACGTTATAGTTAGAAATTAGCATTTAAAAAACCTTTGAAATTTACTGAAAAAACCATAGGTTTTAGGGACAGTTATAGTTAGTTGGACATTTCACTCGTACAAAACCATAGAAATTCCCCCGTTATAGTTAGTTCAGCTAACTATAACTCGCGCCCCCGCAATGCACTGCTGATGACGTCACATATTACATCACTCATGACATGGTCAGTGACATCACTGATGACATCACTGATGACATCTCAAATGACATCACTGATGACATCATCCAGTGACTGTGTGTTTCTGTAAAGTTTAAATATGTTTAATATATATAGGGAAAGGCGTATTGAAGAATGAGTGGGTGTATAAGTGTCTGAATGGATGATTTAGTACGTGAGTGACTGACTCTACAAGTGAGTGATTAAATGTATCTTACTGAATGCATGGGTTAGTGACTAAACTGTGTGAATGTCTGTATCCGTCTGTCTGTTGGTTTGTAAGCGGCTGCATGGCTTTCTGAATAGCTACATGAGTGTCTACATGGGTTATTGATTGATTGTCTGAGTATCTGTATGAGTGCCTGAGTGTTTGTGTGGGTGGGGTGTGAGTGACTCTGTGCATAGATGTGTGAGTTGGTGATTCACTGGGTGCATGGTTTCAAGAGTGCATCTGTGATGGACTGTATGAGTGGGTGAGTGTGTGTATGGGTGTGTTAGTGATTGAATGTATATCTCAGTGGTACATGTGTGAGTAACTACATATGTGAAAGGCAGTATATATGTGTGTTGGAGTATATAAATGGCTATAAGTGAGAGTGTGTGATTGTGAGAGTGGCTGTATGGATGAGTGTGTACTTGTATCAGTGATTGTATAAGAGTGTAAGAATGTGCTAGTATTTATATGAGTAAGTGAGCTGGTGTGTGTATAACTGTATAGGTGAGTAAATGGGTGTGTGATTAAGTTTTTGCATGACTGACTAGGTGTGTGAGTACCTCTATGGATGAGTGGCGGTGTGTGAGTGTTTATATAGGTGTATGAGTGCATATGATAGTCCTGTACTGAGTGACTAAGTATGAGTGACTGTACGGGTTAGTGAGTGGATGTGTGTGTAGACCTAAGAATCAGTGAGTGGGTATGTAGTTTTTGGTGTTGGAGTGTCTATGGTTTTGAGAATGGCAGTCTGTAATTTAGAGTGGGTGTATCAAAAGTTATATTAGGGTGTGAGAAGATGCATGAAATTATCACATGGATGATGTCATCAGTGATGTCATCAGTGATGTCATTTGAGATGTCATCAGTGATGTCACTGACCATGTCATGAGTGATGTAATATGTGACGTCATCAGCAGTGCATTGTGGGGCGCGAGTTATAGTTAGCTGAACTAACTATAACGGGGAATTTCTATGGTTTTGTACGAGTGAAATGTCCAACTAACTATAACTGTCCCTAAAACCTATGGTTTTTTCAGTGAATATATATATATATATATATATATATATATATATATATATAGCAAACGTGTCAAAGATTGACAAAGGCTGAAATTGCTGAAACGCGTCTGAGGCCACAGTTTTAAATAAAGTTTCTTTTTAGCCACACCCCCCTCCTGAGTGCGGGACTTCTTTGGGAGATAAAAGGAGGTGTGTGTATATATATATATATATATATATATTTAACTTACTGGCGGTTGCCAGTAGGTAATTATAGTTAGGATTTAATTTCCATAGAAAGAGCGTTTTTTCCATTTGCTAATAACTTTGATGTCGTTTGACCAATCATCGTGAAATTATCAAAACTAGTTTGCCACTAACTTTAGCTGCTGTCTTGAAAATTTCAGGGTGATCTGTCAAGCGGGGGCCCAAAACACGTTTTCTCCATGTTAATTTCCATAGGAACTTTAGATACTGCTACAGCCTGAACTGCTGAATGGAATTACACTAAATTTGGCAGAAAGGTAGCTGTTGGTCCAGAAAGCGACCTTTCTGTTAAATGGTGTAAATCAGTTCAGTAGTTACTGAGTTAATTAAAGATATTTCCAGTTGAATATATAGGGACGTGGAGATCTGATTGGCTGCCAACACTTCAAAAAAGGCAAAGTTGGCAGCCATCTTGTGACTCGGTTGAACCGAGCTATGGGAAAAAAAAGTTTTTAAAAAAAAGAAAAGGGGAGCAGGGTAGAAACACCCCGATACCCTAGGTCTTTGGGGGGGGGGGGTCCCACAAGGACCACACATTGCCAAAAAAGCATTTTTAAAAAAATGTTTCAGTGGGAGTCGAGCTAGACCCGCAATTCCCGCCGTAAAAAAAATGAAGTGCGGGCTCCCGCGCATCTTCATTATTTGGCCCCCGGGGTGGGCCAGGTCCAGGGAGCACTGTGTAAACATAGAGGGGCACACAGGGGCCCCCTCCTAAGACTATTCTAAGCCCCCGGGTGAAGGAAGTGACCCGATTAGGGCCACCCGGGTCACTCACGACCACCTCTCAGCCTTCCATACAAATGAAGAGTCGGTCAGACAGTAGAGAATAAAAACCAAGTATGTTTTATTCAGGGTACACTCGAGTGGAGTCCTGTCTGACCAGCCTCCTTAGATTGCTGCAGAGGGACTGACTTCAGCAAGCATGACAATACAGATATGTACAACTCAGAACCAACAAAGACACGCCCCAACTGGGAATTTCCAGTTGGTAGCTGGTGAACAAAGGAGATACAGAAGGATGGGTTTCAGTCCTGAGACCAGCCACATGCTATCTCAGCGTCAAGGTCACTTTGCACTCGCCGCTCTAAGGGTGGGAGCAGGCCTATCTAGTGGGAAAGGTATGTACTGACAAAGAAATTGTATTCATTAGTACAGCGAAGCTCAACCTTGGAGAAACGAAAACTATCGCAGCTGCTTCCAGCTGGGGCAGAGACAGAGGGACAGAAGTTAATTTCAATCATGGCTCCAAATGGCGGCTGAACATAAAATGGTGCAGCGAATGCTAACTTAAAACATACAATGCATGGGTAATTCAGCTAAAATGTTTTTATTCCAACAGACCCTCCTTTTAGCATTCGCTAACTCATTTTAGTACTACCTAGAGACAGATAACATATTGCAGAAAATAAAATCTACCACTATAAGCTGATGCGTGCATTGTTAATATTCAAAGATACCTTCATCAGTCAACATAATGTCATTAATATCTCTCATCAGCATGATCGTGGCATTAGCGTCATGGACTGCTTTATTTGGTTTAGGCGTCAGAGTACTTACACAATAAGCGCAACAAGTTGGGAGGCAGTGTATGCAAAGGCAACATGTAAAGATAATACCAGCAACTGCAACCAGAAAGATAAGAATCTTCCAACCCCAGGACGTGAACAGACCCCAGAACCACCCAGAGAGGGTCCAAGTACCATTTTCTTGGCGTATGTCAGATGAAAGTATATGCAGGTTCTGTACGGCAGAATACACATTGGGGGCGCGGTCAGGAATGTACACACAGCAGCTACTGCCAATTACGCGACAGGCCCCTCCCCGATCAGCAAGGATGACGTCTAACACCATCCTGTCTTCTAAGGTGACAAGCCTCGTAGCCTGGCGCTCAGCAGTGATATTGGTTAGTATCCCTGCTGTTGTATTAATAATCCCCTCCACAACTCTTGTGAGCCGAAGAAGCTGAAGGCTATTAGCCATGGGGCCCCAGAAAGGTACGATACCCTTCATGGCATCCTCAAACTGTTGTAAGGTGGTGTCTGTCTGATCGATATCTTTAGTGTCAATGACCCTTCTGACTCGGGGTAAGTATGCACTCCTACTCTGCAGCCGATGATCTTTATGGTAATTTGATGGAGCTATATACACAGGGGGAAGGAGGAAAGAGAGATAACACCTGCCTGACCATCCCTCTGGGAGCCAGACATAAGCTTGGGATCCACAGACAAAATAGACATTAGGGGGTGGTATTAAGGGTGGATTATCGGGCATTCTCAACTCATATGTGAAATTGCATCTGCTCTCCCTTACTTTTATCCTCCCAGCCCCCTGGACACAAAAACTAGCTGTTGTGTTAACCACAGACACGGCATTGGCTGGTCCTCAGTAACATTCAGGGCCTGGCAGGACTGGAAGTATTCGGACATGTTGAACCCCTGGAAGTCAGCTATTTCCATTTGAGACCATGTCCCGTTCTTTACACCTTTGTATGCATTCATGCAGGTCCTTAAAAACAATCTTCCAAACGGCTCTTGGCCTGTCAAAACCGCCGGGGGAAGCCCTGTGATGGAAGTGTACATTCTGTACCATAGTGCGAGAATCAGCAGGTGTCCTATCCAGTGTATCGAATTGGGGATGGGGACGCACCATACTGAGCAGTGCAAACAATTGACACAAAGACTATTTTACTTTTTGTGGACCAATCCCGCACTGGACGCGGAGGCGCAAATGGCTGTTCTTCCTCAGTAACAGGCTGACCAAACAGATGCATTGTAAAGCAAGGAAAAGGGAATGCAATAAAACTAATGGCAAGGGGCAAGTGTTCCCAGTGTCCATCTGAGCCTCACTGGTAGACTCCTATTGTTCATTAACGTTGGCGCTCTTGAGCACCGGCGGTGGAGCTGCGCAGTCCTAGCTCACGATGAATCCCATGTCGTCCAGGATACTGTACCCCCCTCCAGGGGTGCACATTCCATTTATCCTGTCCAATGTCAGAACAATGCACCAATCTTGCCTTACCCTAAACTAACACCGTTGCACAGTCTATCCCTAACTAATCTGACTTCTCTTTAGGTGCACTGTTCCTCCGTCTGGGGCGCAAATTGTACCTAGTGACTCCAGGCACAGAAGGGTCATGAAAAAGGGGCTCAGGCACAGAGGGGTCAATGGAAAGGGGCTCCTCAATTGCTTTGATCTCCGGGGGTGTTGCTGCATTTAGTACTTCATTGTTTTCGGCATCTGTTTGGGTCCACGTGAGCTGGGCATTGGAAAAAGGGACAAATAGTGGAACTCTCTCGCACTCTGAGTCCCCGATACCATACCTCACCCACTGGTCATAGGGCAAAGGCAGGGGCACCCTACGGCAGTGGGAGGAATGGATTCAGTTCTTTCGGCCTGAGACCTTCACAGCGGTGCTTGTTGAGAGGAGGACCAGTTCCAGCCCCCTCCACCTAGGGTACAGGCTCCTTTTCCGCTGGAAATTCTTGATGAGGACCCAATCCCCAGGCCGAATATCGTGTCCAGCCCCCTTAGGTACTGCGGGAAGTGTGTCCCTGATCTGTTGGTGAATAGAACACAGATTTTCAGTTAACTGGTACAGGTAATCAACTAGTAAAGGCTACTCAATCTCAGAAAACTTACGAGGTCGTGGGACGCCCCAGACATTCGCCGGGCGCCCGAACAGGACCTCGTAAGGTGACAATCCTGTCCTAGAATGTGTTGTAGTTCTGGTGGACAAAAGGGCTAATGGTAAAGCATCTGGCCACTGCAACCCTGTGGTATCCTGAATCTTTGCAAATTTCAGTTTGAGAGTACCATTGTACTTCTCAACCAAACCTGCTGACTGGGGGTGATTTGCAGCATGAAACTTCTGTCTGATGTGCAGTCCCTCACAAACTAGCTGGATGACCTTGGCATTGAAATGACTTCCGTTATCACTCCAGATCAAGAGGGCAAGCTGAAACGAGGAAAGAACTCCTTCAGGAGTATCTTTGCAGTCGCTGTGGCTGTATTTTCCTTTGTGGGGTAAGCCTCGACCCACTTACTGAACGCACAAACAACCACCAACACGTACTTCAAATTATTGACCCTATCCATTTCGATGAAGTCCATCGGGAGGACTTCAAACAGGAAAGTGGGAGGTGTGAAATTACCGGGTGGTGTAGGGGTGCCCTTGCCAGGAATTGTGCATCATACACACCATGCAATATTTTACTAAATGGGCAGCTGTCTTGGAGATGTTGTCATTCTGTCATATGGGGTCTAACAACTTGCAAATACCTTTAGCACTGATGTGAGCCGGGCCATGGGCCATTGTCACTACAGGGAGAATGCATGCATCTAGCAACATCCATCTCTGCTTCCCTGACTTATCAATTCAACATCCCTCATCATTCAAAGTTGCTGTACTCTCTTGCCACACCGCTAATTCCCCCACTGTGGCTTCACTCTGGATCTCCTTCACATTCTCTAGTGTAACCTCAAACATGGAGAACTAGGGCACCCACCTAGCTGGACCTGCTCAAACATTCTTTTCATCTTAGTACGGGCTGTCTCCTTAGCTGTCTGATCTGCAAAAGCGGTCCCCTCAACCACCTTGTCAGTAACCTTCCCATGAGCGCTGCACTTCACAATCGCCAATTTCTTAGGGAGTGTCAAAGCGGACAAAAGCCTATGTATGAGAGGACCATGCTGAATGCGTGTCCCATGGGAAGTAAGGAACCCTCTCTCTGCCCAGAGCCGCCCAAAATTATGGGCGACCCCGAAGGCGTACTGGCTGTCGGTATAAACATTAACAATCAGTCCCTCGCTCAATTCACAAGCTTGAATAAGGGCGACTTGCTCTGCAGCTTGGGCCGACTGATAGGGAACTTGTGATGTCTCAACTACCGTGTGCAGTGTAGTGATTGCATATGCTGCAGTGGTGGTGCCATCTGGCAATTTGAAACAAGAGCCATCGACATATAGTTCCCCTTGGGGGTCAGATAAGGGAACAGCAGTCAGGTCTACCCGTCCCTTTCTCTCTTACTCCGTCCGAACAATGCAATCATGTATATCAATCTCCTCATTTTCAGAAGGGAGGGGTAGTAATGTGGCTGGATTCAGAGTGGCACAACGTTTAATCGTGATGTGCTTTTGGAAGAGTGTTAGCTCGTAACCGGTCAGACGTGCACTGGTGAGGTGCTGCGACCTTGTCTTATTCAAAAGTGTATCTGCAGCATGGGGTACCATGACTGTGAGGTCGGTATCAAGTACGAGTCCAGCCGATTGTCTTATTGATACGGCCACAGCCGCGACAGCTCTGAAGGGCTCGGGCGACAGGGTCAAGTATAGCAGAGAAATAAGCACACAGCCGTTGCTTATCCCCAAATTTTTGTGTTAGAACAGAAAGCGCACAACCACCCAGCTCATGGACGTACAACACAAAACATTTTTTATAGTTATGGGTACCAAGCACTGGAGCCGAGCAAAGCGCAGTTTTCAATTGCTCAAAAGACTGCTGACACTCTGGCATCCAAGGCAGGGGCTCATGCACAACGTTTAGTGTTAGTGCCATCAGAGGCTTAACAAACAATGAGTATCCAGGTATCCACTGCCTGCAATAGGAAGTGATACCTATGAAAGTGCGCACATCTTTCTGAATTTGCGGAACAGGCATTTTCACAATGGTACTGATGTGCCCAGGGGTCAATACCCTACCCTCCTTCGAAAGTAGGTGACCTAAATAGGTGACCTCCTGTCGACAATACTGGAATTTGGAGAGGGATACCTTATGACCATGGTTAGCAAGATGGAGCAGCAATTTAACCATACTATCTCTACAACCTTGTTCTGTGTCTGAGGCGATGAGCAGATCATCAACATATTGGAGTAATACATTACCAGTGGGTAGTGACAAGGAATCCAGTTGACTTTTCAATGCCTGACTATAAATGCTCAGACTCTCTGTGTAGCCTTAAGGAGCGCAACAGAATCAAAAACTTCTACCAGCTAGGGTGAACCCGAACAGATACCTGCTGTCAGGATGAATGGGGATGCTGAAAAGAATTTAGCAGAGGAAGGAATCATCGTCAAGAGAGTCGTAATGTCAGGGACCACTGGAAACTGGGGAATCACTATCTTGTTAACTTCACGCAAATCAATCACAAAGCGGTAAACATCTTCGTGATACTCAGAGGGACCCGAAGGCGTCCGTTTGAGGATCAGAAGAATGGGGCTGTTAAAAACAATAGTAGTCGTCTCCTCAACCACTCCTTTCTCAATCAAGTCTTGCACAATCTGAATCAAAGCACGCTCACCTGCCTGCAGTATCTTATACTGAGGAATGCGGGGTAAAATAACACCTTCCTTGACACGAATCGAAACAGGCGATATCTGCAACAAACCCACATCTGTGTCGTCCGTTGCCCACAGTGTGGGTGGCACATCTTTAAATTCAGCAGAGAGGGGTGCATCTTTGGACAGACAATGCGTAGCGCACACGACATTCGGACCCACTGCCATGTGTCTGGTGAGCAATACATTGTGGCATGCAATTTCTTCAACAGATCCAGACCCATTAAATTTTCTCCACAATTAGACGTCAACAGAAATGGTGAATCCACGGTAAAAGGACCAATAGTCAATGCAAGATGTTTGGAAATGGGGCTCACAACCGGTACACCAGAAAATCCTACCGAAACCTTATTATGGCCAGACAGAGCCGCCCCAGAACCAAGGAACGAGAAATAGAGCTGTTAGTCGCACCTGTATCCACCAAAAACTCCTTAGTCGAACCATGCACATCTGCACTAAAGTATGGACCTCTTTGGTCTACATGTATCAAGACTGGTCCCACACCCTGTCCCTGGGCTGTCCTAGCTGTAAGACATCCCGGTCACCTCATCTGTATCATAGTCGTCATGGTAGTACTGTTTGCCCCAAGGGTCATCAAAGTAGTTCTGATCAGTACGACCCTGCGATGTCTCAGCCGTCTGAGCCATGTCCTGATCACTATCTCCACGACCCCGTCCACGAAAACCCCGTCCTCTAGGGACCGCCACCTTCTGCAAAAGCACCGGACACTCGCTCCGCCAGTGTCTCTCCTCCTTACAATATGCACACTGATTCGGCCCTACCGGCGTAGTATTTCTGCTAGTACGAGGAAGCTTCAGAGCCGGACCACCACGTCCCCTACCATTCCCTCGAGAAGCCTGCTGCAACAACACCTTCGTCTTCAAATCCTTATTTTTCTCCATCTTCTCCTTATACTCG
Source organism: Calotriton arnoldi (assembly GCA_963921515.1). NCBI lineage: Eukaryota > Metazoa > Chordata > Amphibia > Caudata > Salamandridae > Calotriton > Calotriton arnoldi. The sequence goes on along the minus strand of CAWUFW010005229.1, from coordinate 686,422 downwards.
TTTTCCCTGTGCTCATAATACTGTGCCATATTCAAAATAACAGAAGGAGAGGATGTGGACCAGGTGCTTTCGGAAGCCTGTAATCGAGTCGCGATCTCGGGCAGCAAATCTGAAACAAATCTACTAACAAACCAACGCATACCACCCTCAATTGACAAATCCTGTCCACTATAGTCCAAAAACACACTTTCAAACCGGGTGAAAAAAATCAGACACACTCATCTTTCTTCTGACGACAGGCCGACAGCTTGTCCCAATCAATCTTTCGGGGTGGGATAAGGGAATGCATATAAGTGATAATACGGCCAGGCAGAGCAAGTATCTCTGCTTTAGGCTTCTCACCAGGCTTTCTTTCCTGGTCCCATACTTTAATTTGATCCCAGGTACCACCCAATTCGGCAACGTGATCCTGTGTATGTACCCGTCTCCAAATATCAACGGGTACCAACAAACCAAAGAACATTTCGATATCCGCAAGCTTCATTACCGTTGATGAAGCGGCCTCAGTCAATTCTTTATAGTATGCAGTAGGATTTTTCCTAGGGTCAGGCAACTGAGTTTTAAGGGACACCCACTGTTCCTGGAAACGGGCCTCTACCCTGGGCCTTGTCACATGATCATGCTGATCCCGTATCTCTGGTATCTCAGGATGATATATAGGATGCACCTCCCTCATCGGGAACTGAGACACCGGGTTGGGGCTCTTCTCCAGCAGCCTTCCCCGGTAAGCAACCAATGTTGCAACATTACCAAAAACATGAGCAGGCTCCATATCAGTAACATACACATGATCCCTAATATCGTATATAATCTGCGGTGCTGCACCCTTGAAATGCTGCTCCCAAAAGACCGATCAGAGTAGCCGACATGTGCTTAAGGACATGTTGCTGTACGAAAGGCTCAATCTTTCATCACACTCCACACATCTTCCATTCTGTAAATAGGGTTACGAGCCCACTGTGCTGCTTGATTAGCCACCACCTTCTTCTCTGCATCTCCCACATCAGATAGGACCAACCTTCGCCCCATGCGTTCTTTAAATTTTGGCCATTCTCTATCCTCGGGGCCACGCATCGGTTTCTCACTACTCAGACAACAGAGGGAGCAGGCACTAACGTCACTGTCGGCTGCGTCGTGGGTGTAAGAGCTGGAGAAAGAGACACCGAAGCAATAGGCGTTGAGGGAGTACTAACAGTCACAGTTGCCACAGACGGCGAGGACAAAGAAAGGACAGGAGGTGCTGTGGCCAAGGCAGTTTGATCGACAGTAACAGAAGCAGAGACAGCAGAGGCAGAAGAACCAGGTAGCTGAGCCTGTTGTGGAAGAGCAGAATATACCCTCTGTGGGGCATATGGAGGTGGGGGTCGAGCATCCAGCAATTCTTCTACAAAAGCGTCATTTTCCTCTCGAACTACATAAGACTTATCAACTTTCAGTCAAAACCTCCTATCTTCACGTTCAATTCCTATCCCCTGTTTCTCTCTATCATGCGCTACAGCTTTCTGAGTCAATGTTTGCGTCCTCCCCTTCCGGGCCTCTTTCTTTGCTTTCATTCACCTCTGTTTAGCCTCTTTCTGCCATGTTCTGAGAGAATCAAACATAGACTGCCTATTGCTTTTCGCAAACAACTTCTCCTGCAAGTAACTAATTTTTTGTTCATCAAAAGTGCCCGTCAACGGCCACTGCAACTCGGCATTGTCCCTCGTATATTTGTGCCATAACGTACTAAACATATTAGGGCCAATGCCATGTTTTACATACATGTCAAAATTAGGGGTGCCTTCCAGAGGCGCTGGCTGACTTTCTTCCAGTCGAGCATCAGCAGAACAACAGCGACAACAAGTAACGACTACAAACCGGATTTTCAAAAGTAGGCCAAATTCGTTATGTTGCCGGGCAAAATGTTCGCGAACACTTCGTATCCAAATCGGTCCTCAGACCATCCCAAATGCAAACCAAATCGGTCCTCAGAACGTACCAAAGACAAACCAAAATCGGTCTTCAGACCGTACTAAAGACAAACCAAAATGGTACCATATCCACAAAGAACCAAAGCAAACTCACCTGGTGCACACAGGTCAAACAAATTTATTCTCCACTGCCGACTCTTCGGACCAAACGGTCAGATCCAACGGTTTCGCCGTTCAGGACCCCAGTGAGGATGATCGCTGGGCGAGGCACCGCCAGGTCAGACAGACGGGGCAGCTGCGAGTTCAAGACTCTCTCGTGCAGGGATCCCTGGTCCGCCCATCCGACCCGACGTGGCCCCGACCTCCTCACCCGTCCGCGGGCGAGGATGGGTCACCCGATGGAGTCCCTGTTTGGGCGCCAACTAAAGGAAGTGACCCGATTAGGGCCACCCGGGTCACTCGCGACCACCTCTCAGCCTTCCATACAAATGAAGAGTCGGTCAGACAGTAGAGAATACAAACCAAGTATGTTTTATTCAGGGTACACTCGAGTGGAGTCCGGTCTGACCAGCCTCCTTAGATTGCTGCAGAGGAACTGACTTCAGCAAGCATGACAATACAGATATGTACAACTCAGAACCAACAAAGACACGCCCCAACGGGAAATTTCCAGTTGGTAGCTGGTGAACAAAGGAGATACAGAAGGATGGGTTTCAGTCCTGAGACCAGGCACATGCTATCTCAGCATCAAGGTCACTTTGCCTGCACTCGCCGCTCTAAGGGTGGGAGCAGGCCTATCTAGTGGGAAAGGTATGTACTGACAAAGACATTGTATTCGTTAGTACAGCGAAGCTCAACCTTGGAGAAATGAAAACTATTGCAGCTGCTTCCAGCTGGGGCAGAGACAGAGGGACAGAAGTTAATTTCAATCATGGCTCAAAATGGCGGCTGAACATAAAATGGTGCCGCGAATGCCAACTTAAAACATACAATGGATGGATAATTCAGCTAAAACATTCTTATTCCAACAGTGGATGGCCACCTCCCCAGGGCAGTAAATGTAAATTACTGGCGGGGGAGCCGCATTGCTCCCACACTGCCCCGGGGATCACCATCTCCCCGGGGCACATACATTATTTTAAATAGAATGCGGGGGAGGCCTTACGGCTTCCCCCACAGCCCCGGGGACCTTCACCTCCCCTGGCAGAAATAGCTCCCACGCTGCACCGGGGCCCGCCACCTCCCAGAGGTACAAACAAAATAATTAAGGGGTTCTGTTGCGGACCCCCGGGGACCACCACCTCTCCAGGACTAAATACTCGAAAGAGGGGGCCCCCCTGTGGAGCCGTAGATGGCACTGGGGACCACCACCTCCCAGAGCCGGCTCCAGCAATGTCTCAGGGTGCCCAACCCCCGGGACACTGGCGCTTGCTATGGCTTGGCTAGAGCATTACTGCTCCCACCAAGCCATAGCAAACACTGCCCCTCTTTCAGCAAACGAGAGAATAAAAAATGCTCTTGCTTGCTGAAAGTGGAGCAGAATTGTTTTTGGACAGAGGGAGCTGCATGTTCAGCAGCTCCCTCTGTGCAAAAGCAATGCTGGCTCCCACAGGACATGTGGAGCCGGCAGGGACCACAGGGGCCTTCAGGCTCCTCCCGCGGTCCCAAACAAAAATGACTGGGTGCCCTGGGTGGGACCAGGGCACCCAATATAGAGGCCATGCCCAGGGGGATGGGGTCCCCAGGGTCAAATTTGGCCCAGGAGGAGGGGACGCATGGCTTCCTCCCCTTAATTAAAAAAAAAGGAATAAAAACAAAAGAAAGGCTGTGCCCCGGGGTATGGGGTCTCCGGGGCCAAAATCGGCCCAGGGAGGGGGCCACACAGCTTCCCTCTCCATTCTAAAAATGCCTGGCCCCAGGGGGGGGGAGGCCTCCTGTTACCTCCAGTAAGTCCCACACAGCGGGATTGCTTTGAGGTCTTTGGAGGCCACGCCCCCTTTCTCCACCACTCCGCAAGTGCGGCTCCTGGCACACTACTGGTTGGGGGATGAAGTCCACTTTTCTCCTGAGGGACCTTGGGTGCCAAAAAGAACTCCTGGTACCTCCTGTGAGTCCTACACAGCGGGATTCCTGAGAGCTGGTTGGAGGCCCCACCCCCTTTCATTAAAAAAAACAAAGGTTACAGGGACGTTTTAGTTGGGAAATAGAATTTAAAAATCCTTAGAAATTCGCTGAAAAAAACAAAGGTTACAGGGACGTTATAGTTAGGAATTGGAATTAAAAATACTTAAGAAATTCACTGAAAAAACTAAAGGTTACAGGGGTTTTCTAGTTAGCCTCAGGTTTAACACTTACAAAACCAGTGAAATTCAGCTGTTATAGTTAGTGAGCTAACTATAACTCACGTCCCCGCAATGTACTGTTTATGACCTCGCATATTACATCACTCATGACATAGTCAGTGACATCACTGATGACATCTCAAATGACATCACTGATGACATCATCCACAGAAGTTCTGCTGCACCCACTCACACCCGCATATAACCTTTCATACACCCACTCCAACTTCCACACTATCAGTCTCAGACCCATTCACACACCCATACCAGTACTTACACAGTCACTCACTGATTCATAGATCAACACACACATCCACACACTTACCCATACAGCCACTCATTCACCCACTCACTCACTAATACAGCCACTGACATATCCACTCATACACCGATAAAGTCACTCACACACTGAATCAGTCACCCATAGAGCTACTCATACACCTACTCACTCACTCATACAGCCAATCAGTAATAAACTTTTTCAAAACACTCACAGTCACTAGATGAAGTCATGAGTGATGTCATCAGTAATGTCATTTGAGATGTCGTCAGTGAAGTCACTGACCATGTCATGAGTGATGTAATATGTGAGGTCCTAGGCAGTGCATTGCGGGGGCTTGAGTTATAATTAGCTCACTAACTATAACGGCTGAATTTCACTGGTTTTGTACAAGTGAAACCTGAGCTAACTGTAATGCCCCTGCAACCTTTGTTTTTTTCAGTGAAAAAAAAAAATATATATGTATATATATATATATTTGACTCCTCGGGTGGAATGCGCGAGACGCTGTTTTTAGACTTGTATATTTTTCATCATGGCAAGACATAAGAGCGAATGCCAATAAGGAGAATGTATTGGGACTGCCAAAGTATTTAAACTGCAAAAGATGATTACAATGGTTATGAACTATCGAACTTACCTGACAAATTATATTGCATTGTGGGAAATGTAGTAACGAAGGAATTGGAGAACAGTTCGGTGCAGTCCATCATCGATTTTGCTCACCAATGATTAAGGCGAATCAAATCGCCGAAACGAGTCTGGTTAAGAGTGGGCTGCCATGTGTCACCAATAAAAAGCAGCATTTCCCTTGCATTCAGGACTCAACTTTTTGTTTTTCCAGAAGATGGTATTGCAGGAGTGACTTTGCGCCTGTGTTGTTGAGACCACCCTGTCAGGGTCGGAGCCCCCCTTCTTTGCAGAGACTGGCTGAAGCATCCTATATGGGGGGATGACCCGCTTGCCTCAAAACAATTTAGAAGGATTTGCCTGATACTAGGATTGCAGTTGGAGGCGAGTAAGGGACGCTAGAGGAGTATTTGACTCCTCGGGTGGAATGCGAGACGCTGTTTTTAGATTTGTATATTTTTCATCATGGCAACACATAAGAGCGAATGCCAATAATGAGAATGTATTAGGACTGCCACAGTATTTAAACTGCAAAAGATGATTACAGTGGTTATGAACTATCGAACTTACCTGACAAATTATATTGCATTGTGGGAAATGTAGTAACGAAGGAATAGGAGAACAGTTCGGTGCAGTCCATCATCGATTTTGCTCACCAATTATTAAGGCGAATCAAATCGCTGAAACGCGTCTGGTTAAGAGCTACCTATCCCGATCCTTCCTTTTCCTCTCCCCGCCCATCTGAACATCTAGACCGCTGACTGCCTTAACCATGCATATGCGTGGTTAAGGCAGATGCGTGGTTTAGGCAAGCATTGTTCTACTTAAGTGGAAAAGGCACTTGTGACTCAGCCCACTTTGTAAAGACCGTTTCCCTTTTATTACCTGTGTGCTCAATATAAGGTGGTGAGAGGGAGGGAGGGAAGTTGGAGGCCACCCACCATGAAACACAATCCAGTGTGGGAGTGCAGTAAGTATCTGTGTGCCAGAGTTCTAATTAGCGCCCTGTAGGCCGTGGTTGAAGTGATCCTGTACATAATATGGTGAGAAGCGCCATTGCCTTAACTGTGAGTGGCACTTCTGTCCCTTCTACTCGGAAATTCTCTTCTTCACCATCTTGGTGGGGTGAGTGGCCATCGCCACTTCGACTACCTCCAATTTCCCCCTAATGTGAGGGAGCCAATGTTGTACAGTGTTTTGCACATTTTCTTGCAAGCACACATATGCCAATGAAGCGGTTCGCAAAGTCCTTATTTGCAAACAGATTCTTGTGTTCGGTTGATACTAGGTGTACGTTTTCCAAACACATGATAGGAGATTAAAGCGCATCAGGGGACTCCTGGGTGCTCTCCTTGTTTGACACTACACAGTACATCAATGATGCAAACAGTTGGCGTAAGACAGAAATCAAGCAGATGGGAATCAAGATGTTGTTTTGACTGGGGTTATGATTCCAGGAATTCCAAGACTACATTTCAACTCAGCACTTTTTTTTTTTTTGAAAACCTTTATTGAAGGTAAAACAGGGAAGCATTGCAGAATACAGCACTATGCCTACATCCCCAGAGGGGCCGGCCGTGGAATGCGCGACCGTGCATTGCAGAAAAATAAATAAAATGGATACACAGCAAGCCGCCTACAACCACTCAGGGCCGGCCGCGTCATGGAGGAAGGAACAGTCGGATAGATATCGGCATTATATTACCTCCCACAGCATCCAGATGAAGAAAAGACAATAATATTAACCAAGCATAGGATAGGAACAAAGCTAAACCCCCCCCCCTCCTCCCTCCCCCTCTGGCACAGTAACGATATGACAAATAAATCAGAAGCAATTTGGCTTTCACTAGGCACATCCACAAGGATAAGACAGGAGTCCGGGGATTAATGAGGCAGGACACCTCCATTCACGAGCCACAGGGGATAGATCAGCTTAGAGGTCAGGATGACTCGCCAGATATAGAGTGAGCGGGACCCAAATATCCTTGGGGCGGGACGACTCAGGCAGCTCCTCCGCATAGATTTCTAATTGCTCCCTACAGTAGGATAGATCCCTCAGCCACTTACGAACCGTGGGTAATCCCTTTGCACCCCAGCACTGCGCCACAGCTCGCTTAGCCATAAGTGTGGCCACTGCAACCAGTCTTCTATTGCACGGCTTCAGGGACGCTACACTGCCCAACAGACACATCTCGGGCGTACATTGCACTCTCTCCAATACAACATCCGTGAGCACAGTCGTCACCCTAGCCCAATAGGCAGCTATCCCTGGACAGACCCATGAAAGATGTAAAAAGTCAGCGTCTGCTTGTCCACAGCGCACACAGCAATCATCATCTCGCAATCCAAATCTCCGCAATTGTACAGGGGTATAATAAAGTTGGTGCAGGAATTTAAAATGTATAATACGTAAGTTGCAGTTGGCCGTCAGTCGCCCAGTCAATTTGCAGCAATAGTACCAGTGGTCCTCCGACAGTTTCCCCCCCAGGGCCGTGTTCCATCTAGCAAAGGACGGATGCGCCACCGCCTCCAGCTCACGGAGAGATGAATTATAGAGTTTAGTAATCAGCCCCTGACGGGCCTCGCCCGCGAGCACCGCCTGCAGTGCCCGCAGCGTCTGGGGTTCCGCGGGGAAGTCAGGGTAAACATCCCGAATGGCCTGACGAACCCGCACGCAAGTAAAACCCAACATAATATCGTGAGGCTGGTTCGCCTGCACGTCCCGTAACGAACGGAATCGGCCCTGGTTGTAAAAGTCCCCCATCTGGGTGATCCCGACGGCTTGCAACGTGGTCCGCGCCAAGCGTTCCTGCAGTGCAGATATGCCGGGATGCGCTGCTATCGGCAACTTGGGGGCATAAAGGTAGGTTAGTGTCGCACGACGTGCCAGCGTCCACCAGGCCCAAGCCGTGCACTGGACCGGGTTGATTTCCGTCCGGGGACCTCCAGCCCCTCCCGAGAGGGCCGCAGCCACCAATGGGAGCGGGAGGATCACATCCGCCTCAATCGCGGTATGGGGTAGGAGACGCTGCGGATAGAACCAATAATGTGCAAACTGCGCTTGAGCGCAGAGATAGTAAAGGCGCATATCAGGAGCCTCAAAACCACTGCGGTCAAAGGGTTGAACCAGGGTGTCCCAGCTACAGCTAGGTTTTTTGCCCCCCCAGACAAACGACAATAGGGCCGTCTGCAGAGACTTAAAAATGGAAACATTCAGGCGGATAGGGATATTCACAAATAAATATAGTAGTTAGGCAATATAACCATTTTGATGACTGCTATACGATCCGCCAGTGAAAGCGGCAAACGAGCCCACTGCGCCGCTCGCTCAGTAAGTTGAGAGATTGTACGCCCATAGTTCATAGAGATTACCTGCGCCGGATCCCTGTGGAGCCAAATCCCAAGATATTTTACTGGTTCCTGAGTCCAGGTCAGAGGGAAGTCCATTTCGAACTCACAGGTTCCTGCCGTCAGGGGAAAGACCGACGATTTGGCCCAATTTATCCCCAAGCCAGAGAAGCCCTCGAACCGGACATATTCTCGCAGCAAGGCCGGGAGATATGTCGCAGGTTCATGAACATACAGCAACATATCGTCCGCATATAGCGAGACAACCAATGGTCGCAGCCTGAAACGCAACGCCGCAGAGGCATGGAGCTGGCGCAGTTTGCAGGCCAGAGGCTCCAGCGCCAGGGCGAAAAGCATCGGCGAAAGGGGGCACCCCTGCCTCGTGCCCCTACCGATGGAAAACTCCGAGGACACCCAGCCGTTCACGCGAACCCTAGCCGCCGGGGCGGAGTATAGAACCCTGATCCACTGCAAAAAGAACGGAGGGACACCCATTCTGGTAAGGACGGAGAACATGTATACCCAGGAGAGGGAGTCGAACGCTTTAGTTGCGTCAAGCAACACTGCCACGGCCTGGAAGTCGGCATCGAAATAGTGTAAGGTAGCGAAGACAGTGCGCAGATTAAGCACCGTAGATCTCGCGGGCACAAAGCCAGACTGGTCCGGGAGCACCAATAGGGGGACCAGCGGCTGCAGACGGAGAGCGATCATTTTTGCTAGTATCTTGGTGTCAATATTAAGCATTGAGAGGGGTCTATAAGAATCGCAGAGGTTGGGCTCTTTGTCGGGTTTCAAGAGCATGACTAGGAGAGCCTCCCGCAATGAAGGTGGGAGACGGCCAGTGTCGTAGGCTTCCGCATAGACTTTGAGAAGTCTAGGGGCCAGATCGTCGGCGAATGCCTTATAAAATTCGCTCGGGAGCCCATCCAGCCCGGCAGCCTTGCCAGTAGGGAGGGACATAATAGCCACCTTCACATCCTCCTCATCAAAGGGCTGGGTAAGATGATCCCGATGACCTGGGGCCAGCCAACCCAATGCTACATCCCCTAAGTACGCGTCAATATCGGCCGTCTGAGCCGTATCCTTGTTGCTATAAAGGGCTGTATAATAGTCAAGTATGGTCTCGCTGATGGCTGCCATGCCAAAGCGGGCCTCGCCCGCCTCGTCGTGCATTTCCGTGATGTATGGTTGGCTCCGAGGCGCAGTCAACTTCCGAGCCAGCGAGCGACTGGGCCGACCCCCCTCACCGTAATATCTAGCAGTGCTACGCCTAGACTTGTGTCTCATTTTCTGATCCGCGGTGTCATTATGTTCCGTGACTAAGGCGCGAATCTTGGACAGGGTGTCGGGTAGCGGATTCGCATCGTATGGCCTCTCCAGCACAGAGATATCTTCCGCAAGTTTCTGGATCCTGCGCCGCAGATCTCGCAGTACCCCCGCCTGTGCCCCCATGCAGACTCCCCTAATAGTGACCTTGAAGGCCTCCCACATAATCCCGGCGCTATCCACAGAGCCAGCATTCTCCCGGAAGAAATTGCGGATCGCCTCCCCTACCGTGGCCTTGAATACCGGGTCCGTCAGGGAGGATGGCTGTAGTCGCCACTGAAAAGGTGGCCTCCCACAGGTCGGCACACACAAATCCATAAGCACCGGAGAGTGATCGGACAGTGTCCGAGCCAGGTGACGCACCTCTGTCGCCCAAGGGCATGCAGCTTCTGTGACCAGCCAGAGGTCCAAGCGGGACCAGGTCCCGTGTACCGCCGACACAAACTTACTCTCCCGCTTACCAGGGTGTTGCAGTCGCCAGACATCCCTCAGGCATCCAGCCTCCATTATGCCACGCAGAGCCTCCGCCGCCAGTTTAGGTCGTGCCCCCTCGCTACCCATACGATCTGCATCCATGTCCAGGCATACATTAAAATCCCCCCCCCCATATAATTTCCGCATCAGGGAACCCAGAGACACGACGCCAGACATCTGCAAAAAAAAGCCGGGTCATCAACATTCGGCCCATACACATTCACAAAGAGAACACTCGTCCCGCCTAGCAGCCCATGCACTATTGCCACTCGCCCCTGGTCATCTGTCTCAGATCGGAGAACCTGAAAGTGTATCCCCTTTTTTATCAAAATCAGCACCCCTCGGGCATAACTAGAATAGGAAGAGGCCACCCGGTGTCCAGCCCATCTTCCCCCCACATTTTTATCAGATAAACTCGTTAGGTGAGTCTCCTGTAGGAAGGCAATGTGGATAGTCATTCTTTCTAAGTAAGCAAACACTGCCCTGATCTTTTTTGGAGAGTTAAGCCCCCGGACGTTCCAGGTCAAAAGCCGCAGATTTCCGCTCATCCGGTCAGTGGTTGGTAAGCCGACAGAACAATGGAGTATTTCTAAGCCATATAAATACTAGTACAAGTAAGAAGTGAAATAACATTCAGTAAAACACACAACATACCGTGCCCCCCCTCCATTCCCCCCTCCCCCCACCCACTTCAGCATCCCCAACTTGCTAAAGCCATCCCATCCAACCCCCCCCACCCCATCCCATCAAACGAAAGTGAAAACCTCAGTTGGGGTGTACCCATGTGGGGCGCTAGAGTGCAACTGCCCTCCCATCTAGTAGGAGGTGGCTGCGCAGGGATTGGATCCATGCCTACAAACAACAGTACACAAGAGCCTAGTCCACAAGAATGGCATAGATAATACCGTAGGCCTAGGCAGCGGCTGCCTGGACAGGGGAATACTCCATGGCAAAGGTAGACATGATCAACAGATAACTCCTATACGCCAACTGAGCGAGCTCAGCACCCAAATATGAACAGAAATGCACCCCAAGAACTTAGTGTTCCTCCGTGTCCGACTGCTGGTTAGCATCGCGTCGTCGTCGCTTGAGACGTTTGGCATGTTCAAGAGCTGCCTTAGGGTTATTGAAGATATGAGAATCCCCGTCGGGGCCTATCTTCAAGCGGTCCGGGTAGAGCATAGCGTATAGGACCTCCTCGGACCTGAGGAACTTTTTAACATCGGCAAACTCCCGTCTTGCCGCCTGGACGGCCACCGTAAAGTCTGGGAAGAAGGAAAGCCGATTCCCTTGATAGTCAATGGTGCCCTTCTCTCGTGCCAGGCGCAGTATCACATCGCGGTCCCTGTAATTTAAGACTCTTGCAATAATGGGCCGCGGGGCGGCCCCCGGCGCCGGGCGAGCAGCCAGCGAGCGGTGCGCCCGCTCCACAATGAACATGGGGGAGAGCTGTTCCCAGCCAAAAATGTCATTAATCAGCGTCTCTATAAATATCTCCATCCTGCCCACATTGGTGGACTCCGGCAGGCCAATAAGGCGAATGTTGTTACGCCGTGAACGGGCCTCCAAGTCCTCGTTCTTGGCCTGGATAACAGATAGGACCTTCTCCATATTCAGGGCTTTCCCCGCAACGTCACTCAGTCCGTCCTCAGCTGCAGAGACTCTTTGCTCCACCTCCCCCATGCGGGCACTCTGCTTCTCCAATTGGGATGACATGTGGTCCAGCCGGTTGTTAACTGCTGCCATTGTGCCCTCTATGGTTTGGAGTCTTCGTTGCATTGCCAAGAGCGTGGTTTCAAGGCCCGAGGGAGCCCCCTCTGTCACATCCGCCTCAGAGTCCGAGGCGGCCTTCTGTGACACCTTGGCGGATTTGCGCGCCTCGAACGTGAGACGGGGTTGCGTTTTGTCTGTTTTACCCATGGCGCCCCGTGGTATAGCTTGGCACAGGGGTGATCGAGGAGCCCAGTGCAGAAAGGGTCCCCAGCAGGAGCCGAGCAAAGGTCCACACCAAAATCAACAGGTGGGTGGGGGGTAGTCTCACGGCAGGACCGCCATCGCCAGCCGGCCCACGGCCACCCGGGCCGCTATCCAAGTGTAACCAGCCCTGAATGATCACGGACAGCAAGTGTCCCACCAGCTCCGCTGCGCAGATTCAAAGGCCGCAGCTCCAGTCGCCCCTCCACCAATTAATAGCGCCGTGATTTGTCTATCACCTTCATGCCACCACCGACAGTGCCGCCGTACTCCGGTCACTCTTCATCTCCCCAGCTCGGTTGTGTTAGCCTGTGTGGCGCAAGGCACTCAGCGCCAGATGGACGCCCGGTGCAGTCAATTCTAGTGCGTTTCCCCCTGGGGCGGGCAACTGAGATGTAGTCAGCGCCGTTCAAAGCAGTATACACGGCCTCAGCAGGATTTTTAGGAGGTAGGTTGCAGCTATGTCGGTTCACTACAGCGGCGTGCGGGAGGGCCCGTCCGCTCCCCCCGCCAGCCGCAATAACAGATGCGTCCCCCGCGGATCCCTCCAGCGTAGGGGCCTGTGTCCAGCAACTTCCTCTCTCGCAGCGCACAGGGAGCAGTTCCGCAGGTAAAGTTAGGGCCACCAGTACCACCCCAGCGCCTTACAGCAGCCCGCAGAGCGCGATCCGCTTGCAGGCCCGCACCCGCCTCCACAGTCGCCGGCCCGCAGCAGGCCGCGCCCCACTCACCACCTCCGGCGCCGGGGAGCCCAGCGCCCGCCGCGATCTCCGCCTCCACTGGTGCTCGTAGTCGCAGCCTCCCGGGGTCCGCAGTGGCAATGTTGTGTGGCACAGCCACCAGCTGGGCACAGCACCGCTGGTCCCTCGTATCGGCGAGGGCACAGGTCACCGATCGGAGCGACGGGCCTCAGAGCACCCCGGGCGCCGCCATCTTGGGGTTTTTCGCGGCCGTCACCTCCGCCGCCGAAATATCGCCGTTCCCCCTGTCTCGGGCCGCCCCAGGCGTAGTAGCAGGTTCGGGCGCCCCTCGCCAGAAAGGCACGCTCCACCACCCCGCAGGATAGGCGGTTTGTAGGGCGGATTTTGGTCGGATTGCGGCGCAGCCGGGCAGAGCCTCACTAGGGTGCGGCCATCTTGCCGTGCGCCCTCTAGCGCCCTCCTCAACTCAGCACTTGAAAGCAAGTCTTACTTAGTGTTGGTTTCACAGAGTAGTCTGAAATTGCTCCCCATGACACGGTTTAAGCAAAAAAGCCCACCCCACATGCTCATTGACTAAACCCCAAACCTCTAACCTACATTGGCATCTTAAATAGTGGTGACTAAATGGAAGTTATAAGTCCCAAAATAACATCACTTCTCATCACATAAGCCATATGGAAATTTCATATGGGAAAAGAAAATCGAACTTCTTCAGAGAAACGATGCACATATTTTAAAAAACAATCACAACTTTGCCCACTTCATGAGTGTATAGATTATTGACAAATGCAGGTATACAAAGACTGCCATCTTTGACTGCAGGTACAGGAAATTGGCAGAGGGATACAGAGTCTGCCCTCTCTGGAACTAGGCAGAGCTAGTCTACTGCATCATTTACTGGGATGTGTAATGCAAGTCATTGACACAGAATGTGAGTGGAGAGAAATAGTGAGATATTGCTCCAAAGGCCCAAAGGAAGGCATGCACGTTTGGATCCTACTACTCACACCGTCATGTTACAATGTACAGCAGTTCAAGTATAGCACATTCGTTTTGAGGTGGGGCAATTGTGTACTCAGCAGGAAAATTGGGTCATTACATGCTGCTTTGCTGCATGAACCGTTTACCTTTAGAAAAGAAAAACGTACGTTCTTTCGTGTCTTTTTAAAGCTAGAGAATTTTTGGGGTTGCATCATGCTAATAGTTTTAATATGTCCAAATCCTTTTTAAAAAGCCCTTTAAAACAATCTTCTTTTAAAGTAAGTTTGAGTCGGGATATGTTATGTCAGCGGCACAAGAGAAATGTGGTTATACAAGAAAGTTGTCTATAGAAAAAAACCACAACCCTATCTTACGTCGAATACTCCACATCGTGTTCGTAGAACAATTTTATGATTGAGATTAAATTTGTTGACTCTGCAGGTGGAAATAGGCTTTTGGGATGTTGTCCCAAGGAGGGAGAGAGTTTGCGAGGTCCCTGTGATAGCATTTGGAACTTAGGTTTTGCTGCCACAAGTTGCTGGGGTGGGACTACGCTCCCCAGCTGCATCGCACCTTTGAGGGGTGGGGACGGCAAAAACTTGCATTTAAGTGCGACCTGAAACCCGCAGCATGGGACGCATCCGGGCAAAGACTGGGCCAAGAAGGGCACGTTTTTGCCTGGAAGAGGCTGGGCTGGGCCACCCCCCTCCAGACCAGTGAGTCTATTTGGATTGTAAGCCATTGGATGCTGTTCTACCCCTACCTGGCCAAGAGTTATGGGTAAGTACAAAATGGCTGAAGGGAAGGACAGCACTACCGACAAAGCTCAAAGTGGCACTACGTTGGACTCATTTCTGTCATGAGCAGTGAGTGTACTTGCCAAGGAAAATGACTTTGGGGAGAGGCGCTTATCCCTTGACATGGGGGTGGGGCTTAGCATTCCTTCACCAAACAGGGTGTCATCACTGCTGGGATCCCCTGAGGAGGCCTGTGGTTGTTTCTATAGACCACCCTCCCCTGAGGGCACTGGACATATTTCCCTGTTGACCACAGATAGGGCGCTTCTCATGGATGAGCTTGTGATCGCTAGTCCTTGGGAACTGACAGCCAGGAAAAAGAGGAGAACGAAGCAAGTGCCAATCCCTGGTCATGCTAAGAAGCAGGGGACCATTGCCCATTCTCTTACCTGTTCCCGCAAATCAACAGGCTCAAGCCCACTGCAGGTAAATTTGCAATCATTCTCCAATACTAGTGAAAAATGTGGGGTACCAAATCTGGTCTGGAAAAATGCTATGGATCAAGTTAAATTCATCGTCAAATTCACAATTGCATCCTTAGTGGATAGGTTATGTGCTTTGGAAGGGCCCTTTCGGGATTTATCATCTAAGTTAGAGCTCTTATTGGCACCCCCAGTACCCACCCGACCCCATGGCCAAGTGCCTCCCAATGTTGGGACCAGCCTCATTGTCACCAATAACCATTTCAATCAGAGGCCTCTGTTGTTCGTTGAGTCACCTGCTTTCACCACAAATCCACCCATTTTTGCCATAGGAACATGGTTCTTGCTCACAGCAAATAGTGGTATAGCTGGTCTAAGGAAACAAGGCCAAGTAGGGGCTAATTGCCCCGATAGGCCCCCTTTCCAAGAGCAAAAGCTGCAGTTTCATTCTAGATGCTCGCAGCCGCATCTGGCCCTACCAACTGACTGCTGTCCTTACTTGGCGTTTTTTGTTGGAGTACCACCTCTACCTTTTGACAGGGAAGAATGCCATCTGGAATTGAAGAACAAAGTTTGCCACTGGCTTGCTCTGAACTCTGACTTTTCCATATCCGATATATTATTGGTGTGAAGGATTGGGTGGATAGGTCAATCAGACAAATCCATAGAAGGACACGGTGATCATATATTGCAGGTACCCGGGCATGGCATTTTGACTGATTAAACCTGGCTGTAGGCCTGACGATCTAGGAGTCGCTGTTAGTATTGTCCCTCTTGGCTTCTTTTATAGACCTAACCCCCTAGCCAGTTGAGTGGAGAAAGGATTCCACGATATCGAACAGATGTTGGAGTAGACTTTTCTGTTTCTAACCGTAATAGATTTCTACCTCTATCAGACCTAGATGCTAATTATTGACTCTCTTCTACCCTGGTTTTGGATAGGGCCTTGGCCCAGCAGGGGCCACGGAAGTAGGAGCATGCACTGATGCATTTTTATCACTCTGAACTGATAGCCCTTCCCAACTAGTCCCTGATACCCTTGATGCTTACAATCCCCCTGACATTCGTAACAAGTTACAATTGTCCACAGCTGATGATCTTTAATTACTGGCTATTGATGATCTTAGTGTGTCTTTCCGTAGCAGCCCCTCAACTAATGCCACAAAACATAGCAAGCTTGTCTCCTGCAATCTTGCGGGCATTTTGAATAAACTTGCTTGCCCTGATTGGTTCAATTTTGTGAACCAATTTGATATCTGTATGTTCCAAGAGGCTTGGGCTGCTATCCCCAAATTTCGATCGGGCTTGCCAGTTTTGACCGATCAGCACTCTCATGTGGGAAAGGTCACCCAGCAGGGGGGCTTGCAACTTGGATTAAAACCACCTTGGCTTGCTCATCGAAAGTGATTGATCTTGGTTCTTCTGATGAATTATGTGTTATTTTGTAATTTTCCTCGGGGGGAGGTTCATTGTGTTTATAAAATGTGTATTGCAGACATGAAGGCCATAAGGCTAATTTAGCCATTATCGACCTAATTAATGCTCACTTGTTATTTTAACTGTAGTTTTGAACCACTTGGTACTGTTGGTACTGTTGCTATCCTCAGTGGAGAAGAGGATGAAGTGTGGGCAGGCCCTGTGCTCTCGCTTCCACCTATCAGGAAATGATCTGCCGCTGGTTTGCAATTGAACACTTTTGCCCTCAATAATCACCTGAGAGCATCTAATGGTAGAACACCCTCAGACAAGGAGGGGGAGGGATACTTTCAACCGACAGGGAGGCTCGAGTCATTTTGATTATATATTGTCGGATATAAGGCTATGGCTTCAAGTAGTCGATATGGAGGTGATCCTGTGGCAGGATAGCGACCATAATGCCCTGGATCTCACTTTGAGCCCACTGGGATCTAATACTCTATCCCATAACAATGAACCATTTGATTGGAGGCTCATACCCACAAGCAATCGCCACAGGCTGAGGTGGTGTTACTGCCTCAACCCCTGCTATCCAGAAGCAGATTCATGAGGCTTTTGCCGCTGCCGTGGAAGCAGTACCAATGTTGGGGGGGAATTCTCTGGCACCTGCCTCATGGGGGGACTTCACTGTAATTCATAATATTATGCTCCACAACCTAAGGGAGCTCTTTATGGTAGAGTCCAGGTCCCTTCCTAAGAAGGCCAAGACGGCCCCATGGTAGACCAAGGCTTGTAGACTAGCCCGGAGTGCCCTGACTGTTGCTATTAAAAGCGGCAACAGAGCCTTCATCAAGGAAGCAAGGTCCTTCTACAAAGTCACACTAACAAAGGCTAAGCGTGAGTTTGAATTGGCCAAATGGGAAACCCTGTTGATGGCAGTAAAAGGGAAAGATAATCATTAGTTTTGGCACATTTTGGCTGGTAGGAGCCTGGAACCTGCTGCCCCGTTGACTTGTAATATTACTGCAGCAGCCTGGGCCGACCACTTCTCGGGGCTTTATGCTGGTAGGATCAACGAAGTTGGCGAGCCCTACTTAGATTGTACAACAACCGCCACAATCAAACCGATAGGGGAATGCTGTATGGAGAGTGTTCTTCAAGGAGTGGCCTTGTCAGCCAGGATGACTGTGCTATTCGTCCCATTACTACTAGGGAGGTTGTTAAAGCAATAGATTGGATTACCCCTGGGAAAGCGCCAGGGCTGGATAAGGTACCGGGGGGGGGGGGTCTGCTTAAAACCAGTAAGGACATCTGGGGTCCCTATTGAGCCCTGCACTTTAACTGCATTTTGGAAGGGTTGCCAATTCCCCCTGCGTCGGCAAAGGCTAAAATTCTTCCGATTTACAAGAAGGGCTGAAGGTCCCTTCCATCCAACTATCGACCAATCAGCCTCATTGACAGCTCACAGAAGCTCTTTAGGCGGATACTGCTGGATAGGCTGTGTCAGTGGATTGAGGATGTGGGTTTTCTAACTCCCTTACTAGCAGGATTCAGGCCAGGGACTACTACCACCAACCAAGTATTTCTATTGCAATTAATTTACTGGAAATATGTTGTTTCTGCCTACTTTCGATCTTGTTCCGAGGGAGGCCCGGAAGAAAGTTCTAATTGACCTGGGAGCTCCTAAATACCTTGTAGATGTTATTAATAGGCTGCACCTGAAGAACTATGCACAGGTTAGATGTAGCTCTCTTGGGGAATTGATAGAGAACCCATTCAAGTTCAAGGTGCGTTCTTGCCCTGACCTCGTTTCTAATATATATCAACGACTTGCTAGCCCAATCAGAGTTGGGCAAGCATGTAGCCCCGACTTTAGGTAATAGGAAGGTCCCGGCACTCCTGTTTGTGGACGACATCTTAATGGTCTTCAAATCTCCTATGAGTGTACAAAATCTGTTGGACCAGATGGTATCTTCTGCAGGCAGAGAGGGCTCGAGATCAATCTTAATAAGACCAAGTACCTGGTCTTGGCAGTAACAGAGCAAAGTGGCAAGATCCCAATGCGAAACTTGATATCCAAGGTTTTTGCAAGCGGGGGCTCAATGACATCCATGTACTCTTCCAGAGAGTAAACATTTTTGAACTCTAGGAAGGAAGGTCAGAGGGCCCACCCTTCTATTTCTTCTATGTTGTCCTCCATCTACATGCCTCCAGTAAATCCTTCTCCCTTCCTTCCCTTAAATTAAGGTTAAGATTTAGCGTTAGGATAAAGTACAGGGTTAAGGGCCTCAACCCTGGACTTTATCCTAACGCTAAATCGTGCACCAGCTATTACACTGACATTTACCCTGCACGGGGTTTTTGGGAGGTTTTTTTGCAGTCCAGATTTTTTTTCCCTAAGGGATTTCACCCGAGAAAGTGACCTTTCACCTCAGTCAGCACATCACCTGGCCCGAGTCAGGGTTTCTCGTTCCTCTCCCCTCTCAGCCTAGTGGACCAATGCACCTGCTGCATATGCTTACAGCCCCCTCCCCCCCCCGGGATGCTCTGTATTACTATATAGTAACGCCCAATGTTTCTGGCACCCTGAAACCGAAAAACCTCATCGACACGCACTATGTAAAGGAAAAATAATTATTCTAGGCGCTCGGAAGGTGCCAGCTGCGCGATAGGTCTCTTCGAACGTTGTGCTTCACGACCTTACTTACAAGTTTGTAGGTATCACGTGACACAAAGGTGCTGGTACTTTAAAGGGGCTGCCGAAAACACTCGGGCATTAGGGCAGTTGGAACTTGAGTGAGGAGACCTTCTGGGTCAAGAACATTTTAATTAGGTGACAAAATGTCAGTGAATGAATCGCTAATGACCGTGACGAGGCCAGTCAGACTGAAAAGTGAAGGGAGGTGGGGGGGCGAGGGCACTGCAACAAAGGGCCTGTGACGCAAGCAGCACAAATACTTCCACAGAGGCAAATGAACAGCGAAAATGTACCGGACTGGCAAGGCAAACTGAATGAATACCTCTGTCACACTCATTTCAGACTGGTGCCCGCATCTGCTGTCACAGACACGAATAGCAATGTAAGCAATTCCAAAATTATTTTACATTGGATCCGAAATTTACCAAAATAGAACTTTTCTTCTTTCATAAAACGTTGCTTAAGGAAAGCGCTGATTAATCTACCCAGACCTATCACCCTCCTGCTCTCACCAGAGTTCGCCCACTGACTGCTCTGCCCTGCTGTAACAAGGAATTTTAAAGTACGAAGTTTTTTTTTTAACATAACCATTCCTGCATTAGCGCCTGGATACCCTCACGGATAACAAGCAGCGCTCTAGAAGTCGACTGATTGATTGAGTGCATTGCTAATTCTGTGAAAGAAGCACAGCCAAGCCCTGCACCAAAAGAAATCGCAATTTGACCCTTTTCTTTCCTCAAATTATCTGCCAGCGGCTGGTTGTGGCCTATTTTAACATGCCAACAGGCAAGCTAGTGCACGGAAATTGTATCTCATTCAGGGTGACGAGATTTTGAGACGCAAAAACCGGGACAAGGCAGACATAAAAGTAGGTCTAAAGGCTTTAAGATATAGATATATATATCATAACATAAGGCATGACTGGACCTCCACTCTGCACACCCCTGATCTCCTCCCCAGTCTGTCTCTCCTCTGCCGCTAGTAACCAGAGGACCTTCCTGTGTGCTACCTGACAGAAACAGATGCATAACTTTAATTATTTGAGACTGCAGAGGCCCCTGTGGAAGAAGAGCATACCTTTCTATTCTGTTTTGCAGAATGACCTGGCCTTTGTCCCAAAAACTGGGACATGTATTTAAAACTAAGAGAATTGCTGGACACCAAGACAGTCCAACCAGGCCAGTCCGGGGAAATCCAGGACGTGGTCACCCTAACCTCATTACATAGAGGTCGCCCTTTCTGCTTAGGTATTACTATTTAGTGGCCACTGTGCAGCTTTGTGTGTAACATTAACGTGCAGCAAGATGTTTCTCTTCAGTTTGGCCCCGAGTGTCTCTCTTCCATTTTGTTGCACAGTTGAGGTGTAGCTGAGCTCCGGTACAAAGAAGGTAAATGCCCCCATGCCCCTGCCCACTTACGGGGCAGTAAAGTACAGCCATCCTTTGGGTGCATTGGGCCGCTAACACCTCCGAGCCTGGTTCCACTGCAACTAGGGCCGGAATAGGAACCTGAAGCAGACCTGGCAAATTTTGGCAGACCAACCCCCATATGGTGCATAGCGAGCAAGCCTGATCACTATGGAGGGGTATTGGGGGGGGGGGGGGGGTGGTTCTCCCCCAAGAAAATTTGGGGAAAAATGGCCAAAAACACATTTCTCATTATATATTAGACTGTATTCATTTTAAAGCATCGTAAACGATGACCTTACAGTGCACCAGGATATGACAATCTTTATTGGGGCTCTTCAATGAATCCCTCACTAGCACCCTCCAACAGCGCCTCTCTTCTCTGCATAGCTGCTCGCTCACATGTATTTCATTCATTTTATAGCGCCAATGAATCATACATGTGTAAATCAGTGTTTAGAAAATGTTACATAAGACAAGGGGCACTATAAGGTGTAAGATTCACATGTCATCTATACTGGTAGGCATTATTTTGTAAGAGTGCTTGGACTGGGGAAGCACAAACTCAGGATTCAGAATGTAACACAGTGGTCAGGGTTGACTTTACTAATAAGAATTTATTTCTACCCAAACAAACCCTTTTTAGCAAAATTAGGATAATGAAATGCTGGGACAAAAAAAACATAACTTTCTTACCTAGATTAGGAGTGGAACTTATGAACTGCACAAAAACAAAAGGAACTCTGTGACAAGAGCAGTAACCAACTGAACTATGCACATACAATACTGTTCTGTGATCTGCATAGTACACGCTCTTTGCAGCAGGCATATTAACCCTCTGCGCTACCGTAGATGAGTCAAAACTGCCAATAGACAAAACTCCGATCTCTCTCCAGTAGGTACATTAATCATCAGAGTTATCTTGGTACTTATATTGTTGTCTGAAAACTGTTGGTTATACAAGGAACCTTGCAGTGCTTTTAAAACTGCTGAACTGCTACAAAATTGGCCCCAGTAACAAAAGTGGGTCCCCCTTCCAGGAGGAAACGCCTGATGCCTGGTACAGCCAGTCCGGCCTTGACTGCACCAGATGCACTATTGATAGCTGTGCCACTTCTGCCATAAAAGTGGTAACTGAGACAGGCTACCAGATTTAACCTCTGTCTAAACACTTATAAGGTCCCAAAGGCGAGACCTATTGGCTATGCCAATGCTTGTTATTGTTGTAACCAAATGGATTTATTATGAATGTTTTGCCTATTTTCCAATTTGAGCCAGGACTTTTAGAATACTAAATTTTATGTCTTCTAAGAAATCACTCAATTGTGGACAATGTTTACATGTTGCTAGTCATGCTGCTATATATGGATTACGTTTTTAAATGATTTTATTCTGATGATTTTAATGTCTTATTGTTCCGATGTTTTTATTCCTATGTGCTTTTATGGCATTAATTGCCGAATAAAGATTTTCTTTTTTGATTTATGCAATCTCCATCTACAAAATTTAAATCACGTAATTTTTGCATGTCCTTCCCTGCATTTTGCCCGTCGTCACTTTTTAAGACCGGTGTTTTTAAAATACAATGAACAATCAGGACACGAAGCACTCCAATGTCCGTTTTCCCGTCCCTATGAAATGGTATGTGCTAAAATGTTTATATTTTTTCAATGTTTCTTAAATTTGCACAGATGATCGTTTAGTATTGTCTTAGTATAATTTTATAGGTTGGAATCCATGATTGCTTTTTGCATACTGTCACTACTCTTAGGGTAGAGAGAGACTCTTTGATTTATTTGATTTATTCTTCTGCATTTATTGACATTATGTAGGTCGAATTTACAATAGCACTTTGCATTCCTCCAAGGGGAGAGAGATTTTGGGATGTATTCCTCTATTCTCGTTGATACTATGTAGGTCGAATTTAAGATGGCACTTTGCACGATGTCACTTTTTCCCTTTTATTGAGAGGAAACGTGTCAAAAGTCTTATTCATGTTTTCCAATGATTTTAAATGTGTGTAGACGATTTGCTGGGCATTATTCTATTGTTAATATGTACGTTGATTTTATGACAACACATTGCAGAAGGTCACTTTTTACCTTCTAAATCTATGAGAAAGTGTAAAAGTTTTTCCTCTTGAAATCCTGCATGCTGGATCATGTGATTGCTTCCTGTAGTTTTTATGTTGCTTTTATGTGGACCTCCATCGGAGTGCCGCATTATAAAATAATATAAGCACGAGTAAATATGCATGTGAATACATATACACATACAGAGAAACACATGTATACATTACAAAGCCAGAAGTAGCAACACTGCAGCTGTGGTTAAATGGTAATCCGATTGCAAAACAACTTTTTCTTGAACAACCTTTGCACTGTTTGAAAATGCATTGAACTTTCTTGAAGTTTGGTTCATAAATATTGACTTAATCATGGACACTTTCATGAAGATCTATCAAGTAGGGCAAAAGTACATATGTGGGAGAAATAAACTATCACACCCATGGTACATGGGTGAAGCAGCCAAGTTCACCTTGAGATTCATTTATGGTTTGGTGAAAATCCATTGAGCCTTCTAGCATTGACAGTAATAATCAGCATATGATTGGACAAAGAAATCTTTTTTCCCGTAGTATAATGTGGGATTCACAAAACCCAAAGAAATCGCAGATCTTCACAATCTGAATGGGTGGCTACAAGGTAATTTTTTGTTGTTGTGGCTGCCACTTTGTGACGTCAAGGATCCGGTAATGACAGCGGACGTCGGACAAAAAATGTGGAGGCATGTGAAGTTCAGAGGGCGCATACCAAGACTCTAGAGAGTATATGTGGTCCAAGAAGTTTAAATAGTGTCCCTTGTAGATGCAAAAGTACACCGTTTGCAGCACTGGATTCATTGCTCAGCCAGTGGGATTCACAAATCCCATAGGGCACAACTGTGTATTTATGCGCTCCACAAATCAGATGTGGATTCACCTAGCTCAAGGTGCCACCCGCAACTGTGGGTCCACATCACCAGTTTGGATCTGTGAACCCAAGCCCAGATCTGTGATACAATGCAAAGGTTTATTGGGAAATGCACCATGTAATGAGCTCAGTTAATTCATGGGTGAACCTCTGGCTAATACCACCATGCCACACTAAAGATTATATGCAATGGGTTAAAGTCACATGGGGGTGGACACAAGGCCTGGCCAAAGGCAAGGTCCTGCTCCCAATTCCTCAGTTCCTCCTGTGTACGACCAAAGACAGTGCACAGTCAATTATCATGGGAGGAGGGCACAAGTCCTATGTTCAACCTTCTTTTCACATGGCCAAACGGCATGTACTATTGGTTATGTTCATTTGAGGGCTAGCTGTAGGCCTTGTGCCCAAATCCGAAGACGTGGGAGAGGGAACACGTACCACATTAAACCCCTGCTCTGCATCGCTGTATGGAATTTGGGCTGTATAGCATAATATAAAACAGATACACTGAAATAATGCTACTACTGGTAATTTATGGTTACCTTTGCTCATAACATAGTACCATTTGTTTATAAAACTCAGAAATACCTTTAAAACCTAGAATTAAAATTACTTTATGGCTGCAATGCTAAACCTAAAAAACACTGAAATTCCTCAATGATGAAAAGCAGTGAAACTTGCGCTGCTCATGACCTCAAATTAAATCATTGATGTTAGAAACCTGGAGCACCACATATTAAAAAAAAATTCAAAGAGGATATCCAACAGTACAATTGTACATGACCAAGGGCCCTGCACTGTTTGCTCTGAGGAAACGTGTGCAGGGCACAGTGATTGAACTAAACTTTGCTGCGCATGGTGGAAGGCTCTGTGCAGTGGGTTATGCTGACCCAGAGGCTTGGCGCAGGTCACAAACCCTACGATGAAGGGGTGGACGAGGCACGACACACAAACAAAAGCCAGCCTGGGAGCGTAACTGATCTGCCCTGCCCTTAGTGAGACAGATGGTGGAGCAAGAAATATTCCCCACCGTCGATGGGGAAGATCAATAAATGCCCTCATTGCGTTTGGGTAAGCGGTCCTGGCTAACAAAGAAGCCCCCTCAACACCTACACTTTGGGAAGGCCATAGTTTTTCAAGTCTCAGAGAGAGCTTGCAACAATTGGGAGTGAATAAAACAAAGCAGGGCACCGGGCAACTGTTTAGGTCTCTGGCCTCAGATTGCTCCATTCTTATGAGGATGAAGGAGGCCCATTGTCCGAGAAATCTTTTTTTTTTACAATTCCCCTCATTATTCAATGACACAAACACTCCCTCTCATGTGCAAGAGACCCACCTTTGGACAAAGCACGGGGGCAGAAGGGCACAGAATACCACCCTTGCCCTTGTGCAAGGAAGAGGGCAGTATATGCACCCTCTCGAGAGCAAAAAATACCTCCTCACCTTTAGGCAAAGCAGGGAGAGGGATAGGGATAACATACCCCCACACCTTGGACATGACAGCGGAGGTAACCTAAGACACCGCCACGCTTTAGCAAGGCAGGGTGAAGGTCACAATGGTCTTGGGTGGCAAGATGTAAAGAGTGGGGCAAGGCGTCGATGGTGGGGTATAACATATCTCCTACCCTGTCTGCAAGGACACTTGGGCAAGGTGGGTAACATTTTCTGTCCCTGGCCTGATTCACCCTCATTTTTTAGAGTGAAGTAGGAAAAGATCAAGTGTAGGAAGCTGGCTTTTTATGTAGTGTACCAATGTAGGGGTACACCATGAAAAACGTCCAGATGGCCCTTGTTGGTTTACGGGTGCTTACTTTAATAATCCCAAGGGCTCTATTAGTGGTAGTGTGTTTGAGCAGATTAGGCTTATCAGAGGGGAATGTTGAGCATTTGTTGTATACACAGAGTCAATCAATGAAACACATACTCAAAATGAAATCCGAGACCAATTTAGAAAAATAACAGAGTTTTATTTAGTTTTGGACAGCAAGATCTTCAGGATCAGGTAAGTACTTTAGGCATTATCGTTTTAACAGAGAAAACAGTCAAAACTAGCAGAGCTGTCAGATTTGAGGCATAAGTAAAGTTATCCTATGGGAGGAAAAGACATGTACTGCAAACATATACTTCAAAGCAGTTGTGGAAGGTGCCCTTTAGGACTTACGGGGCTTGAGACCCAAGGTCCAAAGTTACACCAGCATTTCAGCTTTACCTGCCCAGGTGTGTCTGGGTGCAGAGGTGTTGGTCATGATAATAGCCTCGAGTGCCGTTAAAGTTTAAAGGTACCTGTCAAAACAACAGAGGCTGAAAAGGGGGACTTTGGGACAAGTCTGTCAGACCCCAAAGGGGGGCTCACTGCGTGAGGGTCTCTAGAGCAAGGGGACGCAGTTGTATTCCATGAACCTGGGCTGTGGGGCTTGGGTGCAGGGGTGTATGGCCGGCTGCCCACTTGTGTTGGAGGCTCTCACGGTTCTTGGGTAGATATGGAGAGGGAAAAAAAACAAGACAGCAGGGCCACTCTCGGTGTAGACTTTGTTGGTCTTGAAGTCCGTCGACAGCAGGTCAACTTTGGTGGCGGTGGTGTCCAAGCTGAACACTCAACAAGCATTGGTTGCAGCAAATGCTCCAGTACCCACGGTATCGGTGCAGGAAGACTCCTGGAGGGTCTAGCGTCTCAAAACTCGGTGGAGAGATGGGGCTGACCTCTGTGAACCACAGTGACTTCCTCCTGGTGAGATGCTTCCTCGATGGTCTCAATGGCCTGCAAAACAAAGAACCGGGCAAGTGCGGGCAGTCTCTGCAGATGCAGGGGGATGGCTCCTCCACCCCAAGGGAGATACTCTGTGGTTGATGAAGTGCTGGACAGTCCTCATGAAACTTAGGAGGATCCACAGCTTTTGGACGAGCTGGTGCAATTGTCAGCAGCAAGGCAGGGTTTGGTGCCAAGTTCAGGGTAAGTCCACAGTTCTCGCAATAACTGCTCTTCTTTGTCCTTCTTCTATTCCCAGGTAGACAAATCTGATTTCCAGGCGTCAGCAGGACCCCTAAATACTGAATTTTTAATACTTATAAGTCATCCCTAAGTCTGGCCCTAAAGGCACATAGGGAAAGGTGCATGGAATTTAAAAAGTATTACATATTTATTTAAGTTTTACATTTTTCACTGTATTACACTGAATAAGTGATCACTTCAGTTTGGGAACAAATAGAGAAATGCTTCTTCCACTGAAATGAATTATAATTTAAAATCCCTTTTCATGGTAAAGTCAAATTTTAAGTTACTATTCTCAAAATGCCACTTTTAAAAACTTGACATTTTTCTGTCTAAACCAAATGTGCATTTCTACCAGAGTCCAGGGTCACAGGACTGTGATTGGCTCTCCTATGGTGTTTTTTGTATATTCCTTCCAGACATGGGGACACAAGGGCCTTGGGTATTGAGCATGGTGTTTCTCTCCTCAGCACTATGTTCTTGAGTTTGTACAAAGCCTTCCTGAGCTTCCAAAGGGTAGATTCAGGGCTTGCCCACACCTTCGTGACTTCTAAGGGCTGTCTGCCCTGCCACTGACAAATACAGGTCACTCCTAGGCCCGCCTGTCCTTTGCTAATCTAGATAGTTTGAAGCCAAGTCAAGGAGAGGTGGAAGGTTAGACAAAAGGCACACCCCCCACCCACAGTCTGGCACCTGGTATAAAAGTGGCCCTGCTTGCCTTGAATTCAGGCTCCCCAGAAGAGACTCCAAGGGTTAGTTGCCGGAACTCCTGTTTCAACTACAGGAACACAACATGCTTCCAAAGGCCTCACTGCCACTGCCCAGCTCCAACTGGTCCTTCCTGGACTTACCTGAGTCATGCTGCTGGCTGCTGTTGGAGTGAGCCCTGATCCTAGGAGGTGGTCCTCCAGGCCCTGGATTCTTGGCTGGCATCAGAGTGTACTCCTCGTGCCTCAAATCACAAGTCCTAAGCTACAGGTGAAGATCCAGACGTTTCTGGTGTCTTTGAGACCGCCAACAGACTCCTTGCATCACCCAACGATTTTCTGTGTCACCTGTCAACACAAATCTCCAGTGATGACTGAATCTTTGCGTAGGCTCCGAGATCCTGCACCAAATGGCAACAGCTATGTCGACTGACCAACGCAAAGCCCCAGCGATGATCTACTTTTTATATTGAACCGCAACCATCCACGATGCTCGGAATGCTCCTTGCGTGACAACAGTCTCCTAGCAACGCTCTGAAATGTGAAGCTCTGCTGATTCATGCGTGGACTCGGACTCAGAGAAGGTAAAATAAATTCAGCAGTACGAACCTGGTCCATTTATCCAACCCACCATCCATCACAGTTGGCATGAACTTGGGATTTTCACCCAGATAACCACAATTGGCGCTTTGTGCTTTTCAGCGCTATTTTCACTAGAAACGTTCAAAATTAATAACTCCTGTTCTACTGTTTGGATTTTTGTCATTTTTGCATTATTTTTAAAGTAAATTTGCTCTATTTTTCTAAACTGTTTTGGGATTTTTCTTGTGTTGTGTTTTCACTTTATTACTGTTCAAGTGCCACATAAATACTTTACACATTGCCTCCAAGTTAAACCTGACAGCTTTTGAGCCAAGCTACCAGAGGGTTAAGTAAAGGTTTATTTAGTGACTTTTGTGGTTTACCCTGACAAGGATTGTGTTTAAGATTTGAGTGGGGCTGCCACCACTCTCAGCTAATAACCCAGTTTCTTACAGGGTTCAACTTCAAAACACTTTGCCTGGGGTGGCTTAGACCAAACAAATTTAAAAACCTCTATGCTAAGACAAGGCAGGGATAACCAAAGACCCCTTACTCATGGACAAAGTCAGGGACGCGACATCCACCACCTCACTTAAGCAAAAGTGTGACATTAAATACCATTTCACCCTATGTTAAGGTAGAGGAGCCACAAAATGTACCCCCCGCTATTGAGCGTGGCAGGGCACAATACACCCTCAACCCATGGGGAAAAGGGACAACCAAAGATGTTGGACAAGGTGGGGGAAGAATGGCACAGATACCTTCCTCTGGGACAACTCAGGGGTGTCAAAACTTACCCCTCCATTCTCAGATAAAGTGAGGGACAAAACATATCCACCCCACCATTGAGAAAGAGCACAATTTATCCTGCTCTTGGACCAAGCTAAAGCAATAAATATGCTTTCCTTGGACAATGGGCAGGCGAATGAAAACCTCCACACCCTTGGGCAGCATGGGGGCTAACAAAGACACCACAATACCCACCCTTCCATAGCATTTACAAACATTGGGAGACATTAAACAAACACAGAGCACTGGGGTGGCTCTTTCCTGCCCTTGACATCGTTCACGTATCTTCAACGGCGAACGTGGCCAGGTACAGCTGAAAGTTACACCTGTTACCTACAAGCTTCAAGTAGCAGGTTAGCAGGTCAGCCACCAGCTGTTTGAGAACTGCATCACCTTCAAAAACATGAGGGGGGAAAGAGACTTAAGTCAGATCCGAATTGCCCAATGCAATGTTCATTTGCGAGCATGGTACTGGGGCAGCTGTCCCAAAATGTATTTTTTAAAATTCTCCCAACACTCAGACAAGGTGGGCAGATGGAGGGGAAGCTAGTGGCAAGCACAAGGTCCACGCCTGGTCCATAGAGGAGCGGGCTAAGAAAGACTCCTATCCTGGTGCAAACTTGCAGGTGCACAACCTGCTCTTCAGCAAGGAAGCAAGCTATTGAATAACCCTTCACACTTGAGTTAGGTGGGGGCTCTACATGCCTCCTTGCTTTGGACAAGGTGTGGAGCTATCAAATCTCCAATACACCCACACTTAGGGCAGGGAGAGACCTACTAAAATAACTGCCCCTCTCCCACCCTTGGCCAAGGCTGATAAAAACATGACAACATACCCCCACCTACCCTTGAAAGGCGGGACAGTTCAATGTCTTTTCATCTTTAGGCAAGGTGGAGCAGGCACTAGACTTACTGCATTTCCTCCACCACCTTTAAACATGACAGAACCACCAAAAATGACAACCCCACACTTGGGTGTGTCAGGACAGCTAATAAAATTTCTCTCACAAAAAAAGCAACAAGACAGTATAACGCAGAGCACAGTCTTGAAGGTTTGCCGGGCCTAGGACAGCAATAATGAGGTATCATCACATAAAATGGGAATAGGCACTGTCATCCTCTCACTTCAATGTATTCAATGTATTCACTTACTTAGAGTTTATATCAACTGTATCTAATGAGGTATCTGTTCTGGATCTAGGTGAATGTCATATGTGCATCTCAACGTTCAAGCCTGTGACTCCTTGCCCAAGAGAATTTTAAGAGGTGGCTTACTAAGTGCAGGGTTTTTGGCTGCAGAATTTGTCGACAAAAATTATAGAATGTCAATGAGGATCCTAAGGGCCTGATTTAGATCTTGGTGGACTGGCTAGTCCATCACAACGGTTACAGAGTTCATGTTTGCCGAAATATAAACCTATTATATCCTATGGGATTTATATTTCGGTAGACGGGATATCCGTCACCGTTATGACGGAGTAACCCGTTTCCAAGATCTAAATCAGGCCCTAAATCTCTTTAACTTTATAAATCCTATCTCGAAGGCTCCTGAACTCAAGTATTTGATCTTCTCCTGCCATCAGTATTCTTATTCTAGTATAAATGAGTCTTCAGTAGGAAGGGGCAAGCTATACGGTGCTACCCCTTTACAATAACTCACCCTAGATATACAACCTGCAATTCTAAAGAACATAAACTATACCTTACATCCAAGCACCCGTGCCTACCTGAAATTTTTAGATTTCCTCCATTCACATGCTAATTATAAGAGGATACTGTCAACTGTGAGGCATAGATAGCCCTAAATGCCAACCTAGGCATAAATATGATTGGGTATCTCCAGCATATGAGTTGAATTACAAACTGACTAATTCAATTAGAATTAAATGGCCTTCCCATGCCTATAGACAACCACAACCTCGCCAACTTCGTCAATAACTTTCAACTTGCTACTTATGCCACCGTCCCTTTAAAAGGACACCAAAAAAAAGATAGTTCAGAAATCATACACAGAAGGTCCCAAAATATAGTAACAGTTGCAGGCGCTCATCAAAATTAACATGGATAATATCAAATTAGAACAGTCAATCTCAGGAAATGCATAAAATCCAACATAAAATGGCTGATTGTATTAGAGCTGTTGAGAATATGATTTAACAAGATGGGATGAGGAAATAAGAGGCAAGTCGGCTGTGGTTGGTGCTCACATAGTTCAAGACCCTCAGAAAGTCTTCCGGCCACGCATCAAGCCTTGACCAAAATAGGTTAGCATACCAGATTCTACCAAATGGCAGAAAACACCAACTTCTTCTCCCCACTCAGGCTAGAATGGATCAAACTGAGTTTGAGTCAATACACTGGGTCTTTGCACAGAGCTCCTGGAAACTTGATCATAGTGCAATGAAAAACCAGAAGACACCAGAATTAAGATGGAAGTGTACCTATTGCTCACAGGACCAATTTTCCCTCCTTATTGGTTCATTGGCTCCTGTCCCCATCATGACTGGATGGGCTTCATCACTTGATTTTTCCTCCAAAGAACAGAACCCATTTTCATCATGATAGCATTCAATAACATGGCAAATAGTAGACCATCTGAAGGATTAGTACTTGCACACCTCCCCAATAGCTAGAGCGGGAACATCAATGCACTCCAATCCACTGTGCTCTTGTCAACACTGAAGACATTAAGGGCCAGATGTATCAAGAATTGCTTTTGCGATTCCTAAATAGCGAATTTTACCGATTTGCTATTTAAGAATGGCAAAATGCAATGTATGTAGGATTTGAAAAAAAAATTGCGATTCCTACATATTCCTTAATAGCGATTCACAAATTGCGATTCGCTATTAAGGAATGCCTTCCCATTCATTTCTATGGGCCGGCCCATAGGAATGAATGGGAAGACATTCGCAATTTGCAATTACCAAATTGGTAATCGCAAATTGCGAATGCAATTACAAGGGTGATAGGGGGCCAAAAGGCCACCCTGATACATCCCCAAAAAAGGTAAGTGTGCACTGTGGCGCACATACATGCCCTAAGGACATGTGTGTGTGCCACATGGCACTTAGAAAAATGCAAAAATGTGCCTTTTTCTAGGAATTTGCAAATTACCACCAACTTCTCCTGCCATCAGTATTCATGAGTCTTCAGTAGGAAGGGGCAAGCAATACGGTGCTACCCATTTACAATAACTCACCCTAGATATACAACCTGCAATACTATAGAACATAAACTATACCTTACATCCAAGCACCCGTGCCTACTTGAAATTTTTCGATCTCCTCCATTCACATGCTAATTATAAGAGGATACTGTCAACTTTGAGGCATAGATAGCCCTAAATGCCAACCTAGGCATAAATATCATTGGGTATCTCCAGCATATGAGTTGAATTGCATGCGTGCTCCATTTTTCCTTTTCGTTGATGAAGGTGATTATTATTGTGGGTTCATGGGTTTGCAAAATGCATGTGAGACTGTCGGTCATATTTGTCACAATACCTAAAACACATTTTTCTCCATCTACTGAGTGCCTGTGGGTAATTACGCTCTTGATATCCTCCCATTTCCTCATACTAGACGAAAATGAGCAAAAGAATGATGGATTTAACCCAGATCTCTTGACTGGGGGTGAATGTTTTGATTTGTTCTGCCTTCCGTCCATCAATTGTGTGTTCTTTGCTTTCTCGCCCTAAGTGCGCCGGGTATGCCCAGACGTGGGTCCCGTGCTCTCCATGCCACTGGAATCAAGCTATCCTGGCTGAAGAGGGGTGAAACCCCGAAACCGGTCCTAGGATGCTTGTTTCCAGTCCAGGGCGGACCTGGCTTGGCAGTTCGGGCTGGACTGTTCCCATGAGGCACAGGGTCAAGACTGATTTGCATATGGCTGGGTTCAAACTGGAATGGCATTGTGAGCAAAAAAACGATGGATTTAGGCCCAGATCTCTGTACTGGGGTGAATGTAGGACATTGTTCTGCATTCTGTCCATCAACTGTTGTTTTTCCAATTCACTCAAAGCCATCGTGCAAAATTTAAACAGGATTTTCTAAGAAATGTTATGTTAAAATATCGGCATTTACCCGGACATAATCAACTATTACACCCCCTCCCACTGTAATTCCTCTTTCCCCCTCTAATTCCACTTCATTCAGGCCTAAACTTTCACCTGAAGCAGCCCCTGACCCCTCCTGCATTTTAATATCTTCATTCATTACTTCCAATTCTACAGCCATGATTCTTTCTTTTTTACTCTTTTACTCCATTGCATAAACTCCCTTACCTCAGTGCTTGAAACAGAAATGTAAACATGCAGATGCTCACTATCTCAGAGTACCCGTTTGCTCTCCTGTTGCTCATCCATTAAAAGTGTTGCTTCTCTCCTGAGAAGTGCAGGCACTCTCCTTTTTCAAATGAAAGAGGCGCGGGTACTCACTAACTGCCCATTTAACGCACCGCCTCCACTACTATTACTCAAGCCACATCGCCTTACTACCCGAATTGTGGATATGGTCACCAGAGTTGAAAACATTACTTCCTGTTGCATAATTCAGGCCCCCCCCTCAGTCACATGAGCTGTGACTGACAGCGGTGCTTACAAGACTAATTAGTTCTCACTTCTGTAACTGAATGAAAACATGAGTTGCAGCCGTCAGAGGCATCTGTTCTTGTCGGAGGAAGATACAAGACTGTAAATCATACTTTGACTTCTCCACCTCATTGTCCGGCCTTGCTTAATTTGTCGGAATCATCTGTGCAGAAGTTTTATGTTCAGAATATAAAACCTATGTGGTCTGGGTTATATCACTTGTTATCTACGCAGTAATCCAAACTTTGTGAAGTCCGTAAAATCCACCCTTCACAAAGGTGAGTGAAGGTCTCAGAATTCACCCAAATGGGATGAGGCGAATATTAGCTTCTCTGCCACCACCTCCGTGTAGCTGATGTCCCACCTGAAAAGGACCACTTCCGCTCTCCTCTGCTCTCCGTCATGGCTACGGTGCCTGTACAATCTAAAGTCCCACCCAGTAGAGGAGCCTCCCTAAACCAGACATGAAAAGCATCCGTCCAACACAGGTAAAGTAAAAAAAAAAAAACATTCTGACAATAATCTGCTTAACACGCACACAGTTTTCTTTTTTAGGTCTCGGCCTGCACCAGCGCTTGCGCTGGTCTGGCCGAGAGTTTTAGTAAGCGGGTTTTGGAAGTGCAAACCCACTGGCTTTCGGCTGGCGACCAGTTTGCGTTCACGATAGCGTGCACGCGCGCAGCTGCCATCTGGGTTTCCTATCTCTTCCTCATTTCCTCGTCATGGCTCATTAAGTCTCTGGACTCTGATGTTTCAATCGCAGCAGCAGCTCACATTACCAACTGACGGCCCTGGACTACAGTCACATGAAAAACAACAGCGATTAGCATTGAAATGCAAGCTTTTTTTTGTCTAGTTATAAATATTGCGTCAGTGGGTTGATTTCACCTTATATCGCTATTTGTTTTATATTGGGAGTCACAGCCTAATTACCAGTATTTTTGTCTCACTCTGTTTTTTTTTAAAATATTTATTCGCGCAAAGCACAAAGCTATATTTAAGGTTACTTTTTCCGCGTCACTTCTTCACTCTATTTAAACTCCACACCCCCACTCTTATTGTCTCTCTCCTTCTCTCTCCCCTCTCTAATTCTCTCTCTACTTAATTAACTCTCCCCTCTCTATCTTTTTTAGCCTTTCATTCTCTCTCACCCCTTTATCTGTTTCTCTTTCAAACTCCTTCATTCACTCTCTCTCCCCTTCTTTCTCTCTCTATCCCGCTCCACTCTTTATTCTATGTACACCCTTTCTCTCTCTTTCTCTCTCACCACCCTCTCTAATTGGGCATTATATCTTCACTCTATCTCTCACTCGGCAACACCACAGCATCACTCAGCATCACCACAGCATCACTCAGCGCAACCACAGCATCAATCAGAGCCAGCACAGCATCAATCAGAGCCAGCACAGCATCACTCAGAGCAAGCACAACATCTCTCAACGCCATCACAGCATCACTCAACGCCATCACAGCATCACTCAGTGCAACCACAGCATTACTCAGCACAAACACAGCATCACTTAGCGCCACAACAGCATCACTCAGCGCCACCACAGCATTACTCAGCAGCACCACAACATCACTCCGCGCCACCACAGCATCACTCAGCACCACCATAGCTTCACTCAGCGACACCACATCATCACTCAGGGCCAACACTGCATCACTCAGCACCACCACAGGATGACTCAGCACCACCACAGGATGACTCAGCACCACCACAGGATGACTCAGCACCACCACAGGATGACTCAGCACCACCACAGCATGGCTCAGCACCACCACAGCATCGCTCAGCACCACCACAGCATCGCTCAGCACCACCACAGCATCGCTCAGCACCACCACAGCATCGCTCAGCACCACCACAGCATCGCTCAGCACCACCACAGCATCGCTCAGCACCACCACAGCATCGCTCAGCGCCACCACAGCATCGCTCAGCGCCACCACAGCATCGCTCAGCACTACCACAGCCTCGCTCAGCGCCACCACAGCATCACTCAGCGCCACCACAGCATCACTCAGCGCCACCACAGCATCACTCAGCGCCACCACAGCATCACTCAGCGCCACCACAGCATCACTCAGCGCCACCACAGCATCACTCAGCGCCACCACAGGGCCACCAGAGCATCACTCAGGGCCACCAGAGCATCACTCAGCGCCACAACAGCATCACTCAGCACCACCACAGAATCACTCAGGGTCACCACAGCATCACTCGGCACCACCACAGCATCACTCGGCACCACCACATCATCACTCGGCGCCACCACAGCATCACTCGGCGCCACCACAGCATTACTCAGCGCCACCACAGCATTACTCAGCACCACCACAGCATCGCTCAGCACCACCACAGCATCGCTCAGCGCCACCACAGCATCGCTCAGCGCCACCACAGCATCGCTCAGCGCCACCACAGCATCACTCAGTGCTACCACAGCTTCACTCAGCGCCACCACAGCATCACTCAGCGCCACCACAGCATCACTCAGCGCCACCACAGCATCACTCAGCGCCACCACAGCATCACTCAGCGCCACCACAGCATCACTCAGCGCCACCACAGCATCACTCAGCGCCACCACAGCATCACTCAGCGCCACCACAGCATCACTCAGCGCCACCACAGCATCACTCAGCGCCACCACAGCATCACTCAGCGCCACCACAGCATCACTCAGCGCCGCCACAGCATCACTCAGCGCCGCCACAGCATCACTCAGCGTCGCCACAGCATCACTCAGCGCCGCCACAGCATCACTCAGCGCCGCCACAGCATCACTCAGCGTCGCCACAGCATCACTCAGTGTCGCCACAGCATCACTCAGCGCCGCCACAGCATCACTCAGCGTCACCACAGCATCACTCAGCGCCGCCACAGCATCACTCAGCGCCGCCACAGCATCACTCAGCGCCGCCACAGCATCACTCAGCGCCGCCACAGCATCACTCAGCGCCGCCACAGCATCACTCAGCGCCGCCACAGCATCACTCAGCGCCGCCACAGCATCACTCAGCGCCGCCACAGCATCACACAGCGCCGCCACAGCATAATTCAGGGCCACCACAGCATCGCTCAGCACCACCACAGCATCGCTCAGCACCACCACAGCATCGCTCAGCACCACCACAGCATCGCTCAGCACCACCACAGCATCGTTCAGCACCACCACAGCATCATTCAGCACCACCACAGCATCATTCAGCACCACCACAGCATCATTCAGCACCACCACAGCATCACTCAGCACCACCACAGCATCGCTCAGCACTACCACAGCATCACTCGGGGCCACCACAGCATCACTCAGCACCACCACAGCATCACTCAGCACCACCACAGCATCACTCAGTGCCAAGACAATATCACTCAGCACCACCACAGCATCACTCAGCGCCAAGACAATATCACTCAGCACCACCACAGCATCACTCAGCACCACAGCAGTATCACTCAGCAAGACCTGAGTATCATTCAGCATCACCTCAGCATCGTCTCCGCAACAGTCACCACCACCACCACTACCACCACCTCAGCATCACTCAGCACCACCTCAGCCTGCTCTCGGAATCTGGCATCTGTTGATTCTCCCCTAGCGTCTGGCCGCTGCTAGTGTTATAATACAGGTACTAGTTCCCAACCTTCACCCTCCGATTGTTTATGCCCCCTCAAAAAAAAAGCTTTAACAAACAACCCTTGCACTAGGCAGAAACAAGTTGCCAGCATTGCAAGAACAAAAGAAAACTGAGGAAATTTTTTATTGTAAATACTTTTTTTAATATGGTCGTTCAGTTTTACATAATGCCTTCTTGGTCATATATAAAGTAACAAAAATGCTTCTGACACTTTTTTATTATAACTTTTCAGCATGCTGCACAGCAGCCACACTTCTCTACAGCACAGCTTGAAGACATTGGCAAAGTCAATAGCTCTGGCTAAACACTTATATGGCCCCAAAGGCGAGACCTATTGGCTATGCCAATGCTTGTTTAATAAAGTTATGCATTGTTTTAGGACACGATTTTAACGCGTCAAAATACCCAAATAATGCCACAGAGTGTGTTGCAGAATTTTCATGTAGTAGCATAAAATGCTGACAATTAGTCTAGTGACTGATGCATTATTTTCATTTACTTGCTGCATTATGTAGTTAAACCAGTCTCGTAATCTGATCGTTTACTGATGCATGATTCCAGCGGCCCTGCCATAGCGCCTCGGTGTCAATGAAGATGATGAGGAGGTAAGAAGGTGGATCGCTTGAACAGGGAAAACTGTTTAGGTTACAGGAACAGACCAGGTGAATTGCAGTGGGTTTTCTGCCTGTTTGTTTCCTACGCTATCAGAATGGGCACTTCACCGGTGCCTCATCTGTGCTGCAGTTGCATTTGCTCCAGCATGTCATTGGTTAGTTATGCCCTTTTTCTCATGTAATGCAGTTGGATGATCCTCAGGTCCCTCAGACATCAATGACTTAAAAGAATAACAAGAGCCCCTACAGTAGTTAACGTCTTTCCTCAAATTGAGTCCCAACAAGACAGTTTCTCTACCTTTTTACCAAAGACAGCTGAAGAACATGCTCAGCCATGGCCTGAAAATGTTTTTGCTCCTGCATCGCCCGAGCTCTTCATGCACAATCATTTGAGTTCATACTTCATAAACATCACTTTACCAAAATTTCCAAACCTGCCTAAAACCAATTCTACCCCAAAAAAACAGACCTATAATTTTTTGCCTGATCACTTATTGGCTGTATCAATGTAAAAATAGCCGCAGGCCCTCATTAAGGCACTCAGTTCAGCTGCCAGCCTAATCACAGATCTTAAAAAACTGACCACATGGCCCGTGGCGGCCGCCACAAACAAAGGGTGGTGGGGCAAGTGTAGGGAACACGGAAGGGGAGCGCAGGTGGAGGGGCACATGGGGGGGTGTTAGATTATCTAAAAAAATTAAATAACTTACCTCAAGGTGGCAGCCGCCTCCCGCTTCCTCTTCTCTTCCTTGTCCCACCGGACACTGGAACCACGTCACAGACTCCCATCCAATCCCCGCACTGCTCTCCTGCTAGGAGAGCAGCGCAGGGATTGGCCTGAGCGGGCTAAAAAGACGCTCCGCTCAGGATAGGGAGTCTGTGGGGGTTTCTTCAGGCCGGCTATTCAATGCAGCCGGGCTGGAGAAACCTAAGTGCGCATGTATGTTTTGGTTGGCCTGAGACGGCTGGCCAAACACATATGCTCACTTAGGGAGTGCACATAGCACTCCTCCTCCCGTGCCCAGCCCTGCCCCTCCATGCATTGCACAAGCTGGCTCAGAGCCGGCAAATGAAAAACAAAACGATGCTAGAACATCATTTTATTTTTCATTTGCTGGCTCTGAGCCAGGCAGTGGGGCGACGCTCCTTCGCCATTGCAGAGGAGCCTCCCCTGCATATAACCTTGTGCAGATCAATCGCTATAGAGGCCCACTTAATCCTAATACTATCTTATAAATTTGGAGCCTTGAAAGGTTCTACAACCAGTTGCCTACACAATGTTTCTCTGTCACATGTTCTAAGGGAATAATGAGATTCTAGATACGGGTACAAAGCAGAAGCCAACTCAGTCAGCCTGACGAAAAGACAAGCAGGGTTTCTTGTGAGAGGTCAGGTATTTCTGTCATCAGGGCAAGGGGAGGGGTTTAAAAAGGGTTAGACCAACAGTCTCATTTCTGGACATGACTCACCCTTTAAGTGAGAACTGAGCTGAGGTAGAGTGACAGAATCATAAGAAAGACCGTCAAACATCATTGTAATTAGACGTGAGAAACTGGCGCAACACAAGCTTTTATTTTCCCAATTTCCTGGTAAGTGGGGGTAAAACTAATTTAAGGGTAGATGAAAATATGAGTTCAGCATCGTCACCCACATGCTTCAACCATGAAAGAAGTAGGAAAGGTTAACAATCAATTTCAGTAACTGCTGTTGATGTCCTGGGATGTCTACACCAGCCTTCAAGTATGAATACTATTTTGGGTCTGTTCGGAAATCCAGAAAAGGTTGTTGGTGTAATCTGCCTGGGTAAGGCATGCTTCCCAACAATGGTGCTCTGGCCCAGTCATGGTGGCGGTCACCCGGGAGAAGATGTCTTGTTTCCAAGGTGGAATCTCCTCCATTCTAAAGCCCGCTCTACCATTGGCTGGCCTGAAACCCTCCCATCACTCAGATTAAACGCTCTCTGAAAACCTACTACCAGGGCTTTAAGTGGGCCGGGTCCTGCAAGTGCTCAGTACCGGCAGTTCTAGAAAGGAGGTGCCGGCACGGCTCTCTTTCAGGCTCCCCATTTTTTGCAATCACCCTCAGGGTGAAAAAAAATCTTAACTCTGCAGCCATTCCACCCATTACTGCCTTTGATGTAACTTCAAAGAGACTCATTATAGTTCTTTTAGAGTTTCATCATGTCTGAACTGAAGCATTTTCAATGTTATATACAACGAAGGCATAGTTGGTGCTTATTTATCATATGCAACTAAGAGCCACTGACAAAGCCAATAGTCCTGGCTGGTTGTAGGTGTCATATTACTTGTTGTATTAGATATCTGGATGCAATGTCAGAAGCAGCAAAATACCATTTGGGATGCACGCTATGCTAAGCACAGATTTTTAGCTGATGTGTTTTTAGGCCCTGCCCTTAATTACATAGGTCACGCCCCTTTGAGAGACCCCCCCCCAGTTTTTTCATCCCACTTAAAGCCCTGCCTACTACTAATGCAGACTGAAAAATCACAAGTGTCCACAAAGAACTACAAAAGTGCAACCAGTTTTGATATGTATATGCGCAGCTGTTGAAGCTTTATGTATTCCTAAAAAATGATACAATGTGAGAATAAGTAAATCTGCTATTGGACATACCCTGATAGATGAGAGAGTTAACGTTCAGATGAATGTACAAAGAATAATTCACACTGACTTGAATTATGAGCTGCAAAACACGGGCTAGTTCAGGTCAAACATAAACAAAAAATATCAATCACACTCTTAATTATCTATGCCTTCGAGACTTCTTTTTACACACCATTGAAATGACAAGGTATTCTGTGTAGGCGTTCCACAGTTCAGAGTGCCTTAACCGCCAAGAGATTTTCTCTCAGTTCGTCTGGCATAGCAAGCGAGGAGTGACGCTGTACGGGGGCGAGCTCGGGTACACAGAATTAAAATTGCTATTTTTATATCAGAAATGTCCTTGTGAGGTCTGGTTTACAAGTCAGACCCCCCAGGATTTTGCGGCACAAAAATTGATATTTTGTGGCATTATTGCGGCACTTTATTTTACTTGTAATCATTCCTTTTCAGCATTAGATCAATGGAAACTGGTTTAGCAGAGTATTCCACTTTGACATAGACATGTTTAAAGTGTCTGAGAGTGTTTGTTTACTATATTCTCCTTTGTGGTAACATTCTGGATCATAGGTTAAGGCGAGCACAATAGCACAGGGCTGCTAGTCATCCTGTTTTGTGTGGCATTGTGCTGACTTGGGGCTAGCGGTTCCAAGCCCCAGAGCCATCTGCGGTAGGACACAACATTTTGATATTCTCACTATGTGCAAAAGCCAAACTCAGAGTTTTTCAGCAGCTGCCCTGTGATTACCATAGATTACCCTTCCACTTCTTCTTCACCTGGCCTCTTACTTGTTAGATTTCACAAACAGACCCATTTCTTTTTTTGGCTTGTAGTATGCAAAGGGTTTGGGGTTACGGGGACAGTTATGTGATTTTATTTGTTTGTTAAATTTGCATCTTCACTGTATTGTGGAGGGGATTTTGTATAAGAATTCTTTTTTAGCTCACCATGAGATATTGGGCAGGGATCACACAAAATTAAATATAATAAAATAAAAACACCAGAAAAGGTGAAACTGCAGCAGGGTACCTAAGGCGCACCCCAGGAGCTGCACCAGGGACAGGATAACTGGCATGGGACCGCCATTGTGTGCTGTATGCAAGAACCTTGCAGAACATAAAAGACATTCAACACCCAGTTAACATGAACAGCAGACAATGTTCCCAAACACACAACACAAAGAAGTTACATTAAGGAACTCATTTACGAGGTGCTTGGCAGACTTTAGGGGGCTGTAGATTTTTTTTCTCACAAGTGGACCAGGAAAAATGGTTTGTGCTACTAAACTATCAAGTTAAGTTCGACTGAATATCAGTATCCATTAAGGTTGGGCTGGCCTATAGGGCAATCAGGCAATGCCTGAGGGGCTAATCTGAGAAGATAGTGTGTGGGATGGTTTTTTGGTGGTTTGTGAGCCTGTTTTATGGTCAGGTGGGCAGGTTTTCACTGTTGATTTTACTGATATTACCCCAAACATTGCTTGCAGCAAATACAAATGCATGCATACTTTACAAAACACCTATAGTGTCTCGGAAAGTTAAAAACTGCCATATTTGCATATGTGGGCCACTTTTTTAGCTACTGGATGCACTAATAGGGCCCACTTTTATTTTGGTGCCCTGGCCTATTTTCTGTCCCAGTCTGACCCTGGTCTCCATGTAATGTGATTGAAGAGTGCTGTAGTCACCCCATCTGTGGTTACTGGCTCAGTTTGGATCCACCTCCTTGCAAGCAGAGCCTGTTGCTCTGATGGGAAATGTGTGTCAAGGTAAACATGACGCGCTCTCAATGAACTTGCTCACTGATGATCAAAATACATGGCTGACCATACAAAGTTGAAAATGCCACGATGGAGGGTGGAGCCTAAATTACGCTGCTCCAATGATATCTTGACTGATTCTCAGACTAAGTCTTGATTATGCCATTCAGCGACCTTCTGATGATGTGGCAAAGACAGGATAGGATGATTTCAACAGTTGGAGGTTTCAGGGTCCTTCACTACACCTATTTCCATTTAGGTCGAGCGGTCAGATACATTTTCTTAAGCACCTGAAATGTTTTAGACTGTCTAGCTAGGTAGGATCCTCTTTTGCAGGTACGGCTCACCTTTTGAAGCCGCGGTGTCTTCTAGTGGGAGTTTGTCACTGTGTGACCTCAGAAAATCTAGATAATATTAAAGGAATATAAAATGAATATGCGAGTCACAGCAGAGGTTTGCTGTCTGCGTTTTTATTCAAATTGTCAACTGTGATGATTTAGAGAACAAACAAAGGTTTTTTCTCTATTGTGTGCCTAGTTCAGCAAATGCTTTGCTACAAGCCTTAAATTATAACCTAATATTGAAACAGAAGGGTACAATAAACAACAGCTCCATCTAAATGCAGAGTTTTAACTTTGTACCACTATGCGGAGTCAGTACTCTCAGGAGATGAGACAACAGACATGCACACAGAGTGGTTAGGAGACAGAGTAGTCAGGTGTCTCGGGAAGCTAGTGTATCACATGTATTTTAAGGGCAGACTGAAGCAGGTTTATGCAAATAACTTTTAAAGGAGCCTCCACAATGTCCACAAGTACCCTAAAGACTGCTTGGCACTGACACAAAACCAAGCCTTCATCTTACCGTGGTACTGTTCCCTTGCAGTTCACATTTGTCAATTTGTCACTGAGGACGCTGGTGTATGTATGTATATATATATATGTATATGTATATATTATCTACTGGCGGTCGCCAGTAGATAGTTATAGTTAAAACCTATTATCCATAGGAAATCCGCGACATTCTATTTGAAATAACGTTGGCGCCGGTTGACGAATCTTCGCGAAAGTTTCCAACTTGTTGGGGCGCTCCGGTCCGCTCCTATCCTGAAAGTCTCGGGGTGATACGTCAAGCGGGGGCCGAGAAAAAGGGGGTCCCAAAACGCGTTTTCCCCATTCATTTTTCCATAGGAACCTTTAGTCGCAGCTACAGCCCGAACTGCTGAACGGAATTACACCAAATTTGGCAAAGAGGTAGCCCTTGGTTCAGTGTCGTGCCTTTTGCTTAAATGGTGTAAATCCGTTCAGTAGTTCCTGAGAAAATCAAAAGTAAAGTCACATATATATCTGGGCGGAGCCTAACCACACATGTCATCGTGAGATCTGATTGGCTGTCAGCACTTCATCCTGTAATTGCTGGCAGCCATCTTGGGACCAATATAAATGATAGTACCTCATTGAAATGCATTGTAGTGAATAGAAGATTTTGAGGGTCACCAAAAGGAGAACTATAAAGGGTGATAACAGGCTTTAGTTACATTAGAATTTATTTGTTGATGGTACCATACTAATTTTAGGAATTGTGGTGTATTCTAAGGTGATTTTACCATGTGAAAAACCTTCTGCTGGGATATCATGAATCATGTTTGAGAGAACACTATTTTCTCATGCTTGTCCCATGGAGGTTTGGAAGGTGCTCCAGAAGTTAAAATGAGCGCATATTTTCTGTAAATTCACATTATCTTTCTCACTCATGTGAGAATGAAGACTGACATTCTCAGTAAAACATGTACATCCAACAAGGGCAGAGACTGTCAGTTGATTCCTTTGTGTTCTACTGCAGCTTCCCAGAGTGTTCTAAAGAACAACTAGAGTGCTAACAGCCTTCCTTATGACAAAAGTATGACACACCTGAAGCCATCTTGATTGGAATAAACTGGTAACACTTAAACAATTTAATTTAAAAAGGAACAAAATGATGGGGTTCATTTTGTCATAGAAATTATGGTTAGTGCTGTAGAAAGAAAAATTAGGACATGTTTCAAGTGTGATCTCAAATATCTTCCTGTTATATTTCAACAGGAGCAGCCTGCCAGTTGATGCCTTTGTGTTCTACTGCAGCTTCCCAGAGTGTTCTAAAGAACAACTAGAGTGCTAACAGCCTTACTTATGACAAAAGTTTGGCACACCTGAAGCCATCTTGATTGGAATAAACTGGTAACACTTAAAACATTTAATTTAAAAAGGAACAAAATGATGGGGTTCATTTTGTCATAGAAATTATGGTTAGTGCTGTAGAAAGAAAAATTAGGACATATTTCAAGTGTGATCTCAAATATCTTCCTGTTATATTTCAACAGGAGCAGCCTGCCAGTTGATGCCTTTGTGTTCTACTGCAGCTTCCCGAGTGTTCTAAAGAACAACTAGAGCGCTAACAGCCTTACTTATGACAAAAGTATGGCACACCTGAAGCCATCTTGATTTGAATAAACCGGTAACACTTAAAACATTTAATTTAAAAAGGAACAAAATGAGGGGTTCTTTTTGAAATAGAAATTATGGTTAGTGCTGCAGAAAGA
Source organism: Calotriton arnoldi (assembly GCA_963921515.1). NCBI lineage: Eukaryota > Metazoa > Chordata > Amphibia > Caudata > Salamandridae > Calotriton > Calotriton arnoldi. The sequence continues at coordinate 641,868 of CAWUFW010005229.1, read as the reverse complement.
AAAATTAGGGCATGTTTTAAGTGAGATCTCAAATCCTCTTCTATTTCATTAGAAAATTCTGACATGCAGACTGAAACAATCACTTTCAATACCAGCAGCAGACTACCAGTTAACTCCCTTGTGAGCAGTAGCTTTACTCCAGTGATCTAATGAGCAACTAGAGTGCTAACATTCTGAATTTATGGCAGATGTGAGACACATCTGAATGCCTTCTTGATGGAATCAAAGTAAAAAACTGAAAGCATGTCCTACTGAGGAGACTGCAGTAAATGAAGAAATTAGGAAACTTCATAACAAAGAAGTCTTCCAAGATGGCCACCAGTGAAAAAAGAGCCCAAATGTAGCACAAATATTACCCAGATGTAGCCCACATATAGCCCAATGACAAAAGTGTGCAAAACACTTTTTATTTTTAGTTTTTTTGCAGTTTTATGTAGTGCAGACTGGTCAGGTATTGGAGCATTGCATCTTAAAACATGACCCCCTACACTACAAAAACACCACTGCACTACCTTAAACCCTAAAACACTACCCCCAGCACGACCCCCTACACTACACAAGCACCACTGCACTATCCTAAACCCTAAAACACTACCCCCAGCACGAACCCCTACACTACCCAAACACCACTGCACTATCCTAAACCCTAAAACACTACCCCCAGCATGACCCCCTACACTACCCAAACACCACTGCACTAACCTAAATCCTAAAACACTACCACCAGCACGACCCCCTACACTACCCAAACACCACTGCACTACCCTAAAACATGACCCCCTACACTACACAAACACCACTGCAATACCCTTAACTCTAAAACACTACCCCCAGCACGACCCCCTACACTACACAAACACCACTGCACTACCCTAAACCCTAAAACACTACCCCCAGCATGACCCCCTACATTACCCAAACACCACTGCACTAACCTAAATCCTAAAACACTACCCCCAGCATGACCCCTACACTACCCAAACACCACTGCACTACCCTAAAACATGACCCCCTACACTACACAAACACCACTGCACTACCCTAAACCCTAAAACACTACCCCCAGCACGACCCCCTACACTACACAAGCACCACTGCACTACCCTAAACCCTAAAACACTACCCCCAGCACGACCCCCTACACTGCCCGAACACCACTGCACTGCCCTAAACCCTGAAACACCAGCCCCTGCATGACCCCCTACACTGCCCGAACACCACTGCACTGCCCTAAACCCTGAAACACCACCCCTAGCACGACCCCCTACACTGCCCGAACACCACTGCACTGCCCTAAACCCTGAAACACCACCCCTTCACGACCCCCTACACTGCCCAAACACCACTGCACTGCCCTAAACCCTGAAACACCACCCCCAGCATGACCCCCTACACTGCCCGAACACCACTGCACTGCCCTAAACCCTGAAACACTACCCCCAGCAAGACCCCCTACTCTGCCCGAACATCACTGCACTGCCCTAAACCCTGAAACATCACCCCCAGCAAGACCCCCTACACTGCCTGAACACCACTGACCTAAACCCTGAAACACCACCCCCAGCACGACCCCCTACACTGCCCGAACACCACTGCACTGCCCTAAACCCTGAAACACTACCCCCAGCATGACCCCCTACACTGCCCGAACACCACTGCTCTGCCCAAAACCCTGAAACACCAGCCCCAGCACGACCCCCTACACTGCCCGAACACCACTGCACTGCCCTAAACCTTGAAACACCAGCCCCTGCACGACCCCCTACACTGCCCGAACACCACTGCACTACCCTAAACCCTGAAACATCACCCGAGCACGACCCCCTACACTGCCCGAGCACCACTGCACTGCCCTAAACCCTGAAATACCAGCCCCAGCACGACCCCCTACACTGCCCGAACACCACTGCACTGCCCTAAACCCTGAAACACCAGCCCCAGCACGACCGCCTACACTGCCCAAACACCACTGCACTGCCCTAAACCCTGAAACACCAGCCCCAGCACAACCCCCTACACTGCCCGAACACCACTGCACTGCCCTAAACCGTGAAACACCAGGCTCAGCACGACCCCCTACACTGCCTGAACACCACTGCACTGCCCTGAACCCTGAAACACCAGCCCCAGCACAACACCCTACACTGCCCGAACACCACTGCACTGCCCTAAACCCTGAAACACCACCCCGTGCATGACCCCCTACACTGCCCGAACACCACTGCACTGCCCTAAACCCTGAAACACTACCCCCAGCGTGACCCCCTACACTGCCCGAACACCACTGCACTGCCCTAAACCCTGAAACACCACCCCCTGCACAACCCCCTACACTGCTCGAACACTACTGCACTGCCCTAAACCCAGAAACACCATCCCCAGCACGACCCCCTATACTGCACGAACACCACTGCACTGCCCCAAACCCTGAAACACTACCCCCAGCAAGACCCCCTACACTGCCCGAACACCACTGCACTGCCCCAAACCCTGAAACACTACCCCCAGCAAGATCCCCTACACTGCCCGAACACCACTGCACTGCCCTAAACCCTGAAACATCACCCCCAGCAAGACCCCCTACACTGCCCGAACACCACTGCCTCTCAAACCCTGAATCACCACCCCCAGCAAGACCCCCTACACTGCCCGAACACCACTGCACTGCCCTAAACCCTGAAACACCAGCCCCAGCACGACCCCCTACACTGCCCGAACACCACTGCACTGCCCTAAACCCTGAAACACCACCCCCTGCACGACCCCCTACACTGCCCGAACACCACTGTACTGCCCTAAACCCTGAAACCCCACCCCCAGCATGACCCCCTACACTGCCAGAACACCACTGCACTGCCCTAAACCCTGAAACACCACCCCCTGCACGACCCCCTACACTGCCCGAACACTACTGCACTGCCCTAAACCCTGAAACACCACCCCCAGCAAGACCCCCTACACTGCCCGAACACCACTGCACTGCCCTAAACCCTGAAACATCACCCCCAGCAAGACCCCCTACACTGCCCGAACACCACTGCCCTAAACCCTGAAACACCACCCCCAGCAAGACCCCCTACACTGCCCGAACACCACTGCACTGCCCTAAACCCTGAAACACCACCCCCAGCAAGACCCCCTACACTGCCCGAACACCACTGCACTGCCCTAAACCCTGAAACACCACCCCCAGCACGACCCCCTACACTGCCCGAACACCACTGCTCTGCCCAAAACCCTGAAACACCAGCCCCAGCACGACCCCCTACACTGCCCGAACACCATTGCACTGCCCTAAACCCTGAAACACCAGCCCCAGCACGACCCCCTACACTGCCCGAACACCACTGCACTGCCCTAAACCCTGAAACACCAGCCCCAGCACAACCCCGTACACTGCCCGCACAGCACTGCACTGCCCTAAACCCTGAAACACCAGCCCCAGCACAACCCCGTACACTGCCCGAACACCACTGCACTGCCCTAAACCCTGAAACACCAGCCCCAGCACGACCGCCTACACTGCCCGAAAACTACTGCACTGCCCTAAACCCTGAAACACCACCCCCAGCAAGACTACCTACACTGGCCGAACACCACTGCACTGCCCTAAACCCTGAAACACCACCCCTGCATGACCCCCTACACTGCCCAAACACTACTGCACTGCCCTAAACCCTGAAACACCACCCCTCAGCACGACACCCTACACTGCCCGAACACCACTGCACTGCCCTAAACCCTGAAACACCACCCCAGCATGACCCCCTACACTGCCCGAACACCACTGCACTAAACCCTGAAACACCACCCCCTGCACGACCCCCTACACTGCCGGAACACCACTGCACTGCCCTAAACCCTGAAACACCACCCCCAGCACGACCCCCTACACTGCCCTAACACCACTGCACTGCCCTAAACCCTGGAACATCACCCCCAGCACAACCCCCTACACTGCCTGAGCACCATTGCTCTGCCCTAAACCCTGAAACACTAGCCCCAGCACGACCCCCTACACTGCCCGAACACCACTGCACTGCCCTAAACCCTGAAACACCACCCCCAGCACGACCCCCTACACTGCCCGAACACGACTGCTCTGCCCTAAACCCTGAAACACCAGCCCCAGCAAGACCCCCTACACTGCCCGAACACCACTGCATTGCCCTAAACCCTGAAACACCAGCCCCAGCATGACCCCCTACACTGCCCGAACACCACTGCACTGCCCTAAACCCTGAAACACCAGCCCCAGCACGACCCCATACACTGCCCGAACACCACTGCACTACCCTAAACCCTGAAACACCAGCCCCAGCACGACCCCCTACACTGCCCGAACACAACTGCACTGCCCTAAACCCTGAAACACCAGCCCCAGCACCACCCCCTACAATGCCCGAACACCACTGTACTGCCCTAAACCCTGAAACACCACCCCCTGCACCGCCCCTACACTGCCCGAACACCACTGCACTGCCCTAAACCCTGAAACACCACCCCCTGCACGACCCCCTACACTGCCCGAACACCACTGCACTGCCCTAAACCCTGAAATACCACCCCTGCACCACCCCCTACACTGCCCGAACACAACTGCACTGCCCTAAACCCTGAAACACTACCCCCAGCATGACCCCCTTTACTGCTCGAACACCACTGCACTGCCCCAAACCCTGAAACACCACCCCCAGCATGACCCCCTACACTGCCCGAACACCACTGCCCTAAACCCTGAAACACCACCCCTGCACGACCCCTACACTGCCCGAACACCACTGCACTGGCCTAAACCCTGAAACACCACCCCCTGCACAACCCCCTACACTGCCCGAAGACCACTGCACTGCCCTAAACCCTGAAACACCACCCCCAGCACGACCCCCTACACTGCCCAAACACCACTGCACTGCCCTAAACCCTAAAACACCACCCCCAGCACGACCCCCTACACTGCCCGAACACCACTGCACTGCCCTAAACCCTAGAACACTACCCCCAGCATGACCCCCTACACTACCCGAACACCACTGCACTACCCTAAACCCTAAAATACTCCCCCCAGCACGACCCCCTACACTACCCGAACACGACTGCCCTGCCCTAAACCCTAAAACACTACCCCCAGCACAACCCCCTACACTACCCGAACACCACTGCACTGCCCTAAACCCTAAAACACTCCTCCCAGCACGACCCCTACACTACCTAAACACCACTGCACTGCCCTAAACCCTAAAACACTACCCCGCATGACCCCCTACACTACCCAAATACCAATGCACTACCCTAATCCCTAAAACACTACCCCCGCACAACCCCCTACACTACCCAAAGACCACTGCACTACCCTAAACTCTAAAACAATACCCCCGCATGACTCCCTACACTACCCAAAGACCACTGCACTACCCTAAACCCTAAAACACGACCTCCTACACTACACAAACACCACTGCACTACCCTAAACCCTAAAAAACTACCCCCAGCACGAACCCCTACACTACCCAAACACCACTGCACTACCCTAAACCATAAAACACTACCCCCAGCAGTACCCCCTACGCTACCCAAACACCACTGCACTACCCTAAACCCTAAAACACTACCCCCTGCAGTACCCCTACACTACCCAAACACCATTGCACTACCCTAAACCCTAAAACACTACCCCCAGCAGTATCCCCTACACTACCCAAACACCACTGCACTACCCTAAACCCTAAAACCCTAAAACACTAACCCCAGCACGACCCCCTACACTACCCAAACACCACTGTACTACCCTAAACCCTAAAACACTACCCCCAGCACGACCCTCTTCACTACCTAAACACAACTGCACAATTTGTTACAGGCGTTGCAACGCAGGCCTGTGGTGCTTACTGGAAGTACCTGGTGGGCTAGTTGGGCCCCAGGGACTCTCAGGATTCAAGGTGACCTAATCCCCCAACTTAAAACGCGCCACGGGGCGCGTTTGCACAGTGGTGAAGGGAGGGGGCGGGGCCTCAGGTGACATGTGCGCAAACACGCCCTGTGGTGCGTTTTAAGTTGGGGAGTTAATTCCCTTTGAATCCTGGGGGCCAACTAGCCCACCAGGTACCTTCAGTAAGCACAACAGAGTTGCGTTGCAGAGAGGTGAAAAAGGTGCGTGGCCTCGGAACGCCTCTCTGCAACTCAGCTCTGTGGTCCTAACTGTAGGTACCTGGGGGCTAGTTGGGCCCCAGGGACCCTCAGGATTCAAGGGGACTTAATCCCGTAACTTAAAACGCGCCACGGGGCGCGTTTGCACACATGTCACCTCAGGCCCCCCCTCCCTTCACCATTGTGCAAACGCGCACTGGCTCTGGTTAGTCAGAGTCAGTTACCACCAGTACCCGTCTGAAAAAGTTGTGGGCACAGGATGATTTTGCAACAAGGCCTCTTTCTGCTCCTCTGTTGGTTCTTTCTGCACATCTTTTGCTTCTTTCTGTGCGTTTTTTCTTCTTTCTTCACATGTCCTACCTCTGTTGGCATAGTTAGAAACTAGCATTTAAAAAACCTTTGAAATTCACTTAAAAAAATCATAGGTTTCAGGCACGTTATAGTTAGAAATTAGCATTTAAAAAACCTTTGAAATTCACTGAAAAAACCATAGGTTTCAGGCACGTTATAGTTAGAAATTAGCATTTAAAAAACCTTTGAAATTCACTGAACAAACCATAGGTTTCAGGCACGTTATAGTTAGAAATTAGCATTTAAAAAACCTTTGAAATTCACTGAAAAAACCATAGGTTTCAGACACGTTATAGTTAGAAATTAGCATTTAAAAAACCTTTGAAATTCACTGAAAAAACCATAGGTTTTAGGGACAGTTATAGTTAGTTGGACATTGCACTCGTACAAAACCCGTGAAATTCCCCTGTTATAGTTAGTTCAGCTAACTATAACTCGCGCCCCGCAATGCACTGCTGATGACGTCACATATTACATCACTCATGACATGGTCAGTGACATCACTGATGACATCACTGATGACATCTCAAATGACATCACTGATGACATCATCCATGTGATAATTTCATGCATCTTCTCACACCCTAATATAACTTTTGATACACCCACTCTAAATTACAGACTGCCATTCTCAAAACCATAGACACTCCAACACCAAAAACTACATACCCACTCACTGATTCTTAGGTCTACACACACATCCACTCACTCACCTGTACAGTCACTCATACTTACAGTCACTCAGTACAGGACTATCATATGCACTCATACACCTATATAAATACTCACACACCGCCACTCATCCATAGAGGTACTCACACACCTAGTCAGTCATGCAAAAAATTAATCACACACCCATTTACTCACCTATACAGTTATACACACACCAGCTCACTTACTCATACAAATACTAGCACATTCTTACGCTCTTATACAATAACCGATACAAGCACACACGCATCCATACAGCCACTCTCACAATAACACACACTCACTTATAGCCATTTAAATACTCTAACACACATATATACTGCCTTTTACATATGTAGTTACTCGCACATGTACCACTGAGACATACATTCACTCACTAACACACCCATACACACACACTCACCCACCCAAGCAGTCCATCACAGATGCACTCTTGAAATCATGCACCCAGTGAATCACCCACTCACACATCTATGTATAGAGTCACACACACCCCACCCACACAAACACTCAGGCAGCCATACAGATACTCAAAGAACCAATCAATAACCCATATAGACACTCATGTAGCTATTCGCAAATCCATGCATCCACTTACACACCAACAAACAGACGGATACAGACATTCACACAGTTTAGTCACTAACCCATGCATTCAGTAAGATACGTTTAATCACTCACTTGTAGAGTCAGTCACTCACGTACTAAATCATCCATTCAGACACTTATACACCCACTCATTCTTCAATACGCCTTTCCCTATATATATTAAACATATTTAAACTTTACAGAAACACACAGTCACTGGATGATGTCATCAGTGATGTCATCAGTGATGTCATTTGAGATGTGATCAGTGATGTCATCAGTGATGTCACTGACCATGTCATGAGTGATGTAATATGTGACGTCATCAGCAGTGCATTGCGGAGCGCGAGTTATAGTTAGCTGAACTAACTATAACAGGGGAATTTCACGGGTTTTGTACGAGTGCAATGTCCAACTAACTATAACTGTCCCTAAAACCTATGGTTTTTTCAGTGAATATATATATATATATATGCAGTAAAATTCGTCTCTCTACCAAGGTAGGAATCTGTTGAACAGACGAAGCGAACCCAAATGATGGTGCAAATAGGTGTTTATTACATGCCCAACACCACCGCCGCCATAACGCGTTTCAGCCCTCGTGGGGCCTTGATCACATGACACAGTTGAGGGAGCGGTTACAACATTTAAAGTGCAAGTGTGTGACGTCTTTCCTATGCATCAGCTGTGATACTAAAACATAGACATGGAAAAAATACTAACCATAAAAACACATCCATGTTACAAAGGTAAATGTAGGGTAAAAATGTAAATACATCACTAAAGTGCAAGAAATAGAGCATACATGATATAATATCATGAAAATAGCAGCATATATAATAAATAAATACATACTTAATATCAGACTGCACAGCTCTAAGTGAGTCTTACTAATTAGTAAAACCAACCTCATAATGTTGAATAAAAACGAAGCTAAAAAAAGTTAAGCAATGTAAAACTTTTTTCACAAATAGCAGCATTATTCAAAATACATATGAGTCCATGTTAGCACCTAGTATATACCCATAAGATGTAGATGTATATAAGAGATAAAGCCCAAGTGGGCAGTAGACAAATAAATCCATGTCTCATTTTAAATCAGTGCAAAAGATGCATAAAAACATGTCACAATCTAAAGTGCAAATACCATGTGCAAAAAGTGTAAAACGACAAACAATACATTAAAAATTGAATTCTTAAGTTAAAATAATTTAAAAACATTTTTTCTCGAGTAGGTAGGCAGCTACATAGGTATATAGTAATCTCATTGATTAATTAAAGATGAGTGAAAAAATCTTCACTAGCGTTCAGTCCATTTGGTGTTTTACAGTCCAATTCTATAATGTACCTTGTTTCTAATCTGCGTAACATGGATTCACGATCCCCACCTCTTCTCAGTGGTGGGACCATGTCAATTACAAAGTACTTTAGATCACAGGAATTTTTAGCATGAGCTTCCTCAAAGTGTCTAGCGACCGGATAAGCAGTATCACCGTTGTTGATGGCACGAATGTGCTGGAGTATCCTTTGTGGACCTGCAACTTGGTGCTTCCCACATAGCGCAGGCCACAGGGACACTCCAGCACATATACTGCAAATTCAGACTTACAAGTAAGTTTTTTATGAATACGAACCAGTCTGTTAGTAAGCGGATTCATATATTCAGTCTTACTGACTCCATTCCTACAAGCTTTACAAACAGAACACTTAATGAAACCTTTACTCATGTTTAGCCAAGAACTACTGGTTCTAACCTCAGGGCTACTTGACACCAAACAGTTACTCATTGATCTCGCCTTTCTATATGTTATACTAGGAGATCTTGACAGTTGGGTCCCCAATACTGGATCGCTCTTGATCAGTGCCCAATTGCTGTTCACTATCTTGCGAATCGTATTGTGTTGATTATTGTAGGTTAGAATTAGTCTGGTCTCAGTTTGCTCATTCTGTACCAACTTGGTTTTACCTGCTAGCACCTGTGGTCTACCAGGTTCATTGGCTTTACGTATGGCTATATCGACCACTTCTGGGCGATAGCCCCTCCTTAGAAACCTGTCCCTGCAATCTTTCTGTGCCATCAGACAGTCATGGTCCGTGCTACAAATTCTTCTTATTCGTAGCATTTCCCCATAGGGAATGCTACTGATTAAATGTGCAGGGTGATGGCTAGAGGCATGTAATATAGTATTGCCAGAGGTGGGTTTCCTATATATTCTAGTGTGAAGTTTATTCTGTTGGATGAAAATTTCCACATCTAAAAAGCATATTGACCTGTTGCTTAACTGACCAGTAAAGCTAAGATTCAAATTGTTTTTATTAAGTGTCTCAATGAACTGTGAAGCCTCACGCTCTGATCCTTTCCAAATTATCAACAAGTCATCAATATACCTGAACCATTTCACAACATTTTCGGACATGATTTCAGGATAGGTGGGCCTGAGGACCTGCTCCTCCCAGTACCCCATATGCAGGCAGGCATAACTAGGGGAGAAACAGGCCCCCATGGCCACACCTCTCACCTGCTGGAATACTTGGTTAGAAAATAGGAAAAAATTATGTTCAAGGCACAAATTGATCATTGACAATAACATCCTGTTATGTTCTAGAAAACAAATCGGTCTCGTGTTTAAGTAGTATTCAATAGCTTTTAAGCCATCCCTGTGATGAATACTGGTGTATAGGGAGGAAACATCAAGTGACATCAAGAGGTAATCAGATTGCCATGTCATTCCCTCTAGTTTCTGTAAAAGGTCACCAGTGTCAAGAATAAAAGAAGGAAGGTTCTTAACAAAATCCTGTAAAAAGAAATCAACATATTTGCTGGCATTTTCCATAATACTATTGCAGGCCGAGATTATAGGGCGTCCAGGTGGCTTCACATTGTTCTTATGAATTTTCGGTATAAAGTAAACAATGGGCATCACCGGATGATCATTCTTTAAAAATTTAAACTCGTCCAAAGTTAGTAGCCCAGTACTCCTCCATGCCAGCAAACTGGTGTAAAACAAATTCCAAGCCACTTTGACCTCTGTCATAGTGGATCTTCTGTAACACTCCCTATCGTTAAGTTGACCAAGTGCCTCCTCCATGTACATTTCCCTTGGCCACAACACAACATTGCCACCTTTGTCTGACTGTCGAATAATGACATTCACATTGTTTTGAAGTTTCTTAATTAATTGGTGATAAGCAAAGTCACGATAATGATGTCTTTTGTTTATATTGATTTGTTTTTGGTGCAGCAACCTCAGATCTTGAGAAACTTTCTCATGAAATACGTCTATGTTGTCTTTCAACATTAAGGGGCAAAATGTTGATTTGGGTTTGAAATTGGTAGGGGCAGTAATCATTCTGTGCCCCGTGCCCAAGTTGGTTAATGAAGTGTCAGTGCTGTTCTCACCCTGCATCTGCAACAAATCCTGCAATAACTCCGCATCACCAGCTGTAAGTATGGGCGGACTCAATTCAGGTGAAATAGGTGGTGCTACACGTGCTGATTTATTTAATAAATGAAACTTACGAAGTTTCAACTTACGCACGTATTTGTACATGTCTATTCTGGTACCAGCATAATCAAAGTTACTTTTGGCACTAAATGATAACCCCAATGATAGAATGTTAGTTTCCTTTTCACTCAATGGTATTTGAGTAAGATTGATAACAGTTTGGGAATCACAAGTATTGAAGCTTGAATCTATTTGCGCTTCCATTGCTTTCGGGGTTTTCTGTAGGGTGGCTTTGTACTCACATTTGTGTTGCCTGTTGCGTCTTCGCCTTGCGCCCCGCTTCCTGTTGGTGCTTTGTTGGTATTTGCATTTCGAGCACCAGAACGTAGAGTCTGCCTCCGATCCTGGCGCATACAATCTAGTTCCTGTGCCAGTGTGAATTTTCGAAACCCCAAACGCTGTGCTCGTTGCTGATCATTATCTGACTCGCTGTCAATATTGGAGCTTAAGTCTGAAAGTGATGAAGCCAGTGGTGCGTCATTATTCGATATTTCTAATGCAGACAAGGGACTAGGTATTAACTTCTTACTTGCTTTAACATTGTGCCGGCCCGTGAACAAGGAGAAAGTGTCTCCGAAACGCGTAGGGCCTTTTATGAAAATTTGGAAAGAATGCTGGTTTCTACTTAAATAAAGGACTCTGTTATAAATGATGGGGTCCTGCTTTGTTTTCGAGTTGCATCTTCAAGCAATGGACAACTTTTTTTGGATAAATCCTACGGCCAGTCCTGGCCGGGAAGATTGCACCGCCATAGGAAAATGTTGGGCTGCAGCGCGATATTGGAATCACGCTAAATGCAGGAAAACAAAGTTTAGTGTTATCGAAAACCGGACTTCCTTCCTGTAACCCACTGGAGGGTATTAAACAATGAGCCGTAATTCAGTGAGTTGCTGACAGAACCCACAGAAGGAAAAAATTAAACGAGGGAGAAATACAAGTCCCAGGATGCCTGCAATGAAATGCACCTGAGCAAGCCCACCAGGGGGCGTGAATTGATCATTTAAATACCGGGACTTGAACTTCCCCTTAAATCTGCCTCAACCACTTGTGCCGGCCCGTGAACAAGGAGAAAGTGTCTCCGAAACGCGTAGGGCCTTTTATGAAAATTTGGAAAGAATGCTGGTTTCTACTTAAATAAAGGACTCTGTTATAAATGATGGGGTCCTGCTTTGTTTTCGAGTTGCATCTTCAAGCAATGGACAACTTTTTTGGATATATAAATATATATATATAAATTGCACGATCCTGGCCCACCACCTTCACCCAATGGGACCATCCAGGTACGGACCACAATACGCCGAGACTTAAGAGTTGCTTGTTCAAAAGTGCTTTAATTAGTTCCATAGATCTCAGTGATAAAACAGGCAAGTGCCCGCCATGACACGTTTCGATCGCTGGGACGCGATCTTGATCACATGACGCCGCTGACAAATGACCATTAAATAGTGTACATGCCCTATCGGTTTTAAAAACTTACAGGCAATGTTAATAGATATAAACGACAGACTACCAAAAAAAATATAACGAAATGCATCGTAGTTCAAAATGTCTGCCTCATACATTATATGTGAATACGATATATACAGCGGTAATGGAAAAATAAACTTATTGCTGCTGATATACAAATTGATATTACTTCAAAGAATATTTGCAATGCAGAGATTATAAAATATGATACGTTCATTAGTAAACTTGATACCATCGTAATATGATTTCGGACATCTATTTTTCAATGTAATCTCATATTAAAGTGCTAGTGCTTATATATGTGCTTATGCTCATGACAGTACAAAGGATATCCATCCTCTTCGGAATGTGTATTTCATGAACGAATCTAATGTACATCTGTTTATTCATTGATAACAGAAACATAATCCTGCCTGCTACTATGCCATGGCTATTATCCTTATACCTTATATCCAGATAGTCCGTTCGTCTATAAAGTGCAGTGCTTCAATAATACCTAACCTGATGTGCAAATCCAGTGTTCTAAAACCTAATCACCATGATTTGTTTAAAAAAAATTATTTACCTAATGAGGCAGCTCAGAGGCGATACTAGATGCCTGGACATAAATGAAAATAAAGTGCAAGTGCTAGAGCAGCTATAGGACAAGGACATGAGTTAATGAGTACCTTTATGTGGGGAAATAGTACTATTGTCGGTCAGTGCCCATACAACTAAGTACTCACAAAACTGATGCAAAATATGGATCAAAATTACAAAATTCAAAATTCAGATGACCTCTGTAGAGAAAACATATACAGGGCCAAGCTATATCATTTGAACAAAAACCATTATGGTCTGGAATTGTAACACAGCCAACAACAGAGAGGGATTGAGACCAATGTGGACAAAAAGAATGATTAAGTACATGAATACTGATTACTGAACACACTGAAATCTAGAGGAAATTGTGTAGGTCCTCACTTGTATTTAGGCCGTTAGGCATCTTGGTGTCTAAAGCCAGGATGAAATGTGATTCGAGTTGACGTAGGCTTCTTTCTCTATTACCTCCCCTTCTAGACACGGGGACAGCCCCTATTACAGAGTATTTTAACTCGTTCACATTGTTCTGGTGCACCAGCTTGAAATGTCGGGCTACTGGGTAGTTGGGATCTGAATTAACTACAGCCCTCAGATGTTGCAGGATTCTGTTGAATACTGGGAGCTTGGTGCTGCCTACATATTTCAGCCCACATGTACATTCTAGGACGCATACAGCGTAATCAGTACGGCACGCAAAATGCTCTTTTATGGGAATGGGTACCCGAACTAAATGCAGTCTTGTATTCAGTTATATTGGTGCCAAATTTACAGGCACGACAAGACCTGCACTTGAAAAAGCCCGGTTTGGATAGCCAAGTTTGTGTCAAAGTGAATTCAGGGCTAGTTTTCACTAGGGCATCCCTCATAGAGGGAGCTCTCCTAAAAGTAATAGAGGGTAATGCCGGCAGAATAGGTTTCAGAGTTATGTCAGTTAGGACAATGGGCCACTGAGAATAGATAATTTTACGGATCTTTTTTTCTTGTTTACTAAAAGTAGTGACCAATCTTATCGACTGTGTGTTGTTCTCATCTAACTCTACCTGAGATGTGTGATCTGCAATTCTATCACTTTTGGGTACCAGGCATGCCTCTCTGGTATGTGAGTTTGCTTTGACAAGGGTTTTTTGTAAATCAGATCGTTTGTACCCTCGAACAAGGAATCTATTTAATGCTTCCTCTTGACAATGTATCAGATCGTCATCCGAGCTACAAATACGGCAAATTCGTAAAAATTCACCATAAGGTATACTATGAATCAAATGTCGAGGGTGCGAGCTAGTGGCGTGGAGGATCGAATTCCCCGCAGTAATCTTACAATGTAATTTAGTCTGAATCTCCCCCGCAGTGATATAATCCTCAACATCTAAAAACTCAACCCTTGTATTGCTGATTTCTGCCGTAAATCTTAAATTGAGCTCATTGTCATTGATCGAAGTCACAAAAGCTTGAGCTGACTCTTTGGTGCCCTCCCATATGATGAAAACATCGTCAATGTATCGCCAGAATTGTCTCACATGAGATATATATCTTCATACTGTCCCTGTCTTGCTCCTCCTCACTTGCTGAAAACCGTGACTTTAAGAAACGGGTCTAACCCTCTTTTTCCTCTACTTTCCTTCATTCATTCCCCCTGTGAAATGGATCAAAAAGAGAAAAACATACATTGCTGAAAATGTCGTCCTTTTCAAATATTTTCCCTTCCAAAGTGCAGCCTCGGGAAAGAGAAAAAAAAAGGACTTTTTTCTCTCCAAGTTCCATCAAAATAAATAAAACAGGACAAAGTGGCCAGATTGTTTTTATTCACACTCAAACGCTTTAGTGCCACTTTACAGAGTTTTCTAGTGAAGGGCTACTTTCGTTTTCTCATCTTTCTTTCAACAGCATTGCTTTCCCTTTCATACGCCAGAGAATGCAAGCTGTGAAAGTGATGTCCAGAAGGGCTGTACGCATTTTGCGGTCGAAAAGATAAATATCGCGGTCATCACGCTCCTCAGCTGATTTCGCGATAATTTCACAGATCGCGAAATCGCAAAAATCTGGAGGTCTGACAAGTGGCACAGCTCAGAGTGTAATGCCATTTTCTCAGCTCATGCCTGTGTTATCAAGATAGAATGTGGTCAGTGTCATCTTAAGGATTTTTGGTGCCCAGGGCCAGACATATTTTGGGCACCTTTATTTGGAACAAGTTTGAATTGTATTGTCTCTTTTCTACTAATTCAAGTCTGAATGAAGCCAAACAATATGGAATTACAGTTATATTGAGGTCCCACTGTTATATTCCATATAGGTACTCCAATATAGGCTCAGGTAACATCCTAACCTTTCACCTATATTCTCCCCTACATTACACATATAACGGTTCTTGGGGACTGACCTTTTACCTAGATACGACACTGCACACAGAACGCGAGATTCTCCCTAGTAAAAGCCTCATACATTATGCATGAGGATTCTTGGAAACTCAGCAGGACCATCATCTCCTGCATAACAACTATGTACATCCCAAGTCCGACAATGGCACAACAAGGTAGAACCCCTGGGGACACCTTTGGGTATATAAACATCACATCTTGCTGAGATAGACAGAGGAGAACTAGGACTTCCATGCCGACACACTCACGCGAGACGCCGAGGCTCCTGTATACAGAAACTCCAGTTCGCAGTGGTCTAACATCCCTTGCAGGGTGTCCAACTCGAGACCAAGACGGGGTCCCACAGTCTTTCGATTCAGGTAATTGGTTTGACTTTATCCTGGAGGGATTCTTGGCTTAACACCTACATACATGCTAGGTACACTCAGGTACATCTAGTTAGGATTGCATCATAGGGGTATGCATTTTATTGTCATTTGTTTTATATACCTGCCTGTATTCATGGTTTTAGCATAATGGTAGAAATCTACCATCCTTTTACTTTCCTAGTGCTTCTATTCGTTTATATCTGTTTCTGTCTAATGGTTGTTTCAGCACACCTATTTTACACTAGAATAACGACTGTCCAATAAATGCTTATTGAAAAACGTCCATATCGCTTATTCTGTGTATCTCTCTGAGACAAAGTGAGCACGAGTGACGGAGCGAAAAGTATTGCACTGTTTCCACGGTCCTGAGAGATGAGGGTTGTCATGTTCGATAGTTGCCAAGAACTATTCTCTCCTTGGTAAAGAGGGGTTTCTAGTGGCACTGTGAGCTAGCTGGTATGCAGGCTAATATACCCGGTAGGGGTGTCTAGAATCAGTCTGGCACCAATCCTACAGTGTATGTTGTCTAAACGCGCAGATCCTATATAGGTTTTATAGGAACTACACGACATGGCGCCGCCAACGTTGGTTGGGTACTTATTTAACGGTCAAATCTGAGTAGTTCAGTCGTGCTATTCTCAGAGACCCCTACTCACTTTTCCCCAGAGACGTCTGAAGTGGGAGGGGAACAAAAATCCACCACAGCTGAGTAGGCAAATCCTATGTATTGGCTGTTGGTTAATCAAGCTTGAAGGACACATTGTTCCTATTGTGCATAAAACCTTATCTCAGTTCCCTTGAAAAACGCTTCTTACTAAAAACAATGACTGAGCAGGAAGATGTGCGTGCACTACATATCACAGTCCAAGATGAAGAAGATGCCGATGCAAAACAAATTTCTGAAAATGTTAGAAATGCCATCACCCTAAAACTAGCAGCATATGGGTTAACAGCCATGGGTGGGCCAGCAACTTTCGTGATTGAGGCACACGAATCATATAGAACAGAGGTGTTCTATTCATGGGTTAAATTCCCACAAGCAGATGCATGAACAAACACTTTTCATTACTACATGGAAGATGAAATACCGAACAAATTTTGTCCGTATGAGGAATTGAAGTTTCGCTCACCTACCAGGAGCATATAAACGGGTTTAAAGGCGCCCTTCCCCATACAAGAGATAAAATAAGACTCGGTCCGCTCGGAAGAGATGGAGCAACATGGTCAGTACTAGCGGCCTATACACCACATCCTGACATTGACACAATGCCAGTAGGAGCCTTACGTACACTTCATAAAGAACTAATAAGACTTTACCGAAACATGACACAGTTTGTGATGAGAACACTCACATTTCAGACAGCCACGGCTATACCAACAGGACCAAATCAAACATCCACAACTAAAATAACACCACAAACGTTACACGCAGTCATGGGTAAGATGCCCACTAAACGTGAACACATGCCATTCTGGGTAGCTCAAAAAGTAACACAGCTAGAAGCAGTATTTCCACAAACCAGCCCACAAGAAAAACACAGAATGTTAACAATCTGCTTGCCCATGGGGATAACTCCAAAGATAGAGGATTGTACCACTTGGGGTACAGTCTTCGCTGCCATATATACCAGGACTCATGGTATCCCGTCATTAGCAGTAATACCAGATGTATTAAGACAAATACAGCACGAGTATGGGGCAGAACCTGCTCTGAATTTAGGGATGAAATTACTAGGTAATTTTGCCCAGGTATCAGCTATAATATTAGCAAACATTAAAGGGGAGGCAGCAGTGCTGGCAATACGCCAACGCCTGAGGGCTTTCTCTCCTTTACAACAGGAACGTGAATTACCCAAAATTATTGAAACCGCTTATACAGAATTAGGTAGAGACCGTTTGGGAGCTAGAGCAGTAAAACCCCTACTGATGGGTGGTCCCAAAAAGGATAACACCAAGCAAACACCTGCTTCTTCAAAGAAGAAATTAGATAACAAACAACAAAAGAATTGAGAAAATAGAGAGAATAGATCTCAATCCAGAGGTAGGTCTCCTCAACAGTAGCCCTCCGAAAGAAGGTATAACCTTAGGAATAGAGATAACATTAGAAAACCTGACAGGTATCAGGACACTGATACACGTTCCTCTTGTTCCTTTCAGGGTTCATCAAAAAACTCAGAGAGGGAAGGACGGTCAGAACACAGACAAGACGAGCACACAAAGTCCAGAGATACGCAACGTGCTCCTGAATACACTTCAAAGAAAGAAAAACCAAAATTAAATCCTCAATTTAAAAAGAAGAAAGTAGCAGGTCTTAAGATCAGACATGCCCAGAATTCTGAGGACTCAACTACTGAACGGGGAATGGGCTCTGGCAATGCTAGACAGTGCAGCAGAAGTAGCAATAGCTCGCCAGAACCTGATGGAATTTCTGGTGACAGCGGAGCTGAATGAACATGTCACAGTGGAAACACCTGATACTAGTGTGAGCGTCCCACATAGGGTACATGAAATAACACTCCAAATGGAGGGGGACAAGCCCAGAAAAATTAAAGGTCTTTTTTGGAAGAACTTAACTTTTGGCTACAACATTCTTTTAGCTGAAATAGATTGGCCGCCTGAAATTGTTATGTATTGCCCAAAGGGAGAAACGGTAATTTTGCCAGCTTTCTCCGACTTCGTTCCCAAATACTTACAACATACATATGCGCGGGAGTGGGCGGTAGCCCTTGCCCTTGCACTATATCGCAACCATGTTGAGTGGGATGAAGAGTCAACTCACCACGTGATACCATTAAAATCTACTCCAATTCCACAGAGACAGTATCCAATAAAACAGGAATCTAAAAAACAGGTCAGGGAGATCTTAGATCGACTTGAATACCAGGGGGTGATTGAAACTTGCACCTCTCCAATGAATAATACTTTGTTTACCGTAATGAAACCTGACAATACATATTGTCTAGTATTAGACTGCAGACATCTGAACTCTTGCACAAAAACATTTGCAGTACAGAACGCACACAGTGCCGCAATGATGAATAACATTGTGTGGAAAAAATACAAAACACTAGATATCTCAAATGGATTTTTCTGCCAAAATATAGCACCTTAGAGCAGATATTTGACAGCATTCTCAGCACTGGGGTCCCAGCGTCAAATTTGTCGACTCCCCCATGGGTATAAAAACAGCCTGGGGTTGTTCTCAGCTAGGGTAACGGAGTTACTTCAGAATCTGGATGAGGAGGCTTTGTCCTATGTAGATGATATTTATCTGACGGATGATGACCTAGAACACTTGACCAGGGTGAGCACCATAATTTTGGGATTCGCCTCGGAGGGCTACAAATTCAACTTATAAAAAATAAAAAATAGCCCTCCTCAATGTCCTATTTTTAGGATATGAGCTTTTAAGTGAAGGCAAAGCTTGGCAGCTGACTTTTAGAAAAGTGTACGCTGCTCCAACTTCCAAAATCATTGAAAAATTTACAATCCATACTGGGATTCCTGAATTTTGGTAGAACATACATTTTGGATTACGCAGAGAGGGTTAAACCTTTCTACGACCTCATAAGACCTGATTTTTCAGTTGGGCAATGGACACAGGAACACACAGATATCCTTCGTTCCCTACAAGCTGACATGATAGCGTCTAAACACTTACAGATGCGTCAATGTCTGCAACCTGGTGATCCGTATAGTTGTAGGTCAATCTGGGTATACTTCCCTAACATACAATGACGGCGAAACTGTACCCATAGCATACAAATCACATCTGTACACAAACGCTGAGATGCGTTTTGCATCCACAGAAAAAATTCTGACTGAAGTACAGACTGCTGTAGTGAGAGAAAGAGCACTGGCTCAGGGTAAACGAATAATTGTCGTGACTCCGGTACCGGCCTTAGAGTCTGCTACAAAGGCAAGTGTTCCAAATGCTAAAGCCTTACATCCAAGATGGATACAATGGGCTAATCTCTCACTGCAACAGATGTGGAATACAAATATGACCCAATTCTGAAAACACAAGCATTCCTGCAATATGAACAAGAAGATCCTCCCCCAAATGAAATAATGCCTCTAGATCAGTATGAATACATAATTTACACTGACGGATCTGCTCAGCCGGCCATTGGAAATAAACAACAATACAGCACTGCATGTGCGACTGTAAAAGGTCGTATGCAGGATGGCAAGTTCCATCCAAGCTGTACAAAAACACAGTCTCTAGGAGACTGCATGGCACAGCTGGCAGAATTGAAAGCTCTATTGCTTGCACTGATAAATACGGATCAAGAATTCCCCACACTAATTGTGTGTGATTCTTTTTACTGTGTCCAGTCATACAATGAATATCTTCACTATTAGGGGCAAAATGGGTTCAAGGACTCAAAAGCATAAAATGCTATGGGAACAGGTAGCTGAGTTGAAAAACGAACTACCAAGAGCTCACGTGATACACATGCTGAGTCATCAACATGATGGCGTTCACATTGAAGGGAATTCATTGGCTGATGAAGCTGCGAAGGGGGCAGTACAAACTGCTTCCGTAGCTGCAATCACTCCTTCAAAAACGAGAATAGACGGATAGATAATGGTAGCTGTCATTGCTTCACGCAAAGACAATAAGGCATTGCCGAAAGGTTTTCCACTCCAGTACTCCTACAAGGTAGATGCAAATAAGGTTCCATTTGCTCAGATTCCAGGAGTGGGGGATAGAGTAATACCAAACATGGATCGCAGATTAGGGTTAATACTAGCTGCACACTAGGGTCTGGGTTCTGCACATGCAGGAGTTAATGCAACGGTTTCTTTACTGAAACAACACTACTGGTGGACAGGGTTAACAAAGCACCCCAAAGTTTATGTCTTAAAGTGCGACATCTGCCAGCAGATGAAGGGTTCCACCATAGCTCGTCCTGTGCAGACACCATTATTAATATCAGACCGACCACTCACGTGCGACTATTTGGACCACTGCGGTCCTTTACAATCTGATGGGGCTTACAAGTACATCATGGTGGCAGTGGATTCCTGCTCGAGGTTCCTATGGGTAAGGCCTCAGCGCTCGGGTGACGCTCTAACTGTTATCGAAGATTTGCGAGTCTTTATAGGGACATTCGCAGTTGGCACATTACATTCTGACTGTGGCCCCGCGTTCAGCTCTAGGGCCTACAAGGAAGCCATGGGAAGTTTGGGTATTGCATTGCGGTACTCCGCTCCGTACCATCCCGAGGGTAATTCGGTTGTGGAGAGGAAAAACCGGGACTAAAAGCAATCTTTAACAGCAAGAGTATTAGGTGCGGGTGGCAGTTGGGTCAATCATTTGTATGGAGTACAGCGAGCGATTAACAACAGGCCAAGAAGTTCTCTAGGGGGTGTCACTCCTTACGAAGTCCTTTTTGGGACGAGAATGTGGGTACCTGATCTCGATTGTGAAGGCACAGTGGCGGATGAAAACCTTTTGACATCAATAAACGTTTGGCTGTTGGACAGGATCTCAATGAATCCAGAGCACTTCAAAGTAACGTGCAGGTGAAAAGGACCGCCACTGGGGAAGTCAAATCAGTCACTGCAAGACCTGTCTGGATTCCTAAAGTCTGGGATCTGGTCAGAGAAAAGATTGTGGACAAGAAAGAATTTGGGCCATCCTACAGAAAGCCTGTACCTGTCCTGGCCGTTGAAGGAACAAGAACTGTACTTCCACTGCCTCTTGCAGGAAAAAAAGAGAAGAGATTCATCTCCATTGATTTGATCAAACCACACTATGTGGCCGATACTGAATAGTAGGCCTCGTGGGCTCCTGGGTAGCCGACGCCCTCCTCTCGCTACCATACAGGAAGTTCAGACAGAAAGGCTCATCACGTTCGAAGAGTCTCCTATACGGAATGATGGACTATGCAACAATGCAATGGAACTCGTTCCTCTTGAAACAGAAATTCAAAATCAAAATGAAAGACAAATTTCAATTCGACCTAACACCGATGTCTACATCAATATGCCTCGAGAAGAGCCATCTAGAAGTTCAACAAGACCTGCTGAGCTACCAAAAATAGATCGTACTGCACCTGGCTATTTCATCGACTTTGATACCTTTTCCTTGGATCCAAGTGAACCTGAAACAACGCCAGCCCCAATATCTCGTCAACAACAAATCAAAGACTTCTTAATTTTCCTTAAAAAGACATACCTGGTGTCACCTTGGCTAGAACTTTGGATAATCACCGGTATACTGTTCTTTCTTTTCTGAATAGGCTTAGTAACTGTTTTCTGCGTACTTATTAATGGAACTTATCTTCGCCAAAGCTCTGCAGCATCAAAAGTGAACTTGATACTGAAACCTCATGTTTCATCACATCGTGAGCAAAGAGACTTGTCCTACGTGAACATTTCAACAGTTCCAATACCTGATGGTATAGTGTGGGACAAGGTTGATTATGACATATTTGGCCCGACAGAACATTTAAAAATAACTCATGTATTTAAAATTTCCTTAAATGATATCATTACCTCCAGTACATTTTCCGATGATTGAGATTTTGAAACTGTAAATATGTTGTCTGGTTTAGAACAATCTGCCGCATTTTCTAGCAATGAAATGTTAGAAGACACATCAGACTTTAACACCATGTATTGTTATCAACATTATGGTCATCATTTTCTACACAAATCCAGTACCCCTAGAAATGTTTTCACATATCACCAATGGGAACATTGCCCAACACCGCTGAAAAGTAGTTCGAAAACCTTTGCACAGAAATGTTTATATTTTTCAGGGTTTAACATTTCAGACCCTACCTCATATTACTATAAGATTGCACCTACATCCGCACAAGAGAATATGCTGACTAACACCAAACAGATTTATTCTGCTTCCTTCATTACCCAACTGTCTGAACAGGGTTTTGACTTATGGAAGGACACTATAGACTTAAAATCAGTCTGGGGTTCTAAAGACTGGCAAGTCTAGGGAACAGAAGCACAATTTAGAGCATGCCTCATTCCTCAGCAGATGATATTTCTGAATGATACTGTGCAACAGACTTCCTGTCTTGGAATAGCCAAGAACAAGGATTTGAACACACCTTGGATTCCAACAGCATCACATACCGAGGAAAATTTTACATCGCAAGAAGGGGCTACAATAGATGACATTTTACAATACAAAAGATCAGACCCCAATTGGAAGGGCTGGTTGGTTTGGCCCACAGACACAAACAGATGTCAGGGAAGATTCAGGGGTACCACCGAAGGGTTTAGTATCCATAGGCCAGACCCAGGCTATGTACAAAGAGAACATCCAGGGGTGGTGACATCAGACAGTGTTGGGAAGTTATGCCTCGATTGGCTAAAAACCTCAACACTACCCCAAGTGAAACAGCACTTATCCTTACTAACAGAGGATGTGGACCTACGGCATTTTTATTAGGTCCCAGAAAGCCACGTCAGAAACGTTTCTTATATGCTGTCTATAACGAAATCTGGAAAATCTCCCAACAAGAAGCATCGGAGAGACTTCAAGAAATAGATAGGATTAAGCCAGAGAAGGCGTTAGACGTAGTTGACAATGGTATGACTACGCTAACATCCAGGATTTATTCACTAGGCAACATTGTATCTTCTGCTATTGATGTACTAGAGCATGATTTGTCCATATTACAGCACGGGCAATCACAATTGCATTCTATTATGTTACTAAGCTGGACGCTGCATTCATTGCGCATTGGTTACATGCCTTGGCGTTTTATCAACAGTACGTCCTTGTTTTCTGCGTACAATCTGAGGCAAAAGCAAATAACTATGGCACAAAGGGGAGCAAAATATACAATCCTGCGTATTGAAAAATTGGACAAGTTACCTTTTACTGTGGAAAAATCACCATCCACAGAGTGGTTAACCCATGGCCATATAACATTACCGGTCACAACTTTCCAGTTTCAATATTGCCTAGAACAACAACAGGTGGGCAGATATGAAGAAATGGGTAGGGAATTCATCTAGGAATCTTGGGAATTACTGTACAGATTTCGATGCAGGAGTGGGGATCTGGAAGTGTTTCTAAGCGGTACAAACTATGAGAACGCTTTAAGTGGATCTCTCATATGCCAGGATATTATGCTACACAGGGCCTGTAATGGTTCGGTGGCGAACTTATCCTGTCACTTGAGAGGTACCCCAGCAGCCGTGATTACCCCAGTATTCAAGCTACTTTTGAATGGGAGTTACTTGATGCTGAACGATCAAGGTTGTTGTGGGATGCTTCCGGGCATCGCATATCTAGTCACGTGAGCTCCAGGGTTACTTGCTGTATGCAAGTATTGTTTCCACCGACACACACAGTCAGGGAGGCGCCGCTATGGCCTTCGTTGAATGTTTCCTTTATATGGTTTGATACTCTGAGCAGAATGAAAGCCATGCTTCTACAGAAAACCGTGCCCTTAACCTCCGCCCGGGAGACTTTTGATCTCAGATCGCAAGGTCCTCGGCTGAGATACAGGCACTCATACGTACAAACTGCTCCTTCCATTTGACAGAACTGGTAAATCGTATCTTTAACATGTCTGATACGACAGGTATAGTCCACCTATTTAAGACCATAGGTTCGAGACTGTTAAGCACCTTTCAGACCATCCTCAGAGTTATACCAAGCTTTATACACTCCGTATTTGGAAGCATTTTTGGAGGGCTTCTGCTGATCCTGTTACTAATAGCAGGTATCCTGATTGTAATTTTTTTGCTCCGCAATGGACCTCCCAGTCACCAAGGAGATGGAAACAAGCACTCCTGGAGCATAAATAGCGTGATCATGGTACAACATCTGGGCACACCTCGCCTAGGGGAACTGAGCGCCTCTTGGTTCCTGTCATTTGGACCAGTCTGTATGGACGGTGTCCTACCTGTTCTCCGATGCCTGTTCTGCGGAGAAGAATGCGTGTTGGATCTCTGTCTGACACTTCCATCAGTTGCGTAACCGGACGTTGATGCTTTACTGGACCTGATAACGACCCATGTTCTGCAGTGTCCCCAGCGTATTCCCATGTTGATGGCGGCATTCTTAGAGCCACCACAGGAAGTCTCTACTCCTGTTGGAATGGATCCCAGCTCCTCCACCAACACCCAGGCCTTGGATGTCGCACAGGCTGCCCCAGCATCGGCTGCAGGCAGTACAGAAGATCATCTGTGCTCAATTGACATAATCTGCGAGGTGTTACAGGGATCATCGTCTGCGAAGGCAGGCAACAGCAATGTTGGGTCTACCATCCATGACACAAACATTTGGCTCGTCATGTGCTCAAATTCGAGCTTCAAAATAATTGACACTTTTTATGACCTGCATGGCTTTCCGATGCTTGTAATTGTTCGAACTATATATACGGACACTTTAGAGCTATCGCTTGAGTGACAATTTTTTAAGCATTTTTTAGAGTCTTTTGACATTTTTTAGCAGAACTATTGTTTTTACTGTAGTTGTTTGCGTACCAGTGCCTAGATAGCCTAGTAGTACGATAGAATGTAATTATGTCGTGCAGTCGGATGAGGAGTGGGTGTTATATTCCGTATAGGTACCCCAATATAGGCTCAGGTAACATCCTAACATTTCACCTATATTCTCCCCTACATTACACACATAATGGTTCTTGGGGACTGACCTTTTACCTAGATACGACACTGCACACCGAACACGGGATTTTCCCTAGTAAAAGCCTCATACATTATGCATGAGGATTCTTGGAAACTCAGCAGGACCATCATCTCCTGCATAATAACTATGTACAAGGTTCATTCCCGACGTCATCCTAAGTCCGACAATGGCACAGCAAGGTAGAACCCCTGGGGACACCTTTGGGTATATAAACATCACATCTTGCGGAGATAGACAGAGCAGAGCTAGGACTTCCATGCCAACACACTGACGCGAGACGCTGAGGCTCCTGCATATAGATACTCCAGCTCGCAGTGGTCTAACATCCCATGTGGGGTGTCCAACTCCAGACCAAGACGGGGTCCCACAGTCCCTCAAATCAGCTAGGTATACTCAGGTACATCTAGTTAGGAACAAATGAAGAACTAAAGCCTGCACCGGACCGTACAGAAGCAGGGATGTCTGCGTTGCTTCCTCTTCTCGCTTTACTGTGCATAGGGGAAAAGTCTTCCACTGAATAGTGAAGTTAAGAGATTTTACTAATCTTATCTATGGTATTATCTAGTCTTTCCCTGCATTCCACTAGCATGAGAGCTCCTCTCTCGTTGCTTGATGTCACTCAGACCCCTGTGTGAAAAACATCACCATTTACAGTTACCTAGTTATAATTTAAGATTTAATAAGCTTGAGCAGTAATCTTCACACAAGTCGTTGTTTTAATTACACTTGGACTGTCAGAGAAACTAATTGATATTACATTAAACTAGGTGAAGCAGTTTTTTGTTTTTTTTTACACTGCTTGCGAAGTACACAACCTAGATACTACTGCCGAAGGTCAAGGGATGTGAGGGACAGTATGAAAGGCTATGTGGCTCAATATGAATGTCATAGACCATATTGTAGTTCGCATAGACGTTCAAGGCTGTACTAATGGAAGAAATATCATTAAGGGAATTTAATTTAAAAAAATAAGGATCATGAATACGATTCGCAGGAAAATGAATTGGAAAATATTCACCAGCTGCATGGATTAAGAGGCATTACTTGTTCACGAGAATCTGAATTAGGGCTATTTAGAGTTAGCATCACCCTATAGTGCCGTTAAAAGAAAAACCAGAAAAGCACTTCTAACTATTTGAGGTAAATTAACATGACCGCTGGGAAAGAAGGGGCATACGTAGCACACAAAGTCAAGGGGATTTGGGGCAGATAAGGAAACTAGAAGTAGCTATAGGGTACACGTTAAATACACTCAGACAGTGACCTAAGGAACATACGAACCCTACTATTGAAAAGCATACACAAGGGACTCATCCATTAAATGTGTTTCACTCCAAAAAGGTGCCAGGAACGAAAACCACATACAATGTTACAAAAAGGATGAAATGAACTAAACTCATGTAAGCATGAGAAACAATGTATACAAGTCAACATACATGTATCGAAAAGGCCATGAGGTCTTCCTTCAAATCTCCCACAGTGCATAATAACATGTTTCCAAATTCTTCAATCTTTTCACATGAATCTATGAATGTGTATCTATCTGACTCTCTTCAAGTATTAGTGATTAATATAGTGATTAATACATGGCGCACAAGAGAACATATTAAAGTTATTTATGCATGTTCTTACTGCAATTCCTCGCTCCCTTAGCATAATGATCTCCTCCCCTTGAGTTACATTTACTTATCTAACAACGTGTCCCTGGAAAAGATGAAGTGTTTGGACAAAGACAAAAGTGACAGTAACAAATTCACAAATGAAAGCTTTGTCTATTGTTCACTTTTATCACATTGCCTAGACTCTTGTGGTATAATATAGTAGACCGATTTAAAGAAATCATACAGATAAAAACTGCATTTACAGGCAATGAGGTGCATTATGATACATATGTTATACACTGGACAACTGTGGGTGCTGTATTGGCCTTTTCTTTTCAAATCACTATAGTATCTTCTTTGGTCTCTTTTGATTAATGGTTGCATCCCCCATTGCTCTCTAACAAATTCTAATTTCTTTTATTATTAGGAATTTCTCCATTGTTTCTTTTTGATACCTCACTCTGCGCTGGGCTGTAACCCAGGTGTGGATCTGGAAATACTTCACAAAGAACATCCGATAGGGATTTATAATTTCACTGGGAAGCAGAGAATCTAGAAAAAGACTTGAGACACAAACACTACCAAATAACTGACTGCTTTGCCATTTGGAGATTCGGTATCCAGTAAAGGATACATGATGCAGCAGAGCAGGTTTGTCCCATATTGGCTTCACCTCATGGATACTGGTAATTGAATACTCATGTTGGATCAGTTAGCAGATTATGAATGCTTTGTCAGTATGAACACAAAATATTTAAAATTGTTGAATGTTGAAAACGAAAGACAAATTCGATCAGACGCTGAAAGGACACCACATGTTTTCATGTTTTAGTGCTGAAAAACTGTAATTTACACAGTGCTGCGATTGTACTAGTTCCCTAAGGTAGGGGTTCTTAACCCGTGATCTGGGGACCCCTAGGGGTCCAAGACGTCTACTCCGGGGGTCTCTGACTGCTTAGAAAATTAAATAATATTAACAGTTCAATAAAGTGCATTTAAATAAAGAAGCCAAATGTACACTTGTTAGTACCCTAAGATTGATTAGTTGGAGCAGTGTAAGTGCATCAAATAGAATATAATATGGATGATGAGTGGCCTCAATTGAATTTAGAAACGCTCTATCTATCCTATTAAGATTAAAATGTTGATTTGTTTTTTATATATTAACTTGTGAATTAAATAAAATTCTTCATCATTTCTGTATTTTTGATAAATGGTTGTTTCTGTATTTTTTATGTATTGTTTTGCGGTTCAAATCATCAAAAATGCTTAGGCCAGGGGCCCCAGCTACCAGTAATTACTCGCAAGATTTCAATAATGATTCAAAGGGGTCACCATGTTCCTGTAATGATTAACTGGGGGGTCCTTGGAAGTCGAAACGGTTAAGAACCACTGCGTTAATAAATGTTAATGATGCCACTTTTTAAAACTTAGCAAAGCTGGGTAGAGCCTTCAAAATAAAACTGGTTTGGCCGAAGCTAAAGGGAGCTGCCTCCAAGTCTGTGAGGGAGATCTAAAATAAGTGACGCCATTTTGAAACTCACAAGTGTAGAGTGTAGAAATTAGCCAGAAGCATGGACAAGTTGGAAATTGGCAGGGGGGTAGTACACATGCATTGCAGGTTGTTATATAAGCTAGTGGTTGTTATTATGTTTTAGTAGAGAGAATATCACATTTGTACTAGGGTTCAACATAATAAAGAATACAAAAAGTGATGTATGGAATGCTTGAATTAATCTCAGCCACTGATAATTACTCAGGCCACATTTTTTGTATCTATTTTTGTATATTTTTTGTATTTGTATACTTCAGGCTTTTTCATAAGACATTTGTGAAACGTCATGTGATCAAGATAGCATTATCATCAATCTAAAGATGGATGGTCCGGGCTCTGAAAAAGACTGTGCAATATCCATAATGATATTAGTGCTCGGTAGGAGCGTGCACCTTCACACTGCTGCGTACTCAATGCTTTAGCTAGCAAAAGGCACTTCATAATCACTCTATGTTACTTGCTGCAGAGATCAGCAGAGAAAAAGGTTTACGTAACTGCTGGCAGTAATTTCACAAAGAGAAGGGCAGGCAGACCTGTCACACTGACCACGATAGTTGCGCTCCATATCCCTTGCTGCAGCTTGCAAGCAAAGCCTTTGCAAAAAGAGCCCAATCACAATGTGACTGTGGCATTATTTCACACATTCACACTTCTGACCATTACTGATAGCACATCTATTGTCAATTAACTCAGCAGACTGGATGTGCCCATAAACCTTCACTGATTGCCCAACCCACTGTTCAGCCAGGTAGGATGAAAGGGAATCAATAACAGAACATGCTGGAGGTAGGTGTGCTTTTATACCATTAGGACAGCGCTAAAATCTGCAGTTCTGCCAGATCCGCGCACAGCGGCCCATCCACGCGGCCAGAAACAGCTAGTCATGCTGCACACTTACCTACGTGCTTACCATACATTTGATTGTGTGTGTCTATTTTCAGCATTTTATAAATTAGGAATTACAAAAATAGATGTATTATGTACAGCTGTCTGGAATTCTGCAATGACAGGGGAAAATAAACTTAGTGGTATTACGGGTTGCCCTGGTAACATTTTGGTCGTAAGATTAATCAGAAATCAGTGATGGCATCGGCTCAAATAGGTAATATTTTGGGGACATATGTATCAATATTAGACATAGCCATTACTTAATTGCGATTCTCATCAAATTGCAATTAGGTAATCCCAGCAGACTAACATACCTGTGATTTTTGCGTTTCCTAATGGGTCACAAATCGACCTTCCTCGTTAATATTCATGAGGAAGGTTGCAATTTGCGACCCAATAGGAAACCCAAAAATCACAAGGATGGTGGTCTACTGGGGTCAGCAGACCACCAAGTCTGTGATTGCTTTTAAATAAAGCAGCCTTTTTAAAAAAAATGCAGCCCGTTTTCCTTAAAGGAAAACAGGACGCGTTAAAAAACAGAAAAATTAAAAGCATTTTAAAACATTTTTAAGAGTAGGCAGTGGTCTGTGGGACTACAGCCTGCTCTACTATTCACAACTATCCCCTCAGGGACCCCTCCCCATTTGCGAATGGGTTACCACCTACTTGAAGTAGGTGATAAAATATGAATGTTTTGAGACCGCATTTTGGTCACAAAACATTCCTACATACCGATTTAATTCGGAATTAGGAAGGGACGCCCTTAACATACCCTTCCTAATACCTAATCAGTCTGTATTCACAATTACAAATTGTGATTCGATAACGTTACCAAATCGCAAATTGGAATTCATACATACCAAACTACATTTTCACGGTTGCAAATGGCACAATTGGGCCATTTACAGCCACAAAAATGCATTACACATATGGCCCCTGATTTCTATTTAGTCTGGAGTTGGGCAAAAGTTTTGAGATTTTAGTGCCACATTCAAAATACTTCAAATACTTCAGTATTTTGCAGCAATAAGCAATATATGTACATTGCAAAGATAGTGAGCCCAGGGAGTTATTTTTCCCTGGGATCCCTAAGGCGACAGGCATTGCATAGACTAACAGATTCCAGGACTAAAAGTATGGCCGGAGAAGCGAAAGTGGAAGGTAAAAGCTAACAAAAACAAATAACAGCAAGAAGCCAGAATAATTATACAAAAGCTTCCACGACCAGCCATGACTGCTCACTTGCCTTAAACACGGGCTCTTTGTAGTAGAGTGAATGATAGTAACATAGAGGAGATTTTGACCTAACAGCGTTGGAATAACCAGCCAAAATACCTCAAAATGAACCTCTTATCAATTGTATCTTTCTCATGAAAAAATATGTATGCATATTTCTTTCATTAAGAAACATGGTATATCATTATTCCAGGTTAATGGACAGAGGGGTAGAACGTATCCAACTATGGAAGCACAATTATCCTTAGGTTTCTAAGAAACACTCACCTGCTCCCCCTTCCTTTTCCTCTTCCTCAATGCTGTTTTTGATGCTATCATACTCTTCATCAATGGTCTGGTTACCACGAATTTGGGACAAGACTCGTCTTGCTTTCTGAGTCTGGCCTTTTTGAATGAGCCAACGGGGACTTTCCGGAAGAAACAGGAAACCGAAGAACTGGATAATGGCTGGAATTGCTGAAAGGCCCAACATGTACCTGGAAACAATGAAATATCAATTGGTGTTGTAAACGCTAAAATACAAAGTGAAATGTAGCAGCATAATCATTTAAAGTCCACCTCTATAAGGTGATTATTTGTCACATGCGCTAAACGTGGCACAGACAGAAAGCAAAATTGTCATGTGAACATAAGTGACCCATAACTAAAGTTCATAAAGCATTAGTGGACTGCATCAAAGGAAGCTCCAACAGCTGCAAGAAAATCCTCTTGGCCGTACGGGATTTCACCTCGCCCTCAGCCACTGTCAACAACATCACTGCACCCTAGCAACTCTGTGACAACCTATCCAACTTCTTCCAAAGCAAAATCACAAACATTTATAGCCACTTCGCACACCAACTCAACCCCAGAGAACTCATTGCTCACCTATCCACCACCAACCAAGATGGCAACCGACCGAATGGACAACCCTCACCAGAAATATCACAGCAGCAATCATGTGCACCATCTATTCAGTGGCCCAAACGGATCCATGCCCCCACCACATCTACAACCTGGGAACTTCACCAATTAGCACCACCCTGACCCACATCATCAACACCTCCATCATGTCTGCCACTTTCTCAGATGAATGGAAACTTGCAGAAATCAATGCCCTCCTGAAGAAGCCCACCGCCGACCCGAATCATCTGAGCAGCCAAATTGATTGAATGGCCATCAAGAAGCAACTCACAGCCCACCACCTCGAACTTCACCATCTACTAGACAACACTCAATCAGGGCACTAAAACAAAATAATGATCCTCACATCCTGGGAAAAACTCACAGGGCATGGGGGCATTATAATTTTATTTTTCAGAAAGAAAAAAACTAAAAGGTTTGGAGCACGGCCATCAGAAACATGGCATGTGGTACCAAACATTTTGTGCCTTCACATGAGCCATGGTGGCTCCTGTGAAGACACAGAGATCTCCACATGCCTGGCAGTGATGTCTAGATGTGGTGGTGGAGATCCAGACAGGGGGTAGAAATAATAACCATCACCCTGATGGACGGCAGCCCATTTGCCATGCCTTAAATCAGGTCCTCTATCTTGTAAGCAGCCTTTGTTTGCTTCAATTAGTAATTGGACTAACACACCTGAAAACGACCCCCTGCAGAAGGAAACTCCATGATGTGGTACATGGTGTTTGACATTTATGTAGTAGTCTGGGAATGGAAAGTTTGACGTATGACCTATTAGTCTGAGTGACACTCATACGTGTCACCATGGTAATCCAAAACAATATAAATGAATGGTGGGAAGAAAACTAAACCATAACACAATAGAGGATTAGGGGCCAGATGTATCAACATTACATTTTGCGAGTCTATAATAGCGAATTTTACCGATTCGCTATTATAGACACGCAAAATGCAATGTATGTAGGAATCTGCTAATATTTTGTGATTCCTACGCATTCCTTATTTGCAACTCGCAAATTGCGAGTCGCAAATAAGGAATGGCTTCCCATTCATTTCTATGGGCCAAGAGGCTCATAGGAATGAATGGGAATTGCATGCGCAATTTGCGAGTTTCCAATAGGTACTCGCAAATTGCGCATGCAATTTCAAGGATGCAAGGGTTCCAAAAGGACACCCTGTTGCACCCCTGAAATGTGCATGTGTGCACATGTGGCTCACATACATGCCCAAAGGGCATGTATGTGAGCCACATGGCACTTTGAAAAATGCAAAAAAGAGCATTTTTCTAGGAAATCGCAAATTACCACCAACTTGAAGTTGGTGCTAATTTGCGATTCCTTAAAGCAATATCTCAATTTGCAATGGCTACTAGAATAGCATTTAGGGAAGCGCAAATTGCGATCCGCTAAATGCGTGCGCAAAATAGGGAATCGCAAATTTTCCGATTCCTTATTTTGCAAGTGGGTTTTTTCTTCCCTACATTGCACAATGCGATTTTGCGATCGCAAACGCTGAAATTCTGCGAATTTCTGCATTTGCGATCGCAATTTAGCTTGCTACATCTGGCCCCAGGTTCTGTACCAGTCTGCTAATAAATGACCAAGCAACAAAGAAAGCTCTGCAAATTAAACACTCATGCTGACATCGGATGTGATCCGCAAGTCACAAATTTGAATCTCAGCAAGGCAAATGTAGCCTTTCATTTTTCTGACCTGACATAGCAAAACCTATTATTTACTGCAACGGATATCAGTTTTTCACATACATGTGGCGAAGGTGGAACATGTATCTTCATGCCGTTTTGACCGGTCAATCAGTCATGCTCACTTTGCATATTCCCCATCAGACTGTAATGGACAGCCTGGTAGGGAATATGCACAGGCTCCCTGTCCAGATGTGAGCGCCGATCCACGGCGCTCAGACCAACCACAAACCTGCGTTGCAGCATTGTGATTGGCTCAGGGGAGCCTGTGTGCCTGGGGTACTTCCTACAGCTTCTTCCAGACTGGAGTCAGGAAGAGCAGAGAAGTGGAGGAGAGCTGCGGCCGGCGGAAAAGGTAAGTGCGTTTCTAAAAAATATTTTCAAACCCCCCCGTCGTCGTCCTCCGCCCCGCCACCCCCATTCCCTATTAGCCGTCACTGCAAGACGGAGCCTATGGAACTAAGTGCAAGATGGAGAAATACATCAAGTGCACAGTGTTTCTGGGCAACGAATCAACAAGGCAAAACTCCACGATGTACTCTTTCTGCAGATGGTTGATTATGGTAAGGAACATGTTCTCGATGCTTAGAATGAATTTGCATTAAAAATGCTTATGAATTACCAGTGTGCAAGGTTCTACTCACGAGAAAAATAAAAGCAAGGTGTGCAGTTGAGTAGAAAAATACTCGCAAGACTCCTAGCCCCTTACATTGAAGAATTTAACAATTATTAGTCACATTTACAAACCAAGGTTGCAGAACCATGACGTTCAGTTAAAACGTCATTCAAAATTTCTAAAAAATCTACCAATTACAACACAAATTTGATTTGTTAGTGCTTCAATACACAAAGAAATTGCCTCTCTCTCTGTTTGAACACCTAACGTTAAAAAGTAGTCAAAATAAATAATGGGGTGACTTTGCAAATATCGGGCTCAAGCAGTAAAGTTGTATGAGGTCTACTGAGGTACAGATTACATTACAAAATTTACAGCATTTAAATATCGGTAACCAGTGGTTCAATGAACTTCACCAATTCGAATACTTAGAAAACAGAGATTAAATTAATCTAATTTAATTAATTGAGATTTTGCTTCTCATAGATCACTAGGGCTAAAGGTTGACACAAGTGTTGGTAAAATGTGGTGCCATTTTGTTCAATCCAGCATTATATGATCTTCAGTAAAAAGAAATGATACAGTTAAGGCTTCACCTGCCATTTGTAGATGATCTCATATGATTAGCCCAGACTATCAATAAACTAAACTTCATTATCATGTCATACATTAATATTTTCCAAACATTAGGCGTTGACTGTAATTTCTTTTATTTTCAGTAACTTGGAAATAAACGTTAGCAAGTTGCCATACACCTCCATGCAAGCTTTATTTAAACCAAACTCTAGTATCAGCTGAGGCAGTTTGAAAGCGTAGGAAATTGGGTTATTGGTTGAGGGGGGTGTAATCCTCACTCAGGCAACAACCACAATCCTTGTCTGGGTGAACCGCAAACGTCACTAAATTAACTTGTGCTTAACTCTCTGGTAGCGTGGCATAAAGCAGTCAGTTTTAAAGCCTCATAATAAATTATTTATGCAGCACACACACAGTAAAAGAGTGGAAACACAACACAAGAAAACCAATTAAAAAAATAGAGTAAATTTTAATAAATAAAATGACACAAAAACAAATTAAATTCAAACAGTAGAACCAGACATATGCAATTCCAAAGTTTTAGGCAGATATAGCATGTAAGACCATAAAGTGCCATTCGCAATCATATGGTTGTGCTAGACCAAGGGAAAGTCAGGTTGTCTGTGATGGAGCGTGGGCCGGGTAGAGGGACCAGGTTAGTCCCTCTGAAATCGTTACCTTCTCAAAGTGCGGTTCGAAGAGTTCAGAACCTTAGGATTTCTCCTTCTTTTGTAGAGGAGTGCACTCTAATGCCAGACCAGTCTCTGGAGGCACCTCTTGGGGATCAAGGCTCACTCTACCAGAGAATATGTCTAATAGAGTATTGGCAAAAAATATATGTTAGACAGGTCCTAAACAAACTTAGTAATTGGATAGAGGAAAATAACATCTTGTCATCATATCAAGTGGGATTCAGGGCAAGGGTCCGCACAATAGATCACGTGTTTAGGCTCTTATGTATCGCTTGGAAGAACATTAAGTTGAAGGGAGGTCATCTGTATGTCCCATTTGTCAACCAAAAGGCGGTCTTTGACCTTGTCCCGAGGGACCTTTTGTGGGCCTCGTTAAAAAGTCAAGGTGTACCTGATTAACTTCTAACACAGATAACTAGATTACATCAAGATAACTATGCTAAAGTGCACTGGGGAACACGCAGTGAACTCACTGAGTCTATTCCTATAAATAGGGGAGTAAGACAGGGAGGTGTGCTCGCAAAAAAGCATCTGCAGGAGTGTAATCACGGCTCCCCGAATCTTAGTGGGGCTCCAGTACCTGCATTACTTTTTGCCGATTATACCATCCAGCTGTCCCAGACCTCGGAGGGCCTGCAAAAGCTTCTCAACAGCTTTAGCGATTTTCGTATTGCAAAGGGTCTTTAAATCAACTCTAACAAAACAAAATACATGTCCATTAGACCACACAAGATCTTTAGACAAAATATTGTTGTACAGCAGCAACAACTGGAGCGTGTGACCAATTTTAGTTATCTGGGCATAACGGACTCCAAATTATCATGGTCCTCTCATACAAACGAATCTAAAACTGTTCTTGCCCATAGTTCTATGGCTATTATTAAAAAACATCAAGGCATTACATCTAAAGCAATTTCTTTGGCTTTCAAGGTTTACAAATACAAGGCCCAAGCAGCAGCACTTTATGGAGCAGAATTGTGGGGAGTAAACAATCAAGACAAGCTTACTCCCTCCACCCTCGTCAGCACCCTAGCACCGACCACGTCAGATACATCACTGCAGCACGGAACCTCTACCGCTGGATCACTGCCTGCGCCGACACACTTGCCCCCCCCTCAAGAAAGCCACCGGAAAACACATCAAGAAAGGAAGCTGGTTCACCCCTGCACTCCAAGAATTCAGACGCTCCTGCAGACGACTCAAAAAGACATGGAGGAGCAACAAAACCCCGGAAACCCGTGCCGCTTACAAAGCAGCCACCACCGCACACCAACAACTCATCAAATCCACAAGGAAGAAATCCCTCCAAGACAGAATCCTCACCAGTGCACACAACACCAAAGAGCTCTTCTCCATCATCAAGGAATTCACCAAACCTTGCAGCGAAGCAACAGACATCCCATCCTCCCAAGACCTCTGCAACAGACTCAGCACCTTCTTCCACCACAAGATTAAGATGATCTACGACAACTTTGACAACAAAGGACCACCTCACCGCTCCAGATCCCCCCTCATGCGACATCACTCAACAGAACCTGCTCAAATGGATCCCGCTCATGACAGAAGACACCTTGAAGACCATGAAAAGCATCCACTCCAGAGCACCATCAGACCCCTGCTGACACCACATCTTCTACAGAGCCGCCCCTGCCATCGCACCCGAACTACGTCAAACGATCAACCGCTCCTTTAAGACCGCCACCTTCCCCGATGACTGGAAACTCGCCGAAGTCAACCCCCTCCTGAAGGAACCCTCCGTGGACCCAACAGACCTCAAGAACTTCAGGCCCATCTCCCTTTCCCTTCGCAGCCAAGGTCATCGAAAAGGCCATCAACACCCAGCTAGCAAACTTCATCAAAGCTAACAAAATCCTGGACATCTCCCAATCCAGATTCCGAAGCAACCACAGCACCCAGACCGCCCTACGTGCCGCCACGACAACATCTGCTCCCTCCTCGACCATGGCGAAATGGCAGCCCTCATACTCCTTGACCTCTCGGTGGCATTCAACACCGTCTCCCACCGCACCCTAGCCACCAGACTCCACAACGCTGACATCCGCAGCAAGGCCTTTGACTGGATACGTTGCTTCCTCACTGGCAGAACTCAGCGGGTCAGACTGCCTCTCTACCTCTCGGAACCGACGGAGACCAACTGCAGAGTGTCCCAGGGCTCCTCCCTCAGCCCCACCCTCTTCACCATCTACATGGCCCGCTCTCAACCATCGTCAGGAACCACAGGCTCAACATCGTCTCTTACGCCAATGACACCCAGCTGGTCATCTCCCTCACCAAGGAACCCAACATCACCAAACACAACTTCCAAGAAGGGATGAAAGCCATCACCACCTGGATGAAGAACAGCTGCCTGAAACTCAACTCAGAAAAGACCGAAGTCCTCATCCTTGGCTCCACCCCCTCCACATGGAACGACTCCAGGTGGCCCTCTGCCCTCGGAAATCCCCCCACCCCGACGGACCACGCTCGAAACCTCAGCATCATACTAGACTCATCGCTGACAATGAAGCGCCAGGTTAACGCCGTATCCTCGACCTGCTTCAACACCATCCGCATGCTCCGAAAGACTTTCAGATGGATCCCAAACGAATCCAGAAAAACAGTCACGCACGCACTCATCAGCAGCAGACTGGACTACGGCAACGCTCTCTACGCCGGAATCAATAAGGAACTCCTTCGCAAACTCCAGACTGTCCAGAATGCCGCAGCCAGACTGATCCTCGACATCCCCTGTCGCAGTCACATCACCCAACACCTGCTCGATTTCCACTGGCTTCCAGTCGAAAGAAGAACACTTTCAAACTCCTCACACATGCATACAAGGCCCTTCACAACACCGGACCCGCATACCTGAACAGTCGACTCTCCTTCCACGCACCCAAAAGAGTCCTGCAATCAGCCCAGTTCTCTCTCTGGCCACCGTCCCTCGTATCAATAAGATTAGAACGGGAGGAAAGTCCTTCCCCTATCTTGCGGCCAAAGCCTGGAACACCCTACCCATCCACCACCGGCAATCACCCGCGTTGCCCCAGTTCAGGAAGGACCTCAAGACCTGGCTCTTCGGATGACCTCAGCACACTACCGAGCCACCCACTCTCCCCCCCAGTTCCTTGAGACTCTCTCGGGTGAGTAGTTGCGCTTTACCAACCCTTGATTGATTGAATGATTGACTGATCGATTGGCCAAGAACAAGCTCATAAGAATGTTATTAACGTCTTCCTTGATGTACCCCTTTGATGTACCAGTCTACCATGACATAGACATTAAAAGAATAGAGCATTTAGCCGCTCTCTGAGACCCTTGCTCTATTGGATAAGGCTATGGGTCATGCAGGAACTTGTTCATTATAGGGAGGGACTAAGGGAGTTGCTGGGACTTGATAATCTCTCCACTTTCCCTTTGGTTCCCTCGCATCCAGACCTGGTTTGCCAAGCTAGGTCTAGGTTCCTTTTGGAGTGAGCCTCAATCACTGACGGTTCACTCCAAGAAGCACTTGAAGCAGATCTATTGAGAGTGCGTCTCGAACACTCTACATCAAAATCCTAGAATGGGAAGGCTGTCTGTACAGTTTCTAACTGTTAAACCGTGCTCAGGTGTTAAACCTTATTAACATTTTGTGCAACCCCACTTGGCAAAAACGCTATATATGAAGTTTAGTTTTGACATTCTTCAAATGAATTCTTTCACAGTGATCTGAAAACCTGATACTGATGCTACTGAAGGAACTAATTGCATCTTATGTACTTTTAATGCTAGAGAAAACATTCCACATATTTTATCTTTTTGCTCGGCTTATGTTAATTTTAGAAGAAACTGGATTCGACCAATTTGTTGTAATATGGCATTTAGGAAACATTTAGATGCCCTGAGAGTCTTAAAAACCCCTACCACATCGCACTTAGTTTTTAGCCTAAGCAGATATTTATTTGCAGTAGGGCTAGTACGGAAGAAAAAGGGTTTGAAATTTTAACAGCACAGTGTGTAAATGGTATGAAGGTTTTTTTTATGTATACAGTGTATTGTTATTCATGGAATTTGCAATGTATAGATGAACAAGATGTATGTGTGCTTTTTATGGTTTTTAAGCGAAATAAAAGCTACTTGACCTGACTTGACCATACCTTTTGGGCTGGGTAGGGGTTACTTTAGGGGTGACTTATATGTATTAAAAAGCAAGGTTTAGGTCTGACAAAAGGTTTATTTTGGCAGGTTGAATTGGAAGTTAAAAACTGCACTACAGGCTGCGATGGCAGGCCTGAGACATGTTTCAAAGTGCTACTTTAGTGGGTGGCACAATGAGTGTTGTAGGGCCACTAGTAGCATTTAATTTACAGGCCCTGGGTACATGTAGTACCACTTTACTAAGGACTTACATGTAAATCAAATGTGCCAATCAGGTGTAGGCCAATTTTACCATGTTTTCGGGAGAGGGCACAAGCACTTTATCACTGGTGAGCAGTGGTAAAGTGCACAGAGTCCTAATTCTAACGAAATCAATTTCAGAAAGCAGGAAGGATAGCAAACCATTAGGGGGTGACCCTGCAGAGAGGGCCAAGTCCAATTGTAAGCTTAAAGATACAATGAAGGGCTTTACAGAAAGCCAAACAAAGAAAACTGTGTAGGCCTCTAGCATAAACCTGAACCCCCTCCCCCTATGGAGTTGAAGTGGAATTTTCGTTCTGATCAGTTTATGGGACAGTTTGGAAGAAGGACTTGGAAGAAAAACGTAGTATTTTTATTATTACATACCATAAAGATGCAGCCTAGTTGATTACAATAATATTTTGAGAGGGGGTTAATACCTAAGTTTTCTTACTTATGAGACAATGTGCTTCTGTTCGTTAAGTCAAAAGCCATAGAAAAGTCTATAAACAAGTGTATAGACAACACCCTTTTTAAAAATCATTTTTGGGTTTAATGCCTGTAAGGACCCTATACGGTCAGTTGTACAGTATCCTATCTTGGAACCAGTTTGCTTCTATTGGAGCTTTCGTTTCTCCATCCAGTCCTCAATTTCTTTTATTTGGAGTCTGCAAACCAACTTGGAATCAGAGTGCAGCCGGGCTGTTAGCCAGTAATAATTGAGGATCATGGCTATCTCCTTTCTTGAAACAAAATGCACAACAAGGGGGGGGACAGGGAGCTGCAGAGAGGTCCAGTACCCCTGCTCCCAAGAACAAATATGCAAATAACAGTAAGGTAACAGTTCCCAATAGAGTGTGTTTTCAGGTGGACAAATGGTACATGGGAGAGGACCTTCCTATTTAGGAAGTAGTGCCCTCACACACCTGTAAGGTTGTCATGCTTCATCATCGGGCGTTTGCTCCTCATGGAGTCGGCGCTGCAATACCCCACGGGCCCTGCAAGAGGGCTCTTTGCCAGAGATCTTTTGTACAAAAAGCCATGATGGTGAGTGCATTTGTGTGGGACATGTGAACTAGTGAGTTAAAAATTCCATAGGAGAACCAAAAAAACTATTTATTCCGGGGTCCCCCTCGTAAGGATAAAAGCAATGTCTAAATTGTTAGCTCCTAATGATGAGGAGAAACAATTCAGTGACGAGTGCAGGTAGTATGGGCCATGTAGGTCGACATGTTTCACACCTCAATGGTCCAGGAGGGATCCTTGGAGTTTCATCAGGACCGAAAGAGAAGCTAAAAAGAGTATCCCTACACTTACTCAGGGTTCGGAGTGTGAGTGCTGGTATGTAATGATTACCAGCTTCTTTTCACACGCAGTTGTAAGTTGAAAAAATACCTAGTAGAGGGAGAACCTAATGCCGTTGTCCTATAATCCAGCCCTACAATTGCGAAATCCGTGCCCCTTAGGTCAGAGCAGAAGCCCGCGTCAATGCTGCGGCGTAAAGTATTGCCAGCACAGTGTGAGGCATAGTCACCTAACCTTGCGTTTGCTTGCCTGGAAAATATGAGTGCTGGTTGGTTATTACTTAAAACCACTTTTGCTCGCGCATGGCAATGGATCGCATATTGCTGCCCTAAAATACTCGTCCGAATTAAATGATGCTAGGGTTTGTCTTAATGTAGCACTTTTTATTATTAATGCAATTAACATACGCAAAAGCATCGCTGTTTCGATATAGTGATGACCCAACAAAGTTTTTAAATGGAGATTGTACCCCTTTTAAACATTTTTAAGTGTTTTTAGACATGATCAGTTTTGTTCTCTTGCTGTATATTGAGTGTCGCCTTGTACTATCTTTTACAACTTTCATGCTATTTATGTGTAATGCATTTAGCTTTTTATCTATGTATACTTTTATGGTTGTTTTACACATATCGAATAAAGATTTTTGCAATTGAGTGCTGGTATCATTAGATACCAGCACTTATACTCCCAACCCTGAGTATGGGTAGGGATACTCTTTTTAACTTCTCTTTCGGTCCTGATGAAACAACAAGGATCCCTCCTTTGTAAATAAG
Organism: Calotriton arnoldi; assembly: GCA_963921515.1. Lineage (NCBI taxonomy): Eukaryota > Metazoa > Chordata > Amphibia > Caudata > Salamandridae > Calotriton > Calotriton arnoldi. The sequence continues at coordinate 599,906 of CAWUFW010005229.1, read as the reverse complement.
TGTGACACAGACACTTAGGAATAGTGTTTACAACTAGCCACGAGCACGTGCGCTTCAGCTCTTTTATTGGTAGGGTCACCTAACCAGTGACGCCTGTGTTGGATCGGTGTGGGGTGGGTGTATTGGCCAGCCCTCGCAGGACACAACAGTCTCCCAGACCAACATGGCAAACAGTTGCAAATTTCCCAGATATGCACTATCTAGTGTAGAAGATGCACAAGTTGCAAAATGCTGCAGTGCTGCAATCCTTCTGTGGTCTCTGCCGGTGTGACAATTCAACACTATTCTGAAAAAAACTTTGCTGGCCGCCAGAGAAACAGCGAAAACAGTGTAAATCGTTATGTCTGGTACATAACCTTTTCTGGCTGATTCTTTTTCTCAGAATCCTTTCATGAGATAAGAAGAGCTACAGACTTTACGATCAGCAAGCTAGCTTGGAATGTCCATTTCCAGTTTCAGAAGGGCTAGATGGGGTAGTTGTGCCTTTCTCAGTTGGTGTGGTAAACCTGTGGGACGCAATACGACCTTCCCTAAAAGAAAACGAAGAGTTTTATCTAGCATTTCAAATGAACTTTGATCAAGTGAATGATGCATGCAGTTTTGTATTTTGTGATGGCGTACACCATGCAATAATGGTGTGTTTGTTCATGTTCTAAAACTTTAAATAGGCATACACAGTGGAGGAACAGTGTGGGCAATAGAGACAAAACATTGCTAAAAATGGAATAAATACAGTTAAGCAGGGAAGCACTTTCAATGAAAAATCACACTAGAATTGCTAATGAGTTTATGAGACTTGAGGGGCAGGGAGGGTGTGAGGCCTTTTCTCTGGGTTCTGGGCCAGTCAGATGTAGCTTGGAAGTATTTGGGGGAAGGGGATGTCCTTTACCTACAGTGAGGTGGTCCGCCATTCCTGACTCAACATACACAGGGAGCGCATAAGCTTCACACACCTAGAGGAAAGTAAGTAAGGGGTTAGTTGTAAGACACTTAGTGATTTTCCAGAGAAGAGCTAGTAGATCGTTTCCCCTTTAGTGATCCGGGTAAAAAACCTGCACTATTCGTGTATTATCAGCTGACACCAACAGGTTTCCACAGTCTGGTACCAGATCGCGGTAGTCACTCTTGTGTATGCGCGGGGGCACACGCTGCATTCACCCCCTGACGGACAAAGGACGAGGCTCTGTTGGTAAATATCACCAAAGTTATGACTCGCCACTAGTGGACTCACAGATTGCCATTTCCACTGGCAGAAAAACAAAATGTAGGTTAGACAAGCATTTGCAATGCAATCGGTCTCGCCTTTGGGACCTTATATGTATTTCGCTATGCAGCACATTAGCCTGGGTACTGAAACATCTACTGTTCTTTAACATGGAGGGAAAGTAAGCACCAAACTGCGTGACACGCTGTGTATGGGAACACATGGAGAGAAATATTGCCTTTCAGCAGGAAATGGTATAGTCCAAAGCTCTGTTTTTAATATAAAATCAGGGCCTTCAGTGGTCATATTACTGAAAATACAAGATTTGAAAAAAATATTATTGTCTATGGGTGCTCGTGGAAGACAATTTGTATGGACTGGAATCTAGAGAATGCTAAAGTGATTCTGGTATTTTACTGACCTCTGCTGGTCGTTTTCTATCAAGAAAGTTAAATATAGGCACTTGCCAGAAAAATACAAAAAAGAAAGTCTCTCAGCAGAAAGCAATTCTGGTATTTTACTGACCTCCGCTGGTCGTTTTCTATCAAGGCAGTTGAACAGAAAAAAAAGTCCCTAGCCGGAAACAGACAAGTCCCAGGGCTGATCTCCAGACCCCACAAAGTACATACACATATAAGTATATAATACGTATATACTAAAGTATATACAAGAGGTCTCGAATGCTCGACCTAAAAAATATGGGCAGGGTGGCACATCTTTTTTGCCATATGCTGACATTGGTCCATACAGACCTGGTAAGGAGTTAAGGCAAATCTTACGTTTTAGAGTCAGTTTGTGTTTATCCAAAACTAGACTGTCTGACATATAAACTGGGTCTCAAATCCGAAAGCATGCATAAAGTAGTTTGCAGATTACAATATCAATTGCACGGCTTTAAATTCGTATGTGACCCACAGGCAATAAACCATACAGATGCCACACATGGAATCGTGCCCTGCAGCAGGCTGCAGCATAGTCTGGTATTAGATGACAACAATTGTCTGCAATTTATTAATAATAATAAACCACTTGTAAAGGGAACAGCTGCTTCCGAGAAACGTCCCTGTTCTCTGCAAGATTGAAACCTGGTGGCAGAGAACAGATGACAAACCTAATGGAAATGATGAGTTTTAATTTCATCTTAAACACAGATATCGTCGGAGCCTTCCGCACGGCTCGAGGGAGGCTACTCCACAACATTGATGCTAGAATAGCCGTGTAACATGCTCACACATTCTTGTTGTAACGGGTAGAGAACGTTGTTTAAACATCGATCTGAAAGGCATGGCCTGGAACAGTAAATAAGGGTGCGCAAGACTGCACAGAGTCTTGCCCTGTGGTCAGTAATTATAAACTCCTCATGGGAGCTTTCTGGTTTCTATCAATGCCAGCTAGCATGAAGAAGCATTGGCAAAGCCAATTGGTTTGGGTTGCGTTTTGGTCCTGACTAAAATATTTTTTTTAAAGCCTTTTGCAATGAAAAACCGAAACAGAGAAAAATACTGTCATGATTTTGAGTACATTCGAAATGTAAAAAAAAAAGTCCCTTTTGCATTACAATGATAGCACTCCATGGCATGAGGCGAGAGAGGATTTACTCCTCGACGAGGAGTCAAAGGTCACTCTGTGAGTATTTCAAATAATTGTTTACAAGAGGTATGCAGACAGCTTCACCGTCACAGCAGAGCAAACAACATCTGACCGATTAGGGGTGGATTCCCATGATGGTCTTGCTCCTTCTAGTAAATTATCTACTCAACCCACTATTCCTGCAAATCTTTTCATTGGGGCAAACACTGCTAGGTCACCCACATGGCTAAAGACTGATTACAGTAAGAGGGTCCAAAGAGAAAGCGCAAGGAAGTTGTCGTAGGGATGGGAGGGGGGATGGAGTTGGCTAATATATGGAAACACCTATCACACTTGCCTACTTTTAACACCGGCAGTGGTTAGAACCGAGCCCACGTGCTTCAGATATAACACTCAAGACAAACGCTGAAACAAATAATGTCCTAACCAATGTTCCCTCTAATTTTTTTCCTCTGTGTGCGGCAGTGTAAGGTCTCTGTGCGCTGCAACCAAGACTATGTGCGCCAGGAACCAGACCGCGCGTGGTGGTGCAGCGCCAAATATCATTCCAAACTTTTGCTTAAAAAAGTGAAGAGAGTGCATTTCCACACATGCAGTGCCACATGAATGGTCTTAAAGCAGGTTTTTAATTTAGATACACATGCCATGACATGAATTGGTTACACATTTGCACTTTCCTTACATTTAAATTATGAAATTTTAAAATTCGGACCATATTTGCCTACATTTTCTTTCAACAGCAATGGTTCTATATACTTTTAGTAGCAGATCTCAGTGAACTACCGTTGACAGAATGTCCAGAAAGTGAACATTCGGCTTCTAGTGCCCTGTGGACCACAGTTCCCAGAATCCCGAGTGAAGAAACCCTCCGCCTCCAGTGTCAAAGAGCTTATAAATTCACAGGCTCGGAGATTGCCTTTGGTACAATTAACATCCTTTTTGTGCTATGGCAGCTGTTCTAAACAATGCAATGCACCCCTCCTTTGAAAAAACCTACAGAAAGCTGCGTTTTATAAAGAAACAACCTGCTGCGTGCTTGTTAGTAAGTGAAAACATCTCTGATGGGGAACTGGGGCTGGTATCACAGAACGTTCTTCTAACCCACGCTCCAAAGTTAGTGTTTGGTTACTTAAGCATTGCGATTGACATCTTTGCTCTCGCTCTCTCTCTTTGAACCACCACGGACTGCCTGATTTTCTCTCGTAGAAGCCAGTGTGTCTGTCCTTTTACCCTCTCCTTGCCAGTTTATCTGCAGACGGCTGGATCCTGGCTTGACCAAAAACATTCGACTAAATGCAGCTATTATTAGTCTGTCTTGGGAATAGCTTTTGGCTATAAGTAAACTAAATATACCCAATTAGCTGCATGCCTATTAAACCATGTTTAGCTGAGTGAGCACAAGCACTTTAGCACTGGTTAGCAGTGGCAAAGTGCAGAGTCCTAAGGCCAACAAAAGCAAAAATCCAGTACAAATTGAGGGTAAGTAGGCGAAACATTGTGGGGAAGGCCAACCTAAGGCTGACAGGTCTAAAATGCAGTATTTCACAAAACCTTGGCAAAATCCCACAGTTTGTAGAATTGTATCCATTTTTCCATTGACAATAGTAATGATCAACCCTGTTCCTATTAAGTTTCATGAAATCTATATTTGATGTTTTGTAACAACAACATTTTCATTGAAAAATCTTTCATCAACTGGGATGATCAGGGAGCCTGCTGCTGTTGGTGTACCCAGGCACTCAGTATCCCATATTGCCTTGCTGCACAGATGAAAGGAGGAGGGGCCACATCTGATTCCCCCATGCTGCACGCTTTCTAGCTCTCTTCCTCCTCCTGCAGCATGGGACATGCACGGGCCACACTAGTGCAAAGGGCCGGCCAAGGGCCGGCCCGTCCTGCAACCGTCAGCACCAGAAAGAGCCAGGGCAAGACCACCCCACTTGGCTCTATCATCAGACATCTACTGTTGTTCTTGGTAAGAGTGTTTAGTATCCTTTGGGTTTAGTTCTACGATAGCATATGTCTGATGGCCCGTCTGACAAGAGGTTCATGCATCCTCTGAATCAAGAGGAGAGATTGCTGGGTGCTTGCGGGTGAGCGTGGGCCAATGCTCTGTTGCTGTGCGGTAACCCTCGACCCAGACCCTTTTTTCCTCATGGCCTTTTATCAGACTAATCCTTGTTCTTCAGCCTGTTGGTTTGGACAAGAGCAATTGTAAGGTGTACTCCAGATACTTGGACCTTTGCATTTGGTCCCCTATTTAATTGAAGTGAAATGAACCAGGGTGTTGCTGTATGGCTGTGGATTTTGCCACTTGCATCATTTGAGGGGTACTGTAACAATTGTGCCGGGAGGTGCCAACGCTGAGGATGGGATTGAAGTTATCCCTAACATCATGCCCACAGCACTGTTGTCAACCTGCGGCACAGGCCAGTTGTACCATTTCTATCATTTGAGGGGGACTCTGGGCCCCAGTGACACTTGCGTTATGAGGCGCCAATACTGAGGAGGGGATGGTGTTCTCCCTTACAATGTGCTTACAGCACCGCCAATTCGTGGTGCCGGACACTCGCACCACATAAGTGGCCTAATGAATTTTAAACTCTGTGTGTGACCTTTGATCACTAAATTGCTATGCAAATTGACCAGAGTGCCCTTGGAGTCCATTGATTTTAAACTAGCCCTCTTTTGCAAAACTGCTTAAGACTTCATTCCAAAAGGGGCCCATCATATTACGTGAAAGAGTAATTTCTAATAATATTCCACTTGGGCGTATTTTGAGTGTTTCAAGTTGACCCACTTGCAGTCTGCCCATTCAAAATCTCAGTGCCTCGCAGCTGTGCACTGTTAAGAAAAGAAAACAAGCATCGGCATAGCCAATAGGTCTCGCCTTTGGGACCTTATAAGTGTTTCGGTATCAAGCACAATATCCTTGGTGCAACAACATCAACTGTTGCATGGCTAAACACTTATAAGGTCCCAAAGGCGAGACCCATTGGCTATGCCAAAGCTTGTGCTATTTGCTCTTGACTAAACTGAGCAGAGATGTTTTAAGGCATGGGCAAAGTGGGCCCCGGCCCAGGGTCCCAGCCTTTCAGGGGTCCCCCAGATTGAGCCAGCTCTGTTAAGCAGAGAGTCTTGCCTTAATGACCTTAAATCATTCTTAAACAGATTGTTTTAAATATCTTTCCCCTTTAATTTATTTTACTGTGGGTGGTGTAGTGGAGTCTATTACAGACTTTTGCAGAGAAATGCTTCTGTTTTTCAGCACCATGTAACATCCATTAAAAAAAATACTTTCGATCAAAACAGGACCTCACATATGAGAAATGGGAGAGGTCACAAATGTTATTTGCAATTAATATTAGTTAGCTGCTACTGTTTTATAATATTAAAAATACACACCACTATCCCTGAATATTAGATGGAACACATTTAGAATTTGGACCAGTGTGCCTGTGCACTGTCAGTGACCAGGCCAAAGAGGAAATGTAAGAGCTGAAATTGGATCAGAAATTCAAAGCTATTCTGAACAGGGCCCCAGAAAATACACTTGGCCCAGCCCCCGCACCCTCCCGAAATCCTTAAGATGTCCCTGACTGTGCAAAAACGTCACTTTAAATAATGTCCAATACTTACATTAATTTCTTATGAAGTGTCCCCCGTAAATATTACGTTTATCTCTTTTTAAGAAAAAAACGTTATCAAGTTTAATCCTTGCTGTTACTTAACCATTTAAGTACCAAGAACGGTATACAAATGTCACTTTTATGGCGAAGAGATGGGGTAGAGTTTTTTGGGCTCAGGCGCTAGTTTCAACACTTTTTCCTTGCATGGTGAGAAAGTGTCTCTTTAAATGCCGCACGTGTGAGCCTGTGCTCATGGGACGCAGCGTTAAGTGTTTGTACAACCCATTCACATAGCTGCCAAGCGTCGGCTCATTCAGGGTAATTATCAGCCCCATTCAGGGCCCCGTTTTAGGAGGGTCACACCTGGAAAAGAGCAGTCCTCGCCGCTGCATTACAAAGGGAAGGGCTCCAGTCGCCAACCTGTCTGCAGAGAAGGCCGGGCGAGGAAGGGTGTGGATGAGAGCCAGGCCCGCAGTTAGGAAGTTCTCAATTACCATACCAGAGACAAGATTATTTTATGGTCATGACGTTTGATAGTGTGAAATGTAAGAGGCTGTAAAAAAGATGAAGGTGTTTTTGTTCACCTGAAAAGGGAAAAGTTTGTAACAATTTACGCATATCAAGGGTGTCACTTACCATAATGCAAGTTTGGAAAATGCCCCCTGGTTAAAAGTATAAGGCAGTCGTAATCTGCGGAAAGTGGGCTGCTCGCACTCTTGGGTCCGCTCCGGTGTCACTGCACCTGCTGCACAGTGGCCACGCACCTGAATGTATTGTTGCTGTTTGATAGTTATAAACCGAATACACTGTAAGCAGCATGACACGGGTAATATTTTTATAATTTTAAAGAGACTATACTATATTTACAAAAAGAACCGAATTTTGTCGTGGTTTATTTTTAAATGACAGGCTCAAAAAACTCAATGTGATCGTTTGTACTGTCGAGCAACGGCGGTTGTTGACGTGGAAAGCAGGTCGGATATTTCGGTATCCTTCTTCCTTCTCTCTAACTTGAATGATGCAGAGCGGGGGTCGGGCTGGCGCCTGAGTGCCATTACCTTCAATTAAGCGCGCTCTCCTGTCTCTGCTGCCAGTGGTCTGAGCTAGCGCAGGACTGCTCCACTTCTATCGTCTGTCGCTTCAACGCCTGCGGGACTGATTGTGGGCCTTTGAGTTAGTATTCATGTTAATTGCAGCGCACGTGTGCGCTGCAATTAACATGAATACGGTCTCGCAGGATCAGATGTTGTTGTGTGCGCGCTAAATACAGCACACTGCGCGCTTAGTTTGACTTCGGTGCGCGCGCGCACTGGCGCGCGGCTTATTGGGAACAGTGGTCCTAACCACAGTTTTCAGAAACAAAAGCTGGTGGGGAACATCACAGCGGCAAAACAGTTTAATCTCCTCCACAAAATCTTCTGCAGCGAGGAAATGCAGAGAGTCCCTTTTCACCAGGCCGCAAGTGGACTTTACTACAACAAGCTCATTACAAAGGGCCTCTCTACTCTTTCTGAAGCAAAGGCTCTCCCTCTTGCTTCTGGCGCATTGTATGAAATCTATCAACACCCTATTATTTTCAACAAGGTCCTCAAATGTGGATGCTGCAACAGTCGTTCTCATATCTATCACCACCCCTCCCCCCCGGCCTCTAAGATTACAGTCTCATCATTATAATTTCCAAATTGCCCAATTTCTCATAGAGACCCTTAATAAAGACCAAAAACACCTTCTCACCTCTTATCAGTGAGGGAAGTCTGTGCCTGATCTGCTGCGCTTACAACTTTATCCCAGAGGTTTATACATTATTGAAAGGAAAATTTGGTGCTCACTGGGTCTTCGGTTCCTTTGTTTCTTACCGCTTGTGTCACCTTAGAGAAGGAAAAAGCTGTTGGCATGTTGGACCCTGTCATGGCGGTGTCTCCACCCAGTCCTTGAAATCAATCTGTATAAAATGCAAAGTTTTCAGAGAGGTGTGGCTTTTCTCTTTGAATTAATACTCTGTCCTTCACAGTATGCTGTTCCCCAGCGTCTGGAGGTGGGGGAAGTGGTAGATGGCTGTCATTTGCCGTTTTGTGGAACTGGTAAACTAATTACAGTATGACCTTGCCTGCCAGCACTAAAATCAACAAGCAATTGCAATGCAATAGGTTTGCATTGACAATGTCTTTTACCTATGTGTTTTGGTTCGGAGTGTAGTGGATGTATGAACAGAGACACAGCTCCAGCACTGCCTAGAGGAGTTACAATGAGGAATTACCACTGGGACCAGATAAGCAGCTGCACCACTATCTGGAGGCCTAAGAATGAGGAATTACTGGCGGGACCAGAGAAGCAGCTAGCAGCACTGTCTAGAGGACTTAGGATGAGGAATTACCGATGGGCCCAGAGAAGCAGTTAGCAGCACTGCCTAGAGGACTTAAATGAAGAATTACCACTGGGACCAGAGAAGCAGCTCGCAGCACTGTCTAGAGGATTTAGGATGAGGAACTACAGATGGGACCAGAGAAGCAGCTAGCAGCACTGCTTAGAGGACTGAGAATGAGGAATTACCACTGGGAACAGAGAAGCAGGTGCAGCACTGTCTACAGCACTTCGAATGAATAATTACCGCTGAGACCAGAGATGCAGCTGCAGCAGTCTACAGGACTAAGAATGAGGAAATTACCACTGGGACGCGAGAAGCAGCTAGCAGCACTGTCTAGAGGACAAAAAATGAGGAATCACCACTGGGACCAGAGACGCAGCTATCAACACTGGCTAGAGGACTGAGGAATTACCACTGGGAAGAGACGCAGTTGCTGCACTGCCTAGAGGACTTAGAATGAGGAATCACTGACGGGACCAGATTAGCCATTATAGTCTGGGGATGCCCAAGAGACAAGTGGCGGAGATGAAACAGACCAATCAGAACAGTCTGAAGGGGAAAAAGGAGACTAACTCCTGCCATGATGCTTATTATATGCCTGCAACAGCTTCTTTACCATCTCCTGGAGGCGTGCCTCTCCTGCAGAAGGCAAATGGCATCTAACTCCCCCTTTGCAAACCCCCCTAGGAGCCTTTCAGGGGAAGCATGGCATGCTTTATAAGTGTGTTTCCCCATTGCTGAACAGCACTGCACCAGGACTACAGGGAAAGTGGAGAAGTGTATATATAGGCAAAAAGGGACCTGACAGAAAATCCCTCCAACTGCCTGAAAAAAAAACAAGGGAAAAGAAAGGACTAGCATGCAGAAATATAGCCACTGAAGACAAAAGAAAAAGGAAGGAGAGGCAGAGCCCCTGAACGCCAATATTCTAGGACTAACAGAGAGAAGGCTACCAATTACCTAGACAATAGGAAGAACCTCAAGCCTTTGAAAATACAGGGAAACTCATTAAACAACGTGAGGCCAATGAACATAGGATCTACAGCCGCCCGGTAACCTCAAGGGGAATGAGCACCAACCACTCAAACAACCCTCAAATCCTGCATGTGTAGGAAACTGCAACCTGTTAGGAAGTGCAGAAATCAAAAGGACAATGCCCGTGACACCCCTGCAGCCTCCTTTTCACATTCTTCTATCCCAATTAGCTCTCTGACTTGAAGAGCAGCCGCAATAGAAACAAGAGTGCGGTGCCCAAGTCCCTGCATCTAGAAGAACAGTGGCGCCCGAGCAGCCGCTTACAACAAGCGCAGCTCTTTAGCAGTCTAATTTCTCATAACAGCAGCACCTGAGCAGCCACTAACAAGCACGGCTCTTGATCCACCTCGACTCTCAGAACTGAGGCGCCTCAGCAGCTGCACCCAAACAGAGAATGGTGCCCAAGCAGTCGCCACTGAGCAAAGGGTGCGAAAGAGCCTCCCACCCCGCAATTGACTCAAAGAAAGAAGCAGCGCCTGGGCAGACGTATGCGACATACAGCATGTATGTAAACAAAGGAAAATGCACATTACCCAAAACAAAAACAGGACCGTATTGAGGAAAGACAGGGACCCAGCAGTCACAATCCTCAACCATATAAATAAAGTAAAAGAAAAACCAAACACACATTGGACAATCCTCGAGGGTGCCCTGGCACAAAATAACAAGCAGTGTTGTGAGGGTGCGGTTCCACAGGCTGTCACTAGGTGTCGCTTGGGACCTCTTTTGGCCACATATGGTACTGCACCCTGCAATATGGCTAGGGAAAGGATATGGTGCAGCGGTCAGAGCTGCTGACTGGTGAGCTGAGGATCTGTGTTCGAGTCTGCTGTCAGCTGAAAATCCTGTGATAATGGGCTGATTGTTTAATTTCCCCAGAGCCGATGGCTAGGTGCTCTATATAAATAAAAGCTAGTAATGTAAAATAACAAGAAGTTAATGCAGCGTCATGCAGGGGGTACGCGGCTAAGGCACCGCACCACAAATTATGCGTAAAGTAACCAATCAAAAAAATGAGCAATAAAGCAGTGGCTGGTGGAGGCCTGTGAGCAGTGTTGTGGGAGGGGTGAGGGGGAGCGCGGGGAGATAAAGGGACGGCAACCAAATGAAGCGACCGAAGTTTCATTGCACAAGTAAACAGAACAGGTAAGATCAAAGATGCAGGCCAACTTAAAAAGAGTTCTAAGTATAAATTACCTTAACAGTAAGAACACATGTAAGGAGGGCAGTCCTCATGGGAGGATACATAATTCCAAAAGGAGGGACTACTAAGTGTATTCACCAATGAAAAGCCAGCATTTCTAAAGGACAGCAAGAGGAACCAATGAAAAAGATGGGCGTTTTTTCCAAGCCCATATCCTAGATACAACATGTCTCAAAGAGACAGCGCAAGCGCTGCCTAGGCGAGACCTAAAAACTGATGCTGCCATTGGCCTCCTGCCACTTTGAGCTCTCTTGCAGTGCCACATCGCACCATCCCATCTACATGGAGAGTTATTCTGATGCAGTATCTGCCATCACTGTGAAGAGTTTAAACACTCTGCTACTTGATGCAACCCATCTAGCAGGGCATCTCTTATATTCCTGCCCTGCTACTTGCTATCCTATCCACTTGATAACCTCCTAATTTGGTCTCCCATCTCCCGCCACAGCTTTCCAACTTCCTTCATTTGTTATTCCTTTACTCCCCCCCTTGTACTTCTCTTGTCATTCCTCCTCCTAGTATGCCATTCCAGCCCTATCCCATCAACCATGCACAGTCACCTTCCTTATCCTTTCTCTTGCCTAGATCACAGTAAACGTGAGGTCGTGTCCACAGTCTCCTCGAAAACGAACCATCTCTGAAGTCTCTCTCACCTATACTTTCCTGATTTACATCCCACCTATCATGTTCTTCTTCTATCATTCATTTCCTCTCTCCCTTGCCTATGTTCAAACCCTGCATTCTCCTTCCCTCTAAATCTCTCTCCTTCACTGATCCACTTAAACCTGACCTAGCCCAATGAGTTTACCCTATCTATAACCACAATATCTCCAACTCAGGCCACACCACTCTTGCGGCCAAAACTAAATGTTTATTATCCTTTTCAACCTTCTCTTTTATGTTCCTATCAAACATCCCACCACAACATGAGCCAATTTGCCCATTATCCCACCTTCCTCACACCCTCCTGGCCTTGCCAAGTCCCTTCACTTGCCTCTTAGTCTGACCCAAAGCCCCTTGGACCCAACTTTACATTGTTCCTCTAGCTTCTCCTTTTAATGCCCTCCCTTTAGTCCCATCTCCGAAGCCAACCGGCCCTCATCCTCTAAGGCTGCTCTCCTGCTCCTCCTTCAGACCCACCTAAACTAGATAAACATTTTAATGCTAAACCTTTGGTCAAGAACTGGTATCACATACCCTATCAGCTCACTGAAAAGTGCTCAGACTTTTTACCTCTCTTACATGTACTGTGAGGCATCCCCTATCCTAAATAAAGCCATTCCCACAAAAGCAATCAAAACAAAAGGATAATGAGGTGTGGCTATTAGCCCCTAATACACGACCTCAGGAACCATTTCTGCACTTCACTATGCAGATGGCGACATTTTTTCCATTGTCTTCACCTTCCTTTCTCCTTGTCTAATTACCTCCCCCGACAAGAATCAAAGTGAACACTGAAGGCCTTGGAACCTATGAAGTCTGTAACTTTTTCCATTTTGTCTGTAGCAGCTATTATGCAACCCTGTTCTCCACATTGCCTTCTATTTGGTATAAACCTACTTTAAAATACATCTCCGAGAATTTGTTTCTGGAAGAAACTTTCTATTCCAACAATGGCTGGGATCCTGAATTTATTTTTTTCACGGTCTGACAAACTCACCTCGGTGGAAACCGCTATCTCTGCATCGCTGGCTGTCTGATCCCTTTGACAGCATGACATCTCTCAAATCTCTCCCACGCTCCTGGTAAAGCATACAATACAGATTGTTCCTAAGCAAATTTGCCTTTCTCAAATTCACAAGCTAATCTATATCATGCATGTATGTAGATGAACTATCAGGAAAGCAAAGAAGGATTTCTATGCAGCTGAGTTTCATTGCAACGTTTCCTTCCAAGAAGCTTAGCAGAATCATCTCATAATTGCAAAGTCCAATAAAAATCTCTGACAAGGTGAATCCAGCTAAGCATTTATGAGAATATTTAGCGCAGGGGTCTACAACCGGTCGATTGCAAGCTACCTGTGGCTCGCCGAGGCCCCGTGAGTAGCTCTCGCTAGCATTTTGATTTTTGTAGCCCGTTATTGTCTTTTAACGTTTTTTGCCCTTTTTTTTAAAGCCGTTGCCCGCCCTCACCCAAATTAGCTGCTCTGATAGGCTTAAGTGAGCTTAGCTGGGGCAGGGTGGGGAAGGCTGAAGAGGTCGACGTTGTTTGTCATCCGAGTTGGTAGGGTGTAAGTAGCGTGGCGCAGGCTGTATTGAACTGCTACCCTACCAGAACCCATGCACAGTGCACGCTGCGGATTCTCATCTGTGGGCCGCAGTTGTTGAGAAGGATCCGGCAGAGAAGAACGGTGGGATGCGCTTGATCCAACGTCACCCCAGTGGTATGTGGTAAAAAAAATATATATATCAGCTGTCATGCTCTGTCAATTGTCCACAAGGCTACACCCGGCATGCAAATATGAGGCCATTTGTCGGTCGATTGATCCAGGTCCAGCACGTGACTGGCAATGGAGCAGCTATTCTCCCTCAGCTCACCCGAATCTCACACGCACAGCCTCATGCTCATAAATGGATTAACATAAACCTGAGTACTTTTTAGACTTTGTTTGATTTCTGCTTGTGTGACGATTCAGAAAAGACAGCACCCAATTTAATGGAGGGCTCTGTTTCAAAATACAGTACCTCTGAGAGTATTCCACACTTCTTTGTCTTTAAGGAAATAGGGACCTGATTGACCTGCTTTTCTAAAGGGGGCGCTATTCGTGTGTTTTGTTGCAACTTTGTACCAGAGAATGTAAGGTAACAAAAATACTAGATGTAGTAATTACACCTGACGTGAGACAAGTTGCAAAAGCCTCACTGCTGAGAGACCCTGCCAGTGCTTTATGCTGTGCCAGGTAGGCACTTTCATCTATGGTGGCTAAGGGGCAGGTGGGGTGCCCGCAGCAGGGTTGGGCGACATGGCACACCAGACACATGTACAGCCCCAGCCTCACCAACAGCCCCAGTTGCTGTCAGGCCTCTGAGACCATGCACCACCAAGTCACTGATCAGCGTTCTCAGCTAACGCCGACTTACTGGATCGCCATCTCCAGCCATGACCAGCAGCAAGCTTCTATCACGAGGAATCTGCTGTGCACCTCACAGTGTGTGCAAACTGCTTGGTCAGCCTGCATGGCATGGAGCGCTGCTTTCATGCAGCCATCCTAGGTTAGCTTCACATTCTGCCACTCTTTATGTTTTTAAAAGGTCAACGTACTTTGTGCACCAAAAACTTCTCACACAGAAGAATTTGTCAGATGAAATGAAAAGAAAACCACTTGTTAGAAAAATAAAGTATTTTCACTTTTGCAAGTGACGATCAATAATTGCTGATCTGGTTTATTCATTAGCTCTCCACGGGGAATCAGTGCACTGCAGTCCATGGTGTGCGTAAAAGAGACACCTTCAGTACCACCCTTCTGAAAACATTACAATAGCATATCATGTGTATTTTGTTTAGCTCCTAAACCACTATATTGCCTCCTAAAAGCACTAGCGTGGTGACAACACAAATCCAAAGTTATTCCTATCAGTGTTTCAATGGAACTTTAGGTATTTTGTTCAAACCACAGTATGGGCTCCGAAGAAATTTGGCTTAAAGTCAATGAAGATGGGCGTGGGGGGTCTCTAGTAAAAAGACATGATTTGCTTGGCCTTTAGTAGCTCCCGATGATTTTCTCTGATCAGAAGTAGCTCTCACTACAGAACAGGTTGAAGACCCCTGATTTTGCCAATCAGCACAAGAAAAAACTTGAGATCTAAAGATTCATCTCAGAAACCAGATAAGTGTTTAACTCTCACTAGCCATCCCCTCTCCCCAACTGATCAATATCATCTGTCACACTGAAGTCATTTACATTGCTGTCACTCTAGCACTTGCACAACCTGCTGCAGATATAGATCCTCTGCAGATCACGGCCATGAAAGGTGCTTCAGGAACTCCAGCTTTTGAGTTTGCAAGAATCATTCTTAAGAAATTCATTATATAAGGAACCTATCCTAAAAGTCTGTATATCAACCTGGCAATTGCAGGGACGTTGCTAAAGGGGTATTTTTGACATATCTATGGAACAACCAACAATACACTGAGACATAAAACCTGTTAGCAAAACTCAAACTGGAATCTCTCCACTCTGGAAGATTATCACCACCAGGGGCAGGCTAAACCTACTGGAAGTGAAACAGTGGCTGTAATCCTCATAGCCCTGTCTGTAGCTTCTGGCGGTGTGCATGTTTCCATAACCCTCAATGATATAGGTATGCATGACAAGTTGTGGACTGAATCATCTCCTGTCAAACTTTAGTCTCATCACCTCACCTTGTTCTCTCTACTTACTTCAATCATCCTGCTTTGCCCGTCCACTAACTGGTTCAGCCCTGCTGCTCTACTTCCTCTTACTAAGCAGACCACAAACTGACCATCTGGAAACTGGAATCATCAACAGACTCATACCCCTAAGCACTAGGAATCTGTCTGATCACTATAAATTGACACCTAGGAATCAACTAAAACTAAATGTGAGCAAGTTGGAAATACTGATATATGGTGCAATACCTTACACCGTACTACTGTCATCGTGGACAGCAGAGATATGTTTCAACACTACGTCTTCACCATCAGTAAGGATCTTTGGAGCCATACTGGATGCACCCAGACCTTTGCATCATAGGTTGATTCTAGAGTCAAATCCTCTTTCCATCACCTGAGACTTCTCAAGCAGAACGTCATTTTTCTCCAGATCCCCATGTGATGTGCAAATTGCCATCATATTGGACTTCAAAGCTTTGGAACTCTCGGATGAAAAGAACCCAGAAAGCTCAGAACCATCTCGCATTCTGAGGGCCCATCAAGATCTGGTAATTCCTAACCTCCAAAACATGATTTATGGTGACTAACTCCACATAACCTCTTCCAATTTCCAGCTCACCCTTTCACCCATAAAACATCTGTGATCAAGGTACATAGGAAAGATGCATTACCGATCCTACCCAATCACCTGGATGCATAAACATGCTCACTGTGACATGATCAAAGCACATTTTTGACCCCCACATATGACACCTATTCCTACAACTGGGCACTTTCCATACATCCTCCTCTTTTCCACATGCATGTACTGCCAGCAACCCCCCAGAGCAGCATCACAGATTGCATGAGTGTCCTCTAGGCTGCACACCTTTTTTTATAATTCACTGGCTTGCACAGATGAGGTATCACGTTTTCAGCAACATGATAAAAGCACATTTAATGCCCTCGTGTCTAGCAACCACTCTTAACATCAAGTTCGTACGACCCCATCATTTGTTGCAACCATCATATCCATACATATAATCCTCAGGAGAGGCAAGTGAAACAAAACCATGCCTGTGATGACAATGACATTATACCTGGACTCCTCAGCTCACCTGTACCCAGCTAATGATGGAAAAGGATGCACAACGTCTCCTTAGAGTACCCCTGATGAACACTCCAGTAGTTCGCAGCAACTCAAGGAGCAAACCATCTGGGTGCTGATGGGGATGCAAACATACAGCATATAACAAATCGACTTAGGTGAAGACCTGAAGAACTTTTAGTTCAGACAAAAGACTTTTTATTTTTACAAATAAGAAGAATGCAAAATAAAGAACTTCAAAAGTGAGCCAAATATAAACAATGGTCAACAGGAATTTAGGGTTAAAGTCTGAGAATAAAAATATTTTATAGTCAACTATTTTAGTCCGTGGATGGGAGCAGTTGGGTGAAAGTCCTTAGCAGGCATACGTTGACTGAATAACTGCAGAGGTTAGACCCAGGGGACACAATGAACTTTTGATCTTAATGTTTCTTAAGAAACTCTACTCTGAGAAGTAGGGGTTGAAGGTGGTTCTAGTGATTTAGCTTCGGATCAGCTTGGCAAGTGGGTCCTCTGATGTTGCTCAACAGTATATGTTTCTTCGAACTGATACTGTTGCAGAGGGCGTGGAATGGTGATGTGACATCCAGGTCTTGGTTCAGAAATGGCTCTTCCAGCCTCTCCATTCAGTCTCACTACATGAATGGAATCTTTTCCCTCTAGAGCCTGAGTCACAACTTTACAATGATGTTTGCTAGCTCTTCAAATATGCTCTGAGAATATGGATGAAATGATTCACCCTTTCTCGAAAATATTTGCACCTCGAAATGCACCAGACACGAGGGTAGCACTACCAGCTATATAGCATCGCAGCGTTGACGTTCTAATCAAGCACCCCACCCCAAAACGCAGACTATTAGAAAAGAAAACACAATGTAGAACAGCAGTAGTAATTGGGCATAAACGTTTAGCACAATGGGATCCTGCTCTTCACCTTCTTACCTACAATTAGGCCCGCTGGTCTCAGAACTTCAAGGGGCATTGTCTTATATATAGAACCCATAACTTAGGATGGTGCAGTCACTTAACACACAAAACACAGAGGTGCATATACCCAGATCTGTATCACTCACTTCTTCCTCCCTGCCAGATGGTCTCTAGTAAATCAAGGAGACACATTGATCCTAGTTCTCCAACAACATTTTCTTTCAGTTAAAATATCGGTTGTAATCCGGTCTGGACACAAACTGGCATTGTCTTGGACTTCTTTAGTCTCAATGTGGACTTCTTAGGAACGTTGAATGAAAACTCCAGAAGAATTCAGTTTAGGAGTATCTAATCAATACAATTTTCAGGATAATGGAACTTCATAGTTAGATAAGGCTCCAATCCTTAATTTGAATCCATCAGAAATCTTCCTGACATGGACTTTAGTATTTTGAAACATGAGCAGGAAAAATAATAGCCTTCAAAAACTTTGGCACCATCTAGCGGTAATAGTCATACTAGCTGCCTTGCCATTAATAAAGCAGGTTTAACTTAAAATCTATAAATATGCTGCAGCACGAGCATGCCGGCCCCAAAAAAAGGCAGGCCATGGGGAATGGGGAATGATGGTCCCGCTGCCCCCCACCCTTACGAGGGGCCTAGGAGAGCCGCCATAATAAAAGATGCTATTGGCTTATCTCTGCAAGCGACAATATGCAGTGCCCTCTTGCAGTGAGATTAGGTTGTACCAGTATTCGTGAAGCCCATTACTCCAAAGCTGCCCGTTGGCCTCAAGAAAAAGTCTGCCAAAGAGACGTAGATGCAGAATCAATAAGATTAGAGGGGTTTGAGCTTCAGATTTTCCAACTGTCGTGCTGGGATATCTTGCTAAAATAAATTTAGGAGAAGATGTACATGGGGGAACTTAAGGGGCAGTGGAAAGAGAGAGGAGGGCGGATTGTTAGGGGCACTTAAAACACAACATCTTTCAAACTAATCACCTTTTTTTAAGGCTTTCAAAACAGAGACGAGAGAGAGTGTGTGTCTTTTTGTCAGTGTGGGCATGCAACATTCTCAGGTGAAATCCACCAGTCACTTCATCATACCCGACTGAAAGCACTTGCACCCAACTATTTTCTCCAGAATACATTTTTAGGGGGGGTAACTCCCCAAAACCCCTCCCTCCCCCCACCAAGCTACGGCCCTGCATAGTTGGATGATTTCTTATTCAACTGGCATGCATTTTTTCATACCTCCTCCACATTGTGTAAAAAGTCAATAATCTGCTGTTGCTGCGTAAATTTGAACAAAGCAGTCGCATTGGGCTTAAGACAGATTCCTAAACCAGGATCTAATGATAAAGTTCATTGCTGTGAAAAGACAATTTCTGATTTTCGTCTGGCCAGAGACACGCCAGAGGAGGTAAATATCCTTAGCAGGCAGGATTCTCAAAACTTTTCTTTTTAATGTAAACACACCAGGTACATTAGCTGCTTTGATAACTGTCCTAATGGAAATACTTTTAGGAAAGTGATTGCTGCCAAAATGAGAAAACACTGGCGGAAGTAAATAAGGTAGTTATAATAAAGGTAAACATGCAGAGCAATGCCAATATGAATTGGGCCCGAATGACTATTAAGAGACCAAGACACAAAATAAAAATTGCAGAGCGATTATTTTTAAATGAGAGAAGAGACCTAAAATTACACAAAACTCTACAGGGTGAAATACTGGAAATTACTTAAGAGACTTTGAAATATCATACATAATTAACAGTGTGATTAGTAAGAATTTGAAGGTTTTACTTTTTTTTTTTTTTAAAGAAATCATTACTGTTCATCACAAATGCATAGGCATGCGCATATTTCTGGGATAAAGAAAATAAGTAACAAGCATTGGCAAAGTCAACAGGTCGACTTTTTGTTAGCAGAATTGTTTGGTGATATTTGAATGACTGTGTGCTGTCACCAACTGTCATAGAATGAAAATTTCAAAATGAAGCAATATCTTGGTCTAAATTATCAGTTAAACTCTACCAAATAAGAGCATTATGAAAAGGAATCCGAAGAAGGAGATTGTGTTTTGAGTGGTGAACTTAAAAAGGCATAAATGGCAGAGTATTGCATAATAGATACTTTAGACAAAGGACTATATTTTCATTGGAACTTTAAAAAAGACTATAGGTGTAGACATCTTTATTTTATTTGATGTAAGAAAAAACATGAATCTAACATTATGACAGCAAAGTGAAACAAAGTAACGCAAAAATGGGTATTAGGAAACAACACTGTGCCTTAAAGATAGGCTAAAGCGCAAAAACTGTGGCAGCCATAGGGACAAATTAGTGTACAATATAATGGATCAACAATGAAACCATTAATTTTCACTGGATAATTGGCAAACAGACTTCCTCCTCTGCTCCCCCTTGTCGTAGCCCCTGAACAATCCGGATTCGTCCCGGGTCGGTCACTTACTAGCAATTTGCGAACGATATTTTGTACAATCAATTGCCTTGATTCAAAGACCAAAGCTGCGGCAGTGTTTTTGGATGCTGAAAAGGCTTTCGATTCAGAAGAGTGAGGGTTCTTGATGGCAGTGCTTAGAAGAATAGGGGCTGGGGAGGTGTTCATTCAGCTAGTTCAGGTGTTATATGCTGAGCCTGCGGCGAGAATACACGTGAATGGACTGTTCTCTCGCCCCATAAAGATTACCAGAGGTACCAGGCAGGGATGCCCTCTCTCTCCCCTGCTGTATGCTCTTACAGCGGAACCACTGGCATGCGCCCTTAGGGAATATCACGGCCACCGTGGTTTACGGTTCCCTCTATACACTCTAATAGTATCAGTGTACGCAGATGATACGTTATTATATGTGCATAATCCCGAACTGAACCCAACGCCTATTCTACAGGAGGTGGAGCGCTTTGGGCTGCAATCAGGCCTTTGAATAAACTGGAATAAATCCCTGCTGTACCCACTAACTGCTAATACCACCCCACACCAGGCGGATTACCCAATAGCATGGACTTCAGATCCCATACGATACCTGGGAGTACAGGTCCATTCTGACCCTGAAGTGGTGATCCGTCAGAATTATGGCCGTGCCATACAGAGACTCACTGAAGTGATTGAGAAGTGGATTAGATTACCGTTGTCCATATTGGGGCGTTTGGCGCTCATGAAAATGATCGTGCTCCCAAGGCTGCTGTTTTACTTTGTAAATATTCCAATTCCATTACCAAAATCATTCTTCCGTACGCTGCGCACCCTAATGATCGGGCTGGCTTGGGCTGGAAAGCAGCCGCGTGTGTAGTGGGAGACACTGATGAAATCATATGCAACTGGGGCGCTGAACGCGCCGGATTTTGAAGTGTATTACTGCGCAGCGCAACAAATGCACGCGTTGCATTGGATACAAGGTCCCCATGATGCCCCACACTTATATATAGAAAGGGAAGAGGTGAGCCCGAGGACACTTCCACAACACGTGATGGAGAAGGCACAAAGGAAATATCATGTCATAGACCCCGTAGGAACAACACAATTCCAGTTCCACAGAGCTGCGAGACTGCAGAAAATTGAGTTGCTATACTCCCCTAAAAATGCATATAGAGTGGTGTGTATGGTTGCAGAATCACAGGGATAAGGCATTTATCCACGTAATGCACAAACTAAAAATAAGTACTATGGGAGACTACTTCACGGAGGGAGTGGTTAAGACATGGGACCAACAGCAGGGCAATATATCAGCAGGCACACAACTTGAGAGATATCAGTTCTATAGGGCAAGTCACGCGCTAAGAGAGGTGCTGGGAGATAGCATGCAGGAGCCTCCGGAATACACAATACTAACATATCTACTACAAACACGCTCCCTACAGAGGACAATTTCGGTGCTTTATCTACTCATAACATCGGGCAATAACCCCTCACATGTAAAGGCCCTACAGGAATGGCGAATCGAACTGGGGGTAGATATAACAGATAATCAGTGGCGGTACTGGTCCGCTACCACTAAAAACTATTTCACAGAACGGCAGACATCACCTTATTCACTTTAAATTCTTACAGAGAGTGTACTACACACCCGCCAGATTGCATAGGTATGGACTGAGAGACGATGACTACTTTGACAGATGCGGAATGGCAGGGACACATTTCACTCATTTGGCATGGAACTGCCCAGCAATCCAAAAGTATTGGTCAGAAGTTATGGGAGCGCTACAGCACATGACGGAGAATCATATACCCAAGACACCGCTAGTGGCACTACTAGGCTACGTCAAGGCATTACCCAAAAGTATTAGGAAGCTGATTGCACTGGGAACACTTATAGCAAAAGGAAGATTAGCCATGAGATGGATGAGAGGACCAGTAACTACATTCGCTGAATGGTGCGCGGATCTATCATATTGTAACACTCAATCTGATAATTATAACGCTCTTATACCAACACGTTGTAGACCCAAGAATATTTGGGAACCGTACCAAATGTATCTAGCTCGCAGAGCCACTGTTGAAACTAAAACTGAGAGCCAAAGTAGTACAGGGATTGGCTAGACCTTCAGCGGCCGGGAGTTCTGGTCTGGATGTGTATTTTAATGTGGGTATGCAAAGCTCTACACACTGTGCTTCGTGGAAAATGTGGAATGAAATTAGTGGGAGCGATAACTGTGGGATTGGTGCCAGCAAGGAACAGGATTGCCAGAGTGTATTATGTTAGGCGGGTTACACCGATCACTATGTAAGGAATAACTGTATTGCAATGACTCAAAATGTACCAAGTTATGTGAAATGCTGTACATGGACAAATGTGCACAAGAGTTGGGCTACTGATCAGATTGTTGTTCCTGACTTTTGTTTACTGCAAAATGGAAAATAAAGTAAAAAAAAAAAAAAGAAATCACTGGATAATGAATTTAATTTGAGCAAAATCAATTTGTTAATATCCTACGCCTGTCTATGCAAGCATTTACACTCTGTATTCTTGTTTTAAGCCGCCAATACTGATGCAACAAAATGAAAATACACACAACTAAAAATATATACACGAGCGTATGTACAATAACATTATACAATTCAAACATACATCACATTCTCTAGTAAAATGTCTAGTCGTGTCAATCCTCTTTAGTTTAAGGATACTTCTGTTCCTCCATAATCCTCAATTCCTTATTATTAATAAAGTGATGGTTCCATCAAAAAGTCTGAATGTTTTTCCACCTAGAGGTAGCCGCAGAGTCTAAGTAGTCCTCGAGCATCAGTACCTTGCCATGACGCATTAATACTGCACTAGTCATCAAATATGTCTTGTGGGGCTCCTCCTGAGCAAAAAGGTTGACGCGTTTCAGCCTATAGATCTTTAAGGCCTCCTCAGGACACGGAAAACAAAAAGGAACAAAAAAACCTAAATGTGAACGAATCAAGAAACAAAACACTTTGTCACCTAATCTGTACATAAAAATTATACTTTTCACACTCTCATTGACAGAGATCAGATGTGCCAAAAGTCTAACAAAGAAAATTAGCCTGACTCTTGGAAAAAGTGAAACCAGTCGATTGATGTAGGCATTCTGGTGACATGTCTGCCTAAAGTTAAAACATCAGTGAAGACTCCTGGAAAAGGTGATCCCAGCTAATTTTTGAGAGTATGCAGTTGACATCTGCCTACGGTAAAACATCAGTCAAGGGAACCATTTCCCTAAACTAGAGCACAAAATCAATCTGTATTTTAAATTACTGACACGTTCCATCTGCGAGCAACGTCCTTTAGGACGAAGCCCCAATCACGCTGTGCCTTCACAGTGCTGGCAAAAGAACTAACGCGTCTTTAGCACGTATTCGTTCTGCACGCAAGTCGTTACAACGACTTGCTTTAGGGGGGCGTATTGGTGGAAATGGTGTTGGAATTAAAGTCCAACACCTTCCCTGCTGTTTTGCAGACTGGAGTTGGAATAGTAAATTCAACTATTCCAAAATCCAGGACCTTCCTAAGACAAGTCGTTATAAGACTTGCATGCAGAACGAATGCGTGCTAAAGACGCGTTCGTTCTAATGACGGCGTTCCCAAAGCATGCGTGATAAACGCATGAGGAATACCTTCATATATTCTCCATCTGCAACTAATTCCATAGATCCCACTGGACTACATTCAGACCTCATGTGGTACATGCTGGTGTCTTTTTTATTATTTGTTATTAAATTACTATGCTATCACCTCTATAAATTGAGGGAGTGCCATGAGAATAGTGCCATGCATATGAATTTGTGCCCCTATATTCAAGCTTGATCGCGGTGTAAATACCTGCTGGTACGTGCCACGAAACTATGAACCAAACACCTCCAAGGAATCAATCCTAAGGGTTAAACACATAACAATGAGATATATATTGTGTCCTAACTCTGTTATATACTGGAGCACATTGTAGAAACCAAGCACAAAATTGTTACCTAATTCCAGAAATCCCATTGGAAAGTCTCCTGTAAGAAGTGATGCAGAAACGGAACCGTGAGTGCAATCACCACAATCATGACAGAGCGTTAAAAAACTAGCCCGCCATTTTTAGAACTCATCACAAGTGCAGGACTTACCATGTCTTTAATCGTACTCCTTGAGTTTTTCAATGCCAATTCAGGGAGGGAGTGCAACGCGTCCTCAACACGAGTCAAAAGCTGCATTGTGTAATTTAAAGGGAAGGTGTGGAGCATCCTGGGGTAAGTCACATGAATATTATATGTCTGCAGCTGTCATCTTGAAGTGCACAGTGGCTCCTATATCGACATGAGGTTGAATTCCCTACTAAATTATCAAAGGATTCAATCGAAATAAAAATGAAAAAACCATGGCATTGCAAAACATTCAAATTAATGAGTTATTATGATAGGGTGCCAGCGACAAGACGCATCTCTAATGCGGACAAAAGCCACATAGGGTTAAGTAAAAGATTAAAGAGATCCTGTACACCAGCGCAGGTTATGATACCTCTAATGCCAGAGGACTGTCAGACAGTCCCCGCCCATTGTTATAATGTTGAGAGGAATAGCGGTGGCAATAACTTAAAATGGAGAGAACAGAAAACCACTACTATTAATTTGAGGGTACGTGGTTTGCATAGAACAATCTGACTGTTTCAATTAATTTGAGGTCCATGCTTCCTGTTTCAGAGTTCTTAACAAGTAGCCCCATTTGACCCAGTCGAACACCTTCACAGCGTCTAGTGACAGCGCAATTCCCTATCATCTTTTACCTGCCACAGTAGGAGAAGGCTGATGCGCTAATTGTTTCTGCATGAGCGGCCCAAGAGAAATCCAGCCTGTCTCTCATGAATTAGACTGGGGATTACATTTCTAAATCTTCCAGAAAGGAACTTTGCTAAGATTTTCACTTTGCTATTGATGAGAGAGATCCGGCGGTAAGTGGGGCAATGCAGTGGATCCTTCCCCAGCTCGGGTACGAAGAAATAAGTTATGATATGTTTCAGAGAGTAATTGCAGTGTTACGTCATCCTAGTAAAAGATTTCCACCAAGATGCTACCCTTTTCAGAAGCTGAGACATAGCAGCTTGAAAGTCTGTTGTGCCTTTAATCCCACAATCCGATCCTTGATTAACCCTGCTCCGTTTCTAAATCTAATCCTTTACCTTCCCTCACCATGGTACAGTCATATCTTTTTGTAATGAAGACAAGAAAGGGGTGCAATTATTTCTGGCATATCTCAGAGACAAAGGTGTCAGTCAACTTGCATCTATAGCATGCATCTGGTGATTTAGTATTTAGTATGAGACTGCAAACAGTGCTACAACAGATGCCTCCATGATGTAGAAATGTAACGAGTTGGTCCTAGACAACTCTAGGCACCTTTGTTCCACAGATATTGTGTTTAGGAAACCAGTGGTTCTGTTGAGGGAGCCTTCAGGAACAAAGAAATGGATCTGAATATTTATCTGGATGTGGGCAAAGAGACGGTTGAGCTGAGATTGAAGATGGAAGCTTCAGTGCAGTAGGGGCCAGATGGGAGAGTGTAATGAACTATGACTGTGATGTTGAGATGGCTATGAATTTATTAGGCGAGAGAGCATGCATGAAGTGGCACAAACCAATGTGTACTATTTTTTGTAAGAGAGAAGGAAAAGCCAGGAATCATCTCAACACAAGGGTGAGGAATTTGTAGAGGGACTTGCTGCACCCCACAAGCGAGCCTGCCTCATGCCGGTAAGAGGATGTAGCTTGATTGAATACTGGAAACATGAGCCGTCCAGGAGAAGCCTGGGGGAAGGTGCTCTTTTGGCACTCAGAAACCACAACCGTAAATTGCCATAGTCTGTTTAACTATAGAATGTTTCTGTTTATTGGTGTTATTTTATTTGCAAACAAACACAAACATGTGAAACCTTAATACAGGTTTATACTTCTGCTTCCAACATTATTAGTGTGGTTTTAAAATAAAGTATACATTTTTTCACTTCGCCATACAGTTCAGAATCTAAGTTGCTCATTCGTGGATTCTAAACTCATTTCATATAGGGGAGATCAGTCTAACCAGTTAAATATATTATATATATACATAAATATATATATATATTTTTTTTTTACATTTTGTTATATTTTAAAAATTCACAAATGTGTCATCACAATTGGAAGGGGGCGAGTGGCATTAACATTCTGTCAGCTCAGACCAGGCACAGTGGCAGTTTTCCAGCGCTAAAACTGTCACTTGGCAAGATCTGCTTAATTAGCGTGGTTTACCTAGGAGAACATGAATTGTAAATAAGAGGGAAACTGAGCAGATGGTGTTGCCATGGGATCACTACTGAACAGCCAGAAATGTTTGAAATATATTAAACAAAATAAAGGAAAATACAGAAGGCAAAATAATACACATTTTTAAGGGTGAAGAAATCAATGAACACAAATGAAAGGACGTTATTGTAATGTTGCTGACCAGCCCAACAAGTCACACACAGACTTCATTTCGGTCTGTGTACGTAAACAATAGTTTTGGCAATCTGTTAACAATGTTTATAGTAATGATTTACATCTGTGTCTGGAAAGAATTGTGTTATAGATTACTTATACAAAAGAAATAATTGATGGACGGGATGCTGGACAATGCAAACAGTCACCCCAGTCACAAGGATCTGGGTTTAATCCATCATTCTTTTGCTCACCACACCACCCCAGTTTGGACCCAGCCATATGCAAATCAGTCTTGACCCTGTTCCTTATGGGAACAGTCCAGCCCGAACTGCCAAGCCAGGTCCTCCCTGGACCGGAAACAAGCATCTTGGGACCGGTTTCAGGGCATCCACCTTCATCAGCCAGACTAACTTGAATCCAGTGGTGTAGTGAGCACGGGACCCACGTCGGGGCATACCCTTCCCACTTAGGGCGACATATGCAAAAGAAACAATTGATGGACGGAATGCTGGACAATGCAAACACTCACCCCCAGTCACA
Source organism: Calotriton arnoldi (assembly GCA_963921515.1). Lineage (NCBI taxonomy): Eukaryota > Metazoa > Chordata > Amphibia > Caudata > Salamandridae > Calotriton > Calotriton arnoldi. The sequence continues at coordinate 573,057 of CAWUFW010005229.1, read as the reverse complement.
AGGATCTGGGTTTAATCCATCATTCTTTTGATTACCACACCACCCCAGTTTGGACCCAGCCATATACAAATCAGTCTTGACCCCAGCCACGGTCTGTGCAGGTAACAGCGGTGGGGCCGGGTAAGGGGGGATTTCGAAGGACGATGCTGAGGGAAAATAAAATAAATAATTAATTCTCCCTCAGTATCGTCCCTCAAAATCCCCCCATACCCGGCCCCACCGCCCCACCACTGTTACCTGCATGGACCGCGGCTGCTTGACCCTGTTCCTTATGGGAACAGTCCAGCCCGAACTGCCAAGCCAGGTCCTCCCTGTACTGGAAACAAGCATCCTGGGACCGGTTTCAGGGCATCACCCTTCATCAGCCAGGCTAGCTTGAATCCAGTGGTGTAGTGAGCACTGGACCCACGTCTGGGCATACCCTTCCCACTTAGGGCGACATATGCAAAAGAAACAATTGATGGACGGAATACTGGGCAATGCAAACACTCACCCCCAGTCACAAGGATCTGGGTTTAATCCATCATTCTTTTGCTCACCACACCACCCCAGTTTGGACCCAGCCATATGCAAATCAGTCTTGACCCTGTTCCTTATGGGAACAGTCCAGCCCGAACTGCCAAGCCAGGTCCTCCCTGGACCGGAAACAAGCATCCTGGGACCGGTTTCAGGGCATGTAATGTAATATAAATATAATTTATAAAGCGCGGCTTATGCCCAAAGGCGTCTTGGCGCTGTACCCTTCATTAGCCAGGCTAGCTTGAATCCAGTGGTGTAGTGAGTGTTTCCAGTCCAGGGAGTACCTGGCCTGGCAGTTCGGGCTGGACTGTTCCCATGAGGCACAGGGTCAAGACTGATTTGCATATGGCTGGGTTCAAATTGGAATGGCATGGTGAGCAAAAAAACAATGGATTTAGGCTCAGATCTCTGTACTGGGGTGAATGTATGACATTGTTCTGCATTCTGTCCATCAATTGTTCTTTTTGCATTTGTCACCCCAAGTGGGATGGGTATGCCCAGACATGGGTCCCGTGCTCTCCATGCCACTGGAGTCAAGCTATCCTGGCTGATGAGAGGTGAAACCCTGAAACCAGTCCTAGGATGCTTGTTTCCAGTCCAGGGAGGACCTGGCCTGGCAGTTTGGGCTGGACTGTTCCCATGAGGCACAGGGTCAAGACTGATTTGCATATGGCTGGGTCCAAACAAGAATGGCATGGTGAACAACAAAACGATGGATTTAGGACCAGATCTCTGTACTGGGCTGAATACATGACATTGTTCTGCATTATGTCCATCAATTGTTCTTTTTGCATTTGTCACCCGAGTGGGACGGGTATGCCCAGACGTGGGTCCCGTGCTCTCCATGCATCTGGAGTCAAGCTATCCTGGCTGATGAGGGGTGAAACCCCGAAACCAGTCCTAGGATGCTTGTTTCCAGTCCAGGGAGGACCTGGCCTGGCAGTTCGGGCTGGACAGTTCCCATGAGGCACAGGGTCAAGACTGATTTGCATATGGATGGGTTCAAACTGGAATGGCATGATGAGCAAAAAAACAATGGATTTAGGCCCAGATCTTTGTACTGGGGTGAATGTATGACATTGTTCTGCATTCTGTCCATCGATTGTTCTTTTTGCATTTGTCACCCCGAGTGGGACGGGTATGCCCAGACGTGGGTCCTGTGCTCTCCATGCCTGGCTGATGAGGGGTGAAACCCCGAAACCGGTCTTAGGATGCTTGTTTCCAGTAGAGTAGAATAGAATAGAGTAGAAAAATATTTATAGAGCGCATAGCTACCCTAAGGTATCCCAGCGCTAATAGCAGCTGCAAACAGAAGATGGCAGATTACTGTGTGGAGTTTCGGAACAACCATGTTTTGAGAAATTTCCGGAAGGCCAGTAGGGAGGACCTGGCCTGGCAGTTCGGGCTGGACTGTTCCCATGAGGCACAGGGTCAAGACTGATTTGCATATGGCTGGGTTCAAACTGGAATGGCATGGTGAGCAAATAAAATATAGATTTAGGCCCAGATCTCTGTACTGGGGTGAATGTATGACATTGTTCTGCATTCTGTCCATCAATTGTTCTTTTTGCATTTGTCACCCCGAGTGGGACGGGTATGCCCAGACGTGGGTCCCGTGCTCTCCATGCCACTGGAGTCAAGCTATCCTGGCAGATGAGGGGTGAAACCCCGAAACCGGTCCTAGGATGCTTGTTTCCAGTCCAGGGAGGACCTGGCCTGGCAGTTCGGGCTGGACTGTTCCCATGAGTCACTGGGTCAATCACTGATTTGCATATGGCTAGGTTCAAACTGGAATGGCATGGTGAGCAAAAAAACGATGGATTTAGGCCCAGATCTTTGTACCTGGGTGAATGTATGACATTGTTCTGCATTCTGTCCATCAATTGTTCTTTTTACATAGATGACTTATAGGCAAGGCCATCGGAATTCTGCGATTCTGCAGCTCTTTCCCCATTATTATGGAATTGATGCGTTTGCCACATAATCTATCATCTGCCTGAATAATCTGCAGATCTTACTAAATAAATGTGTTTCTAGCTCAAATTTATCAAAAATAACTAACAATATGGCAACACATGATCCTGTGCACTGGCAGGCCCTCCAGAAAGGATGATTGGTCACCTCTGAGTTGCTTATTGCGTTATTTGGGTGTTAAAGTGGTACAAATAAGGTGAAATCGTTTGCAAGACCGTGCTACCATATATAAAAATGACAAGATAATGAAGTAATACTATCACAAAATGTGCTGCACTACACCGCATAATTTGCCTTTTCTTGCCACCTATTTAAAACAACCCTGCTCCATATTTTGGTCCGCCCCTGCTCCATAATTCCAGTGGCCCTACTTATATGGGCTGGACAGTTGAGGTGATCGCATATCTTGCTATTTGTAGGTGTCCAAGGAAGACAGCAGGCCATGTAGAGCTGGCGCGTGCTAATAATTCTATACTTACTTAACTTTTACCACACCTTACAGGATTAGATGTGGGCGCCGGTCTCTTAAGCCAGAAAGGCATTTCTCCCGATGTGATTGATTTATGGGCGTTTGGACCCTGGAGAAATGCACATCTCCACCTGCTTCTTGGGTTTCACTTAATGGCGATTGTATCTTTCATTGCACTTTATTGCATACTACATGCAGGAGGAGACTAGGGTTTTCACAAGCAGAATTGCATAGCGATTGGGGGGTGGAAGAGAGAGAGGTGTCCAAGCGTCATGGCTCAGGAATGGAGTTTTCATTTCTCATATGCTAATTTATTCGTGATTTTCCTTGGTATCCCACCAGCACGGTACAAAATGTACGTTTTTACAGAGACCACTTTGAGGAAGGCATTTGTTGTGATAGCTGATGGATCCTACTTCAGTACCTGGCTGGTAAAAGGTAACATCCTTATTTCGAAGCAACCATCTGTGTGTTACAAACCTCCTGGCATTACAGAGATTAATAATATGGAAGAAATTGTCCGAAAGAAGAATAGAGAGATGAATACATGAATGATAAAGGAGTGTGGAAGTTGATATTCTTGTGACCAAAAAAGGCGAAAACATGTAATTGGGGTGAAAGGACTAACAGGAAAATAAGACGTGGTAAATAGCAAACGCATGATCAATACAGTAAACTAAAATTAAGGAGCCCGGCATTTTTTGGTATTTCTCCATTTTGGGAAATGGCCAAACATGTTAAAATGTTTGCTAGTAGGAATATAAAAGCAAGTAAATATGTAGTAGCTTTCCCAGTGAACAGCAGGCACCATATGGTTTTAGTCCTATGGTTTAATTTAACAAGACACAGCACTCTTCATTTGTGTTAATTAACCAATTTATTGGAGAACAATTATTAATTAAAGGAAATTTCAGACCGGACTGGATAGTATGGGCCTGCTTCATGAAGGTAAATTTACACTTTTGTGTAAGTTTGCAATTGTTTACTATTCACAAAGGGATTTAGAAGTAGCATATTTATGAGTGCGGAGTCTCCGCACATAAAAAGACGTATCTTTATGTGCGGAGACTCTGCCCTCAAAGATACTACTCGTAAATCCCTTTGTGAATAGTAAACAATCGTAAACTTACACAAAAGTGTAAGTTTATCTTTGTGAATCAGGCCCATAATGTTTGGTGCTGCTAGAGCATGGGTACTCGCAAACATTTGCCCAGGGCCACAAAGTATGGTGTGTGGTGTGACCGAGGGCCGAAACTGGTGGCAGCAAAGTGTCCAGGTGGGTTAGGGATGGTGTAAGGTGGTCGCAGGGGAAGCGAAGCATGTACATCTAGTGGCTGAAATGCACAATGTGAAACCAGAAAACCTGAGATCAATCCCAACTTTCCCCTTGACCAAACTGTGTGATCATAGGCAATATTTTTTTTCACTTTGCCTCCTGTTTAGGTTTCGCCTGCACAGCGCTTGCATTGTGCTTGTGAAATCTATTATATACAATATCTTATAAGGAGCTTACATCCCGCCTTCTCTTCCTATTTGTCCGTGTGCGTGTTACTTTAGTTTTCCTTTGTTTCTATTGGTTGAGTGTTGTATTTCCTTTACCAATGCTTGTTTTTTTTGGTGTGCTTCCCTTATCAGTTTCCCGAAGCCTCATTACTCATTTTCATCTGCCTCTCATCGGCTTTGATGACTGGAACTAGTTTCGCCGATGCATCTGAAGAATTCTTTTTGTGGCAGCATGCCCGTCTACATTTCTCCTACATTTTCATTTTTTTACTTCATTTTCCCTAGCTTGCACACTAAACTTTCCCTAGCTCCAAAGCCCAAGACTCCATTCCGCTTTTTTTTACAATGCATTTACCAATGCTTGGCGAAAATGATTGTATTGCGGGTTCCCAGTAGCCAGCTGAGCATCTCTGTGGGGGTCCGCTCCTTCTCCTCCTCACTGACAGGCTCGGGAAACAGCCAGACTCCCCGAGTCCAGATCAATAACAACAAACTGGCTCTAATCTCGGCCCTCAGAGTACGGCGTCTCAGCCAGGACAAAACACAGCAAACTGCAACCCCCGACAGGCAGCACGCACGCGTTGCACATCATGGCAGACGGAAATTCAATACAGTGTCCTGTGCTGTCCCACTAATGAGCGACATGGCACGGTATAAACCAAATACTGGCTACTACACAAGGCATTTTGGACCCCGGCCCGGTTATGTTCATTAGGGCTCCGAAGCGATGCAACGTGTTGGAACTGCAAGCAGGAGACGGGGGACTTAGCCCACCTTATCTACCATTGTACATTAGTCAAAACGTTTTGGGACAAAGTCTTTACCTTCATAGGGGGGGTCTTTAAAAGTAATCTGGACAAAGACACATTCAATTTGCCCACAGCCTGCATAAGTACAAAATGGAGAAATTAATCTGACAGAGACCTTTTCGACCTATTAATAACCTCAGCAGTAAAAATGGTTCTTGCCAACTGGAAAGACACAAGCAAGACGTCGTACTGGAGCAGGTTAAACTGGATCACCCACCTCAGAGGGGCCGACAACATAGCTTCACAAAGCTCCTCACGGAAACCGTCAACCAGGACACTATGGAACTCTTTAGACAAGTTGCTAGACTCTTATGAACCCCCGTGAATAAATGATCTCAGAAAGGAACCAAACCAAGGGACTCTACTATCGTACCAGGTCACTATGGAACTTTTTAGAGGCTTTACTATTGAACCATCTGTATGAACTGTATTCAAGTAAATGTGTCCTGGGTACACTCAATGGTCTGCCAGGAGAGGTAAAATGGCCATTGTCGAGCACCCTTATTCTTTCAAATGTATAAATATGCAAATGTGATACTATAGCTCCCCTAGCCGGGGATCTTTCCTCTCTGCTTTTCTCTTCTCTTTTCCTTTTCTTTGCCTTTTTCTTTGCCTGTCCTGTCCTGTTTGTTAGCCATCAAGGAGCTCTGGGTTAGGCCGGGATAACCATGTAGGATACCACACTCACGTGATACATGTACAAGTACAATCTCGCCTGGGATAACCTTGCGTACGCTGATATATGCCTTTGTATACCTTGTTAAAAAACCAATAAAGTTTTTTTTAAAATATATATATATATATTATACAATCCCAAAAAAATAAATTATGTTCAGCGTTATTCTTAAACATCACATGGTGCCTTATGCTATTTCTCACTGTTCAGTCACGTGCATGTCTCGTGGTGCCCAACATTGCTGTGTTGGTGAACTGAGTCAAGAGCACTGGAGTGGCACAGTGGGCACCTTTTTCAGAAAAAAAAAATGGTCGTTTATTTACATTTTGATAATTTTTGGAGAAGGTCCAATAGACGTTTAATAAGATTTAAGTGAAATATTTTTTTTACATGGAAACTATGCATGTTTGATACTTTTTAAGTAAAGTCTTCTTGTTTTTGCATTTCAAACGTAATGCTTCAAAGACTTGTTTCAACTAATGTTACCTGCGTGTTTGAATATAACACACTTTTATTATTTATGGGGCCTTTCTTTAACTTTGCATGGCTGTGTGCATTTTGCACGTGTATTTACACTCAGCGTCGTACTTTGCCTAACAATTTTTAACATGCAAGCTTTCTTTCTGCACGCATTTCAAGCATGGTGGCAAGTTGCATACTTTTATCTAAAAACAACACAAAATATTTAATCGCTATCTTTCTTTGTTTAGCCAACACTTTTAATATTTCATTGGGCCTTTATTTAATTTTCTCTGCCTCCATGCATTTGTTCTTGTGTTGGGATCAGACTCCTTTTAACTAATGTTTGCTAACTGTTTCAGATGCATTTGAAAGAAATATTCTCAGTCAGGGCAGTACACAGGGCTACGTTGCTTTGCTTATACGACACTTTCATTTTTTTCAATTTTTCATTGGGCTTTTCTTTAACTTTCCCTATCTGCAAATATTTGTTTGCGTACTTTCGCCCATCTTTGTTGTTTGTCCAACATTTTAGAACACTTAAGCTTGTCCTAATAACACATATTTGTACTGTGCTTTGAAGCCGTATACCTTCTAACTGTTTCGGGACTCCTATTACCTAACCTTTGTGCTTTTAAAGAACACATTTTACGACTTTTTAATCATTGCTACAGAGGGATACATTTGTCACAGCACACACTGCTACATTACTTTGTTTCTTACATACTTTAAGTATTTTATTGGGCCTTTAATTAACTTTCCTGGCCTGCATCCATTTTTTTCTGTGTACTTGTGCTGATATTTGATGTTTGTCCAACATTTTCGTACACATAAACTTCTCCAGCACACACGGCTACATTTCTTTGTTGCTCAGACACTTTTAGTATTTCATTGGCCTTAAAAATGTCAGACTTTCAGTAACTTGTATTGCACAACTATTCACCAATCTACAACTTACAACAACAAAAAAATATTAATCACATAGGCGAAACCTAATGCATTTTACCATTGCTTATTATTCATTATGGCATATAAGAGGACCTCGAAATACATAAGCTCAGAATGTGCGCTGTACAAAACCTTCTCCTGTGTTTGATTATAATGTTGTCCATTTATATTAGCAACCTAGGCTACCCAGAGGGTGCACATGACAACTGACTTGCCTTTTAGTTCACCATTGGCATTGTGGTCAGGGTGGGGTGGGGAAGCATGAATGTTTGTAAATTCATGTTTCAAAACTATCACTTAAAAAAAAAACCTCAATGCAGTGGTATGGTAAAAGGCTTCTGCATGTTAATGAAATACACTTTTTTGAATTTTGAAGAAACATACTCCTATTTTTACAAATTTGTTTCAAGTTGTCTTTAAAAATAAAGATGTTCCTAAAGTTAAGTGGTGCAGGACACCAACTTAGCTACTTCAGAGCGCCAGTTAACTTACAAATTATGCGTGTCTGTTTATTTAATATTTTTTTTCTGACTATTAGTGCTCAGCAAGTTAACAGCAGCCAGTGCTGCTGTACCCCAGGGGGGCCGCATGAAATGGTCAAGAGGGCCGCAAGCGGCCCCTGGGCTGTACTTTGAGTATCACTGAGCTAGAGTGATCTGGCCAAACTAATCAAGGGCGTAACAAAATAGCCCCCCCTGCATATTTATGTGAGGGGGACCCCGCTACCGACCCCTAGGTTTTCCATGCCACCTCCATCACAGCAGCTCCCCCCCCCCCATCTCCTTGCCATTCGGATTCATACTTGTGACCAACAGGTTATAAGTAATTCTCCAATAACATTCTGAGATATTTTATGAGCATTTGCTTACTTATTTTTTTTATGAACATGTGACCTACAGATTAATTACAGCTGTCTAAACAAACTAACCACTTGATGCATTTTACCAGTATTAGGGACAGACTGGCGTTACACACGGACCTGTGCATGCACCTTGACCCACTGAGCTATAGATCTAGTGGGTGCACCTCTCCTGAAAATATAGCCAGTGTTAGAGCTTAGTGGACCCTTGTGGAAACAGGATAATCTTATTTTGGAAGTCCACAAATGGACTGAGGTAGAGACCGATGACATAATGGGTCGAGGTCCTGATGGGTGGAGTCGTGACAGGGGCGCACAATGACAATTGAGAGAGTTAACCTTTGGTTTACAAGCACATGCGCGTTATTAGTACAATCTCCCCCCTTAATACATTGAAAAGAAAGGAACATGTCATAGTAAAGATGTTCTGCCTTAATTAATTTGTCGCAAATCTACTGCATTTTATATAGCTTAGGAGTTAAGGAAACTGCTGCAGACACACGTGAATCCAGCAAGTCTCAGGGTATAAAAGTGGTTAGGTAGCTCAGATGTCAGTGCACTTGTTGGAGAGATGACTGTGTAATCTCGGGCAACAGATATGAATCATACAAAAAGCTTATAAGTTTAATATGCCTAAAGCAAAGCATGCTTTGAAGGTCTCAGATTCCTATTGTATGGAAAACCACTTAATGGGTTAATACGGAACCTTTTCAAACTCACTGGCCACAAGTTATATTCCTGGCAAAGGAGTTCAATGAGAGATATGCCCGCTGCACATAATCCTCAAAGCAGCTCAATATTTCATAATCTGGAGTTGGTAAAATGAGGTTTTTTGCCTAATTTTAACACCCATTATCAAAGAAGAACTTAAACTGCCACAATGGCCCAGTGGAGAAACATGATGTAATCTACAGGGCGCAAGTTTGAAACCGGGCTCTGTATGGAGCGGAGTACCATTAACAGGGAACAGAAAATGTTAGCTCATGTTAATGGGGTCACTATTACCCCATTAAACAGGGTAAAAGTAGCACTTGTAAAGATTGCAGCTTACAAAAAGGCAGAAGTATCATCTGTAGTGCTGTAGTGCTGTAGTGCTGTATTAAATGCTGTGTGCTATGTAGATAAGTACTCATTTAAATTCACACATAGAAAGACATTCCTTGCCTTCCCACACAAAAGTTGACCTAAATATGGAGCTTGAGAAAGTCAGAAAGCAGTTTCATACCTCAGTTATCTACCAGTAAGGTATGAAGTGGCAAGCTTGGTCTGCTGCAGCTGGAGACAAGGTGTGAGAAGCCTGCTATGCTCTCTTTGACCTCCAGCACCTGGTGCAGGGCCAGGAACTACTCAGACAAAAGGAATTACTGCTGGTTGTTGCAGACAGGTACTGGCAGCCAAACAATGCTGGGAGGTAAAAAGAGCCCATGTGCCCCCTGCAGAGGGGTCTTATGCACAACACAAAAACACTGAATGTGCAAGCACCGCTATAGGTGCCTTTATGTTGGTACACCAGATGGGGACACTGGCAGGACTAGTTGCAGGGACTTGAATGCAATATCGTTCCAGATTAATAATAGCTGCCGGAACCTGAATTCTTCTGGTGCCCACTCAATGCCAGTAGTGCGCTGTAACTAAGTTCATTATGTGCTTCTCTGTGGGTGGTTTGAAGGTGTCTGTTCTGAACCTCTTTGCTGCCAATAATGCTTTTCATCCTTCTTAGGTCTATAAAATGAGCACTTCCCCCCCCCAGAGTATAACGTTGTGAGAGGGAACACTATTAAAAGCGTCTCTAGTGCCAAGACTGGTTGTTTACACATGCATCATGGGCACTTTAGGGTAACAGCCAAAGGAAGAAAACAGTGCATCTAGAATCCTTCTGTGAGTGGCTGTCATTCTCATCAGAGGTTCTGCTAGCCACTGACTTGCCAGCGAGCCTTAGCACTGCTGGGTTCATTATCATTCAGAGATGGAGGCGTTTGGGAGCTTCAAATATGGGAGGCTGACCCTCAAAAAGAAAAATCAACACATTACTCCACTCAAATACAACATTCTTCCAACTCCACTCTTAGAAGGCTACACAGCTTAATCAGCAAGGGAGGGCAATCGTCCCCGAAGACAATGAAAGCTTTGGGCTTAGAGAAACACCAACCATCCTTTATTAAGGATGGACAATTGAAGCAGCCAAGCCTTCATTTTGCTAGCGGGAGTTGACAATGCAAGACTGCTGTTTGCGCCAGGAAAGTCTCACTTCGGGGTGCACCTGGTGCCCAGCTCTGAATTCTGAGCAGAGCAAGAACACAACATGCACCTGAGACAAAGAATGAGGCCGATGTGGAAGCTTAACGAACCTCAACGTTGGGAGACAGGCTAACGAGGTACAGGAAGCAAAAAGAAAAGTACAATACTAAATATGCAAAAGATAAAGAACCTTACGATTCACAGAGATAGATCTAAACATATTTGACATGTACTGACATAAAATCATAAAACATTTGAGGGTAAAAATATGAGAAATCAGAGAAAAAAGAGAAGTACAGAATTTGGTAATTCAGCTTTAAATAAGGTATTTATTTTTGTGAGTGAAATAAGGCCAGCGTGAGGATTTCAAAACTGCATTTTCTAGTAAGTTTTTTTAATAGGGATGGTTAGCACAACCTCGGTGAATATGCAGGCTCAGCCACAATTGGTCTTAGATGGCAGTGGCGGCTCCTCCGCTAAGGCGGAGGAACGTTGCCTCACTGCCAGGAGCAGGAAAGAAAGAAAAAAATAAAATGATAATAACGAAATGTTATTATCATTTATCACTGTTTGGTCGGCCCTCTCAGGCTGCCCAAACCAGTCATGCGCACTTCCCTGTTCTCCATGCATGCTGCATTACAGAAGACGCGGGACCTGGTGGCAAGGTAAGTTTTTTTTTTTTGTTCTTGTTTTTTGTAAAAAGCAGCCCGCCCCCCCGCGCCCGCCCCCCCCCACCCACAAGCTGTGCCAGCCCTCCCTGCTAGATGGAAGTACAAGAAGGTAATCTAGAAATGTAAAGAAGTTGTGGTGCTCTTTTTATTCAAGAGCGAGACAGCCTTGGTTACAGTGGCAGCTCCTCCGCTAAGGCGGAGGAGCGTCGCCACACTGTTTTTTTCAGCAGTATAAAAAAAAATGATAATAATTCAGTTATTATCGATTTATTTTTTCCTTTTTCATGCACAGCAGCTTTGCGAGGCGGGGCCGGCGGGGCTGACAGAGCAGCCACGGAGTGGTTTGCCCCACTCCTAAGTGCACATGACTGTTTGGCCGGCCCTCTGGGGCCGACCATAACAGTCATGCGCACTTTCCCTCTTCTCCACCCAGGCTGCATTACAGCCTGGGTGGAGAACATGCCCAGGCCCCCATGCCCCATCTGAGCACTGAGCCACAGCGCTCAGACCAATCACAACGCTGCATTGCAGCGTTGTGATGGCTCGGGGGAGCAAGGTTGCTTCCAGGCTGCTTCCTGTTCCTGCCGGCAGGAGAAAGAGACGCGACCAGGAGGAGTGGCAAGGAGGACGCGGCAAACAGGTAAGTTGAAGTAAATTTTTGATTTAACCTCACCCCCCCGCCCCTCCAACCCCAATAGGTGCCGGCCGCCGCTGCTCGGTTTTTGTCCAAATTGGGCATCTGGACCTTGGATGGGTTCTATGTGAGCCCTCTGTCACAGGCTGGAGACAACAGACTCGGTGCTGTGGTGCCTTGACGGGAACAGTCATTGCAAAATTTAGAAAAAGTTTACTTTGCAAGCCATGAACCTGGTTTGGCTCAAAAAAGGTTTGTAGATTCACACTTTTCTTTGACCAGAAATTGACAGAAGCTAGAGAGGTGCATGGCCTAGTCTCAGAGCACGTGGTACCACCTTTCATCTTTCACTGTGTATTGGGTGCGGCATCTACAGGAAATAGCTCTGTGCTTCAGAGAGTCCTACTGCAGTTCTCAGCATGTGATGCTTGGAATTGAGCTGGCAACCTCTAATGTTAAGAAGACAACACTGGCAGGCCATAACAGCTACCAAAACGAGAGAAGAGCGGTGGGGTCAGGGGGCTACGCTATCCTTAAATGGCTATTTTGTAAGGGAAGCTGTTATTACCCAAAAGTAGGTAGAACCACTTATGTGCACAGAACAAGACATGGTTAAGTGTGTGTAGGGTACAGTTTTGGCAATATTTAATTATAAGAGGAACTATAATTAGAGCTACATTAATTATGTAAGGTGAGACTTTGGCCATTGCCCATAGGGCTCTCCATGGCCTGGGACCTATCTACCTACAGAAGAGATTCGCTTTTTACAACCCAGTAAGACAGTTGCGTTCTTCTTCTCAGCTTCTGGTGCAGACCCCTAGGTTCAACCGCCAAAGGCTTGGTGGGAGCTCCTTTGTGCGGAAAGCTGCTTTGGCATGGAATGCACTGCCCCTGGAGCTGCGCGGCATCCAGGATCCGGTGAGCTTTAAGAAAAAGTTAAAAACCCTTCTCTTCTAGCTGCTGCTCTGACCTATGTTTCCTTTTCTCAAGTACGCGCCGGGACACTCTGCCGAGTATCTGTGCGCGTTATAAATATATATAACATGGAGGGCAAGATGGCGGCCACATAGACGCATTGCGGACGCGCTCTCCCGAGGTCTCCAACACCCCCCCTTGCTCCTGCTGATACCACGCACAGATACCTGATTCCGGGCGGACGAACAGACGGCTGGTGCTGCTCTTTCTACAAGCGAGTGCTCGCGGCATGATTGCCGGACCCCGCTGTGGAGAGAAGGGAGGATTTGGAACTGGCGGTCAGTGTTTGTGCCTGCTGTACGTCGGTGTCTCGGTGTCCTTGGCTGGTGGGCGGGACACATCAGGAGCTTTCCTCGATTGGTGGCTGGATCTAGCTTCTGTACTGACTGGGTGGCTACAGGCACTACAATGCCACCAAAGCCGGCAAAGATACAGAAGGATAGAGGAGAAGGATTGACTACAGTTAGTAGACCTGCTGCACGCATTCCGGCTGCCAGACAGGATTCAGCCCACGAACAGCCTACCGCAGGGACAGGTAAGACAGCAGATGTCCTAGCGGGGAAGCATATATCAGGCAATACGGCGGCTGGGAAAAGGAGGACTCAAGCCGCTTCTAAAGGCATCAGGATAGGGGCTGGCACGGAGGAAGGGGTTGGTGGACTTGGTAACGAAGGTTTATCTACACCGCAGTCCTCAATTGCTGACTTTTTTAACAAGCATCCGGGTAACCCCCATATCAGAAGGATACTATTGAAAAACCAACAGACTTGGGGGAACTGGATGCGGCACCTGGAGCACAGGCAGGGGAGGCCCTGGCAGGAGATAGAGACCCAGATGGCACAGGCGAGTCTCAGCAATTTGAACAGGCAGTGACGGTGGCAGGGGTAGGAGGAAGCAAAGAGGAATGTCACAAGTCACTCGGTACTGAGCAGCTTGGAGCGGCAGCAGTGACTGATATCACCCTGGATGGGGCGGATAAATTCTTCTCCCTGACTGATGGCTCGGAGTCTGAGGCCCCCGATTCATACAACAGTGAAACTAGTGGGTCTAACTCTATAACCTCAGAGTCCAGCACGCTGGAAGCACCAGAAACTGCGCTTAAACGCTCGAAGCACCATAGGGGCCATAAATGCAGCACTGAACCTCGGAACCGAAGAACAAAGATATTAATAGGTAGTAACCTGAAATGGGATTATTCCCATACAAAGATGGTTGGAACTCCGCCTGAACCACTAGTTGAATCACTAGGTGTAAATGAATATGGAACAGCTACCCCACAGCTTACTGACACCATGCCCTTAAACCCTGAGTTAAGTCTAATATTGGAGTCCATTAAAGAACACCGGGCAGAGACACGGGCAGACAGTAAAAGGGCAAGGCATGCCACGAAAAAACTGGAAGGGGCTGTGCGGAAGGTTGGGAAGGCATGCTCTGAGATTGGGGAACGTCTGAGCCACATTGAGGATAGGACGGCGGCCTTGGAGGTGGAAGCCACCAAAGTAAGCGAGCAAACCAAGATGCACGAGTCCCAATTAAGTGATGTACAATGGAAGCTCGAGGACATGGAGAACCGACAGCGCAGAAATAATCTTCGGTTTCTTGGTATAGATGAAGGCAGGGAGGGGGAGGATATACGCTCCTACATGCTGGATCTGCTGCAAACATCTTTCCCCGAATTGACAGGATGGGACTGGGCAACGGAAGTTCAAAGAGTACACAGGTTCCCGATGACTCGCAACAAGGCAGCACAGGATGGTAGAAATCCAAGTCAGGCACGAGCTATTCTGGTTTTTTTTGGGAACTTTTTGCTCCGTCAGGCAATATTTGAAAAGGCACGCCCGGATGCAAGACGGACATATCAAGGGTCATCATTCTTCGTGCGCCCCGACTTCTGTCATGTTACAGTCGAACGGCGGTGGCGCCTCCGGCAGGTCATTAAACCTTTTCAAGACGCTGGCTCTGAAGCATATCTATTGGCTCCAGCCAGACTGAACTATTGTCGGGGGCTCTGTTAAATTTTTTACTTCAGAAATCAAGGCCAAAGAGTACCTGTGCCAGTTTACGATGGGCAAAGACAATGTATAAATTTGGGGGTAGTATTTAAGAATTCGCTAAGGATTGCTCAGAGGTGGATATAGCTATAGCCTATGTTGCATTAGTGGTGGCTTTCTCACGGTCTTCATTGGTGTCTTTTTCTTCTGAGAAGCTATTTTTTTTATTTATTTTTTTGGGTGGGAATAAGGGGGGGCTTACATCTGGAAGGGGAGGGGGAGCCCCGCATTGCTGACCTTTTGGTCTCCATCACACAGACCAGTTGGTCTGGCTGCTTTCACTAGAGGGGGGGAGGCGGGAGGGGGCGGTGAGGCGAGGGGGGGTGGTGTCAGAGAGGGGGTGGGGGGCAGGAAGGGGGTGGAGGTTGGTGGTGTGACGGTATGATATTCAATATACAGCAAGTGGATGCATTTGTATTTGTATTTGTGATGACTTTTTTTTTTGCTTTAAAAGAACGAAGATATTGTGTACATGGGTTTTACAGGGGAAGTGGAGTAGTTAGCACTGTTTCAGGCTCTGTGATAAGGATAGAATGGAGGAGTAAGGCTCTCTCCTTAATAGGGTTGTTCTCGTCGGTGGCAGCAATAGTCTTTAAGCACTATGGCTAGTTTGCGCATTGCATCTATTAATATTTGCGGGTTAAATGATAAGGCCAAAAGAAGGCGGGTACAAGAAGAGCTATGCTTTTTAAGAGCGGATGTGTATAGTTTACAATAAACTCATGTTGCCAGAGAAGATAGGGCCCTGCTGAATACTCTCGGCCTAAAAGTTGTCTGCCATACGACACAAGAAACTAGGACTAGAGGCGTTGCGATCTTAGTAAAAGGGGATTCTATTACCCCTGGCCGCAATACAGCTGATAAGCTGGGTAGATGGGCTTTATTGGAATGCAAGGCCGGCAGAGGCTCTTTCACATTATGTACAATATATGCCCCAGTTTTAGATGACCCCAGTTTGTTTAATTTTTTGGCCGCTGAGCTTCCATCATGGCCCGGACCACTTGTCATCTGTGGGGATTTTAATCTAAATGGATCAAGGGGGGGGGCTGTGTAATAATGAAGAGGGCTATGGAGGGCGTAAGCCACAATCGTTTAGAGCCCTGGGGCACCTACAGAGAGAACTAGGGCTGGTTGATGTTTGGGCATCACTGAAGGCAACGGACCCTGGATATACTTTTTATTCGGCTCCTCATGGCAGCTTTGCCAGGCTAGATTATTTCTACACTTCACCCATATTGATCAGGGGCACGGGTTGATTTATACCCTAGAGCAGTGTCTGATCATAATCCGATTATTTTTGAGTTTGTAATTGCAGGGTTGGCTCGAGCACCCAGAAAGTGGACATTTGAAAGGGGGCTGCTCCTGGACCCGGACTATGTCAAACACATGAAATCCTGGATTGTGCTTTTTTTAAAACTAAATAACGGAAGTGCGGATGCAGGAATAATCTGGGACCCATTTAAGGCGGGGGTAAGGGGCGAAACCTTGAGTTTTAGCATCACTAAACAGAAGAAGGCGCGTGGACGCAGCAGAGAGCTTTATCAAATGCTAAGCAGCCTGGAAACCGATTTAATTAGTACTGTTAAAAATGGGAAAGACTCAGCCCCTGTTTTAAACGAGATAGCTATTATCAAGGCTCGCCTGAATGAACATTTTGTAGAGAAAACTGCGGGGAAACTCCTCTCTAAAGAGCAGGACCGCTACGAATATAGCAAGCGTATTGGGCGGTTCCTAGCAGTTAGGGCACAACAGAGGATGGTTGGTAGTATTAGCAAGGTTAAGAATCTGCTTGGAAATATAGTTACAGATCTCGGGGAAATTCGAGAGGCTTTTAGGGGGTTTTATGCCAATTTGTATAAAGACTCCACTAATATGGGCCTCAAGCTTTTAGATAATTACTTGGTAGACCAGCCTGGCTTGGTCACAGATGAGGAGAGACTAATGCTTGGGGGAGTAATTTCATCAGAGGAGTTACAGGCTGCCCTGTTTGCTTTACCATCGGGGAAGGCTGTAGAAGCAGACCATATCCCACTAGAATTCTATAAAGTATTCTTCTCAGAAATTCAGCAGGAACTGCTGAGTCTTGTAAATAGTGTTAAAACCGGGATTTCGCCTCCCAGGACATGGGGTATTGCTAACATAATCATATTCTTAAAGAAAGGTAAAGACCCAGCTGCCATGGGCTCGTACAGACCAATCACGTTGCTTAATAGCGATGTGAAGGTATATTCTAAAATCTTTGCCACTCGATTAGCTGGGGTTATACACCAGCTGGTATCTGAGCAGCAGCATGGGTTTATCCCGAGTAGGGGGACAACTGACCACGTTCAGAGGGTTATATCTTTATTTGATGCAACTGAAGTTTTGGAAAAACCAATGGGGGTGGCCTTACTTGATGCAGAAAAGGCCTTTGATCGTGTGTCGTGGGCCTTTTTGTGGAAAATACTGGAAGACAATGGCCTGGGAAAAGACTTTATTGGTGCAATCCGGGCAATGTACAACAAGCCTATAGCCTATTTGCAAATAATGGGACAAGAGTCTGAACCCTTTTTAATAGAGAGGGGTACGAGACAGGGATGCCCTATGTCTCCTTTGTTGTTTGCCCTATTTATTGATCCTCTTCTCAGGAGACTAGAGTCTTCACCGGATATTGTTCCTGTTAGCTTACACGGCTGGGACACAAAAACATTGGCTTACGCCGATGACATCGCCATCATTACTAGTGACCCAGATAGGGCTCTGCGGGCAGTGGAGGAGATGGCAGAAGAGTTCGGTATAAGGTCGGGGTTTCTGTTAAACAAGGCTAAAACACAAGTTTTGATTAACAGCCATACGTTGGCTTCTGATAGTAGGATCACAAGTGAAGCTACTTATTTAGGTATATGCATTACCCCTAAGGTGGGGCGTATAATTGATTTAAATGTGATCCCTATTTTGGAGAAAGCCAAACAGGATTTTGAACGGTGGGACAATTTGAGATTATCTATAATGGGAAGATGCAATTTAGTTAAGATGGTTTTTCTTCCTAAACTGCTATATGTGTTTCGAGCTGTTCCATTGGAATTCAACAATGAGTGGTTTAGGAAAATTGATAGATTAGTAGCAAGTTTTATATGGGCATATGGGAAAACCAGAAGAGCCAATGTCTTTATGTGTTTACCCAGAGAGAGGGGTAGATGGGCACTCCTGAACTTCAGACTATACTACCTTGCTGCTGCTATGCAATGTTATAAGGTATTATTTAGCACTCAGGCAATGGAGCACGGCGCTGGTAATCATGTACCATCCATCTATGAGTTATTAATTGGTAATGCTGCTCATGGATGTTTAATGACGTTTTTTGAACCTAGTTACTTTAAGCGAACCCGCTTTAAGACTCTGTATGCTGCATATAGGAACTGGGCGATGGTTCGGAAGAAGATTGGGGTAGGCAGGTACAGCAGATATACTCCCTGATCCAGAATGAACAACTGCCCTGTATATTTCATGATAGCTGTTTTAATAGATGGGGCAATCACGGGATTGGCAGGCTTGGAGATCTCCTTGCTGGGAATTTGCTGGCACCCTTTGATGTGACTTGCAGGAAATTTAATGTCGGGCCACGAGATTTTTTTAAGTACCTGCAGATCAGGGATTTTTTTTAAAAAAAGGTTGGGGGAATAGCTGGCTTCGATCAAATACCTTTGCTGGAAATTATGGTAAAGAAGACCGCCCCTTCCATTTCTCAGCTATATGGCTGTTTGATGGAACTGGTCCCTGATGATCTGGAGAAACAGTGTGGGAAATGGCAGGAAAGATTTGAGCTTGCCGACTCTGGCTTTTTGGAATCACTGCAGCTAGGGAGCACAATGGTGTTTGCTTCGAATCTGCAGTCACAACATTATAAGACGTTGTTTGATCTTTATGTAACTCCAGCAAAGATTGCGAAATGGGGTGGCGTGGTGGGGACAAGGTGCCCTAGATGCCAGGCGTTGGAGGCGGATCTGGTTCATATATTTTACTCCTGCCCCTGTTTAAGACTGCTAGAATTGGAAATCGTGGGCTTTCTGGGGGAGGTATTGAAAAGTAAAATCACTCCGTCTCCGCAACTAATGCTATTCGGTGTGGACAAGACAGTCTCGGGACCTGGGTTGGAAATGCTTTTTATTGCAATGATTGTTTTTAGACTGTGTATATCCTCATCATGGCTAAATAGCTTACCTCCGACCTTTCAGCAATGGAAGGGGCGTTTTTTACATGTATATCATTTTGAAATGGCTCTGTATACTCGCAAGGGCATTCAGGCTAAAAAGAAGGGGAGGAAGATATGGGGAGCCTTAATGACATGGTTGGAAGCGTTCCAATAAGTACTTACTGTTAAACCTCAGAGTCTGACTATAACCTGGACTGTATGATGAATCAGTGCTGCTTTTCGTATCTTTGTACATTAATTATATTCGTTAACATGTTAAATTCATATGCTGCTATTTATGTATTTATGTACACTTGCTGAGATTGTATTTGTATTACTTGCTGAGAAAATAAAAATAAAAAGTTTATATAAAAAAAAATATATATATATATATATATAACATAATAACATAACATTATGCATATTTCATATTTTCTTGAAGGGTGATTAGCCAGCCAACACGTGTTTTGCCCCTTAGGTTGCACGCAGGCCTAGAGCTTTTTCAAGGCTGTGATGAGAGTTATAACCATAAGATTTTTTTTTATAGCAAGTAACAATTAAAATAGACATACAGTAACAGAGGTATCATATAGGAGCAAATCATTATACATATAATAATGGGGGTTACAGACAAAATAAAAAGGGGCAAGAGAAAGATAAAAGAGAACAAACAAATTTATCATCACTATATTGTCCTAATGTACAGACAAAAGAGGTGAATGTGCTTTTTCACACTTGTGTGATCGCACTGCAATCCATGACACATGGTGAAATCCATGCCTAAGTATGTGGTCGGGTGCCCGTGAATTGATAAGTAAAACGTTAAATCATAGAAAGCAGTGCTCCGAAAGCTAGTAAATCTGGATCTGATAGTAGTCTGCTACATTACTCTCAAGGTGGATGACCGAGGTACAGGAAAAGACAATCCGATAATATAGATAAATTCATATCGAGAATAAGGGTAGTCAAAGTCAAAAGCCATGGGATTCAATTTCCACCATGGATAGGATCTTGAGAGTGATGGAGAGTGATTATTCAAGAATGTTTTGCTTGATCAATTCCTGATCATTGGGTGTGATACTAATACTTACTTAAGAAATAAGACTAACATAGTGTCTCGTGAAATATGTGAAAGTTTAAAACTGCATCGTAAAAGCATGCAGAAGTGTCACAAACTGGTTTGAGGTTAAAGTTATTCATGACAGAGAGAGAAACCTACTAATGTGCTATGACAAATAATATGAAAAGTAATAATGTTGTTTGTGTTTTTTGATCAAATATGATCATGAAAATGCTTAAGTAAAATGAATTTTGCTTATATTTCTTTTGACATGTAAATCTAAGAGAAAGTGCTTGCTCATTTATTAATGAATCGTAATTAGATTAAGCTCATAAGTATAATGGAATGGTGACCTTATATTATTTCTTATGCATCTTTATTTCTCTAAAATGTTTTCATCATTAACATGTTATTTCATTAGAAAACGATAATTTAGTGGCTTTCATTGTAGGCCTCAAAAATGTATTTGGTCCTTCATTATTTCCTTCGAATAGACTAGAAAAATGCTGACCTGATTGTACTGCAACTACAAGTAATATAACTGAAAGTTTCTTTCCTACAGTTTGAACAATGGAGATGTTCTCTGTAACTAGAAAACTGTATCAACCTTGTTGCAACCTCAGAGGAGAGCGTGAGGAGCGGACATGTTGAGTTACAAGTGTATTTTCCTATTTCCAAAGGGAAATGATATTGTACATTCCTAGAAAATAGTGATTATTAAACAAGAGTAATACGTGTAGGTTGCATACAATTTGAGTTAGAGAACGATCATACCACGATCACACCATGGATTTTGACCAATAGAAATCGTGTAAACGGCGTAAAAGTTATTTTGTGAACAGGAAACTTGAATGTTTGGAAGTATAAATGCCCCGAGGGAAAAGGACGTGTGCGGCTATTTCCTTGCAAATCCTGAGCCTGACATGCTGTCAGTTTGAACTCTGATTTCTCTGAACTGAACTCTCCTGATTTCCTCTGTTCTTTACCGGCTGGGAAAGTCAAGCAGACCGAACCCTTTCAGCCGGAGGGTTAAAGACTAAGCTTTCGTACGCTGGGCTCTAGCGTTCTACTGGGACTATTCTTGTGTCCATAGTCCTGATAAATCTACAACCAAATCTTTGGTTTGTATGATTCTCCATTGCATACTGTATTTTGCACTGTGTTTTTTCTCTCTCTCTCCCTCTCACCTTTCCACCAGGTACTTAATTTGTGATGTATATGCTCTGAACTGTGAAATTTTGTGATTTACCTGTATACAAATGAATAACCGTAATTAAATGATTCTAATGTACTTTGTGTTTTGACCATTCATATTGAAGTTTGATAAAGCTATCTTGATTACTATTCCATGAGTTTGTCTTTACTTATTGATGATTTATTGATATTGTATGACAGTAGCGGCCCGTGGTGGGAGTGCTGCCGGGCGGTGACGCAGAGCGGGGGAGGGGCAGGGTGGGGGGTAGTAAACTACGGATTTCGGCCGCACTGAGGTAAGTAAACAAAAAAATAAATAAAACAAATTTCGTTGCGCGCGCTGCATCGCATTTGGCGATGCAGCGCGCGCAACGAAATTCGTTTTTTGTTTTTTTTTGTTTACTTACCTCAGTGCGGCCGAAATCCGTAGTTTACTACCCCCTCCCCCACCCTGCGTCACCGCCCGGCAGCACTCCCACCACAGGCCGCTACTGTTGTATGAATATTGTTATTAGCTAAGCACTTCTTTATTACAGGTCCTCATGAAGGAGTTGCTTTCCGTCTCTTGTTATCATAGTCCCTTTTAGCTCTTACAAAGATCTATCGGAGGACCTTGTTGTCTGTGAATGACGGTAGAGTTTCTATGGGCCAAACTCTGTGTTATTGTGAATTGTGTAGCTATGAAATAAGTTTACGGTGTGTTGGGAAAAGCCCACACATTAGCACCGCTTCCACTGGATCAAGAGTAAAGTTAAGTGATCTTCAGAGAAGCAAAATCATATTAAGGTGGTAGTCGGGTGAGAAGAAAATAATAGGGTAGGCGTAATGATGCATGCTATAGAGGTCATGCCCAGAGTCCAAATGGCTTTACCAAGCAGTGCATCCTGCTAGTTTAAGAATAGAAAAGCAAGGATTCAGCCTGGTCGTGGCGGCAAAAAGTCACAACATGAGAGAAAAGAAATGAAAAAGGAAATAAACACTCTTAAGCGCTTACCTGTGCTCTACTTTAATCACTTATCTCTTATATTATTCACTCCTTTCTAGTATGGGCACTCCAGTACCTAGCTTTGTCACATGATCACAGCTTGTACTTTGACTCCGCTTTGTGCTTCCTTATCTCTGGTTCCCACCCACCTCCTCCAAACACGCCAGAAGTGACAACACCGCCTTGGACTGCAGATACCTCTTTTGAACCTTTCAAACACAGAACAGGTCTCGTGAATGAAACAATGTCAATAAGATTATCATTCTGTATAAAATTGACGTTTACATCCTTCCTGAAACACCTTCAGTAGCTATTTAGAGAAATGTGATAATTAAAAGATACAATTATACAACCTTACTAACAGAATATGTGCCCTCCATTCTACTCATCAGACATTCTACCACCTCACCAGAGATTTTTAATACTTGCCACCTCCCTGAAGCATTTCGTAGTCTGACTGCCTCTTCTACAGTGAGGTTTGATATTCCTTTTCTTGCTGCCTTCCTTCCTCAGCTCACCTTTCCTTTTTGGTAATACTAAGTAAGCCAAGAACCAATCTTGTTTTCTGTTTTAATAACAAAGTCAGACTGCCCTAAAGGGCAATATGGTGGTGGATAGATGGGCTGGTCTGACAGTTCAGTGCGTGGGCTGATTTTTTAGGTTTAGGGTTAACCATATTACTAAATTTGTATGTAAAATATACTTACTTAAAGGGGCTTTCAGCTACTGCTCTATATCCATTGGTCTGTTGTTGTGTCATTCGCATTTTCTTTCTGCCCACTATAGCATACTGCCTGGGGCAATGAGTGGGCCTACTTAGCCACTGGCTATCTTCACTTTGAATAACTGCATTTAGCCATTTCACAAGGAGGTCATCCACACTCAAGGTAGTTCGCTTCAGTGCCAGTGTTTTTGTTGTTACATTAATATTAGTGTTGCCTTTGTTTGTTGAGGTTGATGTCATAGCAGGACGCCTTCTACCAGATGTGAGAACAGGGCAGAATTCAGCTTTATCACTTCCGGTCACCCCCGAATGCTGTTGTAAATTTATTTTGAGGGGGCCTCTGTTTATCCGACAGCTGTTTTTTCACACCATACCAGCAGCTCACATGAAATCTGAATATAAACTCATGAATGTTCTCTATCTTTGCATCCATGCCCGTTTGTCATTCCTTCTTTCTCTTGTTTGTCTTTCCTTCGTCCTTTCCTTTCTTTCTTCTTTTTCTTCTTTCCTCTTTCCTCCATCCCATCTTTTCTTTCTTTCATTCATTCTCTTTCCTTCTTTTCTTTTTTTGCCATAATCTTTTTTCTTCTTTACTTCCTTCCTTTCTTCCTTTCCTTCTTTCCCTTTTCTTTCTGTCTTGCCGTCTTCTTTCTATCTATCCTTCTTCATTTTCCTTGCCTTCTTTCTTTCACACTATCCTCTTTCTTTTCCCTTACGTTCTTCCTTTCCTTTCTTTCATGCCTTCCTCCTTTCCTTCTTTCCTTTTTCTTTCTTGCCTTCATCTATCTTTCTTTCCTTCCTCTTTATTCTTTCTTCATTGTTCCACTTTCTCTTTCATTCCTTCTTTCTTTCTGCTTCTTTTTTTTCATTATTTCCCGTCTTTCTTTTCTTCTTTTGTTTTCTTGCCTTCCTTTTTACCTTTCCTTCTTCCTTTCCTTCTGTCTTCCATTTACTTCTTCTTTCTTTTTTTCCTTTTCTTTGTTGCCCTTTTTCTTACCATCCTGTTCCTTTCTCTCATTTGTTCCTTCTTTCCCTTTCTTACTTGCCTTTCTTTCCTCCTTTTCTTTTTCTTTCTTGCCTTCCTTTATCTTTCTGTCTTCCCTTTCTTCATTGCCTTCATCTTTCTTTATTGCACTCCTCTTACTTTCCTCTTTCTTGCCTTCCTTTCCTTTTTCTTTCATACAATTCTCTTTTTTTCCGCTTTCTTCTCTTTCCTTCTTGCATTTCTTTCTCACCTTTCTCTGTCTTGCTTTTTTCATTCTCAAAGGCAAGAGACTGGCAGCCAATGCCAGACAGATTGACTTTTAATTTTACAAACATTTTGTGTATAACATAGTTCCTGAAAGGGGGTTTCAGCCAGACTTCTTCTATTAGTCTGTGGTTGCGTCATTCACATTTTCTTTCCAACCATTCCAGCATGCATCAAGGGCCAATCTGGGAGCCCACTTCAGCCACTGGCTGACTTCATTATGATTTACAGATTGCTGCAGTTTCACAAGGATCACATTCACACATAAAATAGTTCCCTGCAGTGCCAGGGCGGTGGCGTAGCTGAGTTAGGGCAATCCGCCCTTGGCGGCGGCGAGCGCAAGGTAAGTTTTCTTTTTTTTAAATGTTATTCTCTCTCGTCGTCTGTCACCCCCCCCTGCCCCCCGCTTTTACCTGCACTGGCCGTCACTGGGCAGTAAACTCACGGATCGCCCCAGGCAGCAAAAGCTCTAGCTATGCCACTGTGCCAGGGTGTATTATGGCAATGTGTGCATTTTTTTAGACCAAAAATATGTTTTGCCTTTAGCCAGTGCTTTGTTTTTAGATTGATGGGGACCCAACAGCTTTCTCAACAATAAAGGTTTGTGGGCCTGTTTTATGATCTTGTGGGTTCTTTTTTACAGTTGATTTTCCTGGTGTTACCATAAATATTGCCTTTAGCAAAACAAATGCATTACATCTTCCATACCCTTTAAAAACCTATACAGCATGCCTTTACATGTTCAAAACTGCCCCAGTTTGCAAATGCGGGCAACTTTTTTAGCTATCTGGTTTCCTAAAGGGGTCAACTTTTATTTTGGTGCCCGGTTCTATTTCAGTCCCAGTGTGACCCCCGTTTTAATAATATCTTAGAATAGTATTGGTGGATGCAAGACAAGGCCTGAATGAGAGAGGGAAACCTTTCTAACACAACTGGCCAGTCTGAACCTTAGTGGTGTATTAAGTCATCAAAAGAGAGGCCCTACATGGAAAATAACTGACGGTTTGGGCAAGTACTGGTCACGAGCGAGAGTTTTACACCGGGCCCAGACCTCTCTGTTGAAAGTTATATTGTGTTAATGCTCATACTACTTTTCAAATTTCAAATAAATAGGTAGATAACAAATAAAATAGCGTAATTCTGATTGTCAGCAATAAATGTATGCTTCTTGACACACAACACGCTACGAAGTTTAACGTATTTTCAATTAGCTTCAATGCAAGCGCATGTAACACTTCTGAACTAATTAAAAGCCAACTAAAGTAATTAACCAATACAGTAGAGTGGTGACACAGTGTAACTATACAGTTCGTAATAATTAAGCAGCATTATAAGATGCAGTTTTCCATCAGCAAAGAAAATTAATTTTCTGCCTTTTCACTCTAAATACATTGGATGTTGTGCGTGCTGTCACTTGAAATCTGTTGGGGGCTTGAGAGCACGTCCTGAACAGGGAACGCGGCGCAGCATAAGCAAATGATCAGCCTACACGTAACTTTCTCTGTTGTGCCACGCGGTGCGGACCCCGGCCCATTTCATTACCTTCCCCCGTTACGTCATGGCCGTTACTATCATGGTCATACGTAACAGGGTTGTTCACTAGAAACCCCCCTCGCTCGGGAGGTGTACATGGTATGTTCCATCCCTAAAACACAACATTCCTACTTAACCCAATAAAAAAAAAACAACAAAAAAAACAATCAACTGAAAGCAGGAGACCATAATTAGCAGCCAGTTCAAACATTTGTAAGAGCCAGGATCAGTGCACAGCTCCACCAAACTCAGGTAGCATCACATGAAGAAATAAGGCAAACAAGGATATAGTCATATGAGCTGGACAGAATAGGGCTCAACTCAGAACAAAACCCTTTATTTTTGTAGAGACTGCATGGCGAGGTCTGAGGTTATATCTCACCGTGCCTTGCTGACGAGGACCAGGATCTGCTTTTTCAGGCACATCTGGACCCAAGGGAGACCAGACCCCACCACAAGACCATCCCCCACATCAGCTCTCGGGACAGTCTTTTGAGACTCCACTGGCTCAGCTGGTTGTTGATGAACCATCAGCTTCCCCGGGCTGGGCTACAGATGATGCACAGCTACCACCTTGCACATCTTTCATACTCTCAACATCGCATCTCCATGTCATCCACTGGAGGCACACAGAAAGTGTTACTTGACCTAGTGTCCGGCTGTTGGTACAGCTTAAAAAACGACACATTCCTTGCGATGGTTTCAAAATCTTTCTGTGCCATGATCATTGTTCCCTGCATTGCACTCACCCTCCAAGGGTCCACCTTAAAAGGGAAGAGAAATTTGCTCCCAGGACATCGGTGCTTAACAAACACCCAGTTATTGTTATTGTTAATTGTGATTTATAGAGCGCTTAATACCTGCAGGTCTCCAAGTGCTGCGAAAAGATCAGCTCTAGTCCCAGAGTGAGTGTAGTCTCTAAGTGGTGGATGCTATGCCCAGGCTTCTGTGAAGAGTAACGTCTTCAGTTTCTTCCTAAACGGGAGAAGGGCTCTTTCGGAGCGAAGATGGCCTGGCAGCCTATTCCAGAGTTGCGGGATGAGGACCGAGAAGGCTCGGCCACCTTTAGTGGTGTAATTAAACCGTGGACATTTTAGTAGGCCCTCCGTGGCAGACCTTAGGGTGCGGCCTGGGATGTATTTCACCAGACGTTCTTTGATGTATTTTGGTGTCTGACCATACAGGGCCTTGTGGGTAATGCAGAGGCCTTTGAATCTAGCCCTTTGTTTAATGGGAAGAAAGTGTAATTGTTGCAGTAGGGGTGAGGCCCGGGTGCGTCTGGGAAGCTTAAAAATCAGCCTCTCCGCATCATTCATCACCACCAGGAGTTTGCCGAGCAACTTGTCTGGCATTCCGATGTAAAGTGAGCTCCCATAATCAATTCGTGACAGGATCAAGGCAGCCACCACCGTCCGCATGGTCGAGAAAGAGAGGATAGGAGATAATTTCCTCAGCTGTCTAAGCAGACCCACGAAGGTCCCGAACACGGTAGATACTTGGTTGGCCAGTGAGAGTTTGGCATCTATTTTAATGCCCAGGCTTTTTACCACCGGAGCTGGAGACGGGGTGTCTCCCTGCTCATGTGGCCAGTATTGGGTGGTCCATGGGTTACAGTCCGTAGTGATGGCCAATACCTCCGTTTTATCGGGGTTGATCTTGAGAGAGTTGGCTGTCATCCAATTTACCACAAATCTCAGTATGTCTTTCACCCGTGTGTGGGCTTGTGGGGTGTTTTCTATTTGTAAGATAATTTGTGTGTCGTCCGCATAGTTGAATACCTGGCAGTCCATCTGGGCCAGATCCCTCACTAGTGGTCTGAGGTATATTTTGAACAGCAGTGGGGACAATGCCGACCCTTGTGGGACTCCACAGGTTATGGACCCCCTGTCGGACACACAATCACCCATCTGTATTTTTAGGGTGCAATCCGTCAGGAAGGAGGTGATCCACCGTAGAATTGTCCCCCCAATGCCAATGTCCTGGATTCTTTCTAGGAGTTGGCAGTGGTTGACCGCGTCGAACGCTGCTGACAGGTCAAGGAGGACTAGCGCGCACAGCTTTTTGTTGTCAGCTGTGATCCTAATTTCATCCAATACTGACAGCATCACCAGCTCGGTACTATGGTGGGCCCTAAAGCCTGCCTACCTGTCCCCGAGTAGTTGGTGTTCTTCCATGAACCTCGATAAAGTTCGCAGAGCAAGTTGTTCCATGATTTTGGCCAGAAAAGGAAGTTGGGATATGGGCCTGTAGTTTTTCATGTTGGTGGTGTCTGCTCCTGTCTTTTTAAGAAGAGGGATTACTCTTGCTTCCTTAAATTTAATGGGGACCTTCCCTGTTTCCAGCGAGAGGTTCATCATGGAGAGAATTTCTCCCTCAATCGCCGGGAGTGCTAATTTAAAAATCCTTGGTGGACATGGATCTGTGGGTGAGCCTGATTTTATTCTGGTCGCGATGCGGCGCAGAGTCTCCTGGTAGAGTTTTTGGAAGGAGGTGATCAACTCTACCCTATCTTTATGTGGCTCAACCCTTTCCACGACATGTTGGTTAAAGGGGGAGTTGTCAATGTCTGCCAGGATGGCTTGTACTTTGTCTAAAAAGAAGGACAGGAACTGTTAGACCTGGTACCATTGGCGTGAGTCTCCCTTCCACTTTTTTCTGATTGCCTCCTCTGTTTTTGATCTGTTTGCTGGTTTTAGATGCTTTGGGCACTGTGCCACTGCTATTCAGTGCCACAGTGCAAGTGCTCCCTATGTTAAATTGATGTATTGATTAGTGACTCCATGATTGGATCATTTGATTTACTTGTCAGACCCTAGTATAGTGCACCAGGTGTGCCCTGGGCCTGTAAATCAAATGCTGCTGGTGGGCTTGCAGCACTGGTTGTGCCCCCACAGAAGCGGCTTGTAAAGTGTGTCTCAGGCCTGCCATTGCAGAGCCTGTGTGCAGTCTGTGACTGCCATGTCGACTTGGCAAGTGCACCCACTTGCCAGTCCCTAAACCTTCCCTTATCTTCATATCAGACACCCCTAAGGTAGGCCCAAGGGCAGGGTGCATTGTAAGTATAAGGTAGGACATGCCCTGTTGTGTGTGGCATGTCCTAATAGTGAATTACAGCCATTTTTGTTTTTCACTATTGCAAGGCTACCTGTCCCCATAGGCCAGAATGGGCAGTTTGATTATAACATCTTATAATCCTAACTGACCCAGGGAACATGGTAGAAATTTGAGTTTAGTATGCCTGAACTCAGAATGATAAAATACATCTTTTAGTAAAGTTGGTTTTAACATTCTGTGTTTGAAAATACCACTTTTAGAAAGTAGGTATTTTCTTGCCGGACTGACAAAGACTGCCTCTGCTAGGTTGTGTATTGTGTGTCTGGTTTTGTGAGTGACAGGGGCTGGGGGATTCCAGGAGGCAGGGTGAGTCAGCACAGGACTGAATAGACCTATCTGCATGTAGAGTGGTGGGAGGAGTTGCACCTGGGTCTGAATAGGGCTGTGCCTGCCTTCCACAATGCTGGCTCCACCTCCTGTGGTGCGTCTGATGTCCCTGGCCCACCCTGCCAAAGGAAAGAAGGAGTCCTGTAAATAAAGTGCTCTAGGACTGCACAGAACTGGTTTGGACTAGGTACAGGCCCCTCTGCCTTCAGAGGACAAAGGATTTTGCAGTATAAATATGGGGACCCAGACCCCAAGACTTTAGATCACTTCACGAACAACAAGACGAACCTCTGCCAAGGAGAAGAACCAAAGGAAGCTGTAGGAGTTGGACTGCCCCCCTGCCAGTGTGCTGTGTTGGCCTACAGTGGTGTCTTCAGTGCCAAGGAGAGGAGAAGGAACTTTTAAAGAACTTTCATCATCTTGCAGAATATTACTCCAAGGGCTTGAACTTGTGCTTGCCTCCTGCTGAAGTCTCAGGGACAAAAGACTTCACCACAAGCTCCCCTCTAAATTCCCTTGCTGGGAATTCTGTCTGCAGAAGCCTGCGTGTCGCTGGGAGCTGGAAGCACGACTCAACGAGAAGAAGCGTGTCGCAGTCGCAGCTGTTGCCGTCGCATCGCCGGAGAAGCATGTCGCCGCCGCAGAGGTCGCCGCCGCATCACCAGAGAAGCGAGCCTTCGTCAAAGCTGTTACCCGTTGGATCACCGGAGAAGCGCGTCGCAGGGCCTGTCGCGGCTCCAAAGTAACAGAGTCGCCGCACGGCCGCCGGGCGTGCACGCATCATCTTCACGTCGTCGCATCACGGGCGCCATCTTATCGCATCGCAACCGGAACGCAGTACGAGAATCAATGCATCACCTCCTCTCCGGTAAGGACCAAGACGCATCCACTACTCTGCGCAAGCAGTGAGGCGCGACGCATCGTCTCCCCCGAAGCAAGGAACCGACGCATCTCCATCCGTGCGAATCTTTTTGTTTATTTGCGTTACGCATCCAGGTACTTTTGTGAGAACTTTGTCACATTTACCATCAAATTGAACTAAGTTACTTCTACTATCTTTTAAGTCTATTTTGAGTACAGTATTGTGGATTTTTGTCGTTTGTGGTCTTGTGTTAAGTCTATATAAAGAATACTTATTTTTATAAAACCTGTGTAGTGTCCATCTGTAGTGTTTTCACTGTATTACTGTATGTGTTCACAAATGCTTAACACACTGCATCTGAGATAAGCCTTTCTGCTCGTGCCAAGCTACCAAGGGGGTGAGCAGGGGTTATTCAAGTAGTGTAACTCCCTTGCCCTGACGTAGAAGCAAGGGTCCCTATTTGGTCAAAAGTACCTACCTCTGCCAACTAGAGACCCCCAGTTCTAACATTGGTGGCCAGCGGTGAGGATTTGGACCTGCATTTGTGACTCATATACAGTAATTGGTGTACACTACTAGTGAGTGCAAACCAAACGCGACCACATACTTTTTGGTAGAATTGTTTTTTTTCCTTGGACTGATATTTTTCCTGAGAACTGCCAATTCTTACTACCATGAGTAGACCAGCATCTGTTGCATCTATGGATCTAGATTTTGAGGAAGAGAGTTGGAAACCTACACTTTGAAACAGCTCAAGCATCTCTGCAAGAAATTGAAAGTTGCTACACCAGGCATTTCCAAAAAGGATGACTACCAAAAGGCGCTGAGGGCCTGGGTAGAAGCAAGAAATGCCCCTGAGTTGGTGGTGGAGCCAGCTGGGGATGCAGATGGGCAACTGGATAGGCCAGAGTTTCCAGCCAGGGGAGGGGTACCGTCCCCACCTGGCAGTAGCAGCTCTTCCAAAGACCTGTCCCCCAGAGAGTTGGAAGACAGGGAGAGAAATAGGGCACACAAGCTGGAGATGGCTAAGCTTAAGATGGAGGGTCAGAGGGAAATAGAGAATAACAAGTTGTCCTTGGAGAGAGAGAATGAGAATGGAGCATGAGAGGATGTTGAGGGAGTTAGAGATCAAGGCGAAGGGTCTAGAGATCAATCCCTCTGGTGGCAGCGCACCATCTGTGCCTTCAGAAGGCAGGGTATATATCCCCAAAGATGTCAAAGATTTCCATAAGCATGAGGATATTGGGCAGTGGTTTGCAGCCTATGAGATAGCAATATTGGCCCACCGGGTCCCTGAGATGGATTGGGGAGCTTGGTTTTGGGGCCGCTTTGTGAGTGAGGGGAGGGATACTTTGTTAGACCTACCCAGTGAAAATAGGATGTCTTATGCCCACATGAAGGAAGCCCTGATGACAAGGTATGGTTTGACCCCAGAACTCTATAGACAGAGGTTCAGGAATTGTAAGAAACTGGAGGCAACCACTTGGGTAGAATATGCATCTTTCTTTTGCAGAGCTATGGATGGTTGGGTGAAGGGTAGCAAAGTGGATACTTTTGAAGCGCTCTATGATTTGTTTGCATGGGAGCACTTGTCTACTAATTGTTTTCCAGAGCTACGCCAGCACCTTATTGATAGCAAATTAACTAACCCTAGGAATCTTGCTGAGGAGGCTGACCGCTGGGTCAGTACCAGGGTCCACAAGGGTCATGTGGGAGATTCCGCCAAAGGTGGGCAGGGTCCCCAGCAGAAGAGTGGGGGGGACAAAGGTAAACAGAGGGAGTTCCAGAAAGGGCCCCAAAGTAATTCCCAAGGGAACCAAGGGAAGGGTTCCCAGCCTCCCCCTGAGAAGAAGCAAGAGGCCCCGACAGGTAAACCTGTTCAGAGGGGCCCCTACAAGTGCTTTACATGTGGTCAAGTGGCCACAGTTGGTATGATGCACAGTGTCCCATGAAGGATTCCAAAGCACCACCCCGTGCACCACCCCGTCAGTTGGCAAGTGTAGCCCTGGGAGGGGAGGAGATGGGTGCCCAAGGTGGGTGGGGTCCCGCAGAAATGTCCCTGGTCTCTTTAGGAGACTTTGAGATGGTCCCTAAGACCCAGCTGCCTGATAACACTAAGAAATACAGGCAGTGGGTGACCATCAATGGCCATAGGGTGGAGGCTCTGAGGGACACCGGGGCTAGTGTGACAGCTGTCAATTGCCGGTTGGTGTCCAAGGAGCAGGTTATCCCTCATGCATTCTTACCTGTAGTTGCAGCGGACAACTCGCAGAGCCAGTGTGAGGTGGCTCAAGTTCCCTTTGAGTGGGGGGGAGGTCTTAGGTACTCTCCAAGTTGCTGTGAGGCCAGCCATGCCTGTGGATTGTCTGTTGAGCAATGATTTAGAGAGCTCCCCTTGGGCGAAGGTGGAGAAGAAGTCTTATTTGGAGATGTTGGGTCTGCCTGAGTGGGCGTGTGTGACCAGTCGGTCTATGGCAGCCAGTAAGGGTGTTCAAGAGATCCTGGAGCCTGAAAGTATGGCCCAGGAACCTGCCTTAAAGAGAAGAGGTAGGGGGCGTGGGAAACCAGCCCCCATTGTTCCCACGGTCCAGGAGGAGGCAGACCTTGAGGGGGATGCCCTGGAACCTACAGGGGAGCAAGTTGCTGAACTGGGGGACCTGCCTGAGCTGACCCATTGGCAGCAAGAAGGAGAACCCTCCAGGGAGGAGTTTTGTGCAGAACAGAGGAAGTGCCCTTCTCTTGAGGGTTTGCGGCAACAGGCCACAGCCCAGGCAGCAGGTGATCAGTCTGGATCACATTGGATCTACTGGGAGAACGACCTCCTGTATAGCGAGCCTAAGGTTGCTGAGCCTGGGTCAGCCCGTGTGCTGGTGGTACCCCAGCGCTTCAGAGCCTTCCTACTGGGTTTGGCTCATGATGTATCTTTAGCTGGACATCTGGGGCAGAACAAGACCTTTGAAAGGCTTGTCTCCCACTTTCATTGGCCCCAGATGCGGAAGAGTTCAGACACTCATTGTAGGACCTGCCAAACTTGCCAGGCAAGTGGGAAAAGTGGAAGGAAGCACAAGGCTCCTCTCCAACCTTTCCCTGTAGTCAGTACCCCCTTTGAACCGGTGGGCATTGACATTGTGGGGCCACTGGACCCCAAGACCGCCATGGGCAACAGGTTTATCCTGGTCTTGGTGGACCATGCTACCCGGTACCCAGAAGCCATCCCGCTCAGGACAGTGACAGCCCCCGTGGTGGGACGTGCACTGATGGGGATTTTCTCCCGTGTGGGGTTCCCCAGAGAGGTGGTGTCAGACCATGGTACAAACTTCATATCCAACTATATGAAGTCCCTGTGGCAGGAGTGCGGTGTTACTTATAAGTTCACCACTCCTTACCACCCCCAAGGTAATGGGCTGGTTGAGAGATTCAACCGGACCCTCAAAGGCATGATAATGGGTCTTGAGGAACCTATGAGGCGTAAGTGGGACGTCCTCTTACCATGCCTTCTGTTTGCTTACCGTGAGGTGCCACAGAAGTCCTTAGGGTTCAGTCCCTTTGAACTGCTCTATGGTCACCCGGTAAGAGGACCTTTGAGTCTGGTCAAGGAAGGCTGGGAGCAATATTCCAGGAAACCTCCCCAGGATGTATACAGTTACATGCTGGCCTTCAGGAACCAGACCAGGCGATTCAGGCAACTCGCTGAGGCGAATCTGGAAGCCAGCCAGGAAGAGATGAAGCGGTGGTACGATCAGAATGCCACTCTGATTGAGCTTCAACCTGGACAGAAAGTTTGGGTCATGGCCCCTGTAGAGCCTTGTGCGCTCCAGGACAGGTGGACCGGACCATTTGAGGTGGTGGAGCGCAAGAGGGATGTCACATACCTGATGAACTTGCGGTCTCCAAGGAACCCTTTGAGGGTCCTGCATGTTAACCGCCTGAAGCCCCACTTAGAAAGGTCTGAAGTGGGCATGCTCCTAGCGACAGATGATGGAATGGAGGAGGAGACTGAGCCTCTTCCTGACCTCCTGTCTGCAACAGAGCAAGATGGGTCAGTGGATGGTGTCAGCCTCTCTGCCACAGTGACCCCTGATCAGCAGCAAGATTGTCGCCAACTGTTGGGACAATTCTCTGATTTGTTTTCCCTGATTCCTGGTGTCACTGATTGGTGCGTCCATGATGTGGACACTGGGGACAGTCCTCCTGTGAAGCACAAGGCTTACAGAGTGACTGACAAGGTCAGAGCTTACATCAAGGAGGAAGTCTCCAAGATGTTTGCCTTAGGGGTGATTGAGTCCTCTCATAGTCCTTGGGCCAGCCCAGTGGTCTGGGTCCCAAAGGCTGCCGCGCCTGGTGCCACACCCGAACTCCGGTTCTGTGTGGACTACCGAGGACTCAATTCAGTCACCAGGACTGACGCGCACCCCATCCCCCGAGCTGATGAGCTCATTGATCGGTTAGGGGCTGCACGGTACCTCAGCACGTTTGATTTGACATCTGGGTACTGGCAGATTGCCTTAACTGATGGGGCCAAAGAGAGGTCAGCATTCTCCACACCAGATGGGCACTACCAATTCCGGGTTATGCCCTTTGGGATGAAGAATGCCCCTGCCACCTTTCAGAGGTTGGTCAACCAGGTGTTGGCTGGACTGGAGGATTTCAGTGCCGCCTACCTGGATGACATTGCAGTGTTCAGCGCCAGTTGGGAAGAACATCTGCGCCACCTCTGGGAAGCGTTGATGGCACTGCGAAAGGCAGGCCTCACGATCAAGGCGAGTAAGTGCCAGATCGGGCAGGGTTCCGTGGTGTACTTAGGGCACCAGGTAGGGAGCGGCCAGGTGGCGCCCCTACAACCCAAGATTGATACCATCCTGGCATGGGAACCCCCAAAGACTCAGACACAGGTGAGAGCCTTTTTAGGACTCACGGGGTACTAGAGGTTTGTCAAGGGGTATGGCAACATTGTTGCACCCTTGACTGAGCTGACTTCCAGGAAGCAGCCCAAGAAAGTGAACTGGACTGACACCTGTCAGAAAGCTTTTGACGCCGTGAAGCCTGCCATGTGTACAGCACCCGTGCTTCAGGCGCCCAACTCCTCAAAGGAGTTCATTGTTCAAACAGACGCTTCAGAGCATGGTGTGGAGGCTGTTCTATCACAGATGAATGAGAAGGGCCTAGACCAACCTGTAGCCTTCATCAGTAGGAGGTTACTTCCACAGGAACAGAGGTGGAGTGCAATTGAGCATGAGGCATTTGCTGTGGTCTGGGCACTGAAGAAGCTGAGACCATACCTGTTTGGGACTCACTTCCGGGTTCAGACGGACCACAGGCCCCTCAGATGGCTGATGCAGATGAGGGGTGAGAACCCAAAGTTGTTGAGGTGGTCCATTTCCCTGCAGGGGATGGACTTTACGGTGGAACATCGCCCTGGTACAGAACACGCCAATGCTGATGGTCTGTCCAGATTTTTCCGCCTTAGTGATGAGAACTCCCAAGGTGGAAGGGTAGTTCTCCCCACATTTCAGCTGGAGGGGACACGTGTTAGACCTGGTACCATTGGCGTGAGTCTCCCTTCCACTTTTTTCTGATTGCCTCCTCTGTTTTTGATCTGTTTGCTGGTTTTAGATGCTTTGGGCACTGTGCCACTGCTATTCAGTGCCACAGTGCAAGTGCTCCCTATGTTAAATTGATGTATTGATTAGTGACTCCATGATTGGATCATTTGATTTACTTGTCAGACCCTAGTATAGTGCACCAGGTGTGCCCAGGGCCTGTAAATCAAATGCTGCTGGTGGGCTTGCAGCACTGGTTGTGCCAACCACAGAAGCGGCTTGTAAAGTGTGTCTCAGGCCTGCCATTGCAGAGCCTGTGTGCAGTCTGTGACTGCCATGTCGACTTGGCAAGTGCACCCACTTGCCAGTCCCTAAACCTTCCCTTATCTTCATATCAGACACACCTAAGGTAGGCCCAAGGGCAGGGTGCATTGTAAGTATAAGGTAGGACATGCCCTGGTGTGTGTGGCATGTCCTAATAGTGAATTACAGCCATTTTCGTTTTTCACTATTGCAAGGCTACCTGTCCCCATAGGCCAGAATGGGCAGTTTGATTATAACATCTTATAATCCTAACTGACCCAGGGAACATGGTAGAAATTCGAGTTTAGTATGCCTGAACTCAGAATGATAAAATACATCTTTTAGTAAAATTGGTTTTAACATTCTGTGTTTGAAAATACCACTTTTAGAAAGTAGGTATTTTCTTGCCTAACTGTCCAAGCCTGCCTCTGCTAGGTTGTGTATTGTGTGTCTGGTTTTGTGAGTGACAGGGGCTGGGGGATTCCAGGAGGCAGGGTGAGTCAGCACAGGGCTGAATAGACCTATCTGCATGTAGAGTGGTGGGAGGAGTTGCACCTGGGTCTGAATAGGGCTGTGCCTGCCTTCCACAATGCTGGCTCCACCTCCTGTGGTGCGTCTGATGTCCCTGGCCCACCCTGCCAAAGGAAAGAAGGAGTCCTGTAAACAAAGTGCTCCAGGACTGCACAGAACTGGTTTGGACTAGGTACAGGCCCCTCTGCCTTCAGAGGACAAAGGATTTTGCAGTATAAATATGGGGACCCAGACCCCAAGACTTTAGATCACTTCTGGAACAACAAGACGAACCTCTGCCAAGGAGAAGAACCAAAGGAAGCTGTAGAAGTTGGACTGCCCCCCTGCCAGTGTGCTGTGTTGCTGGGTTGGCCTACAGTGGTGTCTTCAGTGCCGAGGAGAAGGAACTTTTAAAGCACTTTCATCAACTTGCAGAATATTACTCCAAGGGCTTGAACTTGTGCTTGCCTCCTGCTGAAGTCCCAGGGACAAAAGACTTCACCACCAGCTCCCCTCTGAATTCCCTTGCTGGGAATTCTGTCTGCAGAAGCCTGCATGTTGCTGGGAGCTGGAAGCGCGACTCAACGAGAAGAAGCGTGTCGCAGCTGTTGCCGTCGCATCGCCGGAGAAGTGCGTCGCCGCCGCAGAGGTCGCTGCCACATCACCAGAGAAGCGAGCCTTCGTCAAAGCTGTTACCCGACGCATCACCGGAGAAGCTTGTCGCCGCCGCAGAGGTTGCCGGCGCACCACCGGAGAAGCGTGTCGCAGGGCCTGTCGCGTCTCCAAAGTTACAGAGTCGCCGCACGGCCGCCGGGCGTGCACGCATCGTCTTCACGTTGTCGCATCAAGGGCGCCATCTTATCGCATCGCACCGTATTGTCGCATCGCGTTGAAGCGCCATCTTGCCGCATCGCAACCAGAACGCAGTACGAGAATTTATGCATCACCTCCTCTCCGGTAAGGTCCAAGACGCATCCCCTACAATGCGCAAGCATTGAGGCGCGACGCATCGTCTCCCCCGAAGCAAGGAACCAACGCATCTCCATCCTTGCGAATCTTTTTGTTTATTTGAGTTACGCATCCAGGTACTTTTGTGAGAACTTTGTCGCATTTACCATCAACTTGAACTAAGTTACTTCTACCATCTTTTAAGTCTATTTTGAGTACAGTATTGCGGATTTTTGTCGTTTGTGGTCTTGTGTTATGTCTATATAAAGAATACTTATTTTTATAAAACCGGTGTACTGTCCATCTGTAGTGTTTTCACTGTATTACTGTATGTGTTCACAAATGCTTAACACACTACATCTGAGATAAGCCTGTCTGCTCGTGCCAAGCTACCAAGGGGTGAGCAGGGGTTATTCCAGTAGTGTAACTCCCTTGCCCTGATGTAGAAGCAAGGGTCCCTATTTGGTCAAAGGTACCTACCTCTGCCAACTAGAGACCCCCAGTTCTAACAGGAACCTATTGCATTGTTCCCAGCTGGTGGGCGCTTCATGCGTCTGCTTTTGACTCAGCTCCTTCAGGATTTTAAATGTTTCTTTTTGCCTATTGGCTGCCTCCAAAATCCTGTGTTCATAGAATTCAGCCTTTCTACTAAGAACGGCTTTTTTATAGATGGAGAGTTTGGCCCTGTACTCTATGAGTGCCTGAGGCTCATAGGCTTTGCACCACTGTCTTTCGTGGTGACAACGGGTTCGTTTCAGTCCCCTTAGCTCTTCCGTGAACCAGGGGGCGCCCTTCCCCTTGTTTTCCACTCTAATTTTCCTAGCTGGCGCCAGCTTGTTGATGGCTGTTACTAGCTGGCTGGAGATGGATTCACTCCACTCTTCAAGATCATCTGTCCCCAACCTCCTTGGTGTGTTCTCCCATAGCGTGTCCCCTAAGCTTTTTCCCTCAATTTGGTTCCAGCTTCGCACCATTTTCCAATTGGGCGGTGGGCGTGTGTAACGACTAGCTAGGGGGACTAGGAGGCTGATTAAGTAGGGGTCTGACCACTCACAAGGAGTCGTGTCCACTAGATCAACCAGTGGCTGAGTCAACCATACGAGGTCTAAGGTGTGCCCTTTCTCGTGGGTAGGGGTCACCACTAGCTGCTGCATCCCTAAAGTGGCCAACGTTTCTTCTAGCTGTTGGGCCTGTGCCTCTCTGGGTTGTTGGTCCCAATGGTAGTTAAAGTCTCCTACCACCAGGAATTGTTGGAATCGTGAGTGAAGGTCACCAATTCGAAGATGCCTCAGCTTGGCTTGCCTCTTCCTGGACGTTTTGTCATTTTGCTCTTGTCGCTGGCATAAAGCATCGGCAACTTGATCCCTTAACATGGATGGTTCACCAACGTTCGGAATGGTGTCGCCCACCACTCGGTTCATGCATAGGGCACTGGGAGACACCTAAGTTGTGGCAAGTGGAGTGAGTCGATACTCTCATAGTAAGGCATACAGAGCACACTCCATGTTCTGTCCATTGGCCAGTGCAATTCTCAGGACTTTGTTTAGGGTGCGAATGAAGCGTTCTGCTTCCCCATTTGCCTGTGGCCACTGGGGACCATGACAAACCCTTCTGGAGTAAGAGTGAGGAAACGGTCACACTCCTTTTTCAAAAACCAGTTCATAAATTAAAACAACGTATCCAAATGTATGGGTGCTATAGAGTATCACCTCCTGATCATGAGGTCTGTAGACGTAATAAGATATAGGAAATCCTTCACCACGGGAAGGACAAACTCATGTAAGCACTCCTATGCGAAGGGTTCGCTTTATAAAGTCAACTTTCCAATTGTCGTTTTTTAACAATAGTTTATTCAACAGAATATTCCAATAGTGAAATATCAATCCATTTTCGTAATTATGTTCTCCATTTCAAGTTAGCATCATAACGTGTGATAATCCACTCTAAACTTCAAAGGAATTTCAAAAAACCCCGATGCATTTCGGGTCTAGCCCTTCTTCAGGGGGTCATCCCTATAAAGAAAAATAAAGTACACTAAATAATACTAGAGCAGAATGCGTGATGTCAGCGAGCATACGATGGTAATGGGTAATTGCGGTCAAAAAGGAAATAGGGATGCAAATGTTAATGTGATAGTGCATGGCGAAATCTACGAAAAAGTAAAAGAAGTTGTGATTTGGTACGCATGTCAATAAAGTTGTGCCCGCTGTGATCGTCAAAGAATTGTGATTGGTATACAAGAAAAAAGAGAAAAAGACTCGCCACGGTACCAAACGGTACGCATGTCAATAAAGTTGTGCACACTGTGATCGTCAAAGAATTGTGATTGGTAGACAAGAAAAAAAAGACCCACCACAATAACCAACGGAATTGTGAAAACAAGATCACTGGTGTTCTTACAAAAAGCGGTGTGCGCGATACAAGGTGAAATAGCGCCCTTCTTAATGGTCAGTGAAACGACCCTACGTAAGCTTAAGTGAGTAAACACGAGTGCTCGTGAGTCAAGTGAAACAGAGTGAATAAGAAAGTGTATCCATGTAGTTCTATATCGCGCCTCATACCTGTGAAAGCTCGGGATGAGCGTTCTCCGTAAACTGCTTCCGTAATGCATGCGATTTTTCAGGTGGCGGTGAACCGGAATTAAATCCCTTGTGAAACCAGTAGTGAACCGCAGTGGTTGCGAGACAGTGAAAAAAGACTGCCAATGGTGCCCTTGTAGTTTCCAAAGTAATGCGATTGTGAATAGACTCGTGTGCAGGACTGTATCAGTCCGCTCACTAAAAGAAATTTACTGCCTAACATGGGATTTAATTCTGGTTCACCGCCACCTGAAAAATCGCATGCATTACGGAAGCAGTTTATGGAGAACGCTCATCCCGAGCTTTCACAGGTATGACACGCGATATAGAACTACATGGATACACTTGCTTATACACTCTGTTTCACTTGACTCACGAGCACTCGTGTTTACTCACTTAAGCTTACGTAGGGTCGTTTCACTGACCATTGAGAAGGGCGCTATTTCACCTTGTATCGCGCACACCGCTTTTTGTAAGAACACCAGTGATCTTGTTTTCACAATTCCGTTGGTTATTGTGGCGGGTCTTTTTTTCTTGTATAACAATCACAATTCTTTGACGATCACAGTGTGCACACCTTTATTGACATGCGTACCGTTTGGTACCGTGGCGGGTCTTTTTTCTTGTATACCAATCACAATTCTTTGACGATCACAGCGGGCACAACTTTATTGACATGCGTACCAAATCACAACTTCTTTTACTTTTTCGTAGATTTCGCCGTGCACTATCACATTAACATTTGCATCCCTATTTTCTTTTTGACCGCAATTACCCATTACCATCGTATGCTCGCTGACATCACGCATTCTGCTCTAGGATTATTTAGTGTACTTTATTTTTCTTTATAGGGATGACCCCCTGAGGAAGGGCTAGACCCGAAATGCATCGGGGTTTTTTGAAATTCCTGTGAAGTTAACAGTGGATTATCACACGTTATGATGCTAACTTGAAATGGAGAACATAATTACAAAAATGGATTGATATTTCACTATTGGAATATTCTGTTGAATAAACTACTGTTAAAAAACGACAATTGGAAAGTTGACTTTTTAAAGCGAACCCTTCGCATAGGAGTGCTTACATGAGTTTGTCGTTCCCGTGGTGAAGGATTTCCTATATCTTATTACGTCTACACACCTCATGATCAGGAGGTGATACTTTATAGCACCCATACATTTGGATACGTTGCTTTAATTTATGAACTGTTTTTTGAAAAAGGAGTGCGACCGTTTCCTCACTCTTATTGACATATTCCTTGCTGATCCCAACGGTCTGCACCCACTAGAAAGATGTCTTATGAAGATATAGCAAACATAACCGGAAACAAAGCCGACATGTTCGGCTTCTCATTGGAAGACACAAACCGCATCTACTCATTAATCCAAGAACCAGAATGCGTTTCTTCAAGTACAGGATCAGTACAATCAAACATTAAGCAGTTGTTGTTTGCAGCTAAAAGAGAAATTAATCAGCGAGTTCATGCTAGTACACTAATACGTTATCACAAAGTTCAGAGGATACCAAGAGGCCTACGGATACCCTTAAAATCTACCTTGTGCAAAAATAACACACGATTCACTGAACGGTGGTACGGCATTTTAAACAAATGCTCACTTGATTTAATCCTTCTAATTGTGGAAGAGTTGTCAAAAGCACTAGAAGAACTTGAGAAAGAGGTGACTCAGTTGAAACAAGAAATAAGCGAAAAATTATCTGTTGAAGAATGGAATAAAACTCTTGATGACATCAACTCCTAGCTAGACGAAAACACCACAGAGATAAATGAAAGAAAGCTCCGCAAATTTAAGCGGGATACTGTGGACTATAAATTAGGAGAGGTTTACAGTTGGGCTGAAGTTTATGCCTCTCGGAGACAACAAAGACCATTTGGTAATCGATCTACAGAAGGAGAAACATCCTCGTCCGATGAATCACAATCTAGAATACACCAAAGAGGACCACCACCTAGAAACAAC
Source organism: Calotriton arnoldi (assembly GCA_963921515.1). Taxonomy (NCBI): domain Eukaryota; kingdom Metazoa; phylum Chordata; class Amphibia; order Caudata; family Salamandridae; genus Calotriton; species Calotriton arnoldi. Next base: position 531,194 of record CAWUFW010005229.1, on the reverse strand, counting down.
AACCTCGAGAAGGATAGTAGACCTTCTACCTCAAATACAAGAAATATAGACACGGTTCCTTTTTTAGGAAGAGGTCGAGACACGCCCGTCGAACCAGGAGGGCAAAGTTCAATAGCAAAAGACTTGCCAATAGCCAAATCTACCAGAAGTCAGAGAGTTTAGTAATTAACATCTCCAAAACTGAACTATCAGCATTCCAAATTCAAACTTTACAAAAAGGTATGTCCTACATTGCTACCTACGAGTCTAACGAATTGGAAGCACAGATTTGCTTGTTTAAATTTACGAGAACCTTACATCTCAAACATTTTTTCAGGAACATAATTGAACCTAATCCAGTGGAAGACAAAGGGACCTTGTTGGATTTAAGACCCAAAAGTACATTTGTGGCACCGGTGAGCCATAAAGTTCTCGACTCATTCGAGACCGTAGTACAGAGAGAATTACATGACACATTTAAAATAAAAGAAAAAAGAAGATCCAACCTTACACTTAAAGAACGTAACGCTATATCAAAATTGGCTGCTAATGAAAAAATCACGTGTTGTAAAGCGGATAAAGGTGGAGCACTTGTTATTCTAGATACAGATTTTTACCTTGACAACGTACAAGCACATGTCACCGACAACACCATCTACATGGAATTGAACTCGAACCCAACCAAAGAATTCACCAGAGTGTTGAAAATTATCATTGACAAAGCATTAACCATAGGAACCATCAATGAACGTGAATTTTTTTTTTTTTAATCCAGGATAACCCCAGCACACCTTATCTATACAAGATTCCAAAAATTCATAAAAGTTTGGAAAAACCTCCCTTCAGAACCATTGTGAGCACTAGAAATTCTATACACGAGCCTATAGGTAAATACATCGACCGACATTTACAATCTAGTGTCCAAAACATGTCGACATACCTACAAGACACTACTGACTTCCTAGTCAAAATCGACAAGGTCAAGTTTAATGAGGATATTGAACCACTGCTGTGTACCATCGATGTAAAATCCTTGTACACCTCCATCCCACATGATTTGGGTCTACAGGCGATGGAATCTTTCCTCATTGAAAGTGAGAAAAATGAAGACCTCAAAATATTCTTGTTGGAACTCATGCATTTCACATTGTATCATAGCTATTTTTCTTGGCAAGACAAATACTATACCCAACTATCAGGTACATCTATGGGAAATTGCGCAGCTCCTGCGTATGCAAACCTCTTTATGCATCGGTTCGAAATGGATCATATTTTATCTAAGGCCGTTTGGCAAGACAACTTGATTACCTACTACAGGTATATTGATGACATATTCTTAATTTGGAAAAGAAAAGAAAGTGATTTACTCTGGGCCATCAGTGAGATCAACACCATTGACGAACGAATTCAATTCACACATACCATCGACAAGGAAAGAATCTCCTTTCTAGATGTTGACGTTATGATACAAGACCACAAATTGATCACGTCCGTGTTTACCAAGCCAACCGATCGGAACAATTTTTTACATTTTTTCAGCTTCCATCAAATGAGTTTGAAAAAACATCTTCCTTATTCACAATTGCTTAGGGCGAAACGCATTTCGTCATCTGATGAAATATACCATGAGAACAAAGAGAAAATTATATTAAAATTCAAACACAGAGAATACCCGGAGTCTATCTTACAGGAAGCAGAAGACAGAGTCAAACAGAAAGACAGGACATAATTGTTCAAACCCAAAACTCGCGCAGAAACAAATGAAGAGAGAATGGTATTCGTGTCAAAATACTCAACTAGGAGCTTTAAAATCAAACAAATCATCCGGAAATATTGGCCTTTACTTCAGGCGGAAACCGATTTTAAGGGTATATTCCAACAATTTCCCATCTTTGCTTATAAGCGAACAAAAAATTTGCAACAACTCTTGCAACGAAACACTAATACATTGGACAAAAACCATACAGGAACTATCCCGTGCCATAACTGTGGGAGTTGTAACAATATAATAAGAGGCATCAAGGTGAAAAGGGGGAAAAAAATGGTCCCAATCCCTTACTGGCCGTATTATTGAGTGTAGTAAGCGTGGGGTGTTTGTCATTGACAGTGGGTGACCCCCATCCCACTGGCGATAAAGTTCCAAAGAGATGTCAGGACAAATTGAGAGATTAATAGTTCAATCACGGAAAAATTCCAAGAGTCATTCAATCATGTGCAGTGTTTTATATACAGCTTTTGAAGTTCAAACTCTCTCCGACCGCTGAGAACGATTGCCACGAGGCATTATGCCATTAACTGATGAGCGTACTTGACCGAGAACCGAACTGTTTTGGACGGATTTTGTCCCTACCTGATTATTTACGCCCTGAGGAAGCCCCAGGCCGGTTGGCCATGTAGGGGGCGAAACACTTGTTGGCTGTCACCTTTTTGCTACTCTCCTGAGAGAGAGTTTGAACTTCAAAAGCTGTATATAAAACACTGCACATGATTGAATGACTCTTGGAATTTTTCCGTGATTGAACTATTAATCTCTCAATTTGTCCTGACATCTCTTTGGAATATAATAAGAGGCACCACCTTGATGCATCCCACACAAGGGACTCCAATCAAATTGCAGGTGACAGCAACCTGTGACACCAGCAATGTTGTATATCTACTCAAATGCCCGTGTGGGCTTCCCTACGTAGGGAAGACAGAACGCAAAATCAAAACTCGCCTTGTTGAACACAAAAGCAACATACGCATGAAGAATCTGAAGTCGACAGTTGCCACCAATTTTTCTGACATGAACCATGACATTAGCCAATTAAGATACATGATTTTGGAACAAATTAACATAAAGGAAGGCAGAGACAATAAGAAATTCCTTTTACAACGTGAATTGTACTGGATACACAAACTTAATTCGATGCACCCAAAGGGTCTAAATGAACAATTAGAATTCAGTTGCTATTTGCAAAGATCTGACATTGTACTGTGACAACACTGCGATGACTATCTCATTGTCAGGATGAACATATGTTTTTTGTTCGGATGACGAGAGTTTTTTCAATTTGTTTTTTTGTAGTTTTTCTATAACTTTGTGCACTAGGGTAATGTCATGTTGTTTACAGAGGTAATGTCTACAGAGGTAATGTCATGTTGTTTACAGAGGTTGCAGCTAGTTAACCCCTTCGATGCTTATGACGAGCTGGACTCGTCATGGCACACAGTGGTCGTGTGCTCATGACGAGTCCAGCTCGTCATAAGACCCACCCACGGGGGAAGCGCTGGCGCTCCCCGCGGGAATCCGATCGTTGTTTTTTTGGGGAAGGCAGGGGAAGGGCTTCCCTGCCTCCCCCGCGCTCAATGACGCCAGCGCGCGAGGCGTGCTGACATCATTGGTGGTTTCCCTTTGTTCCCCGACGCGTTGGAAGCCATTTGCTTCCAGCGCGTGCGAGGGAATAAGGTGAGTTTTGGCTCCGGGAGGGGGGTTTGAAACAAAGAGGCATCGAGGAAAGGAAAGGGTTTCCTTTCCCCGATGCCTCTTTGATGCATTCCTGCTGCACGATCATGCGATCGTGCAGCAAGAATGCCCACTAGACACCAGGGAATTTCTTTTTTTTTTAAACGTGAAAATACTGTTTTGGGGAGCGGCCCCTTGGGCAAGGGTCGCTCCCCTTTGGGGGCCATATGTTTTTGGTGCTCTGCCCCCCCTGGCAGTTTTTTTTATAAATCGGGAGAATGGGGCCTTGAATCGGGTTACCCATGGAGCGCAATATGGCAGGCAGAGAGAGGGTGATGGCAAGTGTTGTGCGCTGGCCTGGCAGGTTGCTGGCAGTGCATACACCACCCCCCGTGTGTGGCAGCCCGAGCTGAAACAGCTTCCGGGCACATGTGCATGGTATGGAGGTATACTGCAATAAGTGCCGAACTAGAGGGGGCTGAGAGTGAAAGTATAGTGTAGAGATTTGAGGTCAGAGGAGGTGGCACGGAGCAATGGGGGAAGCGATTCTCACCGGATTGCGCCATCGATCTTTCCCTTTTGAAAACGGGGGGGGGGTGCGCAAGCAGAAGCTTTTCCGCATTGCGTGCCACCGGACAATTTCAATTTATTCGCCAGGTAACGAGGGGAGGATGTGTGTAAGGCTTTGTGTGTGATGCAGGCAGTTTTGTAAATAGATCTTGCCTCGATCGGAAGCCATCGAAGAGAGGACAGGATAGGAGTGACGTGGTCGCTTCTGCTTAGACCCTGAAATGAAGCGAGCTGCTTGAATGGAGGATGGATTTGAGAGGGGAGAGGTGGGATTTGGGTAGGGCCCGTCAGAAGAGAATTGCAATAATCCAGTCTTGAGAGAACCAGAGATTGTACCAAGGTTTTTAAGTCTTTCTCCGGGAAGAACCGACGGATCCCCCATAGAAGGCGCAACTGGTAACGTGCGTTCTTAGCAATAGAGTTGATGTGGGAGATTAGGTTGAGTCTTTTGTCAAGAATGACACCTAGGGATTTAGCGCTGTCGACAATGATGGGTTTGTTGTTGAGTAGGTTCAGCTGATCCATCCAAGATTGAACAGGAGGAGGTGAGAGAGAGGTAGAGAGGAGGAGGAATTCAGTTTTGGCGGGATTCAGAATGAGTTGGTGAGCTAACATCCAGTTGTGAATAGAGTTGAGAGTAGAGTTGAGTAGTGAGAGATCGTGTGCGGAAGATAAAGGTATCTTCCCAGTAGTCCACCAGGCATTTATTTGTGGAGAGTGACCCCTTGGGTGGCAGAATAGCAGTATGTTTTTAGGCCCATCTGCCCCCAAGGAGGGCAGAAGCCACTAGACACCAGGGTTTTTTAAAATTTATGTGTTGGGGAGTGGCCAAAAGGGCAAGGGTTGCCCCCCTTTTACGGGGGTGAATATTTTATTTATACTCTTTGGCCCACCTACCCCTTAGCTTGGCTGGTGGATTTTGTGTGGACTGGTGCATTATTTGCATATGTGATTGTAATGTTTTTTTTCTCCTTTTTATTCTAGTGTAAAGCTTTTGATTCCTGTTTGCTGTTTCGGCAGTGGTTGTTCTGCAGTTTTGCGTAATTGCATTTATTTGGTAAGAAAAATATTTTTGTTGTGTGTACTCCAAATGAGTATTATTGTCATGCATGAATGAATTTTTTTGTAAGTGGTGTCATAATGGCAGCATATTTGTTAGTGTTCAGAGCATGAAATTCTTTGCGATGTTTTGCATTGTCTTATGTGTAATATTTTTTCTTCTTCTTTTTTAGTGGGATATTGTTGATCCTTACTGTGTCTGTGCAGAGTAGGTGGTGGTGAGTCTAGCTGCTTCTGTCACGTGAGTGGTATAGTGTTGGAGTATATAGGTCTTTGTGATAAAGCTACATTTTGTTTATTTCTTTTTTTTTACAAAGGGTTTGTTGTTGTTGACTTGTTTGACAAGTAACCTTTATTAGTAAGCATTATGGCTAGCCGTAGAATTACTGCTCAGCAGGTGGTTGGTTTGCTTCTTGAATCTTCCTCTGAGCAGGATTATGAGACTGACAGTGCGTCTGAGGGAGAGGAGGGAGGGAAGATTCAGGCAGTGAGTTTTCTCTCCACATGGAATCATCGGATGATGAAGGTACTCTCAGTGCAGATGAAGTGCCTGATTTAGAGGAGGATACTACTGTGCCGATCGTGCAAGAGGCATCTGGATTGCAGCCTGGGGCTGCTAGGCTTCCTACTGGAAGTGCTGGACTCTGGGTTGATCCAAACATGGTGCAGCCGGTGTTGCCTGCCTTTAGTGGTTATGCAGGGTGTAGAGTGGATTGTGAACATTATTTGCCTATACAGTATTTTCAGTTGTTTATGGATGATGTATTTTTGGGTGAGATTGTTGAGCAGACTAATTTGTATGCTGAACAGTTTTTGAGGGACAACAGTGCCAGACTTAGGCCCCATTCTAGAGCTACCCGGTGGAGTCCCACAAATCTGGAAGAGATGAAGAAGTTTTTGGGTTTGACTTTTTTGATGGGTTTGATAAGGAAGCCGTCCATGGGTTCATATTGGTCTACCAGTCCCTTGATGGCAACGGCCATATTTCCTGCAGTTATGACTCGTGGATCGGTATTTACTTTTGCTTCGGATGCTGCATTTTGTTGATAATGGTTTGGCGTTGCCACGAGATCACCCTGAATGTGACCGTCTTTTTAAGATTCGGCCTGTTCTTGATCACTTTGTAGATCGATTTTCAGAGATCTATACTCCAGGGAAAGAAATATCTATTGATGAGTCTTTGGTCCTGTTCAAGGGCCGTTTGGTTTTAGGCAGTACATTCCTAGCAAGAGGGCACGCTATGGAATTAAGCTGTATATGTTGTCTGAGAGTAGGACAGGATATGTTTTTAATTTGCGTGTGTACACTGGTAGGGATTCCACTATTGACCCCCTGGTTGTCCGTCCACTTTTGGAGTTTCAGAGAAAATTGTGTGGGATCTTGCTAGAGGACTGTTTAACAGAGGCCACCATTTGTACCTTGATAACTTCTACACTGCTGTGCAATTGTTTAAGGAATTGTTCAAAGTGGACACTTTTGCTTGTGGCACAATCCGCTCTAACCGTAAAGGTTATCCAAAAGAGCTTGTTTGCAAAAACTTCAGAGGGGACAGTGCAGTGCCTTGCGTAGTGAGGAACTGCTAGCTGTGAAATTTGTGGACAGGAGGGATGTGTACATGCTGACTACCATCCATGATGAGAGTACTTCACCTGTGGCTGTTTGGGGTCAGATTGCTGAAGTGCGCAAACCTGTGTGCATTTTAGACTACAATAAGCACATGGGTGGTGTTGATAGAGTAGATCAGAGGTTGGAACCTTACACTGCTATTCGTAAGGCTTACATTTAGTATAAGAAGTTGGCCATCCATCTCTTCAATTTAGCAACTTTCAATGCTTTTGTTGTGTTCAAGGAGTGTTCTCCTGCGTCAAAGTTGACTTTTGTTCAGTTTCAGCAGTCTGTCATAGGCAGCCTTGTTGTTGTGGAACAGGCAAGTGTTCCTAGAGTTGGAGTGGTGGAGTATGTGGCTCGATTGAAAGATCGCCACTTTCCTGATCACATTCCTCCTACACCCTCAAAAGACTTTCCCACTAGGAGATGTAGGGCCCGATTCACAGAACTAACTCTACGTCAAAACGTAAAGTTAGTACCTTTGGTATTCACAGAATACACTTACTCATTTTGGTATTCACAGAATACACTTACTCATTTTGGTATTCACAGAATACACTTACTCATACTAACTTTATGTCCGCACTCGGGCCGGAGATTCCGGCCGTTTGTGGAGATTCCGGCCCGGAGGTGGAGATTCCGGCCGCTTGTGGAGATTCCGGCCGCTTGTGGAGATTCCGCCACCGGCCGGAATCTCCACAACCGGCCGGAATCTCCACAAATGGCCGGAATCTCCACAAACGGCCGGAATCTCCGGCCGGAATCTCCACAAACGGCCGGAATCTCCACCTCCGGGCCGGAATCTCCACAAACGGCCGGAATCTCCACCTCCGGGCCGGAATCTCCGGCCCGAAGTGCGACATAAAGTTAGTATGAGTAAGTGTATTCTGTGAATACCAAATGAGTAAGTGTATTCTGTGAATACTAAAATGAGTAAGTGTATTCTGTGAATACTAAAAGGTACTAACTTTACGTTTTTGACGTAAGTTAGTTCTGTGAATCAGGCCCCTAGAGTCTGTTGGCGAAGAGGTACGCGGAAGGAGACTCGTATGTACTGCCCTGAGTGTCCTTCTAACCCTGGGCTGTGTGTGCCTGCTTGTTATAGAGCGTACCACAAGCAAAAGAATTATTGGGAGCAACCATGAGTGGTAAAGTGAACTGCCTGGTCTGTAATGTTTAAGAATTGTTGTTCTGTTTCAAGGTTGGCATTAGTGCAATGTATTTAGTTTCTGATTTTGTGTTAGTAGATTTGTATCTATTTGCAATTTGTTTGTGTTTTCTTTTTTGTATAAAAAAATCCTAAATGTGATGGTGGTGTGTGTAGGCTGGTGCTTGGCTGGCGGTGAGCGTGGAGTGGCGCTTGGCTGGCGGTGTGCGTGGAGTGGCGCTTGGCTGGCGGTGTGCGTGGAGTGGCTCTTGGCTGGCGGTGTGCGTGGAGTGGCGCTTGGCTGGCGGTGTGCGTGGAGTGGCGCTTGGCTGGCGGTGTGCGTGGAGTGGCGCTTGGCTGGCGGTGTGCGTGGAGTGGCGCTTGGCTGGCGGTGTGCGTGGAGTGGCGCTTGGCTGGCGGTGTGCGTGGACTGGCGCTCGGCTGGCAGTGTGTGAGTAGTGACTTGCTGCTGGTCACTACACACACTGCTAGCCGAGCGACACTCCACGCAATCCATCAGCTTGTGTGGTTGCTGTGTTAGGAATGTGGGCGTGTGAAAGTGATGGGCCCTTGAATGGCGCTGTCTGCTGGTGTGAGTGTTGTAATGTGATGGGCCCGCAGCTGGTGGTGTGAATGGTTTTGTATTTGTCACACGTATGAAAGGTGTATGAATGGCCTGTAAAGAGGTTGGTGCCTTGTCGTGGCTTTACAGCTCACGAGCTGTGAGTCAATGGTTCAGTTTCTCGTCCTTTCAATTATTAACAGTGCATTTCATTTTTGTGAAATCACTTAATACAATTGTATATACTGAACCATCACTCACCCTCGTGCCAAATCCAACCAGTATGTGTGTGTGCTTGAGGATTAGATGGCTGTGCAGTAATATTTTTTTTTGTCTTTCTCAAGCAGGGTGTACCTTGTCCCTTTTTGTGAATGTTGTAATGTGTTTGTTTCGTGCCTGGTGGTGTGAATGGTCTTGTGTGTATCACGTATGAAAGGTGTGTGAATGGCCTGTAAAGCGGTGGGGCCTTGACGTGGCTTTACAGCTCACGAGCTGCGAGTCACTGGTTCAGTTTTTTGTCCTTTCAATTATTGACAGTGCATTTCATTTTTGTGAAATCTCTTGTTAATAAAATTGTATATACTGAACCATCACTTGCCCTCGTGCCAAATCCAACCAGTATGTGTGTGTGCTTGAGGAATAGATGGCTGTGCAGTAATCTTTGTCTTTTTAGTCTGTCTGCCAAGGTGTACATTCCGTCTAAGAATAACCTACCAACTGTAGATATTGTCGGAAACGAAACACCCATGGGAGTACATGGTGATATCTCTCTTGTGGATCCCAACAAGTTATGGTACCCACAATGTCCTGCAAACCTCAAAATGTCTGTCACATTTTCCTTGCAATATTGTACCAAAATTTTCACGCTGCAGAAATAAACAACACATTATCTCAAAATGACCTGGTTTTGCAAGGGGGTCACCTGGGTTTTTGGCCCGGGCTCGGCGGCCACCTAGGGAAACCTACCAAACCCACACATTTCTGAAAAGTAGACACCCGGGGGCTTCCAGGGAGGTATGGCTTGCGTGGATCCCCCAACGTTTCCTTACCCAGAATCCCCTGCAAACCTGACATTTTGCTGAAAAATCCCTTTTACACACATTTTGTGTGGTAAAGTTGTGGCATCACCGGGCTGACACAAATTTCCTACCACCCAGCGTCCCCCAGGTCTCCCGATAAAAATGGTGCCTCACTCGGGTGGGAGGCCCAAGTACCCGCGACAGGCAAGGGCCCACAACGTATTGAGGCGACCTCAAAATGGCCTTTCACAAAACGACCTGGTTTTGCAAGGGGGTCCCCTGGGTTTTGGCCCTGTGCTCGGCGGCCATCTAGGGAAACCTACCAAACCCACACATTTCTGAAAAGTAGACACCCGGGGGCTTCCAGGGAGGTATGGCTTGCGTGGATCCCCCAACATTTCCTTACCCAGAATCCCCTGCAAACCTCAATTTTAGCTGGAAAAAATCACTTTTTTCAGACATTTTTGTGTGGGAAAGGGTGGCATCACCGGGCTCACACAAATTTCCTACCACCCAGCGTTCCCCCAGGTCTCCCGATAAAAATGGTGCCTCACTTGTGTGGGAGGCCCAAGTACCCGCGACAGGCAAGGGCCCACAACGTATTGAGGCGACCTCAAAATGGCCTATCACAAAACGACCTGGTTTTGCAAGGGGGTCCCATGACGTTTTGGCCCGGGCGCTCGGCGGCCACCTAGGGAAACCTACCAAACCCACACATTTCTGAAAAGTAGACACCCGGGGATTCCAGGGAGGTATGGCTTGCGTGGATCCCCCAACGTTTTCTTACCCAGAATCCCCTGCAAACCTGACATTTTGCTGAAAAATCCTTTTTACACACATTTTGTGTGGTAAAGTTGTGGCATCACCGGGCTGACACAAATTTCCTACCACCCAGCGTCCCCCCAGGTCTCCCGATAAAAATGGTGCCTCACTCGGGTGGGAGGCCCAAGTACCCGCGACAGGCAAGGGCCCAAAACGTAGTGAGGCGACATCAAAATTGCCTATCTCAAAACCACCTTGTTTTGCAAGGGGGGTCACCTGGGTCTTTGGCCCCGTGCTTGGCGGCCATCTAGGGAAACCTACCAAACCCACACATTTCTGAAAAGTAGACACCCGGGGGCTTCCAGGGAGGTATGGCTTGCGTGGATCCCCCAACGTTTCCTTATTCAGAATCCCCTGCAAACCTCAATTTTAGCTGAAAAAAAATCACTTTTTTCACACATTTTTGTGTGGGAAAGTGTGGCATCACTGGCCTCACACAAATTTCCTACCACCCAGCGTTCCCCCACGTCTCCCGATAAAAATGGTGCCTCACTTGTGTGGGAGGCCCAAGTACCCGCGACAGGCAAGGGCCCAAAACGTAGTGAGGCGACATCAAAATTGCTCTATCTCAAAACCACCTGGTTTTGCAAGGGGGTCACCTGGGTCTTTGGCCCCGTGCTCGGCGGCCATCTAGGGAAACCTACCAAACCCACACATTTCTGAAAAGTAGACACCGGGGGCTTCCAGGGAGGTATGGCTTGCATGGATCCCCCAACGTTTCTTACCCAGAATCCCCTGCAAACCTCAATTTTAGCTGAAAAATCACTTTTTCACACATTTTTGTGTGGGAAAGTGTGGCATCACTGGCCTCACACAAATTTCCTACCACCCAGCATTCCCCCAGGTCTCCCGATAAAAATGGTGCCTCACTTGTGTGGGAGGCCCAAGTACCCGCGACAGGCAAGGGCCCAAAACGTAGTGAGGCGACATCAAAATTGCCTATCTCAAAACCACCTGGTTTTGCAAGGGGTCACCTGGGTCTTTGGCCCCGTGCTCGGCGGCCATCTAGGAAACCTACCAAACCCACATTTCTGAAAAGTAGACACCCAGGGGCTTCAGGAGGTATGGCTTGCGTGGATCCCCAACGTTTCCTTACCCAGAATCCCTGCAAACCTCAATTTTAGCTTAACAAATCCCTTTTTTCACACATTTTGTGTGGTAAAGTGTGGCATCACCGGGCTCACACAAATTTCCTACCACCTAGCGTTCCCAGGTCTCCCGATAAAATGGTGCCTCACTTGTGTGGGAGGCCCAAGTAACCGCAACAGGCAAGGGCCGAAAACATTTTTGATAGGCAATGTTGATGTTGCCTCAAAACGCTTTGTGTCCTTGCATGTCGCGGTACTTGGGCCTCCCACACAAGTGAGGCACCATTTTCATCGGAGACCTGGGGAACGCTGGGTGGTAGGAAATTTGTGTGAGGCCAGTGATGCCACACTTTCCCACACAAAAATGTGTGAAAAAGTGATTTTTTCAGCTAAAATTGAGGTTTGCAGAGGATTCTGGGTAGGAAACGTTGGGGGATCCACGCAAGCCATACCTCCCTGGAAGCCCCCGGTGTCTACTTTTCAGAAATGTGTGGGTTTGGTAGGTTTCTAGATGGCCGCCGAGCACGTGGCTAAAACCCAGGTGACTCCCTTGCAAAACCAGGTGGTTTTGAGATAGGCAATTTTGATGTCGCCTCACTACGTTTTGGGCCCTTGCCTGTCGCTGTAGCAGTAGGCCTCCCACACAAGTGAGGAACCATTTTTATCGGGAGACCTGGGGGAACGCTGGGTGGTAGAAATTTGTGTGAGGCCAGTGATGCCACACTTTCCCACACAGAAATGTGTGAAAAAGTGATTTTTTCAGCTAAAATTGAGGTTTGCAGGGGATTCTGGTAGGAAGGTTGGGGATCCAAGCAAGCCATACCTCCCTGGAAGCCCCGGGTGTCTACTTTTCAGAAAAGTGTGTGTTTGGTAGGTTTCCCTAGGTGCCGGCAGAGCTAGGGTTCAAAAACTACAGCTAGGCACTTTGCCAAAAAGGGTCATTTTTCACTGCGAAATTGAGGTGTGACCACGCTTGCGTTTTGCGCCGTTTCCTGTCGCAGGCACTAGGCCGACCCACACAAGTGAGGTACCATTTTTCTCGTAAGACTTTGGGAACGCGGGTGCGTGGAAATTTGTGGATCCACGCAGATTCCAGAACTTTCCACCACAGAAATGTGGGGAAAATGTGTTTTTTTGACAATTCTTTAGGTTTGCAAGGGATTCTGGGTAACAGAGCCTGGTGGGAGGCAGTCCAGTCACCCCATCCTGGATTCCCCTGGGTGTCTAGTTTTCAAAAATGTATATGTTTGCTAGGTTACCCTAGGTGCCGGCAGAGCTAGGGTTCAAAAACTACAGCTAGGCACTTTGCCAAAAAAGAGTCATTTTTCACTGCGAAATTGAAGTGTGACCACGTTGCGTTTTGCGTCGTTTCCTGTCGCAGGCACTAGGCCGACCCACACAAGTGAGGTACCATTTTTCTCATAAGACTTTGGGGAACACGGGGTGGGTGGAAATTTGTGGATCCACGCAGATTCCAGAACTTTCCACCACAGAAATGTGGGGAAAATGTGTTTTTTTGGACAATTTTTTAGTTTTGCAAGGGATTCTGGGTAACAGAACCTGGTGGGAGGCAGTCAAGTCACCCCATCCTGGATTCCCCTCGGTGTCTAGTTTTCAAAAATGTATAGGTTTGCTAGGTTTCCCTAGGTGCCGGCAGAGGTAGGGTTCAAAAACTACAGCTAGGCACTTTGCCAAAAAAGGGTCATTTTTCACTGCGAAATTGAGGTGTGACCACGCTTGCGTTTTGCGCCGTTTCCTGTCGCAGGCACTAGGCCGACCCACACAAGTGAGGTACCATTTTTCTCGTAAGACTTTGGGGAACGCGGGGTGGGCAGAAATTTGTGGATCCATGCAGATTCCAGAACTTTCCACCACAGAAATGTGGGGAAAATGTGTTTTTTTTAACAATTATTTAGGTTTGCAAGGGATTCTGGGTAACAGAACCTGGTGGGAGGCAGTCAAGCACCCCATCCTGGATTCCCCTGGGTGTCTAGTTTTCAAATATGTATAGGTTTGCTAGGTTTCCCTAGGTGCCGGCAGAGCTAGGGTTCAAAAACTACACCTAGGCACTTTGCAAAAAAGGGTAATTTTTCATTGTGAAAATGTGGTACGTCCACGTTGCATTTTGAGCCATTTCCTGTTGTGGGCACAAGGGCTACCCACACAAGTGAGGTACCATTTTTATCGGGAGACTTAGGGTAACACAGAATTGTAGAGCAACTGTTATTACCTATTGACTTTCGATGCATTTCTGCCTTCCAAATGAAAGACAATGTGTAAAAATAAGTCATTTTGAAAAATGACCTATAATTCTCATGCTAGTATGGGTACTCCCAATTTCGGAAATGTGCAAATATCTACTGTTTCTAAAATCTACATTTTGTTCCCATTTCAGAAAAACATAGGTGTCTTTCATAACAATTTTTCCATGTATACATTTTCCCAAAATAATTGCTATATATCCGGTACATAATAAAAAACCATTGCAAGATGCTGCTCAGTTATTGGCTCTGGGTTCGTCGGGTTCTTGGTGAACCTACAAGTCCTATATATCCCCACAACCAGAAAGGTCCAGCGGATATAACGGTATATTGCTTTCAAATAGCTGTCATAATTAGAAGAAGTTACAGGTGAAAACGTTGACACAAAAGGCTGTTTTTTTCAACTAATTTTCAATTTTTCCTTCATTTAACTGTTAGTTTCTATAAGGAAAACTTTAAGGATCTACACAAATGACCCCTTGCTGAATTCAGAATTTTGTCTACTTTTCAGAAATGTGTGGCTTTTCAGGATCCATTATTGGTTTCATACCCATTTCTACCATTAATTGGAAGGAGGTTGAAAGCACAAAAAATAGCAAAAATAGGCTATGTCCCAGAAAAATGCCAAAACGGTGTAAAAAAAGTTGGTTTTCTGACAAAAGTCTGCTTGTCCCTGAAAGCTGGGAAGATGGTGATTTCAGCACCACAACCCCTTTTTTGATGCCATTTGCAGGGAAAACACAAGACGCTTTCATCTGTAGCCCTTTTTTCGCATTTTTCCCCAAAAAACCAAAATTTTACTGTAGTTTGGCTAATTTCTGGGTCCCCTCCAGGGGAATCCACAAACCCTGGGTACCTTTACAATCCCCATGATGTTAGAAAAAAAGGACGCAAATTTGGCGTGGATACCTTATGTGGTCAAAAAGTTACAGGGGCCTAAGCCCGCACTACCCCAAATAGCCAAAAAAAGGCTTAGCACAGGGGGGGAAAAGGCCTAGCAGCGAAGGGGTTAATATTCATGAGACGCACTTTTTGACCTACATCAGCGCATTAGTTTTTCCACTAATTTACCAGGGGATTCTATAGGCATTACACCTGGCAGTCTTTTTTCTCTGTTTATTTCTCTACTATTCATGAGTGGACCGTTTCAAACACCACATTTATTTTTGGTATATGTTATGATTTCATCAGTATTCATTTGTTGTGGGTATTTGACAGCTTTAACTTGCACTGTTGAATTACTTCAGGCAGTAAATTTCTTTTAGTGAGCAGACTGATACAGTCCTCCACACGAGTCTATTCACGATCGCATTACTTTGGAAACTACAAGGGTACCGTTGGCAGTCTTTTTTCACTGTCTCGCAACCACTGCGGTTCACTACCGGTTTCACACGGGATTTAATTCCGGTTCACCGCCACCTGAAAAGTCGCATGCATTACGGAAGCAGTTTACGGAGAACGCTCATCCCGAGCTTTCACAGGTATGAGGCGCGATATAGAACTACATGGATACACTTGCTTATACACTCTGTTTCACTTGACTCACGAGCACTCATGTTTACTCACTTAAGCTTACGTAGGGTCGTTTCACTGACCATTGAGAAGGGCGCTATTTCACCTTGTATCACGCACACCGCTTTTTGTAAGAACACCAGTGATCTTGTTTTCACAATTCCGTTGGTTATTGTGGCGGGTCTTTTTTTCTTGTATACCAATCACAATTCTTTGACGATCACAGTGTGCACAACTTTATTGACATGCGTACCGTTTGGTACCGTGGCGGGTCTTTTTCTCTTTTTTCTTGTATACCAATCACAATTCTTTGACGATCACAGCGGGCACAACTTTATTGACATGCGTACCAAATCACAACTTCTTTTACTTTTTTGTAGATTTTGCCATGCACTATCACATTAACATTTGCATCCCTATTTCCTTTTTGACCGCAATTTCCCATTACCATCGTATGCTCGCTGACATCACGCATTCTGCTCTAGGATTATTTAGTGTACTTTATTTTTCTTTATAGGGATGACCCCCTGAAGAAGAGCTAGACCCGAAATGCATCGGGGTTTTTTGAAATTCCTGTGAAGTTAACAGTGGATTATCACACGTTATGATGCTAACTTGAAATGGAGAACATAATTACGAAAATGGATTGATATTTCACTATTGGAATATTCTGTTGAATAAACTATTGTTAAAAAACGACAATTGGAAAGTTGACTTTATAAAGCGAACCCTTCGCATAAGAGTGCTTACATGAGTTCGTCCTTCCCGTGGTGAAGGATTTCCTATATCTTTAAACCCCTCTGGAGGTCATGTACTCAGTGAACTCATAGAAAAAGGAGGGCCATTGTCAGTTCGTAGTTCATTCAGCAAGCCATGAGTGGCCATGACTTTCTCCAGATGAGGGATAGTCTGGCTCACTGTACTTTGAGAAATCATCTATGATCACTAACATGTGCCGACCATCAGGTGGGCTTCCAAAGACCGCACTAGCTCTGTTCCAGGGAACAGGGGCAATGAATTCAGTGATGAGAGGAGCAGGTGGTTCTGCCGGACAAGTAGCCTGGCACAACGAACATTGTCTTATGGTGAGCTCCACCCAGTCATCCAAATCAGGGAACCATACCTTCCACCAGAGTCTTGATTTTGTTTTGACTATCTCTTGATGGGCAGTGTGGGCAAGGGCCACCAATGCAAATGCTTGCTTTTTTTTTCTGTGGGGAATATCTGTGTCATCTCTTAAATGCCGCTAGAAAGATTGTGTAAGCTATTCTTTTGGGGCAGAATTTAAAACGGTTTCTGTCAACAGGTTAACATCCACAAACTTTATGCAACAATTCGCAACCTTAAAATACTGCATGAAGATTGACCTTTCCTCCCTCCTTCCTTCTGTACACAAGTTACTCTAAATCTCATGCCTGCTATCTGCCTTACAGCACTTTTTAGACACCATAACAATATTTATTACTTCCAGCAAGGAATAGCGTCTAAAATAGCCCCCTCCAATGATCACATCGCTATCAACAATGTACCACAAAGAAACTGGTGTGACTGCATGAAATGAAATTTAGGTCTAAACTGGGGTGGCATGGTGAGCAAAAGAATGATGGATTTAACCCAGGTCTCTTGACTGGGGGTGAATGTTTTGATTTGTTCTGCATTCCGTCCATCAATTGTGTGTCTTTTGCATGAAATGAGCATGCAAAACTAACCCCTGTAATTAATGGACTGACCACTAACTTTGGGCTCACGAGTAGCAAACTACTCGCTGTAAAGCGCTTCTACCCCACGTCAGGGGTAGTAAGCGCTATATAAATACAATTTAAACAATTTAAATTTAAACTTGTTGTTGCAGTGTTCCCGTAAAAACCAGGCAGGGGCCTCTCAGCAAAGCACCATTCCAGAGATACAGCCAGTTCATGGCGCACATTATGCAGGGACGCCAGAGTCGCATGTGCCTCATCTGTGCGATAGCATTCTGAGTAAGGGTGTGCCAGTTCCCTGACGTCACGGCTGAGATCGCCAGTTGTAGACATCTGTCAGAATGTGTAGCCGTGAGAATAGCCTCCAGGGAGATCGTCAGAGGCCTCAAAGGGTCAACCACCAGCCTCACCTACTCCTCCACTTCCTCGTCTCTGATGTCTCACAGGCCATGGCTGGTCTTGCCTGTCTACAGGGTTTTGAGACCCCGGTCGGTACACCACAGAGAACTGGTATCCTGTAATTGGAGGACCCACTTCTCAATCCTGGGCGGTGGTTTAGACATGGACCCAGTGAACAGCGGTATCAATGGTTTGTGGTTGGTGTGAACCACAAATGGCTGGCCTTAGAGATATATGTGAAAGTGGTGACCTCCCCAATGAACAGCAACGGCCTCCTTCTCAATGTGAGAGTATCACTGCTCTGTCTCTGTCAAAGCACAACTGGCACACACCACAGGAGCCCACTCAACATCATCCTGTTTTTGGGACAAGAGAGCTCCCAGGCCGGTGGGGCCGAATTGCGGCGGGGATCAAAGTCCGCTAGGGTGGTGTGTGCAGACAAAGCTTGTTTGGTCACCTTGAATGCTTCTTCTTAGGCAGGCCCTATCCCCAAACTGCACTGGTTTAGTTAGTTCTCGAAGGGGGGCAGTGAGGGCAGTTAGATTTTGAATGAAAAGGCTAAAGTAATTAACCATCGCCAAGAAACTGTGAATACCTGTGATGCTGGTAGGGGCCGAGGCTGTTTGAATGTCCACGACCTTTACGGGATCAGGCATGACCTCGAATTCTGAGAAAGGGTACCCAAAGAATGCCACTTCCGTCTTTAGGAATGCACACTCCTCACGGTGATGGTTGATACGAGGTCCTGCAGCCATCAAAAAGTCGCCCTCAATCTGTCAAGATCAGGGGTCTCCAACTAGTAGCTTGTGAGCTACTGTAGCTCTCCAGCTAACCCTGAGTAGCTCACCTGTTTGCAGCCCAGCTTAATAAATTAGAAAACTTTTGCTAGGTTGAATTATTATACACATAAAAAATTGAAATTTTACAACACTAATAATATTAGTAGCTCTCAATGCATTTCATTGAACGTAGCTCGCAGTACAGGAAAAGTTGGAGACCCCTGGTCAAGATGCTCCTCAGTGGAGGGGAAATGCACCAGAATGTCGTTGCTGACATTAATGAACCCTTCCAGGCCAGCCAACACCGCTCTGATTGTGTCCTGAAAAACGTCTGCAGCACTGGATAAGCAGAAACTGAGGCGTTTGTATCTGCTCAGATCCACGTGGGTGGAAAAGGTAGTGATGGCCCATGACCCCAGAGCCACCATCAACTGATGGTATCCTGCTCGAAGGTCCAAACCATGGAAAACCCCGGCAAGCCACTTACTTCTGCCACGATGTCATCAATAGTGGGCGTCAGGTGGCGTTTCCGCTGAGTAGCCATATTTCTGACTTCACCTGGTTTTGGTTTGTGAGCCACCATAATCGGAGACACCCACGATGTTGGGCTGTCTACCTTCTCAATGATGTCTGCCTGATCCAAATTTCTAAGTTCATTCTCCACCTTCGGGTGCAAATGGAATGCTACCCTGTGATGTCTCAGCACAACAGGCTGGATGGATTTATCAATTTGGAGGCATATGAGGTGGTCCTTGAGACACTTATGCCAGCAAACAGCTGTAAGAACTCGGCTACTAAATTGCCCACGCTCCCTAGAAGTGTACTGAAAGGGAAGGAGACAACATGGAGACATTCGGGCGGTTGGCAGCTCAGCAGCAATCTGCAGCTGTTCTTGGTGACATACACTTTGGGCCGCGTTGAGTGGGACTCATGAGATATATCTGTCGTGAACACTCCAGCTAGTGGGAGTGGCATTGTGGACCCAAAAGCTAATAACTGAGTGGCGGTGAGGCGCAGAAATGTCCGTAGTGGAAGAGTTTGCAACACAGACTGTGGAAGAATGTTTATTGAGGTTCCTGTGTCAATCAAAGCCGGGACTTGATGGCCTGAGAGGAGGATGGTACACTTTGGGAGCACGCCACCTGCCTAAATGGAATGCCATCAACCACAAAGGGCTCAAGGGCAGGCACAGAAGCCATAACAGTCTCAACAGGTAATGTAATGTAATGTAATGTAAGGTATATTTGTACCGCGCAGCTGTCACCCAAAGGGTATCCTGGCGCTGAGACTGACCAGAGGATGTATGGGTGCAAAACAGACAGGACAAATAGCCCGGCCTGCATTGAGTAGTAGCTCAAATTAATCCTCCCTTGGGAAGAGCCATGTCTTCAGCTTTTTCCTGAATAGTAGCAGTTCCTGAGTTTGTCTTATGTCTACGGGGAGGTCATTCCAGAGCTTAGCCGCCGCAACGCTAAAGGCTCTCCCGCCAGTTCTAGCTTTTTTGCATCTCGTCATGATCACCAAATTGGTGTTTGCTGACCGGAGATTCCTTTTGGGGGCATACCATTTGAATTTTTCTTGCAGAGGTTTC
Organism: Calotriton arnoldi; assembly: GCA_963921515.1. Classification (NCBI taxonomy): domain Eukaryota; kingdom Metazoa; phylum Chordata; class Amphibia; order Caudata; family Salamandridae; genus Calotriton; species Calotriton arnoldi. The sequence goes on along the minus strand of CAWUFW010005229.1, from coordinate 511,653 downwards.
GGGCCTAGCCCATGGATTGCCTTGAACACTATGCATAATGATTTAAATTTGATCCTCTGGCCGATTGGCAACCAGTGGAGGTCCTTCAGAGCCCTCGATGTAGATGACCTACGATGCCTATTGAGAGCCAGTTTGGCAGCTATAGTTTGGATCCTCTGGAGCTTCAAAATCAGTGAGTTTGGAGCCCCCAAATAGAGAGAGTTACAATAATCCAATCTACTCAGTATCACTGCTCTCACCACCTCTGACCTGGTGTTGGTAGGAAGGAATCGAAGAATTGTGCGTAATGCTCTAATCAGAGAGAGACAGGTGCCCACTAGCTTATTAACTTGAGTCTCCAGCTGAAGGTCCTCATCCAGCATAACTCCCAGGGCGAGCAACTTTGGCAGTGGAGCAGGTCAGCCAGTAGTGCAGGAGACCAGGCAGAATGGTGCAGGACTCACCAGCAGGCATCAACCAGTAGTGCAGTAGTCCAGGCAGAATGGTGCAGGACTCACCAGCAGGCATCCAGTAGTGTAGGAGAACATGCAGAAAGGTGCAGGACTCACCAGCAGGCAGCCAGTAGTGCAGAAGAACAGGCCAGAATGGTGCAGGGCTCACCAGCAGGGCCAAAAAGCACAATGGCAGTAGGAAACTCTGCCTGACCTGGCAGAGGGAGATGAAGTGGGCGACTAAGCATGCTCAACAAGGCCCTCTGGAAGCCACAATCCCCTCCTCTCAAGCAAAGCCACTGAGGGGCCAAGCAGCAATGCCATCCATGGTATCAAGCCTCAGTGCGTGGCAGAAAGAGGCACCAAGACTAGGGAAGGCAGAGCTAGCGCTGCGGGTGGGACCGCCAGTAAAAACACCCAGGCACACCTGCAGGAGCGGCACGTCTACCGCTGAGCAGCCCGCCGTATCGGCACACACAGCTGCTCGCCAGAACTGTTGGGGGAGAGCCAGGAGCACCAGGAACCGCTCCCCAGCCAAATGAGCAGGCGGTTGTGCCGCAGAAGGCACTGGCAGGCAGGACACCGGTAAGCGAGGCAGACTGGTAGGCCGAACTCCCCCTCATCGCCAATTGTTCGGGGCCTCATTGCGCAGCCTGAACAGGAAACGTGGCACAGCTGAAGTAAATTAGCAGCCCACACTTTACTTTCTCTTTTGTGCCATAAGGGGCAGGCCCCGGGACATTTTATTACCTTCCTCTGCTACGTCATGGCCATTACCATCATGGCCATACTTAACTGGTCGTTAACTAGAAACCCCCTCGCTCAGGAGGCGTACATGGGATGTTCCATCGCTAAAACACAACACAATCCAAATTACACAATGTATTATTATCAGGGTCACTGGAATTATGCAATTGTGCAGCCGCTGTGATTTTCGTATAAATACCGATTGCCGCATTTGCCACATAATCCATCATCAGCTGCATTATCTGCAGATTTTAACAAAAAAAATTGTTTCGAGCTCAAACAGTTCAAAAGTTACTAAAATTGCAACGACACATGTTGGCGCGCAGAGGAAGGCCCTTTGTAAAGCTGGACTGGTTACCTTTCTGTTGCTTATTGCTATATTTGGGTGTTAAACTGGTACTAATGATGTGCAACCAATGCCTAGAGAGTGTTACCAAGTTTATAAATGACGAAATAATGAAGTAATACTATTACAAAATATGCTGCATTATGCCGCAAATTTGCTTTTTCTTGCTGCATAATTTACTTAACCCTGCCACATAATTTGGCCCTCTCCTGCCGCATAATTCTAATGGCCCTGATTGTTATAATGTCACAAGCTGAAAAAAAATGTGTAATGGAAGCTAAAGCTGATGATGCAAGCTGTACATCTTCAGAGGAGTGCCGAATAAATGAGGAATACAAAGCTCTGGAAATTGCTCTTAAAGAGGGTAAATTGCAAGCTAACGTCAGTCTAGTTACGTAAGAGGCCATGACGTTGGGTGAGGATGACTTCATCTTGGACAGGAAGACATTGGTTTCATCAGCATGCCATGTTGGACATCGGACAAACATGCTATTTATTTGTATCAGTAAACCGAATTCAGCCTTTATATTTATTTTACATAAAAAGTAAACTTCGATACCTAAAATGTCAGTACAATGTATTTTTTGTTAATACTATTTTTTCGTTTAATAATTTTACTCTGTTGCCCAAGCTGCTGCGTTTGTGAACACAAGCAATGCAATCCCCTAATTTCTCAAGACGCATGTCCAAATACGTTTTACTCCTCCTGTTGAAATGTAAATGTTATGCGTTCACACTGCCAGTGTATTGCTCTATGTAAAGTTAGCATTCGCTGCACCATTTTGTATTCAGCTGCCATTTTGAGTTATGATCGAAACTAATTTCTGTTTCACTTTGTCTGCCTCAGCAGAAAGCAGCTGCAATATTTTTTTTTTCCTCTGTATTCCTCCAAGGTTGGGTTTCGCTGTGCTAATGAATAGACTGTTTTTGCTATCACATACCTTCCGCACTAGATAGGCCTGCTCCCATCCTTAGAGCGGTGGGTATGGGCAGAGTAACCTTGACGCTGAGATAGCATGTACCCGGTCTTGGGATAGCAACTCATCTTTGTGTGTCTTCTTGTTGTTCACCAACTACAGACTGGAAAATTCCGGTCTGGGCGTGTCTTAGTGATTCTGAAATGTACAATATACTTTGTCCTGGGGTTAGAGGTCAGTCCCTCTGCAGCATTCCAAGGAGGCTGGTCAGACCGGACTCCGCTTGAGTGTATTACTAATAAATACTTTGGTTTGTATTCTCTACTGTCTGACCGACTCTTCATTTGTTTGGAAGGCTGAGAGGTGGTCACGAGTGACCCGGGTGGCCCTAATCGGGTCACTTCCTTCAGTTGGCGCCCGAACAGGGACTCCATCGGGTGGCCCATCCTCGGGTGAGGAGGTCGGGGCCACGTCGGGTCGGACGGGCGGACCGGGGATCCCTGCACGAGAGAGTCTTGTACTCGCAGCTGCCCAGTCTGTCTGACCGGGTGGTGCCTTGTCCAGTGGTCATCCCGACTGGGGTCCTGAACTGCGAAACCCTTGGATCTGACCGTTTGGTCCGAAGAGTCGGCAGTGGAGAATAACTTCGCTCAACCTGTGTGCACCAGGTGAGTTTGCTTTGGTTCTCTGTGGATATGGCACCATTTTGATTTGTATTTGGCATGGTCTGAGGACCGTCTTTGGACAAGCGCTTGAATTTGTTTGAGTTCTTTGTGAACATGGTACCACTTTGGTTTGCATTTGATGAGGTCTGAGGAGCAATTTTGGTAAGATATTTGCAAATATCTGCTCGGCATGAATAGTGAACTTGTTTTATTTGAAAAATGCCGTGCCTTAGTAAGGTGTTTTGTTTGGGCTGTTGTTGTTGTTCTGCTGATGCTCAATTGGAAGAAAGTCAGCCGGCGCCTCCAGATGGCACTCCAAATTTCGACATGCATGTTAAACATGGCATTGGCCCTATTATGTTTAGTACGTTATGGCACAAATATACGAGGGACAATGCAGAGTTGCAGTGGCCGTTGACGGGCACTTTTGATGAACAGAAAATTAATTTTCTACAGGATAAATTGTTTGCGAAAAGAAGTAGTCAGTCGATGTTTGATTCCCTCAGAACATGGCAAAAGGAAGTTAAACAGAGACGAATGAAAGCAGAGAAAGATGCCCCGAAGGGGAGAATGAAGACAGTAACTCAGAAAGCCGTAGCGCACGATAGAGAGAAAATAGAAAAAGGAATAGAGTGTGCTGATAGAATATTTCGATTACAATGTGAAAAGTCTTATGTTGCCCGAGAAGAAAATGATACATTTGTGCAGGAATTCTTAGATGCTCGACCTCCACCCCCATACGCGCCACAGAAAGTATACCCTGCTATCCCACAGCCTCAGTCATCTGTTCCTTCTGCCTCTGCTGCCTCTGTTTCTTCTACTATCGATCAACATGTTTTGGCCATGGCACCTCCTGCCCTTTCTTTGGCTTCACCCTCTGCGGCTACTATAACCGCCAGTCTCCCTGCTACGCCTATTGTTTCGGCATCTCTCTCTCCAGCCCTCACACCCACGACACAGTCACTAGCGACATTGGTGCCTGTTCCTTCTGTTACTACTCCTTCCCTGTTCCCCCATTACTGAGTAGCGGAACACCCGTACGCGGAATAGGGGAGCACGACTGGGCGACTGCTATGGAGCGACTGGGGCAGATATTGATACGATCTGATGTGGGAGATGAAGAGAAAAGGGCGGTAGCCAATCAGGGCGCTCAGTGGGCTCGTAACCCCATTTACAGTGTGGAAGATGTGTGGAGTGCGATGAGAGATTATGAGCCGTTTGTGTAGCAGCATGCCCTTAAGCACATGTTGGCTACTTTAATTGGAGTGTGGGAACAGTGTTTCAATGATGTAGCACCCCAGATTATTTATGATATTCGGGACCATGTATATGCTGCTGATATGGCACCTAGTGAGGTTTTTAATAATGTCACGACGCTGGTCGCTTATCGAGGTAGGCTGCTTGAGAAGAGCCCGAAGACAGTGTCCCAATTCCCGATGAGGAAAGTCCACCCCATATATCACCCTGAAATACCAGAGCTGCGGGATCAGCATAACATTGTTACTAGACCCCAGGTAGAGGCCCGGTTCCAGGAACAATGGGTTTATACTTCATGGAAAAGGAGTGAGGTTTTGTCCCTTAAGACTCAGCTACCTGACCCTAGGAAGAATCCTACTGCATATTCAATTCAATTCAATTATCTTTATTCGGATGCAAAATGTATCCATTAAAGCACAGGTCTAAAAACAAAGATCAATATAAAAATACATAAATATTAAAAACAGAAGTATGACAGCATCATAAAAGACAATATCCATTCAACAACATATTGGCGCAAAATAGCAGCATAACAATACAGTATAACTCTAAAGTGCATTCAGTTTCGTATATTCCCTATAAAGTGCCTCAGTTTCACATATTTCCAGAAAAAATATACAGTGTGTGCATAAGCGACCACGATAGTTATGAAGGTGGATAGATGGATAAAAATGCGTGAAAATTAAGCCATCATTAAATGCTCATTGAGGTACGTGAACGAACTGCCGCTTTCAAAAATAATCCTACGCGGAAAACCAAAGCATCATCCTCCAATTTAAGAATTTCTGTATAGGCTGCTTTATGATCAATAATGGCAGTTTTCTTAAAAAAAGGAATCAAAAACGTTTTTGTGTACATTTGATAAAAATTACAGAAAAATAAGAAATGTAACATCGTTTGTTTGCTATAATTGTTGCATGGGCATAGCATTTGGTCAAGCTTAACATTGAACCCCAAGGGGAAACAAAGCATATATTTCATAGTACCTGCCCTTAAACGGAACAACAAACCTCTTTCCCAGCGACCAAAATTCTTTAGAAGGTAACTCGATGGCAGATAAGATGGCGGCCATCGTGCAACTTCTAAGGACATATACCTTGCTACTGAAGATTTCAGGAGCTCATCATCGTGTCTAGCCCTACTATACTTATCGTATAGCGCCTCTTGGAGCGATTTTTTACTAACTCCGCCCATGTCACTTGGGTTTAGAAAAATGTGTTCAAGGTTCACACTATTTAGGCTTTCCCTTACAGCGGCTAGCCACGGTATATCCCTGCCCTTATCACATTTAAGGGAGTCAATAATTATGTTTCTAGTGAGGATCGCCGCAGGGTTTTGCCAGATTTTTAGCCAGAATATAGCTGGCCGAGCCCTGATATAATCTTCAATATATGTCAGTTTTAACTCCCCATGACAGATATACCGTGATGAGGAGATCGGGGCCCCCAACAATTTCCTGCAGAATCTATTTTCCTCACCTTGTATACCACTGCAGTTTGTGAAGCCCCAAACTTCTGCACCGTAAGTTGCCGCAGGGATACATTGTAATTTGAAGATTTTAATAATAGAAAGTACCACCTCGACTTTTTTCGGTTGGGGAAAGGACAGGACAGAATTAATTGCTTTTGCAAACTTGCCCCTACTATGTGCCACGTGATCATTCCATGAGCCGTTGGCTGCAAATACCAGCCCCAAATAGGGAAAAGTGCAAGTGCGATGTAAACGTTCATTACCTATAGAAATTGAGTTAATAAGATGCTTTTTCGGGCCGCATGCCATTAAAAATGATTTGTTAAAATTTGTGCGGAGATCTAAAGCGGCCATAAAATCAACAAAGCCCTGGACTAAAGTGCGCAGTGCGTTTGGTGTGCGGCCCATTAGGACCGCATCATCCGCATATAGTAAGGCGGGGAGGATGTTACCATCAATAACAGGAACATCATTGGTGAGCTTGGTCAGGAAATCATGCAGATCATTAATGTATAGAATAAATAGGAGTGGGGCCAATACGCACCCCTGCCTGACCCCTCTATCAACAATGATGTCCTGTGAAACCTCTCCGCCTTTACCAATCCGCACCCGGGCCTTCAAGTCCCTATGTAAATACGCCAAAAAATGAACTAAAACTTCGTCCAACCCATATTTTAAAAGAATCGACCAAAGACGTGACCTGTTGACAAAATCAAATGCTGATGTAAGGTCCATGAAGGCCAGATAAATAGGGGATTTCCGTGCTACGCTATATTTACCAATAATCAAGTTAAGGTTTAGGCACTGCTCAACTGTGCCTATTTTACTTCTAAAACCTAACTGACAAGAATTTAAAATATGTTCATCCTCGGCACAGGACCTGATCTTGTTAAACAGGATCCTCCCAAGAATTTTTAGAGTGTTGTCAATCAGGGAGATTGGTCTGTGGCAGCTAGGGTTGGAACGATCGCCCTTTTTAAAAATAGGGACAATAATACTAGTAGACCATGTGCTGGGAATTGAAGCAACAGTTACATTATTAAAAACATTAAGTAAAAGGGGTGCCCAAAATTCAGGTTTGTATTTAATAAGATCTATCGGTAGCCCGTCTGGGCCAGGAGCTTTATTGCCCAGACTATGATGTATAGCGTCCTCAACTTCTAGCACGGATATCTCGATCCTTGAGGCTCTTTGATAATTATATGAATCCTCCATCCGTGATGTGGCTTGATAGATCTTTGAAAAATGGGATACCCAGGATTCGCTGGTAATGGTACAGCTTATAGATGTTAGTGTGAGGCCTACAGATCTCATATCTTTGACTGCCGACCAGAAACCATTCCCGTTATTAAGTCTGGCGGCACAAGCAAGGTTATCCCATCGTTCTTTTAAAACCTCGTCTTTCCGCTGTTTCGTGATACATTTATATTGGTGCCTCAGAGACTTTACAAGTACCGGGTCCCTTGGGCTCATCATAAGTGCCTCACGGAGCTCTCTATTTGCTCTAGAGCAAGCACTGTTGAACCACCGAGGTCCCCGATTGTGCTCCGCTATCGGTCTAGATATCATTTGTTTAATGCCCCCACAAAGTTGGACAAAGGCATTAATTACCCCAAAATTATGATCGTATAGTGACAAACAGGTATCGATAAGTGTTGAATGAGTTTTTATCATCCTTAAAAATAGATCATTATTATCGACACCTCGCCAAGCCAATCTTAAATTATCAGTAGAGGGCACTAAATTACTGGCCCCACATTCTTTAACAAATTCCGGCCTAGGGGTGAATCTTAATGTTGTAGCAGTGGGATTATGATCACCCAAAGAAGTTGGTATGACCTCAGCCTTTAACAGACAGTCTTCCAATGTGGCAGATATAAACACGTAGTCAATAATAGAGGCACAACCTCGCCCTCTATATGTTGGTACAATATAATTATCTTTGTGGGGTATAGCCGCAATTTCCATTAAGTTTGTTAAATTATGGTTGGACAGATAGTCCAGCAATTCTACCCCCTATTACATAGGCGTTTGTTGACATGGGAGTCAATAGGTGGTTCGTTATTGCTTGAAATCCTAACATTAAAATCGCCACCTAGACAGATACCAACTAGTTTGTCAAACATTTTTTGCCTTTGTAAGTGAGAGATAAAGTTAAACAAATTAGTGAAGTTCATATTTGGGACAGTGTGAAAATCATTATTATAAAAATTAATAAAACAAATGGAAACACCCTGTGTATAAATCAAAGCCTGAAAATTATCATTATCTGTTGTTAAGGCCTTAACACTACCACCCGCAGAGATTTTAACCCAAATAGAAAGTCCACCTGATGGGCGTCCAATCTTGGGGGTAGGGGCAACTATATTATAACATTCAAACCCTTCTTGATATAATTCCCGTGTTGCTCAAGTTTCTTGCAGCATAAGTATATCATACATTTGAACTATTTTTATCCAATCCTCCAAATCGATTTTAGATGCCAAGCCGGCGACATTCCAACTCAAGATATTTAAATTTAATTCAGTTTCAGAAGTGGGTGGAGTGTCTTCGCCTGGAAATATGGGCATAGGTGGTATGGGAATGGTCGTATCAGATATTATTGATGGAACCAGTCAATCCTGATTATCAAGGCCAGACAGGGTGGAAAACCTATTATGCATAGTCAGTGAAGGGGCATCGTAGGTTGCCATCCCCAATACTGGCTTGTAAAAATAACCCAGCGGCAGAGACCAAATGAGGGTGGAATACACAGTATTGGACTCCTCCGAGATCAATAATGATTTTACCAACGCTGGTTTTCGGAAATTGATAACTATACAGTCACCCATAATATTCTTCGGGGAGGTACCAACCCACCCTATCCTCCGTACCATTAAGATGTCACATATATTTGTCGCCCGAAACCCTTTATGTTTTCCAAGCCAATCGGCACATTTATTACGCAACTGGTTCCATGATTCTGTCTGGTCTTTTCTGAGTGGAGGTACTCCTGCTAAAACCAATACATAGGGGCAAGCTGCCGGGGGGAGACTAAGGACTTCCCTACTGCCCTCAGTTGTTGTCATACTTTGATGGTTAAGGCCCCCACCACTTTGTATATTGTGTGAGCTACCCTCTAAGTTTGCTCGATCTACAGTGCTCACTGGGGCATTATGTGAAGCTAATGACCTACATAGTGATGTAGTAGGCGGACAACTCATTTGCCCAGCGATGGAAGGTTTGTCGTGGGCAACAATGGGTTTAAGTAAAAAACATTCCTTAACTTTGAGGCAAGTGTCACAGGCTTCTAATAAAGAAGTGGCTGTTAAAACTGGTTCCTGTGACAACTGACCAATAATAGGTGCACCAACAGAATTAGAATTTGACCCGTGTTGTGTGACAATCTTAGGAATATTAGTTTGGGAGTTTAGCCTATTTGACAATGACTCAAGGCGATCTAAACGCTTCCAGAGGGCGGAAAAGTTTTTGTCCACAAGGTCTTTAATGCGCTCACATACAGTGTCCATGATAGAATTAATTGAGGCCTCGCCGAATCTACAGTTGGAAAAAGAAGCCACTTCAGCATCAGTTTGTTTACAAATAGAACAGGTTGTTGCCTTAGTTTGTGTGGGTTCGGCTATTGAGTCAGCGATCGCACCATTTAAGGGGGTTGCAGAGTCCTGAATCCATGAGCTCATAGCGGTACGAGGATGGTTTGCACGGGGGGGTTGTTTTCTCTTGGAGCTAATCTGTTTAATTGATTTTCTTTTCCGTTTTTCCCCTGTTAATGTCATTATAGGAGGTGCGACTCCATCCAGTGAACCATTACAGGGTGCCGCCGGTAGGTCCTCATTATTACAGTCACTGAGTCTTATGAGTGGCTGGCTGCTAGGGATTACAGTCTGCATATTAAGTACCACAGAATGGCCAACATGATCGTCTGAAGCTTCCCCTATGTTAAGGCCAAGAAGTGGTGCCACCAGACCCAGTGACATACGCCTCTCAGTTAGCTCTATTTCATTGGCGACTATATTAACTGCTCTTTCCAGCATGCTGTCAATACTTGTGGTTGTCCGGGTATTAGAGCTTGATACTCCGTTACGCTTCCCCATATTTTACATGTGTGACAATACTTGCAATTATAGTGGATGTGGCTCACCTCAACATACCTGGTTAATCGCACTTGAACGAGGGGTGGCCCAGCCCGGCCTCCTCTGGGCTCTGACGGGCGCAGACGTGCCCGCCCTTGGCCCGGGCTTCGCCCGCGCACGTCCCGCGCTGCGGGAGCCCTGCTGAGGCTTTAAAGCGCCTCCGGGCGCGTGATGCGGGTGTCGGTGGCGGGATTAGCCGCAAGGGAGCCTGGGACCTGCAGTCCTGTCCCGCTCCTGCTTTTCCCCCACGAACAGCAGTGGTACAGTAATGACGGCAAGAAGGGCTTCCCTACTGCATATTATAAGGAATTGACTGAGGCCGCTTCCTCGACAGTGATGACGCTTGCGGACCTTGAAATGTTCTTTGGTTTATTTGTGCCCGTTGATATTTGGAGGCAGGTGCACACACAGGACCATGTTGTGGAATTGGGTGGTACTTGGGATTAGATTAAAGCATGGGACCAGGAGAGGAAGCCTAGTGAGAAGCCTAAAGCTGAGATACTAGCTTTGCCTGGTCGAATTATTACATATATGCACTCTCTTATTCCACCGAGAAGGGTAGATTGGGACAAGTTAAAGGCATGTCGTCAGAAGAAAGATGAAAGTGTGTCTGATTTTTCCACTCGATTTGAAGGTGTGTTTAGGGATTTTAGTGGACAGGATTTGTCGGTGGAGGGGGGTGTTCGACTGTTCGTTAATAGATTTGTTACGAACTTGCTTCCTGAGATTGCGACTTGGCTGCAGGCTTCGGAGAGCACTTGGACTACCTTCTCCCCTTCTGTGATATTGAGTATGGCACAGTATTATGAGCACAGGGAAAATGAAGAGAAGGAGCAGGTGGAGAAAAAGCATAAGGAATTGATGACGAAGGATTTGTTGCAACAGGCTTCTCGTGGGAATGGTAGAGGACGAGGTGGTCCAGACCGACAGCTTCCGCGTACTAGCAGGAACACTACGCCTGTAGGACCGAATCAGTGTGCGTACTGTAAAAAGGAGGGACACGGGCGCAGCGAGTGTCCTCTGCTTTTGCAAAAGGTGGCGTTCCGAGGTGGCGAGGGTCTCGTGGACGGGGTTGTGGAGACGGTGGCCAGGACAGGGTTCAGGCAGTTGGGACGTCAAGGGGTCGCACTAATCAGAACTACTTTGACGACCCTAGGGGCAAACAGTACTACCACGATGACTATGACATATACGAGGTGACGGGACTGTCCCACAGCTAGGACAGCCAGGGACAGAGTGATGAACCAGCTCAGATACCTGTAGATCAGCGCGGTCCTTACGTTACTGCAGATTTGCATGGCTCAGCTAAGGAATTTTTGGTGGATACAGGTGCTATGAATAGCTCTATTTCCTGTTCACTGGTCCCCGGGTCGGCTCTGTCTGGCCATAATAATGTTTCGGTAGGATTTTCTGGTGTACCGGTCGTGAGCCCCATTTCCAAACCTCTCACATTGACTATTGGTCCTTTTACTGTGGATTCGCCATTTTTGTTAACATCTAATTGCGGAGAGAATTTGATGGGCTTAGATTTATTAAAGAAGTTGCATGCGACGATTTATTGTTCTCCGGAGGGAGTTTACATGACAATGGGACCGAATATGGTGAGCTCTAAGCAGTGTCTGTCCAAAGATGCACCCCTCCCTGCTGAATTTAAGGATGTGCCACCCACGTTGTGGGCAACAGGTGACACAGACTTAGGACTATTGCAGATTCCTCCAGTTTCTATCAAAGTTAAGGACAATGCCGTTTTGCCTCGTATTCCTCAGTACAAAATACCACAAGCAGGGGAGAGAGCTTTGTTGCGCATTATACAGGATCTGATTGTCAGGGGTTGTCGAGGAGACGACTGCGAATGTGTGTAATAGCCCCATTCTTCCCATTCTTAAGAGGGCACCCTTCAGGCTCCTCTGATGATCATCCAGATGTTTATCGTTTTGTGATTGACTTGCGCTAAGTAAATAAAATAGTGGTTCCTCAGTTCCCGGTGGTCCCTGACATTACTGCTCTTCTAACAAAGCCTCTGCTGGCACTAACCACTAAAGATGTGCATGAACCATTGCCTTGGACGCCTGAATGTTAGCAGGCTTTTCAGCAACTAAAAGTTGCGCTGTGCTCTGCGCCTGTGCTTGGTACGCCAGATTATGCGAAGCCGTTCGTGCTGTACATACACGAAGAGGCTGGTTGCGCGCTCTCTGTTTTAACACAGGCCTTTGGAGGTAAGCAACGCCCGTGTGCTTATTTTTCTGTGCTTCTTGACCCTGTCGCGAGAGCCCTCCAGAGCTGTGTAAGAGCAGTCGCGGCTGTGGCTGTCTCAATAAGACAATCGGCTGGGCTCGTACTTGATACTGACCTCACAGTCATGGTTCCCCATGCTGTGGATACCCTTTTGAATAAAACCAAGACACAGCACCTCACCAGTGCACGTCTGACCGGTTATGAGTTAACTCTCTTTGCACCGCATGTCACGATTAAAAGATGTGCCACTCTGAACCCAGCCACGTTGCTACCCCTCCCTTCTGAGAGTGAGGAAATTGATATACATGATTGTATCTTCCGCAAGGAGGAGGAGATGAAAGGACAGGTAGACTTGACTGACATTCCCTTATCTGACCCCCAAGGGGAACTATATGTCGATGGCTCTTGTTTCAAGTTACCAGATGGCAATACAACAGCCGCATATGCAATCACAACACTACACACAGTAGTTGAGACATCACAAGTTCCCTATCAATCGGCTCAAGCTGCAGAGCTGGTTGCCCTTATTCGAGCCTGTGAGTTGAGTGAGGGACTGACTGTCAATATCTATACTGACAGTCAGTACGCATTTGGAGTCGCTCATAATTTTGGACGACTTTGGGCAGAAAGAAGGTTTGTCATTTCCCATGGGATGAAAATACAGCACGGCCCCCTCATACATAGGCTTTTATCGGCTTTGACATTCCCTAAGAAATTAGCGATAATAAAGTGCAGCGCCCACAAGGCAATTACTGACAATGTGGGTAAAGGGAATGCATTCGCAGACCAGACAGCTAAGGAGACAGCCCGAATGAAGATGAAAAAGATGTTTGTAGCAGGTCCCGCTAGGTGAGTGCCTGAGGTTACCATGTTTGAGGATACGCTAGAAAGTGTCAAGGAAATACAGAGTGAGGCAACTATTGAGGAATTAGCGATATGGCAGGAAAGCACAGCACGTTTGGATGAGGATGGGTGTTGGATTGATAAGTCATGGAAATAGAGATGGATACTACCAGATGCATATGTTCTTCCCGTAGTCACCATGGTGCACGGGCCAGCTCACATTAGTGCCGAAGGTATTTGTAAGTTGTTAGACCCTGTATGGCACAATGATAACATCCCAAAGACTGCCGCCCATTTGGTCAAATACTGTATGGTGTGTATGATGCACAATCCTGGAAAAGGTACCCCCGCTCCCCCTGGTAATTTTGCACCTCCCACTTTCCCTTTTGAGGTCCTCCAGTTAGATTACATAGAGTTGGATCGAGTCAACAATTTGAAATATGTGTTGGTGGTTGTTTGTGCGTTCAGTAAATAGGTTGAGGCTTACCCCACAAAAGAAAACACAGCCATAGCGACTGCAAAGGTGCTCCTGAAGGAGTTCTTTCCTCGCTTCAGCTTGCCCTGTTTGATTTGGAGTGACAATGGAAGTCACTTCAATGCGAAAGTTATCCAGTTAGTTTGCGAGGGACTGCATATCAGACACAAATTTCACGCTGTGAATCACCCCCAGTCCGCAGGTTTGGTTGAGAAGTACAACGGTACTCTCAAACTGAAACTGGCAAAGATTCAGGAGAGCACAGGGTTGCAGTGGCCAGATGATTTACCATTAGCCCTTTTGTCCACAAGAACGACAGCCCATTCTAGGACAGGATTGTCACCCTATGAGGTCATGTTTGGGCGCCCGGCAAACGTTTGGGGCGTCCCGCGACCTCGTCGATTCTCAGAAATTGAATATCCTCTATTGGTGGATTATATTTGTATAAGTTAACTAAAAGTCTGCGTTCTATTCACCAACAGATCCAGGAATGCCTTCCACCAGTACCTGAGGGGCCAGGTCACGATATCCGGCCTGGCGAATTTGTCCTGGTGCGCAATTTCCAGAGAAAGAAGAGTCTGGAGCCGAGGTGGAAGGGGCCATTCCAGGTGCTCCTTTCCACTCGCACCGTTGTGAAGGTTGCCGGCCGAAAGAATTGGATTCATTGCCAGCATTGCCGCAAAGTGCCTCTACCCTTACCTTACAATCAGTGGGTCCGTGAGGGCATCGGGGACTCCGAGTGTGAGAGAGTCCCACAGTTCCTTCCCTTTTCGAATGCCCAACTCACGTGGACTCAAACAGAGGCTGAGAATGATGAGATCCTAAATGCGGCAGTGCCCTCGGAGATTAAGGCAATTCCAGAGTTTTCTTCCGCTGGCCCTTCTGTGTCTGACCCCCTTTTTCCTGATCCCTCTGTGCCTGGAGTAGCTAGGTTCAATTTGCGCCCCCGATGGAGGAACAGTGCACCAAAGGAAAAGTCAGATTAGCAGGGATGGACTCGACAAGTCAGGCCACAGTAGCTTAGAGAGAGGCGAGATTGGTGCATTGTTCAGACATTGTACAGGGTAAGTCGAGTGTGCTCCCCAGGAGGGAAGCACATTACCCTGCAACGTGGGATACGAATCCGAGCTAGGACTGAGCAGCTCCACCGCCGGTGCTCAAAAGCGCCAACGTTGATGAACAATAGAGGTCTACCAGTGAGGCTCAGACGGACACTGGGAACACTTGCCCCCCCTTTTGCCATTAGTTCCATTGCATTCCTTTTTTTTTTTCTTTTCTTTTTCCTTTGTTTACAATGTATCCGTTTGGTCGGCCCATTACTGAGGAAGAGCAGCCCTTTGCACCTCCATGTCCAGAGCGGGGTTAGTCCATAGAATGGAGCATGCCTTGTTTTTTTTTTCCATCTGCACCGCCTGGGGTCATGTCTATGGCCAGAACAGGAAGGAACCCTGCCATGAGCACGACTTTCTGTGTCTAAATTGCTTGTTCTCTCAGGTCAGTGCAACCTGAGCATTGTGAAACCCTGTTACACTTCCAAAAATCAATGAATACATGTGATAAAACAGGAATATTTAAATCACAGTAGTGCTTGCACGTATGCTAATCATTCTTTTCATTTCAAGTTTTGATCAATACAAAATGTGCTGTGCCTAGTTTTCTTTTCAGCTTAAAACTTTTTTTTAAAGTGACGCGCCGCTTTGCAACCGGTTTGTATAGCAACCCTAAAAAGGAGGATATTGATGCAATAATTCAAATACATCAAAAATCGACAGTTAATTATAAATTAATAGTGGGAAAGAACCATCAGGATTGTCAAGCCACCGAAATTATTGCAGACCACGAGGCTTACATCTAGAATTTGCAGTATTCATTTCACAGACTACTAATTTATCTATGTAATAGTTTTATAGAAGGCCGTTGCGTCGCGTCGTAAAGCATTCCTGCAGTTTACAGAGAACACAATATCCCATTAGAAACTCATTATAGCATAGAGAGCACCAGTACAATATTAAGACTTACTTTTTAAATTAGAGGCAATTTAATATCAGAGCTTAACGCCTTCGCTGCGAGCGGAATTCCAGCCAGGTGCTGGACATTCCAATCGCGGGCGTGGTCGTGACGAGCTCAGCTCGTCATGAGCACAGCCCGACCGTGCAGCATGACGAGCTGAGCTCGTCATGAGCAGGGAAGGGGTTAATTCGGGAACTGCCTGAAATATGAGTGTATAACTATTTCTTAAAAGAGAGAAGGGAGTGAGTTCTCAAGTCAATAGCAGTGAATTCTGGAGTGTTGCTGCAGCACCTGCTGTGGTGTGATTTCGTGCTGTGGAAGATGTGAATCTCAGTGCATCCATTTATGGTGATTTTTGGTATCGGGTCCTCTTTGCCCGCTGGAGAGGGTGGGTGAATTGGTCAGATTGGGCAGATCTTTTATGTGGATTGTTTTGTGCACCAGGCAACGGATGCTGCAGTTGATCGTTTTGCCATGGAAGAGCGGGACAGCTGTCAGCTGCCCCGGGACCTAGTGTGCAATTGCAGATAAGGTGCTGGCCAGCTGTGAACATCTCTTTCTTTGATTCATCATTTTCTGGTCCTGGAGAACAAAGTTGATATGATGGTCCACAGTGCTGACTGCTACCGACAGGGTTAATTCCTATCAATGCAAGAGGGCCTACTCCAGGACCTTAGGTTTAGTAGCATCTCCCTTGCACCCATCACTGCACCGACATATAAATAAGAGACCAAAAGTGTGATCAAAATCCAAAAACATATCAATCAATTTTATTTTCAAGATTCTCCTGTAGTTGGTCAGAAACCTCTGCTTATTTTCTATGTAGAAGAAAGAGCCATTACGGGTGCAACGTTTGTTGAAAGAGCCTGTTTTTTGAAAATGAGTTGAAAATGAGGAACAATTGCTTATATTAAATTTCTTACCTTAAGACTTTCTATGATAATATGGTGCCAAACTAGGTTCTATCTTTTAACAGGGTGGCAAACAGTATATCAGAGACCGAGAACCCTTTGCAGCTCTCAGTCGTTCAATGATATCCTATTAGGGTAGTAGTAGAAATTGGAGAATTCTTACTACTCGATTTCAGCAAAAGTTCTTTATTCGGTAACTATTAGAGTTGACCATAAAAGCTCAATACGTATATCAAAACTATTAAAACAGCTTTAAAAGTTATGTATACATAATATTAACTGACTCGCATCAGAATTGATTTGTGCGACTTAAAAACATTTTTTTTTAAATCAATCACAGAGACAATAATAAAATCATCATCTAACTGTTGAAGGGTCAAGAATGCAGGGTGACATTGTCTAATACCAAATTTTTTAAGCACAGGAATAATCCATCTCCTTCTTGGTATGGAATAAAATTTACAAAAAAACAATACGTGTAACGTAGATTGTGCCGAAACATCATCACATGGGCGATTGCATAAAGCTCTCGACCAATCATTTTGTAAAGGGAAACTTAACAGTCGATGTAAAATGTTCAATCTAAAACGTGTCAACAGAAACCTTTCATAGTCGCCAGAAATTAAAGCAATATATGGCTGTATAGTTGGGGTCGCTAGGGCCATGTAATGTTCTTGCAGCGTTGATTTCTTTAATTCAATTGTGGTTCTAGCTTCGCCCAAATAATGCATACAACTGGCTTTAAGGTCTTTCCTAGAGACATTTCGCATAGTGTATGGATCTTTATAATATTCAGGATGGCCTAATTTAAACACAAACATTTTAACATAATCTAGCCATCTTTTGTTTCTGACCCCATCAGTTGCCAGGGCATCATTCAGTAATTGCCGATTAAAGTCTGTCTCATCTGCAGTCCATACTCTATGCCACAAGAGGACAGGCTGTATCTTGATTATATCCTCTAAGTATGGAATGCCATGTTCTCGGTGGCATATGTAGGTTGAAGTATTGTCTGGGACTGCCAAGAGAGACCTCAAAAACATATTTTCTGCGGACTGTAATGGATTGACCCCTATAAAACCCCAAATTCCGGCTCCATAAGTGGCAATGGATACACATTTTGCCCTGTATAGCGGTAAAATTTCTGCAGGGGCACGTCTTCCTAGTTTTTTACTAAAGTAGAAATTGGGGAATTCTTACTACTCGATTTGTTTATTCTTATTAGCCTTGCATGGTTGAAAATGCCTTGGTAGTAGTGTAGGCTCACTACAATCTCGGATGTAAACTGGCTATTAAGTGTTAGGATGTGACTTTGTAGAGCTAAATTAGCTGATAAAATGGAAAAGTCCCTTGCATGGATCCAAAGAGTGTAGACGGTACAGTTGCTAAGTTTTTCTTTTATAACTTCATTTACACAGGATAATAATGTATGTTCACTGCATGTCTCCCTCTTTACACAAATTAAGATTACAGGGACTGGCTCTGAGGTTGGAAAGGGATCCTAACGTTCACCCCTCAAAAAAAAAATTGAGTATTGTACTCTCACTGGGCTTTGTGGTGCTGGCAGTTGTGGAGGCATGGATTTATAATGGAAGGCCTTTTTTATTTGTCTAGTTTTTGCTCTAGATGCCTATTGAACTCCCTAGTTTAAAAGGTTCTGAATAATCTTCCTTGACCGTGTATTTTGTACCCACCCATTTTGAGATACCCATAGAGGGTATATGAACACTTTGTGCCAATGTGTTTCAGGAGGATGGAACGTGTGTATACATGGCTGGGTGCAACAGGGAATCAAACTGGGATTTCCTTTATGTACATAAAAAAATTAAAAAATGAAGGACCTTGGGTGAGGCTTCTGCAGGTCTTTGTTTGGCCTGGGAGCTTGCGCAAGAACAGTACCACCCTCCCCCCTGGCATATTCATCTGAGTTTCACAGTAGTGAACTTGAGTACCTGGAGATTTGGGGTACCACATTTCTCCTTTGAAGTTTGCCTCCTTTTCTCTGTTAGGGCACTCTTAGGTACACTCCCTCGGTCGGCATCTGCTTGACAAAAGAGGTGGCAGAACTGCCTGGGCCACAATGCACATAGACCCTCTTAGACCTGGCATCTTTTGGCATTTTTTGCCCTGTCTTTTTGCCTTCAGACCTCCTTTTTAGGTCTCGCCTGAGCCAGCGCATGTGCTGCTCTGGCGAGACTTTTAGTAAGGGGGCTTTAAAAAGCTCACCACAAGCTTTTGCTTGTGGCCTAAAGCTTGCGGTTACGCGCACAGTTACGCACATAGCCGCCATCTGGCTTTAGCCCCCATCTGCCTTTCCTCTGTTGTTTGGGTCATTAAGCGCCTCTGTAGCAGGCTCCTTTCTGATTGCAGTACCTTGACGGGCTTTCTCTTTAAAGCCAGCCTCGTCTCCAAATTATACATGTTTTCGTGCTTAGCGTGCCTTTTGCAATTTGAAATATCTCTCGCGGGTACCTTTATAATTGCAGTACCATGACGGGCTTTCTCTTTAAAGCCAGCCTCGTCTCCAAATTATACATGTTTTCGTGCTTAGAGTGTCATTTGCAATTTGAAATATCTCTCGCGGGCACCTTTTTGATTGCAGTACCATGACATGCTTTCTCTTTAAAGCCAGCCTCGTCTCCAAATTATACATGTTTGACCAACAAGTCAACATGTGTTAAAGGACGTCTTTAAAACGAGCATTTTAGGGAACAAAACGTTCATTTTTCATCCTCACCAACTATTTTTTTGCCTATAAGCAATGAAGGAAACAATCAGAAGCCGACGATCCTGCTCATCGTGTTGAATGGCTACCAGAAATATCTGTGTGCAACCCGCAGGAATCAGATTCAAAGCTTAGTGGGGCTAACTCAGCCTTTCATCCACAGGAGGTATAAACAAAAAGATCTCTCGCAGGCACCTTTCTAATTGCAGTACCATGACGTGCTTTCTCTTTAAAGTCAGCCTCGTCTCCAAATTATACATGTTTTCGTGCTTAGCGTGCCATTTGCAATTTGAAATATCTCTCGCGGGCACCTTTTTGATTGCAGTACCATGACGTGCTTTCTCTTTAAAGCCAGCCGTGTCTCCAAATTATACATGTTTGACGCACAAGTTAACATGTGTTAAAAGACGTCTTTAAAACGAGCATTTTAGGGAACAAAACGTTCATTTTTCATCCTCACCAACTATTTTTTTGCCTATAAGCAATGTAGGAAACAATGAGAAGCCGACGATCCTGCTCATTGTGTTGAATGGCTACCTGAAATATCTGTGTGCAACCCGCAGGAATCAGATTCAAAGCTTAGTGGGGCTAACTCAGCCTTTCATCCACAGGAGGTATAAACAAAAAAATCTCTCGCAGGCACCTTTCTAATTGCAGTATTATGACGTGCTTTCTCTTTAAAGCCAGCCTCGTCTCCAAATTATACATGTTTTCAGGCTTAGCGTGCCATTTGCAATTTGAAATATCTCTCGCGGGCACCTTTTTGATTGCAGTACCATGACGTGCTTTCTCTTTAAAGCCAGCCTCGTCTCCAAATTATACATGTTTTCGTGCTTAGCGTGCCATTTGCAATTTGAAATATCTCTCGCGGGCACCTTTTTGATTGCAGTACCATGACGTGCTTTCTCTTTAAAGCCAGCCTCATCTCCAAATTATACATGTTTGACGCACAAGTTAACATGTGTTAAAGGAAGTCTTTAAAACAAGCGCTTTAGGGAACAAAACGTTTATTTTTCGATCCTGCTCATTGTGTTGAATGGCTACCTGAAATATCTATATGCAACCCGCAGGAATCAGATTTAAAGCTTAGTGGGGCTAACTCAGCCTTTCATCCACAGGAGGGATAAAAAAAACAATCTCTCGCGGGCAAATTTCTGATTGCAGTACTCTCTCAATCTCACTAACTCACAATCTCTCACTCTCACTAACTGACTAACTCTCACTCTCACTGACTTACTCTCACTAACTAACTTACTACATAACTCTCACTCTCTCACACTAACTCACTCTCTCACTGACTAACTAACTCACTCTATCACTAACTACATAACTCTGTCACTCTCACTAACTAACTTACTTACTAACCTTCACCCTCCTGTTATTTATGCCCCCCATAACAAAAAAAAAATTGCCATTGCCAATAGGTCTCGCCTTTAGAACCTTAAAAGTTTTTAGCCATGCAACAGTTGATAATATTGCACAAAGGATATTATGCTGCTTAAATAAATACTTATAAGGTCCCAAAAGCAAGACCTATTGGCTATGCCAATGCTTGTTTTACTGTGTGCTGAACTTTGTTTTGCTTGTTTTAGGACTCTGGGCACGTTTTCATTGCTGACCAGTGCTAAAGTGCATGTGCTCTGTGTCTAGAATGTAGTGGTATTTGGTTTTCCATGATTGGCATATTTGATTTACTGATAAGTCCCTAGTACAGTGCACTACATGTGCCCACAGCCTGTAACTCATATGCTATTAGTGGGCCTGCAGCACTGACTGTGCCACCCACATCAGTGGCCCTTCAAACCTGTCTCAGGCCTGCCACTGCAGAGCCTGTGTGTGCAGTTTTAAACTGCCACGTTGACCTGGCAAGTTCACCTACTTGCCAGGCCCAAACCTTCCCTTTTATTACATATAAGTCACCCCTAAGGTGGCCCTAGGTAGCTCCATGGGCAGGGTGCAGTGTATTTAAAAGGTAGGACATGTGCTTTTGAGTTTTACATGTCCAGCTAGTGAAAAACTGCTAAATTCATTTTTCATGACAGCAAGGCCTATCTCTTCCATAGGTTAGCATTGGAGCTGCCTTGTAACACTTTACAAATGTAACTTCCAATTGGGAGCAGGTAGAAAATGAGAGTTTGGTGTCCCTGGACTCACAATTTAAAAACACATCTTTTAGTGAAGTTGGTTTTCAAGTTGTAGGTCTGAAAATGCCACCTTTAGAAAGTTGGCATTTTCTTACTTTAACCATTCTGTGCCTCGGTCTGTACCTGGAATACATGTCTGGGTTGGATGGCAGCTGGGCTTTGTGCCTTCCCTCTAGACACACACAGACAAAGGGAGTTTAGGTGTGCCCTGCATATCCTGATGGCCCGTCACCAGGCCTATGGGTCTTCCTGAGCTAGAGTGAGAGGGAGGCGCTGACACTTGCACCTCAATAGGGATGTGCCTGTCCTGACACAAAGAGCTGCATACCCCCCTGTAGTGTGACTGGAGTCAAGGCTAGGAAGGGCAGGGTATTGTGCACTACAAAGACCTTTCTTTGAAGTCTCCCTACTTCACAGGCTAAAATGGGTATAAGTACTGGACCTCTGACACCATATACTCAGAATTCTTCTAGACTGAGGTCATTCTGGCAGGAAGAAGAGCTGTTGTGCTGCCAGGAGGGACTGCCACTTTGCTGCTTACTTTGCTGTGTTGCCCTGCTGCCTGCTGCTTCTTGCCTGGGAGGAAGAGGATTGGACTTTACTCTCTATATCCTGCATCTAATGGTTCTCCAAGGGCTTGTTTGGGCTTACCTCCTGTTACTGAAGTCTCAGGGATATCAAAGACTTCACATGTGTCTTGCTACCAGCACCTGGGCTCCTCTGCTGTGAGTCCTGCTCTGCTAAGTGGTGCCAAATCCAGTGTTGGGCCCTTGGAAGTGAGTGTTTGGTGCTACAACCCAAGAAACCAAAGCAGCAAAATTGAACCATCGTTTGGAGCCAGCACCTTCCCTGCAAAATCAACACATTTGCCGCTGCCTGCACCGAAGCCGTGGACACCGCTCGCCAAGTGAGCAACGCAACGACCTAGACTTACAACACAGCCCGACTTTGCTGACACAGCACCTCCGAATCCCCGCTGCTGCGTGAGTCTCGAACAATGCATTACTGACGTCTGTGATGCCCCAACCCAAGTCCGACACATTCCCGGTCCAACGTGGCCGCTAACCGACATATCACCTTCAGCTCAGTGGTACGACATCGGCGTCTCGGAACCGACACACAGGGCTCTTGACATAGACGCATCAACGACTTTGTCCAACTCTGGAACCAACGCATCGCCTACAAAAGCGATGCTTCACCTCCATATTTCAATGCCTCGTCACTGAGCATAGACTCATCTAAGATACTGTCAGCGGCCTGCATGACTCCTGTATCCAGCCTGTGCTCCATCGTGGTCGGACTGAACGTTTGGATTTGTCCCGGTCAAGGGCAAACAGATAGCCCCAGTTGGAGCTATTGACTTCTAAGCACTGCATTTTGATTTAATCTTACAAAATTCATATCTTGACTTATGTATGTTGTATTTTTGGTCTTGTTTTAATCAGATGAATATTGGCTATTCTTCTAAACTGGTGTGGAGTATGTGTGTGTGTGTGTGTGTGTTTGTGTGTGTGTTGAAATACTTTAAACATTGCCTTTTTAGTTTAGCCTGACTGCTCTGTGCCAAGCTACTAGAGGGTGAGCACAGCTAACCTTTTAGTGTGTACTACAAATACCCTGACTAGGATTGTGGTTCCTGCTTGGACAGGGTGCATACCTCTGTCAACCAGAAACCCAATTTCTAACAGACCCTCTTAACTAGTCATACCCCTTCAGAAGCGATTCCTTTTGAAATCACTACTGGCATGCAATGATCATGTGGGGGGCATGCAAAATGTGACTGAAACAGCCCAAAGTTTGACCTATCCACCACAGCTGGCTGATCAGCTCTGGGGATAAATACAGGGCAACTGCCCTACTCAATTTCCCATTGACCAGTGGTAGCCAAGAAGATTTCTGAGCTCCACGCGTGGGAACCATGATTGCTAGCTAAATCTGGTTCAGTTACCAACTAGTGGTGCTGTTTGGCTCCCTTGATGAAAGACAGCCTACCTGCTGTGAGGAAGAATGTGCTGCAGTGTTCTTCTGCATTGCAGAGCCCTGCCTAGAAGACGATTCACCGGCCTAGCTGTTTGAGGGCATGTGGGGAGATTTTTGGTCTACGTTGTCCCAGGAGCAGATGTCACCAAAGAGCTGTTCAGGACTAAAAAGACCCTCAATCATTAACATTGCTTGGGTACACCGGGGGAGGATCAGGCTGCAAAGACTGTGGTTAGCCCCATTTGTCCCGACCCTCATTGTGCCCATAGTTTTCCTATCTCGACCTCAAGGCTGTTTCAGACTTCACTTCAGGCCTGAATCGGTATCAGTGGGGTAGCTAGGTATATTTAACCTGAACAGAAAGCCTCAAACCACACTCCAATCCATTCAGCGGTGTCAGAGTCATCAGCTCTGGAAAGCCCAGGTCGTGTGAGGTTTAGATTTCCCATGCCCACTACGGAACTCCCTGGTATGGGATTAGTTTCACACAGTGACCAGCAGTTTACAAGCCATGCACCCGCTCGTCACCTCAGCTATATGAAATTATAACTGTGATTAGCACGTTGCAAAATATAGCCCCCTTGCAGCGGGACTAAGGATTTCAGTGAGGGGAACCTCCAGTTCCTCCACTGAGACTCAAACAACTGCCCATGTTCTGCTCCCCGTGGAGAAGAGAGTCACCTTCAAAATCCTCACCCACGCCTACAAATGCCTACACAACAACGGACCCAAATACCTCAACGACAGAATAAACTTCCACGTACCCAAAAGAAACCTCCAATCTGCCAACCTCGCACTAGCTGAAACCCTGCGCATCCATAGAGCCAGAGCAGGCGGAAGATCGTTCTCTCACATTGCAGCCAAAACCTGGAACGAGCTACCGACAGACATCAGACGCGCCCCCTCCCTGAACACCTTCAGGAAGACCCTCAAGACCTGGCTCTTCAGATGAACGGACCTGTGTACCCCTCCCCCCCCCTCAGCGCCTTGAGACCCTCACGGGTGAGTAGCGCGCTTACAATTCCCTGATTGATTGATTGATTGATTGACAGTGACTTCTCCCCATCCCTGTGCCAAGAGGAGTTGCTGTTGTTGGGGTGGGCTCTTCAGTCTCATTCGGGTGGCGGTTTGCACTGGGACCAAGAAACTCCTGGCAGGTCTTGCAGCAGCTAGAAAAATGATCCTCGAGGTAGTGCAGGACCCTGAGTGGATCAGCAAGCATCAACAAGGAGCCCAACCCTCCCAGCGCAGTGCAACACCACCAGAAAGCTTACTGCGTCTGACCCCAGCTGCTCCCTGAAACCGTGCTGCCCGCTCTTCCGAGTATCTGACCATGCACTGGGCACCGAGCTGGGCATCGCTGAAAGACCATGAACAGCTGGAGTTCACGAGTATGAGAAGAAGCTTCAACAGATTTCAGCATCTCCGAAACCAGCTTGCAAAAATAACTATCAAAACTGCACAGTGACTGTTAGCATCCAGCAAAGACTCTTTTAAACAAAGGCCTTGGATTGTTATACTCATTTAATTCGCATTTTTTGTTTAGTATTAAGCTGTGTGGGAACCTTACCTTTTCTATTTATAGTAAAAACACTGACTCCACATCAATTTGAGTGCTACTGGGTGCTTTGCTGGGTTCTGAGTTTCTAGCCACCTCCACCTCCCAGAGTACTTGGACTGCCATTCCTGATATCCCAGGAGTCACGTGGCAAAGGAGTTCAATAAGGAGGCTGTAGGACACCAGAGGAAAGTAATCACCAGTTGTTACAATAGGGACCCAGTAAACTGGATTGTCCTGCGAGCCACAAACTAGTTCAAACACAAGAAAATGATACTTTACAATTAGAATCTTAGTTAGAAAGGGGTGCGTTTGCAGCTGCACTTAGTTCTACCTGAATATAATATATATATACACACACACACACATACATATATATATGTATATTATGTACATATATTTGTGTGTATATATATATATATATATATATATATATATATATATATATATATATATATATATATATATATATATATATTCACTGAAAAAACGATAGGTTTTAGGGACAGTTATAGTTAGTTGGACATTTCACTCGTACAAAACCCGTGAAATTCCCCCGTTATAGTTAGTTCAGCTAACTATAACTCGCGCCCCGCAATGCACTGCTGATGACGTCACATATTACATCACTCATGACATGGTCAATGACATCACTGATGACATCATGCAGTGACTGTGTTTCTGTAAAGTTTAAATCTTTTTAATATAAATAGGAAAAGACGTATTGAAGAATGAGTGGGTGTATAAGTGTCTGTATGGATGATTTAGTAGGTGCGTGACTGACTCTATAAGTGAGTGATTTAACGTATCTTACTGAATGCATGGGTTAGTGACTAAACTGGGTGAATGTCTGTATCCGTCTGTCTGTTGCTGTGTAAGTGGCTGCATGTGTTTGTGAATAGCTACATGAGTATCTATATGAGTTATTGAATGGTTGTCTGAGTATCTGTATGGGTGCCTGAGTGTTTGTGTGGGAGGGGTGTGTGCGACTCTGTGCATAGATGTGTGAGTGGGTGATTCACTGGGTGGATGGTTTCAAGAGTGCATCTGTGATAGACTGTATGGGTGGGTAAGTGTGTGTAAGAGTGTGTTAGTGAGTGAATGTATGTCCCAGTGGTACATGTGTGACTAACTACATATGTGAAAGGCAGTATATATGTGTGTTGGAGTATATAAATAGCTATAAGCGAGAGTGAGTGATTGTGATAGTGGCTGTATGGATGAGTGTGTGCTTGTATCAGTGATTGTATAAGAGCGTAACAATGTGCTAGTATTTGTATGATTAAGTGAGCTGGTGTGTGTATAACTGTATAGGTGAGTAAATGGCAGTGTGTTTAATTATTTGCATGACTGACTAGGTGTGTGAGTACCTCTATGGATGAGTGGCGGTGTTTGAGTGTCTATATAGGAGTAAGAGTGCATATGATAGTCCTGTACTGAGTGACCATAAGTATGAGTGACTGTACGGGTGAGTGAGTGGATGTGTGTGTGTAGACCTAAGAATCAGTGAGTGGGTATGTAGTTATTGGTGTTGGAGTGTCTATGGTTTTGCGAATGGCAGTCTGTAATTTAGAGTGGGTGTATCAAAGGTTATATTAGGGTGTGAGGAGGTGCATCAGATTATCACGTGGATGTCATCAGTGATGTCATCAGTGATGTCATTTGAGATGTCATTTGAGATGTCATCAGTGATGTCACTGACCATGTCATGAGTGATGTAATATGTGACATCATCAGCAGTGCATTGCGGGGCGCGAGTTATAGTTAGCTGAACTAACTATAACGGGGGAATTTCACGGGTTTTGTACGAGTGAAATGGCCAACTAACTATAACTGTCCCTAAAACCTATGGTTTTTTCAGTGAATTTCAAAGGTTTTTTAAATGCTAATTTCTAACTAAAACGTGTCTGAAACCTATGGTTTTTTCTGTGAATTTCAAAGGTTTTTTAAATGCTAATTTCTAACTATAACATGCCTGAAACCTATGGTTTTTTCAGTGAATTTCAAAGGTTTTTTAAATGCTAATTTCTAACTATAACGCCCCTAAAACCTAAGGTTTTTTCAGTGAATTTCAAAGGTTTTGTAAATGACAATTTTTAAATGTATTAATTGTTATATTTATTTTTTTGATACTGATTTACTACATTTTTTAAAATTATTTTTAGATATTTTATTTATTAAATTACATTGTAATTACATTATACATTACATTACAAAATATACTTTCTCAGAATTAATTACTTTAGTTTAAATAGTTTGCAAATAGGCAATAGAGTTTTAAGTACAGTAGTTACAGTTGTTTCAATGGGCAACACAATTTCAAACACAATGCAACATTGACCTCAATGTGAATTTCTAGTTAAATGCAATTAGTTACTTTATGGATTACTTTTCTAACCACAGGACTGGATCCTAGATTCAGTCCTGGGACATCTCCTGTAAACAGTTGAGTAAAAGCGTTTTGGTTACAGTAGTGATTTTTAAGGAATATTATTGTATTTTAAAAGTTGACACTTAGAAACTTTTTCACATAGAATCACCAATGTTATCCTATGGGAGGAAATTCACTTAGCAGGTAAGTAGTGTTATCGTTACTTTTTCTTACTCAGTGTTGGATCCTGGATCCAGCACTGGTGCATCTCCTGTAAACAGTTGAAAGAATGCGTTTAAGTCATACAGGCGATTTTTAAGGAATATTTGTAATTTGTGAAAATCGACACTTTGAAACTTTTCTGCTGAAAACCAGACAATGGATTCCTATGGAAGGAAATATAAGTTACTGGTAAGTACGGTTAGAATTACTTTTCAGGGTCAGTGCTGGGCTAAAAGATGCAGCCCTGGGTTCTCTCCTGATAACAGGTGAGTAAATCGGAATTCGTAGTTCGGTTGATTTTAGAGGAATATTATAAAGTTCCAAAACTCCACACTTAGAAGAATTTCCAAGTGAAACCAGTCAATGTTAGCCTATGGAAGGAATTTCAAGTTGCTGGTAAGTACGGTTAAAATTACTTTTCAGGATCAGTACTGGGCTGAAAGATGCAGCACTGAGGTCTCTCCTGATAACAGGTGAGTAAATCGGAATCCGTATTTCGGCTGATTTTAGAGGAATATTATAAAGTTCCAAAACTCCACACTTAGAAGAATTTCCAAGTGAAACCAGTCAATGTTAGCCTATGGAAGGAATTTCAAGTTGCTGGTAAGTACGGTTAAAATTACTTTTCAGGATCAGTACTGGGCTGAAAGATGCAGCACTGAGGTCTCTCCTGATAACAGGTGAGTAAATCGGAATTCGTATTTCGGCTGATTTTAGAGGAATATTATAAAGTTCCAAAACTCCACACTTAGAAGAATTTCCAAGTGAAACCAGTCAATGTTAGCCTATGGAAGGAAATTCAAGTTACTGGTAAGTACGGTTAGAATTACTTTTCAGGACCAGTACTGGGCTGAAAGATGCAGCACTGAGGTCTCTCCTGATAACAGGTGAGTAAATCGGAATTCGTATTTCGGATGATTTTAGAGGAATATTTGCACAATGGTGAAGGGAGGGGAGGCCTGAGGTGACATCTGTGCAAACGCGCCCCGTGGCGCGTTTTAAGTTGGGGATTAAGTCCCCTTGAATCATGAGGGTCCCTGGGGGCCAACTAGCCCACCAGGAACCTCCAGTATGCGCCAGGGGCTGCGTTGCAGAGACGTGTACAGAGGCCACACCCTTTTTACACCTCTCTGCAACGCAGCTCTGTGGCGCTTTCTGGACGTACCTGTTGGGCTAGTTGGCCCCCAGGGACCCTCAGGATTGAAGGGGATTTAATTCCCCATCTTAAAACACGCCACGGGGCCTGTTTGCACACATGTCACCTGAAGCCCCGCCCCCTCCCGTCACCACTGTGCAAACACGCCCCGTGGCGCCTTTTAAGTTGGGGGATTAAGTCCCCTTGAATCCTGAGGGTCCCTGGAGTCCAACTAGCCCACCATGTACTTCCAAAAAGCGCCACAGAGCTGCGTTGCAGAGAGGTGTAAAAAGGGGCGTGGCCTCTGTACACCTCTCTGCAACGCAGCTCCCTGGCGCATACTGGAGGTTCCTGGTGGGCTAGTTTGCCCCCTGGGACCCCCAGTATTCAAGGGGAATTACTACCCCTTCCCAAAATGCGCCAGGGGGCGCGTTTGCAGACTGCTGCAGTGAGGGGGGCAAGGCCTCCGGCACAATGCCGGTCTTTTTTTTTTTTTTTTAATTGGGAGGGGGGCTGCGTGGCCCCCTTTCCCTCAGCCACTTTTTGCCCCGGGGACCCCATCCCCCGGGGCCTGAGGATTTTTTTTTTTTTTAATAAAATTTAAAAAAACGGGAAGGGGGCCGCGTGGCCCCCCTTCCCTGGGCCTGTATTGGCCCCGGGGACCCCATCCCCCGGGGCAAGCCCTCTTTTTTTTTATTAAAAATGTGGAGGGGGGCTGCGTGGCCCCCCTCCTCAGGCCATTTAAGGCCCCGGGGACCCCATCCCCCGGGGCCGGCCTTTAAATATATATATTTTTTTTTTAGGGGAGGGGGGGCTGCGTGGCCCCCCTCCCTGGCCACTTATGGCCCCGGGGACCCCATCCCCAGGGGCCTGGCCTCTCGTTGGGGACTGTGGGGGGGTCCCCAAACCCCCCACAGTCCCGCCGGCTCCCCGTGTCCTACGGGAGCCGGCATTGCTTTCCACATGGGGAGCAGCTAAGATGCTGCTCCCCATGTGGGAAGCTATTTGCTTTGGATATTGGAAGCGAGAGCAGGTTTCCTGCTCTCGCTCCAATATCCAAAGCAAGTTTGCAATGACAGGACGGAGCCGCGAGGCTCCCGTCCCTGTCATTGCAAACAGCAGTGTCCCGGGGGTAGGCACCACGGGACACTGCAGGAGCCGGCCCTGGGGGTGGCGGTCCCCAGGGCCACCACAGGCTCCAGGAGGGGGCCGCGCGGCCCCCCTCCCCACATTTAGAAAGCCCCGGGAGGTGGTGGTCCCCGGGCTTCGGGGTCCAAAACGGACCCCCATTTTAAATTTCTTAGTGCCCCGGGGAGGTGGCGGTCCCGGGGCGTGTGGGGGCTGGAGCCCCCCACACAGGTTAAAACATATAAAAAGAAGCCCCGGGGAGGTGGCGGTCCCGGGGCAGCGGGAGGGCAAAGAGCCCTCCCGCACCATTATTTTTTTAAGCCCCGGGGGTGACGGTCCCTGGGGCTTTGGGGGCCTTAGAGGCCCCCCACATATTAAAAAGAAACCCCTGCATGCCCCCGGGACTTGGCCCACCCGGGGGCCAATTAACAACAAAGCGCGGAGACCGCGCTTTGTTTTGTGTTTCTCGGCGGGATCCGCGCACCCTGAGCGCATCCCGCCGATTTTTTTTTTTAAATGCTTTTTTCTGCCCAGGGGTCCTTGTGGGACCCCTGAGCAGACCTAGGGGTCAGGGTGTTTCTACCCTGCCCCCTTTGTGCGTTTTGCGCACTTGTTTCTTCTGGGTTTTTTTCTAATCGGCAGGATCCGCGCACCCTGAGCGCATCCTGCCGATTAAAAAAAATGCTTTTTTCTGCCCAGGGGTCCTTGTGGGACCCCCTGAGCAGACCTAGGGGTCAGGGTGTTTCTACCCTGCCCCCTTTTGCGCTTTGCGCACTTGTTTCTGTCCCTCGGTTCTACCGAGGGACAAAATGGCTGCCAACACTTCCTGATTTGGAGTGTTGACAGCCACTTGACAGCCAATTAGCATGCAGCTCGTGGTCGGGAGGGTACGCGGACCCTACTCGGCCATAGATATATATGTGACTTAACTTTTGATTTTCTCAGGAACTACTGAACGGATTTACACCATTTAACAAAAGGGTTCTTTCTGAACCAAGAACTACCTCTTTGCCAAATTTGGTGTAATTCCGTTCAGCAGTTCGGGCTGTAGCCGTGTCTAAAGTTTCCTATGGGAAAATGAATGGGGAAAACACGTTTTGGGACCCCCTTTTTCTCGGCCCCCGCTTGACGAATCACCCTGAGACTTTCAGGGTAGGAGCGGACCGGAGCGGGCCATAAAGTTTGAAAATTTCGCGAAGATTCGTCAACCGACGCAAGAGTTATTTCAAATAGAATGTCGCGGATTTCCTATGGAAAATAGGTCCTAACTATAACTATCTACTGGCGACCGCCAGTAGATAATATATACATATATATACATATATACATACATATATATATACACACACATTTTTCCTCAATGGAAGCCACCTTCTCAAAAAAAGGCAAGGATCCGAAGCTGTAATTTACCAAACAGGCGCTTGCCACCTGTCTTTGTAAATTATTCTGCAGAGAATTTATATCCACAGCGTCCAGTACGAAAAAAAACCCCAAAAAAACGAACCTGGTAAGCATGTGACAAGATTATGTTGCCTATCCTGGAAAAATTTCATTAAATATTTACAAAGTGCACAAAGTTGTTGTTTTCACAATCCCTCGTCATTTTACAGCATGTTTCCATTGTGCTGTGCGCCTGGCTGAAGGGGACCATATTCTGATTTCTGCAGACACACATGCTGTGTAGATTGCTGCGTCCTTTCTATCCATTGTGTTTGACTGTTCCTCATCCCTGATACTGGACTCTTGGCAGTGGTTGTCATTACCTCGGTGGTTCATTGACTTGAGCATTCCACCCCCCTTCCACCCAAGCAGGACCTGAATAGTGTCATGCAATACATGCCATTTGGCAGGGCTGCAAACAGCTGAGTAAATAAAACTGGCTCCTTGCATAAAGGGGATAGGCGAGGCTTGGGAGGTGGGGTTATATTGTGAAGCCTACGTTTGCAGTTGCCATGGCGACTAGGTTAGCTGCCCTCCTCTTCCTTGTAAATTTTTGCTTGGCTCCCCATTTGCAAGAAAGGCACCAGAGAACCGACTGCAGATACGTGGGGAAGAAAAACTGTGTGCTATATTAGTACCTTTGGGGGGGGCGGTAGTAGGGAAGGAGGGGACAGATGAGTACCTTTCTACCGGGTTAAGGGATGGGGGTTGGTAGGAAACAGATGGAAGGCTCTGAAGTATACAGAACCCACTCAGTTATATAACTGTGACTAGGCCGAAGCTCACCCTAAGTCCCTAATTACAATGCCGGTCGGACTGCCTGTCCGACTGCCACGACCGCTGTCCGATTCCGACCGCCGAGGCTGGGAAAGTTCCGCCCACCATATTAGGATATTAGGATGCTACCGTGGAGGTCTCATCGTTGGCAGTGCCCCGCTCCCCGGACATGCCACTCTAAGTGGGTAAAAATGCCTAGGAAACGTGCAGTTGTACACACATGCATGACACATGTGGGGACATGCCTTGTGTACTCTACTGCTGGAGTGTGTCGATATGTGCACAGTCCAGTCAATGAGGATACATGCCGCATGAGGACTTACCTGGATTCCGCCGTCCACAGGACCATCCACTTCAGGGTGCAGCTGCTGAGGTGTAGGGGGGACCTGGAGGAAGGGATCCATGCCAGAGTCTTCAGCCCTTTTCCTTTCTTTCTGACGACTCAATGGCAGCTGGTCGGACTGCCACGGTCGGCTCGTTGTGAATGCACATTGTAATCCGGACGGTGGCTGGAACTCCCTGTACAGCTCTATGGCTGCTGCTTTTCTTCGACCGCCATCTCAGCGGTCGGAAAAAGTCTGTCGGAATCGGCGGTTTTCCAGCGGTCGGTCGGACTACATTCAGCATACATCATAATCCGGCAGTTGGACCGACAGATTCCGAAGAGACCACGGCAGTCCGACCACCTCTGACAAGACCACAGAAGCTAGTCCAATCAGCATCGTAATCAGGTCCTAAGTGTCAAACAGAGGAGAGCCGCACTGCTGAAGGGGTAGAACTGTGGAAAATTTGTATCTAGACTTAAACCCAAATAGCATGCAGAATGTCACCTCCTGGGCAGCATCCCTCCAGATTACATACAGCTGCTTGAGGCACGCATAGTCCCCGAGGCTGCTGCATGCAAGCAGCCACAGTCCAGTATTTTATAGGACTGCCATCCCCGAGACTCCACTGTATTCTTCAAAAGGACGTGCTGTTCTGCTAAACAATAAAAGACGCAGGCCCAGAAAAAAAGGGACATCACCTTCATGAAAAGGTAAAATATAAATTAACCTCCATTTTTTTGCTAGTTTTTCAAAGTCTTTATATGGTCCATCTAGGTTGAGGTTTTGTAACAGGAGTATAACTCAAGTTTGAGAAAACTTTATAATGTTGCAGCATATATTTATTCCACATGATAATGTTAAAAGTATACATTTTTCATTAAAAGCAATGCTTTTCTTGGGAAACGTCTGCCTCGGAATTTGCGCTCTGTAAAGACACAGGTAGATAATAGAATTTTCTAATTATATGTATTAAAATTGATTGATTTTCAGCGAGAATATGATGCAATGTCCGTTTCCAGGAATAGCTGTCAACATTCTGCACTTTTCCGCGTATCATAGACCATACACTGTTAAAATTGTAATGTAATTGGTTTGTCCTCTAGCTAAATCAACATCTGCAGATGCTGGATTTGTTACACTCCCATCCAAATCTGCATTATCAGCAAACATCACTTGCATGCCGGGGCTGGGAACTCCGTGCTTGTAATGGTAAAAACAAAACTACATGCCCCAGAATGCAGACAACTGTTGGCAAAAAAAGTCAGGACTTGCTGGTGTCACACAAAATATGGGGTCACATTGGACCTATGCTTTGACACAAAGCCAAACAAAAGTCAAATGACTTTCTATTACATTTTGTACTGATCAGGTTTTATTGCTAATTCCGTTGAGAGCAGGATCATTATGTAGCTCTCAGTACATATTTGTCTCTTTAGGAATTCCTATTTTAGGTCTTGCCTAGGACAGTGCATGTATTGTCACTTGCAAGACATTCTGTTAGCTTGCAGTAGGCTTAGATACCACCCCCTGCCTACCACTGGTTGGCTTCACGATCACTCTCTGTTGCTTGCTTCTCTGTGGTCAGTGTGTGTTTGAGCTTCACTCCTTTTCTTCAGTTCGATCCTCTCATGCAGTATGGCCCAAGTACCTGTGTCCTTCCACTGCTCGCGTTTCTGGGCTGCTTTTTTCTTTTTGTTGAAGCACTCCATGAAGTCCATGTGTTTGTGAGCTGTTTCCCTCATGTGACCCCCCCAACCCCTGTGCTACATGTGACAATGTTCAATCAGCAAGACTTTCCAAATTTAAAGTTCAAACATACTTTGTTTCTTTCCTATTTAATTAAACTAGCATGCAAAAATTACACATTCTTTATCAATGCCAGAGCAGCTATAGAATTTACGAATGCTATATAAATGCAATAACGATACAAAACTATATCTGTGCTGGTATTCCTCAGCACTTCTATTATGGCTGAAGAGCTAATGTTCAGTCTACAGTTAGCTCAGATCTCCCTTGTTGTTTAATCATGCACCCTACCATGACAGCTTAGGCAGCTCAGCAAACCTTTTTCGTTCTGCCAGCATTTTGCTCGCACTACAGAAAGTTTTAGATCAGTGGTCTTGCAGCAAAATGTTAATTAACGAGTAATTTCCAGTGACTTGTCAGGTTTACGAATGCTGCATTTCTAGTCTTCCTTTGAACAATATTTCAGCCTTTAGTTTTGTGACAGTGCACTCTTTTCTAGCTCAGTTGTCACCTTCTAAAATATTCTTTTTTTATGGTGTCGATGGTATGAGCAATTACGTGGCACACAGTGATAGATTGTCTGGCGTGCACTCCTCCCAAGAACCAACCCACAGTTTGGAGGCAGACTGTCGCCCATGCAGAGCAGGCACTTTAGAAACGTGTCCGCTCTTCTTACATTCCATATCTTGCCAGGCCCGTATTATAGCCTTGTAGCCTGCTGCTGAGGGCTATACCGGTTATTCAATGCCCTGAACCTGAGTTATAGGCCCGAGCCACAGGCAAGACTTTAAAAACCAGTATAGCCCGAGGCAGCAGGCTATAAGGCTATTAGAACATTCCACCCACTAAGGGTAGAATGTTCTAAATTAAAAAGGGAGAAACAGAAAGACAAACATTGGAATGCTGGAACAGAAGGCTTATCCCAGTCATTATAAGCCTGGAGCCACTTCGTTGTCTTCAATGGAGCACTTAACATTCCAATGTTCTAATTGTGTTTTAAAGCCCACCAGGGACTCAGGTAAACTGAGGCTGTTCTGGGTTTGCCTTCTATTTTTATTTTATGTATTAGAGCAGAGCCTTCATGTTTCTCAAATCAGTGTGGGAGGAGCTCATACAGACCAGGATTTTATTTTTCCTTTCTGGATCTTGCAATCTTGCATTATAATCTATCGAAAGGACAACATATCCCAGAATGCAAAGAAAAAACCTGGGCTTTCTGAACCACTTGCGCAGGGAACTGAGAAACCTGAGAGATGTGTTACATAAACTGAGGTTTAGCAACTTAAGACGTGTCTACAGTTTCACATTACTTAAAAAAAATTAAAAACTGGCAATGGTATTTTTAGATCTCGCCTAGACCGCGCATGCGCTGTCTCTGTGCGACAAATTGTAGCTTACTGTCGGCTTTGAGCCTGTCCATTACTAACCATGAGTTGGTTTCATTGTTACTCTGATTTCCTTGTTCCAAAAAGGTCAGCTGCATTGGCGTCCTTCCTATTCTTGAGTTTTTTCCTCCCCTTGAAGCACGGGCACATTACTTCTATCCTACCACTGCTCATTTTTAGGCACTACTTTTTTGTGTTCAAGCACTCTACCAAGGTGCCTCTTTTTGAGCTGTCTCCCTTGTGTACTTGCCTCTGCACCAGGTTTCCTTCGCGGTCCCTCTGCTTGCCCCTCCCACTCTCTGTTGTCATCAGCTTGCCCCAGCTCCCTCTCACACCCTCTGTTTTGCACGTTGCCCTCCAGACTCACCATCCCTCCCTCATCTTCCAGCCCACCACCTCGAAAAGAGCTACAATAGTGCTTTGTTCCACACTATCTGTCCATGCTGCCACCTGCCACAAGCCCTACCTCCCGGTTGCCTCCCCCCCCCCCCCTAAAAAAGCTATATAATGCCAGAGCGCTGGCCACGTCATTGTATTTTTAATTTTACTTTCTGTCAGTGTTTTTTTACAGTTCCTTCCCAACCTGAGCCCACCCATGTTGTGTACCGTCTACTGCCAAAGGACAATGGGCAAACCATTGGTATGTCTTCCAAAATTTAGATCAGTGATAAGATTCGATCAGGATGAGGAGCAGGATTCAACTCCCTAAAGAAATGCAATTTTGGGAAGGATTTGAGTGTATGTAAAGAAATGCAAATAGGCAAACAGGAAACAATTTCAAACCACAGAGTAGTGATGAGGACTTGTTTTTAATATAGCGTTTTCAGACAAAGGGCCAGATGCATCAAGCATTTTCTCCTTGCAAATGGGCCGATTCGCATAATTGGCCTGTTTGCGATCACAAAAAATGCTTTTGCGATGCATCAAACCCAAAAATGGGTTTGGGATTCGCTATTTGGAAGGGCCGTGTTTAGGGCGTCCCTTCCAAATAGCGAATCCTAACAGTATGCATGAATGTTTTATGACCGTGAATGCGGTCGCAAAACATTCGCATATTACCACCTACTTCAAGTAGGTGGTAAGACATTCGCAAATGGGAAGGGGTCCCAGACCACTGCCTGCTCTTAAAAAATGAAAAGAAAACTTTTCATTTTTCTTTTTGCAAAGCATCTCGTTTTCCTTTAAGGAAAACGGGCTGTTTTACAAAAAAAAATGATTGCTTTATTTAAAAGCAATCACAGATCTCAGCAGGCCACCATCCCTGTGAATTTTGCGATACCTAGGGGGTCGCAAATTGCAACCAACCTCATTAATATTCATGAGGTAGGTCATTTGCGACCCCTTAGGAATCGCATAAAGTGTACTGCACACTTTCATGCATGCCGTTTTGCGATTCCCTAATTGCGAATCGCTAAGATTCGCAATTAGGGAATCGCAAAACAATTTTTTGATGCATCTGGCCCATAGGGTCGGACTTCGCAGCTCTGTAAAAGGAAGAATCACTATTACCCATTTGAACAGCACACATTTTATTGACTTCAGATGGAGGACCGACTGAACCAGGACCACTCATATTTGAATCTGCTACCTGCAGATTGCCTACGAATCTCTGCAACAGATACTACAACCCACCGAGCTGCTTTACCCATGCAAACTACAGCACGCCATTCTAAAGAAGGATATCTGGGCCTAAAGAAACATGCCTTCTTTCTAGTTGTTGAAAGAGAAATTTTACAAGAGAACAGCCTTTATGTGAGCAGATTTTACCTGGCAAAATAGGTCTGTCAATTTTGAGGGTCGCAACAAAGGGACAAGTGTCCCATGAAGCAAGCTTTATACCAGCATCTTATACATAGAATTAAACAAGATTGATAAAAACATGAGGTGTGCCATGCGACTGTGCCATGCAGTTGCGCAACTCGGACACTTCATAACGATTTGCAGGTGGAAAGTCTTGTCTTGGCCAAATAAAACGTCAGAAAAAGTCATAATGTGAACAACTGATGGCTTTCTAAGCTGGCTACCATCCAGTTACCATGAGAGAAGTCAAAATGTGCAATAGTTTATGTCGTAGACTATAAACGTGGTCCGCATTTCACCAAGGCGGTTGCCTAAAATAGAGCAAATCTACATGAGAGAGACTTCATAATAAACCCTACCACGCATCTTTATGAACAGGGGACATCTTGGAAAAAACATGTGCTACTTGAAGATAGGTGAATTGCACAAAAAGACGCACAGGCACTTTCAGGCCGAAAATATACATTTTAGTTTATGAAAGCTATATCCCCCTCCACTGAGGCCTAGTGTCTCTTGTACGTATTGCTTACACAAAGTGTGAAGAGTTGTGTGCACTTTAAAATGTGATTGCCCACTCATTCGCATTCATAACTAACGCCAGCAGAAAACATGGATAGAGAAAATGTATGGCTGAGGCAGTGAGACACATAAATGTTTGTGGTTGGCATGCATCTGACTGGGTCCAGGGTTTCAGGGGCGGCTCCTCCGCTATGGCGGAGGAGCGTCCCCCCACCCCCCCCCCCACCAGCTGCCAGAAAACGTCAGGAAAGGAAAAATAAAACGATAATAAGCACGTTTCCCGGGCGAGTCATTGTGGGTGGGGCCAGGGGGACGACAGACACTGGAGGGGAAGTGCTATGCACTGGTATCAGTGCGCATGTGGGTCTGGCCAGTCGTCTCAGGGCGGCCAAACCGACATGTGCACTGAAGCGGTCTCCAACCCAAGCTGTATTGCCGGGTTGGAGACAGAAGGCACAGGCTCCTAGTCTCACTGGGAGCGCAAATTCAGGTCACTCAGGCCAATCCTGATGGTGCTCTCATGCATGAGAGCAGCGTCAGGATTGACCACAGGGGAGTCTGGGAGCCTGTGCCTGCAGTGGACTAGAGCAGAAGAGCGTGATGCGGCTGGCTGCAGGTAAGTTATTTTAAAACATTTATTTTTGTATTTTATTTGCTGTCCGTCGTTCCCTCTCTCCCCCCCCCCCCGCCCTGCCCCTCCACTCTTTAACAACACCAGCTGCTACTGCAGGGTCTACTGTTTTTTTATGTGGAGCCTACGAGACAGCGGCTG
Source organism: Calotriton arnoldi (assembly GCA_963921515.1). NCBI lineage: Eukaryota > Metazoa > Chordata > Amphibia > Caudata > Salamandridae > Calotriton > Calotriton arnoldi. The sequence continues at coordinate 473,185 of CAWUFW010005229.1, read as the reverse complement.
CAAAAGACAGCTTGTGTACTTTATCGATGGCAATCTTGGTCCAGCTTGTCCATCAGTCTCTCCCTTTGAGCATAACCTCTTTAATATCTTTCTGATTTACTGGCTTCTATCCTTCCACTGCTCTCTTTTAGGGAGCTACATTTTTCTTTTTGCTTAAGCCCTTCAGGAGAGTGAAGAAAAGCTTTTCCATCTCTCTCCCTCGTGTACTTCTCCCCTTCCCGCCAAAGCAGCGAATTGCTGCCAGCCTCTCCATCTTAAACAAAGCACTTGTGTGCTACTTCTTTTTATCTCAATTTATTTTACTTAGCGCTCCATCTAATATTAGTAATTAAAGAAAAGGTGCATAATAATTTCATATGTAATGAGACATGTGAGCACACGTCATCATATGTGTGCACCTACAAAATGACACAGCCGCATCATCGCGCCTGATTTTTTTTTCCTTTTGCCAATACTGCACAGCACGGCCAAAAGGCATTGCCAAAACAAATGGGTCCAACAGCGAGACCTATGGTTTCTGTTACATTGACAGGGGGAACTCTTATCCAAATGACCACCCACCTCTTTTCACTTGAGTCAAAGTGTTTCGTTCATTTCCCTAAGACTAGGGTGATGAGACAACTCAATGCCACAACAACACAAAGTTCCAGTTCTGGGCTTTTCTTACACCTCATTAGCTTTACCTGTACTACTTCGACTGGATCATTCAGAATGAACCAGTGTTTTATCAAACAAGCATTGGCAAAGCCAATAAGTCTCAACCATGCAAGAACTATTGACTTTGTCAATGTTTTTAAGCCATGTTGTACAGCAGTGCGGCTGCTGTGCAGCATGGCTGAAAGTACAAAAAAAGGACTATAACACAGCCAGTGCTGGCATTGTCATAGAGGTGTTTTAAAAAAAAATTGATATTTGTTATTGATAATGAGTTCCCAGATGGTACCACTGTAATATGCATGGTCCAGTATAAAGCAGTCATTAAAGCCAATCATGCTTTCTGGCAATTGTATTTTTGATTATCTTCATTGGAGCTATATTACTACATTGCAAGGGCTTTGCTGATAATAAATTGATGTTTACAGCCCTGACATTTTGCAAGAACAAAACTAATCAAAACGGTATTAGCGAACATTCTCTGTGCGAGTGTGTGTCAGTGTCTGTGTGTGTGTGCATGTGCATGTTTGGGAAGGATGGAGAAATGGAAAGCCCTTTATTGCACCACAAAGTGGGTAATTTCTGATATTTATCTTAATACATGGACATAGCCACTTTGCTCTAATCATAATAAAGTGTCACTTGAAGTGTCACACATAAGGCATTAAAATGTCACATATAAGCCAGGTGAAAAAATGGAAATGTCACACATAGGTAAACTGAAAACTTTGCAGCTATGACAACGACCACCATAAACAGCTCACTTAATTTACTGTAGTGCACAAAGTAACTACTTGCGAACAAGTGTCAATCAAAATCTCACTCATGATGGATGTAAATGTTGCACATGGCACACCAAATGCATACAAAATGTCATAATTTGTCATTTTAAGTTTATTTTATGTCAATTAATTAAAATTGGTACAAATACAAGGAATAAATCATAAAATCACAATAGGTAAAAGATCAGTTTTAAAAGTGTCAAATATTAAATATCACTTTATAAAACTGAATAAATAACTTTATGATGATTAGTGTTACGACTCGAAGAATAGTCACACCTGTTGTGTCCTTCGCTCTCGAATTGCAATAAATATATTGTTGACGATGGCCTACTCTATGGGGCACGGCTACCCCAGAGTACGCCATCATGTACTCGGGTGGCGATTCTTTGCTGGAGAGCGCCTTGCGTCTTATCCGGTGGGACTGCCGCCTGATGGGTTTGACCCCTTCCATGGCAGGGCACGTGTCTTCAAAAACTCTCCACCCATGAGGGCTTCACCCAAAGGAACCGCATTGGAATCACGTACCCAGGGGATAGTAACAGAGGCGGCAACTTGATGTTCTTCCAGGACTTGAAAGATTAATAGACTCTGACCAACACACAGTTTTATCGCTTCCTCCAGCTACGACACTCCCTGAGGTCGAACCTTTTCCCGGATACTCAACTCCCTGAATATAGCCCCCTTGAGGTCAAGCTTCTAACGGGACACCTGGGGAGGGGAGCAATATCCATGAGCTACCGTTCTTTGATTATCCATACCCCGATTGTTTTGATTCTCTTCGGCAGAAGTGGGCGAACTGGGTGGGTGAACTGGATTGGAATGACTGGAGGGAGGCATGCATAGCCCCCAGGGAACTGGCGATCTCCTCATGCCTGTGGATGGTCCAGGTGAATTACTTACATGCAAGTTATATATCCCCATGTCGCATGCAGCAGATGTCGTCTACTACCCAGGTTGCATGCACACACTGAGAGCTCCCTGCCACTGATTTCTTTCCCACGGCGTGGGACTGCCCAGCACGACGTTCCTTCTGGGATGGGGTGGGCTGGGAGATCTCGACGGTCTTGGGGCGCTCAATTGACTTGGGCCTCCGTAATGCACTGTTGAGGCTTGTGGAAGAACTCGGAGGTCCATATGCTGAATGGATCTTTATAGGGGTGGCATGCCTGTGGCCAAAAGGGATGTTGCCCGCCTGTGTAGGCAACTTGTGCCCCCCTCGATCCAGCTGTGGCGCATAGGAGTTGATTGGTGTGCGCAACAAGAAAAGTCAATTTATGAAGTGCGTGGGTGTCCTCATAAACACAATAGGGCATGGGGGAAGTGGGGGTTTTCTTATGGACTGTCGATGTGAAGCGAGTGACCTCTGCTGAAATCGTATCATGTATTGTTGTGACTCTGAATGCTCAGCTTTCACCAATTGTAAATTTGAAAGATACTTGCTGTATAAACAAAATAAAGTTGGCTATAAAAAAAAAAAAAATGCTGACAAATTTTCCAAATTGGGCCAAGTACATGGGAAGGGAGGTGGTCATACAGAATTCCGGTGCGTCTTTATAGCTGGAGACACCATTTGCCCTAAACATCGGCTTTAATAAAGTGCAACATGCGTGTAAAACTCTGGACAGCAGCATAATAGATGCAACGTACATTCTTGCTTATAGTTGCAGAACCTGCAGGCCGTGCTCCCAAAGTGCCTGCCCAGTCTGAGCGAAATTCATAGATGCGTAAGACCATTAACCAAGCTCTCAGGACATAATCCCTGGTTTCTTTAGGTAGAGCAGACTTTAGGAATGGTTGCGACTTTGTGTCCTTGAATGATTTTAATATGGGGGCGGCATAAGCAATAATGCGAGTGGATGCCAGATCAGATTTCCTCAAGCTTAGTACTGCCTGCTTCCTCAGGATGGTTTTTATACTTGAGTAGGGGACATCTAAGGCAGTTAGCTTTTCCTGATTGACGTCTAGGTCGCAGGCTGCCTTACTGACGTATGTAGACCAAGGGCTGACTGGAGCTTTGTACATCACTTGAAGCACCTTCTTTAAAGAATCCAACTTGGCTCACAGCGTGGCATAAAAATACTTAAGGAATGCAGCTTTGCACTCGATGTCTTGAGAGTTAAGATTGAAATCCTGACAAAGTAGCGAGTGTATTCTGGAAGTTGAAACAGCTGCCTAAATGTGCTACATTGTGCCTTATCCAGTGCTGGGGTAAAAGCCCCTGGATAGGCATGTTGACCATAGGAGAGGGCTGGGTAGCAACTTTGCCTGGGTACTTTGGAGTATGGCCTCGGCTGGTGGAGCAAATACTTGTTGGTTTAGCCTGCTCTGAGCGAACGTGAGTGCCTGTGCCTTTCGGTTGATGTGTTTAAGCTGGAGGGTTGGTTTGACTGTGTCCATGAACCACATGCCTAGGTAGTTGCATTTGGGATTTGAGAAATCCATTGGCTGCCAAGCCCCCATTTTAGGTTCTTTTTTGTTTTTGTGCTCACCAAAGATCATCACCTTTGTTTTGTCTGGATTCACCACCATTTTGTTTGTTGTGTTATAGGCTTGGAGCTCATTTAGGGCACGCTGCAAGCTGATTTTTGTGTGGTTTAACATAAGAAGATCGGTGTATTTGATCATCGGCAGCCGGTGGATCCAATCTTTGATGGCATTGACTTTTCCCTGGCTAATGAGCAGCCTATGTATAGAGATTAAACAGCAAAGGAGCCAGGACTCAGCCTTTCCTTAGGCCTCGTGTGGAGAAGATTTCTTTGGTCGCAGAGTTGTCAGTACCGGTCTTGAGACAAACCCACGTGCAAGAGTACAGTACAATGATGGCTCTAAGCAATGTAGCCGGTATGCCCCAGTCCGCCATCTTTGTCCAGAGGAGGTTGTGATCAAAGCTGTTGAAAGCAGCTGAGTAGTCCACAAAGTACGCAAACAACGGCAGCCTGGAAGGAGTTGAAGCACTGTGTGCTAGGTATGACAGAGCAACAATGGTATCAATGGTGGAAGAATGTTATCTGAATCCTGTTTGATGGAAGGGTATGATGTTTGCTTCTGTCACCCATACCTCCAATTTGCCAAGCAGTATTTTAGCGTAGGTTTTTGCCTCAATGGCCAGTAGTTCCAGTAGAGCCTATAGTTCCCTGGGTTGTCATGACTCCCCTTTTTGTGGATTGGGTGAAGTATTGATCCCTTCCAGGATTCCAGAACCTTGGCTCTTTCAAAGCTGTTGCTGAAGGGGTGGAGAAAGGCAATTGGCCCAAAAATCAGCATCAGACTTGAAAAGTGCACTGCGGAGGCCACTGGGGCCAGGGGCCCCATTGGTTTTCATGGCCTTGATGGCTTTGGTCATGGACTCTCTGGTGAATAACAGACCCTGTTATCGTATCTACGGGATCCAGGTGTGTTTCTCTCCACCGATTGGCAGCACTGTGGTAGTCCATGGAGCTAGTATCCACATACAAGTTCTGTTCGGATTCTACCCATGTTGATGCTGGGACGCCTTTCCCTCTGGTGACAGATTTGTTGTTTTGTGTTTTTATATAATGGCAGAACTTGTCTTGGTTTTTACAAGACATAAGGAAGAATAGAGAAATTCATTCAGAGTATACTTGCGTAGATTCCAATTTCTTACGTCAAAGCCCAATGTGCTTTCCTTTTCTCCTGCAGTTCCTAAAGAGCACTCTTGCTGGTTTTGTTTTTCTTGTACCTTCTGGTGGCAGCATTTAGGGCCGTTTTCCTTGATCGTAACTCTGTCATGTACAAGGGGGGGAAGTCTTTTGCCTAGGTTCCTTCGTGATTGTTGGGCAGTGGGGCCTCTTGCCCTCAAGCTCTTTAAACACAGCATTGATAATTAAATCCCAATCCTGCTGCAAGTACCCTGAGCTGGCAAAAGTTGTCCGAGCTTTCATCTTCCACTTGTTAAAAATGACCGGCTGGATCTTTCCCCCCTTTAGGCGCCTAACCAGGGTTGCTCGTTCTAGACCAGCACCCTTTCCTAATGTGTTTCATGACTGACATATAGAGAGCTCCAGATCAAACCATACTGTCTCTGGGTAGTAGTTGCTTTCATGGCGTTCTGTCATGATGTAAGATTTAAATTTTGCCCGCAATCCTGCAATTCTGAAGGTATAATCTATTGTAGAAATACCTCTGAATGAGAATAGAGTGCTGTTGGTGGAATTGTGCTTGCTTTGTGATTTAGAGAGCAAAGATTGTGCATTTTTAGCCAGGTCATCAAGTAAAGGAGTCGTGATGGAGCTCTAACGAGCAGTCTAGCTTGTGAGTGTTAAAAGCACCTGCTATATAAGCTCGTAAGAGGGAAATAAGTTAGATCAGTGAGTGCTGAGCACAGCGAGGTGGTCATTGCCAATCTGCTGCTTCTATCAGTGTTTAAGTACACATTAATTAATCGTATTGTGAACGTCCTCAGGTTGGAAGTCTGGCCCTTAATGGTCGTTACCATGATAGATGAGCACTCTATTTCCACCACAGATGTATCAAGATTGGCGGTTGTGGCGGTGTAGATGGCCAAACAGCCTGATGGGCATCCACAGTAATTGGTTTTAGTGATATGTTTGTGAAGATCAAAAGAGGCTGCTATCGAGATTAGTGCCAGGGCACACGTTTCTTGGAGGCATCCTTAAGAAATCTTTGTGCCTCATCGTGCATTATCATCTGCTTTAAGGCAGCTACATTCCAGGAGACCATGGTGAGGTTGGTTTTATGAGAGACTGGCCCTATCTGCGGGCCTTTCTCAACAGTGCTAAGAATGAATCAAATTTGCTGTTAGTGATGGGGCAATCCAGGACCAGTCTGGCACTGCCATTGGGCTAAAAGAAATTCCTGCTGCACGATCCGCCTGCCAACTTGTTTCTGGATGGACTTGTGTCCTGAAGCTCTTGAGGCGGTTGGGGTTTTTGGGACCCATTTGCCCCTCTTAGAATGCTTGAAGCCAACTTGCGCTTTGGGGGTAGATGGTTATTGATCAGAATGTGTGGGTATTTTTCAATTTGCATTGGTCTTATATCAATGCACCAGGATACAAAGGCATTTGTTTCCTTCAGGACCTGGTTTGCGATTGCCCGGGTTCTCCAAGTTGTGCTTGTTGATTCAGAACCACCGGCTGGCAGGTGACTGTCGAACTGGACTCTAAAGATGTCATTTGATTCATCAACTCAAATCGTGGGTGGTGGTTGGTTTCTGGCAGCGGGCCTGCAAGAGTGGCTTACAATGTGCTGGCCCGAGGATGTTTTCGGGCCCGACTCGGGTAGCTGTTGAGAGCTGTTAGACAAGAGGGGCATTGTCCCGGAGTATGGTGACACAGAGTTTCCAATCTTGGCATTGCTGGTAGTGGTGTTATGCTGTGGTTGGTCGTTTTTGTTGTGCCCGATCACTGGGCCTCAGGGGCAATCCACTGAATATGAAGACTCCTGTGCCTTTGAAGTAACACTTCCGGAATGGGATGCATTATTGTGTTCAGGCTGTCAAAAAATTGGAAACAGATTGGGTGACAGCTGTTGTGGGGAAGGAGCATACAAAATGTCATACTTGTGCACACTGAGTATTTAGCAGCTATGGCCCGCCTCCCTAAAAATCATTTGGCGTCTGGGATCCTAATCCTGTCTGCAGACAAGGCAGACCATGGTTTGAAGTGTGCTAGCAGCAAAGCATAGTTTAGCCAGTCTTCTGACAGTAGGCTGCTGTATAGCCACAGTGGTTTTAAAAATTCACTGTTGCTCGCTTGATGAGCACCAAATTTCAACTTCTTAATGACTAACCTTCCCTCAAAATCTTGAAGGCTGCTCAGTGAGGAAAATCCGATATAACCACAGCAATTAAGCTACATTTCTGGGGGGTGTACAACATTCTTTACTGTTCTTCATCTTCTCTTATGCATTTTTAGGTCGCCCTCCTGACTGCGCTGCAAGCACTCTCGCTTGTGAGAGATATTGTATACAACAAGGGGCTTGCAGCCCGCCCACTGCTTACCATATTTTGGCTTCACTGTCACTCTTATTTGCTGCTTTCTAATTGGCCAGCATGGGCCGGCTTCATTTTCCTCTTCTTTGGCAGGAGCATGGACTAAGTACTGATTGCTTCAGCTTAACTGCTGTCTTTCCACTGATCGCGCTGTGATTGAGGTACTATTTATATTATTTTTTCTACTTTCCCTGTCACCCTTGTATGTGTTGCTTTTTCCCTCCTGCCCCACCGCTGCCGTGTTGTTTCTTACCACCCACGCCCCATGTCCATAATGCAACTTTCCTCCCCCACTCTTCTTTGTCCGTGTTGCTTCTTCCCCTTCGACCCTCCCATTGTACATTTACCCACCACTCACCCACCATACAAAAACACAATGGGGCCAGCAATGGCCACATCATAGCACTTTTGTCACATTGCCCTTTAACTCCCACCCTTGTTCTCGTCGTCTGTGTTGGCTTTGCCAATGTTTGTGCTCTGTTGCTCGCCATGCCATTTAGGCGTTTCATTTACAGCTTTTCACAATCTACTGCCAAGGGTTATTGCAGTTGCTGCCTATTGAAAAAGCATTTTTGCAAGTCTCACAGAATGCATTGGCCCCAACCTATTAATTTTATTGCACCATGCTCATTTAGGAAAGGTCGTTTTTCTTAAATATTGGCCATAAGGAGGCCCAAAAATCACTCTGTACTTGCTGCTGTGGAAAAACTGCAAGGATAAGCCCATGTGCTTAAAGCCTACTAAGTGGGTCTAGAAACCCCTAATCTCAGAAACAGGTATGCAGAACTGAGGAGCAAACTTTCAAAACTGAAACTGACTGTCAATTCAATTTCGTGACCAAAGAAACAGTCTTATTAGAGCTGTAAACGTTTTTGTTTGTTTACTAAATATGATCTTAGTTTCATGGTGTCTTTAAGTAAACATCAATGCGTTAACTTTTGCAAACATTTGAAGAAAAATGTTCGTGTTAAGGATTGACTCATTGTTCAGCAGCCTCGAAGCCACCTGCTTAAGAGATCAATGTGAATTTAGCTCACTCAAAAAGTCGTTTGTGAAAGCACAGATTAGAGGTTTAAAAAACGATACACATGCACAATAGTAAAGGTTGCAGCTGTACTGTGGCATCTCGAACAGGTGAGCTGGAAGATAAGGATCAGTAAGTAATACTTAACTATTATCAGTGTCATCTTAACGATTTTGGGGGCCCCGGGCAAGAATTATTGTGGGGAGCCCTATAGAGAACACATTTGAATTTTATTATCAATTTCCTGCTAGCTCAAACCTGCATGACGCCGAACGATACTACATTATATGTTACATTTTAACAGGATCAAAAAACACAGTTGAAATAGTTCTTGCCCAGGACCCCAAAAATCATTAGGTGACACTGGGTAGAGAGACAAAAGTCAAATATAAGAAAGTTCACTTTCCCAAGGGGGCCCTTGAAAGATGGGACCACTGGGCAATTGCCCACTTTGCCCATGCCTTAAAAAGTCTCTGAATGAACATATATGGTAATATGTGCATTGGTATTGTCTAAAGATCTCTTTGCTACAGATGTAGAACACAAGATATGGTGTAAAAGGATGACTCCCCTTACTAGGAGTCCAGGATGATTCAATATTATTTATGGACGAGAGGAGGAGGCATCCCTTCTGTTTCTGATAGATCTCTCCATAACTTTTGACACAGTGGACCATGTGGATTGGTGTTCGTGAACTCGAAGTAAACAGTTAGGCTTTTCCAGTCGTTTTTAAGCTCTAGATGTCTTCTATTATAACTCGGACCCTTTTTCTTAGAGAGTAGTCCGGATTTTGGTGTTTCCCAGGGTTCAACAGTGTTCGTCAGCATTTTTCAATATGTATAGTTGACCATTCTTTCATCTTTTCGATAATTGCATAGTAACACTTCAGTCATGATGAAGGACAGCAGAGGGTTCTGGAAGGTGGTGAATGCCCCCTTTTTAAAATAGGATGTGGATCCCTCGCTAGATGTACACATTGAGAAAGCCGGCTGGGTGGCTCATTTTAAAAGCATTTTCCAAAGCACTATAGGGACGACTAGCAATATTGAACAACAGTCCATGGATAGAAATAAGACCTATCTAAAGTTTGAGGCGGTAGAGAAAGAGCGAGCAATAGCCCAGTCTAGTTCCCTGTATGCCTGGCCCTGATGGGGTTTCTGTAGATATAATTTTGGAGACTAATGATCTATGGGCTCCCTTATTGACGAATGTTTTTAACGCTATCGTCAAGACGGGCCCACTTGAAACATGGAAGCATTCAATAATTGTGCCTATATATAAAAAGGGGGACAAGGTAAACCTGAAAATGTATAGGCCAATCTCCCTGATTGACAGCACGGCCAAGCTGATGGGACAGCTATTATTAAACAGATCGGAGGAATGGATAGAGGAAAGGAACGCCCTAACGGAAGTGCAGTACGGTTTTAGAAAGGGCAAAGTGACCATCGATCAGTGCCTCAACTTAAGCACGTTGACTATACGGTGGCTAAGAAAGGCCAACTTTTCAAGACCTTCATGGACCTCTCAGCCACATTTGATTGTGTTGCCCATAGTAAATTATGGGCAATTATGGAGAGCATGGGAGTTGACCCACCTATCATTAGATTCATAAGACAGCTTTAATCAGGGGCTACCAATTGTGTTCGGTTTGGCAGGGAGGGAGAGTGCAAAAAACCCTTTAACATTGAGCGGGCGTGAGACAGGGATGTGTCCTCGCAACATTCCTGTTCTCCCTTTATACCAATGAGGTGGATGCAGTATTGGAGGTGATCCTTAAGGATGTTTTCTATATTGAGGCAACCCCTCTCCCAATACTCCTCTATGGAGATGATGCAGTGTTTTAAGCAAGGACAGTCTGGGCACTGCAGAGACTCATAGAGGAGTATACAAGGCTTATGGTTAGCCTGGACCTACGTGTGAATGAAGCCAAATCTCATGTACTAATTGCAGGGACGCACCCTAAGAAATCTCCAACATTCCATATAACCCATCGAAGGGTAGAGGTGGTAGAAACAGTCATGTATCTTGGTATCCGATTTGACAGGAAGCGTTTATGGAAAGATATGGTTTTAAATTGAGCTATTCTCTTAGAAAGAAGCATTTCAGCATTATTCAACTTCACAAAGAAGTTAGGGTCCAAATCTATGTCTGAAATCCTTAACATTTATGCAGCCAAAGCAAAGGCTATTGCCACATACGTGGCGGCAGTGTGGGGCATGGTGAATATTGAACTCCTGCAGCGAGTGGAGGACTCCTTTGGTAAAAGAGTGCTTTCATTGCCATGTTGCTGCACAAGTTATATTTGAACAGCGAGTTACACTTGCCGTATATTGGTGACACGATTCAATTGGCACCATTATTATTACGGCACTCAATATGGAGGAGGGAGTTTGTAAAATTGAACCAAGCTGTGTTAAGGGACTGTTTAAAACTGAGTCTCTCCAATAAGATACCATGGTTGAACTATATAAAGTCACTCTGACAGCTCTGGGCTTACAAGTTTTATTTGACTCCCCCTCTATGTGTGCCGACTTTTCAAAGGCTAAGCTTAAAGAGATTTTTAACAAATGCTGCGTTAATAGATGGGAGCAAAATAAAAAACCAAAGTACTTTTGGATTATATCTAATGTCTCCCCTTGTGAATCACAGGGCGCTGTCTTACCTGGTTTTTGTACAAAATACCCAGCATTGTTTTATTTTGATATGGTTCAGTTTCAATTATATTTCGCTTATGCCGGATTTCCCCGCCAATACCTATTCTATGAGTGAGTTGGCCCCTTGTCCTTGTGATGGAGTGTCCACCCAGTCAAATCTGCATATATTATTCTTTTGAACATTTTATTCCCCTCAAAGGAAAAGATCCATTGTCCCTCATCTGCACAGATTTAATATCACTCAGTGTCAGCCTGCACTACTATTCATAAAACAGCTTGATGACCCACTGGTGTGTCATGCATTAGCAACATTTCTTAAACGAAGGAGATTATACCAGAATTATGATGAGGATACCTGATTTGATAATGATAGTTTTATTTTCACTCTGGATGAGGTTTTAATGACCTTCTAAAATAGGATATCCTGTGTGCACAAAGTCACAGTGGATTAAAAATGATGGGTCTGCATGATTTTAATTGTAATTGAATTAAGGTGCTTATTTATTTGTCTTTTATAAACTAGGTTAAAAATGATTTTTATGGGGATCTAGTTGTGGGATTAACTGATTATATATGAATTGTACATTAACTGTTTTTAAAAAGAAATGTGATTTACGGAATTTGGTTTCTAATATTTATGTTTCAATGGTTATGTATGTACTTTTATGCTTCAGAAATTATGCAAAATAAAGTTGATGATGATGAACACTTCAGTCATGCTGAAGATACTCACATCTATATCAAGCATTACAACAAACAAACGCCTGGCATGGATCTAGATTTGGTGCTCTGTGACATCCAAATTTGGAAGAACAGCAATTACTTACAACGAAATAGCTCTAAAATCGATATAAATATTTTTGAGAGTGAAGGTAGGACCTCCCTTAAACCACTTAAACTACCTACCATTTCTGAGTGGGCAACCATGCCCTCTAGACAACAAGTTAAAAATGTAGGTATAAGGTTTGATGCTGATTCCTCAAACGGCAAGCCTGTCCCCTGGTAAAAAAAAAAGTTCAACAGGTTAAAACCTATTTCTGGGGCATGGCCTAAATCGAGATGGAGTACAATGCACTTATTCGTTTCTCCGATCCCCCATAACAAATCAGCTGCCATCCACAGCACTGGCCCATGAATAGAAAAGAAGCGGAGGAGGCACGGCATGCTGATCTCTCCCCCCACCCGCCTGATGGAGTTTACTGGCTGATTTCCGGCCGGACCCGTCTAGCAGCTAAAGGCCTTGACATGCGGCCTGGCCTACCAGTGCCGCCATCTTGTACTCCGCAGTTGATACTGCATGACTGCTGGGGTTTGCTGAGCAACTTGGGGCCCACGGGATAGGCGTCACCTGAGGGATCCTGCCCCATTGATCCGGCAGGCAGAATAGCATGTATCCGGGCAGGCCTGCATACCTGCAGCAGCACGCCGAGACCACCGCTCCCGATGATCCATCCTTGAACTGTGAGCCACATAGCAGGGCACGGCGAGTGCTTACGGTGAAGCAGGCTGAAAATGAGCCTTCTCCTGTGGGGGTGCAGTGAGAGACGATCGGCTTAGTGGGTGGCGGGGCTGGAACTCCGGAGAAGGCACCGGGGGAGGCCGTTGTGACGAATGGACGACCCGTGGAGACAATCCGCAACAAAGCTCGGCTGCGACACAGAGGTGAGCTGCCTGCAGTTCCACGCAGACACCACCACCCCACCAAGTTCGGCCTCACCCGCTGCCTCATTGCCTCTTCCGCTGCCTCATTGCCTCTTCCCTGCAAGTTGGAGATCTCCAGGGGGTGCTCTTAGTGACCGGTGCACCCCCCCCCCACTGTGGTGAGCAGAGGGACAGCGTGCACAAGAACCTGCTGGGCCTCCGCTTGGCATTTATATTTTGAGGCCAACACCATATCCACGCCTGGAGAGCATCCCACTACAAAGGGAGGCAGGGGAGTCTCTGAGCATTTGGTATTCCTCGTGCCTGACGGCCTTGGGCAGCATATCATGCCCCCGGTCGTTAACTGGGAATCTGGACTCGGGTGCTTCCTTCCGCTCCCTTCCTCCGAGACCTGCTCTGGCTGACAACACTTTGGCACTGCTGCGGGGGCTTCGGATTGAGAGGGTCCTGCAACCTACCCAATAGACCATGTTTGACTAGTGGTGACAGTTGGAACAGTGGGCCCCCTCCCATCCTCCTGTCCTCTTTGCACGAACTCTCCAGCAGGCGACCGATAGTGGAGAGAGAGTGGAGGATATAAGCTGCCTGAGGGGCTGCGGGAGTGATATCTATCTCGGAAATCTTTGGAGCCGCGTGGGGGGCATGGAGCTGACCATTAGATCTTGCTACACATGTGGTCTCGACCATCTGGATATCTAGTCTGTGGCCCAGTCTGCTCCTCTTGACTGCCTGGCACCATGAACTTTGTGAGGCCCTTGACCCCTCTTCCTTGATTGCATCTGCCGGTGGGGGCCCGACTGCTGATATAAAGGTGACTCTGGCCTCATTTGCTCCAGGAGGTGCAGCTACGCGTGCCCCCCCCCCCTGGTGCATCCCTTGTTGGGATGGGGGGGGCATTTGGGGCCCCAGGGCAAGATTTTGTGAGGTTGTGAATTAGCACTGCTACCTACCTATTGCCTGGAGCATCAACCTCTTAAGGGGAAGTACCCTGTACAAAGAGCGGCGCGACTTACCCCCCCTACCCCCACGACTACTGACTCTTTTTGCCTCTCAGCAACTGGTGAAGGATCTCCTGGCTGCCGATGCTACACTGCCCTCGGACTGCTCCCCCCTTTGAACTATGCTACGCAACAAACCAGCAAAGGAGGTGCGCATAACCTTGCTCTGGACTAAGACTGCTGTGATGGAACAGGACAGGAACAATCCAATTCAGGACAAGCAAGACACAATACCCACTCCTGTTCTGATAACGCAAGACTATATGTCACAATTCCTCCAGGAATCCCACTTGGTAAGACACTGGGGCCGGATGGCATCCCGGTAAGCTTCTATAGGCTTTTCCTTCCTGAACTGGGTGAACACCTGACCCAGTTGTTTAACACCTTCACACATTTTACGGGCCTTACTCCTTCCATGGCAACAGCGTAAATTTCTTTAATCCTTAAACCGGGCAAAGACCCACTATCGACCTATCACCCTTTTAACTAAAGACACAAAACTCTATACTAAAATCTTGCCCATGAGGCTTGACCGTTATCTCCCGAGCCTTAAAGACCCTGATCAGGTGGGACTTATTCGTAACCGCCAGGGAGTGGATAATGTATGCAGGTTGGCACACCTGGTGGAAAAGGGACAACTGGATGCGGAGAAGGCATTTGATGGAGTAAACTGGGCTTTTCTATACTCTGTGCTGATCAAAATCGGGATGGGCCCTACTATGATCAGTGCTTCCTATGTGGCTGCAGTGGCCACTGTCCGGGTCAATGGTTACACTACAGACCCCATCTCCCTCGGCAGGGGCACCAGACAGGGTTGCCCCTGTCGCCGCTCCTATTTGCCCTGGCGGTCGAGCCGTTGGCCATTACTATTCACCGCACTGAGGCGATAGAGGGTATCCCTTTTGGGGGGCAGACGCATCAGGTAAATCTTTTTTGCAGACGACCTGCTTCTTAGTCTAACATGCCCTGCCACCTCACGCCCGGCAGTGCTGTCTTGTCTTAACGCCTTTGCAGCAACCTCAGGCTTTAATGTGAATATGTCCAAATCGAGCCTACTTAACCTGCCGATCCTGAAGCCTGAGGTACCCGGGTTGCAGGGCTTGTCGCCCTTCCACTGGTCCCCTGCAGTGATTAGATACCGGGGTCTTAATCTGACACCTACGCTTTCCTCTTGGATGGCAGCAAATTGGCTACTGCTCTGCTGTGTGATCGTGGAGGACCTTCGACGGTGGAGGCCTCTATATGTCTCATGGTTGGGCAGGGTAAATGTGATTAAGATGAACATTTTAGCACGAGTCCTCTACCTCTTTCAGACCCTCCCTACCCCAATCCCACAGGACGAAATTACACTGCTGCAACATGACCTGGGCGCATTTATATGGAATGGGAAATGAACCCAAATCTCCTCTGAAGTCTTGATGTAACCCTGTGACAGAGGTGGGTTGGCGTGTCCCAAACTTTTGGAGTACTATTGGGCAGCACACCTGTGATTTATCTCCAGTAGGGTCGCTAGCGAGAGCCACTAGTTCCATATGAACAGGGCAGTAGCATACAGACCTTTATGGAGCTGGCTTGGCTTCCCAAGCATGCACGGCCTCGCAGTGCTATGCCTCCACCCCAACCAAGCAAGTCCTGGACATCTGGGATAAACTGGCACTAACAAAGGGACTGACTACTTTCCCTTCACCCAACACATGGATTTCCCATTACCCAGAGTTAGCCCCTGCCCTATACCCCCATGCTTTCCAAGGAGGACGTTATGTGACCTCTTCCTGGGACCTACTATAAAATCCTATGACCAATGTAAAACGGAGTACCATCTCTCAGAGTCCACTAAACTGCAGTATCCACATTTGTAGCATTGGGCGCTTCACCCCTCAGTTTGCCGAGAGGTCATTCATCCAGACACCCCATTCGAGACCCTGGTTAGGACCTATGAATACTCTGGGACAAGGAAGCCCCCAAGGAAATTACATCCAAGCAGTGGGACACTTTATGGTGTAATCTCTCTAAACCATACCACATCCTCTCTCTGAGGGAAACAGCCTACAAGCTCATGTTCCAATGGTACCACACAGCCACCCCCGCATATCTGCTATCTACTGCAGTGTGTCTGCTGTTTGTTGGCGATGCGGACTGAAGAGAGGTGATTTTACACAGATTTAGTGGGCCTGCGTCCTCATCAACACCTTTTGGAAAGAGGTTCTAAGTCACAAAAAAGCTGTAGTGGGATATCCTCTTCCTGCCATCTGCCATACAGTAATCTTGGGACTACGACCTCTCCACCTCGCAGACATGACACACGCTGACTGGGTTCTCATTAGTTACATGCTGCAGGCAGTTAGGCAACTGATTGAATTAGCTTGGAAACAAACACTACCGCCCTCACTGGCACAGAGGCTCCTCCACCTCTGGCACGTGATGGCAATGTAACAACTGTCCCACAAGCTAGCAGGTACGGACGCTAAATTCCCAAAAATATGTCAGCCCCTACTTAGCTACCTCACACGCATAGAGCTCACCTGCTTCAACCCAACAAAACTGAAGGCATTGGAACTATTTATCTGATATTACGCAGATTTGATTTTCTTGCTCCTACATGTATACCATCCTTGCTTAAAATGCCAGTAAGGTTGTGCTATATCATATGACGGATCCCGACCAACGCATCACATCAACAACTTTGACCTGACCAATGTTACTTTGACTCTTGTTCCGTATTTAATTTGTTTAATCTTCCTTTGGGACCCCCTTCTCTCACTTTTCCCCTTACCCCACTTTTCTACATAAAGTGTCTACTCACTCATCTTACTGCATGTATGCTTATGATTATACAACACTGTCCCATTTGCATTGCTGATGTGTCTACTGTGCTTTGTGATTACAGTCTTTCATGTATTCTTTGCTAATTTCAATTAAGAGATTTAACACAAAAAACGATTTCTCCATTTGTCCCTGGCAAATACGGTCATTGTAGCTAGAGAAGCCATCAACTTCAGGCAGGACTGTTGCAATGCTCTTAATGCAGGTTCCCCAAACATTTGCTTGACTTGCCTCACAGCATACAGAATACAGGGGTCACAGTTATTTATGGTCTGAACAAGAGAGCTTACTTAATTTCCTACCATAGAACATTAAATTACCTGTCACCTAAAGACCACATTAGGTCAAAAATATTCTGCTTTACATTTACAAGCCTTCAACAGCTCACTCCACAACAACTTTCGGCTAACATTAATCCTTATTTTCCCACATGGAACGTGTGGAGCACAGATAAAGCATTATTACAAAGCAATACATGTTTGTCTGTTTCATCCAACAACAAGATGAGATTGTGCTTTCTCCCCACAAACTCCCTTGATCTGGATCTCTAACTTTGGAGGTTGAGGGCTTTGAATGTCACGCCTAAACCTCAGGAAAATGCTGCAATTTTACCTACATGGTTACGCAGTGTTAAGACCAGTGCCAAGATGCTCTTTCGAAAAGTGGTGCCAAACAAATGCTTTAAGTTAGTCATCTATTTTAATAAGGTTGAGTGTGCCCATTCAATAAAGAACAGATGCCAACAAAACGTTCTGAGGAAACCTTTTCAGCCTTGAGCATTGAATTATGCATTTGGATGCCCAAGTAACAACAGCTGAGGAGCATTCTTCCAAAAGCTTTCCAATGAGATCAAGATTGTCCATACCCCCCACAGAATTCATCTATACACGGATGTCTTGGAGTCATGTATAAACCCATTTGACATAACTTAACAAAGAACAAACAACTTTCTCAAAAACTAGAATAAATCAACACTATTGACTCTGCTGAAAGAAGTCTGAATGATGAACTTCTGTCACCATGTCAGCTGGCTTTCAAACTACTACAGATAGCTCATCTCAGTCAAACCCATATCAATGGCCTCCTGCCAAGCGTCTTTCACCCACCAAACCTCAGCTTCTTTCATACACCTCCAAGGAATCCAAGTGATGTGCCTTGTCATTGATGCTAATCACTTGGCTTTTTCAGTTAAGTCTTTTTTACACTTTCACTTTCTCAGCTTTCTGCCTCTGACTTAGCCAGATTCCATTTGACTGGCTAAAGCCTTCAGGAAGAGCTCTGCCTCTGGCTCACAGTTTTGGAGTGTTTCTCTGCTGTCTTTGTTATTGCCCTGGATTATCTAGCTATGACTTTGGGGGGAGGAGTTGGCCTAACTGCTAGGGCTGTCGACCTCGAAGCTGGGGAACCGGGTTCGAGTCTCGGCAAGGACGCTCAACATCCTGTGATTCTGGGCAAATCACTTAATCTCCCCGTGCCTAACAAAAAAATGAATGTGTCCTCATGTAACGCAACTGGTGCTCGTGTAAAGCGCTCTGATACCCGATACCCTCGGGTCAAGTTCGTGCTATATAAAACTCTGTAAAATAATGTTTTTTTTTTTTTTTTAAATGACAAGCCACAAAAAAAACTTGACCGTAGGTGGAATCGAGATGAAGATCATATTGAATTTATCAGGCCACAATATTATTACTTAATAGTAAATACATTATCTATAGTCATTTATAATAATAAGCCCTCCACCGCGTACAATGTACCAAGGAGACCAACGCTCAGCTATACGGCTACATTATCAATGCATCACACAGAGACTTTCAAAAGCGGACTTTCAAGTCTTACATGTTTATGACAACATTTCCTGCAAGTTAGAAAGTTATATTTGCCGGTAAGCTTTTGGATACCTGTAACCCAGGGACCTGTCTTACTTCTGCGAGTCGTGCATGCAGATGTACACACAAACATAAATTAAACATGCACTTGTTCTAATAGGCTCAATACATAAGTTGTAACATTAAACATATATCTCAATATTTTCTCAATGCCAACTTCACATTAATTTTGGAAGCAGGCCGGCAGCAATCGAGAATTAGCATAGTGGCTGAACACACAACACTACAACAACCAGGACTTCCAGATTCGGGCACCCCCCTACCCTGCGGCCTGTCTAGCCAGACGACTTACAGGGCCCTTTCCATTCACCCACAGAGACTGCAGAACAGGGAGGCAAAATGGTTGAAAGGGTTTACTGAAGCAAATTGGCTAGTGGTATAAGGCAAATTTTGCAGTTCTTAAACAGTATCAAGAATTTGTAATAAAAGTTTGATTGTGTTACCAACCTCCAACCATCTTTGGCAAGATAGCTAAAAGCTCCGTCAATAACAGCAGCACAAAATTGCCCTCCTGTGATGAAGAGTGTATTAATTGTAACCAATCTTCCTCTTAAATGGGGCGGTGCAGACTCTGCAATATACACTGGGACTGTCATGGAAGCAATACCTATAACAAAAGAAAACACGGTTTTACTGTATGTAAGTGATGCAATCATTTTATTATCATTGTCTGTTCAAAACAGAACATTTATTTATTTTTTCCTATTTTAGCTGAAGTATTTCAGCCAGTCAAAATAATGTTTATTCGGTTAATGAAAACCATAAAAGATACAGACATAAAATTGAATAAAAAAAGTAATAATCAACCCCAGGACAATTGATATTGACACAATAAAAAACAGGTGAGTAATAAAAATTCCCAAATATAAAAATAAAACTTATAAAATCCAGGGCGCAATAACCATAATAAACATCTTCAGGATAGAAAAACAAGTAAACAATATGCTCTGAATACAAATCAACCCCTTCTTTTTCTGAGTCTAACAGCGGTTATTAAAAATCTGGCAACATTGAAACAGACAAATTCATTGGATAACATTTGTTTGCTAAAGAATTTCATATAAGCCGGACCTCGCTGCATGAAGCAGCATTGCAGTCTACGCAGAACATTTTGAATTAGAACTATCTCAAAGACGAGAAGCCGAACATAAAACTCTGATTGTGTGGGGTCTGATTGAAAGGAAGGTAAATAAGCATATTTAAGGTTTTTGAGGCTGTACTCCATGCTGCCAGGTCAGCGAAGCGAAGTACTCCACTTCCACAGTGGAATACAGACCGCCATTTTTAGAGATCTCCACCAGGCAAACAGAAAGCTCTAAGTTTTAAGCAGAGAAGCCATTACAGCAGCTTTGCTGAAGGCACTGAATTGCTCTGAAGGCACACTCTTCAGTGTGCCCGCACAGCAAAGTGTTTTGCTTTTCAAAAACAAGAATAACTAAAAACTCCTCAAAAACTTTTGGGCACTTATCTAAAAACTCAAACTGCACAGACAAGCTGGGAGCTGCCTCCCAGCGTGTGGGGATCCTTTCGACCATTAGACTTTTGAGGGCGGGGTAATAAAAAATTACATTGGAACATCCACCTTAAATAGGTCAAACATTCTGAGATACTCCGACCAATAGCCAAACGTCAGTTGGATTGTCTGTCAACGGTCTCCGCAATGGCTGGAAAACATGGTGGTCCCTACAACTCTAAATAAGGCCCCAAGTCATTACATCAGATCTCTTCTCTATGTCCCTACCTTTTTGATATTTATGAAGAGAGGCATCTTAGGCAGCAGTAAAAAGCACTAAAACACTCACTTTTTTTTTAATAGGGCTTTTTTAAACAAGCACAAGGAATATGCTCCATAAAGCACATTCCAGTATGATTTAAAACAGTTAGATGTGACCTACATGCTAAATATCAGAAATGATTTACTGGTATTATCCTTTTAAGGCTAAAAAAATGGCTTTTCAAATACCTATCGCTAAGTCCAATTCTAGGCATGATTAAAAAAGGGAGCTTGCAAATCTCTGTAACATTAATTTAGGAAGATACCCAACCAAATTCTGAAAGTTTTTGTTTTACGCTGCCGCTTTAATGATAGCTACATTTTGTGGTAGACTACTATGGCATTCAAAAATATGTCTATTTCTTATTTTGATGTTTTTACATCTCAGTATTTAGTTTTGGAACTAAGATAAAATATTAAAGACTGCAATGTTTCTATTCATATTTACCATTTCAATATTTTCAAATAAAAATTATGGTAATATAATACTCTGAAAATGTTCCGATGCATAATTCATATAAATGTCCTTTCCTGCAAACTTGTCCACCCTTTTTTCCATTAAAGTAATACATCTGTACATTGCTGCTGCTCTTAGATGTGTGTGTAATACGTGTAGCCCACAACCTAACAAGACCTCATTTATTTTTTTAATGCAATATTTGATTTAAAAGGTTAAGAGCTGCAGATGGAATTAGGGCGAGAGGGGGTAGAGAGAAAAAATATATTCCCTGGAAAAACATTGTTCAGAACACACTGCGATTATCTAATCAGATTATAAAACCAGCTGTTTTAAAAAAGAAAAATCAAAATATATTTCAGTTGAGGATATGTAATAGTTACGACCCAAAACCTAAAATACACTGAATGCATCCAATACTGTTTAGATATGCAACCATAATGCAACAATGCACTTTCCATGACTTCAAGCATGACCTCTGGCGTGATGTCACAAATGACATCATCAATAACATCACTGATATAGCCTCACTTTTTACGTTACATGAAGATTCACTCACAAATATTGCTTATTGCGAGAGGCATTATATGGAGTTGTAAAGCTGTAGTACCACTCAATATCTATTAGTACTTCCAGATTACATCTCTCCACAGACGTAAGTCTGCGGGAGTTGCACTCATTCTTTAATATCTTCACTATTATTAAAAGCCAGCCTAGGGCTTCAGCACAATCTTCAACATCTAGATGTCATCACACTATTTGGACAAAAACGGCTCCACTAGTTACACTTTCGTTCAGTGCACTTTGTCACATTCATTATATGCAGTTGTAAGGCTGCAGTGCCACTATCAACATCAAGATTTATATATATATATATATATATATATATACACACACATACACACAATTTCCCGTCAGCCAACTATTTAAAAAAGTAAGACGGTCTGCAGCTCATTTCATGTACTAAATGTCACCGCTGTTTATCAGTGATTTGATCTGCAATGGCATGTGAAGTTGTGAGTAGTGTACAAGAGGGCATTATGGTTGAGTAGCTAACCATAAATAGTGCACTTTATATTTTCCATTGTGGTCATAATGTCCCTTGAAATGACGTTTTCTAAAGGAATTGTTATGGCTTCTGTGAGAAAATGCCCCTTTTTGTGTGGTTACCCCCCATTTCTGTTGAATTTTATTGCTGGTTTTTAAGACTCAGCAAACTGGATGCGGCTGCCCGGAGCCCAGTGTATGTGCTCATGACTCCTAAAACATGTACAAATTGGCTACTCCCTGATTGGCATAATAAAGGCTCCTGCAAGGCCATTGAATATGCTGTAGAAACTACACGAACGGCATTGAAAGTTAGTGTGACAAGGAAAACATGGTTTCAGGCCTCTAATGTAGCCTGACTGCTGCAGTTCAAATCTGCAGCTCGACCTGTCAAAATAATTCGTCTGATGGGAAAAGCTTCCTTTTAAATATTAATAATTAATCCCTAAATAGAACTTGTAGCCCACTGGGTACTCGTATTTAAAAGTGGGAAATGTCGAAATGTAATGTTGCCATGTCCCTACAGCAGCAGGCCCCTAAAGGCTATTTTCACTTTGAGAGGCTCTGGCTGTCCTTTGAGTAAAACTAAAGTGCAGGTTTATATATGGAATTTTCTAACTGGGAGTGGTACAAGATAGAGTTTAATGTTGAAGTTAGATTTTTGATAAATATTAAGGGAAAGTGTCTTTTCAAAAGTTATCCTTCCCATAACTGAAGCTCCTGGAAGCCAATTTGTATTAGCCTGCCAGCAGCTGCTGCTGCCACTGCTTGACCTTAATGAGGTCTGAAAACTGCTATTAGAGCAGAGTCAATGGCTTAGGACTTACGATTGGATGGGCTGGGGGAGAGGTATGCGACACCTGTCAGCTAAAAAGATCAGCTGAGTGTGGGCTCAGGATTTTAATTTGCTTCAAAGGGACACAGGTGAGACTTGTCCAGTCAAGTAGAAGGGGAAGCCTGAGGAAGGAAAAATTAGATCTTTAAGTCCTCTGCAGCTGACTGGGCATACGCCCAGTGGGGGACAGCTGGTCTCAGACCCAGTTTACTGTATCTGAGGAGGGTGGTACTGCTCATTTGCCTAAATACACCACTGCTAATTCCAAGGCTCCCTTCAGGGGCAGGAAGGCTTGTGGCATCTTAGAGTCCCCTTCGAATAGTGCACTGTGGGATAGTTTATATGAAGGCAAATAGGATGTGCTGAAAACGTGGAAAGGGTTGATCCTGGGAACTTTCACCTCATTGGTTAGGGGGTATCCAGGAGTCCCCACCACCCCTGTCTAGTGAAACCTACAAAGTTGGCACCTCACCCACAGCTCAACAGTACATGTTCTGGACTAGTAGAAGAACAGAAGACGATTAAACCTGTTGTCTGAAAAGAGATCTGAAGGGCTGGACCTGCTCCCACTAGTACCCAGGACAAAGAAGTGGACTCCAAATGTCATTTAGATGACCTCCTGTGTGACTACAGGGACATCAAACACTGCAAGACGCCCTTTTCCTGGAGTAACCAGAGACTAGTTGCAAATGGAAGAGGATCGGACCCTGCTGGTGGCCTCTGCTGGGGTTGCTTCTCACCTCTAAGTGTTGTCCCTGAGGTCCTTGGAGGATTTGTGGTGTCCAGAAGGACTTATTCTGAATTCCCTGAAAATCTGGACTTCCAGACCTCCACAAGATTTGCACCAACCACTTAAGTCAACCCACCGAAGACATGAACTCGCTGGGCAAGAAAATCAAGTTGGTCACTGTTAGAAATGGGGGTCTCTAGTTGGCAAGGGTTTGCACCATTGTCCAAATAGGGACCCTTCTTCCTAGTCATGGTAAGGGGGATACACTTCTAAAATAAACAAAACAAACAAGAGGCGGTAGTGGTGGTATATAGAGTAGCACATCAATTCCAAGCGATTAGTTATCTTGATCTTGTCTATATCCAAATAACAGTGTTGGTGCCCCTCAAGGTAACAATACACAAAACACCCCACTACCACGGATGCCACAACACAGAAGATCCGAGGAGCTTCCGTGCCAAACTTCATAAAACAACTGTACCTTGGCACTCTCCAAATTTTTGTGTCACTATTAATAATTGTGTATCCAGTTTACAATTCAACTACAATATGACAACTCACAGGAAAACAATCCCACAGGTAAATTGCTACAAAATTAGGGGCATATCATAGCCCTTACTCTCAAGACTGACAAGACCTTCACACGAGTTCATTCATCTTGCGATATATTTGCCTACTATTTGAATTGGGAGATCACATTTAATTTACAAAGAGAGGTTGAATGCTGTTAATATCCTTCCTTGATTCACTTTTTCTACTGAGAACACTTTACATCATGGGCTGGTAACTGACGCCAAACGGATGGTCTCCCTTTTCTGGTGCATAAATAACGGGACTTTTTGTATATATTGGACAATCCAAATCATTTGGAATAACTGTTTCGGACGCTTAAGCCTTGAAAAAGATACATTCGTAACGAAACACGTGTCGGCTGTTTCCATCATTTCCAACAAAGAGGGTGTATGAACAGGACCTCCGTGGGACAACTAGCGAAAATTATATTTTTTGCAAAACGTTATATGTTTTGATTTTAGATTGCACCTAGAACATTAGGTTTCCACAATTGGAATTTAATATTGTCGGTTGATATTAAAAAGAATTTTGTAGCAATTTACCTGTGGGATTGTTTTCCTGTGAGTTGTCATATTGTAGTTGAATTGTAAACTGGATACACTATTATTAAGAGTGACACAAAAATTTGGAGAGTGCCAAGGTACAGTTGTTTTATGAACACTTCTAAAATAACCCCGGCGCACCCCCTTGGTAGCTTGGCACGAGCAGACAGGCTTATCTCAGAGGCAGTGTGTAAAGCATTTGAACATAACCAACAGTAATACAGTGAAAACACTACAAAAGAACACCACACCAGTTTAGAAAAATTTCCAATATTTTTATATATGCAAAACAAGACCAAAACGACAAAAATCCAACATACAGTACTCTAAAAATATGCACTTTGCAAGAATACTAGAAAAACACAGTTCCTTGAAGCCGGTAGCTCCGTCCGGTGCTACCGCAGTGCTGTAAACAACAGAATCCAACAGTTCCGTCTGACCACGTCGGTCAGGGGTGTCAACAGATTCGTAAACAGTACCTTTTGTGTTGTGGCGGACAAGTTGGTGCGGGCCGGTCATGGCAACCATTGAGGTTGCGGTGTGAAGTGGAGCGTTGCAGCGTGTGGTGCCCTCAAGTCACGGTGCAGGCAGCGGCTTGGTGATGGTCGTCCAGCGGCGTCGGTGAGACCAGGGCAGCGGTGCGGAGTGAAGGCGGTGCTCGTTGCGGTGCTGACAGATCACGGTGCAGGCGACAGAGCCGTTTGCGGGAAGCTGGCGTTGGTCGGTCCGGACTGCGGTGTGGGACGGGGCGGTGCGTCGTGTGACTTACGAGAGGTGCCCCCAAGCCACGATGTGGGCACGGAGGTTGCGGTCAGCGTTCAGGACGGCGTCGGTGAGACCAGGGCGGTGAAGCGAGGCGGTGCGGAGTGCGGTGCCCACAGGTCACGGTGCAAATAGTGGCTCGGTGCCGGCGGCAGCGGTTGTCGTCGTCGGTGAGACCAGGATTGCGGTGCGAGATGCAGCGGTGCCCTCTGCGGTGCCTTTAGGACACGGAGCCAGCGACGGAGTCGGTGATGGAGTCGGTTGCTTTTCCCTTCTCTGTGGCAACTGAAACAGGGGTTCCAGAAGCGGTACCCAAAGGTTGGTGAAGTCTTTGCAGTCCCTGAGACTTCAGAAGAGGAGGCAAGTTCTACTTCAAGCCCTTGGAGATACTCAGCACAAGTAAAGAAAGTTCAGTCCTGTCCTTTCACTGCCCAAGGCAGAAGCAGCAACTGCAGGCCAACCCAACAAACCAACAACACAGCAAAGGGGCAGTACTCCTCCTGGCAGCTCTTCCAGCTCTTCTTCTTGGCAGGTTCCTTGATGCCAGTGAGTTCTCTGAAGTCCTTTATCTCCCTGAGACTTCCAACAGGAGGCAAGCTCTACTTCAAGCCCTTGGAGAAAACTCTAACAGCAGAATGATGAAAGTACAATCCAGTCCTTTCCCTGCCCAAGACAGAAGCAGCAGGCCAACACAGCAGAGCACGCAGCAAAGTGGCAGTTCCTCCTGACAGCTTTTCCAGCTCTTCTTCCTGGCCGGTTCCTTAGTTCACCAGTAATCTAAAGTTCTGGGGTATGGGCCCCTCTTTTTATAGCACAAATTCCTTTGTTCTCTGGTGGCAGTGTAGCTCTTTGCCCAGCCAAAACCAGTTCTGTCCTCTCTGGTGCAGCTGTCCGGCAGGAGTTGGAGACAGCATTGCATAAGGCAGACAGGGCCTATTCAGGTGCAAGGGAAATCTCCTCCCACCACTCTAAATGCAGACCGGGCCTATTCAGGTGCTAGTGAGAACTCCTCCCCCTACTCTGAATGCAGCCCAGGTCTATTCAGCCCAGCCCTACTCATTCAGGAAAGGCAGGACACACATCAAACCCCCCCCCCCCCCGGTGGCTGTCTGAGAGAATGCACCTCCCCAGCCCCTGTCACTCCAAAGCCAGACGGTCAATACACAAACCAGCAGAGGCACACAGACTGGCTAAGCAAGAAAATACCCACTATCTAAAAGTGGTATTTTCAAACACACAATATAAAAATCATCTTTACTAAACAATGCATTTTTATATTTATTCTGAGTTCAGGCATACTAAACTCCATCTTTCTATCTCTTCCCAATGGTAAGTTATGCTTAAAAGATGTTATAAGTAAAACTCCCATTCTACCCTATGGGACAGATAGCCTTTCCATAGTGAAAAACTAAATGCACTGTAATTCACTACCAGGACATGTTACACACACCAGTACATGTCCTACCTTTAACATACACAGCACCCTGCCCACAGGGGTACCTTGGGCCTACCTAAGGGGTGACATATGAAGAAAAGGGAAGATTAGGGCCTGGCAAGTGGGTGCACTTGCCAGGTCGACATGGCAGTTACAAAATGCACGCAGACCCTGCAGAGGCAGGTCTGAGTTACATTTAGAGGCTGCTCATGTGCGTGGCACAATCAGTGCTGCAGGCCCACTAGTAGCATTTGATTTACAGGCCCTGGGCACACACAGTGCACTGTACTAGAAACTTACCAGTAAATCAAATATGCCAATCATGAAATCACCAATCTATAAACACAATTTACAGGGAGAGCATATGCACTTTAGCACTGAACAGCAGTGGCCAGAATCCTAAAACCAACAAAAACAGGAGGCCAAAAAGTAAAAAGTCTGAGGGTAAACCCGCTGAAAAAGCCAAGTCTAACACACACCCAAAAACTTTTTGCTGCCTGAAAAAAAAAATGTCAACAGACCCTCATGGCAAACCTATCAACTTTGGGGCGAACTTCACCTTCCCAGTTACAGCCTGCTGCCTTGCCCCGCTGGAGGAATCTGAGCTCTGAAAATCAAACTAAATCTAAAGGTATAAATCTGGACCGGGTGAAGGCGTCAAAAGCATCTGGCCAACAAGAGGACTTGAATGTTTCCCAGCCTCTGCCTTTTCCGCTAAAACCTACAACTTCACCGGGACCTCATTCAATGCCTCTCTGACTTTGACACATACAGTCTGCTGCTTTGCCCCGCTGGAGGATTTAGACTTCATTTCAGAGACTTGGGGCCTCATTACGATGTCGGTCGGAAAGGCTCCAAAGGGCATTCAGTTTGTCCGAATCCGATTCGGAACCCCACTTTCCGATGATTCAGAAAGCCTTCCGACCGACCGATTATGAAAGTCGGAAAGTGTTCGCACTTTACGACTTGGTTATGAACGGTATTCAGAGGAACCGAGTCATTCGGAGTCGACTCGTACAGGTCTACGGACCAGCATTCCGACCGGCGGATTACGATGTCGGATTCAGACAGCCTTTCCGAATCGGTTGTTCCGACACGGATTGGCTGTCGGAAACCAACTTTGGGGGCCCGTAGCAGGCCCCCCTTCACCCGGAGCCATCTGAATGGGGCCCATGGGGGTACCCATGGGACCCCTCTTTTCAACCATGCACAGTGTGGCAGGCACCATGGGGTGCCCGCCACAGGGTGCACGATTTTCCCCACCCACCCCTTTCTTCAATGGGAGCCTGTGTTGTCGGTCAGAACACAGGCTCCCATTGAAGTCAATAGGAGTCCGACTGAATGGTGTTCGGAAGCATCGTAATCAGTCGGTCAGACTCCCCGAATCCGATTCGGTTGGAAACCATTCCAAGACCGAGTCGGTCGGAATGCTTTCCGACCGACATCGTAAAGAAGCCCTAAGTCAGAAGGTAGAAACTTTGATCGGAAAGAACCTGCTTGGCGTATCCAAACGGAGCTCATTTGTGGTCGGCCTGAAATCACTCCTAGGTCCCGGTCACACATGAACAGTAATTCTATTGGCACTTTACTTTTTGTTGGTTCGAATTTTTTGATTTTTGCTGTTTTGGTGTCATTTTGTTTATTAAAGGTTTCTCTGTTTTTATAAACTGGAGTGGGATTTTTATGGTCTTTTTTTTCTTTTGAACTATTTTGGTACTTGCAAATGTTTGACACATTTTCTTTAAGTTAAGCCTGACTGATCTGTACCACTGCTACCAGGGGTTGAGCTCACGTTTAAATTCTTGAAATCTTATGTTAGACTTAACAAAATGGTGACATTATTACTTGCTGTGGACTCACTTTCAAACCAATTAATAGGTCACTTTCTTATAGTTTCTCATCACAATTTGTGAGTTTAGAAGACGATATAATTGCTTTGGTACGAAGACTTTTTAATGGATGTCTTTTATTCTGTAATAAAACACTGATTCACCTGTCTGCAGTACTAACTAGGCACCTTTCGTGGCTGGGCTCACCAGACACTGTGCATGGCGTTTGACCCCGCCCTGCATCAACTCCATTTGCTCTGGGCATCGACATGCCTGGCCTTGATAGACCATGTGGTTCGGCCCATAATTGAAGCCCACTTCTTTCTGCCTCTGCAGTCCACAGAGCACAGTAATCATCTGGGTCTAGCAGGCTCTAGGCACACAGTGTGTGTGGCTTTTGCCCACGTCCTATGCCCATTTCCTCATTCACCAAGAGTACACAGGGCACTTCCTCTATTCATTTTTAATGGCCTCTAGGCAAAAGGCTTGAACACCACATCTTATCCAGTCCCCTTGGCCCAGTGACTAGAGTATGCCCTTGAGCCATACCTGTACACACTGGGCATAGCGAGCCACAAATCTACGTGCTGCACCTAAAACAACTGCACCCAGAGTCCACAGTCTACTGACTTTGGCCATGCTTGCCGGGCTCTACCCCACATGAACTGCCCATCTTCCTCACCCTGTTCTTTTGTCCCCTATTTTTAATGCCTTTCCCTGGACCCGTAAGTAAGACCAAGAGTGGTGTATGTAGGAGTGGTAAGATGAGGTTTAAATAGGCGTAAGAGTGGGAGTAAATAGAATAAGAAGCAGTAGATGGGAGTATACCAGAGGTTAGTATGATTAACAGTCGGAGTAATTAAAAGGGAGTAGAAGTAAGAGTACCTGTAAGTAACAGTATTAACAGCGCTCATACACAGAGGAAGCTTTCTATGGCTGCTGATTTCTTTTCAAAAGTGAGCACAGTTGAAGATTATGAATGCTTTCACAAGAAAACCATCCTGTAATATAGTTTCACTATACAGCAAAAAGTAATGATCGTTCATGGTACTATTACCCCAAAGGAAAAGTATTCAAAATATCAAAGTATCACATTCACACTACTTCACAATCAAGAGCCCGGGTTGGGCAAGGCAATGTCATTAATCCAGACAGGTAGTCCTTGCCCTCAGTTGGGAATAACTGAATTAAATTATGAGTAAGTGGGCTGGGCTACAGTAAAGTACACTGGGCTGGAGTCAGATGGACAGGGAGTCACTGAACTTGGGGTTTTATATGTCGGAATTGGGAGTATGACATATCACTTGGTCAGGCTAGAAGTCATTGAGCCAGGCAGGGTGTTACTGGGCGACGAAGGAAGAAGCTCGAAGTGGCAGTCACTGGGTCAGGTTTGGGAGTCATTGCACTGGACTGGTTGTCAATAAGACCAAATGTGAGTCCTTGGTGGTCTGCGGTTCAGTGGGACAACATGACAATCAATCTGGGTCAATAAATCAATCTGTATTTATAGAGTGCAGCTTATCCTTATCACCTGGGGGGGAGGAGGGTATCCAGGCGCTGAGAAATGGTGAGCCTTAGTCAAAGAGCCAAGTGTTATGTCCTTTCCTGAAGTTTGCAAGTGAAGGAAAGGTTCTGAGGTGGAGTAGGAGGTCGTTCCAGAACTTGGTGGCGAGGTAGGAGAAAGAACGACGACCGCTGTTGCTCCGCTGGATGCGGGGGACATGTGCGAGGGATGCGGATCAGAGTTGTCTGGTCAGCTGGAGGAAGGTCAGGTAGTGGCTTATGTAGGAGGGTCTAGTGTTGTGCAGGGTCTTGCTGGAATTAAGTCAGCAGCTTGAACTGGCATCTCTTCTGGACGGGGAGCAAGTGGAGACTTCTGAGGTAGGGGTTGATGCTGGTCCATTTGGGAAGGATGAGCCTGGCTGAGGTTTTCTGTATTGTTTGTAGTCGTTTGAGGAGGTGGGTGGTGGTTCCGGAACAGAGTGCATTTCCGTAGTCCAGTTGGTTGGTGGTGAGGGCTTGAGCCACTGTTTTACTGGTGCTGGCAGGGATCCACCTGAAAATCTTGCGAAGAATGCGGAAGGTGTGGAAGCAGGAGGAGGAACTGTGTTGACCTGGTGCTTCATGAAGAGATCACTGTCTAGGATGATGCCACAGTTGTGGGCATGGTAGGTGGGGAGTTGGTGATGGTCCGAGCACAGTGGGCCACCAAGTGTCATTCCATGGGGAGGTGCTCTTTCCAAAGAGGAGTGCTTCCGTCTTGTCCATGTAAAGTTTCAGGCAGTTGGATCTCATCCAGTCGGCGACGTTGGTCATGGCGTTCTGGAAGGTGAATCTGGTGATGGCGGGGTCTTCCATGAGCGAGAAAATGAGTTGGGTGTTGTCAGCATATGAGATGATGTTGAGTCCGTGGGTGCGGCGATGTCGGCGAATGGAGTCATGTACGCGTTGAAGAGGGTGGGGCTGAGGGAGGATCCTTGGGGGACTCCGCAGATTATGCTCTTGGGTTCGGAAGTGAAGGGCAGTAGGTAGATTTTCAGTGTGCGTCCTGAGAGGATGGAGGTGATCAACTTGAGGGCATTTCCTCTAATGCCAATGTGGTGGAGTCTGGTGATGAGGGTGTGGTGGGATACGGTGTTGAAGGCCGCTGAAAGGTCAAGGAGGATCAGTGATGCAGTCTCTCCATGGTGTAGGATGGATCTGGAGTCATTGGTTGCGGCTATCAATGCAGTCTCAGTGCTATGGTTGTATCGGAGGCCAGACTGGGTGGCGTTGAGTAGGTTGTTTCCTTCCAGGTGATAGGTGAGCTGGCGATTGATGGCTTTCTCCAGGACCTTGGCAGTGAAGCGGATCAGCGTGATGGGGCAGTAGTTCCTGAGCTTGCTGGGGTTGGCGGAGGGTTTCTTCAGGAGGGGTTTCACCTCTGTGTGTTTCCAGGCGTCAGGGAAGGTGGCCGTGGTGATGGATGAGTTGAGGATGTTGGTGAGTTCCTTCTGTCCCAGGTTGAAGGCGTGGTGGGGACAGGGGTCTGTCGGTGCTCCAGAGTGGATGGAGATCATGATTGCTGAGGTGATTAGCGTGGTGTGTGGTGTCCAATCGGTGAGGTGGCTGCAGGAGTTGTAGGTGTGTGTAAGGAGGTGACCAGGGTTGGTTGGTTGCAGGTCGACGTTGCTGTAGATGTCTGCTATTTTTTTGTGGATGAAGTCCACCATGGAGTCACAGAGGACTTAGGAAGGACGAATCATGGTTTCGATGGCAGACGGGCAGGAGAATTCTCTGACGTGCTGCAGAGTTCTTTTTAGCGATTGGTGCTAGCCTTGATGCAGGTGGTAAGGGTGTCCTTTTTGGCTTCCTTGAGGCAGTGGTGGTATTTGCGGAGGGTAGCTTTGAAGGTGGTGAGGTCTGAGGTGTTCCTGTTGGCATGCCATCATCTCTCTAGTCGCTTACAATCACATTTGAAGGCCCAGAGTCGGGGAACCAGGTTGCTGGTTAATGGTTGCTGGTTATTGAGCTGGGCTACTTCACAAGTGTGTGGATAGGCAATTTAGTGCCTGGTCTAATAAGACTGAACTACATGGTTGTTTTCTTACCAACATGCCTTAGATTTGCACTCATTGTCAAACTTATTTGTTCGGTGGTTACGGTTGTTGCTCACATGGGGGTCACTTTGCACTTGCAATGTTCAAATATTGATTTTAAGATGTGATTTATGAGGCGAATAAATTCACATTGTTGCACTAGAAACCTACACCTTGGATTGTCATGACATCATACCACAGTAATTTTGCTGTTTCATCCAATAATTCTTTGATAAATCTGCTCTATGTGAACCTTTGTGACTGTTGGTACATATAATTCCCAGGTTTGCATGGACATTTGAGTTGCTCTTGTTTAATTCATATATAGTTTTCAGTGCAGCATAGTGGAATGTACTTCTGGCTACACACAGGAAGAAGTAAATTAAGTGTGATAGAAAATCAAGTAAAAGGTTTTTGGGAGTATTGCAATGTTTCAAGTATTCCGTCTTTGTCACACTTGCTGCGTCCATGCATTTCATTCCCTCATTCCTTCTTGTGCTCTGCCTTGTGTTTGTTTTTGTTTTGTTTCCCTTTGATGACTTATGTTTATTTTTTATAATGCTTCTGTTATACAGTAACTGTGTTGTATTAGTATTGCTTTTCTGGAGAGCTTTTTTTTTTTTAAACTTCGATGTATTTTTCTTCTCCTTGGCCCCTTTTTCTGGTCTCACTTTCCTCATTCACCAGCTGTTAGTATTTTTTTGGAATTGTATCGTGCTGACTACCTGTCACACACTGCCATTCAATGAGTATGTCAAATCATTGCATACTCCTTGCTGCACTGTACATTATAAACAATTTTAAATGTTTTCATACACAAAAATACAATGTAGAATATACAATATCCAAATTTTAACTATACTAGTTAAATATGGCTAGAAACCAAGTTCTAAACCACAAAAGTCGATAAAATCATCATACTTTACACAAACTGTTTTATGAACAGACATATGAAGTATTTTATCACCAATAACATCTCATTACCAAAATACCAGCATGTCCAATAACTTTCGCAATGACAGATGCCGTAACCTAACCAAAAATACATTACCAACTAAACTAATATGAAATTACAATTTATGTTTTGTGTCACTCCAGCTATTTAGCCACACGAGAACATTTTACACACTCAAACATACTCACTCATTTTTCATGCCCCCCCTTACCTACTTAATTGCGTGAAGGGAGATACATTTGGGTAAGTACACTGGGAGATGGAGATTAGGTTAAAATCAGCATTTGTGCAATGGACACCGTCAACGAATTAGTGAACCACAACTCCTGTTTAACTTTAGTTTTTATACAGTATATGTACTTGTGTATATTAAATATATATATATTAAGCACATGTTAATACACAAACGTATGCACATAATCCCGGTGCCAACAGTTGGGGGCCCCTTTTGTTCCCCTCCTATTTTAAATACATTTCTGATACCCTACTGCTTCAACTTTGGAGGCCGTGGATAGCTCAAGGGCTGCTGCATCCGGGCATTCCTTCCAGGCCCATGTTAAAAGAGAAAGTTCAAAACTCACTCGCTTCAGAAACTACGTTGGCCGCCATGCATTGGGCTCTTTCACAACCCAATTTATAACTGATGGAATCCATTTTTAATGGATAATTCCAATTGCAAACGCTTTATGATGCATTAAAAATTCAACCACGTTGTCATTTGGTGCCAAACTCACAAAAAATTAACATGCACAGGTAAAATGCACACACAGATTCAAATACAGGTACAGGTGCTCTTCTGCGAACGCTCGAATTGACATGGTGGTTTTGCGCGTGCGTATTCGCTTCTTGGCGTGCTGTTTTATGTCACATGTAGTTACCAATGCTGAATGGATTGCAGTAGAGTCATAGAGCGAGGCCTTGGAAGATAGCTGTGATTCTTGCCAGCAGCTGAAATGTACACATGAAACACTGCGCAGAGGCAGTTTACTTTATTACTCTCTCTGACAAACTCGGCTTGTCAAAAATATGCCTATGGGGGGAAAAATTGAGTTTGTCAGTATAATATTTCGAACCAGATCAAAGGGACAGGAGAAGCAAATGCTTTCCAAGACTGTTCACAGAAAGTCAACTCATTCTAAAAGGAAGTGACGCGGAGAGCTGCGTTGGGTGTGATGGCTTTCAGCGGACACAACGGGTAGGGCTGAGAGTAGCACTGGTGGCAGTGCTGCCGTCTGCCTGAGATACAAGGCCTTTAGCCAATCACAAAATGGTGAAGACCAAAAGGCCATTTTGCGGCCGTAAACCCCTCTACTTTTGTAAATTGCATGGTTTGCAACCTCAAAATGACAGTGCATTTACCTCCATTTTTTAATGTAAATAATGTTGCATTGTGTCCTCCTGCAGTAATGATTAGCCCAACAACTTTTTTTTTAATCGCAAAAAAAAAAAATCCTTTTTTGAATGATACCATAGTGAAAGACTTTTTGTGCCTGGTTAAGTTCCTTAACTGTGCACTGACAAATCCAACAGGTTTTGTTTTTGTATAGTAAAAGCACACAGAATCACATACCGTACAGACACACATGGTTAAATAGAGCAGAGCATGCAGAGAGACCAACATAGCTACACACATGCTCACATTTTTACAAAGTCCAGTGAACATATAGGCACTAATGTCCATAGACTAGCATATACATGCGCCAAAATACACAGATCAACAAACATATAAGCATCCATCTTCACACAAACATTTAAACATAATGCTTTTCATCTTTATTAAGTTGAAAATATGTTTTGGTTTGCAGCTTTAAAGTGCATTTAGTTTTTTGGCGTAGCACATTCTGAAAATAAATATTTTTTAAGAAAGAATTTCAATAATTGTCATTTACCATGTTCTCTCAAATATTTACATGTCTTACATTTCAATCCAAGCACAAAGTTCCCCGTGGAATAAACTGTTGTAACGGTGTATATAAAAATAAGAGATTAGCTAAATCCTGATCAGGCAATCCACAGGCCAAATGATTTCTTTCAATCTGGACTGTGTAATAATGAGGCACCAATGAAAATATCAAGCAGCAAAGAAAGTACCAGGCACCATGGGAACGTCACTTCTGAAACACAACTTGAATAGACTTCCTCATAACTCCCTCATGAAGCGCCTGTCAGTCGATGGATGCCTGCTTTTTGATGCGTCTCTCCCCTGTTCACTTGCTCTCACCTGGCAATTCCTGCTTCTGCGCCTCCTACATCCATAATGTGAATGTGCTTGAAGATGCTATGCTGCACTATTTGTTTTTGTATTGTCTTGAAAATTGAATAATCAATTTTTCCCCAAAATAAATTAGGCACCATCGGAATGATATTCTTTAGATGCCAACTACGTTCCTGAAGCGTCACATTATCAGCTCAACCAATCCCAAAGCCTTGAGTTTCCACTTAGAACACTGCATGACCCTTATTCTTACACCTCTTTCATGGAGCCAGCAGCACTGATGGGGAAAAAATAAAAAGGAGCAGTCACAGCGTGAATCAAGAATAGCCAAACCAGAGTTTCTTAGCCATCCTGAATATTCAAGTGCACGAGCCAATCACCTACCAGAGCAATGTCTGAGCAGGGGCGCAACTAGACCCGAACTTCGGGGGGGGTGGCTAACACACCCAGCCAGGACTGGCCGTAGCACTGGTCGCACACGGTGCAACAGTCTTTTTTGGCTCCCCCTCCCCCATCTCCTCCTTCTCCATGAATTCCCTCACTACCACTCACCAACAATGCACCTCATCTCTCTACAGCACCTTTCTGACAGACATTTCATTTTTTTATATTGCTACTAATAGTTTACTCACACCCAGGTCTGTGATCTGCATGGTACAGGTTCTTTGTAGATGAACATTAACCCTCTGTGCTGTGTAGGTGACAGGAGTGCCCATGTGAGTGCACGGTGAGCAATGCAACAGTGTGAGAGTAGGGTAAGAGGAGTGACTGCAGGGTGAGTGAGGTGATCATATGAATTTGGGTGTGGATGTAAGTTCAGAGTGGGATGAATGAATGCATAATTAGTGATGGGCTTGTTTGAGTGAGATTGCAGACTGAGCAGTGAGGGGGACAGGTGACTGAAGTGTCACATGAGTGCAGGGTGAGTAGTGTGCTCGTGTAACTGCAGGGTGAGGTACAGGGTGAATAGCGCAAGTGCATTGTGAGTGCAGATTGAAGAGTGAATTGTGTGAGTGCATGGTGATCGCTGTGAGTGCAGGGTGAGCGTGAAGGGCGAGAATGAGGAGTGAGTTGTCTGAATGCAGGGTGCATTTCCAGACACTTGAAGTAACTCAGCATGTTATTGACGGCGGCGTAGGGTTTCAGATACAAGTTAAACTACTGCCATTAATCAGGGAGCGAGGGTGAAGGAAATAAATAATGTGATGATCCTGCAACAAACTTCCAGTCTTATGATTAGGGTTGCCAGCTCATTATTTTGATGTCCCAGACGGTACAAAAATAAGCAGTCACCTAAAGTTGTATTCATCAGCACTCATCTGTGCATACTTCGAACTGCAAATATAAATAGAAAGCACTTTTAGTTGTGTTCTAGAGCTGCCTGAATGATCCATGATTGATAATTAAAGGGAACAAAGACAGAGAATTCACATTGCAAATGACTATATATTATTGTATTTATAACTCTATTTAGTGTCAAGATGAGTTCTTTGCAGGCTCTTTAAACAACACATGGCTGGCATTGATATGATACTGCACAAATTTACTTGGATTTGTGAAACCTGTGTTGACGTCACCTGTACATGAATCTGGTGACAAAATTCAGGAACACTTTTGAAAGTGAAAGAGCCACTGTCCACAGATCCAATAGAGAGTGGGAAGCCTTTTATACAGGGTTGGTGTTGTGGTGTGTGAATGATTTACAACGCCAAAATATTGTCTAGTTTATAGGTTGGGTGTCCAAATGTCTCCCGATGGCTCTTCACTGGCAGAGATGTAAGGAGGCATTTTAACAGCTGGACAGCATTAAGGCAACTGGTACATATATCTTAACAGGAGGAAAGGGAGTTGGAGATCTATACGGTGAGCCTGAATGGCTTCCTTGATAAAACAACAGGAGAAAGATGTACCTCAGCAAACATGCAACTATGCTGCGGGTCCTGCAGCTTCCATACTAGAGTGTTGTAGAGTGTAGTGGCATAGAGGGGAGTACTAGCATTGGAGCAGTTTTTTCCCCAAAAAGTTATAAAAGATAAAGATAAAAGATAAAGTGCGTCCTTTAGCTCTGCTCCCAGCATGGGAATTAACTATGCCTGTTCCTATGGTCCTTCTTTAATGCTATGGGAAGGTAAAGGTTCCAAAGATAAGACCTAACAAGTAAGTGGAAAATAACAATTTAGACAATACATTGCAATGTGGCATAAAATAGAGTTTCAAACTGTGCTGGGCCCCAGACTTTTGGCTTTGTCAATGCTTGTTTTGTCATTGCTTTTGTAAAACATTATTGTTGGAGGAGGTTACTAAGCCCTCATAAGTCTAAAATAAAACATTGGCCAAATGCAAAAATATTTTTGGGACTTAAAAAATACACATGCAACAGCAGTCCTTGGAACTTAAGGGAACTATTTTGTGCGTGGATGTGCACCATGCGAAATGCCATTGGCCAATAGCTGAAGTAGGCTGTCCCATTCCCCCATGCTGTACGTTGTAGTGTGAGGCAGGTACATATGAATGACGTAATAAGATGCCAAGGGATGAAAATGGCTGATGGAAAGCCTCTATCAGTAATTTTATTGTATATATAATTTTACTGAAATAAAAACGTCTTGGCTAATGCAGACCTAAACCTAAAAAAGAAAAGGTGACCGCTCAACAAAGGCAAATATTTTTCCATCATGTGTTTAATTATATTCTTAGTCCATACAAGTTAATTCTTAACATATTTGGAAAGTACTGGTGAAATAAATTTCATATGTGCAAGCACAAGTGACCGAGTACTTCAGTAATGAGGTCACTACTCTCTTAATTACACGCAATTGATTCAAAGTGCCTTCTCGCAAATGTATTATTTTCATGCGTTTTTGCCCCATATAACTGAGCTGTGATGGTGTTGGTATGAGAAACTTGTTTTATGTTGCTGCATTTTATAAAGCACAGTTTTGAAAGCGATTAGTCTTCACTGAGCTGAGAAACAAGAATAAAAACCAAATACAATAACGACATCCAAGTAAAAAATGGTCTAAATTGGACATCGTTCAGGTTCTCCAAATACAGTTGTTAATTCTATTTCATCCCACTTCCGGAAGGAGAGGCGGGGCTAACTTCCCCTCTGCTGGCACCGCTCATAATTTCCGTCTAGGGTCGACGAAGGTTGTGCCCTCCCCTATCCAGCATATGCCCGCCCGGTGATCAGCGTCTCGCGATAGGCAATCAGTGTATGTTTAAAATTTTGACTAAGTGTTGCTAACTTGCACTTCTGACATTTTTCTCATAGAATAACTCAAGTCTGATGTGTGATGAAACTGTGATGGAGAGAAAGCAACTTGAACTTCGCCCTCCCGTACATCAGCAGTCAGTACATGCTTCTCTCGTGAGGTCACGCATGGTCACATGTTATCCCAGCAGAGTACTGTTAATGAATGCCACTGAGATTTCTATGACACTAAAAGCCTGAGGGCTCTGACTAAGCCATCAGTTAGTGCCATTGAACAACAGGGTGACTTTCATAACTATTATTAAATACTAATAATGGTGCTTTCAAGTTTAAATGTGTTTTGGGTATAATACAGAATTTCTTAATGGTACACAAAGTGCCAGTCACAATTTTAGACAGCCATTTTGACTTAAATACTATCTATTTCCAGCCGCGGCCCGTGCAGGTAAGAGCGGTGGGGCGGATTTCGTGAACGACGATGAGGGAAAATTAATTTAATTTTCCCTCGTCATCATTTGTCGAAATAACCCCCCCACCGCTCTTACCTGCACGGGCTGCGGCTGTCTATTTCATAGCATTTCCTCTCCTACACGAATGCACAAAAATAAGGCTGAAATAAACCAAAGAGCTCTGATATTTTCATTCCAGCGTTCTAAGTTGACTCTCATTTTTGCGTGAAATGCAACACTTATCGAAGATTCTAGACAGGGAGCGAGTGTTTTGTTTTTACCAGCCTCAGCATTGCTGATAAAGTGTCCAAGACAGTAGATCAAGTAAAACAACACTGAAAGAGAATCTGTGCTCTTGGACCAGTGCAAGTCCTGATGGCAAACCTCCTTCTTAGGTCGAGCCTGGGCAGCGCATGCGCTGCTCTGCGAGGCATGCTGTATTCAGGTATGGACTTGAAGCTCCGCCCACTCTCTGCCCATCTTTTCAATTGGGTGCTGTGACTGTCCTTTGTCAATATTGGCTTTTGATTTGTTAATAGGCTTATTAGTCCCTCCTTAGTATCCCCCCCCCCCGGTCTTCTGTTGTAACCTCCCAGCAGGACGGGACCTTTTACGGTGTCCTTACTTTATAGCTTGCATTAGCCCTTGGGGGAGAACTCTTTGCCTAATTAATCTAAAGAGCACTGGTGGGACACCAGCTTTAGCAATGGGAGTTTTTTTTTTGTTGTTTTGGTATTTGCAGCGCGCTATGTGCACTTTCACTTTATGTATAACGTTTAAATATGCCCCCCCCTTCCCCGCTGCACGACGCCGCGCAAAGCACGTGCTGTGTTATTCGAGAAATCTGTTGATGCTTTCTCCATTGTTCCCCCTCCCTCCTACATCCATGCCCTTCGTGTGGCTTGTTTTTATTTCTCTGCCCACCTCCCCCAACACTGCTTGACCGCCCCCAACACTGCTTGACCGCCCCTCCAACACTGCTTGACCGCCCCTCCAAGAGTTCGCTGTTTATTTATTTATAATTCAAATTGCTAGATCCTGGGCAGGAGATTAAATGCTTTGCTAAGAATTAAAGAATGTTGAGCCGACACAGAGGCTCGAACACTGGTCCTCAGCTCCCCAGCTCCAGAGTCCGCGGCTCTGACCAATGAACCACAACCTCTCCCTCTGAGGGCAGCATAATAACAAGCATTTGCAAAGTTATAGATCTCACATTTGCAAGAGTTTAAGCTATTGGCATTGTAAATGACAAGGAATTTTATTTAGGTTTTGAAAATCAACTCATAAATAAAAAGCATTATCATTTACAATGCCAACAGCTCAAACTCTCGTAAATGTGAGACCCATTGCATTGCAAATGGTTGTTAACTGTGATTCAGCGACTACCTTGTTCTTACAACACACATTTCTTCAGTTCATGCTTAAAATCATTGATTGAAAACCTTACTTCGATCTCTAGGATCATAAAAGCGACATACATTATACAAAAACAAATATAAATACACCCACGTACATATAAATAGGCTGCATAATCAATTATTCTCCCAATACAAACCCCTACTAAGACCAACCACAACTTCAGCTCTTGTGTCTATAACATGATTTTAATCAATTAATGTAAAAATGCAAGTACAGGTACAAATAACATGCTACTATCCGGTACATATAGATTAAAATACATACAAAAACACCATATTACTGTTTTTAAAAATACTTAGAGTTTTAGCAAACCATTTGTGTGAAGTGTAGGATGCTGGCCCTGTCTTTTTCGTTTTGCACTTTGCAAACAACCACACACTTCTAAAAGAGTGTTACAACACCTCAACACAGCATAACTGTTAAAAAAAAATTTAAAGTTTAAAAATGTTAACATTTTAAATAGGCTATAAAAGACCCAATTACAAGATAAATATCATCAGACATCAAAGGTTTCAACTTAAACTTTGGGAGCAAAAGGCAGAAAATTGTCACACCCCATACATACATGAACCATTTGCTCGTAAGCACTTAGTGCACCAGATCCAAACAGGCCATACAAATGTTGCGATAGCAAACACTATAACTCGCGTTGTGTCTGTGCTAAGTATTCTAAGAGCCTCCAAATGCCTTCGGGTTTTTCCCGATTTAGGCTACCTTTATTTCCGGTGACGCTTAGGACGGCCATAACTTCCCAGTAAATACTTTTTAAGCTGGCTTTGGAGACTAGAGTCAGATCATCCGGTTTTAGCCAAAATCTCTCCAAGCCCAATTTGCCCAACAGGTTTTTCATAAATTTGAGCCATGGAATTTTCGTAGCCTTCTCTGGCACCAATAACTCTCTTAGGCCCACCCTATAGTATTCAAGGGCTGGGGAAGACCAAAGCTTATGCCAATATGTCAAGATTATATACTCAATTTTTTTCTTAATTTCTTCTGTGCCAGATCAAGGTAAACTGGAACCAGTGATGTGCTCGTTGGTAGGGCCAGTAGAGATTTCAGAAGCTAGTGTTTGGCTGTACCCAGTAGTTTGATATTTGCACAGCCCCACATTTCAGAACCATATGAACAGCTCCTAATACCTACACGTTATATATCTCAAGGGCCAGAGCCACCCACTTCATGAATGTCTACTTTTGTAATTTCACAATGTTAGCAGCTTGATAAGTCAGAGAGACATATGCTTTCTGGATTTGTAAATCCCAGTTAAGATTAGGCGCTAATCTTATACCTAAATAATCAAACCTGGACACATGCTCAATTTGACTAGAACCAACGTGCATCTGCAATCTTCCCAGTTTCTTTTGATGTATTGGGCTAAAAACCATAAACTTCGTTTTTGTGCTGTTTAGCTCAAGCCCCACAAAATGCTGTGTAATCATTTAGCAACTGTGGCAGCCCCTAGGGGGTTTTTGATAGCAAAAGCGTGTTGTCCGCAAAGAACAGGGTGAGCACCCAACGGCCCCCCATGTTTGGTGAATCACACCCATCCCTAGCCAAGTGGTCAACTACGCCATTTATAAATAGGGTTGGTGCAAGGACACAGCCTTGTCTGACACTTCGATCTATCCTAAAGGGGTCGGTCAGTCAACTGCCCCAGTTTCCCCCATCTTACTCTGTCGCAGTTGCCCGAGTGGAGCCGAATAAGGATATTCAAGAGATTCTCTGGTAAACACATTTTTTGAAGCTCCCTCCATAAAATATCCCTGGGAACTAGATCAAAAGCAGCACGTAGGTCGACGAAGGCTACATATAGCTTGTCTCCACCGAGCACTGCGGTATTCCAAAATATACAGTTAAAGCAAACCACCTGGTCTAGGGTACTGATGTTACTAAGGAAGTCCGCCTGTAGATCTGATAATATATTACTGTCTTGTATCCAGGATTGTAGGTGGGCCAATACCTGTTTACAGAAGATTTCTTGAAGTGCATCAAACAAACTGATTGGTCTGTAATTAGTTGGTTCATTGCGTGGCCCCTTTTTGAAAATTGGAATAATCTCTGCAGACTTCCATGATGAGGGGGATGCCCATTCCCTGTAATATAGCGTTGGAAAGTAAATTTATGTAGGGGCCCCAGACTTCTGGGGCGGCCAGATATAGGTCATTAGGTAGCATATCTGGACCAGGGGCTTTGGAGGCGTGACACGATTTTATAGCAGCCACAGTTTTGCTGAGCAAAAATTTCATACAACTATCGCTGTCAGTCCCGGAGCTAACCAAAAGAGCCCCTCTTCCCCTTCCTGACTCGTCTGGGCATGAATATATATCACCAAAATAGGAGACCCAGTCCTGGGGTTGGATAAAAAAACTCCACATGCCTTTTGGCGCCAGTGGCACTATCCAAGACGATTATGCAAAAGGATTTAGTGTCCTTCATTGACATTGCTGCATACATATTTTCCCAAAACTCTTAGAGCATCACTAAAGGTTAATGATAATATTTTGTGCTGCTCTTGTTGAGCATCTCACCACAGGGAGGTCTACTTGTGGAATCTTCCACATATCAAGATCGGATGTCAAATCTTGTGGAGCTACCCCCAAGGGTTCAAAGGTTGTATTAAAGTCGACCCCATTAAGAGGAAACCATCACCAGGCAGGACTTTGAGCTCCATCAATTGCCTTTAGTACCAAGGTCTCAGAAATTCGATCTCCCACCCAGTTATAGACATTAAAGATGGTGTTGGGATCTCTCTAGTGCTGTTCTCGTGTGCATTCTATAATGAGTGTTCCTTGCATGGAACACAGAATGCGTAGTTACGGCAGTTGCTGCCGGGGATCCCATGTTACTGGACGTGAATAAAGAGACTTCCCCATCTTACCAGCCCTCGTCTTCTTTTCAGTGGCGACGAGCTGGTCCAGTATCCTGTCTTCCCCATCGTGTGTTGCTGGACGTTGTGGCTGTTCTCCACTTCGAGGCAACGTCAAGACTTTCGACGCTCTGCGAATCCTGTGAAGCCTTCAAGCCTCCTCAATCTGCTTCCACAGACGCTGCATGCCTTTCCCCTGAGGCCCTGTGATTCCGGTGAGATTTCTACATTTTCTCGCTTTCGCCATCTCCCCGTTGTGGCGCGCGAGTTACTGAGCTGCGGCCTTCGACTTGTGCATCGCGCACGTCGCCTTGACAACCGGCGCGCGTACCGGTGCGCGTCACGCTGCGCATCACCCTGCAGAGGATTACACTGTCACCTCGGCAACCGACGTCCATCGACGTGTACATCGGTGCACATTGCCTTGACAACCGGTGCGCGTATCGGCGCGCGTCACACTACGCGTCACCCTGCAGAGGAT
Organism: Calotriton arnoldi; assembly: GCA_963921515.1. Lineage (NCBI taxonomy): Eukaryota > Metazoa > Chordata > Amphibia > Caudata > Salamandridae > Calotriton > Calotriton arnoldi. The sequence continues at coordinate 429,565 of CAWUFW010005229.1, read as the reverse complement.
TACACTGTCACCTTGGCAACCGACGTCCTTATTGACACTCGCCACGCTCTCAGCACCCGTTCTATGCTGGCTCTGAGTGATTTGATTGTAGTGCCACTCTTTGAATTGAATCAGTCAGCTGTGCCTTGCTTTCAGCCGTGCCTTGCATTCAGATTTCACTGGATTTCCATTCCTGAGTTGTTTCTCAGGTGGAAATTCCTCACTCTCATTGGCCATACCTGGCACAAGAGTACAGTTTTCAAGACTGGTTGTTTGGTGCACAGTTTTTGCTTTATTGTGCCAGTCTTCATGTAATTTTGCTGGCATTTCTTACTTCTGTGAATTGTGATTCAATGGTACACAATAGTAACAATGGTGATTCAATGGTAACAAGCGCATCTGCACCATTTTACTAGTTTCCTCATTATTGTTGCTACGGTGACACGCACATCACGTGTGTCATCTGGGTTCATCTACCTTCTCGTTAGTGACACGTAAGCTTGTTCATTTGTGGTTGTGACTTGTGGGGCAGCAACTCACCCACGCAAATGGATCATGTAATTGCGCCACCTCCCTTTTTGCAGTCACCTGGTACTCCTCCTGTTATGTGGCAACAGTGGAAGGAGACGTTTGAGGCCTACCTTGAGGCGATTGATGGTGACACTTTTACCTTGAAAAAGAAAAAAGCTTTACTTGTCTATAATTTGGGTGCGGAGGGAGAACTATTTTAAAAACTCTACCTCTCGAACTTGTAAGAACATGTATTAGTGGAGGTGATGATGGTGATTCGCTTATTGTTGATGAATACGCCTCTCTTGTTAAAACGTTGGACAATAGGTTTAATCCCAGGCGAAACATAGTATTGGAGCGCCACAAGTTTTTGCAACGTGCACAGATTTCTGGAGAATCCATAGATGATTTTGTTGCAGCCCTTAGAACCTTAGCCGTCACTTGCAATTACAGGGAGTTCAGGGATGAAATAATCCGTGATCAGCTCATTGAGCGCACGTGCAACAAGAAGATTCAGGAGAAACTATTGTCTTCTGAGGATCCGGATTTAGAGACTGCTCTCATTTTAGCGAGAAGTATTGAGCACTCCCAATTTTGCATGAAGGAATTGAGTGTATCTGCGCCATCTTCGTCATCTAGCGAGATCAAATTAGTTAGCACCAAACCTTCTGCCAAACCGACCAAGGGAATTAACTTGAATGTTCCTCGCATTTCTTCACCCACACCCAATTCGTCCAAATCCAAAGTTGAGGGACAAGATCTCTCTTGTTATCGTTGTGGAAGTAGATCACATTTGGGCAATTTCAAGTTTTGTTTTGCTATAAATCAGACTTGTTTCAAGTGTGGGAAGAAAGGACATTTGGCACGCTTGTGCAAAGCGACTGTGTCTCACAAGGGACCGTCACGAACTGTAAGAGCTATTGAAGAAGACTATGCTGAGTATAGGGAAGATAATGATAGTTATGAATTATTGATGTTGTCCTCTTCCTTCATTCAGTCAGATGGTGTAGTAGAAATTGCTTCCATCATAGAGCCTCATAGAAGAAAATCTCCCGCGTGTACCATAAGTCTGAGCGGCAAAAACATCAAGTTTCTTGCTGATTCTGGTTCTCCTTTTACCCTCATTAATGCCAAAGATTTTGAAAGTCTGGGTGACATTCCTGTTGTCCAGTCCAGCATAAAGATCTTTGCTTATGGTGGTAAAAGAGTTGAGGTTCTAAGCAAATTTTTAGGCAACTTAGAATTCAAGGGGATTTTGCTCGAGGTACTGTATTCGTTGTAAAGGAAGGTGCTAATTTGTTGGGATGGGAGGAACAAGGTGAGCTCGGAATCATCCTTGATCCCAATCATCCTGATATGGTCTTATCCAAACATGAAGCCAAACAATATTATTCCAGTCTTCCTGATGTCTCCCCTGTGCACACGGTTACAGCTGGGTTGTCAGCTGAGAATGATTGGGTTCAATGTTACCCTGAAATTTTTAGTGGCAAGTTAGGCAAGCTCAAGGGATTTCAACACCGCATTGTTCTTAAGGAGGGTGTCAAGGCTGTTGCACACAAAGTGCGCAGAGTACCACTTAGCATGCGTAGTGAACTTAGACAAGAATTAGAGCGGTTGTGTACCATGGGAGTAATTGAGCCTATTGAAGGGTCTGAATGGTTGTCACCCATTGTTTTGGCGCGCAAAGCAGACAAATCTCTTAGAATGTGTGTGGACTTGAGCGACCTTAATGCTTGCATATGGGTGGACCGCCAACCCTTGCCAAACATCAATGAGATGTTGGCAACTTTGGAGGGTGCGAAATATTTCTCTTCACTCGACATATCTTCTGCTTACCATCAAATCGAATTGTGCAAAGACTCGAGACACCTCACGTCATTTGTGACTCCTGACGGGGCGTTCCGTTATTTACGTATGCCGTTTGGTTTGGCGTCGGCTTCCGCAGTGTTTCAGCGTCTTATGGGAAACCTGTTTAAGAACACTGCGGGGGTCGTGTTCTTCCAAGACGACATCTTGATTCACGGAAAAACTGTTCTTGAGCACAATGCCAGAGTCAAGCAGGTATTGGAGATTGTCGAATCTAGCGGGTTAACATTGAGGAAAGACAAATGCAAATTCCTTCAAGAGGGTGTAGATTATCTGGGGCACCATATTTCTGCAGGTGGAGTAGAACCCAAGATTAAGCTCCTTGATGCCATCCAAAATGCACCTGAACCGCAGAATAAAGACCAGTTGCGTTCTTTTCTAGGACTAGTTGAGTACTACGCTAAATTTGTGGCCAATTTCTCTGACAGGACAGTGTGTTTGCGTAGTTTGCTAAAAAAATGCAAAGTATGCATGGTCAGACCAGTGTGCATCTGACTTCAAGTTGTTGAAAGAAGCAATTGTTCAGGCACGCCCACTCAAATTGTTCAATATTAACGATTGCTGCATTGTTACCACTGATGCTAGCAATGTTGGGCTTGGGGCTGTTCTTATGCAGAAAAGATCCGACAATAGGGAGGAAATCATTGCTTTTGCCTCTAGAACACTCCGGGGTGCCGAAGGGACTTATTCTACAATTGAAAAGGAAGCATTGGCTCTATGGTGGGGTGTACAGTATTTTCGCAATTTCTTGTGGGGCAATGATTTTGTTCTCAGGACTGACCACAAACCTTTGGTGGATCTTTTTACCACCAAGGGTGGTGGAAGGGCCACTCCTCGCATTGCCAAATGGCAGTACAGACTGAATGAATTTAATTACCGCCTAGAGTACGTGGCTGGTGTGAAAAATCGTGTAGCTGATTGCCTATCTAGGTTACCCCTCGCTGAGAATGTTCTTGAACCTGAGGGTGAGCATTTGGAAATGGTGTGCGCTGTTAGTACAATAGCTGATACCGGAGCTGCCTTGTCCGAAGTTGATTGGAAGCTGGCTCTATCTGAAGATGTTGAGATCAGTAAGGTAACGGATTTCGTAACTCATGGTTGGCCCATTAATTCTGTTCTTCCTTCTCAACTGATTCCATTTAAGAGGATTGGTGATGAGTTATCTCTTGTCGACGGGATTCTGCGCAGGGGTGGATTACTGGTTGTTCCGGTGTCCTTACGCAAGAAGGTTTTAGATTTAGCCCACGAAGGACATCTGGGCATCCGTGCCATGAAGCGAAGGATTAGAGAAGACTTTTGGTGGCCGGGTGTCGATCGATCCATCGAACACTGTGTTCGTGATTGTGGTGCGTGTGTTTTGAGTGATAAAACTCAAGTGACCTATCCATCTTCCATCAGTCCCATTCCTGTCAAGGATTCACCCTGGTGCAAATTGGCTTTTGATGTGGCTGGTCCATTTGGTGGTCTGGGTAGTTCTCCCAAGTACGCTTTAGTTTTAATTGACTATATGTCCAAATGGCCAGAAGTTAGGTTTGTGGAAGGAATCAATTCTGCCACTGTCATCAATTTTTTAAAAGACATTTTTCTTCGGGAGGGATTTCCGGAAGAGTTGGTGACTGATAATGGTACCCAGTTGGTGTCTGTTGAGATGCAGGATTTTCTCAAGGTGGATGGTATTAAACATATTCTCACCTCCCTTTATCATCCCTGTAGTAATGGTTTGGTCGAACGCCTTAACCGGGTGATCAAGGATCAATTACAGTTGGCCTCCATTAATGGTTTGCACTGGAAGGAGGTGATTTCTGACATGTTGTGGGCTATGAGAATTACTCCCCACTCTAGTACTGGAATGTCTCCTTTCACCTTGCTTAGAGGTAGAGTGGCAGGTTCCAAGCTAAACAAAGACTGGATGTCAAGGAAGGAGGTGGATCTGCAGAAACTGGGCAGAGTGGCGGATGTCAGGGCTGCTGCCCAAGCTAAGTATGCATCTGATCGTGTCAGAGTGTCTCCGGTGCGTCAAGGAGACTGGGTGAGGATTAAAAAACCTGTGCTTGTTCGTAAGGGTTCCTCTCGGTTTTCTGTTCCTGTTAGGGTCAGAGAAGTGAGAGACCATGTTGTTGTACTGGAGAATGGGAAAGTCTGGAACAAGTGTGCTGTCTCGGTAGTGCCTGAGTCAAAAGTCGAGTTTGTGAAAAGCAAATTTGGAGTAGACACTCCTTGTATGACTCTGCCTCCTGGAGTTGCGTGTCCGAGGAATCCTGTACCTTCCAAGGACCCTGTTCCCCGACAAAATCCTTCAAGAACTAGGTCTCCTCCCACCAAATTTCAGGATTATATTAGATTTTAGTTTGCTTCCTTTGTTTTTAGTTAGATCAGTTTCTGTTCGTTTTTATGTGAAGGGAGGGTGTGTTGGGAATTGTTTATGTGAAGGGAGGGGGGTGTGTTGGGATCTCTCTAGTGCTGTTCTCGTGTGCATTCTATAATGAGTGTTCCTTGCATGGAACACAGAATGCGTAGTTACGGCAGTTGCTGCCGGGGATCCCATGTTACTGGACGTGAATAAAGAGACTTCCCCATCTTACCAGCCCTCGTCTTCTTTTCAGATGGTCAAGCGGAGGGCAGAGATAAACTAATTGCCAAAACCTCAGGTGAAGCAATGGTGATTTGATGTATTTTACAGCCTAGCGTTGTCTTAACCCTTAAAATCATTTGGTTCAATGTGCTGAGATGGTTTATTTAAGAGAACCCTAGACACCATTTGTAACCTTTTTATGAAGAAAGTCAGTTTTGGCTTCAAAGTAAAGCAAAGCTTTTTATTTATAAAAACTATAAGGTTATCTTACGGCAAGCCAGTTATGCTAAGACTCCCATGATCACCTTTGTGGACACAATACCACCACAATACCACCCAGTGGCAGAATTGGAAACTGCTTCATAAAACTGTGACGAGCTCTGGACACAAGCATACTTTCCCTTCTATGTCCTTATGCACACCATCAACCATCATCATCTTGAAAAAGCATTGACAAAGCCAATAAGGCTCGCCTATGCAAGAGCTATTGGTTTTGCCAATGTGTTTTAGCTATGATGTAGACAAGCACGGCTGCTGTTTAGCATGGGTAAATGTTAGTGTCGTAGAAGAGATTGCCTTGGACGGGAGTGGCGTAGAGTGGAGCAGAGTAGCATAGAGTGGCGTGGAGCAGAGTGGAGTGGCATTGAGTGGCATAGAGTATCGTAAAGTGGCATAGAGTTGAGTGGCACAGAATGCCACAGAGTGGAGTAGAGTGTTGTGTTGTGGAATGGCGTAGAGTAGAGTGGCGTGGAGTGGAGTTTCAGAGTAAAGTGTCACAGAGTGGAGTGTCGTACAGCATCGAAGAGTGGAGTAGAGTGGCCCAGAGTGAAGTGGCATAGAGTATCGTAGAGTGGACTGCCATAGAGTGGAGTGGCAGAGTGTTGTGGAGTGGCACAGAGTGGAATAGAGTGTTGTACAGTGGGGTGGTGTAGAGTAGCGCAGAGTGGTGTGTCGTAGAGTGTAGTAGTGTGGCCCAGAGTGAAGGGGCATAGAGTGTCGTGGAGTGGAGTGGCATAGCGCGGAGTAGAGTGTCGCGGAGTGGAGTAGAGTAGAGTAGAGTGTCGTGGAGTGGCATAAAGTGGGGAGTCAGAGTAGAGGTTCATAGAGTGTCATGGAGTGACAGAGTGGAATAGTGGGGGGTAGAGTGGACTGGAGTAGAGTGGCATAGAGTGGAGTTGCACAGAGAGGACTAGAGTGTTGTAGAGTGGAGTGGCATAGCGTGGAGTAGAGTGTTGTAGAGTGTCGTGGAGTGGCATAAAGTGAGGGGTCATAGAGTGGAGGGTCAGAGTGTCATGGAGTGACAGAGTGGAATAGAGTGGGGTAGAGTGGATGGAATGGAGTAAAGTGGGGTAGAGTGGAATGGAGTAGAGTGGCATAGAGTGGAGTGGTCTGTGCATACTATGTACAAAGGGTGGCTTGGCGGCAGAAGGCCACTCCCCAACTTAATACTCTATCTTTATGCATTATATGACTTTTATGGAAAGGAATAACTGCCATATCAACACATATCAAGTAAAAATGAAAAGTGTAATTCTATCCAATTCAAGAGGTTCTTGATTTTTTATAAAAAAAAATTATTTTAGGGAGTTTTATATAGCGCGAACTTGACCCGAACGTATCGGGTATCAGAGCGCTTTACTTGAGCACCAGCTGCGTTACATGAGGACACATTCATTTTTTTGTTAGGCACGGGGAGATTAAGTGATTTGCCCAGAATCACAGGATGTTCAGCGTCATTGCCGAGACTCGAACCCAGTTCCCCAGATTCGAGGTCGACCGCCCTAGCCGCTAGGCCAACTCCTCTCCCCACTTCGTCATTAGGCCAACTCCTCTCTACGCTTTTGATAAAGACCCTTAATAATATTTTTTCTTAAAACAGTACTACAGCCCTGCAGGTATTAGTTTTCTGAATTGTTATCCAGTGAGATACTGGATCAAGCTATTTCAAAATAATATGACGGCCCCTTCAATGCATGTGGGTTTCTACCAGGCAAGCCACTTCCGGGTATGCCATCTGCATGGCTGGCGATTACCTCTTCGTCAGTAGGACTGTTTCGAACATTAACATTCCTGCAAATGAATATGATTTTATCAGCCATCATTAAATGTAGAGCAAAGAACCTGTCTACCAATTATCAAATTAATCTTATTGCGATATGAATAACTTTATGGTCTCCATGTTTTCCTTATTTTTTTTATCCCTTTTTAATATGCACCCCTCAGTTCCACCATCATCTACCCATCAGTTTCCACTGACCCCACCTGCACCTTCCTCTAAGACTCCAATCTTATCAATGCTCCAGATGGATTTGAAGTTGGCTCCTGCACTCCAGGACCACCCTCTGCCAGCATGCTCTACACCACAAGAGCAGTTAGGACGACAGAATATATAAAACATGACTAGAGGTCCGCCAAAAGAGATCAGTGGAAAAAGATACGCACGCAATGTCTAGAGTGCCCACATGATTAGAGTTATAAAAGCGCCACAACGAAAATGAAAAAAGCAGATGGCGAGGCGAGATGAATGCTAGTCAAATATTGACAGCAGTTCAATAGCACAAAGCCAATAGCGAAAGCTTTTCCTGACCTACTGGGCTAGTGGAGACTTTATCAAATACCTATTGAATCCTTTTAATTTTGCGCAACATACAGCCCAAACGTGAATGACAACAAATTCCCAATGGTCTGAGCTGGAACAGCCTTTTTTTTAGGAGGTGCAATGAATTTAAAGCTAATCTGAATCCTGATCACACAGTTCAGCCCGGCAATCTCAAAAGGATGAGAACAAAAAATTTATTTTGGAAAACTCAGCGCTCATTGACAATTTGCAGGCATGGCGCTCGGCCGACCAACTACTTGTTTCACTGTCCACCACACCAGTACTAGAAACATATTTCAGTGTCTACTGTCTCTTCGTACAGAACCTCACATGTTCACTCGCTTCTATTGTTGGATTATCTGACTGTCAAAATTAAATTACCCACTCCTAGTCTATTACAAGACAGGCGTAAATGGACTATCGACAAAGGATTAGCAATTCCACATTCATTGACATGATAAATATCCCCCTATTATAACCAATAACCTGGGGGCAGTGCACACATGTTTGTCTTCTGAGATTCCTTGCGAGGTACCACAAACTCTGGAATGAGGGCGTGTAGGCAAAAATGAGCAAAGGGTCAACGTTTTGACAACTTCAATTGTTCGCTGAGAACTCATGCCTCCTAATTGTAATAACACTAGCAAATCACTCGGTTGTATGAAAAGAAGAGTTTGGGTACACATGTGCAAGAGCATCGTGGCTAACAGACCTCTGCTAAAAAAAATATGAGGAAAATCAGTACTTAGGATCACAGGGCCACAAAAAGCCTGCACACTATGAAATCTATGATTGAGCAGCGATGGACCACAAGATCTACTGACTGCGTTAAAATAATTGTTTGACCTGTAACTCTAAGAGCAGGAACCCCCTTTTTGCAGTGTTATTGACCGGTATCTGTCGGAGTGCCTTTTCCCTGTTATGAGACCAGAGCGGTGGAAGACACTCCCACACAAAACCACGTTAGCTTATCGTCACTCAACTATACTAGCACTTGCCTCCAATGAAGCCACTTAAGGAGATGGCATTCATCCTGAAATTTACCAACTATTCAAATGTTCACTTTGCTCTATAGTGCAGGAGGCAAGCAGACCATAACTGGAAAAGACAGAATATCCAATAATCTTTTTAATATTTTTATAGATTTTTGTATTATTAAAGCACTGAAAACACACAGCACGTTGCATTGTAAGGCTACACAGTCATTACATGGATACCACACCGTGTGTACATGTACTTCAGCATATTAATCATATAGCGCATATACCCTCGGTTTTCTATGTGTAGTTACAGCATAGGGGTGTGGGGGTGGAATGGGGGGCTTGGGAAGGGTCAAGAACGCAGATGTTAATAAAGTTATTAAAGCTGAGTAGCAGAACAAATGTCAGTAACACACAGTATGTTATAGTCTCAAGGAGAATGAGAGAGGGATCTAACCAATGCAGTGCAGGCATGCTCCATGTATGATTGCCTGGTGTCATCTTGAAGGCATTCTCTGCAGGTGAAGATCAGTTCGTCCCACATTAGAGCAACTGGGCGTTGTGGTAAACCTCTGACCTCCTCCCTCTCCAGGATATAGATTCAGCCTCAGCTCATCGGAGGACAATGGCATGTAAATAAGCAACCCCGGATAGGAAGGAGGCCTTCCAGTGCAGTGTAGTTGTACCCTTCCAAAAGTAAGGCCAAGTCAAAGAACGTGCTGATGACTTTGCCAGCCTTCAGGAGGAGATAAGGTCCTAAGATGCAACTTTCAAATGTACAGAAGTCACTGCGACCGGTGACAGATTAGAGGACAGTGGTGGGTGCATCATGACATGACGGCGGGGGGTGGGGGTTGGGGGGAGGGGGGAGGCATCTGCAATTAGCAGTAGGATACATTCTGCGTGAAATAAGTGCAATTAAGGATGCTGAATGGTGTTATGTGAAATTGTATGAGGGTAGGAAAATAGCTTGCCCATTCCTTTTTTTATGAATGCATGCCCTATACTCGCCTCCCACTTTGCTCGTAAATTGTCCAATGGGACAATAGTCCGGTCAGGAAAAGCTCTGACAAGCCAGGAAATCAAACATCTATCCTAGGAGTATAACATTTAGAAGTAGGTGAGATGACTAAGACAGTGCGATAGTTAGATGGGACATGCATAACAGTTTGTTAGGCTGTGGGGGTAGTGTGGTGTTCGGTAGAATACTATGTTGTGTTGAGGATGCCATTTTGGGCAATAGCTTGCCTGGCAGCCAGCTAGAAGGCCCCTGAAGCTGTGCCGCTAAGTAGTAGTATTCAAAGTCTGGGGCATCTAGACCTCCATAGTTTACCAGGGCCTTCCCATTGGATAGGAGAATAACCCAAAATCATATGTGTATGTTCATATCTTTGTTCCCTATAAAAAGGACAAAAAAAAGCCCTTGTTGGGAAGGAATGTGCCCTGCACGATAAAAGGGCGAGTACCCCTTCCCTTAGCAAACTGATGGCATGTGTGTTAGAACTGGGGTTTCTGGTTGTTGGAGTATGCACCCTGTACAAGCAGGAACAACCGCTCTAGTCAGGGTAAGCTAGATTCACACTAAAAGATAACCTGTGCTAACCCTCTGGTAGATCGACACAGAGCAGTAAGGCTTATCTAATGAGGCAATGTGTAAAGTATTTGTGCAACACACACACAGTAACACAATGAAAACACCACAAAAAATAGATTATATTTGTATGAGTAAAACAAGACCAAATGAAAAACAATCCAATAAGTAGAACCGGAGTTATGAATTTTTAATGAATACATCAAAAAGTAGTGCTTAGAAGCAAATAGCGGTTAAAGGTTACTTGCGGTAACGCTGGATAAATCCAAAATTCAGGCCAACCGCGATGGAGGGCAGGCCAGCTACAGGACTCATGCCGGTCCCGCTGAAAAAGTACCTTGGATGGAGCAAGCTTCAATGTCGAAGGTTCAATGCATCAGTTCTGATCCACGCAGACGATGAAGGCGTTGTTGACGTACCTCTTTACAATGAAGGGGCTGCATCATCATCGAACCGTGCAGTCCATCGAAGCGAAGTCGTCTATTGGCTCCTGTGTCGAAGGGCAATGCGCCAGCTCCAATCGGTGCAAAGTTGTCAATGCTTCAATTTTGATGGTTCTGGACAGCAGAAGTCACCTTTAAGGGCCCAGGATTAGATTAGCACCACTTAGCAGGGCAGGGCTCACAGATGGCAGAGTCCAGGTGCTGTTGCAGGGTTGAAGGAAGTCTTTGATGGCCCTAAGACCTCAGAACAGGGGGCAAGCCAGCAAGCCCTTTGAGTCACTCTGGGTTCAAGTGGGGTGGGTCCAGTCCTTCTCCTCAGCAGGGCGGCTCAATCAAGCAGAAAACAGTTCCTTCAGAGCAGCAGTCAGACAAAGTGTCAATCCTTGTAGCACAGCAGTCCTTACTCCTGGCAGAGTTCTTCACAGGTCCGGTAGGGTGCTATCTTGGCAGGGTCAGAATCCCAGTACTTATACCCAGTTGTGCCTTTGAAGTGGGGGTGACTTCAAAGCAGGCCCTTGAAGTGCACAGGTCCGCCTTTCTGCCCTGCCTTGGCTTCAGACTATCAGTAGGGGGTAATCAGCCACGTTACACCATTGCCAAACTAATCACCTTGGACTCCACACCCCGCAACAACAACTGTGGCCACACCGCTCTGCACTCAACAGAGGGACCGTTCGCATGGCGCCACTGCCTCTTCACCTGCAACACTGGAACACCCACATATGCAACCACCACCACGCCAACCATGACGGTGCCTGAACAACTCCACTGCTTCCTGCTCAATGCCCGATCGCTCTGCAAACAGGTCACCGATATCTGGGACCCTATCACCTCCCTCAAACCCATCTTCCTCAACAAGACCTGGCTCAACCCTGCATCCGCACCAAATATCCACAAGGCCACGCCCACCGGCTGCAAGATAGCATACCGGGACTGGGTCAACAAGCACGGAGGTGGGATCGCCATCATGCACAAAAAATACTGCAACACAGCCACGGACTGAACCTCAACTTCCAACTCAGAATAGACTGCAAAACCACCATCAGAGGCACCCTTACCTACAGACCCCAAGGACCACGACACGGCTTCTGTGATGTCATCCCCCGAATTCATCGCTCCCCAAGTCATTGACACGGAACACTACATCTTCCTCAGAGACCTCAACTTTCACCTCAACGGCACAACCTTGGCGACACCCAGCTAGCCACCGACCCAACAAACATCGCAGGGCACACGCTGGACCCCATCTTCACAGCCAGCAACAGAGTCAAGTACAGGCATTCCGCGAAGCTCACCTAAACGGGAGGCCACCAATCATCCAGCAGTCACCAACAGACCAAACGTCACCTCATATCGCAGCTGGAACAAAGTATCCGAAAGCCAATCGACCAACGCCCTCAACCCCTCCCACGCAGGCACCATGACCATCCTTGAACAGGCTAGTAAGAACTCCACCACCTGGATCTACGACGGCGCCGACAGAGTCGTCCCCATCAAACCCATCAAACTCAAGAGATCCACCAACCATGCCAGCTGGTACACCCTGGAACTGAGAACCACGAAGCACATATGCAATCAACTGGATAGGAAATGGTGCACCAGCAAGGAGCCCACCTACCGGACCACCTTCAAGACATCGCTCAACAGTACCACCAACTGCTGAAAGAAATAAGATGGAACGTCTTAGCCGACCACATCGAAGCCAGCTCCAACCACAGCAAATAACTCATCAGCATTGTCCAGGAGTTCTCCAATCCCTCAGTGATTGAAAACACCATCACCCCCTCCCAAGAACTCTGAGACGCCCTAGCGGACTTCTTCCACCACAAGATCACCACCATTTACAAAACCTTCGAACCCCAGCCCGCCGCTGACATCCTCAGCCTCCCTCACTCACACAGTCGCAACCTCCAACCGCCTGAGACCAACTCACCACAGACCACCACTGACATCATGCAATCCGTCCACTCAGGAGCATCCAAGGACCCCTGTCCCCACTACATGTTCAACCTCGGCAACAAGACCATCAGCAACAAGCTCACAGTCATCTTCAACACATCCATCACCTCGGCCACCTTCCCAGATGAGTGGAAACACGCTGAAGTTAAACCCCTCCCCGAAAAACCATCCACCGACCCGATAAGCTAAAAAAACTACCATCCCATCTCCCTGCTCTCCTTTCCCGCCAAGGTCCTCAAAAAGGCCATCAACTGCCAACTCACGGAATACCTCAAGAACAATGATCTTTTGGATGTTTCGCAATAAGGATTCCACACGAACCACAGTACCGAAACTGTCCTGATCGAAGCCACTGACGACATCAGATACCTCCTAGACCCTGGAGAAGCATCTGCCCTGATCCTCCTTGACCTCTCAGCAACTTCCACCACTTTGTCCCACCACACCCTGATCAAGAGGCTCCATCAGATTGGAATCCAAGACAACACCCTCAAATGTATTGCATGCTTCCTCACCAGAAGAACACAGAGAATCCGCCTTCCACCATTCACCTCAGAGCCCAAGATCATCATCTGTGGCGTCCCCCAAGGCTCATCCCTCAGCCCTACTCTGTTCAACGCCTACATGACTCCTCTTGCCACCATCGTCAGAATCCATGGACTGAACATTATTTCCTACGCAGATGACACCCAGCTCATCCTCTCGCTATCCGAAGACCCGTCCATCACGAGGGCCAACTTCCACCTGTGCATGACCAGCGTCGTTGACTGGATGCAAAACAACTGCCTCAAGCTCAACACAGACAAGACTGAAGTATGGATCTTCGGGAAGATCACCTCCCCGTGGAACGACTCCTGGTGGCCTGCTGAAGTTGGACCTTCTCCCACCCCCATAGGCCACACCCAGAACCTCAGCACCATCTTGGACAGCGAATTCACCATGAAGAACCAGATCAACACAGTCTCCTCCGCCTGCTTTCTCACACTGCGCATGCTTCAAAAGATCTTCAAATGGCTCCCAATCTCCACCAGATGCACCATCACTCAAGCCCTTGTCACCAGCTGCTTGAACTATGGACACGAAATCTACGCAGGAATTGCCACACACTTGCTGAAGAGACTGCAGATCATTCAGAACCCAGCGGCCAGACTCATCCTCGACCTCCCCAGATGGACACACATCACACCTCATGGGAAGAAACTGCACTGGCTCTCCGTCCACAAGAGATGCCAATACAAGATCCTGACTCACGCCTACAAAGCCCTGCACAGCATACATCAACCACCGCTTGAGCTTCTACCAACCCTCCAGACTCCAGCGATTCACCTCTCTCTCTCCTTTGCTCACACCCCCGCATCTGCCAAAGCACGAGTGGAGGACTCTCCTTCTCCTGCCTCGCTGGGAAGTCCTAGAACAGTCTCCCCCTCCATCTCCGGACCTCACCCTCTCTGCAGGAGTTCAGAAGGGGACACAAGACCTGGGTATTCAATTGAGGCCACCTGAGCAGCATGGAGCCGAGCACCTGGATACCCTCTAAGGTGATTAGCCGCGCTTTACAAATCCTGCTTGATTGGCTGATCAGCCCTTTGTGTGGGAAACAGGACACAGCCTATTCAGGTGTGCCAGCTCTTCCCCCTTCCTGCCCAGGAAGGGCCATCAGAATGCAGATGAAGGCAGATGAGTTCTCTGTCACACCCATTCTTCCTGTGTTTGTGGCTGTCTAGAGAGAATGCATAAAGTGTAGCTGTCACTCACCCCAGACGTGTATTGGAGACAGGCTGCAAGGCACACAGAGCAGTAAGAGCAGTGGAAATGTCCATTTTCTAAAAGTGGCATTTCTAAAACAGTATTGTTAAATCCAACTTTTCCATCAAAGATGATTTATCATTACCTTTTCAAATATAAAAAACATGATGCAGCTACTCCTTTCTGATCAGGAGTAACAGCTTAAAGTTGTATTAAGGAATTCCCAATGCTAGCCTATGAGAGGAGTAGGCCTCACAGTAGTGAAAAATAAATGTGGGTGTTCGTTACTACGAGGACATGCAAAACTTACCAGTACATGTCCTGCCTTTTTGCCTTTTACTTACACAGCACCCTGCCCTATGAGGTTCCTAGGGCCTACCTTAGGGGTGACGTATGAATAATAAAAGGGGAGTTTACGGCTTGGCAAGTAGTTTTAAATGCCAAGTCAAAGTGGCAGTAAACTGCACAATAAGGCCTTGCAATGCCAGGCCTGAGAAAGGCTTGAAAGGCTACTTATTTGGGTGGCACAATCAGTGCTAGTAGCATTTAGGTTCCAGGCTCTGGGTATATGGTATACCACTTTACAAGGGACTTGTAAGTAAACTACATATGACAATTGTGTATACACCATTATTACCATGTTTAGCAGAGAAGCACAGGCACTTTAGCACTGGTCAGCAGTAGTAAAGTGCTCAGAGTCCTAAAACCATCAAAAAGAAGGTCCAAAAAAGAAGAGGAGAAAGGCAAAAAGTTGGGGTGACCCTTCACAGCGGGCCATTTTCCAACAATGTGAATCTGGTATCCTGATTTTTGTTGACCCAGCTGATATGCTAAACCAGCGTGGCTGCTGAAGCATAGGCTGATCTTTGGCAATTTCAGAGTCCAGAACTTGTTTTGTGACCTGGAAGGGCTTACCAGGCATGCACAATTTTATTGACATGGGACTACTATCCATGCCCAAGGTTCCGGGCATGAAGCGGGGCTGGTCACATACCGATACTTTTGTGGAATCAGCAGACCTTCAGGAAGAATACAGCCTAAAGACCCAAATTGTGGAAAGTTCCTCTTAGGTGCAGCACCCAGGCTCTTGCACTCGCATTCCGTGTGTATGACGAGTGCATGAATGTATGGTTTGGATGGTAGCAAGTCTTCTAGTTGTGGTGAGAGTGAGTACTGGGAGTAGTGGGATCTATTTTGGATGGCCCTAGTTTCAACATGGCACAAGATGGAGGGTGGATGAAGCTTCCGCAGATAGTGCAAGTAAACTGTTTGCATTCCTGTGACTGGAGTGGGGAAATTCAGAAACTGAAGTCACGTAGGATGGAGACAAGGCTACCTTTACAAATTCCATGAGGTCCTTTTAGCAAAGAGTAGCTCATTGGTCCGTGTGGGCACTAACATTTGGTGGGTGAAAAGGAAGGGGTGGGGCGAGTCAGCAGATACTGTTGTTAATGGTAAGGAGGTGTCTACACCCGGCCTGACAGTAGCGGCCCGTGGAGGGAGTTCCGTGGGGCGGTTAGGCGGGGGAGGGTCAGGGTGGTGGGGTAGTAAACACCGGAATATGGATGAACGGAGGTAAGTAAAGAATTAAATAAATAAAACGAACTTCGTTGCGTGCGCTGCATCGCATTTTGCGATGCAGCGCACGCAACGAAATTAGTTTTATTTATTTAATTCTTTACTTACCGCCGGGCATGCATATTTCGGTGTTTACCACCCCCCACCCTGACCCTCCCCCGCCCCGCCTCACCGCCCCACGGAACTCCCTCCACGGGCCGCTACTGGGGCCTGACTGTCCTTTTTTGATTACCAGTTTATGAGAAATTAGTTTGTTGTTAGGGAGTGGGGGACAAAACCCTCCTCAAGCTACAGCCACAATACTTGTCAGAGTGAACCACAAAAAAAAAAAATCACTAAATTAACCTGTACTTAACCCTCTGAAACCTTGGCACAAAAGCAGTTGGGCTTAACTTCGAGGCAATGTGTAAAGTATTTATGAAGCACATAAACAGCAATAAAGTGAAAACACAATTCAAGAAAAATCCCACAAGTATTTAGACAAATAAAGTCAAATAAAAAAAAAAAAATTGGACACCAAAACGACAAAAATCCAATCAGCAGAATCAGAGATATGACTTTTTAAAGTTTAAAGTGAAAAAATAGCACCTAAAAGAATAAAGCGTCAACCGTGGACATCTAGTTGTGCAGGACAGGGGTAAAGTTGAAAGTTATGGAAGACCGCGATGGAGTGCGGTTTGGATACATGAAGTTTATTAGGCCCATCCTTCACTTACCTTCAAACTTAGAAGACATTTTGTAAAAAAATGTCTAAGAAGGTAAAGTTCAGTGGGGCAAGGCAGCCTGAGGTGTCTTAGGAAGAGGTATCACCGTCGGGGAGACAATGGATGAAGTTCCGGTAAAGATTTCTATATTTGGACTTAGTCTCTTTTTTGGAAGTCGAAATCTCCAGTGGGATGAAGCTGTAGGCTGTAGCCGATGAGAGCTCCATGAGGCTAGATACCCCTTCAGTGAGGAGCCACTGAACAGGTTTTGCTGCTACAGTTTAGAACGTAGCAGGAGTTTAAGCAAAGTTAGGCCGACTGGTGATGCACTTTGGGTGGATCAGCAAACAGATAGGTCTCGGTTCTCAGAGCACTTTCTGGATGAAAGTTTTTAAGTCTCAAGTTTTGAATTTGGGGTATCTGGGCACATTTAGCGCGATTTTCAAGGATCCAGGACTGGGGGGTAACACTTGGAGGGTCAGGACTCACTCAGGCTGGGCCCAGGTGCGGGTTCAAAATGGTTGGAGCCTATTCTTCCCCTAAGGCTCTGATCAGGAGACCAGCCAACTAGCCCCTGCAGTCACTCTGACAGTCCTGCAACAGGCAGGAAAGCAGGTTCATAGTAGCAGGGAAGTCCACTGAAGTCACAAGCCAGGCTTCAGGCAGCAGGGAATTCATTTTGGTGCAGCAGGGCAGTCCTCGAAAGTACACAACAGGCCACAGGCAACAGGGCAATCCTCAGAGTCCTCCGAAGGTCCAGAAATAAACTGAAGAGTGGGTCTGAGGGTCCTAATTTTATACCTGGTGCCAGGTGTTAGGTGAAAGAAACTTCTTCACTTTTCCTCTCACAGATGGTGTTGGAATTTCATTCCTCCCTGCCCTTGTACCAGGATGTCCAGTGGCACAAAAGGCTGGTGAAACGTTTTTTGTGTGTGGGCTGAGGCAGAGACTTTGAAGTTTGAGTTGTGCACATCTCTGTCCCTCCCATCCCGTCAGGATGGCCCATCCTGCCAACACCCAATACTCATTTTGTGTGACTGTTTGGGAGGAATACCACAAAGGCCAACTGTCAACGACACCTAATCATGTAACCAAGGAAACAGGCTGCGAGCACCAATTGGTCAGGACAAAACAAATGCCAACTTTCTAAAAGTGGCATTGTCAGAATTGTGACTATTAACCGACTTTATCATTAGAGAGGATTTTAAAATACAATTCCTTAGACACCAAACATGAAATTTCTACCTGCTCCCAAACAAAAGTTATCACTTATTGATAGTAATAAGGTAACCCAATGTTATCCTATGAGAGATGCAGGCCTCAGTAGTGAAAAATAAATTTGTGAGTTTTTACTACCAGGACATGTAAAACCTAAAAGAACATGTCACACTTTAACACAATGCACCCTGCCATATATTAAGAAGAAGTTTTAGGCTTGACAAAAGGTTTCTTTTGTCAAATCGGATTGGCAGTTTACAACTGCACGCAGGCTGCAACGGCAGGCCTGAGACATCTTTTAAGGGGCTACTTAAGTGGGTGCCACAATAAGGGCTGAGGCTTCTTGAGCAAGGCAGGGAGTATTGGAAGACCTACTGTGATCCACTTGAAGAGCTACTGAGATCCACAGCTAGTGTCTGCATGAATTATCTGTCTCCTGGAGGTGAGAGGAAATCACCTGAAGTCTGCGCAAATCGCTAGATAAAGTATTGGTCTGCCTAGTGCCTGCTCAGAGAGGGAAGGAAAGTCCCAAACCCTGCAAAAGTAGAGACTGGCCAGGAGAAGTAACCCAGCCATATTCTCAGTGAGTGAAACACACGAAAGAAGCTGACTTGTGTTTTGGAATGTGACTGACACTGACTCAAACTTAGAGGTGTCACCCGACATCCCTATATTGTTCAAGTGGCGAACTTCGTGAAGTGACAACTCAGTAAGTACCAGCAAACTGCCTGGCATCTCAGTCATGACCCAAGGGACCTGTTCTGCTGTTACAAATATGTAAACGCCGCCATAGCATTGGGCTCGGACGACCTGTAAACCATAACTTCTGAAGATGGATGAGCACTGATCAAGACCTGCCATAACACTTTGAATTAATTAACGAACGAATGAATTAAGTAATCAATTATGCCTGACCAAATAACCAAGTCTTATGTTTTTTCTTAAAGTGAATCTCAGAAGAATATCAACGAAGTTCAACAGGGAGCCGATTCCTGGCCTGTGCAGCAAGAAAAAGAACAGCCACCCCTTCTGGCATGCCGCACCATCGGAACCCCAGCAAGATAATCCTGAGCAAAACGCAGAGCCCTTGTAGGAGAATAGTTTTGCAGTACGGCTTCCAGATATTGAGGGCCCCTCAAAAAGAGGGACCTATGGGCTAAGTACAAAAGGTTTATAAAGAATTCTCTTTTTTACGGGCAGCCAGTTAGACAGCTGCCTATTAATTAATTTTTCCAAAATTTTAGAGAATAGTGGAAGAAGGGAAATAGGTCTGAAATTGGAGCAACATCAGGGTCTGCCTAAAGATTTTTCAAAAGGTGGACCAATTTGGCATTCCACAATGTGGGAAGAAGCAGCTGTGGATAAAGAGACATTTAGAAGCTCCTTCAACTGCCTTAAAGAGCAAATAAGTCTGGTAAGGATCATCAGGAGAGCCTGAATTCAATTCACGGATTTCAGAAGCAGTAAACCCTGATTATGGGCAGTATCAAAACATAGGCGAGCTTAGCAATCAGCAAACACCGAGGTTAAGGCCAGTTTAGTTTAGATTTTAGAGATGTTTTCCTCAAAGAACCCAAATAGCTTCTCGCACAGCTCCTGAGAAGGAGAAATGCCGCTACTGCAAGACACAGGTAATAAAATATTCTTAACGATTTTGAAGATTTCCCTGAGGTCTCTTCGTGGCAGAAGCAATTTTCCTGTCTAAAAACACAGCTTTGACAGCCTTAACTGCCGAATTATACTTTCTCAAAAGCTACTCTATAGATTTCTTTATCCTCTGTGTGGTAGTGCTTACACCAACGCTTTCTTCAGAGATGAGATTTGGGAGGTGGGCTGCCACGGCAATCCTGCACCTGCTGACAGAGACGCCGCCCATGCATCCAACCACAAAGGGTGAACCACAAACACTGCAGCGCTGAACCGTGTTTGCCTGGACAGGTAAATACGAGGCTGTGTTCAGAGACTAAGAGCCTGTGTCTAGAACTGCACATGGAAAGGAGTAATATGCACTTGAATACAAGATATGAACTGAACAGACATATTGGTCCTCACATTTAAAGACTACCCGCATAAACAATGTAGTGAACTCACACCTGAACCGATTGTCGAGTTGCTTTTTCCTACACTAATAGGTGACAGTGGCGGGAAGTGGGAGGAACTGCCACCACTAAGCTAGAACACTGTGAAGGGCGTGGGAACCATGAAGCTAAAGCCTATTCCTGTGTGTAGTATTTCTTTTTACAGTGCTGTCAAAATACTCTTCTTTTTCCAAGACAAGCACTAGGCTAGACAAGTACGGTATTGTGTTTGTTGGTTGATTGTCCCCCACACTACCTCCCAGAGAAGCCTTTGACTGCTCATCCTTACAACGCTGACAGTCAAGGGCAGAGGGATGTACTTGGCCAAGTCTGCAGAGCCACAGTAGGACAGCCCTAGGACACCAGAGGCAAATTATACTACCACTATGGTAATGGCCCAATAACCTCTGCTGCCTGTCCCTACCCCGCTCTTAACGCTGTCTCACAACTGCACTATGCGTTTTTCCTACAAGCTGATTTAATCCTTTAAACCAGACTGGGCTTTATCAGAAGGGCTGTCAAGTGTCCAACTACGAGACTCGCATTGCAACGGGTGACCAGTAAATGAGCAATGGCTACTAAAACAAAGTAAACACAAAATTGATTAATATACATACACTATTTTGGATTCAGATCCTCTCATTTCGTTGATTGAGTTGATCATGTGTCAACAAATCGTAAAAACACTTTCCTCACACTGACAACTGGGCTTGTAAAGAAGAATTGGTGTGCAGTCTCAAACACCGATGGCAGCTAACAGCTCCTTATCCAGAGCATTACTGCATTCTAAAAAGCCCCTATGGTTTCATTTCAAGTGAGGCGCATTCAGGCTGACATCAGAAACATACATTTAGTCAACATTTATCAGATTATTAGATTGTTTTATCATTCCACTGCCTCGGTGGAGCAACACATTCACTGCAACTCACACCTTTATGAATAGGGCTGCCGCCTAACCAAGAACAGCACTACAACACCACGACTTTAGCACATCACAAGCCGACACAGACTCCATCGTCCAGTGACCTCCGAACCATCAGTAAACACTCTGGTCTGCCAACTGCGCTACAATACCATCCAATGGAAGAATACATGAAACCCACGTGCATTAACATAACATACAGAACGCAAATGCTCTGCTGTTAATCATTAGTGTTATATACTTGTCCTGCATTATGCCTACGATTTATAGAGTTTTAGCCTATTAAGTTGTATGTCCTATGACTCGAAATTGCCTGTGCCGTTTTATGGATTTTTTTTATTTTTTTTAAAACAAGGTAATTAGATTGTGATTTATTGATATTGCATTGTGTTTCTGGTATCCCTATTTTGACTCAAAAGGTTTTTTTTCTGTAACTTTTAATATGGTGCTTTCTAGGATACTCGTTGGTAAGCAAGAAGTATCAAGATATTAAAAGAGAAATGCAGTGCTTAAACCTAAACGATTACACTGTCCATCGTATGATATTTCCAAGTAATACTTCGTTTACTAAAATTGGAATCTACCATTAACAACTCAGAGAGCAGGGTAACAGTTCTACAAACAACTTCAAAAAGGCACTTTGCATGCATTTTTTACTGTGGGAAAAAGCACATTTATAACTTGTACCACCACATTCTTTTTGTCCATCCAGGGTCAGCTTGAAGTCAAGCCTGAGGTGTACTTTTCCAAACCAAAAACCAATCCATCCTCCAGTAAGCCTACCTTGCTTCCTATTAGTCACAAGACTCCTCCCTTATACTGTATTTACGAGATATTTCTATCCCAGTCAAAGAGTGGTCGAAGTGCATTGATAAAAGTATGGGAACTGTGATTATGTACGCCAAGGGGGTGGGGTGAGTGAGCGTGGGGGTGGAGTCAAAGGTGTGTCTAAAAAAATTAATATTCTGTAACTTTTTTGAAGTCTTTCACCTTCAAGCAACTACATATAAAATAACACATAGCTTAAATGAAAAGTATATGCAAGTTAAGTTAATCAGTGGGAAATGCACTATCGTACATTAAGAAACCTCTATTAGTTTATGTGCTGCAGAGGGCTGTGTCTGTAAGCAGAGAGCTACAGAATTAGATCCTGGTTGGTGTAGTGGAGAATAGTGCCTTGTGTATGTTTAGTGCTACGAAGTCCCAGTTTGTGACAGGAAGCCCTGTGAATATGCAAGTCATTATTTTAAACTTGCATTACACACAGTACAAGATAGGCTGCTACAAAATGCGCAATAAAGTTTAAGATGAAAAAAAAGTAATTTCAAAACATAGATTTTAGTAATTCCCAGACTGTACATAGTGCAAATTCTTTTACAACTGTCCTTTAAAGCGCACACTACACAGTTCAGCTGGTAACTCCCTGCAACACAACTCTAAAAGAATGAATTTGTGTTAGGAGGAAGCTTCAAGTGATTCCGTTAATTAAAGCCAATACTATCTATCAGGCACCCTTTACATTTGCAGATTGACCCGTTGTGCACATTTACATTTCTTTCAGTCAGCAGCACCCTGGCAAGAAGGCTTGCTTAGCTGTCTGCGCCTCCCTCGGTTTCACACAGCACAGGAGACTTCCTGCCTTACACTTCAGCTGAAGCATTTCAACTCTCGGAATTGACCGTCCTGGTAGGGATGTCTTGCCATAAAAAGTATGGGCACATCGGGGCCCCTCATACCACTTCCACTTCGACCACCGGAGTCAAATCTAGCATTTCAATGTAATTCTGTTAACATAATTTAGAATAACAGACACCCTCAAAATCATACAAAGGCCCAAAGAAGTGAACCTCCTTCCCTTTGAAAGAAGACATTTTGTTTATGCGATTCAAACTAGTTCCATCATTATTTACAACAGCAGGCATATAGGTGTATTACCTCTGTACCGTAGTTTAAACATCGACCTACAAGAATACTGCTTCCACAGCATCAGTTTTACCATAACTGATTCCGAGTACTGGTTGTAACGTACTGGCAGGCAAGCAAACTCTACACCAGTAATTACCGGTACCATGCGGTAACACTCTGCCAGTACTGTGAAAATATACGAGTTCAACTCCACAGAATGGGGAATAACTTTGAGGACTTTGACATAAAAGGAAGTGTTTACATGGCATTCCCTGTTCAGTGGCATTTAACTGCAATGAGCAGGTGGAGAGACAGAGGTGGGGAAGGAGGATGTTAGCTGGGGGGGGGCACTAAAGAAGGAGCGCATTATATGCTCCCCCTGTGCCTTTTCTGATAGCCGGGTGACAGCCTGGGAATGGGTCCAGGCTGCAATGCAGCCCTTCTCCAAGGTGACTTTACCAGACAGATTTTCCAGCCAGTAGATTTGGGTCAATTTGTTCTATACATTTTAGGTGTGGTAACAACAGACGACTTGTGGCTGAGAGGAACAGAATTCCACACAGGAATCCCGCTCCAGGGCCTAGCAAGGTTAGCCTAGGTAAATGGAGGTGGAGATGAGAACAGTACATGTATACTTACCTTGCTGATGGGGTGGCTGCGATATTTTGTGGGATGATATTTCAACCACGATTGAGTGACATACATCCGATGTACAGGTACCTCACAAAGACGAAGAGTTGAGTTACTGAACACAATGGCTCATGAAAGCTCCCCAGAGAGAGAAGGTAATATAGTTGCGTTGCAAGCCACTCCCTCTGATCACTCACACTAGCTCCCAACACCCCTAAGGTTTCCATCTCCAAGTTGCACGAATCCTTCAGCGGAGGATCACGGCAAGCTTCTTCTTCCTTTACCGTCAATGTGACAAACATAATCAATCAAAACACAAACTACTTCACACAAATCATCTTTTGACAGTGATGTGTGTCACGCTACTGGCAAACATTTCAATAAAATATTAACTCGGAGAACAAATTAATATTTCCTGCACAACTCTAGCAGCAAGAGAAAGCTCGATTTCTTTAAGGAGACCAAGGTAAGTATTATCTGCAATCCTTGTTTACCAGAAGAAAAACAATATTTCACAGAATATAAACAAATAATCCAGACACTAAAGAGCTCCTGCACCAGAACAGAATCCTATTGTAATACATTACATCTGACTTAAAGCATCACTTTCATATTTTCGATGCAAAACAAATTACAAAGAAACAAAACGGAAAACAGTAACCATGTAACAATGATTCTTCCCTGTAAATATCAGTAAAGTGAAGACAGTCCCATAAGCTTTTGCTAAAGTTCTAAGCCTCAAACATCATAGAATAAACACACGAAACAAGGATGGCATAACAAATAGAGGCTGCGTAATATTTGCCTTTGTTCTTGCTATAGTTAGGTTAGGAAAATATTTTGCTACAAAAACACATTCGTGTTCTATGTTAGTGAATCATAGAAGTCACAACGTACCCCCAAAAAAGTTCTCAGTATAAAAGAACTACAGGCTCTGAAGATCAATCCACAATTTAACATTTTTACGGCGATATTCACTCACAAGAAAGGCTTAAAATGAGTGTTTGCAAAAATAGTAATGTTCACCACTGAACCATTGCATACATCTGATTCAGGGCTGGGCCAACCCTCTTACCATTGGTTATCCAATGGGTCTTTTTGTGCGACTGAGACGTAGGTGATGGAGGTAGCACTTGGTCGAACACATTTAATTACCAGTGTATCCCATTGGGCTACACAAGGACCAGGAATCAGTTAATAAAGTTAAGAAGTTTTATTACAAGTTAGCAGTCAGCTTAATGTAAATCAATCTCAATACCATGTTGTAAAGATATAGAACAACAACTAGATAGCCAATATTATTATTATTAATAAACATCCTGAAGAAGTTCAGGAGCATCAGTATGAGACAAACAAGAAGTTCAGTTACAGCAATACAAAGAATTAACAGCAGAATCTGATACTCAGAGAAGAGTCTTCGATCTTCTCTCCTAAATATAAGTAATATCTCAAGTCACCTAATTAGAGTCTAAAACTAATGAGGATGGTTTATACTAAAAGGATCTCAAAAAGCTGGGAAATATGCAGGAAAGTTGTAGGACGGTGTCAGCATTTCAGAAGCTCGGTCAAGATTATTCTTGGGGTAGGGAAATAAGTGCTAGCCTAAGCTACACTCAGCAAAGAGTCAAAGGGGGAAGCATAGAGGTCTGTACTTCTCAAAGTCCAAGGGAAAGTGGCCAACATCACCTGTGAGAACGCTAGTTAATACCACACAAACATTTGGGTAACACCGATCGATCACACCATCAGGGACACCATTGTCCATTCCATTTTCACATTGTGATCAGCAACATTAGCAGATTCTCCCAGGCCAGTCCTGAGAACGACATCGTCCTTGGGTACCTGCAACACCTCGCAACATAACTGAATAGAGACTGTCAGTTAACACTATGGCTCTCCATGTTCTTTGTCAAGGTCTTCTTCTCAGGCTCTCTATCGCTAGAACAAAGTTAAATCTATTCTCAAACTAACAAACCATGTGAACATGCCTGCAAGGGAAAAGTCACGCAAGCAGAAATGGAAAAACTGTATTTTACGCAGAAAGAAATACAGGCCTACTCATGTTAACTTAAATTGAACATCTCATTCAATGGTGCAAATTAATATGTGTGTGCAACTACATTTACAAACAAAATAAGAAATGTGAATATATTAGATTCAGAAATAGATTCATGTTACATTTTCAGTAAGTGTAATGTAACTTAGAATGCACGAATACCAGTTTAACTAAAAATTACGTTATGAATACCAATGCGAGAACATTAGTGCACACGTTTACATAACTCTCTCTTGTTTCTACTGTAGTAGTGTGAGGATGGTTTCCTCAAGTGTCTGAGGAGTGTATATCATTTAATAAGGTTACCATACACAGAATATATTATTCCTAGTTCTCCAGTGAATGCACTTCAGAACCGAGTGAGTTCAAGTGCAACACTTTACAATAATAACGTTAGGTCACACAAGTATGTAGTGCTAAGTGCACATACATATTGAATATTTGTCACCTGTAAGATGGAGCCAAAATTACACTGCTCCACATCTAAAAACTTTCAAGATGAAATAAAATGCGATCTCGGATTACAAAATTCTTCTTAAAGCTGATCAAACTTCAGAGTTACAGCGTGAAATCTGCAGCTTCCTAAAAGAAACAGACGGACTTGTACAGGGGCTTGGAAGGGCCTTAAACTCTCACAGAATTCAGGACCTCATCAGTTATTGAAAGAGTGACAACCCAAAATGATCTGTCCAGTCTAGAGTTATCTATAAGAGATTTGCGCTGGATTAAACATGAGCCAGCTGTGATTATGTATGTTATCCATGGCTTTGAGGAGTGTGTCAATTAATTACTTTATATGATGGAATATCTGCAGAGATTGAAGTCTACGAGGTTTCTGATATGGATGAAGGCAGAAGCGGGAAGGTTGTTACCTTCTTCGGAGAAGTCCTTGTTGAGTCCAGTGCGCCTGTAGATGAGGTTGCAGGTGCTTGTCTGACAGACACTTGAATGTGGCTGGTTTTCAGAAAGTGCAGGACCAGGTAGACCTATGCATGACTGTGAATCCTCCGACTGGCTTGTTTGTCTGGTTGGTGTGCCGAATGTTCTAAACAGAGGTGAAAAGGATATCTAAGATGGGTTTGAAAGTGGGTGGGAGCCATGGTTCTGCAATGCAGTGTGCATCCAGTTGATGGCTTGTGATGAATCCTGCAATGTCGAGGCCTGAAGAACTGCAGAACGTATTTTCATGAGAATGCAAAGGACGGGGTGTTGTTTTGGTGGTCAGTGTCTGCTGGTAAGTGTAAAGTGGAGGAGTTGAAGAAGGGGGTTTGCCCAAGACCATTCCTGGCTCTAAGAGGCAAAATAACCAGACACCGTCACCTGTATTTGTCCTTAGCGGGAGAAACATGGGCTGTACAATGTCTTGATGAGTTTACTGAAATAGGGGCGACAGTAAGAAGCTTTGAGTGGCATGCCAGTGATGCCACTTACTGTTGAGATGGCTGCTGGGAAATGCAATGATGGCACTTTCTGCAGAGATAAAGACTGGTAAATATACTGTCACTCCCTGTTGATATAGATGCTGGGAAATGGGGTCCACTTGTCTGGCTTCTTTTTTACAAAGATATTTTTTATTGTAAAGATGGATGCTGTGAAATATGGTGATGTCATGTCCTAAAGAGATGGATGATGGGAAATCTGATGTCACTTCTTCGAGAAAAGGATGCTGAAAAATAGCTGGTCCTAAATTCATTTGCCAGGCTTCAGTGGTATAGAATCTGCTTCGTTCATGCAATGTGGATCATGCCAAGGATTGGCAGCTCTGTTGTTGTATGAGACTGATTCGTGGGTGGGAGGTTGCAGCACAGAGTTTTGGTACACACGCCCAACACTTACAGAAAAGCTCGGAAGACTATAGAGGCAAAGCATTAAAAAAACAACCTTTGTGGCAGCAAATGCAAAGTTTTGTTTAAAGGGGACACCACTCCAACCTTTGTGAGGGTGGGGGAGGGTAGGTTGCCATCTTATTGAGTAGCAGGCAAAATAACACCAATTGGTGCCCTGGCAGCCCATGTGGTACTTGGGAAGACAAGGACTGACAGCTTGAAGAGGCGATCCTGAGAAGGAAACCCTTAGATCAACTCTTTAGCTCCTAGCTACTATAAAGCAGTATCAAACAATCAAGTACCAATCCCTCAGAGGACATCAGTAATAGAGAAGGGGGGAGAATTTTTAAGGATATGGTCTTCCTCACCAAAATCAATTAGATCACAAAGGGTATCCTACAACCTGTGAGCACAAGTGAATAACACCCCCTAGACAACCATCCTTGTTTTTTTTAAAGACGCTCATCCACTCTATTGGTGGCATGCTTTATCATCGGGTCTCAACCTGTTTCCTAAAGACCAGGGTGCGCTCAACCATATTCCAGGGAGCATTTGTGATATTTTTCTACCGGGGTATTAATCCAAGTTAAAAATACCTAGAAGGCACACGGGTATCTATTTAATTGCAGTTGCCCCTGATCTATATAAAAACAATGTGTTGGTTATAATTGGATATAATGTCCTTACACCCTCATCGGTGTAGATATGTTTCAGCCTCTTATGTGGCCTCTAAGGGTCTCAGGCTTTAATCAGGACAAAAGAGAATACTCCAGGATATCCGTTTAATTTACCTGTTCTAAGTCATATGTAGCCTTAGAGTCCTTTCCCTATTCAGTTCGGACTTATGACATACAACATACATATGGACCACTCGCCCACTTATTTTCATATAGGTTGACCTTCCCTATTGTGGGAATAATATATGTATGTTCAAAAGAAGATAGGGGGACATGACCCTGTAGTCACACAGTCATCAAGGTTGCAATGTCACCTCTCTGCCCTATGTTCAAGCTTGGTAGATTTAGGTGTCACATTGTTTTATTTATGAAGCATGCTGCTAACAGAGTGGGAGAGGGTCTTTAAAAACAACAAGAATGGTTGTCCAGGGGCTGTTTTCCACTGGTGCTCACATGTTGTAGGATGCCCTTTGTACTATGAAGAAGTATACTTAGAATATTGCAGTGTTCCAGTAAAGTGGCATCACATAAGGCAATTGAAAGGTATGATCGGATAGCAGAAAGGATACCCAAGAAAAAAAAAATTGTAGTGATACTTAGAGATAGGGAAAAGGCTGGTAGGAGGGCACTCAAAAGGGGAGGATCTTAAAAGATGGTAAGTTTAGCAAGGGAAGATTCCACGAAAGGGGAAGATGTACCTGGTGTGCATTTGGCGGCGGGGGTGTAGAAAAAACAAACAAAAAAGTTTTGGTATTCTGTCTTCGGACAGAGGAGAGGGACTGGGTTTGACATACTTTTACATCAAGTAGCTCTCGTATAGCCTCACTGGTCAGTGTAGGTTAACATGCCTTTTAAACAGATATCCAAGATTTTTAAACAGGATCCTGGCTTACATGCATAACAAGGTGCAGACTGAGCTGGCTCTTGGTGACCAAAAGGGGTTTATCTCTGGCAGGCAACCATCAGAAATGACACATATGATAACGGCTGTGTTTTACGTAGCACTGACCTATAAACTACAATAGAAATTATACAGGAAGATCTCCACCAAGGTTTTAGAGTGGATTAAAACATCCGTGGAGGTTTTTGCAAAGCTGTGTATAACAGGGAACAGGTTCACAAAAATCTATAAGTCCCTACAGATGGATAGTTAATTTATTAAATGTGTGCAGAATAGGGAACACGTCGGGGGATGTCCGCTTTGGCCAAATTTGCTTCACTTATATTTCAAAACATTCACAAAGATCGAGAGCGGAGTCGGGCTTTGTTCAGTTTAGATACTGGAATCTCAATAGATAGTCTTGTATGCTGACAATTCAGCCTGTGTACTAGTTTTGCGCTCGCTAATATCAATGACAGGCTTTGGCAAAATATCTGCATTTGAGCTAAAAAAGGAAAGTTTGAAATAATAATCTATAATTTGAATAATGAGCCTGCTTGTCTTAGAGAAAGGATAAAATAATTGGGAATTATAAGTAGCAAAGAAGCAGATTGGATGGCAGGTTAAATGTGTTTCACAGAAATATGTAAATCTACCATTATCACAGAGTGCAGCGGTATTGCCTCCCAACTGAGAAGTTTTCTTTGCCGGAAAAGGAAGAGAACATGTGGCATTGGAGTTTTGTCCACCAGATACCGCAGTATTTACCTTTTTTCAAGCAGTTTTCCCTGTTCACATTTCACCATACTTTTCCACACAAAATGTGAAAGGTAAAAATTATGAATGTGCGGTATGCTCTGCAGAACTCAGAATCCCAATCCAGACACAAACTGCTGATTGTTCCCAAATCAGGAGCTACACGGTCTTGGAATAAGATCATTTGGCTGGGCTAAAAATGGGGCTCTTCTCTGGTGAGGTAAATGCAGAAATGGCTCAGGAAGTGGGTAGGAAACTTGTGGACCTACTAGATACCACAATTCTGAGGTACCACGCATGATAGGGCACTGATCACTAGTCAGGTCGAATGTGGGATGGAACACTGGCTTAACTAATTGTCATCCATTCTCGATGAAACAGCATCTACAGAAGTTCTCTTCTCGTACTTTTTAAAAACGGTACGGCTGAAGATTTTGTAAGGGTGCATAAAAGGACTGCAAAGAGGATGTGGTATCTCATAGTATATTCTTTTTCAATGACTATGAAATCCATCGGGAACCCAAGCATGTCTAGAAACCACACTTGCTAAACTCTTGAAAGTGGAAGGATACAATGTCCTAGGGAATTTCATCAAGGATGAAGAGATTAGATGTTGGGAAAAGCTGATCCACTATCTCTCTTGCTGATTACCAGGCTGCAAAAAGAACGAAATATGGACAGAACACAAATGAATGAAGTGTCTAAGTAGTGTAAATCATTTCGGACACTTAAGGATTGCAGATGAAGCCGCCATGTCAGGTTTAGGAGAAGAGCTTGCAGATGCCCAGCATTGTGAATTTATGGAAACTATAGGTCACCTAAGTAGGATTGTTGTTGTTGTAGTATAAGCTTTATTTCGACAGCTCACGTCATAAAAGCTATAAAAACACCATTTTAATGTATAAAAAAATATAAGATAGTTGAATCGTCAAAAACATGTTACAACAAGTATATACAACTAATCCATTCTAGTATCATGCTAAAACCAAGAAGCATCATGCTAATCGGCACAACAAAAGTAGAGCTGTCATTAATACAACATGGTGAAATTAAAATATACATAAATTACATTTTTTAAAAAGAGGTAGGTCAAGGCACTAAAAAACTTCCTTTTATCGTGCGATTTCAATTAAACCCAACTTGCAAACCCCCTTCAAGGAAACATTATCAGAAAGCTAAAAACAGTAAAGTGCACGTGCAAGGTGTATAATTAGGCCTTGAGTTATTATCTTGAAAGCCCAACGAGAGCTACATATAGGCCTCATGCGACTGGGGGCTGGCGCATTTCTGTCTGGTCCTTCCTTCTTATTAGCCATGCATGGCTTAGGAACTTGGCCACACTGCAGGCAAAAAGTGGTCTTGGGTCCGATCTAAGGATACGCAGGGCAATGCGAGGCTCCTGTGTGCCCAGTTGCCGGCAAATCGGTTTTAACCACTTTGCCCTTGGTGTGGAGTATGCCTGGCATACAAACATAACATGGGCAACACTTTCTACCGGGGCCTTGCAGCATGGACAGTCCTTAGATGTTGGATTGCATGTATGCCATTTGGCTGTGGTTTCACAGACGGGAAGTGTACCAAACCTGAAATGGATATATAAGAGCCTGTCCTGTGGGACCTGGATTATATCTAGGAAAGGCTCTAAATATCTTTCCTGCTTGTGGAGATAAAATTCTACAGTGAGTCTCCCCAGGTTTGGTTTGCTAGGTTCTTGTTGATCCACCCAATCCCAGTAGAGACGCTTGAGTTCTTCTTTCCTCTGTGGATCTTATTTGTCCCAGTTGGCTCCGAGCCCTATGGCTGTCATCATTTTCCTAATATTAGAGATCCAACCCACTTTACTACTCGTAGTGGAGTCCCGCACGCACGCACGCAGGTAGGAAGCAGGAAGGAGGAGCCCCGTCGGAGCCGCTGGAGGAGCTGGAGCAGGAGCGGGGAAGCCGCGGAACAGACGACACTCTCAGCACCGCCGAACACATGCACTTCCAGATCCACACGGACCCCAACACCACCCTTAGAGGCACCCTTGTCTACAGACCCCCTGGGCCCCGACCCCAGTTCAGCGACTCCATCGCCGACTTCATCAGCACGCACGCCCTGACCTCTACCGACTACATCCTCCTCGGAGACCTGAACTTTCACCTGGAGAACAACAACGACAGCAACTCCACCACCCTGATCGACAACCTCGCCAACCTTGGTCTGAGCCAGCTCGTCACAACACCGACCCATTCCGCCAGCCACACGCTGGACCCCATCTTCTCCTCAAGCTCCCACGTCTCCTTCAGCCACACCACGGAACTCCTCTGGACCGACCACCGCTGCATCCATTTCACCTTCCAGAAACCCACCACACACCACCGCACCCAACAGATCCCACGCCGCTGCTGGAGCAAAGTCACCGAAGACCAACTACGGGCAACCCTCGCTCTCAGCCCTCCCTCCGACCCATCCAACACCGACGACGCCGCCTGCAACCTCAGACGATGGATGGACGACTGTGCCAACACCCTCGCCCCGCTGAAAAACTCACCCACAGTGACACCACCAAAAGAGCCAGCTGGTTCACCTCGGAACTCCTAGCTTCCAAGCGCACCTGCCGGAAACTAGAGAAGAAATGGCACAGTGATAAGACACCGGACAGCCACGCAGCCCACAAAGACGCCATCCGTAACCACCACCACCTCATCAAGTCCGCCAAGAGAATCTCCTTCAAAGACCGCCTCGACAACAACGCACACAACAGCAAGGAGCTTTTCAACATCGTGAAGGAACTCTCCAACCCCAGCTCCAACACCAACGACATCCCGCCGTCGCAACCCCTGTGCGATTCCCTCGCCACCTTCTTCCACCGCAAGATCGCCGACATCCACGACAGCTTCAACACCCAGACAGCCCCAACTAAAATTGATGCACCAGACCCACCGCACACCATCGTCCACGACCCCCTGCCAGCCTGGGCCAGCGTAAACATTGAGGACACCATCAAGACCATGAGCACAATACACTCCGGCTCCCCGTCAGACCCTTTCCCGCACCACATCTTCAACAAAGCCAGCAGCTCCATCGCACCCCACCTGTGCAACGTCATCAATCTCTCCTTCGAGACCGCGACCTTCCCAGAGAGCTGGAAACACGCAGAGATCAACGCCCTACTCAAAAAACCCAAGGCGGACCCGAGAGACCTCAAGAACTTCCGGCCCATCTCCCTGCTTCCGTTCCCAGCCAAGGTCATCGAGAAGATTGTCAACAAACAGCTAACCCGATACCTCGAAGAAAACAGCATCCTGGACCCATCCCAATCGGGGTTCCGCAGCAACCACAGCACTGAGACTGCCCTCATCGCCGCCACCGACGACATCAGGATCCTGCTGGACAACGGTGAGACCGCAGCCCTCATCCTGCTGGACCTCTCCGCCGCCTTCGACACTGTCTGCCACCGCACTCTACGCGCACGCCTCCACGACGCAGGGATCCGAGACAAGGCCCTGGAATGGGCCACCTCCTTCCTCACCGGCAGAACCCAGAGAGTCCGCCTCCCACCATTCCGATCCGAAGCCTCCGAGATCATCTGCGGCGTACCCCAGGGATCGTCCCTCAGCCCAACACTGTTCAACATCTACATGGCCCCGCTCGCACGCATCGCCAGACAGCACGACCTCAACATAATCTCCTACGCCGACGACACTCAACTGATCCTCTCCCTCACCAAGGACCCCCTCACCGCCAAAGCCAATCTCCATGAAGCAATGAAGGCCGTCGCCGATTGGATGAAGATCAGCCGACTAAAACTGAACACAGAGAAGACAGAGGTCCTCATCCTCGGCTCCAACCCCTCAGCCTGGGACGACTCCTGGTGGCCAACGACGCTGGGAGCAGCCCCGACAACCACCGACCACGCACGCAACCTGGGAGTCATCCTCGACTCAACGCTCTCCATGGCCAGGCAAGTCAACGCAGTCTCATCCTCCTGCTTCAACACCCTCCGCATGCTTCGCAAGATCTACAGGTGGATCCCGACAGACACAAGAAGAACAGTCACCCAGGCCCTCGTCAGTAGCAGACTTGACTATGGGAACGCCCTCTACGCGGGAGCCCCGGCCAAGCTCATCAAGCGACTGCAACGCATACAAAACGCCTCCGCACGCCTGATCCTCGATGTACCACGCCACAGCCACATCACCCCCCACCTGAGGAACCTGCACTGGCTCCCCGTCGACAGGAGAATCTCCTTCAAACTCCTCATCCACGCACACAAGGCACTCCACAAGACTGGCCCAGCCTACCTCAACAGACTACTCCTCTTCTACGTCCCCAACCGCCAACTCCGCTCCGCCGACCTCTCCCTCGCATTCGAAGAACCACCACCGGCGGCAGATCCTTCTCCCACCTCGCCGCCAAGACCTGGAACACCCTTCCACTAAGCCTACGACAGACCCAAGACCTGCTGACCTTCAGGAGGCTACTCAAGACCTGGTTGTTCGACCAGTAGCAGCACCACCCCCACCTTTTTTTCTCCCCAGCGCCTTGAGACCCTCGCGGGTAAGTAGCGCGCTTTACAAATTCTATGATTGATTGATTGATTGATTGATTGAAGAAAAGGAAATTCCAGCTCATTGATTTTAGATTACATGATTTGCAGCCAAGACCTGTTCGGGAGAGTATCAAAATTGAGCACCAAATTCACACAAGGAAGAGATCATGCAATTTTATATCTCATAACAGGAATAATATTGCAACCAATCTCTCCAGGGTTTATCATGCATTTGAATAGTACTGTAGTCGTGAACCAGGCTCAAGGGCGGTTGACATGGAATTCTACAACTTTCAACAATTTAAATTATGCAATCGTCACTGCACAAGTACTACAGACCATCTTTTCCCCAGATCCAACATTAAATTACGAATTAGTCCTTAATAAAATAGTGCCATCCTTGCAGGATACCTTAAAACATCGGAATTCCCAAGCGGGAAATCGTAAAAGAAAGAACCCAGATAAAAGAGCAATAGCACTAAATAAACTAATTTGTCTCCAATGTCTACACTTCTCAGAGATAAGACACCAAGAAATTGAAAACTTAAAAAATCGCCGCCAGAGGGAAAAAGAAAAAAATCGAAAAGCTCAACAGGATCAAAACTGGGTTGATATGCAGACTGCAGCAAAACAAAAAAAGAATCAAGCATACTGGAGCTTAATTGCTAAAGAAACAGGTACAAAGAAATCCCTGCAAGCCTCACCAGTTCCCCCAACTGAATGGGAAACATATCTACATAACCTTTACAAATTAAATTCGAGGCAAGAAAGCTCGAACTAAGCACTAAGCAAATCAGGGGGAAATATTCAAGATAACCTTGCTCCAGCAACTCCGCAAATAGAATACTATATAAAGAATGTAAAATCTACTGCTGCAATGGGTCCGGATCAGATTCCGATAAAAGTACTTCAAAGCAACCCAGAAGAATGGAGTAAGTTTCTAGCCCCCCTCTATTCTCACTGCTACGCCACCGGTGAAATTCCAAAATCATGGAGTGGGAGCATCGTGATCCCAATTTATAAGATGGGTTCTCGGATGCTTCCCTGAAATTATCGACAGATCGCCTTGTTGGACACTACAGAGAAGATCTTTGCGGCTAACGTCTTGGATCATCTTAAAGACTGGGCTTATTCAAGCGGAGTGATCCCTATAAATCAAGCTGGGTTTCGACAAAAACACTCCGTAACTGACAACATAGCGGTGTTACAAACAGTAATAGATAAATATGTTGTGGCAAAATCGCAGGTCGTCTACTCTGTCTTTGTTGATTTTACGACGGCATTTGACAGAGTAGACAGACCTACACTCTAGAAGAAGCTTAGAAAACTGGGAATTCCGAACAATCTTCTTAATATAATTACATCATTATATTCGGAAACGTGCTGTCAAGTACAAATGGGGAAAGAGAAGGGACTCACTCGACCAATAGTTACACCGAACGGTCTTAGGCAAGGCTGCCTTTTAGCCCCCCTCCTTTTCTCTCTATACCTAAGTGATCTTCCGCATTGTTTTACATAGGTCATCAACTTCCCCCAAAAAATATCTTCGTGTAAAATCCACATTATGATGTACGCCGATGATGTGGTCATTTTAGACCTAACCCCATTCGGCCTACAAAGGAATTTACAAGTACTTACCAGATACACAGAAGAAAATATTTTAGTTCCAAATATTACTAAAACGAAAATAGTTCCGTTCAGAGGAAGAAAACAATACATAAAATTCAATTGGACTTTAGGGGGAAAACCGCTAGAAGTGGTTAAAGAATATACCTATTTAGGGCGAATATTTACTCAAACATTACAAAATTCCCCTCATCTGCAACATTTGGGCCGTAAAGCAGACGTACATGTCGGGGCTCTCCAACTTTTATATTCCTCCTCTGGGCACAGGCACTTTTTACCTCTTTTACAGGTTTTTAGCTCCAAAATCCCACCCATTTTATCATACGCTTTGGAATATATTCCAATAAGACAGTGGCAACAAATACAAATTAAAGAAGGGAAAATACTTCGTAAAATGATTAAAGTCCATCAAGCAGTTCCTGCACAAGCTCTGCGCCTTGAGCTTTCTTTAGTCAGCTCATATGCCAGAGCTATCACAATCTTAATAAAATGGGCTTATAACCTTATACATGCAAAACAAGGTACCTTAAGATTTTTATTAAAAATTGAGACTTTTGAAATTGAATCATCGAAGTATACTTTCAGTCAAAATTTAATTACAGCTTTTAAATTATCGAATTGTACAACCGCACTACTGAAATCTTGGACTCCTGCGCATTTGAGGCTCTTCTTAAAACATCTAACGCCGAGGATAAGTTAGGATCTTGATAATAAACATTGTTCTAAATTGCATCATTACGAACCTTATGCAGAGTCAACAGAATATAAACATTTGCAACAGTACATTCGTTTTACCTTAAGGCACGGAGTTCGGCGATGCATTATTTTATTACGGCTTGGGATACTCCCCTTAAAATAATTTACGTCTAGATGGACCCATAAGGAAAATGCCATTAGTATCTGGGATCTCTGCAATGGAGGAGTGCAGGATTTGCAGCATGTTCTGTTTGTATGCCCTAATGCGACATTGGTTGAGGCCAGAAATCGGTACTTAAAACTAATTCAAACTAGATGTAATAGTACTTCTGTACAGGGTTTGATCATGCTTCTTAAATCACCGCCTGATGAATTTGTGTGTTATAATTTGTTCAAATTTTTAAAAACTTTTTAAAAATTGTAATGAAATGATTATTTTATTAGTGTTTAATAACAAATGTATTTTTAAAATTTGTAGTTTTCTCAGCAGAGAACTAAATCAAATAAACTTGAAACTTGTACTACTCGTGTCTAGCTTGATGACCTCAGATTGGGCTTCCGCATAAGTGGGATTGTTAAAATGGCTCCTTTAAAGAGAGACCACTTTTTTCATTGCACAGGTTGTTTTGGATGCCGCCAAAGCTGCCAAAGATGTCAAAGTCACAAACAGACAGGCTGGCACAATATGTTAAATTTGGGGAAGAGAACACAGGTGATGTGTACATGTTTATCAGATCCTCAATACTTCAGAAATTCTGGTTGGATATAAGTAATGGCACCTCCAGGTTTATGAGCTGAGAAATCAACCCTAATTACTAGAACGAAAGTTTGCAGGAAACAGACACCCATCGAACCTCCATGACTCAACATAGGGTAACGGCACAAAACAAGCAAGAAGCTTTTGTGACCCTTTCAATAGCAGGTGTGAGAACACCCCAAAGGTAACATGTACTGGCCCAAGCATTATTATCTCCTCATCTCCTCCTTCTTACCATCCCTTACTTGAGATATCATCTTCCTGTGCCCCTAATGAGCTTTCTTCCCTGTCCATGAAACAGGAGGTTGTGCTGCAGCACAATAACCTCCAACACTGCACCCCCACTTCCTGTGTTTTTGTGCCCCCCTTGGGGCTACCTGTCATTAAGAACAGTGGTTTAAAGGCTATTTGGGTGCATTAAAATTTGTTCCGGTTGGTACAATGGCCCGCAGGAATTAGCTCAGTAAGTGCAATATACTGTAAATGCACTCAAGCCTCTTGATAAGACTCGGGTGTTGCTGTGGCCGCCTTTTGTCTTATCTTTACTTGCATGGCAGCAGCTAAATGCCTTGTACACATTATAATCTGGTTTACATAAGGGAAAGATGATAGTGGTGAAGTGACTCGCATTCTCTTCTCCTTTTTTTAAAATGTTTTAACTGGCTACGGACTGAATAATGTGCAAGTTTTTCTCATATGGAAAGAGGAGCCCAGTGGTCTAAAAGCCCGCACTCTCTTCTTCTCACTGACAGGAGCTAAAGCAATATGCTTGGTGCACCAGCTGTTCAGTCAGCTGAACAGCAGTGCAGGAGATCCGCGTTGTGACAGGTTACTGCCTGTATAAAAAGTTCGCTTCTCAAGTTCGCTTCGAAGGAGGCCGCAAGGAGGATGCATTTAGCATGAAGAGCAGGTTAAACGTTATGGATGGGCATTGCTGTAGAGCGAAGATCTGGCCGCTGCAGGAGCTTCGCACTGCCAGTCGGTGCAGACAGTCACTGTCTGGGTGAAGAGCATGTCTCACTGGAACTTTGCATTGTCGGTCATCACAGGCGGTAGAGTCCTGGCACGATAAAGCCCATTCAGGATCAAGAAGAGCCCAAACTGCAGGATTTTCACCTTTTTTCTTTAGCAGGAGCTTTCACGGATGCCAGCGAAGGGTCCAGGACCTGGGGGATGACACCTCTCGGCGATCAGGACTCACTCCAGCAGAAGTCAGCAGCAAGTATCAGGTAGGTCAAGTTGGTGTTAGTGACCTAGGCAGTTGCAAGGAATCCTCTGGAAGCTTTTTGTGTCCCTGCAGCTCACACAGGAGGTCAGCCAAATGACTCTTGGAGTCACTTTGGATAGCCTGGGATCACGCCAAGCAGGTCCAATCTCCTTCTTCAGATAGCAAGACAGTCCTTTTAGCAACAGGGCAGTCCTTTTGGCAGCAGGACAATAGTCTTTCAGAACACTCCTGGACTTGTGGAAGATTGAGAAGTGTGGTTATGAAGTCCCCTTTTTATACCTGGTGCTAGCCTTTGTGTGGGGGTGATGGTGCTTAATTTTCACCTATAGATTTAAGCATTACTAAATGAAAAAAGCTGCCTTGAGATTCAGACATAAAACTGCATTTAAAAAGTTGCACGCAGACATTCGGTGCATGAAAAGTGAAAACAATGAATGAGGCCTCATCAGATGCTTTCAGTTTAATGAATCATGTAAAACCATGCACAATTAATTCATGGTTGATTTAAATGTGTTTAGTTTAGATTTGACCTCACTATAGAATGTAC
Source organism: Calotriton arnoldi (assembly GCA_963921515.1). Lineage (NCBI taxonomy): Eukaryota > Metazoa > Chordata > Amphibia > Caudata > Salamandridae > Calotriton > Calotriton arnoldi. The sequence goes on along the minus strand of CAWUFW010005229.1, from coordinate 390,702 downwards.
ATTTAATTTCCTATTTCTTCATGAAAGAAGTTTCTTATAATTTACAGCCTGTAGCTTGCTTTTATCAATATTCTGTTGTTTAAACAGAGCCTTATTCATTTCATTGCTAGAGTAACTGCAAAGTACATGTTCTTCTTCTCATTATTGAAAAATGTATTCACAGTTTCTGGCCTAAATAATAAGTTCTTGTTGGAGTAAAAGTTTTCTGTTTAGTTGAAATAAATTGTTTCTTTATCAGGAAGAGGAGATGAAATCATTTAGAGCAAAATTCAAATGTGTTACAAGAACTGGCCTAATTGATGATGTGAACTTTCTGCAACTTCAATTGGGTGAAGCATGAAGACCAAAAAGTAACATGTTTGAATTTGTTTTGCTGGAAATATATACACGTTCCTAACTGAGAGGAGGAGGCCTTTTCTCTCTCTTTTTAGAAGGATTTTAAGTTCTGTAGAGGAAGGAGGGTGCCGTGGGCAGCCTCTGGGGAAGACACAGACAGGCAGATGGAGATGAAGCTCAGTGCGAGGAGAGGGAATCAGCTGTGAGGGAACGAGGGCAGATTTAGATGTAGGCTTTTTGCTAAAAACCCCAAGCTTTATGCTTTGACTAACTGGCTTTGCCAAGACTTATTTGGCCTATGCATTATTCTCTTTATGGGAGATTTTGCAATTATTAATTATTAATTTAGCTTCATGCTAAGCTTACTCTTGCTTTGTATTTCTTGAACTCTTCATGAGTTCTGACTGACATCATGTATGCCTCATTTTTACCATAGAAATAGGGATTTCTTCCTTTATGAAATGCTTAGTAAGCAATTTATGATGTGTTCTGTATTAATTCTATTTTTTTGCTATTTTCAATTCTGTAACCTGATTGATATCTGACTAATGAATGAAGAGCCAGAAAAACTTAAATTTTGATTGGAAAATAAATCCCTTTAAAACTACTCTCAACTCTCATTATTGCCTTAAATATTTATTTGCATTTGATTTGCTCATGTTTATGTAAGTCTCTTTTTGGTCATCACACGGTGGAAAAGGTCCGTCGCCTTGAGTGGAAAACAAAGTAGTGATGTTTTTGCATTGAGAGATTACCGTGAAATTTCCGCTCCATCAGGGGGAATTCCCTAACCTACCCTTAAAACTGGGTCTGGCCTGTTCTTCCCCTTACCCTGGCTCCAAACTGTCTAGCGTGAGAAATGGCAGGGCTGGTCTGGTGTTAGGTTCATTTGTATGTGCTATGGGCAAGGTCTTTTGAAATGTAATAAGGACAGGGTACAGCTCCTCCGCAGCCATCCTGCCAGAAGACCATCTCCGAGCTAAACCCTAGTTACTCACTGTCTGGGCCCCACTGTCCATTCTTGATGGGGGAACCATTAACAAGCCCAGGCAGCTGGAAACTCTTAGAAAGGCCTGAAACTTTGGGCAGGAAAATGCAAACTTTCTAAAAGTGGCATTTTTGAAATTATAATGTAATATCCGCCTTTACCATTAAATAGGATTTTAAATGACAATTAATTTGAGTGTAAGCATCATTTCTTTATCTGCTCCCAATCCGAAGTTAGCACATAATAATGGAAATAATGTAACTTAGTGACAGTCTACGGGAGAGATAGGCCTTGCAACAGTGAAAAACAACTTTAGGAGTTTTCATTGCCAGGACATGTAAACCTTAAACCCAAACGTCTTACTTTTTAAATACTGGATACCCTGCTCTGTGAGCCTTTAGGCACCTAAGGGGTGACTTATAAGTATTAAAAAGAAAGTCTTAGGCCTGGCAAAAGGATTGTAGTCGCTTGTCAGTATCCTGTGGGGAGCCTGCTGTGAGGAGAAAGCGTGGAGAAGCCGTTGGGGAAGACTACGTTTCCCGACTACCCCTGCTCCCGGTCGCGCTTACAAGCGCGTCGCGCTTACAAGCGCTTCGCGCTCCTGCGGCAGTGTAGCCGCTTGTCAGTATCCTGTGGGGAGCCTGCTGTGAGGAGAAAGCGTGGAGAAGGCGTTGGGGAGGACTACATTTTCCGACTACCCCTGCTGCCAGTTGCGCTTAAAAGCGCGTCACGCTCCCGCTGCGCAGGACGCACCCAGGGCCACCCGGGCAACGCAGGGCCAAGGGCGGGCCCATCCACGCTCGTCGGAGCCCGGAGGAGGCTGGGCTGCCCCCCCCCCTCTGGCGAGTGAGTTTGGGGAAAAGTATCCAGGAGAACCTTCAGGACACGCTTGGTCAACAGCCACATTTATCCAGAGATGGGTAAGGGGAAGACCATTAACGACCAAGGCAGGGGCCACACCAACTACCCTAGATGCCTTTCTATCTAGGGCCGCAAATGTACTCCCATATGAGATTGAGTTGACGGAACGTCAGCTATCCCTGGAGGAGGGTAGGCATGCTCCAGAGCTCCCGCAGACCAACTCTCAGACTTTACCTGATCCCTCCCTTGACCTTACGGCCAGGCAGCCCTGTGAATCCTCCTCCCCTGCGTTAGCTCCTGCAGCCGTATCAGTCTCACCGGTCCAGCTGGACTAGTCCACAAAACTGTCAGCCAAGAGGAAAAGGGGGGGCAAAGCGCAAAACCAACCTGCGACAAGAAGTTCTAATTTGCCAAAAAAGGGTCATTTACGGGACCAGAGCTTAAGAACCCCCCATCCCCATCCCCAGTGTTCAGGGCTCCTATCAGCCAAAATGTTGACTTTGACTGGAACAAATTGGAAAACCTGGTCAAGGACCTAGTTGGCCCCTTGCTTGACAGGCTTTTGAAAATTGAGGGGAAACTGGACACTATTATCACCAATACTAATACGCGCACGGCCCTCCCACCTCTCCTTAGTGCTGTTGGTCGCCCCCGCGGCCAAAGGGAGCAGGATGTTGTGCCATCTTTTCCCCCTCTCCAACATGTGCTACACCCCCTACCTTTACCCACCCAGAAGCAATTGGTAAATCCTAGGGCTGCAAGTTGCATTCCTAACCCTAGTTCAGATTTCAACAGGGTCTCAAAGAGTTGAGAGGGGCAAGGAAACGTTGTGGACTGCGGATGAAACGTAGTCCAAATAGCACAGTCCTGGGAGCCCAATTTAGTACTGGACCTCCCTCCCGCCGCTTCCCCCTTGGTCCTGGTATTGGTAAACGTCACAACGCTGAGGGAAGGCCAAAGGGAAGATACTGCCCAATTCTTGGATAAATCTCTCCGCTGGCTGAGCACTGAGGCCCCTATCTTTGTCAGTCATGGGGGCCTGGCCAGACACATTATTATGGCGAGGAGGGTGAGTTGGGTGGGTCCCTCATCCAAAGCAGTCCAGGGGGATTGCGTAGTGGTAATTTTAATGACAAACACGTTACGCGGTCCCTACTGCATTACTTCCAGGTTAACCTCTCCCTCAGCTCCCAGATTTTTGTACTTCCGCTAGAGCATTTCTATAGTTTTCATACAGGCCCACGCAAACATTTTAATGGAGTACTGATCGTTGGCGCAGCGGGCTTTACCAAGCCATGGCATTTAGATAAGAGTGGGATGGTGTTATCTAATAGATTTGAGCTCCTAACCCGGCTGGTAGACTGAGAATCTTGCGACTGACTGTCAGGGGTAGCCATTTCCCAGCCACGGGATCCAGCAAATATGGTTAGTACTCAGGACACTAAGTCAATCCTAGATAGGGGGTTGCAACAAGGGGTTCTGCATCCACCTTAAGAATAGCTACATGGAATATATCAGGTGTAGGCTCAAAGCTAAGCAGCTCAGATTGTTCAGCCCAGTGGCAAGATTTAGATCTTTTATGTATTCAAGAAACGTGGGCAACTGAATCTATATTTATAGACGGGTTTCGCTCATTCCAAACAGATGCGCTTCCATCCACCTCAGGAAGAGGAAGGGGGGGTTATTGACCTTGATTGCAAACACTTTTCCCCTGAAAATCATAAATTTTAGACGCCGGAGTCCTTATTTCACATTTTTCTGATTGAGGGGAACAAGGATTGGGATTGTTTATTCGTGAATTTGTACAATAATAATTTTGGGGGTAATATGAAGGACGTCGTAGGGCACTTAGATACCGAAATTCAAATCAGTATTAGCACTTCTTACGGGAACATCTTGTGGGCTGGAGACTTTAATACCCAGCCATGCAAGTTCAACTACAATAGGGCATGTGGTCTTGAGGACACTTCGGGTGACCCCATTCGTCATTTCATCCACCATGATTATGGCAATAGCTTAAACAAATTGTTAATTTCCAGAAACCTGTTAATCATCAATAAGGTAAATCCCAATACAGATAACCTAGTTAAGACCTTCTCAAGAAACGATTATGAATCAATATTAGATTTCGTAATAGCTTCAGGCACACTTCAGGCTTACATTAAACAAGATGAAATAAAGTCATCCCCATTCAGTGATCATGCAATTCTCTTCGCCTCGATGGAGTTGGGCTTGAGAAATGCATTGCCCACCCATAAAATTAGGAAACCCATCTTGGGCAGGAAAATGGCTTCCAGTTAAAATGGAATCAAATAGACAAAGGGAAAATAGTCCCGCTAATTTTAAATAACTGCTTAGAGACAGTAATGAGATGCTTGGATCCCAATAACACTCCAGAACAAATCACCTCTGGTTTTGGGACTTTACTTGACGAAGTAAAAAAGGCATTGACATGTGTAAAACAATCTAATGCTTCCCCACTCACTCGATGGTTCGATCACTCTTGCACACAATCACTGAAATATTTGCACAAAGCCCTGAATGTACGCCCGCGAAACAGTGTTTTGATAGCATCTCTTAGGAAAGGTTACCTGGAAGCAAGGAAGTTAAGGGAGAAAACTCTGAGAGAAGAGGTGTGGGAAAACTTAGAAAAGGAAGCTTTATCTAAATCCGGGTGTGATTTCTGGAAAACAATTAACGCTCCGTTTTTTAAAAATCAAGAAGATCCCACACTAGATGTTCATGTGGGAGAAGAAGACTGGGTGGCCCATTTTGAGCGGGTTTTTGGCGGAAGGGAAAATGGAGCAGTAGAAGACCGACCTATATCCCTTCCCCCATCAAAGCATTTGACATTTTCTTTGCAAGAGATACCATCTGGCCTTGGTAAATGTATAGGTGGGAAGGCCCCGGGGCCAGATGGGGTCCCAATCGACCTATTTCTAACACACCAGGACTCGTGGGCCCCTCTTCTCACGAATGTGCTAAATGCCATAGCAAAAACAGACATGGTCCACTAGCATAATAATCCCGATCTTTAAAAAGGGAGATAAGAAGAACGTCCAGAACTAATGTCCAATCTCCCTATTGGACACAACAGCAAAGTTTATAGGGTGCCTATTGATTCACAGACTGGAAGAGTGGGCCTGCGAAAAAAACATACTGATAGAAGCACAATATGGGTTCCGAGAAGAGAAAGGCACAATTGATCAGTGCCTAAACCTGAGCCTGACAATTGTTAAGTATACTAGAGCCAAGGGGGGTCAAATCTTTCTGGCATTTATGGACCTTAGTGCCGCATTCGATTCCGTGTCCCATAATAAACTATGAGACCTAATGACCTCCATAATAATTTTCATCCGCCAACGATATGCCAGTGCTACAGCATCAGTTTGCTACGGCAAAAACAGAGAATGCAATTGCCCCTTTAAGATCAGTAGGGGAGTTAGACAAGGGTGAGTCCTTGCCCCCTTCCTATTCTCTATTTACACCAATGGGGTTGGTGAAGCACTCAGGGGGTCTACGCCGGATGTACCCATTTTTGATGGCCGCAGCGTGCCATACTGGTATATGCGGATGATGCCGTCCTGATTGCCAGAACAGGTTTGGCCCCCCAGCGTTTAATAAGGGACTATGTAGCCTTTATGGCCTCATTAGACTTGCAGGTAAATGACTCGAAATCCTTTATTCTTGTACCAAGGTTGCCGGTGGGGAAAAAAATACCTTCCTTTCACAGCGGCACTCGAAATTTGGAGGTGGTAGACTCATTTCCTTACCTTTGGGTCGTTTTTGATAAGTGACAGTGTTGGGCAAAAATGGTTGATAATAGGGCTCTAGTGATGAAGAGGAGTGTAGGGGCAATCTCAGCCTTCACTAGAAGGCTGGGTCTTAAACCTATTGAAACTATCAAATCAATTTACCAAGCTAAAACAGTCTCCGCCGCCTCTTATGGGGCAGGCGTTTGGGGTATGGCAGCTGTAACCATTCTCCAAAATATGGAAGATAGTTTCTTCAAGGGTATAGCCTCTCTCCCCAAGTCCTCTCCAAACTATACATGTCACCTAGAGTTTGGCGTGCCCTACTTGACTGACAGCATTAAGCTAGCGGCAATTATGTTATGGCAGGCACTCGGTATGGCGTAGGGACACGGTGAGCCTAACCCAACTAGTCATAAAAAACTGCCTTAGATTAGATAATTGGCATAAAATAGCGTGGTTACATTATGTGGCAAAGACCCTAACTGACATAGTGCATAAGAATTTGTTTGAGGACCCTAGTGCTTGCCAGAAAATCTCTAAGTTTGAACTTACGACCTCCTATCTGAAAAAGGTCACTTTTGACCGTAGTGAATCTAACCGTCTAATGAAACTGGCTATCCTGTACCAACAAATACCCCCAATTTTAGAGGGAGGGTATTCTTACCTAGGAATCACTAACAATTCCCAGCACAGATACATTTTAATTAGATTTCGAATGAATTTAATCCCCTTGATGCTGGGGTTTCCCGCTAACAAGTATAGCCATTCCGATCTACCAGCCTGCCCTTGCGACAAGGTATCAAAACAGTCTGATCTTCACATTGTCTTATTCTGTGCTTTTTCTAAATCTCCTCGAGCAAGGTATATTACCCCAATTTTAAAAAGCTCTAATTTTAAACAATCTCGAGGAGCACTTTACTTTTTAAAATCTCTTCCAGATCCTTTTATATGTTGTTCAGTTGCTACATTTTTATGGGCTTGTATGAGCACCAGGAAGACTCTGCACTTTAGTACCGATTGAAAGCGGCATGGCCCTTAAGAATTAAGAGCATTTATTTGGCCGAACCCTTTTGCACTTTATTGACTTGTCTAAGACGTTTAGGTCTTTATCTGTTATGTTTGTGCCATTCTCCTCCCACTATTAGATTCAAATCATTTATTTAAACAGTGGAGTAGTGGTGCTAATTGGCAGAAGAGGACTATCGGCTTTGATTGAATAATCTATTTGGCTTCTTTGTACTTACCACTCTTGTACAAAAATGTATTTGACTCTTACTTTCTTAATTGTTTTTATTCAGACTTGTATTTTTAGGACTATCATCAAGTTCTTGTATTGTAAATGGTTTTATTTGAATTTATGTCTGTGGTTTTGTAATGTGAGTAATAGTCTTCTTTTTGATATGCTTTTATGGATTTATTTGTAAATCCGAATAAAGTTTTATGACTGACTGATTGTTTTGCCAGGCCAAATTGGCAGTTTAAAGCTGCACTACAGTAGGCGGAGGCAGGCCTGAGAAATTATTTAATAAGGCTACTTTAGTGGGTGGCACAATGAGTGCTGCAGTCTACTGGTAGCATTTAATTTACAGGCCCTGGGTAGAGGTAGTACCATTTAATAGGGACTTACAAGTAAATGAAATGTGCCAATTAGGTGTAGGCCACTTTTACCATGATCTCCATCTAGAAAATCAAAACTGAAGTTTAAAAAAAAAACTTTATACTGAACCTAGAGGTGGTTCAACTGATAAAACTGGTTGAGACCCCTACCCATAAGCAAGGTCACCTACTTGACCCTATATTCACAGACATACCTGAACTGGCCAAAAAGAACCCTATAGATATCTACTGGTCTGATGATAAAATAATGCCTTTTTGATTATACAAATCAAGCAGTAAAGTCGCCACGCCTTACCTACAGAGACTTGGATAAAGCTGGTCAAAGATGGGCATAGGAGCTTGGGAGAACCTGCTCACCAATTCCACCCCTGGATTGGCTGGAGACTTTGCCAGTAGATACACCAGATTTGAGGCGTGGATGTTGAACACCTTAAACAACCTGTCGCCTTTAAGACAACAAAAGGCCAAACGCCGTGAAGGCAGGGCGCCATGGCTCTCAACTGAACGATTTGAACTGAAAAAGAATCTAAAAAACTAGAAAGGGCATGGAGAAAAAGTAACGAAACAAGTAAGGATAGCTATAAGAAGGCAGTTAAATAATATCACTACACCATTATGGAAGCCAGAGTTAACTATTTCTCCTCTAAGATTGAAAATGCATCCAACTTATCCAAAGAACTGTTCAATTTGGTGAACTGCCTGATGAAACCCGCTAATAACTAATTCGGTCCTTCTCCATCCGAATCTTGGTGTAACATGCTTGCTAACTTCTTCCTGGAGAAGGTTAATAACATCCTCCTCACACTTGCAGGGGGTGATGGGGTAACTAAGCCTCCCTAGATACCGCATGTTATCAGTACTATAAGCAGAAAAATAAGCATTTTCCCAGGAGTCACTCAGGAAAACACACAAGAAATTCTAAAATCTATAAAATCAGGCTCACCGCAGGACCCTGCTACCCGGGATATTATGTTGAAAGGTGGGAGCGTAGTGACGGCTATTTTAGCAGACCTGTTTAACCATTCACTTCAGTCTGGGTATGTTCCACCAGCATGGAAACATGTCATTGTCAAGTCTTTACTAAACGAAATATCGGCAGATTGCCTACGATGTGAAAAATACCGACCGATTTCTCTTCTTCCAGGACCCAGTAATATTATGGAAAAGTTTGTGAATAAAAATCTCTCACTATATCTGGGACCAGTGGCGGCTGGTGAAATTTGAGAGCGGTGTGACCGAAAGAACCAAGATATAGTGCTTGGTGAGGGAAAGTTCTTCTATAGGCATTCAAGGAGTTTAGAATTAAGGCTTCACATACAATATGCTCAGCATTAATAATTTTAGGAACAGCTACTTTTATTAACCTGTTAAATGTTTTAGTAAAGATATAAGAGCTGATAAAGGAAATTTCCAAGTACAGGAGAAGTGAACGTCTGCCAAAGAGATGTGGTCCTCAAACAAGAGTTTCACTCAGCATCGTCCCATCCAGTAATGCTCATTCTCCACTGGCTCATCTGATTTACTCCCAGAAACCATCCCCACTCACTGAATCACTATTTCCCTCCTATCCCCCATCCCTTGTGCCCATTCAGTAGATACTGCAAACGAGCCACCAAAGACCCATAACCAATCCCAAATGCTGCTTGCATTCTTCCTCAAGATTGCACAACTTAGTCCATGCTGTACATTGAATAGAAACACAGTGCAATGCTGCATGCCATCACTTCACAATTATTGGTAGAGGCACAGAGGATTTCTTTACATTTTAATTACAATAACTGACAGTTGAACCATTTCAGAAGGTGGCACTATTTACTCAAATGTCTTCAGTGCAGTATCAGTTTTCAAATACACATATGCATGAGAAATAAGTTCTTACCAAATGTAGAATGAGTTATATGCTGCCACTTCTCCCTCAGATATACTTATAGAAAACAGTCCAGCATTTTTCATTAGTAAAAACGGTAGTGATGTATTTCTGCATGAACCTCAATTATAAAGCATGAGTTCCAGCATCTTAAAAAAAATTCTTTTTACGGAGGCCTTTACGGAAGTTTAAAAATCACTGGCATTCAACAGCTGTGCCAAAATACACCCACCGTTTAGCTATGTTCCTGGGAATCGAACCTGTGACCTACAGATTACACCTGGGTACCAGTAGCAGCTGGTGCAAAACACACGGAGGAATATGAATCAGTGCTGGGAAAATGCATGGACCCTGGAGGTTTACAGCAAACACCTAGTTCCAGATGGAAAGTATAGCCTGTTTTTGGGTCTGTGTATAATCCCATTTCTGGTGGTTAATGAGTGATGTGTTAAAGGCCACACTGGCACACTCCTGACGCTATCAGTGAGATGAAAAGGCTCACGCTGCCTCCGCTGACCTGACTTTCCAGGACTATGCTGTCTCCTAGACAGGGCTCCCAAAGGGGCAACCACGGGGCCGGCCAGAGCCTGCAAGCATGTCCCGCCAGAGGGCCAATGGAAAACGCAACACTGACCCTCTGAGGGTCACTAACGGCCTTGCACAGTAGGGCAGATACTTCCTTCTTACCCCGAAAACAAGTAGTGGAGATATGTAAAAGTGTAGTCGTCTATTCCAAAGTGGAGGATGCTGGTGAATAACCCCTTCTTACCTGTTCGCAGGATACCTACACAAGCACATTTTGGCTTTGGGGAATTAAAGTCTTTTTTCCAGGACCACACAATGATTGGGTAAACTTGGATTTGTGCTTGCAGGACGCAAATTAATAAACACTAGACCACCGATCCTAACAGAAACATTGAAGATGGACTGCTCTACAATGCAGAATTTTCGTCACGCGGGGCTTCAGCCTGCATCGCCCTGTGGGAAAGAATTTCATGGGCTGCAGGCTACGTCACTGCTGGGGCTCGTTTGTTATGAAAATGAAGGGCTGCAAAGAGGTATGCCGTGCGTGAGAGACTGCCGCACATTGAAATTCCTGTAATTTCTCTGGTGCCGTCCACGCTCCGAGCAAGTTTAAAGCAGCTTAGCACTTACAAATTGCGTAAGTGCAAGATTAAAGGAAATATTTTTAAATGGTAAGAAATATTGTGGGCGCAGCCCCTGCGCCCTAGTTCGGAAACCGCCACTTCGAAGACAAATGGAATTCTACATCCTTCCTAGACTGGCTTTAGACCAGGAAGCAGCACAGAAACTGTCTTGCTCGCAGCCATGGAGGAACTGAAAGCTATTTTTGATCAAGGCGGCTCTGCTGCCCTGATCCTATTGGATCGGAGCGCGGTCTTTGACACCATCTCCCACCCAATATTAGTTAGCAGGTTGGAAGAATCAGGGATTGTCGGAATAGCATTAAAATGACTTACCTCCTTCCTCCAAAATAGAACCTTTCAAGTGTGTGAAGAAGCCACACAATCCAAAATTCACGCTCTAAATTGAGGAGCGCCTAAGGGTTCCTCATTAAGCCCCACACTGTTCAATCTGTATGTCCTCATATTAGCAAAGATCATCAAGGCATTTGGTTTCGCCACTATATCCTATGCTGATGAAGGACAAATTGTCATCTTCCTCACTCATCAAACAGAAAGGACGTCCACCCATCTCAATAACTGCTTAAAGCATGTAGTAGACTAGATGGCTGCAAGCAGTTTGAAATTAAATCGGTAAAGATGGTGGTGGGAAACAACCCCGCGAGGTGGATGCTGCTGAATTGGCCAGACTTTCTTGGCATTCAACCCAACCTTAAATCAGAGGTCAAAAGTCTGGGCTTTTGGCTCTACAACAAACTTTCGATGGACCAAACCATGAATTAGCATCAACCTGTTACGGCCTTATGAAGACTCTGATAAAGCTACTGAAATGGATGCCTGGACCCTCGCACAGAGTGTTGATACGAGGCTTAGTTACCTCACAACTTGACTATGGGAACTCCCTATTTTTGTGGAGTCCCAAGTCAGTCGCAAAAAGACTTCAGGTAATACAAAATGGCTCAGCCCAAATTTTATTGAAAATTCCTAAACCACGGCACTGGCAACCTTCCACTGGCTCCCAGTGCTTAAAAGAATACAGTTTGAGGCACTTTACCTTGCTCTTCGAGTAATGTATAAAGAGTGGACCCTGTTTGATACGAAGTTTACTAACACCTTACTACCCCACCAGGATAATAATGTCCACTAACCGGCAACTGTCCCATGTATAAAAAAAACCAGGAGTAGAGGGCGTTTTTCACCTTCCTTTCCCCCAAGCTTTGGAGCACTCTCCCACTACAACTAAGGATAACCGAGTCTGAATTCAGAAAATTGCAAAAAACTGCCCATTTCAGCTAATATGTTGGGCCGAAGCTTTAGGGATGGGAGGCCCTTCTGGGTAGCCATGCACTTCAGAAATCCACATGAATATAATAGAATTTTAAGGAGAGACAGAAAAAGTGCACAGAGTCCTAAAAGACGGCAAAAACGTTTAGCAAAAGGAAAACCCTGCAAAAAGGCCCCAGTCCAACACGAAGGTAATGCCTTAATCACTTACAGGAAATCCCCATTACTCCGATTCTTCCTTCCTCATCCTAGTACTTACAACCCTTCCGCCGTTTCTTCTTATTAGGCCTTCATCAGTATTCTGTTGAGGGGTGCTATTACAGGAAGTGAGGATGGATGATTGTAGGTATTACACTGCAAGCTCAATCCTTGTTTTTTCGTGGAAAGGGAAGAAAGCTTTGAGAGGGGTCACTCATTAGGGATACAGGGAGAGAATATCTCAAATAAGTACTAGAATGAGGAAGGAAGGAACGGAGTAATGGTAATGAAAATTACCAGTAAGTAATTAAGGCATTACAAGTATGACTGGGCCTATAAGAGTGTTACATCATGGGCCTTTCCATTTCAGCCCTATCCATGGCCATCTCTATTAGCATGGTACAATCGTGGGAGATATGAAGAGAAGACCAAATAAAATAAAATGTAAGAACAAATGCCTGCAGCTGATTGACCTAGAGGTATCCTTTTTAGCTGATTTTGAAGAGCCCCTAATCTCAAGGTACTCTGTAAACTACAAATCTAGCGCTCCCCAGAAAGATGTGTTGCTCTCCAAATCGTAAAGCTGCAGAGGAAACGTCTACATGCGTTTTGTAGGCTGGGTTCAGTTTAGGTGAACATGATTTGGTATCTCTTGAAAATTTCTTCACTCTGTCCAGATGGATGAACTTTGTACATGGGAAGGTAAATCAAGAAAATTCATGATCTACAGAGCAGCCGATAACCAGCATCTTTACGAATCTGAATGGAAAAAACTTTTTTAGTTCACCCCCATTTCACATCTAGTAGTATGAAGGTACTGTTCACCTTCACCCTGACTGGGAGCATCAGTGAAATATCTTTAAAGTGCAGCAATAATATCTAAGGGTGATGAGTACTGACCAACATATAAACAAAGCCTTGTGAACTCTGGAATGATGGGACCCAATTGTTTTTTTCTAAATGAATGGAAAAACTGACAACAGTGGTGGGCCTGTGGTGGTGCGAATAATTACAAACACAGCAACATGTTCGAGTGGAAAAGTGACTGCAGTCACCTTCGGTACACCTGTAGCTAAGGATACGCATACTAATACGCAGCAGGAACAGACAAGTTCCCCCCAAATAGGGATTCAAAGTGGTGAACACAGAAAGTCATTGAATAAACTGATCTTTGAGCCTGAATATCAAACAAAGGGCAGATCGGATTCTTTAAACAGGGGAAACCTAATGAGATTGTTTAAGGAGATACCAAGGCTGCAAAATATTACAACAGCAGATCTCTTAACAGTTGAGTTCTTGCAAGTAAATAATATATCAGGAAAAGAGGTTACTCTTACAACTTGGTTCTCAAAGGAACTAACAGCTCTGATTTTCTCAGAAAGAGCAAATTTTGATGCTTGGGGAATTTCTCTATCTTATCCAAAAACCCCAAAATATCCGTACCCATTATTAATGGATATAATAAACCCGATTACATCTGGAAAGATGATTCATCCAACTACATGTTTAAGGGGGGCAAGAAGTACTACTCCTGAAAATACATATCTGGCAAATAAGACACTGGAGAAAACAAATCAAAACGAAGCTCGAATAACCGAAGGGCCAGAAGAATTTCACGATTGGTCGTGGGTGCCACATTTCTTGAGTCATAAACGATCTTGATGAATCCAACGATTCTACCAGGTTAAAATCACCAATGATATACCCAGGCACGCCTAAGGATGACAAAATAAGAATTTGCTCATGGAATATCCATGGGTTCAAGGAAATGGGGCAAGACCCTGAGACGCAAGCCTTTTTACAAAGCTTTGATATTATATTGTTACAGGAAACCTGGAATCTGACTTCTAAATCCATTAGTGGATATGTGGAATTTCATGTTTTGGCAGAACAATTTTATAAATATGGGCATCCTAGGGGTGGGTTGTCTATCTATTTAACAGAAAAATTAGCCTGTCATACGGAAGAACTTGACACCTGTGAAAATTGGATACAGATTGTGAAATTGGAAAGTAAAAACTTAGTAAATAAAATGCCTTGGCAGCTCCTGATCCTAAACATATATATCCATCCGAGCAAAAAATTGAAAAAGGAAAAACTGGTATGCCTGATTAATCTAATCAATGTTTTGCAGAAAAGCTATCAAAATAGTGAGATGATAATCACCGGTGATTTTAATTCCAATCTAATAGGGAGCAAGATAATTAAGAGAATGTGTCAAATGGAGCGGGCTGTTAATGAATTGAAAAATGATCTGGATACTTTAGGATTACATATTCTAAATGGCAAAATAAAGGGAGATCAACCAGCAAGGATTACCTTTCTAAGTGGGAGGAAACAATCAACCATTGACTACACCATGGTCAGTAATGAACTATACATTACAGTTGACTCGTTTTATATAGAATCCCGCCCGGAAAGTGACCATTTGCCGCAAGTTTTGACCATCAACGCAAAACTGTCTCAGAAAGAGAAAATAACTGTATTGACAGAAATCCCGGTAATATACAATCTGAAGAAACTAATATGGCGCGGTACGAATGTCTCAAAAATAATGGCTGCTATGCATAAATACATAATCGATGGTGGGTCACAGTGTATCAAGTCACCAGAAGATATTTGGGAACATTTGGGAAAGTTTCTTCTAAACAAATTTCCGGTTCTCCCGGGACGTCGTGGTGCACAAAATACAACTTATGAACCATGGTTCAATATACAGCTGCGTAACCTAAAAAGGGAAATCACTAGGGAATCGAGAAAAGCAGTTTTGGCCGTAAGATCCGGAAATCCAGTAACAAACAACAATATTAGAGACATGAAGAAGAACTATAGGGAGAGGTGTAGAGTGGCCAAAAGGAACGCATGGAAAAACTTTGGGAAAAATTACTCTGGGCCAGCAAATTGTCTAATAGTTGTGAATTTTGGGGCATAATAAATAAGTTAACAAAGGGAACAGGAATGTCTCAAAAAGCAGGAATAAGTGAGAAGATATGGGAACAACATATCCAAAATGTATATAATATTACGAACTACGAAATGATAACGAATTTGGAACCTGATCTGTATATTCTGGAGGAGGATAAGCATACAAAATTTGACATCAGCTCCAAGTCATGGAAAATAGTGCAACTTGAAAAAATTATAGTCAATCACGATAAAGTTCAAATCAAAGACAAGTTACAGGAACCAAATCAAAATGCCTCAACCATCTTAATTAATATAAACCAATTAAAAGATACAATAAAAAAATGTTGTCCATTTTCACATTCCTTCATGCATAAATGTTCAAGGAGAGCTCAATTAAGAAGTATTAAACAATGAGTTCCTCAGAACCATCAATTACTTCCATGGTATAGAGAGCTCTTCTAAAAGGAGAACAGATTAGTCATCCATTGTCAAAAACATTAATATATTGTAAGAAATTGATTTCACCTTTGTCACTGCCTTACTGTGGTCAGATCTGTTTCATATGCCAGAGTTTCAGTCTTAGTTCACACCATCGCTAAGCAAAATAGTTACGTCAATGCAGCAACACCAACTAAATTTATTCTGACACTAGACAAGCGATAGTATTTTACATTCTAAATATTTTTTTAAATGTATATTTCATTTTATACTTCTAACCATGTCCCTCTGCTCATATTCTTTTTTTACATAGCCTATACTCATATCTGGCTAAATCTAACTATGTAAGTATAGTTTATCTAATTACATTACATATAAACCAATTCTAGGTGTACCTTTCAAAGATAACAGATACTTTTCGGTACAATATCACAACTTGTAGAAATTATGTTCTCAGTGCGTTTACGGTGGAAATACACAGACTTATGCTACTCAATAACATCATCAGGTATTGATATTCATATATATCTAGGGAAACAACATTTAATAAATCCATGTTAGCTATTATACCAGAAATAAGAGACACTTCTGTGTTTAGAATTTAAGATCTATTAACCTGTTCTCACATACGGCAGCAGGTGCATCATAGCGGAACAGCACCCTCACATACTTCCAACTATAGCCCAAATGAATGTGATGCATTACTATTTATTGGCATCTTTCAAAATTGTTACAACGCATGCATTCACGTCTTACTATTTGTTCAATATCCTGGAGCACACCAGTTTGGTAAACAGCATAAAACTCTATGGTACCAATTATGTGGTTTCACGTTGGATTATACATTATCAGTGAATTATTTCAATTATACTTAGTTAAATTGAAGCTGGATTTAGGTGTAGGATACATTAAAAAAAGTATATGAGCATAATGACACAGTTAATTGTATAAAATGCTTTAGGAAAATGGGTTACTGGTTGAGGGGGGTAAAACCCTACTCAAGCAGTAACCACAATTCTTGTCAGGGCGAAACACAAGTAAACCCGAAATTAACCTGTGCTAAACCCTCTAGTAACACAGCACAAAAGCAGTCAGGCTTAACTTAGAGGGAATGTATGTATGTATGTAGCACTTCAAACAGTAATAAAGTGAAAAATCCCACACCATATTAGAAGAAGAAAGTAAGATGTAATAGATTATTTGACAATAAAAAAATAAAAATCCAATTAGTAGAACTGGAGATATGCAATTTTAAAGGCTTAGATAAAAATAGTGCTTAAAAGCACAAAACATCAACTCTGGTTACCTGGTTGCGTCGGACCGGGACACAGTGACAAGTTCAGGCTGACCGTGATGAAGCGCGGGCCGGATATAGGGATCAAGTTAGGCCCGCTGAACAATGTACTTTAAATCCTGTTACAGAGCGTTGTGAGATCCCGCATTGAGGATGCATTGTGCAGCGATGGTTCTGAGGAGGTGCGGGGCTGTGATGCGAGGTACTGCATCGAGGTTGCGTCGTGCAGCAGCTCTTCCAAATGCGAGGTGATGCACTACGTTGGTTCTGCTAGGAGACAGTTGCTGGGCTGGCAGAGCACCTTCAGGCTCACTTTCAAGGGTCTAGTACTGAGGTAACATCACTGTGGGGGCAGGACTCACAGTAGGTAAACTCCAGGTGCAGGGTTCAAGGTGGTTGGAGCCTTTTCTGTCTCTGAGGCTCTGATCAGTAGGCCAGCCAACTTGCCCTTGGAGGCACTCTGGTGGTCCTGGGTACAAGATGCAGGTCCAGTCCTTCTCACTCAGGCAGCATGGGAGTAGAGTAATAGGGCAGCAGAGTATAATTTTTCTTGCAACTGAGTAGCACAGCAGTCCTTCTGAGTCTTCCACAGGTCCAGAGGTGTACTGAAGACTTGGGTCTGAGGGTCTAATATTTATACTTGGTGCCAGCTTTGAAATAGAAGATATTTCTAGAGGGTCCTATCCCCAGGCGTGTTTGGAATTTCCTTCTCAGCCCTGGCCCCAGCTTATCTGGGGCACAAAAGACTGGTGTGAAACTCTTTGTGAGTGTGCTGAGGCAAAGTCACTGTGATGTTTAAGTGTGGTAGGGGACAGCTCCACCCCATCAAGTCAGACTTGGCCCATCCTGCCAACACCTATTTGTCCTTTGTCTCACTCTCTAAGAACAATATGCAAAGACCAACTGCCAACTACACCTAGTCATGTGACACAGGATACAGGCACCAAACGGCTGACTAAAAATAAAACTTTACTATTAAAGAGGGTTTTTATTCATTTTTTTTAGAGACCAAACTCAACTTTCCTACCTGCTCCCAATTGAAAGCTAGCACTTAATAAATGTAATAAGGTAACTTCAATGTTATCCTGTGGGAGCGATAGGCCTTGCAGTAGTACCAGGACATGCAAAACTTAAAAATGCATGTCCAACATTTTAAATACATCGCACCCCGCCCTATGGGATGTTTAGTTGTTTAGGGCCTAGCCTAGCGGTGACTTATATGTATTAAAAAGGATTACTTTGTCAGGTCAAAATGGCAGTTTAAAGCCACACACAGGCGGCAATGGCAGGCCTGGGACATGTTTGAAAGGCTACTTAATTAGGTGGCACAATAAGTGTTGCAAGCTCACTAGTACCATTTAATTTGCAGGCCCTGGTTACATGTGGTACTACTTTACCGGGGACTTTCAAGTAAATTAAATATGCCAATTGTGTGGGTGCCAATGTTACCATGCTTTAAGGAAAGATCACAAGCACTTTAGCACTGGTTAGCAGTGGTATAGGGCGCAATGTCCTAAGGCCAGCAAAAACAATGTCAGCAAAAACAGGAGTATTGATGCAAAAAGTTGGTGAAATCAATGCCAATGATTTCAGGTCCAACAAATGGAACATGCATTTTAAAAATATTTCTATTTTAAAATACTATCACGGCTAGTGCTATAATAAATGTAGGAGGTGTTGCTGTAGTGCCCTAAGTATGCTGCATAACAATGGTGTGAAGTACCCATGTGAAGCGCTGGCATATGAAACTGTTTGAGTACAGTGAAGCTGTAACATAAATCAAGGTGAAACCTATGTATTACCATATATGGTTTTTGACAATGGATGACAAATCTGTACTCCTTCTAGAAGAACTCCTTACAACATGAAGGTAACTGATTGTTCTGATGAATGGATTGATTAATAATTCTGGATTGAGTTCTCCCTGATAATTTAGAGGAATATGAGAATACACAAAGTTTAGATACAGATGGAACATGAAAATATACTGTAATATATCTAGCAGCTGTCTGCTTATTGTCTTGTTTCCTTTTGTTCTAGATACAGTACATATGATCTAATAGCCAAAAAGAGTGACTGATTTTATATTATATGCCCTGATGAAGCATTTTTCGTGAAGCACACAGCGGCATTTGTTCATGAGTATCAACACTGTTGGATTAAGATGCATGAAGAATTTATGAATAAAACTCTCTAATACAAATTGGAAAAGATGTTAGGATTTTGTGCCCATTTAAATAGAAATTCAAATGTTTGTTCAATTCTACACCAACTCCACTAGTTATCAATGGCACAGGTAATGCAACAAACTTAAAGACTTTAAAGAACGGAGGACCAATTTATGTTAAAAGAGGACTAATTCTTGCATCACCTGGACCCCTTAAGCATAGTTGGCTAACAACTCATTTTTATAAAAACTTTTGAAAATCACTTGGTAAATGTTCAAGAGCTGGAGCTCATTTATTGAAGTTATCATCAAATGAATATGTTTGCATTACAATCCATAAGAACAAGATCTACAACAATTCTAAACTACAGAAATATAATAAAATGTGTAAACTGTTATTCACAAACTTTTAATTAAAAAAGGTAGAACGCTGTAATAATGCTTATATCATTGGGTTGACTAGCCTTCATAAAAATCTCGTATTAACCACACCTTTCAAAACAGGATTCAAAAACAAATGTTACAGATAACTCCTGTGTTGATCTGAAGAGCTGGTGGACTTTAATTATGTACACCAATCTCTCTTTGTGTATGTATTTGCAAAAACAACTTAACCCGATAATTTGGGTTTAGCAGATAAAAGAAAATAATATGGCTATATTCTCATAGCATTCCTACCATCGTTCAAAGGCTCAGTGGATATCCTGAGCCAAACCAGGTCTAAATCACCTAGTGGAAGAATACACAATTGATAATGTATGTATGGGCAAAGGAAGACTTTTTGGTACATTTAAAGAAGGCCCTTTTTACTACCTTTAAAAAGCTTATTCTCAAAACACTGTTAGACTAAAAAGCTAGCAGTTTCTCTTTGGAGCAATCAATTGGTAATCAAACCCCAATGCATATTTTTCAATAACCTTGCCAATGGTTGTGTAATACAGTACAGCAACTCCTGATTGTTCTAGACCAATATCAATTAGAGTAATAGAATTGTATTTCACCCGGGATAGAACTCCTGATGGATCCAATACCATTGTTTCTTGTAAAGTCTACTTGTAAGTGGAATCTTCAATTGTGTTTCGTACCTGACTATTATTAGTGAATTAGATAGGCATGTCCTCAAACCAGCCAAACTAAAATCTCCCTGCAGGACAAACTTACATTGACTAACCTGGGTGCACATGCAAGTCTCAGGATGAATAATTTAAGCAGGCATTCTAAAGAAACGATAATGAAGGGATTTCTAAAAGCTTTGGTGAGCTGATCTTGCATATGACAATTAGAATACCCTCGAATTTCCACCACATGACGCCCCTACAAACCACCATTGCTTGGGTCACACCATTTCTCAATAATGGTTGAGAAAAACTGCTAACTTCTCCACTGACATGAAACAATTCATATTTGCTTTTCTTTGCGTGTAGTCTGCCGATAACACAAGATGCAAGCCTAATTCCAAATAATCAGATTCAGAAACCTGTTCGAAAAGGGATACATTGGCATATTTTCAGTTTGGATGTTGGCCCAATGCCAAAGTTCACATGTTTTGACTTCACAACATTCACCAATACCAGTATAACACTCAGGGAAATTGACTTTGAAGTTTTGCATCAGTACGTTTTGCTAATCAGAGCAGTTTAATCAATATAAAAGTAGGACAGGGGTGTCCTGGTAACAAACTGACAGTAAACCAATGCCAAAGTTAGATAGATAACTCTGTTTGAAGAACACGGAAGCCAACACACACTCTTGTCTCACATTGTTATCAACTCTGTTGCCATCTCTCAATTTTAGCCAAACCTCACTGGAGAACCATTGTGTGAAGAAAGATCATAATAATGACACTACCAGAAACTCTGCTAAAACCGTGCATCATCTGTATATGTTGCAAGATAGCTTCAATATCTGTACCTTGAGCTTGTAACCCAAAGGAAATGCACTTGTGTGAATATTTACTACAGGTGAGACTGGGATGAAGATTTAAAGAAGGGTGTCAAAGAAGCAGTTTTCTGGATAGAGCGTCAGATTTATACATACACACTGGTTTATACACTGCATTCATGTTCTGGCTTTACAGAAACCATTACGCCCTGATTTACACTTGTCTTTTTTTCTTTTTTATTCTCTGCCGAGATTAAGAGGTAAACTTGGTATAGAAGCAGGTTGCCGTAGTCTTAGGATCCCATGTGCATGTATATTAAAGGGGCCAATAATTATCTGCGCTTACACAGTGCTAACACTATAGACTAGCTTTCCTCCTTCACAAAGGCTTTCTACCCATAGGATTGCCACATTTTTTAAAATCTCTTTAAAGCAGAGATGAGCTTGATAACAGCCTTTTTTGTCAGACTGTCCAGGCATCCCCTACTCCACCACAGTGCTTACCCCCTTTGCCTGCTCCGTCACCTGACCTATCTGTGGTTAATTACCTGTAGTTCTCATTGATTCAAGCATTTCCATCCATCACTTTTGTGCTGTCTAAATGAGTCTCAATCATTGGCTCTGGTATGCGCAGATGTGGCCACCGAGCTTGTTGTCCCATAGGGACTCCTCTCTGAAGACGCCCAACAATTGCAATACACGTCTTTCTGTTCATATATTATATGGCCGTGTTTCGCGCCTTCTGCTGCCTTTTAGGGTAAGACTAGATTTATATTTATTCGGTCCCGGAAAAGCTGAACAAAATATTAGACTGGCAATAGAACAGAGTAATTGTGAATGGTTCATTTTGTTGCAAAGACTTGTAGCTGCCTCCTTTGTACTGTAGTTCTGATACCTATGTGTACATACCTTTAAAGTAGGTACATTACTTATTAGGACAGGGCTCTTCGATGCCTGTTTCTTATATAACCCCGAATTTACAGGAAATAACACTTTGACAGAATAGTCATGACTGTGACATTTGAGTCAATCTGAATCACTACTGCTGAACAGCACTGTGATAGTCAGTCAAAAATCTTTATTTCGGCAAACAGCCTTAAAAGAGCAGATAAAAAAGATAAAAACAGTACAGAAAAAAATAAAAACACAACAAATGTGCAGAGTAAAACATAATTAACAATTTCCTATTGGAATATTCAATTAAGATACAATAAAAAATTAAAAATGGAAAAGTAAAAAACCAGGTTAAATCTAGTAACAACACTGTAAGTGCCAATGACATCGGACGACATTGCGCAGACTCGGTAAGGTGCTAAGATGTACCCACCCTCCATAAAAACAATCTTTGGCCGGATTTGCGTAAAGTGCGATATTTATCCCCAGGGGGAATGTGGGGGGCTGTGATAGGCTCTTGTTAGCAAAAGTGTGGAAAGTCCTCTGACATGGGAGTTTTTTGTGCCACTTTGCTAACCTTGAAGATCAAATCTTACCAGAATTGGAATGCAGCATACTGGTTTGGCTGAATTTCATTTGCAGTCTAACCACAGCTTCTTAGGTGTTTTGGCAGAGCTCTATTCCAACTCTAAAAACCTCTGATCTGAATAGAGAAGCCGCAACTCCACAATTTATCTGCCTTTTTTTTATTGACCACTTTAGACCACACTTCTGCCAAACCTACCTGCTGTAATTGGCATGTTTCTTTCTCCCACTTTATTAGTACCCAATTGTACCTACATGGAAAGGATCGCAATTTGAATTGGCCCTACCAGGATTCAAACTTGTGACCTGTAGATCACACCAGGCATGGGGAGTGTTTAACCCACTGAACCATTTTAATATATATAGGCTATCACAGTTAATCCATACAAGTTAGTGGATTCATGCGAGGATAGATTTGAGACACGCGAATATTCGGGGGAATCCAGTGGGATCGGAACAAAGATACCTGTCTGCCCAGATGAAGCTCTCTGTGGCCACAATACAGACACACAATAAAAGAGACAAACTGAAACAACCCTGTGTGAGTTCAGTCGAAGGAGAACAGCAAATAAGCCCATGAACTACCGCTTGATTGCCATTGCGCCCAAGTTTACTACTCCTTCAATGAAATCCAGCTAAAACATAAAAAACACCCCTGGCTCATTTCAATATCATATGAGAATATATGATAAAAATAAAGACCGGAAGCGTTCCAACCCCCTCCCTCCCCCCTCAAGACTCGCCTAATCGAAGATTTAAATAAGGCCATATTGCATCTTAAAAAGCTCTAGGAAACACAATAAAAAATCTTGGTCATTAGTAATGCTTCTCAAGGAGGCTCCAATATCTAAAAATCGGCAAAATGCCACTCTGTATCAAAACATAAAGATGTTGACTTTGATGCTTGCCGATGCTGTTTAAATATATGTTGTCCCTGTAAAGGCAGGACCGGTCGCGCCACATGACACCAGTCTGACATGCAATTTGGTTCTGACCTCAATTCCTTATGAAATAAGAGTGACAATGGCCAGCACCACAGGGCCGCCATCTTCACGTCTTTATGTTTAACTTTCTTTACTATACATTTCTTTACTGGGCAAGGCAAACCGTGACCTTTTACAATTCAAGACTTGCTTACAAACAAGCTTAAAGTTTCCTGCAGGGAAGTCTTTACAATTACAATTTTTATTACTAAATTAGTGTTGCACGTTGCATCTTTGAATCTTTAACTTGACGAGGTCTTGCAGCCTGTTGGCCACAGTGCTTGTTTTTGTCTGAGCCCAGCACTGAGGGCATATTTTCTGAAAGTGCTCTGTGCAGGCGCACTCCACAACAATGACGCAGGAACATAGATTGAGGCTAATGAACTCTGACAAGTGTCTAGACGAAGCTAGGAGCAAAAAACGGCGCATTTACCCCGTCTCATCCAAACCCCTTAGGGGACAATGTGCTCCGAGAAGACAGTAAACACTTATACAACAAAATGAAGACGACTCAAAGCAGCAAACGACCGGCAGATTTAACAACTTAACCGAGCAATAGTGTCCAACAGTGGCTTCTGTCGTCCATTTCAACTCTAGAACAGTTTCATCTGTCACTGAAGATTAGGAGCTCAGTGAGAGCACTGCGCACCCTTTTAAGGATTGCATTCTCACACTTTGTGTAATTGTTCATGTCGTGGTAGCCTTGGGGACTTACAGGATAGTGAGGTCTTGGCCACTCTTCTCCAAAGTGAAGTACAGACTTTTTCTTTTATTGAACAGCTGTGTATTTGCAGCAAATCCCTTCTTTGTGTGTAGGGCTCAATAGTGGATGTAAGCGGTATCTACCAGCAATCACCCTTACCCCGCCTTTACTTCCTACCACCTCACCCATTCCCTAATACCAAACCCCTCTCTTTTGTTCTTAGGGGACAAGGCTGGTCAGAATGAACTGAGTTTCAACTGGTTCTTGCTGGAAAACAGCAGTCAGACTTTCCACCCTCCTTTGCTCTTCTCAGGCCCTTTTTAGGGCGAGGCTGGGCAGTGCCTGCGCTGCTCTGCGGCATGCTGTATTGGAGTATGGAAAAGCAGCCCACCCACTCTTCACCCATATTTGTCATTGGCTTCTGTCATTGTCCTTCGTAAATGTCAGCTTCTGATTCATTAATAGGCTTGTTAGTCCCTCCTTAGTACCGCCTGGTCTTCATTTGTAACCTCCCATCAGGACTGGCCCTTTTACTTCGTTTGTTACACACAACGTCTTTTTCAGTCTGTAAGCACTATTTTCTTTAATAAGTTTCTCCTACTGCAGGTGTGACATGCTTTCCTACAACATTCAGTGCGCCTTGCGTGCTTTCACTTTCCGAGCAGCCATGGACAATGGCAGCAGCTTCTTTGAATAGGTCTCACATTTACAAGAGTTTGAGCTATTGGCATTGTAAATGACAATGCCTTTTATTTATGTGTTAATTAGCAAAACAGATAAATAAAAGGCATTGTCATTTACAATGCCAATAGCGTAAACTCCCGCAAATGCGACACCTATTGCATTGCCAACACTTGTCATAAATGGCTCTTGGTGCACCCTGGTGGCGCAAATTCTGATGTTCGTTTGTCACATGGCTGGTTTTCGTATGCAGATACTGGTGCACGCTCGTGTCTCAGGTTGGACAGCACACATTCTGGCACTAGTTCCCTTACTGCCTTTGTTCATACACGGATCCTGGTGCATGCTGGTGGCTCACAGCACACATTCTGGTGCTGGCTTCCTACGCGGCAGGTTTTCGTACTGGGATTCTGGTGCACGCTCATGTCTCATGCTGCACAGCACGCACTAATGCTGGTTTTTCCACATGGCAGGGCAAATTTTCCTACACGAATCCTGGTGCACACTTTTGTCGCACGCTGCACAGCACACTCTAATGCTGCTTTTCCACGTGTCTGGTTTTCATGCACAGATTCTGGTGCACGCTCGTTTCTCACGCTGCACAGTGCACTCTAATGCTGGTTTTCCACAGGGGTATTTTTCATGCACTTATCCAGGTGCATGCTCGTGTCTAGAGCGGCACTGCACATATTTTGATGCTGGTATTCATACACGGATCCTGGTGCACACTTGTGTCTCACGCTTCACTGCACATTCTAATGCTGGTTTCCCACACGGCTGGCTTTCGCACAAGGATCCTGATGCAC
Source organism: Calotriton arnoldi (assembly GCA_963921515.1). NCBI lineage: Eukaryota > Metazoa > Chordata > Amphibia > Caudata > Salamandridae > Calotriton > Calotriton arnoldi. The sequence continues at coordinate 365,312 of CAWUFW010005229.1, read as the reverse complement.
GCTCGTGTCTCATGTTGCACAGCACACACTAATGCTGGTTTTCCAGAGGGCTGGTTTTAATGCATGGGTCCTGGTGAACGCTTGTGTCTCGCGCTGCACGGCACTCTCTAAAGCTGCTTTCCCACACGGCTGGTTTTCGCACACGGATCCTGGTGCACGCTCATGCCTCACGCTGCACAGCACACTCTAATGCCGGTTTCCCACACGGCTGGTTTTCTCGCACAGATCCTGGTGCACACTCACGCTTCACAGCAAACACTAATGATAGTTTTCATACACGGACCCTGGTGCACGCTCGTGTCTCACACGGCACAGCACACTCTAATGCTGGTTTTCCATAGGGCTGTTTTTAATGCACGGGTCATGGTGCACGCTCATGTCTCATGCTGCACAGCACACTCTAATGCTGGTTTCCCACACAGCTGGTTTTCGCGCACGGATCCTGGTGCACACTCATGCCTCATGCTGCACAGCATAATCTAATGCTGGTTTTCAAGTTAGTTTCTCCTACTGCAGGCACAACATGCTTTCCTGCAACATTCAGCATGCAATGCGTACTTTCACTTTCCAAGCAGCCCGGGACAATGGCAGCCGCTTCTTTGCAGGGAAATAGGTCTCGTATTTACAAGAGTTTGAGCTATTGGCATTGTAAATGACAATGCCTTTTCTTTATGTGTTAATTAGCAAAACAGATAAATAAAAGGCACTGTCATTTACAATGCCAATAGCTTAAATGCTCACAAATGTGAGACCTATCGCATTGCAAATGCTTGTTATTGTGATGATGGTGAGACATGAGAGGAAGAAACCAAGAGGCACCCACCATAGAAGAGTTCTATATTTTTCAACCAGTACTTGCGCAGTTGTGTCAAGAAAAGAGGAATACCAGTGGGAGCTCTGTACTTTTCCTCCATCCTGCTAATTTTGCACACCCGTGTGTTTCTTAGTTTGGTCTCTGTGTGGCAATCTACGCATAAAAGGGTGCTGCTCTATCCATCCATGCACCAACACCGGAATAAGAGTTGCTACTTCAGGGGACTGGAAATAACAAACTGAGATGCACCACTTGTATTGTTGCTAATCACTACTTTTTCTTTAGCAGTTAAAGCATGCCATTGTAGTTTTATAGTTATAGTTTGAAGCTATGAAGCTACATGCTTCTTGTTTCCCTGTGTTGAGCTAGGAGGCATTTAATCCATAATCTGTTTTAACCTTTCTCCTTTCCCTCCCAGCATCTATTCCGGAGCCAACCTAACCAGGCTGGTCAGTATCACTCCTTTCTACCGCATACATCTCCCTCTGATACACAGTGAAGGCAGAAAAATGGAGGCTTGCTATTTCCTCAGGCATAGAGAGGGGACGTTTTTAAGATGAGTTGCTGGTTCGCTACTCTAGTGGTGTAAGGAAGTTCCTCTTTTGGCAAGATCAGCCCCAAAGTTTTTGACTGATGCTGCTGGTTTTTCAACTCTGAGAGTGCAAAGATGCCTGCTACCCAGACCTGAGTGCCAGTATTCTGACTCTACAAAGTAAATGTTCGATTGGCTTACACCCAATTGGTATAACATTGCTCACAAGTCTTAGTATATCGTACAAGTGGTACCCAGGGCCTGTAAGTTAAAGTGTCCCACCAATGCTGAAGCACCTATTATACCACCCTAGATGTGACCTCATGAAAAATTGTCTACCAGTCTACCACTGCAGACTGGCAGTGCAAAACAATGGTAAAGCCGAAACGTCCTCCTTTAATATATATAAGTCACCCCTACAGCAGCCAATCAAGTCCTAAGGCAGGGTGCTGTATATCGAAGACTTGATATTTTTCACTGTCTAACAACATTTCCCACTATAAATGACTGGTTTGAAGTTTTAATTAAATGCCCTTGTGACAATCTTTCTACCAAAGTACTTTGCACATCCTCTTTTTTTGTACATTCTACAAGAATATGAGGAAGCGTTTAATATTGCCTATTTAACGGGCATTTAAATGTGTACAATGTTTCCCTGCCTATTTGTTTCTGCAATCACCACCCACTTTACCCATTTGCTGTACTGTGTCAAGCTATTTCAGGGTCTGTGATTCAGCTTAGGAAATCTTTGGTCATTCAAAAGGATTTAGGTGTGTGGAGTTGAATCTCCACACATTGCATTATTTGCACTAGATCTTATTATTTTAGCTGATTTTTATTTTTTATTTTAAATTTATGAATGCTTATTTTAACTACAATGTGATATAATGTTCTATTTTGTATGCTTTTATGATTTTTAACATGAAAATTGAAAAAAGCTGAGAGGGAGGTACAGGGTAACATGCTTACTCCAACAACCATTCAGTGAGGCAGTAGCACAGCCGACTGATCAAGAGGGGATGGCACAAGGGAAGGCTGGTGATTGCTTCTGAGGTGTACAGTTTGTGTTTAGTTTCAACAAGGACCAGAAGATTGGCCTGGGTTGAAGGGCATTAGCTTGTAAATGTATCAAAACCAAGAGACTGAGGAAGGAGGAAGCTCCTTGTGAATGTAGGACGGTATTCCGCATGCGTTTATTATGCATGCCTTGTGAACGCCGTCATTAGAACGCATGCGTCTTTAGCACTCATTCGTTCTGCACGCAAGTCGTTATAATGACTTGCCTTAGGGGGGTGCTGGGTTTTGGAATAGTTTAATTTACTATTCCAACTCCAGTCTGCGCAACAGCAGGGAAGGTGTTGGACTTTAATTCCAACACCATTCCACTAAGGCGCCCCCCCCAAAGCAAGTCATAACGACTTGCGTGCAGAACGAATGCGTGCTAAAGATGCGTTTGTTCTGTTGCTGGCGCTGCAAAGGCACAGCGTGATTGGTGCTTCGTCCTAAAGGACGTTTCCCACTCCTTGTATCTTCAAGGGAGCCCTAACACTTATGCAATATGAATTTTCATTTGAATGTTCTGCTCTCACAGGACTAAAACTACAAAGTATGGCTATTAAATGCATGCTTCTTACTGCATGCACCTAGGGATTCTACTGTTCCAGAGAGAGGAAAAAAGTCTGCAATGTGCTGAGACAAAAAGCCTGCATCATTCTGAAGCCCACCTTTCTCTCCTAATCCCACCAACCTTTGTTCTCTCAAGTACTTTCAACTCCATGAACTGTGGCCTGTGACCCTAAAGGACGACCCCTGGTTGGCTGTGGATGAAGTGCGAGTCCACAGGCCAAGCACCAGCTGCTCATCCGATATCCACTTAGAAAGCTCCTGTGACCACAAGATGACAGACTAGGTTAGAATCTATACACTTGTAAACTTAGTGCATGTCTTAAGAATTCATCTTATCCTTTGTTATGTATTCCATTTGTATTTTGTGTACAATGCAAATTGATTTTGGAGTTATAAACATTTTGGGATGCTATATCTAGTCTTATTAGAACAGTAGCTGCCCGCTGTGTACCTCTAGAATGTTGTGCAAGCAACAGCAGCAGGGAAAATAAGGTGTAGATGAAAGGCATTAATAGGTTAGAAACAAGCTTTTCCGTTATGCTTAGCCCGTCCTTTGGACAAGCGAGCAGCTTTAGTGAAGGTTCAATAGCATAAAAGGTAATATTTTCATGCACATGGATAATTGTAATGCACTTCTGAGTTCATTCATTTATTTATAATGTCATCCAAATATGGAAGTTGTGTCTATCCTAAGATCCAACGTGAAGCTGTCAACTGTGCAAACATCTCTTGTGGACCAGAACAAAACACTTACAGCGAGCTCAGAGCCAGCCCATCCTATAACATTGCTGGGCTTTCTTGTCACTTTCATTTGCTTGCTTCTTATTCAATGGCTTCCCTTCATCTTACTATATTTGTCCCTCCTCCAGAGCACAGATGCTTAACCATTCTTTTGATTGGGTGATTGTATCCTTCCACTGTTTACATCCATTGGTTGCTTCACATTGCTTCTTCCTCTCTGTTGTTTTTTTTTTTTTTTTTAATCCCCCCACGTCAAGCTACTTTGTTGCTGCCCTGCATACTCCCTTTTGCTCCCACGATTACACATTTCCTCAACCATCGCCTTTGCTTCCCACCCCTCCTGTCATATTTGTTAATGAAATTGTTACAGAGTCTTACTGCTGTCACTTACTGCAGGGTCGCTCAGTTTTAAAAAGCACTTTCGTGCACATTTTCATATTTTTTTTAAATTTACTTCTCCAAGAGGCATCCACCAATTAGAAACAGTAAAGAACGAAAATAATTAAAATGGCAGATGAGTCATGCCACATACATGCAAATAGGTAATCACACTTTTTTTCTTCCATTTTTGCCAAAGCTGCGCAGAAAAATCAAAAAGATTAACAAAGCAGATAGTTGGAAAAGGTCCGACCCATTGGCTTTGCCAATGCTTGTTGTAATGAAAGCCTACACATCAAAATCACATTTTTTTTTGGGAACTTGGTTATCCTGGATGACTTTGCTTTTTTCGACATCAAGCAAGGGCTTCACAGATGTATAATGTCTTTTTCAAAGAAAATATAAACCTAAATATCTCAATCACCTTGAAAGAAGTAGGGATTGGGTGTAAACCTGTGAGTAAAACCAACACTCCAAAAGCGAGAAACATCCAGTCCAAGGCTACACTTTAAAAACACTCCTAGATTATAAAATAAGCTTCAGGAGCATGATGAAAGCATGGAGATCTCTCTCTAGAGTTATAATAGTTGGTGTGCTATTTGTTCTTGATAAGAAAGAACATAGGGACTCAAAACTAGCAAAGTAGGTTTACAAATAAAAACGAGCTGCTGCACGTCTGAGAACTCTTCGTGAAACGAATTTGCTTCAGTTAAATCTGAAGGTGAAATTGCAAACCAAACATGACTAAATAAATAACCCTTATGAGGCATGAAATTAAAATGTTTCACATGCTTTCACTCCTGAACATCATAACCGCACTGCCAAAACAGTGTGTAGTATACAGCTCATTTAACACCAGGGCTCTGCTTCCTGTGGAACAGAACATGAAGCTCCGGCGAACGCTGACGATTCAGCTCTGAAAAGAGTGCACTGATGATTCTGCCTTAATTTGCAGGAAATGCATCATCAGTTAAGGACACCATTACTGTAGAGATGTCCCGGCAGTCTGTTGATAGGCTCGCCACCCTTCACGTCTGCCAGAATGCATCTGGGCGAGTCTCTTCCTTCTACCATCGAAGCTCTGCACAGAGTACTTCACATTAGAGTTACTACAGATCTGGACGTGTTGGGCCCTGTGGCCCCAGTGTTATTTCACCATTCTCGCACCCTTTTCTGAAAGATATGTTTGGCCGAGGAAAACCTGACAAGGATCAGGATGTCTGTGTAGTAGCAGGCTAGCCTGGTTTGATTAAATCGGATAGGGCCTAGTGGCTACCGAGAGATGCCTGCAGTCTTACTGGACGTGCAAGTATCTTATATCTTCTGGACTTTAACAAACCAGGGGCCAGATGTATGACCCTCAGAGTTTGCGACTCACAATTTGCTTGTTTTGCAACTTGTAAACACTGATGTACTAGTGTCTGAGACACTGTTTGCGATTCTAAAATGGGTTGCAAAGGAACTGCCTCATTAATATTTATGAAGCAGGTTGCATTTTGCGACCTAGTGGGACTGGCCGGCACTCACAGGGATGGTGGCCTGCTGGGGTCAGCAGACCACCATGTCTGACTGCTTTTTCATTAAAGCTGATTTTTTTAAAAATACAGCCTGTTTTCCTTAAAGGAAAACGGGATGCATTTAAAAAATAAAAATGAAAAGTTTCACTGTTTAAGAGCAGGCAGTGGTCCATGGGACCCTTTCCTATTTGCTACTGGCTTACCACTAGTTTGAAATTGGTGGAAAATGCGATTGTTTTGCGACTGTATTTGCGGTCGCAAAACAATCTTACACCCCCCTGCGACTCGCTATTAGGAGAGGACACCCTTGGCACACGCCTTCCTAATAGCGATTCGCAAAACCTATTTTGCGGGTTGGTAACAGGTTACCGACTATCAAAATAGGTTTGGTACATGCTACAACCCTTTTTAGCATTCACAAACAGGACGCTATCCCGTTTGTGACCGCTAAAAACAGTCATACATCTGGCCCCAGATCCATAGCTAGGAATCCTTCTGCAACAGTACCTGACAATCCACACGTTAACACTTGTTCTACACATATTTTTAACACACGGCCTTTCAGATTAGGAATGTGACCCCAGTAGATGAAGGAAGATGAGGCCTGCATCAAGTCTTGGAAACACATGTAGCACCAATTGTGAAACACTGACCTGGCCTATGTTCATACAGTCCTGTTGGGGTCTTGGTATGTATTATGAGCTAAAAATCACTGTTAGAGAAATTCTACTATTCTCAACTGGCGGTGCTGATACTGCCTAATGTTCCAAAATGGAAGGCAGTGGGGGGATGCTCTGAGTGGCGCTAAGTCTCTGTACATACAAGACACACTGCTTCCAAAATCCCTACCTTAGGATTAGTGACTAATTCTGCTACGTTTTCAAGCATATTTTTGTGGTTCCAGTTGGTACATACCTATGAGCAGGTCATGTTTAAAAAAACACTCTAGAAAAAAGAACGACACACAAACATCAGTAAACTCAACCCTCAGAGGTTCAGCCTCATACATTCACCATTTAACATTAAACTCCTCAAGGACTCTGTTTACACTTCAAAAGTACATCTGTCCTAAACAAAAGTATTACAGTGTTGCCAATAACGCACAGGATGTTCGCCTGAAACACCTTTGCCCCAACTATCTGCAGGTATGCTAGTTGTATGCAAACACCTGAAGCAACTGTAGACAAGAGGAGTGAATGCTGCCCTCCTTGTACAACATACTGCTTGTGAGGAAACAGGCTTTTTGCAATTCATCCCCACCTTTTGCCCCCATTTGGACTACTAGGCATGGGTGTAATGGCTCTGAAATCCTTTGAGTCCGACTAATCAGGACTCAGTGCATGTGCTCCGACCTTAAAAAGTTACATGGTTAATTGGCTTATCCCCAATTGGCATAACTTGACTTACTTATAAGTCCCTTTTATATGGTACCAGGGGTACCTAGGGCCTGTTCGTAAAAGTGCCTCTTGTGGACTGCAGCACTAGTTGTGCCACCATGAGGGAGACTAGGCAAAAGCATGGCTCCCAACCTGCCACTGTTGGCTGGCCAAACAGATTTACACTGCTAACTCGACTTTGTCATTGCAAAGCCCAAGCCTTTCTTTTTAATATTTGTAAGTCACATCTAAAGCAGGCCTACTGAGCCCTAAAGGCAGGGTGCATTATATTAAAAGGCTGAACCTGTATTTTCAGGTTTTTAAGGTCCTAACAGTGAAAAACCACCATTGTTGTCTTTACTATTGAAAGACTAGTAGTTCCATTGGAGAGTACAGAGTTAAAGGTTGGCATCTCAGTCCTGCTAACGTCTGAATGGGACTACTAAAGTTGGTATTTCAAGGTGTCATAGAATCAATGCTTTCAAATCAGATTTAATTGTTAAATCAAATTTAATGTCACTGGTGGGCAAAGTGCAACTTTAGTAAGTTGCCATTTGGTTACCCAAGGTTTCCAGGGCCCATTTTAGGGTTGCACACAACGGTCTGTCTCAAGACAGCCTTCTGGTCTCCTGGGGAGAAGTGTAAACAACTCCCAGGAAAACCTACAAAGGGTCTGACGGTGGAGATGTTATCTCCTCCTGGCAGGAAAAGCCACACAGGGTTGAGCACAAAAGGGTAGCTTCAATGCGGAAGCCACCTTGGCAAATGACAAGCACACGAGAGGGACTGCTCCTTTGTTTTGGTAGAAAAGAGGGGTCAGGAAAAGAGAGTGGAAAACACTGGTCAGGTCGGGTTTCTAGTGGGCGTGGGCTACCAAGCTCCACCCATCGAGAGAGTGGGGGTTCAGTCTTTTTGTGAATGGCCAAGATAGAGCATTCTGGGATAAGACAGATGCCACACTTCACAGGAAGTTGTCATCAGGTGGGAGGAATTCAAGTAGCCCGTTGGTTAGTGACCATGACCTCTCTGAAGGACATTATCTGGGTATAAAAGAGGCAACTCTGGCCCCCCAGAACTCAGATCTTGCCTGGACTGGAGAAGAGGATCGAAGAAGGACTTCCCTGCTGACCTTGGACTTGGCAAAAAAAAGAGGCTGCACCGAAGTTGGACTGCACCTGCTGCTCCTTGGGCTAGTGAAAAGAGCACTGTGCCTGTGGTGTCCTGCTCATTGGAAGTCTGCCCCATAACCCATACAGAAGCGGAGACTCTAAGAGAAAGTTGGCTGAATTCCTGTGCCGGCACCAGGGCCACAAAAAGCCTGGATGTATTAATAGCCCAGATCACCGGATCGTCATTCACCGCCGCAGTGCTGCCTGGCAGACAGAGTACCGATGCTCAAAAGTTGCATCAGAGTCTGCTGTACCCTGGAGTGTCATCTGAGTGCAGTTTGGTCATCCAGAAGGACAGCAATCGCCATAAGAAGAAAACACTGGTTTAGTTGAGCGCATAGACCAGTAGTCCAGTAGCGACTTGACTTTTGCTGGACCAAAGAGGACTTTGAGAGACATCGACCCTTGTGGCAAAAGTTGCCACACCAGGACCATGGACCGAGGAGTAGTCCCAAGATGTCCCCCGTCGACTGCACAGCAGTCTCAGCATCTTGCATCCCTTGCATCAAGACCACTCTATAGAAGTCAATGGCACGTTGACTGAATGCTGAAACTGGAGTGGAGACTACTGCTAATGGAGGTAACAGTTCTTTGGGCTTTGTAAATTCTCTTAACCAGCTGCTTGAAGGAGTTGGTTGCTCAAAGTGGCTGGAAGTGACTTAGAAACATTTTCAAGAAAACTTTTGTCAGTGTCAAATTCGTTTAATTTGCCAATGCTTGTTCACAGTTAAGTGAAAAGTTGAGATTTACTGTTTCTTCAAGTAATTGTATCTCCGGAACGCTCAGATGGATCTTTTATCATTTTGCTGTTTAAAAATTCATAAAAATATAGTCTATTTTTATATAATTGGTGTCTGATTTCTTTAGAGTCGTGTTTCTTTCTTGTCCAATTGTTTTGGAACTGTTTTAATGGCTTACACTTGTTCCTTTGTTGATGCCTTACTGCTCAAAGCCACAGCTACCCAGGATTGAGCTAAGGGTTGACAAAACAAGCCTGACTGGACTCAAGACAGGATTGTGAGTTTATTACCCGGTGAGGTCTCACAACCACACCATATGATAAAACATTCCCTCTACTGCTTCAATAACGCTGCCTACAGACACCAGTTAAGGAGCACTTCTGTGACATGATTTCAAAACCTCTTTTCTGTTTTGGGGAAAGTTACAGAAATGAAAATTACAATCATTCTTTCTTGTACTGTCATAGAAAGCAAGGCCTCTGTTACTGACCGCTATGTTGCCAGTGCATTTCGCGACCAAACCTAGACACTTCATTGGGCTACAGTTCAGTATATCCAAACAGTCTCTTTAAAGAAGTTCACTTCGAACTAATTCAGTTCAAACTTTCTAGTGTTCCAAATTCTCTTTATGGATAATGGGTGGCAGTAAAATGTGTTTGGTAATACCACTTTAGAGGTGAATCACCTCCTCAAATATGACCGAAAGGGCAGGGTAGCACGTCAAGCACTGTCACAAACTGGGCATTAAATAAAATTAAATTCCCTAACTACTACTAAAATATCAATTAAATGTTTAAACATATTATGTAAGTGACACTAAACTGAGTAGTTTCGCATATCCAAACATTTACAATAAAATATACATGGCACATATATTTTCAGTGAAGTTTAAACAAACATGTATAAGTCCAAAAATTGGTAACAATTGTATAAACACTTATTGATAACGGGTACTGAATCACTAATAAATATCATCTGTATACGTTATAAACAAACCCCAGGTTCAACTGTAGCAAAAAAATGTGAACAACACTGGTTATTCCATAATGTCTATTTACTATATTTGCACTCTAAATATTTAAGTGTGGGAAAGGATGTTGGGTTATCTGGGAGCGCACTTTTGGTGGCCACTCCTCTGGCAGCTGTAGGGGGTATTTCGGCAGCTTGGACATGCAAGGTGATACCTACATCTACTGTGGTGAAAATGTGTACATTAACTGTTGCACAGGGCTTTTGTCATACATCAAGCCAGAGGGAGATGTGTCTCATGAGTCTAAGATTCTATGTTCTTACAAGTATGATGTGTTTTGACTTCCATTAACACAACATATGCTATACATGGGGCTTCTTGGCACTGCACTGGGAACACAGGTTTGTATTCCATGTGCTGCTGCATGATTGGACCAAGGTTAATGCATACACTGTCAATGTTTGGTTTCCTCTGGAAGAGATGGCTGGCAGTGCCACAGATCTCAAGGGATAGGGATTTCTGGATAAGTAGTCCTCGCCTCAATTAACAAAGGCGTTTACTCCAGTTCCCAGAACCAGTTTCCATTGGGGTGAAGTTTAAAGGCGAAGCAGAGCAATGTATTTGTAGGGGTTAAGCCTACTATTTAAGGACACTGGAAAACTGTGATAGAAGATGTATGAGGCTGTTAGAGCCAGTGGGTTGACGACGAGGCTGGGACAGATTGTTTTCAAGAAGGTGTTTAAGTGAGACGAGCTTTATGATCCTGTGGCAGCTGAAGGCATCTAGGTCAGGCGTGCATAAGCCTAGTGATGGCCTCCTCCCTGCAAAAGTAGCAGATAAGAAAGGGAATAAGACTAAAACTTCCAAGTCAACTTGTGGCCTCCTGGAGTACCAGTGAAAGGTCAGAATAAGTTTCCCATCCTCAGGCTTGCTAGGTGTGAGGGAAGGACCCGGTGAACTGGGAGACAATTAGTTCAGGCGTCTGGGCACAGCGATCTCCGCCCTTGCAGGACTCAATTGTGAATGCTGGAAATGATTCCAGATTAAATAGACTGAATGTAGGAGGTAAGCATTCCAAACCAGGAGACTATCTTAAAAGCAGCAACATGTGGTTGTCAATTCCAGAGGTAACAAAAAAATCCAAATCTTTTCACAGAAACTCAAGGAGCAGAGGTACCATGAGGATCACCCAGACTACTAGGTCTGGGTGAAATGGGAGATTCCTCATGAACTTTAAATGCTGGGATGGTTGGGTATAATGTATAGAAAGCAGCACACTCTCCGGACAAAAACTATCTAATCTTTTTTAGCAAGATTCAGTTTTACTGTAAACCACAAATATGTGCCTACTTTGCTGCATTGTGTACACCAGACAGCCTCGGCTTGCATACACTGACAAGCATTATAAAAGTGTGCCATAAGAGTATACATTATGTACGTACAGTTCTTTCGTATTAAATATCGATTGCAGAGGATCTGTAAAACATGCTCCAGGCAGGGATAGTCCAACTCCTACACATGAAAGTTTGTGTATAGGCTGTATTATAAACCTAGAGGACACTCAACATGCACTATACTCAACAGCACGCACAGTCATGCTCCATTAGGACATGTATAGAACATGCACTAAAGGCAGTCTATAAATCTGGCTTTGTGTTCGCTATGTATGTCCAGGAAAGTAAGTGGAGCCTTCCACAATGTCCTTCACAACCAAGAGTGTTCTCTAAACCTTCTTTTGCCATGCGAGATGCATTGTAATAAAGGAACATAAATTAGCTGTGTTTTAAGTTTTTTTTTTTTTTTTAAGTAAGGGTCCATGGGACGCCTCAGGATGGAGACCTAGGACCGCAAAGATCAGAGAGCCCATAAATTGCAGCCTTATACCTCCCATGGTCTCCAGCAGATACAGCGTCCATGACATCAGGATTGAAGATTGAGAACTTTCTGGAGACCAGGGATGAGTTTATTTCTTTTTTAGATAACAGAAGCTTCCATTGGATGGCTTATAAAGAATACACAGAGATGTATACTTATTTAAGGCTTCAACGGATAACCAGCGGATTGCATGTCTAGCCCGAGAGATCTTGTCTCTTCCTAGCCTTGCTGCCAATCGAACTACTGATTGTTGTGCTTCCTGGAGTTTGCCAATATTTTTAACCAAAAGTTCACAAAGGCTCCAACAAGACTACACAGTAAAATAAAAGGAAATAACGTTAATTATCTTTTTGAAGCAGCAAAATTAAAGATATGTTTTGTAACATAACTATCCTGCCTCCCAGATTTTTGCCCTTATTGGGCATGAGAATCTACTGAGTAAAGACTTTAAGGAGCTGACTGGTTATGAGCTGTCTTTCCAGCGTACGCCTGTTCTCACAAATTAGAAGTTACGTTTTTCCGATGCTTAATTTGAGCCAGCTTCATCTCGCCCTTAGCTCTACATCACCAAGGCATCCAATTAAATTATTTCATAGATTTTGGCCATCTCAGATATTTAAGATCTTCTGGGCATTGTGCATATATGGTTGAAACAGTAAGTCATGATTTTGAATCATGTTCAGACGCTGTATCATATATACCTAAAACAAGTAAGGGGTCAGAAGCGTGCGGGAGGGGGGGGGGGGACACATCTTTCTATAGAAGGCATAGTGCAAACCCTGTTCCATCTGATCTTCAGAGCCTATCGCAAAGAAATGGAAAACAAGCATTGGCATAGCCAATAGGTCTCGCCTTTGGGACCTTATAAGTGTTTAGCCATGCACCAAGGATATTGTGCTGCATAACTAAATACTTATAAGGTCCCAAAAGCGAGACCTATTGGCTATGCCAATGGAGCACCAATGGACTAATAGAAGTGTTATTTAATCCATGTGTTTGCACTTAGGTGATAGTACAAACTTGAGCATGCTTAGATATATATTAACCTTTTCTTTTTTCAATTTATGGTGTTTATGTGAACTTTTATGGTTATCAATAACCGAAATAAAGTTTACCTAACAGGAAAAAAAGTAAATACCAGTCTCAATTATAAAAGAATAAGCAGCAATTTGTCAGAAGACAAAACTTACATTTGACCTCTGTCTTTGAATGCACAGCAAATGTGACAAGATATAAACAAAATTTAAAATCATCTCTAATGCTCATTCCCCTTCGAAACTCCAACATGGCTATTTTGGGGATGCCGCATCACCCCCTCCACGCCTACTTCCGAAGTCTATGTCAAAAGAACTTGCACCCCACAATAACAGCAGAGAAACTGACTACCTCAGGTGAATACAAGAAGTCATGCAATAGTCAGACTAAAAACAAAAAACTGCAAAAAATGAAGATCAGAAGACAACGCCTTGAGATCACAACCAACATTCCCATCAACATTCAACTGCCCCAACCCTTCTGCAGTTCACAAAGGAGCTGAAGACCCACACCTTCACAGAATGCTACATCTCCACATGGTAGGGCACACCGCTCACCAACACCCTTCTTGATTGTAAACAGTTTTGAATCATAACTTTGGGCTTCTGCCCTTGTTTAGCACTCTGTTTTTCTCAGTCTAGGTTTGCACCGTAAAAGTACTTACACTTCCATGGATACATCATGTCTACAGCGCATGCCATAGGTGTAGTTGTCACTTGGTGATAATGATTGTATTTCATCCACACTTTGTGTAGTGGACACCATGAACCCTAAATCATCTCCTGGGGTCTGATTAACTGAAGTGTATCCTTGGCTTAAGAAATTCTTAGGACTGTCTTAAATCATGAAATATGACTCAGATTTAAGAAGGGGTTTGTACTGGCTTAATGCAGTCTAATATTGGTTTTAAGACTGTCCAACCCTGCTTAACACAGTTTAAAGACTGATTAAGTCAGATAAAACTTTAGTAAGACAGGCTGTTGGTGCCTCAACAATAGCTGTTATTTGCATCCTTGTTAATAGTTCTTGTCTTGTCTCGTGCAGATGATGAAAGGGTGAGATGAGAATGTGGGGCTTTATTTCTTTGACCACAAGTCTCTGTCTGCTGTGTGTCCTCAACATGCTGGGCATGGTTTATTTATTGCACCCTACGCTCGAGCCTAACTTAACACAGTATTAAAAGAGTCTTTAGCCAGGAAAAAGTCTCCCTGATTTATTAATTGTTTTGTGCTGACTTAAGACAATCTTAAAACATTCTTAATGCGTTTTAAAATGTTCTTGTCTGACTTAATACAGCTATAAGAAAGGCTGGTAAAACCGTGAAAATACAGTCTTAAACCAGGGAATGGTATTGGTAAATAAGGCACATATATCTTTCCTTTAGGGCAGTCTTACGACTGTTTTAAACCAGGAAATAACTCCAGTAAAAAAGGCCGATGTTTTCTTCATTTACCACTGCCTTAAACAAGGAAATGACTTGAGCAAGTTAGGCGCGCTGGGTTTGTTCTGCTTGGTCTTAATAGTGCTGTATGACCCTTGAAGGTCCCCTCAACTCAAAAGACCCCCCCCCCCATCCATACCCTTTGGGGCTACTTCGGTCCCACATACTGCGATGCTGGATTTTACTAACAGGCATAACATAAGCACAAAAGATTAAACCCAGGCAGTGGGATATAATCTCATTACTCAAACCTGCCCGTGGGCATGTTAAAGAGGACTTGTCACTCCCCATAACACTAACCAACAAACGTGACAAACTCCCCTGGCTGCCGGGCGCTTGAGGGTGGCACGGCTCCAGCTGATATCACGTCCTGGAGGCAGGATGGGTGGGGTGAAGGGAAGGGAAAGCTTCCCCAGCCACATTTTAGTTGGAATAATTGGTAAACATCACATGAGTAGAAGAGAAGCGGGCAGTGTAAGGGCAGAGAGTCAGGTACAAGAGAAGAGATCGGGCAGAGCACATAAATAAATTCTGAAATAGGGACAGAGTGTAAGAAAAGGGGAGCATCAAAAACAAGGAGCGAAAGACAAGCCAAGGCAGGGTGGAGGTTTGGAGCATGAACGAAAAGGCGAGTATTTTAGATAGCGCTTTTCGGAGGTAAAGATGAAGGCGTAGTCGAGATTAAATGTCTGGCGGATCACTTCATATGGTCACAGTGGGATTAGACCTCAGTTTGGGTAGAACGCCTGTTTAAACGCCTCAAAGACACCTTGGAAAGGAGCGATGGCAGGTAGTGCCAAGTCAAGGTGCCGGGCGGTGTGTTAAGGGCGCTTGCCAGGTTCGCTGCCCGCCTCGCACGGCACCGCTGAGGTGTTCGCCCAGCACGGAGTAGAGAGTCCTGGGCCCGCCAGCGAGGAAACGGCAGAGGAAACAGCAAAGCAGAACAGCAGCACGGAGTAGAGAGCCCTGGGCCCGCCAGCGAGGGAACGGCAGAGGAAACAGCAAAGCACAACAGGAAAAGGGAACAAGCGCTGAAACACAAGCGCGGCCCCGCGGCCCACGAAAGTTAATTGTTGTGAGAGAGAGGGGGAGCAGGAGGTGAGCCCGCGGGTGGTGCGCGCGCTTTGGAGAGTCTTCACTTTTCAAGCACTGCACTCATGCTTGTGGCGCGCCCCTGCTCGCTCCCGCAAGGTGGATGCCGCCACAAGTGCAGTGCTTGAAAATGAGCAGAGCGACGGCTAAAGGCCCTCCTAAGTAGCGCATGCGCGCTGCGTAGGCGAGACCTAAAAAAACAGCTGAGGGTCAGTCCTTCAACTCCTGCAAAGCTTTGGAGCAGAACAGATAACCGAGAGAGCCAGAAGTGTCAGCACTGCCACCTCATTAATCATTTCAAACAAGCTGTCTCCCACATGTCTCGCCCCTAAACAAGGTCGCAATCCCGACTGATTTGCACTAAGAATGTTACTGCAATCTCAAGGACTTATATAGTTCATTACACATTATTTTCTCAATGATCTTACTGAAATTGGAAACCAGCAGAGGGCCTATAACTGTTGGGGACTGATGGACTGGGTTAGGATTTTCCCGAAGAGGCAAAATAGTCAACTGTCTGAAGTGGAGGGAGAGAGAGAGAATATGTCCTCCTTTGAGTTATATGCTAATGTTGTCAGCAAACAAGCAAGTAGAAGGTGTAATACCTATTCACAGGAAGGTACATAATCAGTTTTTTATGCCTACAAATAGTAAGAGAACTTCCCATTTATATAACAAGTTGTGGCATAACTGAGGAGGCAAAAGACCATGGTGCTCCAGGATCTTTCCCCAGAGGGACATATCTTGTTCATATGTACAGTGCTTGAGGTATGGGAGCAAGTAGCACGCAAAGTTAAACGCCATGAAGTTCGAGATGTGCCTTAAGGAGTTTATTTCCGTAAGAGTGATGCAAACAACGTGGACACTGCATGTTGGGTGGGTTTACACCTCAAAGCAATGACGTACAGTAAGTTCAAAATGTATTAAATGGGTGTCTCTGCTCTTGAAAGAGTATGTCCAGAGAGAGCTGAAGATGCCTCACTGGAGGGTTTGAGTATTGACCAAGCTCATGTTATTCCTCTTGGATCACCAACAACTGGTGGTCGGCCACTCACCATCCTGCTCTAGTTTCAAGACTTACTATTTAAGGAAAGAATTCTGAGCATGGCGGTGGAAAAGAAATGTATAATGATGGTGCTTGGTTTTATTTTCACCTCATTTCTGGATCATGCCTTCGTCATTCATGTTTTCTTTAACCAAGGTGGAGGAAGCCTTCTTTGTACTGAAAAAAACAGAGCGGAGAAATCTGCTGCATCTACTAAATAATAATTTAGGGCACTTTTCTGTAGAACTTGAAAATTCATTTAGATATAGGTAGATGTGGCACTGGTAAGATGAGTATTTAGAATATGAAAGGGCATAACGGCTCAGCATCACCCCAATCCTGTATCAGCTGGGTTGTGGACAGATGAGTGGTGACTTTCTAGGATAAAGGGATGGAAGGGGGGAGTGGAAGGAATGGTTGTGTGGATCAAAATAAAAAAATAAAAAAATGCAAGCAGATAGTGCTTTCTTAGAAAGAACCGATTTATCACTGTGGTCCTAACCAGGGAGGCTTTAATTTAAAGGCTGAAATGAGCACTCATGGTTAGTGAGAATTTAACAATTATTTATACAAATTTGATCATGATGCGCTTGAGAGGCAGAAGGTAGAAAAGTCTCACTGATGTGATTACTTCGGAGCCGGACAAAAGGAGACTGTAGGAGATTCCTTGGGATCAAGACTAATATTTATGGCGTTCCTTGTAGCCAGGCGCCTTGCCAGCCAGTGCTGAAAATTGGTGTTGGAAAATTAATATATCACGGACGGGTGGGGGGGAGAGGGGAGGGCGGTAGTATGCTTTTATAAGCAGGTTTGGGTAAAACAAATTCCAGTCAATATGAGGGCCTCTTTATCAAACAATGAGGCCAATTAAAATGGAACGATACTGCACTTTAGGTATTGCACTTTACAGTTCAACAAATTAGAAACTTCTTAAACTAGTTCTTGAATTGTTTGCAATTATGAAATACTGTTGTCCTCTAATATGTATTTTTCACATTTTAGATAACAATTCAGAATTGCAATTACAATATTTATAAGGTCACTGCATTTGAAAGGATTTGCACTTTTATATATTAATTTGTTTTGCTGCACGTTAGTCCCTGGACTTTCTTTATATTGTTCAGGCTTTACAAAGGTCGTATCGTGCCTGGTTTTGGACCTATGTAGTATTTGTATAATGGGGCCCATGTCCCCACCATGGATTGAAACACAGGCGGTGGTGCCGGCAGGGGTGCTGAAGAGACTACACTGGCTGGTTCCTGATTGACAGCCTAAAGATGAGAGTCCACCCAAGGACACAGGAGGGGTGGGCCCTGGCATGAGCCAATAAAATCAGGAGATCTTTGGGGACCATAGTGGGCCAAGACACAATACTTAACAACCCCCGAGTCAATTGGGGACTTCCCCCCCCCCGAGGGCCACACATCACTGGCACACAGTATTATTACTGTGAGAGGGGGACGGGCTGAGAAGGATTCCTCCCACCTTTAATTTAGAGGTCGAAGCAAGACAATGTCTCGCACTTGTGAGCTAACCTAAGTCCTGACGGTGTACCTGGCACGTAAATGACCACACCCACTTCATGACACTCCCACCATAAGCCACATTTAGTAGGTGTGGTAAGACACTGGCACGTCTTCCGCTCCTCCTCAGTGATGCAAAATTCATTACTGGAGTGTGAACAAACTCCTCGCCACAAGCGCACCCTAAATTGGAGGGAAGAAAAACTGTTCCTGGTGCAGTTCACCTACATCTGACTTAGCTGGTAATGGCCGTGGGGGACATGTGGACCTATCAAGGACACTAAGACCTGGGGAACGGTTCCTCGTGCCACTCGCCCAAAAGTACATGCTGACTGATCACTTCTTGTATGGGTAGCTGGGAGTGGATGGACCATCCCTTGCATGAATTGGCTGAAGCAGCAGTATGCTTGAACTTGAGGAGTTGGTATACAGCTCTATTGAGTCCAATGTAGTCCACAATGTTCAACAGAGATAAGAAAGACAAAACATGGTCGGGCCCCACCAACCCCCGCTAGAGCCATTTTGCGCCTCATGAGCTGCAGCTCTTTCCTTTAGCAAAAGCACGGGAAAGTTTAACGATAAAAGAGAAAAATGCCCAAAACTTGAAGAGATTGAATTGAACACATCTAGGACCGATGGAGCACATCCCTCTAACAATGCGAGTACACCTCATCTCCCCCACAATGGCCTCAAACCCTGATAAACTATGCAAGATTATGAAGGCTATATCAGAAACTAGAAATAAAAATAGACTTTGTGGTGGTCAACCTGGGTCGTCTAAGGAAAGACCACTGTAAGCTTTCGGAAAGGGCTGCCCACAACTAATTCTTAGAGGGTGGGGCCAAAAATACTGAGGGGCAGGCGTGCCACCACATTCACAAGGGCATGGAGGACCTGGTTGCAACACAGTACATCACAGGCTGAATGAAACTGTAGTGGCACACAGAGTCTGTTCCCTGTAGTGAGAGCTGGTAGTCCCGGCAAAGTGTCCACCACCAGGTATCTGGATTTCTGTGGCTCTGATAGGTTTCTAAAATCCTCAAGAAGGGCCAGACACTTTAAAGTTTAGGAAGATCATTGTCTTGCCTTCCTCGACTATACATTTGTGGTTCAACATTGTCAAGCTTCATTCTTTTGGGAGGGTAGAAGTGAATTACAAGTTGAGAGACATGGGTCTGAAATATGCTCTGCTTTTTTCCACAAAACTAAAGATAATGCTTAGTTTATGACCATATTTTTCACAGAACCAGAGGCAGTGCAGGATTGGCCAGAACAAGACGTAGGGGGAGCAATGAACTAGCACAGTCAATGGTCTCTACTTCACGCCAGCGGTGGTGGCGGAAGAGATGCCAGCACCCTCTGAGGAGAGCCGACAAAATGCAGAATGCAACATTATCCGTCCAGGCACAGGAAGACAGGCAAGCCCTGCACAGACAGGATCACTTGCCCAAAACAGACAGCTCAGAATCTAATAATCTTTGCATCACATTCTCTAAAGTAAAAACAACAACTCCCTCTCTAAAATCACATCACTTACAGCGGACAATTTGATCCAACTGTTTTCAACAATCATGTGCAAGGTACATGGATAATTGTAGACATTTCAACACAATTTTTAGAATGTTATGGTTCACATTTGCCTCATTCTGCTATATGGTAAGATAAAACTGGAGTCAATTGTCCCTCGGCTGTACTAAATAAAGGGCTGTGGACTCTAGACCAAAGCAGAGATGCACGCTAACACCCCTTCCTCTCCTTAAGCCCTTAAAGATAACCAAAGAAAACATTCAAAAGTTTCAGTTCACAGTTTGGGCATTTTGCCCTCTGTCTTTGGTGGGGGGTGGGAATCACTTTGAGCCAGATAAGGAAATGCCTAGATAGATGGGCAAGCTACACCCTTAAGAGACACAGCTAAGGGCCACAACACTAACTATACATAGGCCAGATAAAGTATTAGCTACAGGAAACTTGAGTAAAAATCTCCATGGGACCATTAAAGTGAAGTGTCTTGATTTGGTTTGATCCTATTAAAATCTTTGTTTCTATCACACTTCAGGATTACAAAAAAATGTGCTTCATTTTTGGTTTTCTAAATGCTGTATATGTACAGTTCATTTACAGGTATTTACATTTGTTGTGCTAGAAAACAATTACATTCTACTGCCTTTCCTTTCACACTCCCTGTACCCCAGCAGAACTGTCACATAATTCTCTTTACTTTTCTTTCTCTGACTGCAAAGTTAGAGGTGTTTGTAAACACCAATCCCTGTGTTAAAAAGTAAGCAGCAATTTTTCAGAAGACATAGCCTGAGATTTGAACTCTGTCTCAAGTGCAGCATGTGTGACAATTTAATGGCATCTTTATTGCTTGGATTTTCATGACCCACCAAAAATCGGGTTGCGGCCCATAGTTTGGGAAACACTGGTGACTATATCACCTATAGTGCAAAACCACATGCTGAGGGACACAGAGCTGGTAGGTTACTAACGTTGCACGTCAAGAAGTAGCACATAGGGGACCCCACTGTAGCCATCTGGTCAACTCCAGACGCTACAGTGTACACCCATATGGAGACATACTCAATCTTTTAGGAGTACTTTTACAGGATGTATAATACTAATGAAGGGAATTCTCAGGAAGCTATTACACTATTTCCTGAGGATTTAAGGCTACCAGTATACAGGGAGGAAATGGAAAGGCCAATCATGGAGTAAGAGCTATAAAGAGCATTTTATGAACTTGCTGTTGGTAAGATGACAAGCTAAGATGGGTTGTCTATAGAATTCTCCGACACCTATGCAGATGATCTGGTACCAAAATTGAACAAAGTTTATAATACAGTCACACAGAAAGGGTTCCTTCCTCTATGAGAGAAGCTCTCATTTTGTCCTTACCCAAAACCTTGAAGAAATTCCCCTCCCCCTTGAAATATTATCATATACGGCCCTTGCAACTCTGAACATGGATAACAAAGTTTTGAACAAGATCTGTGAGGCTTATATCAGGGCTATCAGAAATGATCCATGCAGAAATACCTTCCTTAATATTAGGAAGTTGTACTGAGTTTTCCCTCAAATTATCACTCGATTTGCCTGGTGTAGGAAATTGGGTTATTAATTGTGTGTCCTGCACAAGTAATAGGCTCACAATTATCCTCCCTGGGAACCAAGCACCCCCTTGTAGCACATGACTCTCTCAGGGTAGCAAATAAGAACAGTCCACGTCCTACTCAGGGGAGGTGGAGCGTGGTAATATTCACAGTTCACTGTCACTCAATAAATGATTGTCCAGTCAGTGCTTTTTCATTTAGAAAAACACATTACTTAACACAATGCAGTAATTTACAAATATGTACATTGGTAGATGGAAAATAACAGATGACATTGAATAATCACCTTTGAACCCATAAAGGGGTCATACAAACATATAAGGTAAGTCTACTGGCTTGGTCAAAGGTTCAAGAACAACAAGCCACGTGTTAAAGACATCATTTTTGTGTAAATTCAATAATCAATAATACTAATCATGTGTCAATGCATTTACTACTATTAATAAAGCATATTCACTTTGTTCAGTAATCACGGCAACACTATTATATCAATAAATCATTTTAAAATCAGCAAAACATGTGTTGGTGTGCTTTTTGTCGAGTTTTAAACCTTGAAAAAATCCAATCATATAAACAGCCTCTAGAAGGCCTCCCATTTGAATTACATAGTCCTTCAACCATAGACTTAGCCCAAAGGGGGCGCTGTACAACATATGCCTTCTTTAGATCACAATAAATGCAAACATAGAGTAAGCCCTTAGAGGGGTAAGCACTCCCAGCTGTAGAGCAGAAGCTACAGAGTTGGGAGTGCTTTAAAACATTATAAAATCCTGGAGGAGTCCTGGATTCTGTGACCCACAAACCTAGGGTAATTGCTTTTTTTTAAAAACAATCTTTGTGGGGGAGCTGCTGCACTCCAGCAGCCACCATACCTTCTTTTTAATGTTGGTGGAGCTCCTGCCCGTTTTTGGCCCTCACAAGAGGAGAAAGAAACTAGGCAAATAATGCAGGCCATTATGGGGCACTTCAGCCGGATCCATAAATGTTTAATGAGCGGCTCTCCCGCTGCACCAGGGAGAGCTGCTAACTTTTTCCCTTTGCCGCTCAGCTTTAACCCCGGGCAGAGACCTCCGCTCCGCCCACGGAGTGTGCAGAGATTTGCCCTCCGCACACTCTGCAGAGGAGAGGAGTTGGCCAGCCCCCACCTCCACCTCCCTATTATAACAAGTAATTAAACATTAATAAAAAATAAATTTAAAACCACTTACCTGTACTGCGGCGTCCCTGGGCTGCCCTCCTCCTCTTCCTCGCCGTCTCGCTAATCCTTGTGAAAACTGCGCATTCGCGCGCGCGCCCATTTCTTGCAAGAAATGCGCATGTGCGGGCGTGCACACATGCGCAGTTTTCACAAGGATTAGCGAGACGGCGAGGAAGAGGAGGAGGGCAGCCTGGGGACGCCGCAGTACAGGTAAATGGTTTTAAATTTATTTTTTATTAATGTTTAATTACTTGTTATAATAGAGGGGTGGAGGCGGGTTGCGTAGCAGAGCGGAGTTCCACGGAGTTTGTTTGCAACTCCGTGGACCTCCGCGCAGCCCCGCTACGCACACTATGCCCGGGGTTACTCAGCTTTTCCTTTTTGTGGGGAGTGCCTGGGTGCACCCCCATGAATCACTTTGTTGGGGCAGCTGAGGGAGCCCACCCCTGGCTGCCCCACCGGCAGCTTCTCTCTTCCTGGCCTGCGTGCAGGGATCTAATTTCTCACGGTGGCCACTGACCGCGTTCCCATCTTTCCACTTTGCATTGGGGGGGTCGGGATGGGGTCTCAGCCCCCTCCTTGGCAACTACGGCCTGGGGTATGGGGTCCCAGGGCCATAAAAAAAAAAGTCTTGTGAGGAGGCCCAACGACACCCCCTCCCTGGAAACATTGTGTAAAAACATTGTGCGTTGACCCCCCTGGACTCTAGCCCACACCGGGAGTTAAGTGAGGAAACGTGGCAGAACCCTACACGCTTTGCTTGGCGAGGAAAGGTCAAAGGTCGGCAATCTTTAAAATGCCATTATTCGGGCACCTTGGCCCGATTTCATGATTTGGCTAATTTTATTCCTGGTGGCAATCTCTAGTCACCGGGGGCAGTTGCAGCAGACCTTCTCACCTCTAAAGCGGCGTAACCCTCAAAGAGCTGGTTCTCCTGCACCAACCTTCCTCCTGGTCTCTGTCTCTGAGCGCAAAAGTCTAGTGCTTCCCCCTCACTGGTCCTCAAGAGTTGTAAGGAGGACCAGCCTCACTGGCCCTTGGGGAGACCCACTGGTCCTGGGGTAGCTTGGACAGAGTCCTTACTCCTTTCGGAGCATCAGGGGGTTACCCCTTCTTATTGACCATGGCAGCCCCAGGGTTCAGCAGCAAAACATAGAAAAACACCAAGCAAGAGAGTCTCCCCTTTGTGCAAGAATTTTTAAAAGGGAGTGGAAGGTTCCAGAAGCCAGGCACCCCTAGCCAATCCTAGACTGACACATCACCTCCCGCCCCTGTCCCAACCCTCCTGCACAGCATGCAGGGGGTCACTAGTCACATCTCATCTCCACCCCTCGCTGACATCACTGCCAGGATCTTCCTCATCAGATCTTCAAAGGGGCGCGCCCTCCTGTGGCTCCAAAGGTCTGGCCTCCGTCCTTTCTTCAGTGGGCTAGGGCAGGCCCATCCCTGGTACAATGTGAAAGCTGATTGACTGATTCAGATCCCTCAGCCCAACCACTTGCCTCCTGAGGAGCTGAGTGAAGCACTGTTAATTTCTCCCTTTATGTGAGGAGGCCTTTGTTACTGCTGCTGGAGAGAAATGTACTCAACCTTGCACAGCAGAATGACAAAAGGCCTGAGCTCTGATCCTGGGCTGAGCCAGAGAAAAGTGACAATTCTGGAAGACCCATAAGTTGTACAGATATCTTTGTGGAACTTGCAGATTTGGTTTTCTCGAACAAATTACACCCCATTTCAATACATGACTGGTCTCTGTGGGCCAAAGGGAAGCGAAACTACACTCCAAAACAGTATATCACACCGACTTTCCATACTAATGTACACTAACATTATAAGGCCTATCCCAGGTCAATATCTAATCCTGCCGAGTCCCCTCTGTGCCAGGATACCTGTGTGCAGTTACCCAGCTGCGCACAACAGTAGTCTCACGCGCAGCCAGCATACATGTGCACACGCATTGGAGTGTAACCAACCAAGTGCCCCTTAAGCTTACTGCATCGCAGCTGCCTTATCTTAAAAAGGCAGACACTTGCGGTAAACACAAGCAGCCCATTTGCTGTGTGATTAACATGGGTGAGACACATGTAGTGAGAGTCGCCCACAATAAAAAGTCCAAAACCGGGTGATCCAAAAAGCAAAAAATCCTACCATACTGAATGGGCGGAACCCAAATGCAACATCTGGAATATACTTACAGAATGCTTTCAATAACTTTTAGATACCAGCATATGTTTATGATCCTAGAGAGCTTTGGCTTAAACAACATTATTTGCTGGCTTTGGTTATTATATACTGATCCAACAACCAGGTCAGAATAGGAAAAATAAATTCAGACTCATTCAAAGTGAACAGTGGCACTCTGCAAGGATGCCCATTGTTTCTCCTGCTATCTGCCTTGGGAATGGTGCAAACAGCAGCTAGATTCCACTTAGAAGGCAAGGCTGGAGTATGCTACTAGCAAATGGCATCCATGCTGTGTCATTGTACGTTGCCATCATGATATACATCAAATATGAAAAATTAGTTGTGGCCCCTGCACTACTGAGTTGTAAATATTTGCAAGAGCTTTTCTGCTTATAAGTTGGGAGGTGCTCCTGGGGTATCGTTCTCCGGACCAGAACGTGGCGTAAAATTAAAGTAGCATTCCCCCCACCAAACACCACCGCAGTTTTGAGCACTTTGTTTAATTGTGTTGTCACACAGAGCACTTTTTTAACTTTCAGCTTTGTTTTCATATAACATTGCCGATTCACGGCGTATCACTCTAATTTCCGGTAGCACATCACCTTAACTGTTTTCCGTATCTGTCCGTTCATGATATTGCTTATTCATGGCACATTAACAAGACACTCTAACTGCTCGATTTTTATTAAACACCAGCCACCTTTGGGTGCACCATCCTGCATATTCACACTTTGTGCATGTATTCTAATCACTTTGTAATATTGACTTCAAGGCAATTTTTGCAGTGATTCTTCAGGACACCAACGGACACGTTTTGGGATCATTCCTATTACTCATTTACAATTCACGTTTTTCCGGTATAGCCTTTAAAAGCATGACACACACCCTTTTTACGTTCTGATGTTTTCTTTTGATCACTATCATTTATTCAGCAATTTATTCTCCTCGTGTTAATTAGTTCTCATATTACGTTTACAGATTCTACCCCCTGATGAAGGACAGTTTGTCCGAAATGCATTGGGACGATTAAAAGGAAAACCACAATTGTGAAAAAACTTTATTGTTGATTGAGTCACAACTCAAACGCATCATGGAATTTGTATGCTTCGTGAATTAAGTGAATTCATGTAATAATGGCTACAAATACATCAGATGAAACATTTTCTCTTTGAACTATTGTCATTCTTTTTTTTTTTTTAATTCTTTAAAAAAGGATTTAAAGCCTCCACCGAGGATTTTTTGGTGCCCTGGGGGACATTCCCCATGGGGGGAATGATACATCAAATATGCCCAAGCTGACACAACCAAACTAGCTCGGCCCATAGCCGAGTTTTAGGAAGGGGCTTGGCTAGGGGTAAATTGGGCTAAATCATGTCTATTCCCTACTGGCTCCATCAGCATGGATTAATATTGACATGCGGGAACACTCTTTGCTTCGATACGATGTGGAGAAGTGTGGCTCAATGGTTAGAGCGGCAGACCCTGATGCAGAGATCTGGCCCGGGACCAGGGTTCAATTCCCGCCTCGGCGGGTCTTGGGCTCAATTTCCTCGGACCTGATAATTCTCGCCTCGGTGCCTATTCTAATCATGGGTCCCACTCTGCAACTCTGGGCAATAGCTTGCTTAATCTCCACAACGGCCCCAACAGCGCTGGGATGCCTGGCTTCACCCTGGGGGTGCCCAGGAGTGGACATTTCACAGGGAAAAGCCAGGAAGGGTTCCACAGCGGTATGCGTACAGCGCCAGGACACCCCTTTGGGGGTATAAGTGCGCTTTACAAGTACAAATTTAATTTCATTTAATTTCATTCATTTCATTTCATTTCATACCTTGGGTCTGAATCATTTATTTTTACGAGGATCTGCTAGATGTCAACTTAACTAAAGCCATAACTATCCAAAGATCTCAAATATCATTTTGGAAGATGTTACCACTATCAACAATAGGACCAATTGAGCTCTCAAAAATGGTAATGCTTTCCCACCTATTGTATTACTTCAAATTTTCCTCTACAACTCTTTAGAAAATTCTTTCAGGTTCTCGATGGAAGCTAGGTGACATGATCTGGAGCATAGGCAGCAGTACAGTTGCCCTCGTTAAACCGAAGCTCCCAGCACAAGTGAGACTGGTTGCACCCGACAGAGAACTTCCGCTCCTTAGCTGCTGCAGTGAATGATTGGGATTAAGTTAAAATGGAGCAGTGCAGCTCCGCTTGGCCTTGACTGGTTAGGAGATTCATTTACACCTTACTCACCTTCCTTACATGTATTCTATATCACACTACTTTTATTGGTATCATGAGGCAGCGGCGCGGCGAGCAATTCCCCTCCAGGTAGTTGCTTATTTTCCTTCTTGTGCTTTCACTTGTTTGTTGCACATGATTTTATTGCCAGTGCCCACTTTTACTTAGTGGGCCAGCACAAAGATTAAGCCCTGGATCATGTGTTGCATTAGACATGATGTAGCTTTGTATGTTGGCCATCAGGCTTCATTCAGTTGACGAAATTATGCAGGCAAAAGTTTAGTTATTTGTCGTCCTTATACATATGAGTTTCTCCTGTAATGCCTTGTTATGTACACCTCATGTTTATACTTCCATAATAGTGTGCACCCTGAGCCTACCACCAAAGCATTTCAAGTGGAGACGTGACACCCAACTCTTGCGGATAAGCCTGCTAGTTTTGTGTGTGGCACCATTGGATTTTAGTTGGACACCACACTGAAGGAAATTGTTGTTCCTCACTTGGATTGTTGGTGGCACTGTTAACATGATAGGTGTTACTAACACTCATTTCCTGTAACCTAGATGTCTACTTGACTATGTTCATATCTACCCACAGGTCGCTGAAAAGTGGATCCGATGATGAGATATTGGTGACCACTTTCTTTATGGCTTTGTATTTTTGTTTTTCTTTTTAGGCACTATTTAGCTTTTCTTATTGAAAGCAGAAGAGAATTGTTTGAGGTCCTGATTAATTCCTCGACACCTCAGCTGAAGGTTCTAGTGAAGGCAGAAACATGTTGACATCGAGATAATACATCGACAGGGTCAATAGACGGCTGCCCTGCATATTCACCTATTATTTTTAGTCCTAGACCAGACAGACAATGATAAAGCATAATATCTGCTTTGAAGTCCGTTTTAATCACGTCGCTTGCATTCTTTTTGTTTGCACCACAATTCTCTTGACACTCTGCTAGCCTCACCACAACATTGACTCCATAGGGGACAATATAACATACTAAAACATCCGAGGAGCTCCTCCAGATTAGAGCAGGAGTTGTAGCCCGCCCAGTGATTTGCTGTCACTGTGTAACGAGAATTCCTATGATGAAGCATGCCACCTGTGGTGGGTGAGAGATTCCCTCCTATTAGAGGAATACTACACTGACATTCTGGGTTCCAAATTGTTGCTCCTCATAGACACAGGTATTTTGTTGTGTGTAACGTTTATGATTCGGGAGTGAATACCCACTGTTCTCAAAATCTCCCTAGGCCCACCTTTGTGTGTTTCTTGGTTAAGTGATTTGCCTAGAATCACAGAATGTTGAGCCAAGGCCGGGATTCTAAATTTGGTCCCGGTTCCTAGGTCGGCGGCTCTAGCCTCGAGAACACTTGCCTCCTGAAAATAATTCTTGCCACTGTAACAACCACTTAAGACTTTAAAAAAAAAAAAAAAAAAGTAATTGTAAAAATTAATAAAATACGTGCAAAATATCCACACTGTTATTTGATGATGCGTAATAGCCAGCGCACGTACTTTACCAAGAAAAATAATTTTACAACACTAATGTTACAGTACGAACTGTACATGTAGAAAGAGCAACTGTGGCATGTCAAATTGCTTGTTATTTTCCATGAGGCACATAAGTAAGTGTCCTGTTGTTCATTCAATCAAACCCAGATACTTTTATAAAGGTTATTTTTTAAAATAAAACATTTTCTATTAATAAAATGGTCAAACGAATTAAACAATCATGCCACTCTGACTTAAATGAGTCATACCTAGTTTTCCTCCTGTTAAAGCTTGACATTCGTAATTACTTAGTGATTCATGATTTGATGAGTTCATATGATTTCTATGGTGATGGTTAAATCTATATGTTTGACGTTTGAAGCTATCAAAGCAACCACGTAAGTTCTTTCAGGATATGTCTATATCTGCGATTTGCTGTACTCTATATACGGTCTCACAAATTTCCAGATGTGGTGCATAGCTCCCTCACCTTATAATTCGTTAAGGAGACAATGTATACTAAAAGAAAATAAAACCCGCAGAATATAAAAAACAATTCTGAAAGTCATTCCATCAAGATGCATCACTGAGCGGCAACTCAAAGTTTCCAGTCACTTATGCCCATGGGATCAGAAAGGAAAGCCATCCAAAAAAATGCCTGTTTTGTATGCTGCCTCCCCTGGTTTCTCAGTCTAATTCCTCGCCTGTCCACACGTACCACCTCCCCTACCAGTACAGCACTACCAACACGCTCACATCTATAACTCTCTCTCTCCACAATGAAGGAGATGATCATACGAATATAACTGTGATGGTGCCTACCTTATTTCTGGTTCCCATAGCTCTCCTCCCAGCAACATGAGAGCCCTCCACACCTGTGCTATGCAGGATACTACCTCTCCAAAATCTCAGTCACAGGGGCAGATGCAAATGTGTTCCTTACCAATATGGCACATGTGGTGACTTAAAATACCAATGCCCCCCAATACATACAATCGGAAAGAATCCAGAAGTCGATATGAAATGAATTCTAATAAAAATGTTTTATACACTGAAATAATGCCAGAGATGGGTGGCACTGCTACCAAAATGACAAGAAGGAAAATGTTGATTTTTAGGAGTATCAATCACCTGATCTTCCAAATTCTCGCTCATTCGACAATTTTCATGTGCTCTGACCCTTTTCCCGGTTTCTACTCCCTAAATCCTTTAACTCTTAGTGCTGTCCAGGTTTTCCCTCTATGCCCACCTAATGAATCCTTTTGCCACTCTTCTCATTCTCCTTGTTTGCATCCTGCTCACCAAACATCTATACTAGTGTCATTCACCCTAGTCACCCCCATCATCTCCTCTTCTTTCATTCTGCCACCCTCATCTCCCAACACCTCCTTTATCCCAGCTTCTCTCACCTGAAACATTTCACATTTACTTCTATCAATCAATCAATCAATCAATCACGGCATTTATAGAGCGCGCTACTCACCCGGGAGGGTCTCAAGGCGCTGGGGGAGGGGGTAAGTTACTGCTCGAACAGCCAGGTCTTGAGCTGCTTCCTGAAGGAGAGATGGTCCTGGGTTCACCGAAGGTGAGTGGGGAGGGAGTTCCAGGTCTTGGCTGCCAGGTAGGAGAAGGATCTTCCTCCGGCGGTGGTTCTGCGGATGCGTGGTACGGTGGCGAGGGCGTGGCTGGTTGATCGTAGCTGGCGTGTGGGCGTGTAGAAGGTCATGCGGTCGTTGAGGTACTTTGGGCCCAGGTCGTGGAGGGCCTTGTGTGCGTGGGTGAGGAGTCTGAACGTGATTCTCTTGCTGACGGGGAGCCAGTGCAGGTCTTTCAGGTGTCCGGTGATGTGGCTGTGTCGGGGGATGTCCAGGATGAGTCGTGCGGAGGCGTTCTGGATGCGCTGGAGTCTCTTTTGAAGTTTGGCTGTGGTTCCGGCGTAGAGGGTGTTCCCATAGTCCAGTCGGCTGGTGACGAGTGCCTGGGTGA
This sequence comes from Calotriton arnoldi, assembly GCA_963921515.1. Lineage (NCBI taxonomy): Eukaryota > Metazoa > Chordata > Amphibia > Caudata > Salamandridae > Calotriton > Calotriton arnoldi. Next base: position 335,221 of record CAWUFW010005229.1, on the reverse strand, counting down.
CGGTCTTCCTGGTTTCAGTGGGGATCCATCTGAAGATCTTGCGGAGCATGCGCAGGGTGTTGAAGCATGAAGATGAGACGGCGTTGACTTGTCTGGTCATCGACAGGGAGGAGTCCAGGATGAAGCCCAGGTTGCGTGCGTGGTCCGTTGGCTTGGGCGCGGTGCTCCTAGTTCCTTCTATGCCTGCCTGCCTGCCCGCCCCCCCCCCCCAACTACTCCATCTGTTCTGCTCCTCATCCTTGTTTTCAAGCTTCTCATCACTTTTCTACCTCAGTGTTTGTCCCATTCCTTTTCAAACTAGTCTTCTTGCCTGTCTCCTGCTCAGTCTCCTCCTTTCACCCCATGATTGTAATCCTCCAAACCTACCTCAAACACCCTTTTGAAGTCATTGTCTACCTTCTATTACTTTTGATGAAACAGTTTCTTTCCATTTGCCTTACTCTGCAACTTTTTCATCTTGTTTTATTTTAGTTTTCCTTTCCCACTTCCCTTTTGTGTAGTCTCATCGCCTTCCAATCTCTCTGCTCATCTCCTGCGATCTGATTTATTTTCCCATTCAGTTTTGTCTCTTCACTTATCCATTTTCTCCCCTCTTTGCCTTTCTTTTACATGTTTTTGTTCTTCTTCAATTCTTACCTTTCCATTATTCACCGCACCTATCCTTTCTTCTACACTTCTGTCTTTCACCAACCTTTTAATACATGTTCTATTCCCTTATTTCCCCTTTGTTCCTTCCTTTCAGCTTCCTTTCCTTTTTTCCTCCTGCCCATTCTATTTATGCTTTCTTCCTTACTTCCATTCTTCCAGATTGCTATTTATGCCATTCATTTCTTTTATTTTTTCCTTCCATTAATTTTCTTCCATCTGCACATTTTCTTCGTACTTTCTCACATCTCTCTATTTGCATTTCACTTCTTTTCCTTCCGATTTTTCATATTTCCCTCTTTTCCTGATACACAAATAACTATATCACACAAAGAGTGCTTGGTTTAACAAAGTGGACACCTAGTTCAGTCCTAGGTAATTTGCAGATATTCAAAAGATATGGATAGGTCACCTCACCCACTAATTATCATGGTATGCTTCTTCGGTGACCTATCCACAGCAAGGTAAGTGAATATCACATTTGCGGACTCAACCCATGTATGGGAGTTCAGATGAAATCCACTGGACATTTGTAGAGATCCAGATTCCTTAAAAGTATCTTGGGGTATATTTAGGGATAGTCCACTTTATTTGCGGGGTACCCCAGATATGATTAAAAATACCATGTGGATGTTAGATGAGATATAATGAACCATCCACCCACTTATATCTTTCCAACATATTTCGAGCACTTACCATGCCCATACAGGTCATTTACCTTTGTCAGGGCTTCAACTAGTGATGGTATCCCTGCATCACACTAAAGAGTGCAATACCTTATATTAACTTGCTTTGTTGTTTTTTGAAACCCTTACTATGGGTTACTTTTGTATCAGGGACATGACCGGGGGCGCCACCCTGTTGTCACACATTTGTCAGGGTTAGGAGCAGCTAAAAACCTACCGGGTCCCTCGTCAGTCTGATGTAGACACAAATAACGCTGCCATGATATTGCCTTACAGTGTTATATCTGAGCTACGTTCTGTCCGAGCTTCTCTATGGTGATTTGTGGGACTCCACACAAAGATCAACATTTTAAAAGTTTACCATGACTTATGCTTGTTAAAATGTCCTATGGTTCCACCAGCAACACTCAGTGCAATTGCTGGAGCAGAAGTAACTGACTGTGCAACTTTGCAATGCAAAGAATTCAATAGATAATGTGTATGAACACACCCGCCTTTTGGTTTAGAATTAGAGGACTTCGAAAGAGGAACTCCTCTGGGGACAGCTATGCATTGGCCGCTGTGTCTGTATCATGAGATATGACCAGGACTTCACCTCAATCAACGTGTGTTTCTGCAACACTGGACAGACTCATCACTACATTCTTAAGTACTTTATGTTTTACACCAAATAATAGGCATCTTCCAGAAATTCTATTAAAAAAATATACTTTTGAACTGAACGGACCGGGACTGAAATTAAATTCTAACAGTAGGCCCCAACACAAGGACTACGTAGATAAACATCTTTTCCAATCCAAAATTATTAGAAATTTTAATATATATCCGACACTCATACTGAAGTACAGATCATCCCAGAGTCACACCCCTGCACTTACATAACTGACAATAAAGAAAACTATTTATTCGCACGGTAAAAAACAAAAGTATACTTTCCATTATGTTGTTCCCTGTCTCACACCTGTAAAGATGACGAGTGCATAAAGAGCTAGCAACCCGTAAGTCCAATTATCCAGTCAACTCACCTACCAAACATCTTAGTGACAACTTAATGTTCTTACTACTAAAACCATCACAATCAGAAATTCATTTTATACTTTTATCTCTCCAGTCTCATTCCTCATCCGAGGAGCAACACCTTTAAATATGCTTAACCATATACTTTATACTAACACCACCAAATTCCAGGCAGCTTAAAAAATCCATCCACCAATCCTAAGCATTTGCAACACAACATTTATGAACTTGGAACTCCCAGCATTAGCTCCCAAGTTCCCATTATCACTCACCTCATCATTAATCAAAAATCAATCATTCCTACATCACTTCACATATTAACCTTACACTCACCTGAAAACCAACCATTTGCTGCAAGTCTTTCCAAGGTTTTTTACCTAACAGTGACCACACGTAGTAACCACCATCCTAAACACCAGTGCAGAACTCCTCATCTTAAAGTACCATGGTCAAGAGTGTGCTTTGATACTCTTGGAACTCTATGGCATTTGGCACTGTCGACCATAAAAAACAACTCACTGTTTCCCTGCTCCACCGGCACACATTCTGGATGTTTACAAAAATTGGCTATCACAAGTATTTGGAAAATGCACTGATGATCCTCATACTGGAATCTGATTTGGAGGTTCACCATCAAATTACAAACTCCTTGAAGGATGTCCAAAATTGGATGCAGCACAATTGTCTTTGTCTGAAAAGTCAGAAGAAAGAAGTCCTGTCTGTGGGCCCAGTCAACCCTTCTCTCCCTTGGCCAGGCGCAATAGGACCACCTTCAACGCCTGAACAGAAGGATCATAAGCTAGTGGTTATCTATGACACAAACTCACCTCCACTCCTCATGTGAAGTCAATTACCAAATGTTGATTTTACTATCACCGCTTGCTTCAAGGAATCCTCCTTTTCCCCAGTTTCCCACAAAGAACGTGCTAGTCCTCATCTTCTCTGTATTTCTGCAACAGCGTTCATGCTAGTCTACCGACCCAAGAATTCACCAAACTTCAGGGAGTTCAAAAATCATACAGCTCTGCTCATTTGCCTCTTAAAGTGTAAGGATAACTTAATTCCCACCCTCAGAACACCTTCATTGGCTGCCTACTAAAGACAGATCACGCTTTAAAACATTTTTCATAGTATACAAGTGTGCTCAAGCTGTATGGCATGTGATCTGATCAGCCTCCTCCAACCCTAGCACCAACCCAGGTGGTTGAGATTATCCTCTGCAAACCCCTGACAGCTCAACAACCTAAGGTTAAAGATTAAGTGGAATATCTTTCCATGTAGGGCACATGCACCCCTGGAACTCCATTCATCAGCTATTGAGGATGGAAAATCATTGTTTACATTTCAGACAAGATCTAAAATGCAGATGCTCCGTTGCACATTTGGCCTGGACTCTCCAGACTTACGGTAATGTGTTGCTTTACAATCCTTATATGTTCACTCTACGCTTACTTGCCAGACACCTAAGACGGATTTATTATTGTATATTCCTGCCTCTACATTGCTTGCTGGAGTGATTTATAGACTGATTTATTCCAGACCAGTGCCTTCTGCTCTCTTATATTGTTTTCGTAGTTGCAATGAGAGGATGCTTAACGTTTTCTCATGCCTCCTAACTTCCCCAGCACTCGGAGACTACAACTTGCGGTTTTTTTTCAGTTCAAATATCTGTATTGCATTTTAAAGGAGAAATACAATAGTAATACATTAACAATACACCAGTGCAAAGTGAGATCTAAATATATTCACTCAGACAAATTTTGATAATAAAAAGATTTCATAAGAAAATTCATTGGACTGGGATAAAAAGGGTAGAAAAAACATAACATTATTTTAAAAAGGTAAGTAAATAGGTATCATGGTATATAATAAATGTTATAAAGTCCATGAATTACAATATGAATCCCAGAAAAATAGAACAAGCAAAACAACTGCATATTTCAAGATAAAGAAAATAGATAGTTGTATTGTTTCATAAGTAAAACAGTCAGCCGAGGAAAAGTGAAAAAGAAAAAGAAAAGATTTGAGGAAAAAAGGCAGCAAAGGGAAGGAAAGGAATCAAAGAGATGAGAGGGGACATCTGCTCCAATGGGAGAAAATAAACTAGGAAAGGGCATCAAAAGGATATTGAGCTATCAATCCCTGAGAAGACAAATCCATATAATTATCCAAAGACCGCCAAACCTTACTGGAGACGAAAGGCGAGTAATGTTTCTCAACAAAAGTATGAGCTCCACGTAGATATGAGACCCATGCCCACCAAGTATGGTAAGAAAGAGAATGAAAAGATTTCCATTCTGTTAAATAATTTTAACCGCTATAGATAAAAGTAGATCTAATAATTCCAGATCCGAATTGTCAAGGGGTAAAGGAATAACTGCAGTCCATGGACCTAATAAAATCATAGGTAAAGAAAGTTCTATATGTGTATTAAAAATCAATGATAAATGCTTCTGTATCGAGCTCCAGAAGGAATTTAATAGCGTACATTCAAAGAACATATGCGAATGGGTACCTGGAGCAAGATTACAATTCCAACATAGATCACTATCACGAAGTTTCAGTTTATATAAACGAGCCGGGGTCCAATGTAGAAGATTTATTGAGAAAAATTTAGATTGGATAAGCGAGGGAGCAATTTTATTGCGTAGGGATAATTTCCCTATCAAATACCAAGTATCTTGTGAAATGTGTTTAAAGGCGTCATCTGCAAAATGGTGAGCCCATTTATCATAAGTAATCATAGATTGTGAAGGGATTGGCGCGGATAAGCATTTATAGATTTTAGACGCAGTATGACGGGAACGTATCCACGTAGAAAGGAGTGAAACAATACCCGAGTCCGTAGACAGGGATATTTTAGCAATTTTAACCTTCATCTTTAAGAAAGAATAAAAGTCCATGTTACCAAGATGACATTTCTCGGCTAAAAAAAGAAAAGGGAAGAGGATCATGATTAGAATCGTACAGATCCCTCAGAAATCTAATACCTTTGGTCGCTCACAAAGTAGCTATGTTCGGATTAATATCAGTAGAAAGTTTAGGATTATGCCATAAAGAAGACCATCTTGATTTATGTATAGGTTTAGATATTTTCTTATCAACATATTTTAATGCATTAATCGGGTCTAATATAATACGTTGAGAATGGTCTAAATTAAGGCAAGATGCCGTGAGGAGAGAAAGGGGGGAGAAAGGAGTGCAAAGTTCCCTTTCAATATGAATCCAAGGGTGTACTAGATGCTAATCCGGTAAAAACCAAAGGGCCCCCTGAGATGCAAGAAAGGAGATCTGATATAAATTCCAATCTGGAAGATTACAGCCCCCCAACTCAGAAGGTTTCCCGAGGTATTTGAAGGCAATTCTAGCTCTTTTATTAACTCCATAAAAATTTGGAAGAGATTGAGTCAAGCTCATGAAAGAAGGCAGAAGAAAGCTTTACAGGTAACATGGAGGATAAAAAAATTAATAAATCGGTGTAATCATCATTTTGAGAGTTTGCAATATTCCCCACCAAGAAATATATTTAGGAGACCAGGAAGATAAAAGATCTTTAACCTTGGATAAGATTTGAGATTCATTAAAGGAGATAGTGTCCGATAAGTTCTTACAGAACCAAATTCCTAAGTATTTAATACGAGTCGATTGCCATTTAAACCCAGAATCACCCATGTGAACAGGAAAACACAACGCATTTAGAGGGAACATTTCCATCTTATCTTTATTGAGAGTGTACCCAGAGACGGACGAAAAATCACTTATGATGTTAGATATAACGGGGATTGCTGTTGCAGTATCTTCTGAAAAAATAAGGACGTCATCCGCATACGCTGCCGTTTTAAGCGTGCATGAACCAAATTGAAACCCCTTAATACCCTGATTCAAATGGAGTAGACGAAGAAGCGGATCTATAAAGAGGAGAAAAAGAAGGGGAGAAAGAGGGCACCCTTGTCTAGTGCCCTGACTAAGATTAAAAAAAAGAAGAAGATGATGTAGCGCCATTAATTCTGATATTCGCTTTTGGTTGCGTATAAAGAGACATGACCATATTAATAAAGGAATCGCCAAGGTTATGAGATTCTAGTACTGCTTGTAAAAAAGGCCAAGAAACTTTATCAAAAGCCTTTTCGGCATCAAGGGCGATCGCCGCCGAAGGCAATACTGAAAGTTTTGCTTTTTTCCAATATATGACAAAAGGTCCGAATGTTGACTCTGGCAAGTCTCCCTTTTACAAAGCCTGTCTGGGAAGCATGTATGAGATTGGGAATGTGACCTTCCAAGCGTTTGGCTAAGATCTTCGCAAAGATTTTAGCTTCCATATTTAATAATGAAATTGGACGATAACTTTTAGGATCAGCATGATGTTTACCATCTTTTGGTATAACTACAATAGTAGCTTCAGCAGCCGAGCCAGAAACCTTACCAGAAACAACATAATCATCGACAACCCTCTTAAGATATTTAATAATTGAGGGAGTAAAAGTTTTATAAAAGCGATAGGAAAACCATCCGGTCCTGGAGCTTTACCAGAGCGAGTAGTTAATAGCCTGGATCATTTCCTCAGTATGAATTGGTTTCCCTAATTCAATCATGTCAGCATGGGAAACAGTATTAGTAGGAATTGATTGAAGAAACTGTTGACAGGTAACCTTGGTAGATTGGTTCTTAGGAGTGTATAATGTTTCATAAAAATCACAAAAGACCCCAAGGATTTCTTGGGTATGGAATTTCCTTGAACCATCTTTATCATTAATATGAGAAATAAGAGTCGTATTAACATTTGTATTTTGATATTTTAACGTGGCAGCCAAGAGCTTACCAGCTCTATTCGGTAACAATAAATGACGAGATTTTTGGGCATGTACACCGATATAAGCTCTTTTAGTGACTATGGAATTAAAAGAATATTTCAAGTGTTTGATACCCTGCAGAAGTGATTTATCGTTTGAATGTCTGAATAATTCCTCTTTACGTTTAATCTCATCCCCTATAGATTGAAGAGATTTTCTAATATCACTATTTCTTTTGGCCATTTTTTTTTAATAACATGACCCCGTATAGTACATTTAAATGCATCCCACTAAACAACTGGGGAGTCTACTGAAGATTCGTTATCTTTAAAGAAATTATCAATGTCCACACTAAGATCCCCAACTTCATTATTATCTTCCAAGATTTCTGTATTAAGACGCCAATTACGAGGGCCCCTCGTATCCGTGAGATTAAGAATGGTTAAAGATATCGCCCCATGATCAGAAACAACTATTGGATGAATAGTAACATTTATAGTATGTTTCAAAAGAGAGGCATCTACCAACAGATAGTCAATACGAGAAAAGCTCGAATGTGGCGAGGAGAAAAATGTGAACTCACTACCCGTAGGATTGTGCAATCTCCATGCATCAACCAAATGACATATTGAGTAAGTGTTTATGTGATCTAGGGGGACGAAATCTAAACGCAGAGTGTCTATCCAAAATAGGATCAAGGGGAAGATTAAAATCCCCACCAACGATTGCTCTAGAATTCTGTGGAATATCAGAAAGTTTTTTGTGTATGCTACACCAAAAAAGAGGGTCATCAATATTAGGAGCATATAAATTCATAACATATAAATCTTCCGAACCATTAGTCAAATGGGTAAGTAGCCATCTACCACTGGTGTCATGCTCAGCTGCAACAGTAGATAAACCAGAACCTTTGGAAATAAGAGTAGCCACCCCATTTTTTCCCCAGAGGCCTCAGAACAAGTAAAATCAATAACCCAATCCTTCCTTATAAGCAGAGCCTCTTTAAATGCTATCTTCGTCGCTTGAAGTAAGACCAAATCACCAGATAAACTTTTGCAGTCGAATAAAATTTTGTTCCTTTTAACTGGATGATTCAATCCCGAACATTAAGTGAAACTATATTTAAGCCCTTCATGGATATGAATAGAACGATAAGATTGAGTACATCAGGTAAAGGGGTAAAAGGAAAGCCAAGAGATAGTTAAAAACTAACAGAAATGCAACATGAATCCCAAAATACACTGAAGCAGAGGTCCCAAGATTAGGAAAAAGCGAAAGGGAGGCCGTAAAGACTAGAAAGAAGAGAAGAAAGAGCAAAAGTACTCCAAAGAAAAATGGAGCATTAAAAAAAAAGAGTGACCCCACCAGGGGATGTCTGTAATAGACAAATTGTATAGGAGAAATAACGTGGAGGAGCAACAACAGAGGCCATCAACCACGATGCAGACGGCTCAACAATAAATATTTCATTAAGCGACTAAACAAATGCAAAAATACCAGTGTTTACTATACTGTCTATAATCCATCAATAAGAATAAATAATGCAAGTTCCAAAAAATATAACATATTTGATCAGTGACAAACATATATCATAAATAGAAAAGTGAGGTTATAATAGCAGATAAATATTAAATTAAAGTATTATAAATGACAATATTAGGCAATATAAATATCAATCTAAGGTATAATAAATAATAATATGAGGTGTTATAAATAACAATCTGAGGCAATATAAATAACAATATAAAACATTATAAATAACAGTCTAAGGTATTATAAACTAGTCTATCAAGTTAATATACATAGCCTATAAAAAGAAAAATCCCAAAATATGGAATGTAAAATTACTAGTCACTTCTCAATTGATGGAAGACAGGAACAGATTAATCTAATTAGAGTATTTTAGAAATTAAAAATTAGATAGAGTATTCAATATTAGATGCAATTCATAATTCAGGATAAATATACAATAGAAGAAAAAGAGTCAAATCGACAAATAAGTAAATAAAATAAAAATTGTGCATATAGAGCAAAAATGGACATCATAAATTAACATTCAATAATGAGCAATAGTACAGATAAATAATAGACACACATAAATAAGTTATCGCCAACGTAGAATTATAAGAAGAAATAAAAAGTCAGGCAGAAAATAGAATAATCGAGCCAAATAGAAAAAAACGTGTAGAAGGAAAATTCAAGCAAAGAAAAGAAAAAAGAATATGGAAAATAGAAGAAGAGATACTTACTTTATCATAAGAAAAACGAGAAAGAAAGGTAATGAAAAGTCTAATTATATAAAATGTTATCACACCAAAAAGATTATCAATATGGTTGAAGATAAATGCATAACTATTATAACGTTAGTGACGAAAAAAGTCAAGAATTAGAAGTCTATTAAAGGAGGATACTGTATAAAAAGACCATAGAAAGAAGGAGGAACCGAGTAGGAAGCAAGAACGAAAATAGAATAAGCCAACGAAGTAAAACAAGGAGATAAAAAAGATAGGGATAAGTAAGAAAAATAGATACACATTGACAACCTATAATTTAACAATATAGCTCCAGAATAGCATCAAAAAATGAGATCAACCATCCTATATCTAACCTGCAAGGAATGTAAACCCATAAAACATTCACAATAGTATAATAAACCTTATTATCCTGTAAAAGGAAAATCAGTTAAAAGAGAATAACCAATGTAATACTGAACGACATTCACTGCGTAGTTACCCTTCCAAGGAAGAACACAGAAGAGCAGTAGTAACCATGCACATTTTGGCAAGGCACAAAAAGTAGAAAACCATCCTGTGTAAAAAAATAAATGAGAAACAGTAGGCACAGACGACTCAATAGATGTAAATCATTAAGGGGGAGAAGCACCCGGAAGAGAGTCCATCTGCGATTCAGATTGATTATCCAAAAATGACGAGAGATCTGAAGGTTCATAAAATATCTGTGGACGACCTTTGAATGTTATTCTGAATCTTGAGGGACCAGCAAAGGAAAATGGAATATGCATATCAATGAGTCTCTTGCGTAGATTCAGGAATCCCTTGCAACGAATTACAGTGTCTCTGGCAAAGTCTTGTGATATTGATATTTTATGGCCTTCCCATTGTATTATTTTAATCCTCCTCATTTTTGCCAGAATTTGCTTAGTATGTTGGTGACGTAAAGGCTTAAAGATCAAAGGTCTTGGAGAAGACATCGTTTTAGGTTTAAAAGTTGGAACTCTATGAGCACGTTCTTTCTCAAAATCCTTGTGAAACGAAATATTCAGAACATTTGGGATTCAAGTAAGCAAGAAGTCAATCACTGAAGGAGCAGTTTTCTCACAATCCTCTGGCAAATCGAAAATACGAAGATTACTTCTGCGATTCCAATCCTCCTGTTCAGTTAGGTCTCTTCTTAATGAAACCATGGAACGTTCCAAACTTTGGATGTGTTTAGTTTGTTTGTTTGTGAAGTCTTCAACATTACTTATTCTTGTTTCGGCATTAGACACACGTAATGAGAGATTTTTCAAGTCATTATGAATTGCTGCCACCTCCACCTGAAGCAGATCTGTATTAGTTTTGGTACTTTGAGCTGTGTCGTGAACCGTATTGAGTTTAAGTAGTATAGCTTCGAACGTTGAGGCAGAGTCAGGACTGCCTTTAGCTGGAGGGTCCGGGGTAGGTGAGGTCTGTTTGGATCTTTTCAAATTCTCTTTGGAATCTCTGTCTTTAGAAGCCACCCCCATGCCTTCCGCCATTGAAGAAATTCGTAATGACCACAAACAAATAATGTACTGTGTGTAGTAAAATCCAACTATATATTATGAGACACAAGCCCAGAGTGATGTAGGAATGATCAATAAAGCGTTGATGTCAAAGGTGAAGAATCCAACACTTCTGAGACCATGCGTTAAGAATCCTGCATACAAATGCGGCTTATACTCAGGTTTAAAACCCTACAACAGAAGGTATGTATGTTCCCCAAGGAAGGCACTGACAGCGGACGTTATACTATAGATCAATAAGCCAAGCACAATGACCTATGTTTAGAAATGTTGCATTCAGCACCCCCTAGTCAGAACAGAAACAAAGCCCCCGTGAGGAGTTCAGACGGCAGCTCCAGCACTCGTATTGTGATAGAACTGTTGCAATATGCAGCAACAAAGAGCAATGCCACATCCGAAACACTTCGTAGATAGTAGCCCATCAGCATTAAATCATATTCCATGGATAAAATTGGGGCTTTCCACAAGGAATCATTTCATGCGCTAAAGATCCTGTCAGCAGCCGCCATTTTGTGAATACCTAATCTGACAGAAACTTGTAGTATTGAAAGGTCTGTGTTCAAATACAAAAAAGAAATGCGCACTGTACCTCCCATTAGTGTGGAAAGAAAGATCTGTGTAAGGTACTGACGGTAGCTCAAATTCTCAACTTCGTGTCATGACGAGGCTGCATTTGCGGGCGCCATTTTACGGGACTCTCGAAGACGAAATGCCTGACAGGCAGCATTACCTGGTAAAGCCGATCATAGCAAAATAAAAAGCTGTCCACCGCGCTCACGAGATGTTCCGCCACTGTCTGCTGTCCAAAGGGTGACCAGAAATCACCCAAACCGCATCGGAGCTCGAACGCCTGCACCGGTGACGACGCGGAGCTCAGAGACGTGCGGCCATCTTAGTTGCACGCTAAGCCACGCCCCCTACAACTTGCGGTTTTAACCGTACACAGAAACTTTACATAAAAACCTATTGAACCCGGCACCAGCATCTTTTGGTAACATTACTGTGGTGGATGACATTTTCCGTGATGAGGGAAAACAAAGAAGTAAATTAACTTATATTCCTACAAAAGCGGAAACAGATGTTTTGTCCATCTGGATACTCATCTATTTTCAACATCTCCAGGTCCCCCTTCATGTGGTGGAGGTAGTGAACTCCTGTGGTACTCCGGCAGCCACGAGGCTGATGAATTGGAAGAGAAATGAGTAGAGCCACTCGAAATATGTAGCAGTGGGTGGCCAAAATAAGTGGCAAGGGTGTCTCATATATACTCAAAAAGCCCATTCAGTGGTAATTTTATCTTACTAGCTGATCATTTTAACACCTATTGATGCAAAACTGATTCTGACGTTATGTATAGGTTTTGCAAGGAAGAAGAAACACACATTAACCGGATTCTACTTAAAATGCAATTTATCATCACTAATAATTTGACTTGCACAAAAGGTAACGTACGCAATTATTAACACTGCCAATTCCAACTCCTAGAATAAAATGGTTAGTGTTTAAAATACGTTTCTTGCATGCAGCAGAAAACAAGCATGTCCACATACCAAGTAATAAAAAAGGTGTGCTACTTACTGTTCGCCTAACAGTTATATTGTAGAACTGATCTTCCGTTTTGGTTTTACCTGGCTTGTTTTTTACTCTGCATAACGCTGTGTGCCTCTAGAACCACTTAGTTGTATTACGGAAAATCCTTGTGGAAGAGAACTTTAGATAGATTAAAACAGTGCTTAATTCAAGCTGGTGGTTTCCTATGCTCGGCACCGGCCCTTAATTGCCAACACCGGTACTTATGACAGTCTGCCACAAGGTGGCGCTGTTTGTCTGAATTGAAGATGAGCACAACAACAGTGGTTTATTAATTAAACATTTAAAAGGTCTAATACCTGCTACCCAAGCCATTCTCATAGCTTTGAGGTAGTGTGAGGGTTAGTAGTTTAGTTGGTACTGTCACTGGCAGGAGCAATGGGTGGTGCAAGCTTCAGTGGCCTTCTGGGGAGGGCCCTGGCACTTCTTTTCTCACAAATTAAGCACTGCAAATGCATTATTATTAATTTCCCCACTATGAAGTGTTTCAAGATGCAAGACATCAGACCCTCGTAAGAGATGTGGAATACTTACCATTTCATGTTCTTGTGTACCCACTTGAAATAACTGCTATTCAGAGAACAGTGTCTTTAATGTAACATGAATTTGCATGAACAATGAATCAAAATATTTTCATGACTGTCAGAAATTGTGCTACTGGTTGACAAGGGGGTGAGCCCTGGTCAAGCAGCAACCACAATCCTAGTCAGGGTAAGGCACAGGCAAACTCCAAAAGATTCTGTGCTCACTCCTTGGTAGCTTGGCACAGAGCAGTCAGGCTTAACTTAGAGGTGATGTGTAAAGTATTTGTGCAACACCTCAAACAGAGCGATACCAAAGGGGATGATGGACGGAGCGCTTGAGCAAATCAAACACTCACCCCCAGTCAACTGATCTGGGTTTAATCCATCATCATTCTTTAGCTCACTCCACCACCCCAGTTCAGACATGGCCATATGCAAATCAGTCTGACCCTGTGCCTCATGGGAACAGTCCAGCCCGAACTGCCAAGCCATGTCTTCCCTGGACCGGAAACAAGCATCCTGGGACCGGTTTCTGGCTATTCAGCTGTCATCAGCCAGGCTAGCTTGAATCCAGTGGCAAAGTGAGCAAGGGACCCACGTCTGGGCATACCCTGCCAACTTAGGGCGAACAAAGCGATACCAAAGGGGATGATGGACGGAGCGCTTGAGCAAATCAAACACTCACTACCCAGTCAACTGATCTGGGTTTAATCCATCATCATTCTTTAGCTCACTCCACCACCCCAGTTCAGACATGGCCATATGCAAATCAGTCTGACCCTGTGCCTCATGGGAACAGTCCAGCCCGAACTGCCAAGCCATGTCTTCCCTGGACCGGAAACAAGCATCCTGGGACCGGTTTCTGGCTATTCAGCCGTCATCAGCCAGGCTAGCTTGAATCCAGTGGCAAAGTGAGCAAGGGACCCACGTCTGGGGTGGTGGAGTGAGCTAAAGAATGATGATGGATTAAACCCAGATCAGTTGACTGGGGGTGAGTGTTTGATTTGCTCTAACACTCCGTCCATCATCCCCTTTGGCAACACTTCAAACAGTACAACTGTGAAAACACCACACAAAAAGGATCCCACACAAGGATAGAAAAATAAAGCTTAATTTAATAAATAAAACAAAACCAAAATGATAAAAATCCAATCAGTGAAAAAGGAGTTATGATTTTTTGAAGAATAAACTGCAATATAGCGCCTAAAAGCATAAAGTACCAACTGTGGCTATCCGTTGTGCTGGAACGGGTCAAAGATAGATTTCAGGCTGACCGAGATGGTGCCCAGGTCCAATAAAGTCACAGATTAGTCCTGCTGAAGTTTTACCTTCTTAAGTTTTGTGTCCCGTTCCCGTTGGAGAGGGCTGCAAGGAGCAAGGATAGGATCGCGAGCAGTGGAGGGTGTGGCGCGAAGAGCAGGCTGGGCTTCATGGACTTGCGAGCTGGATCTTCACATTGGCAGTCCTCTGTGGGCGATCAGTGCTTACTGTGCAAAGTGACGAATTGGCAGTGGCTCGAGCTGAATCCGGTGCGAGCAGTGTAGCTGCGGTGCAAACTAGCTCATTCGTGGTTGCGAAGAGCCCAAAAGCTTGATTTCAAGAGCCCATGAGCCACACCATGGGTCCAGGACCTGAGAGGTATCACTACGGGTTGGGGAACTCGCTGTGGCTGGGTCCAGGAGCTCGTTTGTGTGAAGGCAGAGCACAGGCTGTTCAGGTGTAAGTGGGGCTGTGTTCAGCTCTGCCCCCCCCCCCCATCCTGCCAGGAGATGTCCCACTCAGGCACTTCTAATCCCTCTATTGTGTGACTGTCTGGGAAGAATTCACAAAGTCTGTCAGCTACACCTAGTCAGAAAAATGACTACTTTTTCAAACTTCGCCACTAAATAGGGATTTTCACCTCAATTACAAAGACACCAAACATGAACTGGCTATCTTTTCCCATTGAAAATGCCATTTGTAAAATGTAATAAGGCAACTACAATGTTATCCTATGGGAGAGATAGGCCTTGCAGTAGTCAAAATATGAAATTAAGAGTTTTTCACTCCCAGGACTTGTAAAACTTAAAAGTACATATCCAACTTTTAAATACATTGCATCCTGTCCTTAGGGCTGTTCAGGGCCTACCCTATGGGTGACTTATGTGAATCAAAAAGGAAGGTTTGGGCCTGGCATAAGGTTTATTTCGCCAGTTCGAATTGGCAGTTTAAAACTACACACACAGACTCTGCAATGGCAGGCCTGGGACATGTTTAAAGGGCTATACAAGTGAGTGCCACAATCAGTGCTGCAGTCCCACTAGTAGTATTTAATTTACAGGCCCTGGGTATATGATATACCATTCTACAAGGAACGTACAAGTAAATTAGTATAAGCCAATTGCACCATGTTTTAGTGAGAGAGCACAAGCACTTAAGCACTGGTTAGCAGTAGTAAGGTGCCCAGAGTCCTAAGTCCAACAAAACGAATTCAGCAAAGATAGCAGAAGGAAGACAAAAAGTCTGAGGATGACCCTGTGGAGAGAGCCAGGTCCAACCATGCCAATGAAGAAATCCTATCCACCCTGGTTAAACTACGTTTAAATCACTCTGCAAACAAAACACTTTTGATGGTAGTTCGTCTGGGCCAAAGTCTGACCTCAGTATGGTCAGTTTATTACCTGAAAAGAGCAATAAGCAACTGAATTGTGACCAGAGACCCTTTGTAAATTGTCTACCACTGCTCTGCTGCGCATGTGGTAAGTTTATGTTCATAATGTTTGAGCTAGGAACTATTTTTTATGTAGTGTGGAAATTATGAATCAGAGTAATTAATGGAGTATGTGGAAAGTGTGGTAGATCCATAGGCATAAGGAAATGCAGTGGCCACGCATTTTTGCTTTTGAATTGGCTCAGGTTGTACCTCATTGTGACAGAAATCATACTTTCTTAAACTCTCGTTGTCACTGTACCCCTTCAATTCAATGGATTCAATGATCTAATATCAATTATATTTTTAACAGAATAAACACTGAAACATTTGACCAAATTAATATGCTTTACTATAATTCTTTAACTTTCTGAAATGCACAGATCACTATAAAGATAGTGAAAAGCATGCAACAACAGTTCAGCAGAACACATCTATTAGACAATAGATACAAACACTTCTCAAGAAACCGGATTTTTTTCCACAAACCCTTGTTCCAACTTTTTTAGTCAACATGGAAAAACAGATTTCCCGGTTCAACACGAGTCAGTACTGCAGTGCATCAGATGAAGATACCCACTGTCCGCTCAGCGGTTTCCAAGATCTCTATTCCTATGTTCAATGTTAAGTAACTTTAAACATCTTCAATGAATATTTAACACATTTGATGAATTCGTTAAAATAAGTTAACTGTTTACTTTAATTCAAAGATTCGAATACATTTTCATAAAGGATATAATGTATTATGCCAGTATCCAAAAAACCTACCAACCAAGCATGCTTTATACAAATGCTAAATGCATAAAACAAAACGGTACAACGACCAAAGTACAGCAAACATCTCTTTGCATTACAAATCTATTTTATTGCATCAACAAACTAACATTATATCTTAATGGTTATGTCAATCCTGTTAACACGGTCTGCATAGTTTATTATAATTTCAAAAAGACAATCTTATCATAAAGTACATTGTTTGAGAAATGCAAAATAGCTGCAAGCACATAAAGTAACAAGCATTGGCATAGCCAATAGGTCTCGCTTTTGGGACCTTATAAGTATTTAGTTATGCAGCACAATATCCTTGGTGCAACAACATCAACTGTTGCATGGTTAAACACTTATAAGGTCCCAAAGGCGAGACCTATTGGCTATGCTGTAAATGCAGATTGCCCCAGGGAAAACCCCCTCCCCCAGAGCAAGATCCAATAGCTAAAAAGGCAAATGTTGTTATACCTTGAAATGAAAACGACATTTCATTGAAAACTATTTGGGTGAAGTATCTGCTTTAAAAATAGCATTAATTTCAAAAGAATGCTTAGCATTTTTGTAAACATGATTTTATTTTTTTAGAATGAATGCGATTGAGTGAATCGGAGAGCAATTGAGCCAGGGGTATACTTAGGGAGACTAGGTGAGAATGAGTGAGATTGAATGGGAGTGAGTGAGTCACAATGTGACTGGGTAAAAATGTTTGAGTTACAGATAGATTGAGACTAAGTGATCAGGAGTGAGACTGAGAGAGTAAGTAAAAATGAGTGAGACTGAGTGGGTCAGAGTGAGACTGGGTGAGTCAGAGTAAGTGAACGTGAGGGTAAGTGAATGAGAACATGTGAGAGAGTAAGACTGAGTGGAAGCGAGTGTGAGTGAACCCACCGAGCGAAAGTCAGGCTTGCTCACTGCAATTTGGGCCAAGGCTTACACCCCACCACTTTAAATGTTCATCAGCTGCCACTGTGCAGGCGTCTGAATAGTCCCCTAAAGCACTAACCTGACTACCCCAGCTTGACACCCGTGCATGAGCCCTGGTGTGTCCTGCCAATCAGGAGCTGCCTCTGACCACACTTTGCTATTGGACCTACTAGTAGTCAGTGCACTCTTGGTGAGATGGGCGAGCGCCTGATGTCCGATGCAACCACGAATAAGAACAGTCTTAACTCGATGGCGTGCCTCGAACAAGAGTCCGGCTTTAACGCTTGCGTGTCAGCCAAAGAGCAACTACTGCCCCCGTAGCCCCTTTTTAAATGGCGATTCTTCTGCAGGAATTCAATAAAGTTGCGCAGAACGCAAGTGCGTGCTACTGTGTTGGTCGAGTATAACGTATTTGACAAGAAGACATTTTAGGCTGAAATGTGCTGCTTTTCAGCAAAATATAAAAAAAGGGGAAAAAAGACCATTCGGTTGCCTAATGAACAAGAGGAAGTCACGTCAGATAACATCGCTCGTGCTCCCTGAAACTGCGACACGAGCTTGTATGTCATTCCCTGACAGAACGCGCGCGCGTCCTGCGCCCGGAGCCGATCGATAGAGTGGAAATTGCTTGCCGTTTCCGCTGAAGAGCGCGCTTTAGTGTCTCTGCTCGGATTCGCACTGTCGCCGGATCAGCGCCTGCAAGGCAGGGCACGCTCTTTCCGGGGTTGGGGTCACTTGTAATCTCCCGCCCTACACTCGAGTAAAGCGGTCAGGGTAGCTTTACTAATTCCTTCACTTTTAGAAGTCTGCTGTACGTCCACGGGCGAATGTAAGCAAGCGAAATGGGTCCCCAAATCCTAGGTTGGGTGTATAAAACAACTTTTGGGTTACTGTGGGCCCCTCAAAGCCTGGTGCCGCTGCAGGCCTGATAGCTGCGCCCCTGCTGGTCTATAGAGATAAAAGTACAGCAGGCACCAATTGAAAGCAGAAACAAGCATAAGCGGGAAGGGGGGGGGGCGACCAGAGTGGTGCGTGCGCACGCGCGCGCCACAGAGAGCGATCTGTTTCCAATTATCGCGCCTGCGTCTGGGCACGATAATGGGAAACAGATGTCGGCCCTGCGCGCGTAACCGCAGGAAAAAGGCCATGACACACGAGCGTCTGGTCAGCTTTCCAAACCCCCTTACTAAAAGTCTCGCAAGCAGCGCATGCGCTGCTCTAGGCTCGACCTAAAAATACGAGAGTGCCCATACCACAAAAATCAGACCTAACCTTTAAAGGCCAATTATTCATACACAAACTAGAAACCATTAGAATATTATGAAGCAGTTTTCCGGCCCAATAAAACATATTTGTACTACATAGATATGAATAGGTTTTTGTTTTGCTATTCTTTGGTCATTGTATGTTTTGCATTATGCATTTATCTAAAGCATGGGTACTCGCAAACATTTCCCCAGGTGCCACAAAGTACTATCTGTTACATGCCCGAGGGCCGCACCTATGCAGCAGGGTGAGAGTTGGGGTAATGAAAGGTGGGCAAAGGGAGACGTGAATGAAATGCATGGTGTGGACAACAAACCGAGCCTTGTGACGTCTGTCTGCCACCAACGCTCTATGCCCATGCACCAACAATTAAAGTCAAAGCATTAACTTCTAATGTAAACCGTGAGCGAGAAAGATACTCATCTGGTGGCTGAACTGCAAAATGTGAAACCAGAAAACCTTTATTTATGCCAGTTTCACAGCTTTCTGAATGTGCCTGATCTGTCAGGTGAACAGCATCCCAGAGCTGTTGGTCACCAGTGGGCCGCAACTAAAGGTCAGGAGGGCATCATGTGGCCCCGGGCCGTACTTAGAGTATCCCTGATCTAAAGCATTCTGGGTTGGCAGGTTTTTTGGGTATTGGTCTGGATGCACCCTGCCCCGCCTCTAATACCAGCAATTTCATGTAGTCTTTGTAATTTGTATTATCATGCTTCATAAAGAACATTGATCTATGCATTTCAAAACAAGTGGTACTTTATCCTACATATAAAATAAATAAAAAACATTTCATGTTATCCTAAAAATTACTGCTACTTTAATCTCATGAGTTCTCAATCCACGAAACAAGAGACATTAAGTGCCTTCATTAATTCCCATAGTCGTTTGACGAAGAATGTTTCTTTCCACTCTGAAGTCCACATGTGCCAGTCAAAAAAGCCTTTGCAATTTTCTTCGTCCCTCATTCCTTTTCAGCTCTCAGACTCAATTTTCTATTGCTCGTCTCTTTGTGCTTCATTACATACAGTCCATCTTCTAAGCCTATGACAGTAGTATTTCTAAAGTTATAAAATCTAATTATATGCATACATTGCATTTAAGAGGTGGTAGACATGTATCAAATCAAATCATCTGCATTTTACACAATTAAATTGTACACTAAGATTTCTATTCCCTAAACTAGATTGCACAGGATAAGTCTCATTCTTTTTTTCACCTGTCAAGTAGCAGCCACAAAACAGCTTTGCCTTCAAGTCTGATATGCTCGTGACCACAGGCACATGAAAGCCAATATAATATTACACTTTCACTCAACCCCCATTTGCAATTAATGATACATAGCTCAAATCATTCTTGCCAGTTAATCCTCGTGATTGCAATATATCTAAAAGCCGTATTCAGGAAACCCCTCTGTTATATTTTACCTTGAAAGCTACTGCTCACTGGACCTCTATAAACTAGAATCTTGATCAACAGATGTTAGAAGCTTTAAAGTGTACTGCTACTGATTTTGAAAGTGGTCTGGATTTAAATATGCTCATTTCTTTTCGTTTTCACGTCTGTTCAGTTTTGTTTCAAAAGGCTACCCACAATTGCACTTTAATGCTAACACGAAAGTCTTATTTTCTCCTCCTATATAAACAAAAGGTACTGTGTTCCCTTGACTTAAGTAAGTACAATCTAAACATGGATAGGTAAGAGTCCTCTTTTTCTGGTCAATGTGATGATTCTTGTATCTTTTGATGTTAACTTTTTGGTTGTTCAACTTCTCTGATAAGCAATTTCTATTCCGTGACCATCTGTGAGAAAATATGTTATTTGTTGGGGAGGATGTGACAAATTAAATACTTGTCAGGTCGCACATAACACATTAAATTAACATGGGCTCAATACCAGACAGCGATGGCATATAGCAGACACATTTAACTTAAGGAAAAATGCATGAAATATTTAGCAGTACCAAAACAATTAAAAAGTTTTAAAACAATTACAATAAAAATGCCACAACCAATTTCTTAAAACAGAAAAAAAAAATTTTTAAATGTCATGAAAACAAAAATTAAATGAGGGGAACAAGAGATATGATTTTTTTAAGTTTTAAAGCAAAAACCACTGATAAAGCAAAGCGTCAATCAAAGGTCACTGTATATGGTTCACCAGGACCTAGGTGTGATTTCAGGTCAACCATGTTGGAGCAGAGGTCAGATACCCTAAGCATATCAAACCATTCAAAGATTTTATCTTTTCAGTCTCTGGAATGGAAGTCCAAATTCTCCAGCAGGGCAAGGTTGCATGTTAGATCCAGCTAAACCCTCTTGAAGTCAGATAACCGCAGGACAAGGCTGCTGATTTTGGCATGAAAAGCTAAGAATAGGAAAATTCAAATTTCCCTTCCGGTAACCTTCTCCAGTTGGTTGAAATCTTTTCATGCCTTTGACTGGTCAAGATTTCAATCCAACGTAGTTTTTTTTATGGCACTCAAGATCCTTCAGTGAGGCATACCTGAAGCTATATCCGATAAAGTCCTCTCAAAATTAGACACCTTTGTCATAAGGCCAGCTGAAGTTCCAGAGGTCTTAGAAGTCTAAAAAGTGTTCTAAGTCCAAACTTTTCATGCTTTCTGGAGTAGTTGCTTTTGGTCTCTTCTACAGCTCTCAGGACCCTAGGGACAGAGCAAAGGAGCCAGGACCAACCAGAAGGGCCCAGTCCTGTTGCTACTGCATAGTTGGCTCTCCAGGAAAAGGTAATCTTGCAGCTTGTTGTATCCCTGCAGCCACTCTGGAGATCAGCCAATTGACCTTTAGAGTCTATTCTCAGTCCTGGGTGCAAGTGGAAGCAGGTCCAGGTTCTCAAGTATCTATACAGGTGACAGGCGGCTTCTTCTGTTCTTCCACAGGACCAAATGTTTCATGTGTGGTTGAGGTGCTAATTTTGTAGGATTTACGCACCAGTGGGTGGGGAGGACTCCTAGACACACACTGGTGGAAATCAGTCTTTTCTGCATGGTCACCCCGAGATATTTGACATTTGCTGAATTTTTGCAGGTTTTAGACCTCTGTGCACTTTACTCCTGCTAAACAGTAGAAAAGTGCCTGTGCTCCCCATTAATCATGATTGAAATGGCATATTCCTTATTGGAATATTTAGCTCACCTATAAGTCCCTTGTACATGGGCCTGAAAGTTAAAAGTAAACTAGTGGACTGCAGCACCTATTCTGCCATCCAAAATAGTGACAGCACAGACATGGCTTCAGGTCTACCAGAGTAGCTCAACTGCAGCAGTTCAAGAACTGCAATTCGACCTGTCAAAACAAAACCTTGTTACAGATTAAAACTTTCCTTTTAAATATTAATAAGTCATCCCTATGTAGGCCTTGCTGTCCACCAGGAAGGGTGCATGATATTTAAAATAGGACATGTAGAAATGTAATGTTAACATGTCCTTACAATGACTATCACTCAAAAGCTATTTTCACTGTAGCAGGCCCAACTGTCATATGTAGAAATCAAGAGCATACATTAAAATCGTAATACTCTATGTGCGGAATGAGACTAGCTGAAAAGAAATTTTTTAAAAATAAATAATCGGACAACTATTTTTAGTAGCTATTAAAACCCCACCTTAATGGCGAGTTGGATTTTTAACAAATATTAGGAAAAAGTAACCCTTAAAAAATTACCTTTTACTTGTCTAGAATTCGTGGATGCAAATTTGCAGTTTCTCCCAATCTTCTCCCAACCACTGAATAGCACTGAAGAAATGTGAAAAAGGTGCCAAATGTCTCTCAAGAGTAAACAACAGCCTGACTTGAATGGGCAGACAGTACTGCTCTGAGAAATAGGCAGGGTAGGAGAAGTGTCCCATCGTTTTTGACACCATCGTTTGAACCCTGCTCGACAGGTCTGCTGTGTTTACATAGAACACTTGGAGCACACTTTTACAGAACAGTATGCCAAGACAGTGCTCATGTACCCACTGCCTGGTTGCTGGAGAATCCAGCTTTGTCCCACCAGACTTCAGTCTATGGATCTATTATGGGTACAGTGGCTACAGCAAACTGGATTTTAGGGTTGTATGTGGGAGGATACTAGGACTATCATAGTGCACCCACCACATACACCTTCAGCCCTCAGAGCCCATGTTTAGTGGGGCTAAAGACTTTCACCATCTTGAAAATTCCCAAAGTGGATACGGTTGGCACAGGGAACCTTTACCCTATCGGTTAGGGCCTGCTCAGAAGTCATTCCCACCCACTAGCTGATGCCAGGCATAGATGTGGCATCTCAAGGCACCATTACAGAACACTCCTAGACCTGAGGAAGAACAGAAGAGGAATGGACCTGCTGTGTGTGACCTGAGCTGAGAGGAGCCCTGAAGGCCTGGACCTGCTCCCCTCTTGTACGCAGGACTAAGAAGTGGACTCCAGGCATCATAAAGTTACTGTTTAAGTTACAGGGATCCAACAAGCAACAAAAGGCCTTTCCCTGCAACTGCCCAGCTGACCAGTGGCAACTGGAGCAGGACTGGACCCTGTTGTTGCTATGCCTGGCACTCAAGGAGTCTCTAAACGCCTCCTCTAAGAACTGAAGCTTTAGAGGTGTACTCGTGTGGTGGATAGGGACTTAAAAGACTTAAGGACAGATTTTGAGTTTGGTGGACTGGATACTCTGTCACAAACAGGACAAATATCCTGTCTGCCGAATTACAAGTGCATTATATTCAATTGCATTTGTAAAAAGGTGGATGGAATATCCATCATATTTGTGACACAGTAACCTATTTGCCGAACTCTAAATCAGGTCCCAAGTCAGGAGGTAAAATCTTTGACGAGGACTAGCCTGGTTGGTTTATCCAGCCCGCGCTCTAACGCAATTAGTTTCAAATTGCACACAGGTCCCGGTCTCCATCAGGCATTGACAATAATTGGCACTGTGAGTTTCTTGGCACTATTCATACTTTCATTTTTTTTTTTTTTTTAATCATCTCTGGCTCCCCTTATTGGATTTTTGCCATTTTGTCAATTACATTTTAATCTTTTTTTCTTATTCGGTTTGGGATTGTTGTTTTGTATTTTGACTTTATTACTATTTTGGTACTGCATAAGTACTTTAGACATTGCCATAAGTGAAGCTTGTCTGCTCTGTGTCATAGCTAACAGGGAGTTGGGCTCAGCTCAATTTAGTGACTTTTAGGGTTCACCCAGATATGGGTTGTGATTATTCTTTGAGGTGGGTAGGCCCACCCCAAATAATCCGATTTCTTACACTCCCTAGCCAATGAGAAAAATGTTACCTGGAGCAACCATTCCCTCTTTTGCAGCACACCCAGTTTGCCTTACTGCAAACTATTTCACAGTGCACTATTCGGAGTAAAATTCATAACAGCAGCACCCTTCTGCCCTTGGAGTTTTTTGGTGTTCCATCCATGAATGGGTTTAGGGAAATGAGCAATCCCCTTCACCACACCAAAATGTTTCTGGGCCAGCTCCCCCTGACACTGGGTTGGTGCCAAGCTGGTTACAGTTGGCCCAGGGAACAAAGGCTGGCATTACTCAGGCTTTTCATTTACACTTAATAATTAATGGGAAGAACTCCCCCGGTTCCTTTCAAGTTACTGAAGTTCCTGAGCCCACTCAGCTGCCCTTCCTGAGCTGAGAGGAACCACATATCTCATATCCAGGTCTTCCTGCCACCAAAGGCCTATGCCACTGTTTCTACGCCATAAGCAATTTTCACACCTCATTTAGGGGAAACACTGACAGGGGTCAGCTTCTGGCAAGCTAATGATAATTGGCTTACTGGAGGTTCAAGCAGATGAAGTTTAACTTTTATAAGGTTTCCCTACATAAAATATTTATAAAAGAAAATCCAACTTCAGTAGTGAGTTGGATTTTAAATAAATATAAAAAAAATAGTAGTTGGCTCATTCCTGCAGCTTATCCCAAACCAGAGTTAACAGAAGTAGTTTTATATTGGGAAATTTAGGTTCTCTCATAGGGCAGCTACAGCCCTTTGCAGTGAAACCTTTTAGGGACTAGTCACAGTAGGTGCATACCAACAGAAAATTCTTGCATGTACCACTTTTAAATACTAGGCACTTTACCTTATGGGCTTCAAGGCCTACTTAGGGGTGATTTTTTAAATATTTATAACATTTTGCTCTCTTGTCAAAAGGGATTATTTTTGACAGGCTTGCCTGCAGATTTAAAAGCTGCAACAACAAGGTGATGAATAGACTACTTGAATCAATCTTAGCCATTCACATGGGGTTGTATTCAGACTATTGTGTTTGCCCAAATGGACCTCTAAACAAAGCCTGCCTTATGCAAATCAATACCGACCCTGCTCCTCACTGCAACAGCCCGTCCTGAGCTGACGGGTGAGGCCCCATCCAGAATGGACCACAAGGATTTCATCTCAGAGGAATAGACCTGGAGTCCTCTGGCATAGTAAGCACAGGACCCACGTCTGGACATACCTGTCTCACATAAGGCATGAACTGCAACAACAGCAAGGTGATGGATGGAATGTTCTAATTGATTTCAGACACTGGGAAACTGCCAGCGGTTAGACTTATTGCAAACATTCCTTCCATCAGCTTTTGTGGGTTTAAACGGTGAAGCAGTCGGACTACACAGGAAGTACTGAAACCATGTTTTCTTTGCCAGGCTAGTGGTAGGCACATTATATGCTGCAGTCCACAGTTAACATTTAACTTTCCCTGCCATTGGTATATTTGACTTCACCATATACACTATGGCCTTCTTGGAAAATTATATGTGCCAACTGAGGATTAGCCATTTTACTGTGTTTTAGGGGTCAGAGTACATACAATGAGGACAGAACAACAAAAATGTGTTACACTTTACCAACGAGCTAGAAGTGTGAATGCTGCCAAGACAGCGCAGGCACCACAGCTTGCCAGAAATTAGGGTACACAAGGAGGAACTAAGTTTAATACTCATGATGCCACTAAATATAGCAAAGTAAGAGAATGGTTGGCAGCATGGTGGTGCAAGTCGAAGTAAAGAACAGTAGAATTGATCATGTTGTGTCTAAGCACATTAACAATAGTAAATACTGCTGTACAATGTTATTTTCTTTTGCAGCAGGCCCAGGGACTACATGTCCCATGATGCTTAGCAAGTGTCTCGCTCACAAGGACATGATATACGGAAGTAGGGTGGGGTTCACCTATAAATGTAGCTTCCACCAGTACCACACCGCCTGTTATCCCTGGTGTTCGGCGGAAGACACGTAGAGCGGCTCGTTGGACGAAAGAAGGAGCGGTAAGGGTGCACCTGCACCGTGCTCTTGTGAAAAGGCTCCAAGCCCTCGCTGTAGTAATTTCAGAGGGCCAAAGTGAGAGAGGAACTCGGCACGCGCTACGAGTGCTTCCAGAGAGTTGACTGGTGTTTAGATAACTTGTAATTTGATTGCGCATTTCATTCACACTTCAATTGGGCAGTAATGATTTGAAACATGACTTTGGCAGCCCTGCCAAGTGCCACGCATCAGGCGTTAGACTAACGCATTTCAGCCTGGTGGTCCGCATCACCACGCTAAAATGCGAAGTCACACATATTAGCACCTGTGCCTGTCAAGCGCTGCAGCCTGAGCGATGGCTGCTATTATAATAACACTAGTCGAGTGCCACAGACAGGCAGTGCTGGTAGACTTCTTGGGACCTGAGCTGAGCTTGCTGCAATGTAACACTGGATTGATTCAATCAGCGTGCAGCATAAGATGCATTTCGCTGACATCCGGTCAGTGCCTGCTAATGAATCTGGCATCGCGACCCACACCGACCAAGCCAGGCCAACTGTGGTGGCCGGAGTGGTGGTTTGTTTGCAGCCCCAGAGCCACGGCCATTGTTGCAAATTCAAGTAGTTGTGTGCCTAGCCCCAAAGTCTGAGGCATAAATCCTTCAGTTCAAGTTGTGGGTAATAAAGTTCCAAATGTGCTTGCCTTCCTCCAAGTTCCATGCACAACCGCACGCACAGCCAGACTTTTCACTTCAGCCACTTGACACGCACAGCACGACACCTGTCTCAGGTTGAGAATTGATGATATAACATTTCTGTGCTGGCCTAAATGCACTGACTGACAGTTCTACTAATGCCACTACATGATCTTTCATACAATTGCCCACAGGCATCATGCACATTATAAAAATTGTGCATTTAATACCCGGACAGCTGTGTGCACCGCCCATTATTGTGTGCAGTCTCAGCCTAATACGGTCTACGCAGACGAGACCTTAACCCTGCTCCCACAAACCTCCGTTCTCACACACGTCCAGGTTTAGGCTGAGTGTCTAGTACACGTGCACGCATCATGGGTGCATGATTTGTGGGAAGAGAGAACGCCCGCGTGCAGCGCGCGAATACTAGTGCTGCAGCTACTAACAGAGAGCACAATCGTATTCTCCAGTGCAGGCCGACGATGTGCATGATCTGCAAAATGTATTCAGAGCCTGCCAGTGCCTATTATTTAACGCATGAATGATGAAAGGAGCGGTGGTCAGAGGTAGGGGTGACTTTTTTCTAGAAAGTCAAACAAAACCAGTTCATTCAAGGTGTTTTTTCTCTCTCCCTCTCCCTCTCTCTCTCTCTCTCTCTCTCTCTCTCTCACACTCACACTCACTCTCCTGAGGCTTGCCCAGTGCAGTCAGCTGCGGCTGGAGCGAGTCAGTTGACTGTTGTTAAATAGTCTATTACTATATGATTAGGCAGCTGAAGAGATCAGTGTTGGGGCCTCTCACATCCAGAGCAGCGCCACTGTGACCAGTTCTGCATTGAGAGCGCCCCACCAGCGTCCAGCGGCGTGACTGCGGACAGACTGACTTCGCTACTGTACAGCAAGTGGGAGTGTATGCATGCCGTCTGTCCATTGCTCGATTTTGCTCGCGAGAAAGTCTCACTCATAGTCGTTGAAATGTCACTCATAATTACACTGCAATTATGAAAATGTCACACATAGCAATCTAAAACCTTGACAGCTATGCTTTGGGCTCAAAAGTTGCATGTTTTAACAGTGCCTCACGGACGATTTTTCTTGAGAAATGCTTTCAATATCGTTTGTGGAAATAAAGACATGTTGGGCCATTTGATGCAGCGCTTGTGAAAAGAGGCAGAATTGTGAAATGCATGCCATTTGAGAATCTTAAGAAGCGCTTTGCACAGTTTGGAATCACCAGTATAGTTGTTTGCATCATGTTAACAGGGGTTTAATGAAGAGGTGCTCATGTAAAACCTCCGCAGTGATTCAAAGTCCCCGACTTTCTATTGGTGGGTATCAGGAGTGAATCCAGATATGCATAATAGCACATGTATGGCTAACAGAGCAGAATAATGTTTCCCCATTATTCCAGTGTTGTTGCAGAGAATTATCAGTAGGAAATTGTCAGCGCTGGAGACGGCTGAGACGATAAGCATAGAGCGAATGCTCCTTTTCTTTCAGGTACTGTGTAGCATGAGTATAGATAAGACTATAGAGCAAGGTGAGAATAAGTGAGACTAAGTAGCACTAATGTCATCTGGTTTTCTTTCGGTCTCCTTCCCAACTGTTCCTCTCCCCACTCCCTTTCCCTCACTTTATCACGTCAAAATGATGTGCTACTTAGGCTTACGGAATTGAGGCTATCGAGAGGAGGACATCTTTGAGCATTGAGCTGATCCTGAGGATTCGTCTGGCTGACAAAATGAGGACGATCATGCGAAAAGAGGAATGTCTCACACCCCGGTTGTATGATGGGACAACGCATGAGATTACATCACATGCCTTAACACGC
Organism: Calotriton arnoldi; assembly: GCA_963921515.1. NCBI lineage: Eukaryota > Metazoa > Chordata > Amphibia > Caudata > Salamandridae > Calotriton > Calotriton arnoldi. The sequence goes on along the minus strand of CAWUFW010005229.1, from coordinate 306,745 downwards.
AGCCTTTGCCACGCATGCCTTTACAACGAATTTCATTGTAATGGCATGATTGGTAAAGGCGTATGCATGATAAAGGTTACAACCCAGCGCCCCCCTCGAGCCTTAAAACCCGGCCCCCTGCCCTGAAACATCCCCAGCCCCCCCCCCCCTGAACTCTTAAACCAGACCCAAGCCCTAAAAACACCTCAGCCCCTGCCCTCAGCACTAAAACGAACGCCCAGCTGTGGGAACTACCCAGCCCTAAAAACAGAAATCCACTCATCAAACCGCGTCCCGATCCATCCCGTTCCTCCACATCTCATCCAGACAGGAAGTCCCTCTCCAAAACCTCCCACCCTCGCCCATTCCTCTTTCGTCTAGAGCACCGACTGCCTTCACCACGCATATGCCTTTACTGCCTTTACAACAGGAAACCACTGTAAAGGTATGCGTGGTAAAGGAATATGCATGGTAAAGACAAACGTGGTAACGCTTGCGTTGTAACGGCACACGTGGTTTCGACCACATTGTTAATGCCATTTCCCTCACACTCCTTATATCAGTTTCCAGTTCTTCAACATTATCCTATTTATCTTCATATTCTGGTGTGAAATTGTTTATCTTTTTGGTTCGTTTTCAATATTTTTTCTGTTTTCAGTCAGCCCTCTTTTTTGCATTCTTTAATATTTTTAATAGTATCCTCAGTATAAGAATTTTTGTCAACATTTTGCTCTGAAATTCATAGTCAACATATCTTTCTCCTCATATCCTCCCTTCTGCTCACCTTATGGCCACACACATTCTCCTACTACCCTTGGCATCCTTAAACCACATTCCAACCTTCAACACTCTCTCACTATCTCCTCTATTCACCTTCCTTTCCGAACTCATTTGCCTCCTGTGCTCCTTAGAATCCAGCACTCTGCCTCTTCTCCCTAATTCTCCTCTTCTGCCTCCTCTCAGCCACTAACCTTCTAACACACCATCTCACTTCCCTAGCCCAACCAACTTTCTGCCATTCTTTCTCTCAACCTGACCCTTAGCCCCTTTGATTATTCTGTGATACCCAACACTGGATCCTCTACACCTACTCTACTGCCACTCCCTCTCATCCCCACCAACCTCTCTCCACCCACTCAGCTCAAATCCCTGCAAATATCTCAATTCCCAGTACTTGCATAGCATCAAATGCAGCCTCTTTGGCTCTTAAATTCGCTTCTAACCCTCTCCTCACCACCAACACACATCCACCACTGGCCTTCAGTGTAAAACAAAGATAACTATGCAACATTACCTGCTACTCTGTCGTCTCCGCTACCTCAGGCATTCAATGTGCAACAGCCTCGGTCTATTACTCCAACTAAGCCACATCATACCTTCTCAGACTAACCATCCTCAGCACCTCATGCTCTCACCTAAATCAACAAACCCAGTTAATTTCTCAAAACAATCACTTTGAGGAAGAAGAAATTCCAAAAGACTACTGCTTGCAGGGCACAGCCACTGGACTTCAGCCCCTAGACTCCTCCGGGGCAGCAGTAAGACGACTGCAGCACCTGGCACCTGTTATTGTTTAAAAGTGCTCCTGTTCTCCTGAAGCGCGGGCAGTGCCCGGGCAAAGTCTGGGCTAAGGGCGGGCACATCCGTGCCCATCAGAGACCGGAGAAGACCGGGCTGGAACCTCCGACATCTCCAAAGCCAAAAATGAGGTAATGCTGACAAATTAAAACCTGATTTCTTGTGCTTGTATCTTTAGGTCCTCAATGCCCATAGTGTACGAGATGACAGCATGTTGCTGACCTCATAATCTAGCCCTGCAAGAAGAGCTTCAACATTGAGACATTTCCCCCCCCCCCCCCCCAAGGTGGGACTATGCTTCTGGCGCATCGTGTACTGGAACTCTGGGAAATTCTTTATGTCAGAACTATGGCACTCTAATATTGACATAATTAACATCAACGAAGGCGCCTATCCCTTCCGACCGGAAGTCATTATTTACTGGGTTCACCTGCCTACTAAATATATATCCCTTACCTTCCCTTGCTTATGCCCTGTCCTTGGTATCGGGAAATATTTACAATGGATACTAAATCACCCCAAACCTCATACCGTGTTGTAATTTCAAACTGGTGTACTATTGCACATATGTCAGGGAATTGTTTGGGTTTAGGACTGGTCTTCCTTTCATGTATTACTGATTTAGGATTGAGCCCTATTTGGATCGAGACATATTGTACTGCTTTACCAAGTATACTGGGGTGCAGTGAAGTTGTCTCACCTAGTATTTAACTGGTTTTTCTGACGCCGATAAACTAATGGTTTTCACTGGGTAGATGTTACTTGGTGGGAAGAGTCACCCATCCAGAAGCATTCCAGGCAAGTGGTGTGAGGGGGCTAGGAGTGCGCTATTAGGGATTTATCTGGGGGCTGGTGGGATCAGAACTATACTACACTACATTAGAACTAAACTATTACTCCCAATATGGCCAAACAGAAGGTGACTGATGGTGTCCAAAAACATAATAAACCTAACAGATACGCAAAAAAAAAAAACAAGAAACTCATGCACCCTCAGTCAAATAGATGAGTTGATTAAGGAGGTTGAGACTGTATTAAAACCCCCATCCTGCACCCACACCATGTCACAACCCAGGCCCCAGGGAACAACAAAAAGGCTTAAATACCTGATATTTTTGGGAAAAAGCCTGACAGGGTACAAATAAGTAAGAACAAACCACCAGCGAGCCAGCCACTTGTAGTTACGGAAAGGGAACTACCTAGAGAGACTACATTGTGTCATCTTCCCTCCCTTAAACCTGAAGCGGTTTGTTCTAATAGGTTCACTCCACTAGCTGGAACGACAGAGGGGGTTCAACAAATGCTTGTTCAACGGAGGTGTGGGGTTAGTGTTACCACACAGTCCCATGATGCAACAACCAATTTATATGAAATAATTTCAGAATTGCAAAATGAAGTGGCAGGATTAAAACTAGTAGTAGTATCTTTAGAATGAAACTTACTGTAGTAACACAAGCGCTAACCCAGGTTAAGGAGTCCCATGATAGCAAGGTAAACCCCATTATCTTGCTACCCGTTCCCCCCATTAGACTCAGCACCCCTCAATTGAGCAGCCGGGAAATCACGGTACCTCTGGGACATATCCCGCTCGAATGTTCCAACCTGGCAGGCCACAGGTGGGAAATACAAGGTTAGGCATAGGGTCGGACAACAGGAGAGGTCCCAAACATGCTAACTCCCATTGGGTTGAATGATATTGTGATAACGTCGCCCCTAGGCTTTGTGGTGTCCAGACCCATGGGAGGTAAGAGGGTGGCATTCGGACAAGTGCAGCACATGGTCATATTCATAAAGGTAGGTACATACAGGAACATACTGGTGAGGGGCATTCCAGCTTTAAATTAATGAACGTCCCAAAAATGATGAACAAGGGCTTTGAGAGTAGGGAGTTTCTAATAAACAAATCATTGCATTGGCTAAGAGGTCATTATCGATCTAGGAAAGGGTGATATCATTGAAGTTGAGGTGGGCACTAGAGAAATCATAGACAGCCTACTGGTAATATAAGCCTGTGATATTCGAACCACTAGTAAGGGGATACAACTTACCTTCCACAACACCGAAGGGCGTTCTGGTTGCCCCAGATCTGAGACAGGTGGCATAGGCCCCGTGCCTATAGGTGATCCCGCCCCACCTTTACCTGAGCAAAGTGAAGTTAGAACTGATGTGCAAGAAGGCCAGTCAGATGTTTAGTCAGGGGGAAAAGATCCCCAGTCATGTCATGCTACCGGGCAAACTGAACTTGCTGCCAGCTGCATATTCTCTCTGGGAATGTTGCAGGGATACACAGTAAACTGGCTGTGACACTATGGGGCGATTACATCGACTCCTTACATCTTTGCCATTTTCAAGAGACCTGGGCACTTGAGCCGTTATATAGGTCGGGTTTAGCTACTTACTCAGTTAAGTGCTACAGCAACAAATGCTGGATGGACTGCCAAGTAAATCAAACAGTCACCCCCAGTCAAGAGATCTGGGTTAAATCCATTGTTCTTTTGTTCACTACGCCACACCAGTTTGGACCCAACCATATGCAAATCAGTCTTGACCCTGCTCCTCATGCAAACACTCCAGCTCGAACTGCCAAGTCGGGTCCTCACTGGAACGGAAACAAGCATCCTGGGACCAGTGCTCTCCATGCCACTGGATTCAAGCTAGCCTGGCTGAAGAAGGGTGATGCCCTGAAACCGGTCCCAGGATGCTTGTTTCCGGTCCAGGAAGGACCTAGCCTGGCAGTTTGGGCTGGACTGTTCCCATGGGGAGCAGGGTAAAAATTGATTTGCATATGGCTGGGTTTAAACTGGAATGGCCTGGGGAGCAAAAAAAACAATGGATTTAGGCCCAGATCTCTGTACTGGGGTGAATGTTTGACATGGTTCTGCATTCTGTCCATCAACTGTTGTTTTTGCATGTGTCACCCGAGTGGGATGGGTATGCCTAGATGTGGGTTCCGTGCTCTCCATTCCAATGGAAGTAAGCTAGCCTGGCTGATATGGGGTGATGCCTCGAAACCGGTCCCAGGATGCTTGTTTCCGGTCCAGGAAGGACCTGGCCTGGCAGTTTGGGCTGGACTGTTCCCATGGGGAGCAGGGTCAAGACAGATTTGCATATGGCTGGATTTAACCTGGATCGGCATGGGGAGCAAAACAACAATGAATTTAGGCCTAGATCTCTGTACTGGGGTGAATGTATGAAATTGTTCAGCATTCTGTCCATCAATTGTTGTTTTTGCACTTACTCAGTTAAAGCGCTTCCCTCTTCTTCTGGCTGTCCATGTGGGGGCCTTTTAATTTGGGTAAAACCTCGCTCAAATTGGCGATCAAGAAGCTAATAAATTGAGTTGCCTGATGTTATTAGAATATCCATAAGGGCTACAACTGGGTTTGCAATTGATATCTACAACATCTACAATCTTATTGTGGCCAAGAACATGGTCTCCCAAACACTAAACATCCTAGATAACCACTTGGGAGTCCTTGCCCAATAATCCCTGCTGGCGATTTTAATACTACTTACAAGCCGCTGGATTACATTACTGCAGCTATCAAACCGAAAGAGAAGGCTCTGGCTACTCTTTTTATTTTTTAAATATATATATTTTTATTTTATTAAAGATTTCAATGAAGACACAGCATTTATAAGCAATTCGAAGTTGTACAGGATACTGTCAGTACATGCATTTAAGTATGCATTGCTATGTGCATCTCCCAAAAACAATACACCCCTCCCCCCAGAAGCCGATAGCGATCAATCAGAGTTACAAGGGAATAAAGGATTATCAAATAGTGGGCACCCACAAGCTTAACCAGGTACACGGTGCCCCTCATCCAATGCCCTCGCTCTCCGTCTTGCACAAAGTCTTCCAGGGCATAATACGGATTTCACTTATTCCAGACCTTACAGAATTTTCTGGGACAACCACTGCTAATGTAGGTAGCTTTCTCAGCAATTATGTACATGTCCATGGTATTTCTCCATTCCAACAATGCGGGGCCTTCCTTGGAGCCCCAATGGTGGGCCACATCCCTTTAGGCAACCACCAGGGCAAGGCTGCAGAACAACAACTGGGATCGTGGTAGGTCTAGATCATTGGGAATGCCCAAAAGGATGAATTTGAGGTCCATTGGGAGGGAAAGCGAAATCATAGCCGTAAGCTCCCCTATAATGACTCTCCAGCATACCTGCATTTGGGGATAGCTCCATAACATATGGAAAAAAAGAGCCCATAGTGTCTTCACATCTCAGGCAGCACAGGTCCGGGGCACTCCCCATGGCATGGAGTTGTTGTCTATCATAGTAGACCCAGTGCAAGATCTTAAACTGGACCAATCGGAGCCGCGCCTGTATTGCTACCTCCTGGGGGTGCATTAAGGCCACCTCCCAATCAATATCCTCCATGTCACCCATCTCAGCCACCCACTTCTCCCGCAGCCCTCTCAAGGTATCTGGTTTATTGTTAATAAGAGTGCTATGTGGTGGAAATCACTCCCCTTCCTAGGTACTCCATCAATATCCGCCCCTCAAGTGGTGCGTATTCTAGGATTCCCTTACCTGGGAGCCTCTCCACGCGTGTCGCAGTTGTGCAAATTTGAGGAATTCATAGCATATTCTCGCTGTAACGAGGAGAACGTCATGATATCACCACCCTCCAGAACGTCTACCACCTTGGAAATCCCCATCATTTCCCATGCCCTGGAGCCCCTCAATTTACTAAGTTTAGGAAACCACTTCCCCAGCCATAACAGCATTTCCCTTGTGGGTTTGCCCTTCCACCCCATGGATTTCATGGCGCTAACCAGGCCACGATCGCCACTACAGTAGCTGGAAGGACATGTTGGGGTCCTCAACAGCTGTACAAGTAGTGAAGACAGGACTTCAGGGCACATTGGGACCGTTCTAGCTTTAAAGTGGAGTGATTCGAGGACGGGGGAGGGGGGTGGAGTAGAGCCAATCATTGACATTGATAAGGTGGGAAGCCCAATAATACGCACGGATGACGAGTAGAACAAGTCTGCCATTGTATTAGTTATGCTGGAGCGTGGCTAGGGCTATTCTGGGGTGATTGCCATCCCATATTAATGTGCGCAGGTCTCCCTCTATTACTGTAAAAACCTCAGAAGGAATAGGGTAAAAGGTGTGTTGGAGGGCGTAAAGTAGTTTGGGCAATGCTATCATTTTGAAGACCGCCACTCTTCCCAGTAGCCTCAGGGGCAGTCCGTGCCATCTACCCAGCTCTGGCCATTTCTGAACTAAATACACCCCCTTTAACATCTTGTTCAGTCACTCAATTAGCCTTACTTACCATTGCCTATAGGCAGCGTGCATGTAATGGCAGGTCAGATTTGGATATGGGAATGGCATATACGTTCTCTAGAAGATGCTTGAACAGTAGAGTTGACTATATAATTTTGAGCATAAATCTATTGAATTATCTGGTGGATTTTAAAGTAACTATTAGAACTGAAAGTGATCATAATGCTTTGCATTTAAACGCTGAAAGAGTGTTGCGGGGATTCTGCTCATACACAGAACTATGCACAAGAAAACAGGACCTCAGTAAATAGGGGTGTACCTCCGATCACCTTAGTACCCAAAATCCCAACCGACTAGCAATAGTGTCTCATTCGGTCTCCTACAAATATCAAGAAGCTACGAATGTTTAGACAACCCAGAACACGAGCATTCCCGACTCACCTCAGAGTCGCGGGAACAAGACACTCTTTCGCTCTCACGTACTTGTCCACAATAAAAATAATCAGAGTCACTAAATAAGTTCAAAATGTTTATTTCGACTATAGCGATTCATGAAACAGAATGCGAACCACAACTAGCAGCAAAATGCATAAGGCAAGAATCACTAGCGTTGTTACAATACCATAGAATATAAAAGGAGTCGTCATTTTATAACGACTGTGAAAAAGGCAAAATAACTGGGCCTAATCACCCTCCCCACGGCAGTAAGAAGTTAATTTATATAACAGAAGATCTCTAGGCATTATTAGCAGACCCCTACCTGAAAGCCTAAACCCAAGGGTTTACATCATAGGAACAGCATCGCTCAGCTCCATGGAACGGCTTTCTTCGAGTGTGTTTCAAAAACATGCAACAACGTTATATCAAAGCACGATTCTTCCACATTGCAGCTGTTGGTAACATGTTTTGTCTAGGTAATAGGGACTGACCAGAACAGAATAACAAGAGACATTGTTGACCGACCTTGCACATTATGTTCAGACAGAATTGATGGGAAGTCTGAGAACGTGAAAAACAATCTGTTATCATGTACAGGGCAGAGGCAAAGTGTAGCGAAAACAAACGCTTAGCAGAGGCGTGTGCAAAAGCAGCAGCATAGGACAAGCAAAACTCATGCTAACTTAGCAATGTCGACAATGTGTCTTAGGGCCATATAACCCCATATAACACCCTCCCCCTGGTAAGTCAGTAGGACATAGACAGAAGAACATAAACAGAGTTTCAAAAGTCAGGCATTGTTTAAAATATTGGTAAGGGACTTTAAAAAAAAAATATATATATATCGGAGAGAAAAAAAGAAAAGGTCGAAGAAAAAGCGAATGGCATTCTGGGCTTGAAAAAAGAATGTGGAGTAGGGACGACCCAAGTAGTCAATCCATGAACGTTTGGGTGCAAAGGAATGCAATTCCTTCCAATAGTTCATCATTTTCATTGGTGGAAAAACGTGAAGACATCCAATTGAGTAAGTCGAAGGAACAGTCATGTTCCTCAGAAACAGGAGCATCCAAAAATAGAAAAGGCAAACTTGCGTGATATTCAATGAAACTTCGGTGTAGGAAAGTCTGCGCAGCTGCACAGATAACCCATTGATTTAAGAGTCCAAGTAAAGCTGCACGTGCCATTGGACCATCCACAGAATAAGCCACGTCATGAGCCTCTAAGGGACCCATCAACCGGCTGAAATCCGGGATTGGACACCACGTGTTCGATAAGCAAAATTCCGTCGCCCAGGAGAAATGACATCGTTTGCAATGAAGCACTGGTTGCACGCAAGTAAAATAGGCAAAGCGGAATGTCAAGTCGTAAGTTACGCCAAGTGTGGCTAAAGACAAGCATCCAAAAGCCTCATATAGGCGATCACGATACAGTTGTAGCTGGGCCGGGCTGTGCAGAGCCACAAAGCGAGCAGCCATTGCAAAGCACAAGGAGGAGAAGCAGGACACCAGCAGCCAGCGCCAATATTAAGGGAAACCCTCCGAAAACGCTGGAAAAGAGAGAATGAATAAAAGCCGGTATTATCCCGAATATAGTTTGAAAGGAAGAGACCAGGCCAGATCCCACACATTTAAAAAAATGGGCAATGCCTGTCGTATCAGATGCATTAAATATTTGGTGAATTAATTCCCCAAAATGAAGTGGGAGGTTAGTGTTAAGAAGGGACTGTATCTCACTAAGGTCCGAGCCACCTGCAATCTGAATGTTTCACGGGCGGAAGTGAGGGCCACCTCCTGTTGGAATAAAAGGGCTTTGATCCTGCTCAACTTGTTGAACTCTGTTTTCAAAGTCAGAATGGAAGGCCAAAGCGAAGAATCTAAACTCCCTTGCGGGGGCGGGAAAAGGACATTGCTACAGCAAGTTACGCGCTGGGAAACAGTTACCAAGTATGGGACACCCGCCCGCAAACCACAGCAGTCTTGATTGTTTAAAATGAGATAGCTGCCATTAGTAAGCAATGTAAAGACAGGCGTGATGGATGGTACCGGGGTCCCTTTCAAAAAGCATGCTAGATTGGGCGCTGACACGTTACACTCGCCGTGCAATTTAACGTGTTTGCACACAAGAGAGTGACCCACTACCGAATCACACTCCTCCCCTGTGAGGAAAACCTCTTTATCCTCCCTCAAACACCGATAAGCAAAGGGCAGGACCCATAATTCATGCAGAAAAGTAGTGCCAAGCGGTTCAAAGCGGCCAACAGGAAAGTGTTGCATACATGATTCAAATTGAAAAAGTGAAAAGGGCAAAGTGATAACGCCATGAATTAACCAAACAGCAGATTCCGTCTCCACCACAGAGAACGGCAAAGGCTCCAATTGTTCAATACGTAACAGCGTATATACAGCATCTTTCATGGACATAAACTTCTGTTTATCAGTCAGGTTAAAAGGCAAAAATAAAGCAGTGGCATTCAAGTAATCCCAAGGCACTTTACCCATTTTCAGTGTCTGCAAAGTCCAAGCAAATTGCATGACTGACTGTAACTGGTTCTGACCAGGATATAACACAGAAACATCACTTTGCACAATATCTATTACAGAAGAAACAATATCTATTACAGAAGAAACAAGTAGGTGTAAATGCGGGAAGAAAGCGTGTTAATGCTGTTGTCCACTACACCAAGGACTTTTTCCAAGTTTGCCTCGTCAATTTGACGCAGACGGATGGCGGCTTCCATCTGTGAAAGTTTCCAAATTTCATTATAAGAGGCATAAAGAAATCGCTTGGCCCTTGGATTACGTGGGCCTAGGAGAAAATCAGCCAAATCTATATCGTTCGATAGGATTGAAAGGTGCCGTTTGACAGATGCAAGGGTAGAGTGTTCTAGCCACTGCTGGCACAATTTACCTACCGAGTATGTAGTCACAGAATGATGAGGTGGATAACGAGGATCAGGCTTAGTCTGAAAGAAACCAGGTGTAATATTATAGAAACGCAACTGACATGCATTAGCATTAGATTGCCACAACAACCATCCTAATGGATCAATTTCAGAAACATTAAAGGAGGCATTCTGAAGGAGAGCCTGCAAAGCCTCAATGGTGTAGTCATTATGTAACAGCCAATTGTCATATTCAGCTAATGAAGGAATGGAGGGGGTATTCAGGTTTTTGGAAGTTGCAAGACCATAACAGGATGTTTGGTAAATGGTTTTGTTTAAAAATAACAATTGAGTCGGGATCAGGCAGGCACGATGTAATGCCTCAGTGCCCTGAACCTGCCATGGCTTTGCGCCCCAGATTGATTTTAAATCTATAGTCTGTTTCCAATGGTCATAACCGTATGTGGCCAACTGCGTTCTAAACGAGTTGGCATAAATTAGTTTAGTGTGGGATAACAGGTACTTCGATGTAGGGGATTTTTGAAGCCTAAAATAATATTATTCAGGATTAGTCAAATCATAATTAGAAAAATAGGTGAACTTGTCCCTAAGCGTTTTAGAACTCCTCTGTAAGGGAGTTGGACAATGTTCCCATTGGGTAAAATTAAAAACAGGTCTCATGGTGTTCGATTTGTGTAAAAAATGATGCCCATAATGTTGATAGCAAAAGAGATCACCATAATTGGCAGAATTTAAATACAAATCTTCAGCATCAAAGGCAGCATAATATTTTAAGTCTGAAAACAATGCATGAACTGCCTGCACATCCCAATCATCCGAATATATGTCCTGTGTCACCACATCTCCTAATGAGACGCGAAATACGTACGGAACTCTAAGGACCTCTGTCAGGCCATGGATTTCATAAGCTACTTTGTCCCAAACGATGCCATCATGAACAGGAAAAGCTGAAATATTCACAAAAGTCTTGTCACGTTTCATGATATGGGACGATGTGTGAGGAGCCAAAGTTCCATCGACCATTTTTACTGAAGAGCGTTCAGGGAGATAATGGCCATTTAGAAGTAAAAAGAACACTGTCACAAATCCAATTGACATGAAGAGAAATATCAGGATAAGCACCAACAAAATGTAGGTCCATGGGGGAACGAAGTATGTCTTTTTGAACCAGGAGTAAAAGATACGCAACTTAGACTTAGGTGCATCAGGCAAACTGGATGATGAGGAGGAAGAGGCAGAAGAAAGGTGTGCCGGTTCCCCTTCACAGGCACTCACTGGACTTGGAAGCAAAGGTGAAAGTGTTGAATCCTCTATTCGTACACGTGGGCTAGATGGTATCTCACACACGGAATCAGTAGCCGGAAAAGGACACACAAGATCCATCGCAGAAGATGATTGTCGCATAGGCTGAAGATCAATTACAGTGTCCATTATATGAGTAGACATTCTTGTGGCAGCAGGTGATGACAATGTTAACGGTGCCAAAGATATTGCGTTGCACGAAACTGCAGGTGTCACACTATTCAGAATCGGCCACACGGTGTAACTTGACATTGTCCACTGATGTATCTGTTGTCTTTGCGACCTGGCAATGGTGGTAGAATGACAGTACGAGTACCCTTCAGTCCAAGTACAGAAACCGGAGCACGATAAGAGGGACCAAATTCTTTTTTGTTTTCAATCTTCTCCCGCACTAGATCTCCAACTTTAGGAAGCCAACCGGTAACAAGAATCAGTTGTGCATCAGCAGGCGAAGATGGTAAATGCTCAGTTGCCAGAGTATCACAGGACTTTTGTAGATCCTGTAACATAGCAGAATGATTATCTACGTCAAACTTAGAGGCAGCCGCCACAATGTCCAGACCATCAAGGTCAGGAACAAACATGTGAAAGCCAAACAGCATTTCGTAAGGGGTCCGCCCACCCAGATATCTTCTAGGGAGATTATTTAATGCACGTTGGACCCCATACAAGTGGGACAGCCAGTCCCTGCCAGTACCTAAGACTCTAGCTGTCAAGGATTGCTTTAAGTCACGGTTCATTCGCTCCACAACTGAATTGCCCTCAGGCCTGTATGGAGACGAAAACTGCACCTGTACCCCCAACAACGTCATCGCATCCTTGTAAGCCTTAGAGGCAAACGCCGGACCTTGGTCAGAATGGAAGGTACCACAGGCAAACATTCCGATAAAGACACGCAAATCCCTGATGACATTTCGAGCATCAGCACTACGTTGTGGCCATACCCACAGGAATCGAGTGCAGGAATCAACCGAAACCAAGATATACTTGTATGCAGTATCAGAAGAAAGAGGACCGCAGTGATCAAGATAGACACAGCCAAAAGGTCTATTAGAAATACATAGCTGTGTTTGTGGCAGACATGGGACTGTAGAAGGCTTGATTTGTTGACAAACATCACAACAAAGAACATAGTTACGAGTCTGTTTATATAAACCACGCCACCAGTAACGTAGCTGAAGAATAGAGACTGTTGCCGACACATCAGCATGTGCCGAAGCAATGCCTTCGTGTGCGGCCTTGATCAAAGCTTGTCTGCGGTCAGAGTTGGGAATCAGCCGATCCCCAACTGAAGGAATGGTAGCATAAGGAACCTGTTCGGGAGTTACATGATAAGAGCATTTAGAAGGGAAACCCGCAGGATAATTACCTTCCTCCCTAGTTGCAGCGACCGCTGCCAGAATTTCATTATCAACCTTAGTCATAGATCTTGTAACTGCTGCTACGGAACACGTGGCTACTGCAGACTTGGCCGCTTCATCAGCCATAGAATTACCAAGAGCGTGTGTTCCGATACGCTGGTGGCCAAGAGTGTGAATAACATGTGTGAGAGGCAGACGTTGTTTAAGATCTGTCACTCGAACCCAAAGCGTTTTATGCTTAATTGCGCTGCCTTTAGAATCGCGGTAATCATTTTGAGACCAATAGAATAAGTTGTCATTGAACGACTGGACACAATAGTAAGAATCGCACACAATAAGACTATTCACAAGAGGATCAGCAAACTCTAGAGCTAGAACAAGAGCACGCAGCTTGGCCAATTGTGCCGTGCAGTCTCCTACTGCCTGTGTGTGCACAATGGACGACTTAAATTCCCCAACTTCAATGGAGCCAGCCACAATAGCGCAGGCCGCAGAATAAGCATGTTTGGAACCCGTGGCCGGTTGCGCTGAGCCATCGGTATATATGATTCATTTGTATTCACTCAGAGGAAGAAGCAACAAAGGAGGAGGATGAACAAATTCATACTGTAAAAACTCCAGAGTCTGAAGAGATGGATCAAAGACAAATGTGACATCCGAAGACGTCAAAGAAGTAGCCCACTGAATCCAACATGGGTGCAATGCCTTCGAGTTAGGCACACTAGCTTTAGTCACCGCTTCCAAAGCAGGGAAGGGAGTGACCAAAAGAATGCGTTTGCCCTGCGCCAGTGAGCGTTCCTTTAGAATCGCCATCTGCACTGCCGTCAAGATTTTTTCAACAGAGGAATAACGCATTTCAGCCGCAGTGTACAAGTGTGATTTGTATGCAATAGGTATTGTGTCTCCTTCATTGAATGTTAAGTACGTGAAACACACTGCCCCAGAAACGATACGCATTACCAGGTTGGTGGTGTTTTCACGAGTCATTAAGAAGTTAGTCGCAAGCAGATCCGCCTGCAAAGACTGCAGAACGGAAGAATGTTCCGGAAGCCAGCTGACAGAAGAGAACTTGGGTTGTATCAACGCATAAAGCGGGTTGATACGCTGGGCATAATCGGGAATGTAAGTCCTCCCGAAGGTTAAAAAAAAACAGCAGGGATTGTAACTTTTTCAAAGAAGAAGGTGGTTGCAAATGTGCACATTTCTCTAGGAAATGAGGTGCTAGACCCTTTCCCTCATTATTGAGCTCGTAGCCCAAAAAGAGCACTGCCAGATGGGCAATGTGTGACTTTGCAAAATTAAATTTATAACCGTAGTCGGCAAAAGACAATATTATGTGGTCGACTCGGTCAAGATGCAGGGCGAGGTCGTCGCCAGTCAAATAGATGTCATCAACATACGACAAGGCCTCAGGGTCAGTGTTATGCAACAAAGACACAATGCGCGCAGCAAATGCCCTGGGGCTGTTCTTGTACCCCATAGGCAACCGCGTAAATTTTTTCGGATTTCCGACGACACTGAATGCTGTCAGGTCACCACTCGCACGGTCGAGATTGTGACTGTAGAAACCATTCGAAATGTCAAGTGCTGTTTTGTATTTTTTACGAACAATATTATTCACCAGCGCTGAACTGTGTGTTTTGGACCGCAAAGGTGCGGCAATGGCTGTTCAAATTTCTATAATCCAATACAATCCGAAAAGTACCATCAGGTTTAGGGACAGTAAAGAGAGGATTATTCATAGGTGATACACATGACTCAATGACCCCCTGATACTCCAATTGTCTTAGAATGTCCCAAACCGAAGCCTTCGCTTCTCGTTTGATGGGATGTTGAGGTTGAGGTTGTAGAGCGCAATGGTATTTCATGAGCTGGCGAATCAATGTCCCAACCCACCTGATTGAGATATACCGCTGGGGCTAAGGCCAAAGCCCATTCCTCTGCGAAAGCCTGTGCTTGTTCCTTAGGGACACAACGTGAAAAACTCGGAAGTATCACATCTTCCCCCCCGAGAAGAGAATAACACAAAGGGTGGAGGCCAATCTTTCTCCGCTAATAAAATGTCATATGTAGCTGTTAGATTCTCCCAGAAAACAACCTTAATGGGACGTAGTATATCACCCTCAATTTGGAAAAGGACTTCGTGTAGTCTATCCGGGGGGGAGGAGGGGGCAACCCGGGTATCCGCAGTCTCAATAGTAACAAATGTGTCAGTTGGTGTCACATCCAGACGGGGACGTAGAGCCTCCCTGACTATGGCAACTACCGCCGCGCTGTCGAGCAGAGTCACTGCCCAAGTCCAATCCAGGAGTCGCGTCCTCACCGTCTGTGGCATATCTCGCTGTTAAAGCGGCAAACTTTTTCTTTTGAAAAGGAGGACGGGCTCGTGCGGAATCACCCTGCTTGTCCTTGACTTCAAACTGTCGAGGCTGTTCACGAAGTTGTGACGCAGGTTGACTTCTACCCCGATCCTGGCGATCCCCTCCACCGGCTTGTGAGCCTGATGTTTCCTGTAAAGAACGAGGAGAACGCTGGTCAGGAACCTGAAACCGTTCAGGAGACTTAATTTTAGCACGATCGCGCAAGTCATAAGTACGTTCAGAAGCATCAGGGGTCGGTGAACTGGCACGCGAACCCTGCTTCTGTTGTTGGGAACCCTGTTTCTTATTTCTTTGCCAATTCTTTTTAGGAAATAAAGGGCGCCCATCCTTGTCAGGCTGGGCTTTCTGTTGTACTTGAGACTGCGTTTGTATTTGAGACGTAGGCTTATTTCCCAGACTATTGCGGCCTACGGTTTTGTAAGCCTTTGCAATAATCTTTGGTAATTCTCGTGGTCTGTCAGGCTCCCCGACCGCCTCTAAGCGGTTTGCTACTTGAAAGCTAACGGCATCGCCCTTGACATTCGCAAGGATCATATCAGCAACCACGTCGAACACTCCCACCAGTCTCATCCCCAGCTCAACAGCCGCTTCGGCTCCGTGTTCATCTTGAACGCGTTTAATCACAGAGGGGAGTACGGTCATGGAGGGGGCGCCGAAACACATAGAATATACAGCTGCAAATACCCTGCCCCAGGTGTTACAATCAGCCAATTCGGGAATTAAGTCCTTAGGCAAACTAATAGTTAAAATCCTGTGTTTATCCACAGGAGTGGTATTAGGAAAGACAGCTTCTATCTGTCCAAATTTCGCGGCAAGCCAATAAGGAAATTCATCCTTATTCTGTGGGCGCTTGCCCATGACAGAATTAACTATAATGGGACTGATGGTTACATCACCAGGACCCGCAGGTTGCACCGCAGCGCCAGGTGGTCCCACCTGGAAGGTGCCTGCTACGTACTGTATTACAGCTCTATATACGCGTACGAACGAATTATGTAAGACGAGGAGCTCTGCCAAAGTTGCAGTTGTAAAAGCACGTGGGTGTGGGGTAAACCCAGCCAAAACGGGCCATGTGGCCCCATCAATCGATAAAGGGCCTAAACGGACTGCCGTTAATGGGTGAGGAAGGGCGCCATTAAACCAATAACGGTGTTGCCAAGCTGTAAGCGGAATCTCAAGTGCTCTCTAAGGCGGATACTGCTGAGGAACGGCGGTGGCAGCATACGTGTGAAACAAATCATCAGTGCCATCCACCGCCGGAAAGGTGACGCAAGAGTAAAAAACTTCAAACTGGTGAGCCGGATCGGCTTCCACCATAAAAATAAGCGCGGCCCCAGCATCAGGGACTGCATAATGAGTCAAGTGCGCCCTCAGCGTGGCTCTTCTATGAGCCGGAATATCAACTACAGCCATTATAGAGAAGACAGTAGAACAACTTAAAGAGTGGCAGCGCAAACTCGGGTTATTAGAAAAGAAATACCTTTTAAAACTTCAAGCTTGAATAAACCTATAAAAATGTCAATATAGGAGGTTACTCCGTCACAGCTGTCTCTGGAAACAGAAGTGAGGGTATTGTGGACCAGCACGAGCACTGCTCGAGCGTCTCGCAGATAAGAACCAGACCAAACGTTGGCGGCGCCATGTTGCGGGTATTCTGCTCATACACAGAACTATGCACAAGAAAACAGGACCTCAGTAAATAGGGGTGTACCTCCTATCACCTTAGTACCCAAAATCCCAACAGACTAGCAATAGTGTCTCATTCGGTCTCCTACAAATATCAAGAAGCTACGAATGTTTAGACAACCCAGAACACGAGCACTCCCGACTCACCTCAGAGTCGCGGGAACAAGACACTCTTTCGCTCTCACGTACTTGTCCACAATAAAAATAATCAGAGTCACTAAATAAGTTCAAAATGTTTATTTTGACTATAGTGATTCATGAAACAGTATGCGAACCACAACTAGCAGCAAAATGCATAAGGCAAGAATCATTAGCATTGTTACAATACCATAGAATATAAAAGGAGTCGTCATTTTATAACGATTGTGAAAAAGGCAAAATAACTGGGCCTAATCACCCTCCCCACGCCAGTAAGAAGTTATTTTATATAACAGAAGATCTCTAGGCGTTATTAGCAGACCCCTACCTGAAAGCCTAAACCCAAGGGTTTACATCATAGGAACAGCAGCGCTCAGCTCCATGGAACGGCTTTCTTCGAGTGAGTTTCAAAAACATGCAACAACGTTATATCAAAGCACGATTCTTCCACATTGCAGCTGTTGGTAACATGTTTTGTCTAGGTAATAGGGACTGACCAGAACAGAATAACAAGAGACATTGTTGACCGACCTTGCACATTATGTTCAGACAGAATTGAAAGGAAAGCTGAGAACGTGAAAAACAATCTGTTATGTACAGGGCAGAGGCAAAGTGTCGCAAAAACAAACGCTTAGCAGAGGCGTGCGCAAAAGCAGCAGCATAGGACAAGCAAAACTCATGCTAACTTAGCAATGTTGACAATGTGTCTTAGGGCCATATAACCCCATATAACAAGAGGTGTTACTTGATCCTATCCTACATATTAGCATATATGAAAACATAATTATTGTGAATACCAAGAGGGTACTTAAGTGGCCAAAAATACAATCTTGCACCAAGCGTCTAGCATAAATTTATGACCTCTTTACTTCAGCTCTTTTGCCATTTGAGGATGTTGACGTGAATGCAATTCCTATAGCAGACATTCACTGTCACTTTTTTGATTTATTACAACATTTCTTTGAGGCAGGAGCAAATGCGACCCAAAAAGATGTCCCTAGATCTTCTCCTTGGTTCACCAAGAAATGTAGACAGGCTAAAGAATACTTGTTAGCTGCCATATGATCTTTGAGTCTCCTACAGATCAGTGACGCAAGACAATACTATAAAGGGGTATCAACGTTGAGTAAAAAGAGCTGTCTTTACTTATGTACTCTAATGTATCATATGTATGTGAGAAGGATTCTTTGTAACACTTATATGGAATGGGTTGCCATTTACTTAAAAAGTTTGCATTACAGCATACCCTATACTTGTATTGCATGTCATATTACTATATGTTTATGCACTCAATAAAATACTTTGAACACTAAAAAGAGCTGGGACGGAAAAAAAATGGCAGGACTTGCTAGAGGCAAGACCAGACTTAATTTTGGCAAATAATTGCCCACAGCAGTCTGAATGCTCGTACTCCGACCATTCATCACATTCAGCAGCAGGCAGGGGTTCAGCACTTTACCGACCTCTATTCTACATCCCTTATTGACCAGATGCCATGCAGCATAGATCATTTTACTTCAGCCAGTAGTAGTTCTGAGGCACCTGGTGAGTTTTCATTAAAAGACACTAGAGAGGCGATACTGTCCTTGAAGCAAGGGAACGCACCAGGTCTGGATCTTATTCCTGGTGACCTGTATTGATCAGAGATAAGATCTGGGACCTGTATATTACTATTTTGTCAAACACCATAATGTCAGGTGCACCTTCTCCTGACTCCTGGAGAGGGGCTGTAATAATTCCGATCTATAAATGGGTGAAAGATCTGATGCCAGCAATTATAGGCCCATTAACCGAATAGATAATCTCCAAAAGGTGTTCTGCCACCAGATCCTAGCCAAAATCCAGCAGTGGGCATTTGCCAGAAACATCTTATCCCCATTCCAAGCTGTGTTTAGATCTAAAGTTGGTATGACAGATCAAGTTCTTAGGATCATGTTGATCTTGTGGAAATACGTCAAGATCCAGAAAGAACATCTTTATGTAGTCTTCATTGACCTGAGAGCGGCATTTGATCTGGTTCCTAGGGCTTATCTCTGGGACTGCCTCACATCGACAGGGGCTCTTTCTCCTCTGGTAGGAATTCTAATGAGGCTTCACAAGATGAATTATCCCCCAAGTTTGGTTTGGTAAAGACAGGGACCTAACAGAGAGGATTCCGGTTACTCGAGGGGTGCGTCAAGGATGCGTTCTTATTCAGATGTTCGTTTCAATGTATATAAACAATGCATTCAAATATCTAAATGATTGCATCCACGTAGCACCAAAACTTGGTGGTAAGCCCAACCCAGGGCTATTGTTCACGGAGGACATCCTGCTTATATCAAGAACCCCGGTTGGCATCAGAATCGGTTAAACAAATTCCATAATTTTTGTAACTAAAGGGGTCTTGAGGGTACTTTGCAGAAAACTAAATTTATGCCCATAAGACCACACAAATCATATCATAAAAGTTTAAAACTGGAGGATATGGTCTTGGAGGAAGTCAATCACTTTGATTACTTGGCATTCACAATTAGTAACTCTCCGTCATGGTCCCCGCACATCGAGCAAAGTAAGGCTACCATATTGCATAAATCAGCTGCTATTGTGAAAATGACTAGGGATATCACCCAGAGGGCAGTTACCCCAGTCTCAGAAGTGTTTAAGCTGCGGTCCAGTCAGCTGCCTTGCACGGGGCAGAGGCTTGGGTTATTGCTCCATTAACTTCACTTTGACAACCAGAAACCCCATTTCTAACACTGACAGAGTATGCACCTTGTATAAGCAGGAACCACCACGCTAGTCAGGGTAAGCTAGATACATACTAAAAGATAACTTGTGCCAACTCTCTGTTAGCTTGGCACAGAGCAGTCTGACTTATCTAAAGAGGCAATGTATAACGTATCTGTGCAACACACGCACACGCTCTAACACAATGAAAACATCACACAAATGCTCCACACTTGGTTAGAAAAACAGACAATACTTTTATTGGTCAGACCACAATGACAAAAACCCAATAACTAGAACTGGAGTTGTGAATTTGTAAAGTTTAAATCGAATTATAGTGCTTAGAGTCATAAAGCGCTAGACCGGGGAAAATCTAAAGTTCAGGCCGACCACGATGGTGGGCAGGCCATCTACAGAACTCACGCAGGTCCCGCTGAAAATGTACCTTGAATGGAGGAAGCAGCAACATCGAAGACTCGATGTGAGAAGCAGAGGAGGTGAGGTGTCGTCAATCCCGTAGATGCAGGTGAGGCATCAGTTCCAATACGCGCAATCCATGAAGGCTTCGTCAACGAACCCCTTTTCAAGGCATCGCCATTGAGCGGTGTAGTCTGCTGAAGCAATGTCGTCGAGCATCACAGTCCGTCAAAGCAAATTCATTGAGCGGCAGCCGAGTTGAAGGGCGATGCGTCGGTTCCGATCGACGCAAAGTTGTCAATGCGTCAGATCTGATGGATCAGCATAGCAGAAATCACCTTTTAATGGCCCAGGATTCAATGGGCACCACTTGGCAGGGCAGGACTCACAGACGGCAGAGTCCAGGTGCTGTTGCAGGGTTGAAGGAAGTCTTTGCTAGCCTGAATAGTCTAAAACAGGGGGAAAGCCCTTGGAGTCACTTTGGGTTCAAGTTAGAGGGGTCCAGTCCTTGTTCTCAGCAGGGTAGAGATCAGCAGGCAGCAGGGCAGCAC
Organism: Calotriton arnoldi; assembly: GCA_963921515.1. NCBI lineage: Eukaryota > Metazoa > Chordata > Amphibia > Caudata > Salamandridae > Calotriton > Calotriton arnoldi. Next base: position 286,050 of record CAWUFW010005229.1, on the reverse strand, counting down.
AGCAAAGCAGAAAAGAAGTTCTTCCAGAGCAGCAGTAAAGCAGAGTGGCAATCCTTGTAGCACAGCAGTCTTTACTCCTGGCAGAGTTCTTCACAGGTCCAGTAGTATACGGTCTTGGTTGGGTCAGAGACCCAGTACTTATACCCAGGTGTGCCTTTGAAGTGAAGGTGACTTCAAAGAAGGGTCTTTGAAGTGCACACAGGTCCTTTGTTCCCAGCCCTGGCTCCAGCCTATCAGTAGGTGGGTAATCAACCATTGTGAAACAGGACACTGCCTATTCAAGTGAAATTGTCAGCTCTCCCCTCTCTTCTTGCCCAGGAACAGCTCTCAGAATGCAGATGAGTTAGCTGCCACACCCCTTCCTGTGTTTGTGGCTGTCTAGGGGTAATGCACAAAGTGTAGCTGTCACCCTCCCCAGACGTGTATTGGAGACAGGCTACAGGCACCCAGAGCAGTAAGAGCAGAGAAATGCCCACTTTCTAAAAGTGGCAATTCTAAAATTGCAATGTTAAATCCAACTTTGCCATTAAAGAGGATTTATCATTACCATTCCAAAGATATAAAACATGATGCATTCCCTCCTTTCTGATCAGGAATTACAGCCTAAAAGTGTATTAAGGAATACCCAATGTTAACCTATGCGAGTAGTAGGCCTCAGTGAAAAAAACAAATTTAGCGGTTTGTCACTACCATGGCATGTAGAACTTAAAAGTACATGTCCTACCTTTTACTTACACAGCACACTGCACTATGGACTATCTAGGGCCTACCATAGGGGTGACTGTTATGTGTAATAAAATGGGAGTTTAAGGCTTGGCCAAAGGTTTGAAATGCCAAATCGAAGTGGCAGTAATCTCCACATACACATGCCCTACAATGGCAGGCCTGAGACAAGTTTGAAAGGCTACTTGTGGGGTGGCATAATCAGTTCTGCAAGGCCACCAGAGGCATTTAATTTACAGGCCATGGGTATATGGTATACCACTTTACAAGTAAACTAAATATGCTAATTGTGTATGCACCAATGTTACCATGTTTAGGGGAGAAGCACATGCACTTTAGCAATAGTCAGCAGTGGTAAAGTGCTCAGAGTCCTAAGGCCAACAAAAAGAATCAGCAAAAACAGGAGGCAAGCAGGCAAAAGGTTTGGGGGAAGACCACCCTAAGGATGACAGGTCTAACACAGCTGAAAGTGGGGAGATCTATCCAACCTTTAGGGAGTTCTCATCACTAACGCAGAAAACCTGGATAGACCATCAGCATTGGCGGGGTCCACCCCTTGTCTATGTTCCACCCTAAAGTCCATACCCTGTAGGGAAATGGACCACCTCAAAAGCTTTGGATTCTCACCCTTCATTTGCATGAGCCACCTGAGGGGCCTGCGATCAGTCTGAATCCGGAAGGGAGCACTAAAGAGGTATGGCCTCAACTTCTTCAGTGCTCATATCACAGCAAAACCTTCTCTTTCTGTAGCACTCAACCTTTGTTCCCTTGGGCAGTAACCTCCTGGAGATGAAGGCTACAGGTGGCCATCTTCCTTTAACTGTGACAGTACTGCCCTATGCCATATTTTGAGGCAACTGAACGATAAACTCCTTGGAGAAGTGAGGGGCCTTGAACACAGGAGCTGTGCATATGGTCTGCTTAAAGGAGTCAAATGCTTTTTGGCACGCCTCTTTTCAATTCACATTTCTGGGCTGCTTCTAGGGGGCAACAACGGTGCCATATCCCTTGACAAACCTCCTGTAGTACCCAGTGAGTACCAAGAATGGCCTGACCTCAGGACTTAAGTACACATGTCCTGCTTTTTAAATACCACACACCCTTTCCCAAGTATTAAAAAAAGGAAGGTTTAGACCAGGCAAAAGGCTTATTTTGCCAGATCTAAATGGCAGTTTTAAGACTGTACTACCGGCTGCAGTGCCATGCCTTAGACATGTTTTACAAGGCTACTTGAGTGGGTGGCACAATGAGTGCTGCTTCCCACTAGTATGAATGTTCTTTATTGTTCAGTTAATCAAAATCATTACAATATGCAAAATACTAGCAATGCAAAGAAGCAATAAAAGACAATAAATGATAAAAAAGGCTTTTAAGTTAATAAGTAGCATGCACACTCCAGCTAGTGGCAGTAATCCAATCCTGTACAAAGGTACTTGTGTGAAGTGTCAACAGCATCTAATGTACCGAACTTCTCGTCATTTAGAGGAGCCTTTTGGCCAAGTGGGGTAGTAATTAGTTACTGTGCAAAAATGCTAAAACCTTTCCCTATGCAGACCCAACATTAAAATAAAAGCACCTTAAAACATAAGAAATGGTTGTCTCTTCTGTGCAAGGTTGGATTTGTCTGGAGTGCTTTCACTTAAGCTTTTGATCCAAAAAGCAATACCAAAGCATAAGCATTAAAAGGCTTTTAAATTCGTTACTGGCATAAAATCCTAAAATCTTTCCATAGTACAGTCCCAGCATTGATTACAAATAAAAACACTTTAACACAACATAAGAGATGTTTCAGTGCAGGGTACAAGGTTGGGTTCATCTGGAGTGCTTATGCTTGAACTTTTGATCCAGAAAGTCAAACAAGAGCATAAGCAGTAAAACGGCTTTTAAATACATGACTGGCATGCACAGTCCACCTGGAAGCTAGGATCCAATCTGCGGCAAAGTGGCTTGTCAAAAAGGTATCAGCAGCGTCTGGTGTGATGTTCTTATCACCATTCAGGTAAACCCTGTGGCCAAGTGGATAAGTAATTACTTATGTGCAAAATTGCTAAAAGCTCTCCCAGAACAGTTCCAGGCGTGGAAATAAATAAAAGCTCTTTAAGTCAGCAAGCAGCAAAAAAGATGGTGGTCACCAAACAAGGTAAAGTGCAAGACTAGACTAGTCAGGAGTGCATGGGCTTAAACTTGGATCGTGAGTATATGTGGGTCCTCATGTCCATTTGTGCTCTGTTTAGTTTCTGGTGGAGAGGGATTGCGAGGTAGTTGGTTGAAGTGAAATTGTGCAACCCTGGAGAACCAAAAGGTTGTTGGCTAATGAGACTAGATTGATCTGGAGGCATGGCCTCTCTCTCTCTCTTTCCTTAATGAGGCAAAGTATCAGTGTGGGGAATTTTATTTGGTTCTACCCCGGAGTTCCACTGTGCTCCTTTTGGTCCCTGATGGAAAGGGAGTGTGGAGGAGATAGGTTGAAGTGCAATTGTGCAGTCCCTGAGAAATAAAAAATTGTTGTCTAGTTTCTCCCTCTTTTATTGATGAAGCTGAGTTTCTGTGTGGGGAATTTGTATTCAGTTCTGCCCTAGAGTGCCGAGGGGGTTGTTAGCGGATGTGACTAGTTTGATCTAGGATCAGGTATGTCTCAACCTTTCTTTGATAATGCAAAGTTTCAAGGTGGACAGTTGTGTTCAATCCTATCGGATGCATTCTTTAGGACTCTTTCGACCCCCTGGAGATATTTCACTGTTCGGGACACTGATTGTGGCTCAACTGAATTAAAGCAGATGAGTATTGCTTGTCTGCAAGAGTGCACCACTCACTGATTCCAGAGACGGAGCTACAACCATCGACGGAAGCTTAAGCTAGACTTGCAAAGGAAAATAATGTTAGTTGCCTCCACTTTTGGATGACAGCACACCACCTTCCCTTCTGCCCTCGACCACGGGATGGAGTGTAAATTTGAAGGCAGGATCCCTAACCAGTATTTCAAACATTGGCCTTTTATCCTACCATTGAAGATTTTACCAGATATTGCTGAGGTTAATACCATCCAAGCGTGTGAGCGTTTCTCCAGGATTGACCTTTCCTGTAAAGATGATAATATTTTGGACGTTTTGCTGTCAGCTCTTTTGAAGGTTTCGGAACTCGTTGCAATAGACCATAATTCTGCTAGGCCAAACAGGTCAATTGCTGCACTGAGATAGTCCCTGGCAGGTGAGTAAGATCTATTGATTATTTCCAGCCATGCTTTGTAATTTATGGTGTTCTCCTCAGAGGTTTAAGTCTATAACAGATGGTGGCAAATGCTGCTCACCTGTCAAATGACCATTTGACTAAACCAAACTCTAGCCTGATCTGGGAAGGTGATGTGTAGCTGGGGAGTTGGAAGGTTTGCCTGTTTATTCTTACAATGACAGTGTCCAGGACTTTTTTTTTTAATCTCTGCTGCATAAGGCTTCACTTCTGTAAGCCAGGGTAGGCACCACCTTTCCCCTGGCAATTTCTAAAATGGGCCCGTACGATAGGCCGTTTAGGTTTCTAAGTAGGGCCCTTAGCCCTGCTGCCAGGGCAAGCCCTTTCCTTTTAATTTCCTCCGTCTACGATTGGAAGGTTCCGTTGCTGTCGAATATGAGTTCGAGGTATTTATATTTGCTTGTTTTGTTGACCTTGGTGGAGTCAAGAAATCAGATAGCCTTTCCATTTATTCTTTCTTCCGAGGCAGAATTTATCATTTTTGTCTTCTTGGTGTTTACTGTTAGGCCCTTCATGGGAGAGCAGTGGTTCCCAACCTTTCGACTCCTAGGACCCCCATTAAGTCACTACTGGAAGCCGGGGACCACCAAGCAATTTGTACGAGTTAAATTTCAAACATTAAAATAGTAATTCACAAAAAACACCCAAATAAATACTCGAATTACTATAGATTTCATTCATTTATATAGAAAAAATAGCAAAAATCTAAAGATCTTGGGCGTGGCCTAGCGATCAAACATGGTGGACGCGTGTTAGGTGAGCTCCGCTCAGCCCATCTACGAAATCCTTAAATTATCCTGTTTTGCCAGTCAAAATTCTCCCTATCACCCCCCGTGGTAGTCGGGAACCGAACAGGGAGCAGTTGGACCCGAAGACAGACCGCCCCGGCAGTGAATGACTCTGGAGGCCGGGTGCGTGGCTGCGAGGCGGGACCCAGGCAGCGTCTGTTGAAACTGCGGATGACGGAGCGGGCTGCGCTGATATCCCCCGAGGCCGCCGGTGTACGCAGGGCAGTGAATTGTCCCTCCGGCGCGGACCGGGTGCCTGAGTGGTGGCGGCGGAGGCGTCCACGTTGCAGAGCGGTCCCCGGCGAGGATCCAGTGAGTGTCCCAGCGCTCCTCCCCCTGCCTCCTGTTTCATGCTCAGCGGCTGGATCGAGCCTCAGGGAGGGAGAGTGTAGCGGGCTTGCTGTGGGCCGGCTCCGGGTGCGGTACCGGCAGTGACCCGGTCAAGTCCCGACGGGCCCCCCGGGGCTGCGCGGCGGCCGGCTCCGGCGTCTGAGAGCTGGACTACGTGGCCTTGTCCCTTGGTGGATGCGAGGCTGTGCTCTGCGGCCCGAGGGTTGCTGCGGGAGCTGCGGTGCCCTTCTAGGCCCTGAGGGGCCCTGGCGTGTGGAGACCTTGTGGCTGCATCGCTGTTGGAGGATGCAGTGACCCGGATCTGGGGCTGGCCTTCCTCTGCTGGATGGATGTGGTGTTGCTGGGGCCACTGGGGGCTGAGCTAACCGAGGTCCCATAGAGGCAGCGGGTGAGGAGCACTACATGCCGAGTGGTCGTGGGCTACTTGTGGGACACTACAGTTGACACTACAGCGAGTGGGAATTAGGCCTGGACTTCTTGGGCACCTGTTGAATCCTTGCTTTTCTCCGGACGTTGGGACGGGCCTTCGAGTAACAAGAGAGACCAGATTGGATGCAGTGGTGAATCGTGGACGTGTGACTGTGTTCTGGGGGCACCCACTAGGGAGGGGGGGCGGGGGGGAGTGGTGGCGCAACGGTCCACGGAAGCGGCCAGGCTAGCGCTTGGTGCGGTTTGTGGACTAGAGGGCCCCATCCAAGCCTCCCATTCCCAGGGATCTTGGCCATAAGACAGGATCGTCGGCAGCGTCTGTGGCAGCGTGGGACAGCATACCCGGGGACTGGTGGGTTCTGCTCGCGGTGGAGGCCGGCCTGGATGGTCAGTGTTCCGCCATCTTGAGAACCCAACGCTCCGAGCGGCACAATGACGAGGGACAAGGTGGTTGGAGGCTCTGCCAAGCAGAACACCCTGGATCGTTATGCTGGAGCAGGAGCCCCAACAGTGGAGCAGGGAGGGGCCCAGGGTGGCCTTCCGGATAACGCTGCGCTTATGGTGGCTATTACACAATCTAGAGCCGCTCTAGAAGCAAAGATTGGCGAGGTGGGGTCCGACGTCATGCTCCTACGGCAAGACCTTCGGAAGGCTGTAGAGCGCATCACTGTGACTAGGGTCTCGGGAGTAGAGGACTCGGTCGTTACCTTGAAAAAAAAGGTTGTATCATTGGAAACGATTACCAGGGGCCTGGCCTCGAGGGTGGAAGACGCAGAAGGCAGGGCCAGGAGGAACAACCTCCGCTTCGTTGGATTTCCTGAAGGATGCGAAGGTGGGGACATGGAGCGGTTCCTAACGGGGTGGCTTGCCGGCTGGCTCCCTGCTGACTCGCTGTCCAGTTGCTTTGTAGTGGAAAGGGCGCTGATGCAGAAGCCGCCTCCTGGGGGTAGACCACGGCCCGTCATGGCGAAGATTTTAAACTATCACGACAGAGACATGATCCTAAAGCAAGCAAGGGTCAAGGAGCCCTTGTTGTTTGAGACTACCCGCATCCTCATATTCCCGGACTATACTCGACTGGTCCAACAGAAGAGGCAGTCGTTTCTGGCGGCCAAAGCTAGACTTCGCGAGCTGATGCTCCCATATGCATTGCTGTATCCCGCCAAGCTGAGAGTGGTGTACCAGTCCCGAACTCTCTTTTTTGAGTCGCCGGAAGACGTCTTTCAATGGATAGATGAAACCGTGAAGATTCGACAACGCACGCCGCCTCGGCTGGAATCGGACTCCTCATCAAGTGAGGCCTCCCGCAGGCCGCCCAAGATCAAGCTCAAAGGGACTAGGAGGTCGAGATCTCGACGCCGCTCCAAATCCTGCAGTGATCCCGGCAGATCTACATCGGCCCCCCGGCAGGGGTCTTCGGCGTCTTAGTTACCCTACTCTCTCTCAGCGATGGAAGACTGCTGAAGATGTGAAACTAAACTGGCGAAACTTGAGCAGGGGCTAGTACCTCTGTTTGGCTTTTGGTAGCTCAGGGGCACACCTGTTGAAGATGGGCAAGTTGCTGGGGATCCATTGGGGGGGCGGGCGGGGGGCTCCCGTTGGGACCTGCTAGCCACCCCCACCGCGACAGATACTTCAGTTGTTTCGAGGTATAGGGAGGTGGGACAGGGGAAGTTGGGTTATGGATGTTACATGTTTGCGCTGCGTCACTGCCACGCCCGGGCACGACTCGTCCGCTGGTCCATTGTTGCCCCACATGCTACAACCCGGAGACAGTTAGATGGCAGCCCCCACAGATAGGGCGCGACCCCGGGCCGGTGACCTTCGGATAGTGAGCTGGAATGTCCGGGGAGCGCTAGATAAAATCAAGCGGGGGGCCATACTCCAACAAGCCAAACAGTACCAAGCGGATGTTCTGCTCCTTCAGGAGACGCACTTACTGGGCAATAAAGTACGGTGTCTTCTCCAATATGGCTATATTCAAGTATTTCACTCGGGCTTCACCAGAGGATCCCGGAGGGTTGTGATTCTGATACACCGCCGAATCCCCTATACACATATCAAGGCATAGACTGACAATCAAGGGAGATACGTCTTTATCCAGGGTACCATATACGAGGAACAAGTGGTCCTAGGGTGTGTGTATGCTCCCCCACCGCTGCAATGGGCATTGGTGGAGCGCCTTACGTCGCTCTGGGCCGATATCCCCGAAGGGCTAGCAGTCGTAGGGGGAGACTGGAATGATGCTATGAATCTGACTACAGATAGATGGAGGGCGGGAGGACACCCCGTTGTCTCACACAATACCAAATTGAGTGCTTTAGTGGCGGGTTTGGGTTGGGTGGACACATGGAGGCGCCTGCATCGCGAGGAATTAGGCAATACGTACCTCTCAACAACCCACGATTCTTATTCCCGCCTGGATTATATATTTGTGCCACTGGGCGTTGTAGGACGGGTACGGGCTGTAGAGATTCTCCCTAGGGGGTCTGTCTGATCACTCCCCGGTGGTGTTGACGATGCGGCTGGGCCCAGAGAAGCAGCCCTTTCGTTGGTGCTTGTCCCCCTGGCATCTGCAGGACGCACAATATCGGGAGCATATGGAGCAGGCAATAGAGCACTACCTGGATACAAACCTGGGTTCAGTGACTGAGGCGGCGACATTATGGGAGGCTATGAAGCTTACCCTGCGGGGGTGGACATTTCCTACTGTGCAGCAGCCTGTCGAATCCGGCGGGAATCGCTCTTGCAGTCGGAGGCCCGATTACTAGAATTGGAACAGCACAGTAGAGAGGAAGGGGGCAGCTTGGAGCGTCGCCAATTGGCATTGGAGAGACAATCTCATGCAGACACCCTGATGGAGGAGGCACGGCTCGTGTGGCTAGCATCCCGCAGCAGAATTTACCAATGGGGTGACAAGTCTGGTAAATTGTTGAATAGATTGTGTCAAGGGGCCTTGCAACCACAGGTCCTCCCGAATATTCCGGGGCCGGATGGTAGGGTTATGAGCTATCCAGCTCTCTTAGCAGAAAGTTTGGCGCGTTATTATGCAGAGCTATATGCACCTAGGGAACTCCTGCAGGCCGATATGGTGCAGCGCTTTATATCTGATTTACCGCCGCGCGCTCTGTCAGGGGAGGCACGTGCATCGCTTGACCTTCCACTTACAGATGAGGAGCTAAGTGCGGCACTGGGAGATCTCAATTCCGGCAAGGCGCCAGGTCCCAATGGGTTCCCCTGTGAATTCTTTAAGAAATACTCCTCCAGATTAGGGCCCCATTATCTTCGGGTGGTTGAGGAAGCTAGGGATCAGGGATACCTACCACAAGACTGGAGGCATGCAGAGGTGGTGGTGTTTCATAAGCCGGGCCGACCTCCGGACCAGCATTCATCGTATCGACCCATATCTCTGCTAAATGTGGAGTCAAAATTCTGGCCAAAGCGTTGGCTAATCGCCTACAATCCCACATAACGGATCTGGTACACCCCGACCAGGCAGGATTCATGCTTCAGAGGGCTACACGCCACAATATCAGGCGGGCTCACACGGCCATAGCTGCAGTGCAGGGAACAGGGGTGCGGGCGGCTCTCCTGTTGGCGGATATGGATAGGGCATTTGACTCCCTTAGTTGGGTTTATTTGTTTGCATTATTGGACCAGCTAAACATGGCTCCTCGCTTTCTGTCCTACCTAAAACTGCTCTATACGGACCTAACGACATCAGTGCGGATTGCGGGGTCCACTTCCTTTACATTTCCCATTGGTAGGGGTACCCGTCAGGGGTGTCCGTTGTCTCCATATCTTTTCGCCTTGGCTATGGAGCCCCTGGCGGCGTGGGTGAGAATGGATGCGCAGGTGACTGGCTTTGAATGGGACCACGGGCTCTCAGACCGCACCGTTTTGTATGCGGATGATGTCCTATTTTTCCTGACGAATATTAACACGACTGGACCGCGGTTGTTGCGTATCATGCAGATCTTTGGGGAAGCGTCTGGGTTATTCATGAACCCGCGTAAGTCTACGCTGTGGCCATTAGGAGGCACTACAGGCCTTGGGCCTCAGCAGTTCAGGTCCCGTCGGAGGGCATGAAGTACCTGGGAGTTTTCTTATCAGAGTCACAGACAGTGGCGTGGGATAGTAATGTAGCACCTGTGTGGGCGCGTGAGGAAATGAAACACTGGTCCCACATGCCCCTCTCCATTTTTGGCAGATCGACTATCTTTAAAGATGGTGTCGCTGCCGCGTCTGCTTTATCAGCTGCAGAACCATCCCTACCCCGTATCTCCCATGTGGTTCCGCCAGGTCAACGCGGCATTAGGGCAATTTCTGTGGGCGGGGGGGGCGTCTAGGGTGGCATTGCGGACCTGTTTCCACTCTACATATGGTGGGGGGCTGGCTACCTCAGATGTCCAATCATACTACCAGGCTTCGCATCTTCTGGTGCTGAATGAGTGGTGGTATGGGGATCGACAGGACCCCGCATACGCAGTGGAACAATGGTGTAGGGGGAACTCCACTTTACACACTATCTTATACTCCGCGACGTTGTGCAGTTTTCTCCCCCCGGCTACTAGGGTGGTCTTCCAGGTATGGAAACAATCTCTCCGCAGAATAGGGTGGTGGAATACGTTGACTAGGGAACCCCTCTGTGGCACAATGGTCGTCTTCCGCAGCTCGCTGCATTATCCGGGTTCCAGGGGTGGGATAATATAGGCATTTCGATGCTGGGGGACGTAATGCGGGGCTTGACACTGAAGTCGTTCCAGGATTTGCAACGCGAGTACCAGATGCCGAAAACCCAGTTTTACAAATACCTCCAATTTCGGCATGCCATACATTCCAGTATCTCGGGACTAGAAGCGCTCCCTGAATTTAGCCTGATAGAAGCCAAGGTCTTTATGGGTGACTTACAGGACCACAATATATCAAAGATTTACCAGTCCTTAGTGACACATAGCGCCAGCTCGTTAGCTCAATTGAGAGAGGCCTGGGTTGAGGATGTCGGCATGCTTGATGGGGATGATTGGACAGAGGCACTGGCGTCCCCTAGAGAGGCAGCAATAGCAATGCGACTGCGTCTCATTCAATTCAAATACCTTCACCCGGTATACTTTACCAGGCTCAGGTTATGGAGGGCGGACCTTGTTCAATCCCCGATATGTCTGCGCTGTGGCCGGGAGGAGGGGTCCCTGATGCATACCATCTGGCACTGTGCAGCGCTCACGAGATTTTGGAGGGGGGCAATGGCCCGTCTGGCGGAGGTGTTGGGGTGGGTGCTCCCTTTCTCCCCCAGACTAGTAATCCTACACATTATGGAGGGTATAGGGGGTAACCTCTACAAAAGACACTTGTTGTTGTTGGGACTGACGTTGGCAAAACGAGACATAGCAAGGGGGTGGAAGGCGCCAGCTCCGCCCTCTCTCTTGGCCTGGAAGAATGGTCTGGATTTCTGCATGGGGTTCGAGATCCCGATATTTAAAGCTAGGGGCTGCCCGCAAAAACACCCCAAAATTTGGAAGAGGTGGGCTGATTATCGGGGCCTAGACCTGGAGCCGGTACCTCCGATTGACTTATCGGTACCTATGGTATTGCGGGGGCCCATCGGGTAGGTGATTTTAGGGGCGGCGAGGATTTGTACTTGTGGGACCGGGGAGAGCAGTGGCGAATACGACGAAGCAGCGAGTTTGGGCGGGGGGGTTCAATATGTTTTTGTTCTTCTATTTGATAATCGCGCTTATAAAGAAAATGTGTATTTCAAGTGTCCCTGAAATGATTCGCAATGCATACTGTGGCAGATGTCTCCTGGGTTAAGGAGCTCTGCAATGTTTGTGACATATGACATAATAAAAATCTGTTTTAAAAAAAAAATCTAAAGATCTTAATGGGATGGTTGGTGCTGCATCTCGGCGACTAACTTTTCAATGTTTGGTTTTATTTCAAGGTACGAGGCTCCTGCTCCTGCTCGGGCAGGACTGGTAACCCAAAGCAGCCCTGGCAAATGTTGCCAGATCAGTCCCCGTACAGTGTATACCAAGTACAGCGAATGAGTCTGACCACTATAAAGGGGCTTTGGGGGAGCTCTCCCCTCAAGAAAAATTTGGGGGAAAAATGGAGCATTCTACAACACATTTGTCAATATATGTAGAACTATATTAGCTTTTAAAGCATAATAAATGATGACCTTACTGTGTACCAGGATACAACAATCTTTGTTGGGGCGCTTCAATGATTCCCTTACTATCACCCTCCAACAATGCCTCTCATCTCTCCATATGCCCTCGGTCACAGGCATCTCATTTGTTTTATATCACCTCTCATAACAGTTTAGGGTGTCATAGCACTTTATATCACACACCTACAGAGACAACGAATCATACGTATGTAAACCAGTGTATAGAAAATGTTAAATAAGGCAAAGTGGACTGCAAGGTGTAGAATTCACATGTCATCCATACGGGTAGGCATTTTTTTTAAGAGTGCTTGGTCTGGAGAAGCACAAATTCAGGATTCATAACATAACGTTGACTGTAATAATACGAACGTATGTCAATCCAAACAAACCTTTTTTAACAGCATCAGGATAATGGAAGACTGGGAGGAAAAAACATAACTTACTGATTTGTACCATGCAGTTTGCATGCAGCTCTTTGATGGCAGTTCATAGCTAAGTGCTAGATTACGATTGTAACTTATGAACTGCACAGTAACTAATGAATCTCTGTGACAAAAGCAGTAACCCACTGAGCTATGGACATAAAATACTGTTTTCTGAAATGCATGGAACACGTCTTAGCAGCAGGCATATTAACCATCTGTGCTACCTTAGATGAGTCAAAGCTGCCACTGGACAAAACTCCCATCTCTTTCCAGCAGGTACATTAATCACCAGAGTTATCTTAACACTTATTGTTGCCAGAAAACTGCTGAATACACAAGGAACTTTACAGTGCTTTTAAAACTGCTGCCTTCGGACCCCCTGGGAATAAGTCACAGACCCCTCGGGGTTCCTGGACCCCAGTTTGTGAATCACTGTGGTAGAGGATGATTGGGTGGCATTCGGAAGGCGATGCAGACTGACCTTCGTCCAACGAATAAACACCAGGTCATCTGCGTACAGCAAATTTGAGGAGTATGGAGCCGAATTTAGAGACGTGGGAGCTGACGGAGATCAAAGCTAGGAGGAAGGTCTGCCAGAAATATATTGAAACATGTAAGGGCCAGGACGCACTCCTTTTTAAGTCCACAAGTCATTGGAAAGGCCATGAATAGGTTGGCTCCGCTCCCAGCTCGATTCTGACCCAGGTGTTGGAGTAAAGATCTTCAATGGCTCTTAGGAGCGGTGGGAGTGTAAGCCAGCTTCTTAATTTTCTCCAGAGCCTGTTTCGGTTTACACAATCAAAAGCGGCTTTATAAATTTATGTGGCAGAGGTAAAGGGGAGGTCAGTTGCCCAATAGTAGCATTTAATTTACGAGTCCTGGGTACAGGTAGTATTATTTACTGGGGACTTAAGTAAATTAAATGTGGCAATTTGGTGTTTGCCGATTTTACCATGTTTAATGGCGAGTGCACAAACACTTTGCCACTGGTTAGCAGGGTGATTCTGCACAGAGTCCTAATGGCAACAAGAAATAAGTTCAGCAAAAAACAGTCAGTGAGGCAACAATCCTGGAGGAATATCACACCAAGGTGTCATAGATTACAGTAATTCACTATGATTTTCTCTTCATTTTATATTTTAAATGGGATATTCCCATATCAAGTTTTTTTAAACAAAGTGAGATTTTTGTAAAGTTGGAATCTGCACATTTTTGAATACATGAACGGATTACTTTGGCACACACGTTGCTACAGCAGACATCTTGGAAATATCCACTTCTTATACCACAATCTTGACACGTGATGTGCTGCATTAGAGAAGTATACATGATCCTCTTCTGACTTTTAGACCGTGTGATGGCCTCGTCGCCTGCGTTTATAATCCCATTTTAGTACACTTTGATTGTTATGCACTCTGTGCTGTGCACCTTGTGGATGCAATACATTAGAATTTCTTGACAGTTGTGTGCACTGCTGTTTTCACTTAAGCCCCAGTCAGTTATTCTGCACCGGCGCCATTTAAGTAGTCCATTTCACTCGGCTCATTATTTCTTTTATTGTAGCCTCTTTGATTGGTTATTCATACTAATGGGCAAGTTTATCGTTTAGGTGATCACCTGCTTGACACTGGGTGTTGTGTACTCCACACACTATACATAAGATTGGTAACGTTTCTGTTGTACCTCTGCTCTTTCTTTTAGAGTTGCTGCTTATTTTTCCAAGTATATGTAGGCGGCTTCTTTCTTTTGTAATACCAGTAGCACTTCAATTTGCTCGCTATTAACTTTCTCTGTGACATTAATTTCCTTGGTTGATTTATTGATTGATCCTTTTAAACACCTTCGCTTATTTGTGGATGATTCTGAAGGAACCCTAATAAACTTAATGCGGACAACACAGTAGTTTGGATATCATTTATCCCACAAAACTAGAAGTAAAAGAATTAAAGCATCCATAATTTCAGACACAGCTGTAGTTGGACAGTTTTAGGATCAAATTCAACATGATGTATGGCCCATCCAATACAATGCGGCCTCCCTCCACTTTAGTCAGACCAATCAGTAAAGTATAAATAAAAAAATACATTCTAAAGTCACCAAAACTATGAACAAATAAAAAACATAATAATAAAAAAAAAAACACGAGTGGCTAGAAGCTCTCAAAAAGTTCAAGGCACTGGACAAAGCAATGCCCCACTAAAGGAGTATGGGATAGCAGGTGGCAAATAACCCGTAAACCAATAGTTTTCAAAGCTGAAAAGCCTAGGATCTACAATGTAGATAGAATGTATGGCTACATCTATATATAGCACATTGTACAACTATGCCAAGGCATTTCGGAGCATGTTCGGTCGATAAAGAAAAATAATTACCTGTCCAGTTGCACAACATTTCACGGTGTACCAGAGTTCCGATTTAAGGTTACTTAGTTTTGCAGGTATTTTCTATCAAAGCTCAGCAACCGAGAATTGCATTATTCTGATGAGGGTTTTTTTTTGTTGCCTTTTTAATATGTTAATTACATTGTCTAATATTCATGCATATCGGAAGTATTTTTCCTTTCAGCACAGCCATGCCTTCTGATCTGGGCGATTAATTGCTCCTTTTAGCTGTGGGAAACTAATCTAATTTTGTCCCCCAGCAGCCTTTTGCAAATTATATTTTAGGAGTATGCTTCTGCTTTTTTCCCCATTTATTAGTTGCTTTTAATGGGAGGAATTAATGTAGTATCAGTTGATTTACAGTTGTATTGTTATGCATGGGATTTGCTATGATCTATTGTAACTGAAATCTTTTTTCGCAATTTGAAGCCATTTATTTGTTTCAGCATTTACTAGCCCTGCTCAATGCTAATCCACCACGCAACATTGACAGCCACTGAAAGGAGAAAGTCAGAGCCACGCACAGTGATGGTTTCACATGGAAGGCAACATTTGCTTACTGTTTTCAATGTATTATGTTGATGTCAAAATGTCCATTTTAAGAAAAAAAATCCCTGAAAACCCGTGCAGCTGGTATCGCCACTATTTTCCTTTCTTCCTGTATTTCGTCTTTTGATCCTTCAAATATTTTGCAATAGTTTGAAAAGCTGTTAAGACCTTGTTATTAACTCGCTGTTATTAAATGTTTATCAAGGCAACAAATGAAGACATCATGTTCTATAAAAGAGTTGAAGAACCGTTTATCTTGCATAATGACTATTTTTATTCGTTAGCGGCAACATTTGACTGGTTGTACGACGTCACATCGCATGCAATTACTTTGCATGCATTTTTAGCATGCATGTTTTTACCGCGAAAATGCATTTAAAACGCATGCCAATACCACGCATTGTTTTTATATTTAAAATAATTTATTTGTGGGGGGGAAGAACCCTCACACCCCCTAACTTACCTTAAATGCGTTGTATTGGCATGCGTTTAAATGCATATTCATGATAAAAATATTTGCGCTAAAAATGCGTTGTAAAGGCTTAACGAGGTAAAAACCTTGTTGTAAAGGCTGTTTCCCCATTTGACTAGCTATGTCAGATTTTAATATGCGTAGGTGACTGGCCATTCATTCTTGACAAAGGCCATGGATGTGGGATGTAACCTTGGCTGGAGCAGCTGCCATCCAGCCCTCAATTGTGCAGTTTATTTCACAATAGCAATCCTCCCCTTTAAAGAGCATATAAAGATGCATTTGTGTGCATTAAAACATGGCTGTGTAACTCTGGCTACGAACTGCGGTAACCAGGATGTGAGTTATTTGTACTGAGCAAACTTGTTTTTTGTTTTGGTTAAAAACCTGGGATGAAATACTGAGCAGCAGTGGCAGACAAAGCGCACAGTGCCAACACACTAATGCAAACTACAAAGAACAGGGTGCCACACACAAATACGGCATAAAAGGAAAGTTTATCAAACTGATAAGGTCAAGAATCAATTGAGGGAATTTAATATTTTCCATACAGTGGTTAATCCAGACATTTTTAGTAAAGGTGCACTATGCAATCCAGTCAAACCCAGTCAGAGTCCTAAAAGGGGTGGGGGGGTGAGGACATGTGAGACATAGCAACTAGCCCACAAAACCTTCTCGCTCCATTGAGGTCTATCCATCATAACTTCTTCTCAGACTACCCCACTGAAGAGGACAAAGAAGCTAGGAGCAAGACTGGAAGACTCACACCCACCCTGAAGAACGGTGTATCAAGAAATTTCTCCCAATAATAGCCCTGATGAGACTATCCTTCAGAATAAATCCTATCAGGTTTAAAAAATCTAAATGGGGTGGTAGCAGCTTTGCGGTTAGAGCAGCCATATCCTGGAATCTTCTTCCACTCAATCTTAGGTCAGCTCCTTCCCTGCCACTGTTCAGAAACTTTTGAAAACTTGGCTCTTCAATCAGTAGGTCCTCTCTTCCGCTCATCGTTGCTTATAAAATCAGCACCAAGACACCTCTGGGTATATGCTGCACTTTACAAATAGCTTAACATAAAATAACATAAAAGTATACCTCCTTAAGAGGAGTGCCAATGACCTCTTGAAGCAGGCTTCATTACTTTTATTTTCGAGAAAACACCACTATTAACTTTTATGAACATGCAAAGTACCGAGCAACTTCTGATCTTATTGTTAAACCCATAAATGGGTTATCAAAGCAATTGAAAAGGGAGCCTGATGAACAAAGTAAATACTGCAATGACTGACAATCAGGTCTTAGACTCACGAGAGGGAATGAAACAGTATTACCAAACCCGCAGTTCTATCCTATCCCTCATGATGGGCACATGAACTAGATCGCAGAGAACCGCATACCTCTAACTAATTACAGAATTTAAGGAAATATCAGGTCAAAGCTTGAGCTGGATCCAGTCATTCCTCAACAGTTGCAAGATGTAACACGGGGCTCATTCTGGTAACTTTTCCTGACCAACAGACATGTGACCAGGCATAGGAAATTAACAACAGCTTTTGTTTCCGTAGTTTGCAAACAATACAAAGATTCTTATTAGGCTGTAGAATGGAGGGAGTGAAACCACAAACTCAAACAGTCTGGACCATTCCAGTCTGTAGTGCTTCTTCTGCATTAACTGGCTCAAATAAGAGATGGGGGTAACAAAGGGCTGTGAGGGGCAACTCGATGGCTCCATCAGAATGGCTTCCATCCCCGGAAATTCATCAGTACCAAAGAGCAAATTAAGGATCTGTGTGTCGCTTTAGATTTAAGCCTCATCTTATCCAGCCTACAAACAATTGCAGGGGCAAAAACATCCAGCTTCCAGCTCTCTAAGCTCTGCAAAACACTAGGTCTACAGAAAATGGCTCAGCTCCTAAGTGAAGCTCACCAAACCCCTGGGCACAGAATTACTGGATAACTAAGTTGTGATATATGCGGGCCTTACAAATATATCTGTCACATTACAGCGAGGTCTAAATACTTAACTATACGCCCATAAAACTAATAATTAACTACAAATAGGCCACTATAAAAGCACTTAACTTAGTTACCATGAATTAGGGTCAAAATAAAGCCCTTTGTACCATGCACAAACTGTACTGGAACAAGGGACCAGGGAGCTTTGAGGAGTTGCTTCCTCCATTCTGCACTTGGCCCAAAAACCCATCTGATATGTGAAATTCTACTGGCTAAAAGATGAACAATGGTCCCTGGTAGTACAAGGGGCATCCGGTCATGCATTTACAGAGCACAGGCATGCTGCATCACCCTCAAACTCCAACTGCTATAGACCTCCTGCAAGCAACTATTCTGCCACTCGTGAACAAACTTTAATTTAGGTATCCTTGCTACCGAGTGCACAAGATATGCTCCTGTAGCTTTTTGAGAGAGAAAACCTAACTATAAACATTAACTTGCATTTCAACACCCCATAAATCTTGCAGCTCTCAGAGGCTGTATCTTGCATCAGATGCTGACAACTGACCACAAAAATCTTATTTACTGAAATTAGCTTCAAAATCTCGGTCATCCAATAATCCAAAACAAAAAGACTAGTAAATCAAGTCTCGGCCAGACTCCAGGGTTCAACCACCACGTGTCCCTGGCTCCCAGACGATTCATACGACTGCAGCCAAGCCCTCCAACAGGGCGTTGAGATAGATATTGGCAGCACACGGGGAACCTCTGTGACAAACTGAAGGTGCACAGTGGAGGCTGCAGGACAGGCATCCGTGTGCTCTTGGACAGCTGCAGTTTCCTTTGATCGGGAACGTACCCAGTCCCACAGAGGTCTGTGCAGTAACCAAAAGTACAAGCGTCACGCATTTACAGACAGAAGTGTGTCCGGCCTCGGGGACCTGTATAATTCAGGTTCTCTCGACCACACCTCAAAGCATTCTGTATTAATTCCAAAGCCCAGGGAGACAGTAATTCACTCATTGCGCACGGGGATACATAACCGTGGCCAAACTCCGAGACGAGGCACGAGGAGGGAGGGAATCAATCTTACAGCTGTCCTGGTGACAAACAAGCCAATTAGCCACTGCACATCCGCGTAATCTCCTTTTCCGTCAACTTCACGAGGGACCTTCAGCAAAACATGCTGACCTCTTTTTAGTGAGCAGTTTAATTAATGTATAGTATAATCAAGAAACATACGCGTTTACTCAAAAGGTAAACAGCAAAGCAAACTGCTATTCTAGCCTCGTTTATCTGCCGAATGCTTTTGGCACATTGGGAAACCCTGCTTCTGCTTATCACAAATATCAGAGAGCCCGATTTTTTTTTTAAACAGTTAATCAAAGTTGATATCCGCACAGTGCTCACATCACGGAGCAAGCTTTCTTCTAAAATTAAAATGCACTGTTTGTTTACATACCCACCATTTCTTCAGGTTAAAGCAGTTTAATCATCAGAGTCCAGAAGATTGTTATCTGCATAAAGCGCTCTATGCTGGATATTGTGAGCTTGAAGGAGTAGAACAAAAAAAAAAGTCTCGCATAAGAAAATGCCTCCACTTAATAGATACATAGAAGCTATGTGTACTTCGAGATAATAAAACATTATAAAAACAGTACACCACCATGAACCTGTGTTGAAAGTTTTTAAAGCATTAACTCATGCCCCAAGAGAAATATATAAAGTGCCATGTGCCTACTTGAAAGGGCTATCTGGTGAATGTCAAAATAGGTCTCATAACCCAAACAGACATCATACAAAACAATATGTTGTGAATGCCTTTGACAGATTGATAGTGATGCAGGACCGGGGAGAGAGAACTTTGTTTCTCTCTCTGTTACATCGTCCCTTTAAAAGGAGTCCGTACACAAAAAAAAATAGACTAATGCAAAACCTGATATATGAACCAGATGAATGTGCAGCAGGAATACATCCTAGAGCAGAAACAAATGTGTAACATGGTGTAGGCTGCTACGTAACAGAGCCCTGACCTACTACTGTAGGATTCATTAAGTGCAGTTCACCAGAAACTATTACTGACGTTACCCATATAATTAAGCAACTTGGGAATTATCCTAATGCCATACATAGGGGAATCCCACACTCTAGCTCCTGTCACTCTGAATAGCTATTATCCCAATTTGGCAAGACTCCCACCTAGGAATAGTCATTGTTAGAAATGGGGGTCTCTAGTTGGCAATGGCTGGCCACTGTCCAAGTAGGGACCCTTCTTCCTAAGTCAGAGTGAGAGGGCTACCCTCTTTAATACCCCTGCTCAACCCTGTGGTAACGTAGCACGAGCAGGTAGGCTTATCTCAGAGGCAGGGTGTGAAGCATTTATGATCATACACAGTAACACAATGAGGAACACTACAAAGGGACACCACACAAGTAGTTATTATAAAAAAATAAGTATCTTTATATAAAGGCAGATTTATCACAAGACCAATAACTGTAAAAGCCACAATACTGTCAAAAATAGGATAGCTGTTGAAGGGCTGTCAAAAATAGTTCAAAGGTTGCAAAAATAAGGTTCAAGTTCAAAGCAGTGGTCTCTGCGACCCTTTCTTTCACAAAGTACCTGGGTTTAGTAGCAAAACCAACAAAGTGTCGCAAATAAGCTGTAGCGATGATTCTCGGCACGCGAGGCCGGCGATGCGTTGAAATCCTTGCCGCAAGGGAGGATGATGCGCCGATCTGCGGGATGCGTGCGGAGACGATGCGACAAACTTCTGCACGCTGGACTGCCGATGCGATGTCTTTCTTGCCGCGTGGGAGAAGTCGATGCGGTGATCCTGTTGCGCTGTGCGATCGTGTTGCGATGCGAAGACAAGACGCTCCGCGAGGGAGCGACGAAATTCGGTGCGATGCGATCAAAGTGGCGAACGCACGGCGTCCGCACTGCGATGTCTCGAAGCGATGATTTCTTTAAGGGTTGCGAGTGCGCGGCGACAGCAGCGCGCTGATCTTTCCAGCGCGTCTCGGCTGCAGCGGCTCGCAAAGGGGCGTCAGCGATGGTTTCGGGTTGCGGGCCCTCGGCGGCAGTAGCGCAATGATTTTCCCAGCGCTCTCGACTGCAGCGGCCCACAAAGATGCGTTAGCGTCGATTTCTTACCCTCTTTTCTCTGATGCAAACTAGAGGCCCTGGAACTCACAGGAGCCTCCTCAGCAGATAGCAGTCCTCGCAGGGAGGAAGCAGGAGGTTGGTGGTGGAGTCTGATGTGCCTGAGACTCCAGCAGGAGGCTAGCTCTTTTCCTAGCCCTTGGGTGATTGCTGTACAAAAATAAAAGTTCTCTCAAGAGTTCCTTTTCCTCTTCTTCAAGGTCCAGTGGTCACTGCTGCAGGCCAGTGCAAGAAACAACACACAGCACAGGGACAGTCACTTCCTGCAGATTCCTCCAGTGGCACGGACAGAGTTTCCTCTCCAGATCCAAAAGCAATACAAAATGTAGGGGCTTGAGCACAGACATTTATACCCCAAAAGCCTTTGATCCTTGAAGCTACCAGTCACTGAACCTAGCCAGAACCAGTTCTGCTCAGGCCTGGAGCACTTTGTTTACCAGGCTGCATCCTTCCTTTCAGAAAGAGGGGGTCTGCTAGCAGACACACAGTGGGAGGTGGAGCCAGCATTCACCTTGCCAGGCACAGCCCTATTCAGGTCAAGGAACCACCCCTCCCCACACTCTAAATGCAGATCTCTCTATTCAACCCAGGTCTGACTCAGCCTGTCCTGCCCCTCTAAAACCAGACAGCCAATACACATAACGGCAGAGCACACTGGAAGGCTTAGGCAAGAAAATACCTACTTTCTAAAAGTGGTATTTTCAAACACAGAATATAAAAATAAACTAAAAGATGTATTTTAATATTCTGAGCTCAGGCATACTAAATTCGTTTTTCTACCATGTTCCTGGGGTCAGTTAGGACTATAGCATGTAATAGTCAAACTGCCCATTCTATCCTATGAGGAACAGGTAGCCTTACAGTAGTGAAAAACGAAATGGGGCATAATTCACTACCAGGACATGCTACACACACCAAGGCATGTCCTGCCTTACACATACAAGGCACCCTACCATAGGGGTGACTTAAAGGATGCTAAGGGAAGGTTCAGGGGCTGGGAAGTGAGTGCACTTCACAGCCAAGATGGCAGTTCTGGACTGCACACAGACTCTGCAGTGGCAGGTCTGAGACACACTTTACAAGCTGCTTCTGTGGGTGGCACACATCAGTGCTGCAGGCCCACCAGCAGCATTTGGTTTACCAGCCCTGGGCACACATAGGCCACACTACTAGGGACTAACAGGTAAACCAAATAAGCCAATCAGGGATATACCAATTCACATAGACATATTTATACAGGGAGCATTCGCGCTGTGACACTGAATGGCAGTGGCACAGCTCCTAGAGCATCTAACACCAGTAAAACAGAGGAGACAACAGCGAAAAATGGAAGGGAGACCCACGCCAATGGTGCCAGGTCTAACACACATGTTTAGTAGAAGCCACAGACCAGAAAGTCCAACTATGACTAAGGAACTGTATCAAGATATTTAAGCACTTGCCGCCTGCTTACCGACAACCTCCCACATAAAAAGGCACCCTCTTTTTAATTCAAGATCTTTGGTTAGCCAGCCTAACACAACATTGGAGAAGTGAATGAACTTCTGTAGACTAAAATTGGTCTAAAAAAAACATTTCGTGGCGTTAACCCCATTTTCGGAAATGCTTGAACAGACTGACAGGAGGTAATGTAATCTAAATGCTGCAATTGCTTGTACCAAAAGGTCTCCATTTGTTTAAGTGAAAAATGTTGCCAATTTCTGATATCACACAAGTGAAAAATGTGTAGACTGTATAACTGCTTGGATGTGTGGGTCATATTATAGATGCTCAGAAACCATCATGCTTATATTCCTATGAGTTTTCAGAGCAATGGGAAGGTGTCCCTGAGAAGACAGTCAGGTGAACGAAAGAGTCAACAGCGGGACAGTCCAACAGAACAATTCCAGTTTAATCACAGCAATTATCTTTCATCCAGGCATAGCATGATGCACAACAGTCTTCCATCTAAACATATTCTCCAATATTGCCATGGAGGTTCCTTAGTATCTGTGGGGGAAGTCATG
The DNA here is from genome assembly GCA_963921515.1 of Calotriton arnoldi. Taxonomy (NCBI): domain Eukaryota; kingdom Metazoa; phylum Chordata; class Amphibia; order Caudata; family Salamandridae; genus Calotriton; species Calotriton arnoldi. The sequence continues at coordinate 263,386 of CAWUFW010005229.1, read as the reverse complement.
GGACATCAATATTGCATATGGCACTCCTAGAGCAGTCAGTTTAAAGGAACCAAGCAGAGAGTGTAAAAGAGGCGAGAATGGTGAAGAATTGTATTGGACTCCACCGGAATTGGGACCTTACGGGATGTAATTTTTCCGAGTAGAACATGTGTCTGCTACATGACTCACAGGAAAATATCCATGGCAGAGCCCGACCCCCTCGTCCAAATACCAAACACCTAGTCAAATCAGCTGAGCGGGAGATTATGATCCACTTATCAAATGCACTGACATCCAATACAAATAAGGTAGGACCACAATGGACTCAAAACCAGCTGCTGTTCTCCAACATACATAATAACAGTCTCTGTCAAAAACCATAATTTAAAATTGGAGAGACGGGTTGACAGAATTCCTAATACAGTTGAAAGTCACTCTCAGTGGAGGTAGTCAAGGTTCATAGGAAATTTACTGATGTCAGCAGGAGTCTCAAATGGATGGATTATGGAACAATTACAGAATGCTGGTGGTATACAGACCATTTTAATGCTCTCGCATCTGAAGATCCAATTCCAACCTGCTTTATTAAGCATCATTTGGATGTCGCCCCCACGGAGTGGGGGGGGGAGGGAGTTAATTACTTGAATTACCTGCCACTCAATATCATCCTCTGTATGGTTAAACGCAATGAAGTAGCTCTCTAGAGGGCTGTCTAGACTTTAAACCTTACTCTACTATGTTGTTGATATAGACTGGTTTTGACTTTGAGTTGTTTGGCCTATGTAAACCAAATTACAGGGGCACCACATGACACACACTACATTATTAGTGTTACAATTGGAGTACTGAGTAAGCGTGTGTGTTCCATGTACAAATACCCTACAGTTTCTAGTATGCGTACACATTATGCAACTTCATAAGGTTAGGAGCCTATCTACTAACTTATGTATGCAGTAGCACTGTCAATCAACTTTTGTAGTCCCATTGCTTTATACTCACTGTATTAAATCCATTTATCACTGTGTGAGCACCGAGCACTAGCCTCGTTTACATCTGGAGCAGTAAATGTCTCATTTTTGCTTTGCAGAGTATGTATTGTTTTTTTCATTATTGTATAATTAATGTTGTATATACATATGTAGGGGTTCAACCTTTTTGCTGGTTTCCCACATGGAACCTGTGTTCTACATGTGTTAATTACTCCTGATTCCAGGTAGTGTTTATAAAGAGTAACCCCTTTCTATTTAGCACATGTATCGAAACAAGGCAATGAAGGCTGTCAAAATATTTAATAATTCTTAACTGCAAGTTACAGGAACCGTAGATATGTCTAGCCCAATTTGTACTCTAATACTCCTGGCCACCAAAAGAACTCTCCTATATATTTTTGTATAGCGATGCTTTACAAGCTTGTCCACTTAATGCCAACAATTACTTCCTGCATAGGATATCTTTATCTCTTTTAGTGCTAAAAGGACTGTAATAAACCAGTAATATTGTTTGCTTGTTTTTTCTAATGGGGCAAGCTCGTACAGTGGGGTTTACTGTGAAAGTGTCACATTGGACCTTTATAAATGGCTAATATTTAGACTGAGCCAAAATAGCAAAGACTTAAAATCAGCAGTGATTATATTCTCCTAATCTCTGAAAACTACATGGGAGTCACATTTCAAAACTAATTCGGAAGTGAGAAATAAAATGACAAAACGTCCAACAGAGGGTTTACAGGAAGGAGATTAAAAGCGAACAGTCCAATAAACTGCATTGTGTCGGACTCAGTGCGTTGTACAAGCCAAAGAGTATTCAAAAGACAAATCGCAAGCTTATAACCTACATTTATTTAAATATTAAACTTATCAAAAAGTGAAAGTCATATGCCCCAGTTGTACAAATATCGAATGGAAAAAACTATTGGATTACAGAGCACATACCCCGAATGTAGCTTGAAAAGACTGGGTGGTGTTCAGCTCCTGATCTTTTTTCATGTACATCACCAAAAATAAAGGCCAATCGAATCTAAATCACAAGATTTCTAATTGTGCCCTCTCTCCTTCGTAGTTACTTCACAAAGCTACTCAAGAGGGAAAAAGCTTTCAACTTTACTCAATGTAGACATAAAAGGTCTGCATATAGCATTTCTTTTGATAAAAGTTTCACAAACCATGAACTACTATCAATTGGTAAAGAAGTCCATAGGCTCCTTCCACTGCTCCCTCAAACGTCATTGTTAGACTTAGCATCTTTTGGCGTGTTTCCCCTGACTTTTTGCTTTCTGACCTCCTGGTTTTGACTCTGTTTTTGCTGGTGTAATGATTCTGCGCACTTTCCTCACTGCTGTCCAGTGGGAAAGTGCAAGTGCTCCCGTATAAAATGTGTTATGGATTGGTGTTTCCATGATTGGCCTATTTGATTTATGTGTCAGTCCCTTGTAAAGTGCACTGAGAGTGCCAGGGCCTATAGATCAAATGCTGTTGGTGGGCTGCAGCACTGGATTGTGCCACCCACGCAAACAGCCCGTAAAGTGTAACTCTAGCCTGCCATTGCAGAGCCTGTGTGCAGCCTGGGGCTGCCATGTCGACTTGGCAAGTGCACACACTTGCAAGTCCCTAAACCTTCCCTTTTCTACATGTTAGTCACCCCTAAGGTAGGCCCAAGGTACCCCTGTGGGCAGGGTGCATTGTATGTGAAAGGTAGGACATGCCCTGGTGTGTGTGGCATGTCCTGATAGTGAATTACAGCCTATTTCGTTTTTAGGTCTCGCCTAGCGATGCAGCGCAAAGCGCTGTCGCTATACGAGATCTATTGTTGCAGACTTTTGCTCCAATGCGGGACAGGAGATGTGCACGCGCATGGTGCGAGCAGGAGTTGTAATAGCGCCGCAAGCCGTACGCGTGCACATCAACTGTCTGTGCCGAAGCTTAACAGACAGGAGATGTGCACGCGTACGGCTCGCGGCGTTATCACAACGCCTGCTCGCACCATACGCGTGCACATCTCCTGTCCAGGCAGCCGATGCGCACGCTCACGGCGTGTCTTCTTCATTCGTCTTCACGCGCGCGTGTGCAGGATGCCCCGTGCACGGGGATCTCCATACCAGAGGGTACCATAATCCTCAAAAACACCACCTCACTTAAAAGCAGCTTATAGCAAAAGAACATGACTCGCAAATGTGAACATCTTGACACGCTCCATTCACGGTGCCTACTCCCCATCACAAACGCAAAACGCAACTCTTTCATCCATTAGGAAAAGCTTTGAAATCTGAACCTACCCTAATAGCCCTTTTCCAATGGACCGGTTTCAAAAGATATTTGCTGCTTCCCATGACTGCACCTCCCCATTCTTCTGTGCGCTGCATTCAGTCGTCACTCTCCCGATCACTACTAGGACAGGAGATGTGCACGCGCGCGGCCGCCGGCGTCTCGCGTCTCTTCCACTTTCATTTTCCCTCCCTCCCCCCGTCGGCTCCAGATCATCTCGCTCGGAGATCCAGAGGCTGGGAGCTGGCAGGCAGCGTCTGGCGCGAAGGTAGGCTGGGTGCCTCTGGGTGGAAGGCTGGGGTAGTCATTATGGAGCACTTGTTAGGTCTGGCAACGGTCACCTTTAATTCTGATACCTAGTCGTGTCATAAATAGTTGAAAAACTTGAAAGGAAACACGGGAGAGGTAAGCTAGTACACAGGACTATTGTAGGAAAGTCAGCCCTCCTGTAGTTCAGTTCAAGTACTTAATTGGAAGAGAAAGGATACACGCAAACAGCCACTAGAATTAGGTGAGATAGGCATGCTCCAGTGGGCTGAGCCAAGACTGTAAAAAGAAAGGTTGAAAAAGACGGTTTTTGATACAGGCAGATCCAAAGATTACTGTGTATATTTTTAGCATTAGATCTGTTTTACAGCTGCACAGTAAAATTCCTGACCTAAAAAAGAGTTCCTCGGAGTACTCACATTTTGTAAGATGATTGCCGTGTCAGTGTCATGACACAATGGTCATATTATCTGAGAGAATTTGACATATTGCACGCACATTCAGCACACTTGGTGGAGGCAGCGATGCTGCCGATAGGCTGCTGCTGCTGCAGACATCTTTATTGGCAGGTCCCTAGATTCTGCTATGCTACATTCAGGGAATCTAGAAGCTTCGCTGATACTGCCTCTGAGCCACTGCTGTAGTCCGAGCAAGCTGCTGCCTTAGGATCCCCTGATGCTGGTCTTTTGCATTCTGCTGCTGCTGTGCACGTGTGTAAACATCAGAACACCTGGTGGCCTGCCTTTTGTTTCCGCCCAGCAGCTCTGTTGTTTCTGGGCACTCTTATTATGCAACATATTGCCCGGCCAGGTGATTATGTGCAAATCACAGCATCTGGTGGTTTATCTCCTTCTCGGGCCTGGCTGATTTTCCGCGCCTCATGCCATTGTTAAACAAACATTGGCAAAGCCATTAGGCCTCACATGTGTGCGTCCTATTGGCTTTACCTATGGTTTTTAGTCACGCTGCACAGCATCATTGATGCTGTGCAGAGTGACTAAAAAAAGAACAAGCATTTGCAATCGCATTTACGCGAGTTTCAGCTATTGACATTGCAAATAACAATGCCTTTTATTTTTGTTTTTAAAACATAAATAAAAGGCATTGTCATTTACAATGCCAATAGCTTAAACTTGCGTAAACGCGAGACCTATTGCATTGCAAATGCTTGTTCACTATTGCAAGGCTACCTGTTCCCCGTAGGCCAGAATGGGCAGTTCTGATTATTACAGCTTATAATTCTAACTGACCCAGGGAACATGGTAGAAATTCGAGTTTAGTATGCCTGGACTCAGAATGATAAAATGCATCTTTTAGTGAAGTTGGTTTTAACATTCTATGTTTGAAAATACCACTTTTAGAAAGTGGGTATTTTCTTGTCTAACCATCCAAGCCTGCCTCTGCTAGGTTGTGTATTCCTTGTCTGGAGTGTGAGTGACAGGGGCTGGGGGATGCCAGGAGACAGGGTGAGTCAGCACAGGGCTGAATAGCAAGATCTACATGTAGATGGGTGGGAGGAGATGCACCTGGGACCTGAATAGGGCTGGGCCTTCCCTCCACAATGCTGGCTCCACCTCCTGTGGTGTGTCTGATGTCCCTGGCCTGCACTGTGAAAGGAGAGAAGGAGACTTGTCAACAAAGTGCTCTAGGACTGACCAGAACTGGTTTGGACTAGGCAAAGGCCTCTCTACCTTCAGAGGACAAAGAGAAATTGAGGATAAAAAGGGGGACCCAAACCCCAGAACTTTGGAACTCTTTGGGATCAAGAAGACTGCCAAGAAGAAGAGCTGGAGAAGCTGTGAGGAGGAACTACCACTTTGCTGTGTGATTTGCTGTGTTGGCCTGCAGTGGCTGCTTCTGTCTTGGGCAGTGAAAGGACTGGAACTGAACTTTCTGCAATCTACTTTGTGAGTGTCTCCAAGGGCTTGAGGTAGAGCTTGCCCCCTGTTCAAGAAGTCTCAGGAACAGCAAAGACGTCAAGCCCGACGCCGTCTACGACGCCGCTGCCGACTCAGTGTCCTGAAGGCACCGCAGAGGGCACCGCCGCAATGCCGCACTGTGACCCTGGTCTCACCGACGACGCCTGCTGACCCGCCACCGAGCCGCTGCTCGCACCGCGACCTGTGGGCACCGCACTTCGCACCGCCTCGCGACGACGCCGTGGTATCCCCGACGCCGCTCCACGCCGGACTCGACGCCGCTGCTTGCACCGTGGTTCGGGGGCACCGCTCGTAAGTTACACGACGCACCGCCCTCATCCCGCACCGCAGCCTTGGCCCACCGATGCCGGCGCCATCGACTCCAAGTTCGTCAGCCGACGACAGCGCTGCTGCTACGACGACACCGCTGCTGCACCGTGACCTGCCAGCACCGTGACGAGCACCGCCTTCATTTCACACCGCGACCCTGGTCTCACCGACGCCATCCGACGCCGCTCGCACCGCGACCTGAGGGCACCGCACGCCGCACCGCTGCACTTCGCACCGCAGCACCCGATGCCGGCCGACGCCAGTGCTCCTGACTTCAACAGAGAGGAGATCGATCTGCAACGCGTGTGACTTCGAGGGCCCCGACGACGCCGCACCGACCTCCGGAACCGATGCCTGCAGACGCTGTGTGTTCGGAAGCTCACCGCGAGGTCATCGACGCCCTGCATTTCTGAAAGGGGCTGTTTGCAGGTCTTCCCGACACCGTAGCTGACCCGCGACGCTGCGGTCAGCAATAACGGTTTGGATTTGTTTGTTCATGACGCCGTGATAGCCCTGGACGGAGCTATCGACATCAAGGAACTGTTTTTAAGGACATTTTGATAACAGAAGATTTTTAAAGTACTGTGGATTTTTATCGTATTTGGTCTTGTTTTAAGTATATAAAAATATTGGATATTTTTCTAAACTGGTGTGGTGTCAGTTTGTAGTGCTTACATTGTATTACTGTTGGTTATGTGCAAATGCCTTACACACTGCCTCTAGAATAAGCCTGACTGCTCGTGCCAAGCTACCAAGGGGGTGAGCAGGGGTTATTTTAGGAGTGTAACTCCCTTATCCTGACTAGGAAGAAGGGTCCCTACTTGGACAAAGGTGCAAGCCCTTGCAAACTAGAGACCCCCATTTCTAACATTGGTTGTCAGCGGTGAGGATAGGACTTGTGTTTGCACTTGACTTACAGTGATTGGTGTGCACTACTACCATATCGCCGACCATTACGTACCACTTACAGGTTCTTTTGCTTTTTGGCCTATTTTTGATCTTGCCAGTTTGAACTTGCTACTTCAACATGCCTGAATCAATAGTATCATCAATTGCATCAGTAGAAATTGCCTTTGAGGAGGATCGATTGGAAGCCTACAATGTCAAGGAGTTAAAAATCGATTTGCAAGAACCTGAAAGTCCAGGTCAGAGGCCTCACCAGGAAGGATGAGCTACAAAAGGTGCTGAGGGCCTGGGTAGCAGCCAGAGGTGCCAGTGGGCAATCTGGTGATCTCAATGGAGAGGTGGAGGAGCCTGTTCCTAGGGTGGATGTGCTTTTGGGAGGGGGGGAACCCTCCAGGCCAGGCAGCAGTAGTTTGTCCCCAGAGGAGCTGGAGGACAGGCGGGAAGTAAGGAGGTTTGAATTGGAGAAACTCAGAATAGAAAGTGAGAGGGAAGAGAAAAGAATAGCCATGGAGGAAAGGAAAATGATACTAGATCATGAGAGAATGATCAAGGAGCTGGAGCTAAAGAGTAGATCCGGTTCAGATGGTGGCAGCAATTCTTCAGCACACACAGACAGGATTGTACACATCCCCAAGAATGTAGGTAAAGAGTACAAAAGGGTGATGACATACAAAGGTGGTTTCAAGGGTACGAGTCGTCTATTCATATGAATGGGGTCCCTGAGAGGAACTGGGGAGCGGGGTTGTGGCCTCTCTTTCCAGAGGAAGCTAGGGATACTCTGATAGCTTTGGGTAAGGGCAGGACCTCACCTATGCTGACATGAAAGACGCTCTCCTCACTAGGTATGGGCTCACTCCTGAGAAGTACAGGGATCAGTTCAGGTCCAGTAAAAGTCTGAGGCCAACACTTGGTTGGAATGTGTGGATATGTTCTGTAGGTCGCTGGATGGTTGGGTGAAGGGCAGTAATGTAACAGATTGTCAGGGGCTCTACAATTTGATTGCATGGGAGCACTTGTCTAGTCTAAAGTTTTGAAGATCTGCGCCAGCACCTAGTTGATAGTAAGCTAACTGACCCCAGGAAGCTTGCTATGGAGGTGGACCGCTGGGTGAGTACCAGGGTCCACAAGAAAGCGTTTGGGGGAGACTCAGCCAAAGGTGGGCAGGGTCCCCAGCAGAAAGGCAGGGGGGACAAGGGTAAAGCACAGGAGTTCTCTAAAGGGCCCCAAACTAGTACCCAGGGTAAAGGTTCCCAGCCCCCCGGTGATAAGAAGAAAGGGGTCTCTACAGGGAAGCCTGTTGAGACCGGCCCCCGCAAGTGTTATGCATGTGACCAGGTGGGTCACTTTAAGGGGGACCCCAAGTGCCCAAAGGGGACACAGCCACCCACCGGTGGACTGTCCAAAGTGTTGGCTAGTGTAGCGCTTGGGGAGGAGGGGTGCCCACAGGAGGGTGGGGATCCCGCAGAAATGACCCTTGTCTCACTAGGGGACAGTGAGATGGTCCCAGGAAACCAGGTGCCCCCTAACACAAAGAAATATAGCACCTGGGTGACCATTAATGGGAACAGGGTAGAGGCTCTCAGAGATACTGGAGCCAGTGTGACCTCAGTCCGGTGTCACCTGGTCTCTGAGAAGCAGGTAGTCCCAGGGGCATTCCACCAAGTAGTTGCTGTAGATAACTGAGCGCCAGTGTATGGTGGCGCAGGTTCCCTTTGAATGGGGGGGGGGTCTCAGGTCCCTTGAGGGTGGTTGTGAGCCCCACCATGCCTGTAGATTGTCTGCTAGGTAACGACCTGGAGCAGTCCTTATGGAAAGATGTTGAGCTCAGGTCTCACTTGGAGATGCTTGGGTTGCCAGAGTGGGCATGCGTGTCTACTCGGTCAATGGCAGCCAGAAAGGGTGATCAAGAGGACTTGGAGCCTGGAACAGTGGCCCAAGTCCCTGCCAAGAGGAAGGGCATGGGGCGCGGGAAACCGGCCCCCGAAGTTCCCACGGACCGGGAGGAGGCGGACGCCCCGGTGCCTACAGGGGAGCAGGTAGCCGAACTGGGAGACATCTCTGAGCTGACCCATTGGCAGCAAGAAGGGGGTCCCACCAGGGAGGAGTTCTGCAGGGAGCAGAACGAGTGCCCTACTCTGGAAGGTCTGCGGCGGCAGGCTGCAGACCAGGCAGCTGGTAATCAGTCCGGGTCACATCTGATCTACTGGGAGAATGGTCTCCTATACAGTGAGCCTAAGGTTGCTGAGCCTGGGTCAGCCCGTGTGCTGGTGGTACCCCAGCGCTTCAGGACCTTCCTACTGGGTCTGGCTCATGACGTGCCTTTGGCAGGACATTTGGGGCAGGACAAGACCTTTGACCGGCTTGTCACCCACTTCTTTTGGCCCCAAATGCGAAGGCAGTCAGATGCACACTGTAGGTCTTGCCAAACTTGCCAGGCAAGTGGTAAGAGTGGGAGGAAGGTCAAAGCTCCTCTCCAACCGTTTCCTGTTGTTGGAACACCCTTTGAAAGGGTAGGGATGGATATTGTGGGGCCACTGGATCCCAAGACAGCCATGGGCAACAGGTACATCCTGGTCTTGGTGGACCATGCCACCCGGTACCCTGAGGCAATCCTTCTCCGGACAACGACAGCGCCAGTGGTGGGCCGGGGGCGTTAATGAGGATCTTTTCCCGTGTGGGATTCCCCAGAGAGGTGGTTTCTGACAGGGGGACCAATTTCATATCCAAGTATATGACATCCCTGTGGAAGGAGTGTGGTGTAACCTACAAGTTCACCACTCCTTACCACCCACAAGGAAACGGTCTGGTGGAGAGATTCAACCAGACCTTGAAAGGCATGATCAAGGGTCTAACAGAACCCATGAGGCGTAAGTGGGAACGTCCTCTTGCCAAGCCTGCTCTTCGCATACAGGGAGGTGCCTCAGAAGTCTCTTGGGTACAGCCCCTTTGAGCTCCTGTATGGCCACCCTGTCAGAGGACCTCTGAGTTTGGTAAAGGAAGGCTGGGAGGCAGCTCCCAGGAAAACTCCCCAGGATGTGTTTAGTTACATGCTGGCCTTTAGAAACCAAACTTCCCGCTTCAGGAAACTCGCTCAGGCGAACCTAGAAGCAAGCCAGGAAGAAATGAAGAGGTGGTATGACCAGAATGCCACTCTGGTCGAATTTCAACCTGGGCAAAAAGTGTGGGTCATGGCCCCAGTGGAACCTTGTGCCTTGCAGGACAAGTGGACTGGGCCATATGAGGTGGTGGAGCGCAAAAGTGACGTCACCTACCTGGTGGATTTGCAGGCTCCAAGGAACCCTTTGAGGGTCCTTCACGTGAACCGCCTCAAGCCCCACTTCGAGAGGTCCGAAGTGAGTATGCTCTTGGCGACAGATGATGGGGTGGAAGAGGAGAGTGAGCCTCTCCCTGACCTCCTGTCTACCAAGGAGCATGATGGGTCAGTGGAGGTTGTGATCTTCTCCCCTACTCTGACTCAGGAGCAGCAGGGGGACTGTCACCAGTTGTTGGGACAGTTCGCCCCACTGTTCTCTCTGACCCCCGGTGTTACTCACTGGTGTACCCATGACGTGGACACTGGTGACAGCCCTCCTGTGAAGCACAAGATTTACAGGTTGACTGACCGGGTCAGGGCCAGCATCAAGGAGGAGGTCTCTAAGATGTTGGCGTTAGGGGTGATTGAGCCCTCCAACAGTCCTTGGGCCAGCCCAGTGGTCTTGGTCCCAAAGGCTGCTGCACCCGGTGCCACTCCAGAACTGCGGTTTTGTGTGGATTACCGTGGGCTCAATGCCGTCACCAGGACTGACGCGCACCCCATCCCCAGAGCTGATGAGCTCATTGATCGGTTGGGAGCTGCCCGGTTCCTCAGCATGTTCGATTTAACGTCTGGGTACTGGCAGATTGCCTTAACCGATGGGGCCAAGGAGAGATCAGCATTCTCAACCCCAGAAGGTCATTACCAGTTTCGGGTGATGCCCTTTGGGTTGAAGAACGCCCTGCCACCTTTCAGAGGTTGGTCAATCAGGTGTTGGCTGGACTGGAGGATTTCAGTGCCGCCTACCTGGATGACATTGCTGTGTTCAGTTCCAGCTGGGAAGAACATTTACAGCACCTTGAGAAAGTGTTGGGGGCTCTGCAAGGTGCAGGCCTCACGATCAAGGCCAGTAAGTGCCAGATCGGGCAGGGTTCTGTGGTGTACTTGGGACACCAGGTAGGAAGCGGCCAGGTGGCGCCCCTACAACCCAAGATTGACACCATTCTGGCTTGGGAGCCCCCCAAGACCCAGACAGAGGTGAGAGCCTTCTTAGGTCTCACCGGCTACTATAGGAGATTTGTTAAGGGCTATGGCACCATCGTTGCCCCCTTAACAGAGCTGACTTCGAAAAAGCAGCCCAGGAAAGTGATCTGGACTGAGTCCTGCCAGAAAGCTTTTGATGCCCTGAAGGCAGCCATGTGCACGGCGCCCGTGCTCAAGGCACCTGACTTCTCCAAGGAATTTGTCGTGCAGACTGACGCTTCAGAGCATGGTGTGGGAGCGGTGCTCTCACAACTGAACGAAGAGGGCCTGGATCAGCCTGTAGTCTTCCTTAGCAGGAGACTACTCCCCAGGGAACAGAGGTGGAGTGCCATAGAAAGGGAAGCTTTTGCTGTGGTCTGGGCACTGAAGAAGCTGAGACCATACCTGTTTGGGACTCACTTCCGGGTTCAGACGGACCACAGGCCCCTCAGATGGTTGATGCAAATGAGGGGTGAGAATCCAAAACTGCTGAGGTGGTCCATCTCCCTACAGGGAATGGACTTTACGGTGGAACAGCGTCCTGGTACAGAACACGCCAACGCAGATGGTCTGTCCAGGTTCTTCCGCCTTAGTGAAGAGAACTCCAATGGGGTTGGGTAGTTCTCCCTACTTTCAGCTGGAGGGGACATGTGTTAGACTTGGCATCTTTTGGCGTGTTTCCCCTGACTTTTTGCTTTCTGACCTCCTGGTATTGATTCTGTTTTTGCTGGTGTAATGATTCTGCGCATTTTCCTCACTGCTGTCCAGTGGGAAAGTGCAAGTGCTCCTGTATAAAATGTGTTATGGATTGGTGTTTCGATGATTGGCCGATTTGATTTATGTGTCAGTCCCTTGTAAAGTGCACTGAGAGGGCCAGGGCCTATAGATCAAATGCTGTTGGTGGGCTGCAGCACTGGATTGTGCCACCCACGCAAACAGCCCGTAAAGTGTAACTCTAGCCTGCCATTGCAGAGCCTGTGTGCAGCCTGGGGCTGCCATGTCGACTTGGCAAGTGCACACACTTGCAAGTCCCTAAACCTTCCCTTTTCTACATGTTAGTCACCCCTAAGGTAGGCCCAAGGTACCCCTGTGGGCAGGGTGCATTGTATGTGAAAGGTAGGACATGCCCTGGTTTGTGTGGCATGTCCTGATAGTGAATTACAGCCTATTTCGTTTTTCACTATTGCAAGGTTACCAGTTCCCCATAGGCCAGAATGGGCAGTTCTGATTATTACAGCTTATAATCCTAACTGACCCAGGGAACATGGTAGAAATTCGAGTTTAGTATGCCTGGACTCAGAATGATAAAATGCATCTTTTAGTTAAGTTGGTTTTAACATTCTGTGTTTGAAAATACCACTTTTAGAAAGTGGGTATTTTCTTGTCTAACCATCCAAGCCTGCCTCTGCTAGGTTGTGTATTCCTTGTCTGGAGTGTGAGTGACAGGGGCTGGGGGATGCCAGGAGACAGGGTGAGTCAGCACAGGGCTGAATAGCAAGATCTACATGTAGATGGGTGGGAGGAGATGAACCTGTGACCTGAATAGGGCTGGGCCTTCCCTCCACAATGCTGGCTCCACCTCCTGTGGTGTGTCTGATGTCCCTGGCCTGCACTGTGAAAGGAGAGAAGGAGACTTGTCAACAAAGTGCTCCAGGACTGACCAGAACTGGTTTGGACTAGGCAAAGGCCTTTCTGCCTTCAGAGGACAAAGAGAAATTGAGGATAAAAAGGGGGACCCAAACCCCAGAACTTTGGAACTCTTTGGGATCAAGAAGACTGCCAAGAAGAAGAGCTGGAGAAGCTGTGAGGAGGAACTACCACTTTGCTGTGTTGGCCTGCAGTGGCTGCTTCTGTCTTGGGCAGTGAAAGGACTGGAACTGAACTTTCTGCAATCTACTTTGTGAGTGTCTCCAAGGGGTTGAGGTAGAGCTTGCCCCCTGTTCAAGAAGTCTCAGGAACAGCAAAGACTTCAAGCCCGACGCCGTCTACGATGCCGCTGCCGACTCAGTGTCCTGAAGGCACCGCAGAGGGCAACGCTGCACCGTGACCCTGGTCTCACCGACGACGCCTGCTGACGCCGCCACCGAGCCACTGCTCGCACCGCGACCTGTGGGCACCGCACTTCGCACCGCCTCGCTTCACGACGACGCCGCTCCACGCCGGACTCGACGCCGCTGCTTGCACCGTGGTTCGGGGGCACCGCTCGTAAGTTACACGACGCACTGCCCTCATCCCGCACCGCAGCCTTGGCCCGCCGGCGCCATCGACTCCAAGTTCGTCAGCCGACGACAGCGCTGCAGCTACGACGACATCGCTGCTGCACCGTGACCTGCCAGCAACGTGACGAGCACCGCCTTCATCTCACACCGCGACCCTGGTCTCACCGACGATGCCATCCGACGCCGCCACCAAGCCGCTGCTCGCACCGCGACCTGAGGGCACCGCACGCCGCACCGCTGCACTTCGCACCGCAGCACCCAACGCCGGCCGACGCCAGCGCTCCTGACTTCAACAGAGAGGAGATCGATCTGCAACGCGTGTGACTTCGAGGGCCCCGACGACGCCGCACCGACCTCCGGAACCGACGCCTGCGGACGCCGTGTGTTCGGAAGCTCACCGCGAGGTCATAGACGCCCTGCATTTCTGAAAGGTACTGTTTGCGGGTCTTCCCGACACCGTAGCTGACCGGCAACGCCGCGGTCAGCCAGAACTGTTTGGATTTGTTTGTTCACGACGCCGTGATAGCCCTGGACGGAGCTATCGACATCAAGGAACTGTTTTTAAGGACATTTTGATAACAGAAGATTTTTAAAGTACTGTACTGTGGATTTTTATCGTATTTGGTCTTGTTTTAAGTATATAAAAATATTGGATATTTTTCTAAACTGGTGTGGTGTCAGTTTGTAGTGCTTACATTGTATTACTGTTGGTTATGTGCAAATGCTGTACACACTGCCTCTAGAATAAGCCTGACTGCTCGTGCCAAGCTACCAAGGGGGTGAGCAGGGGTTATTTTAGGAGTGTAACTCCCTTATCCTGACTAGGAAGAAGGGTCCCTACTTGGACAAAGGTGCAAGCCCTTGCCAACTAGAGACCCGCATTTCTAACAGTCATCTATTCTCTTACCGGCTCTGCTCAGTCCTAATCCTCCATGCAACATTACTGACATCCACTGAAAGGTGGAAATCCGCACCATTCATGTGAAACCAACAGCAACATTTGCTTACTGTTTTCAATGTATTATGTTGATGTCAAAATGTAAATTTTAAGAAAAAAAATCCCTGACAACACGTGCAGCTGGTGTCGCCACCATTTTCACCTTGCGAATCTTCAAATATTTTGCAGTAGTTTGAGGAGCTGTTAATCCCTTGGAACACCAAACTGCACATTGGTCACATCATAGCCACCCTGTTGGTGTTGTCCGAGAGGCTAGATCGACACTTTCTCCCTACATCTAATCATGTAGGGTGGCATTCTTCCTTGACCCTCAGCTTACTGATATAGTTTCTGGGATGCCTAAGGGCACTCAGGAGAAGAGCCTGTTGGCCTTCCCAGGTTAGGAAGTTCTGAGGCTTAGGCACACAGGAAGTTCTGAGGCTTAGGCAAAATTGTGTGTATTTTGCAGACATTAGGATCAGTCATGACTGGCGTAATCCATAGCGAACATTAATTTGTACAGAATATGATGTCTAAAAATAGAAAAAAAATCCCTAGGCAGTATTCAAATTCCTTTTTTCGTATGTCCCGTGTGCTCACTGCAACCAAATGGGTATTAGCCTATAGACTTACAGATTTCAGATGCATATTTGTACACGTAATACTTTAACAAATCAATTGTACATAGACTTTGAATGCATTTAGCTATCCTGTACTAAAAAAAGTCTGCAAGGGGCGCTTATCGAAAAATACAGTATGATCCAGTGTGCTTTTGTAAAATCAAATCTTCTCTCTGTATATTACCATCAGTACTTGCACAACAATAGCCGTACAGCGTAGACAATGTAACCATTTCGGAAGCATAATATCCCCGAATTGTGGCTAGGGTTCCCTGTTATAACAACAGCTAAGAAGGGGGCAAATAATGGCACTACAGGCCGTTAGATTAAGGAAACTGGTTTGTATAATGCTGTATTGCCACTGGTAAGGCCTTGCAGTGCTTTAAGGTTCGGGTACCTTCACACCAGGGTTCAAGGATTCCACCACAGAACAGAGTTGTGCCTCTGGATCACTCAAATGGCTTTAAAAATACGGATTTATAATTGCATTTTGGGTGGCATCCTCCCTGAACTGCCAACACACTTAGACCCTCTGCATATCTGGTTTCTCAAGCTGGGGTCCTCCAAGGGCATTGGGACCTCCAAGACAGTGGTCACTAGTAATTTGCAGAGGGCAACAGTTTATAAATGTAGAAAAAGTACCTTCTTAGGCCTCACTTGTAATAAAATAGTGTGCTGAAATTTTCTCTTGGTTAATTTTCCTGAATTCTGCTCCGATGCAGTCTGGAGCGGCTACTTTGCTGTCCCAAACAAAGAAGATGACCCAGGACCACCACAGAGAGACGGGAGAACAAATCATCCAAACCATCAGGAGTTCACTATATGGCTTATTTTGTTCTCGGAGGCTCCCTAGCTACAGGGGCACACCAAGGCTTTTCAGTCTTCTGTAGAACTTGATAAACACTAATCCTTCAACCATTTGATACTAGACAACTGCACATATGAAAACCCAGTGCTCCGCCACAAATAGCTTCTCGGTGAACACTCTGCAACAGGTTAGGAGAGGAAGGATACCTCCTTTAGGAAGCAGCAGCCTGTATTCTGAATACAAAAGTCTAGTTATAAGAAACAGACTACCAAAACTGGACAAGCTAGTAATGGGGTAGTCCCCCTGCTTCCCTGCCTGGTCTTCCTGAATGTAGGGAGACAAATGCCTTGGACAAATGCCGTGACCTAGTATTAGAGATCCAACTGTGCTTAAGAAATTGTAGCGGTCAAGTTGAGATGTTTTATATTCCTCCTTCACCAGAGATGAACAAGTGGGATGTGCCTTTACTTTCTGTAGAAAGGTGCCCATTGGTAAGAGTTTGGGTCCACCTACAGATTGCCTAGGCGGTACCTTCAAGCACCACTTCGTAAGCTAAAGTAAAAGCAAGTACATTAAAAACAGTCGGGCTGGATTGGGATCCAAAAGCAGCCGTGGCACAAATGTTCAAAGCAGCCCTGCTCCCCGCCCCCTTCTCTTTCCATCCATCCATTCTATGTTGCACTCCTCCTCTCTCTTCTCCCTCCCTTCCAGCTTGGTGTTTCTCGCTCTCACCTGAAGCCACCAGTGTACCTTCCATGTTAAAGTCAGGCAACTGTAGAGAGTGACAGACCCTCCAGCAGCTACCCAGGGCCTTCAAAAACAAGACTACTGTTGCTCCAGGCACCCAAATGCCTGATGGAATAAATTACCAGTCCACCCCTGGCAAGAGCATACCTCTACCAAGGTAGCTAACTTCACTGCCCCCAGCAGACTCTGAACACTCTTTGCTCACTGAAGTACTCTAAGGAATCTTGGCGCACTGCTGCTCCCTGGCAGACACTTGATGAAAAACTTGTACTAAACTTAACTGTTCTTCCTTTTCAATTGGGAAATAAATGGTGAAGGCATTTTATTATCAAAAAGTCCATTATTGTCTTGATTTTATAATGAACCTATTTGTAGCTAAAAGGTTCACAGGTTATTATTCCTCCAGAGGCTACTTTACCCATCATTTTATCCTATATTTCCTTTATTTTCATCACTACTCGCCTATTGATCCTTATTTTAATTAATTAGCTTAGACAAAGAACGCGTCTGTTAACTGTATTATTTTTATCACTGCATCCCAGCTCCTCACTACAGCATCCCTTTTAGGACATTGTCATTCCACATCAATCGACCCTTTGCCCCTCACCTCGTCCGTCACCCATCAACGCACGAGTAATGAGTAGAATGAATAATGATGATAACTGAGGGATGTGCAGTCCAAAAGTGGTCAGTGGCGTGTTCCTTGTAGGACACCTCCTTCATCATCCCTTTTTAGGTCTCGCGCCTAGCGTTGCAGTGCGCAACACTGCTCGCGCAGCGCGAGACCTTTAGAAAGGGCTTCTGAAAACGACCCACACGCTCGTGCGTGTGGTTTTGTTTTCAGAAGCCCACATTGGCTGTAGCGTGCGTTTTTTTTCAAAAAAACGGCACGGGATTGGGCAAAGGCGGGCGCATGTCCCGCCTTCGCTCCTCCCATTCCCGACGGTGGCCAGAACGCGCAGCAGCGCGCGTTCGCCTCGCTGCCGCGCTCCCTGGCCCCCGCTCCTCTGTGGTGCGCGCGCACCACTGGTTTCGCGTTCGGCTCCTCTGTGGTGCGCGCGCACCAGGTTTCTATTCCGTGCTTGTTTAAAAACATAGCACACAATTTGTGCAAGGTAACTCATTTTATTAGTGACTTTCTCTGTGAAATAGTAACTATTATGTAATTTCAAAAGTGTTGGCGAAGAATCTGCAAGCTACATATATAGTGATAAGAGCTGCCATTTAGTGCAGAGTAACATGGCCGACTGTGGGAACTGGATGTGTCCTTTCTGCAGAAGAGATTGTTGTTCAGAATATTTCTCTCATCTGCTGGTTCGTGGATGTTCTGCCGAAGAGATTGTTGTTTAGAATATTTCTCTCATCTGCTGGTTCGTGGATGTTCTGCCGAAGAGATTGTTGTTTAGAATATTTCTCTCATCTGCTGGTTCGTGGATGTTCTGCCGAAGAGATTGTTGTTCAGAATATTTCTCTTATCTGCTGCTTCGTGGATGTTGACAAACAGTTTTCTGTCAGCTGACTGGTAGATAGTTGCCTGTTGTGTTGGAGGAGTTGGCTCGAGTGCATATGAGGCGCGTTGACTATTTTTTGTTCAGGAATTACTTACAGTGTCTTTGGTAAGCCGACCGCCTTCTCTTTCTTTCCGTCCTGCAGTGCCTCATGCATCTCGATTTTCCATGGTGCCTTAGTGCTTTGTGCTTAAGTTCTGCCTAAAGAATCCTTGGGTACAAGCCCAGCACATTACATTTTACGTTACCAGAAAAATAAAGTTTGGAATAGAATATTGCACTTTTAAATCTTGTGTAGGATGTAGACCTAGAGATGCTGGATTTTATATACTATGTCTAGATTTGTGTCCCAGCTTCACGGTGGTATGGTACAGGAACATGTTTAGAACACCTGCGGGGGAAAAAATAACCTTTGTATAGACTTTCCTTATTAAACAGAGTCAGGGCACAAGTCCTAAAAAAAGAAGTGGGGGGACTAACCTAGTTAATCAGAATGCAAGTGGCATCACGGCGCGTGACATCACGGCGCGTGACATCGCGGCGCGTGACATCGCGGTGCGTGACATCACGGCGTGTGACATGACAGGAAGTGGCATCATAAGAAGTGACATCAGATCTTAAGCCCTCACATATATGTTTAACATGTCTATCATGAGTACATTGGAACACATTTCGAGTATACAGGGAAACCCTCCTGATTTAGGCAGAAGATTCACACTTTTGTAAGCTACACATAAAACAATGTTGCCCTTTGTCAGCGAAAACTTCCTCTACCCATAGTGCTTTAAAAGAAAAAATTGTGGTACTTGCATTATTTCAACGCCTCCTAAGGGGTACTAAGCACTATATAAATTACATTTATTTTGTGTAAATACAGGGAAAGACCAACACATCTGACATTCTTACAGTGAATGCATATCTTGTAAACAGGGACTGAACAAAGTGAAAACTGCCTCTCTTAAGTAGGTGTGAAGTGCTAACAAGGTATGAGCCTTTGTTTCCCCTCTGCTGCATTTGCATCAGGTGTGAGGCTCCTGACTGCTCCCAGCCAAGAGACTGGAACAAAAGCAGGCCTGATGACCCCTCAGGATTGGCCTTTGTTATGGGCCCAGCAGGAGTCCAAACTAAGAAAGCCCCCTCACGCCTGCACGTTGTTGCGGATCAAAGCAGACAACAAAATGCAGGCGCTGCTGAATGTGTCCAGGTGTTTGCAAATTACACCGGGGCGATTTCAGCATATTTTTCAGTGGGGCCCAACTAATTGGCAGGGTGGACGGCGTCCACCATGTGAAATTAGTGGGTGGACGCCGTCCACCCGCGTGTACCCCGACTCGTGCCCTGAACAGAGTGCTTCCAAATTGACGTTTTTACTTTCAGACAGTGTTTGCCCCCAAGCGGCAATTCCTTTGTATGAGTTAATGCTGTGCAGATCACTATATTGTTTTATGGGGTTTAAGGTTATTCAGTATGCTACACTTTTAAATTGGTGCCCAAAAACTGCCCCTGTCGGCCACAAGTTTGGCTCATTGAGTACTGTGTAACTTGTCTATATCTTGTATTTGTTTTGCTGATCAGCTTTCACAGATCAGGATCTTTGTAAAATTCTCCACTCATCTACTTTGGCTTGTGTTCATGCTTCAAATGCGTGTCATGCTGTGTACCGCTTTTACCCTTATGTAAGGCATTTCTCATCTAACGTTAGGTTGCTCATGTAAAATCAATAAATGCATTGATAGAACACCTTATGCTATAAGTCCAATTTCACATATGCAGGAATAAAATCCATCCTTGTGAAGACTGCTGGATGGCGGCTTCACTATAGAAGTGTTTACTGCAGGACTTCTTCCATTATGTAATGCTGTGCGAGCTCTGGAATAGGACAGTGCTGGACACCCAATTATACCCCAAGGCTTTCTGTTCGGTTCATGACATGATTACTGATGCCGATTGTGACCAGAAAGGCTTGGCTGGATTTCACGGATGTTGATGGTCTGTGGCTAGCTTTGTTGTTTGGTCATGGGTACAAAGTATTCACGAAAATATGTTGAATAATTTAATTAGCAGATCGTTTAAAAAATAGCTACTCTATTGTGCATACATCTCAACACTCAAATGATATTTAATATTACTTTTTTCATAATAACTACACCCACGCCATGCACATGATTGTGGGTTATGATGCAGCACAATCTCTGATACATTGATGTCGGGCAGTTTTTTCTTTTAGTTTTGTAAAAAGATTTACATGAAAGAATTAATGTAACAGTAAACAGAATTTCTTTATAACTTATTGTCTAGAAGAAGTATTTGAAGCTTTCTTCCTTTGTCTTCACCTTCAAGGTGCTAAGAGCGAAGCATCAAGATAGCTATTTACATTAAGCCTATGATGTTAGCGTTCAAGTTTGACTTCTCAGTTGTTGCTTCTCTTTGAGGAACTTCTGCATTCCAGAGACTTTGTCTCAGGAAGGCAATACAAAAGCAAGTATAACCTTTTACATTTTCACACGCCGCTTACAGACATCACCTTTCTCGCCAATCCTGTTTAACAGCTATGAGGCCCCATTGACTTGCATTATTGAACTCTGTAATCTTGGGTATCACTCGTATGTCCACAACTTCCAGCTCAAATGTCTGTGAAATATTTCCAGTACTGTGATTTCCCCCCCCGCCCCCATCTTATCTATGTCTAAACGTTGTATCACTGAGATCAGTGATTTTGTAAGTGGTTTGACATTCGTGAGCACCACATACAATCCTCCAATCTCATGTTTCAACACAAATAATAACATTAACTTGGCATGATACTGCATTTAGGAAGAACAGGCAATGGAACGATTATTATTGTGAAGGGAAATAAAACTCCACCTCTAAAGCCAGTAGCTTGTGCTTTAGTCTCATGCAATGGGGGCAAAAACTAGAAAAACGAATTGAAATCTCTCTACGGTCCAGTAAATGTACCCCGGCTAATGTCCCTTGTAGTGAATTATCAAGTTAAATAGGCCAGTGGTTCAGCATTTGTAGGTCATTTACATATAACTAGAGAATAAGAAGACATGAAAGAGGGTTGCATCAATAAAGGGAAGGGAAAGAGCAGCAGCAGAGAGACTCATTAAAAGCTTTTTGAGGAACAAACAGAATCGGTTTCAACGGATGGCAGCAGTGCTGTCAAACAAGAGAATATATATGGAATAAAGTACCCCCTGCTCTACATTACAAGCATATTGCAAGTCACCAAGGAGTCCCATGATCATATAGATGAACGAGGTCAAAGGCAGAGTTCCTTTATAAAGCCATAGAACTCAGAGGCAACTTGCAATATCTTTTTAATGTATGGCAGAAGGTATTTTATTTCATAATATATATGGTTACTAAATGAATTGACAAAAGCACTCTTCGGTTCTATATAAATTAAAAAATATATATTCTCGGTATTGAAATTAGGTGATTGCATCAGGGTATCGCCCTCTGATCCTGGGCAGGGGAACACGTTCTTAATATATATGGTTACGCCATTACCCTTTTCACAAACTACTTTAATCCTTTGGTCTCTTACTCTTTTGTGTTCGTAGCAGACATGAATATAATCAGAATTCATACTGTAATACTGGACACACTAAAAAAGCAGTTAGTCATTTTTGCAAAAAGATAATCAAATCAATTAATGTAAATCAGATTAAAAATGCTGTGGCTCAAATTGTGTACAACCATGCAGAGATTCCATCCTTCCGGTAATGACCTCTAGCATTGTATAAAAAAAAAGGGAAACATGTTACCACAAATATCTCCTTTCTAGTGAAACCTTTTGCTTTTCTGGTATATATATGAGTAGACTGAATAGCCAATTCATTGCCTTTCATCCTAGTTGCTGACTCTAGCAGCAGGCATTGTGACCTCCGAACTCCAGAGTAAAAGCGTATTACTGTTGAGTAGCTATGTCAATTCTTTACTACACTTGAGGGCTTCATCACATTTTGGGGGGGGTGGGGCGGTATTGTTTTGCGTTCGGCTACTGAAAGAGACTAGCAGGTTGCACGGATTCTGGGTGCACAAAGAGATTGGATATTAAAGATGATTTCCATTCCCTAGCTTAGACTTGAACAGACTGACACCTTTTGCTTCTTTTATGTGTGTGTGTCTGGACACAGGGATACAGTGTTTACTTGTTTCCCACCCGTCTAAGATTGATGCCAGCCATACCTCAGGGTAGTACCACTCAGAGTAACGATGGAAGCTCGGCAGCAGGCGTCTTCCACAAGTAAATAGTGTCATCTCCACATAAAGGCAAGCCGTCTGTCCATATTCCTGGCAAGTGTAGCTTTCAGACTGCAGGCTTTCACTTTGCCACAGATATACAGTTTCTTTTATTATTTCACTCTAAATGTTCCAGGAAAGTTTAAATTTATTTAGTGCATGCGTGTCCAATCTAAGACCAAAGCCCAAGCTATAGTAACTGTGCTAATTGTAGTTATGCTGAATCTAAATGGAAACCGTTTATGTATAGTGAATGGTTATCATGCAAATCTGCAGTGGTTTCGCTCACTTGGCCATTGGACATCCCAGTTTTTAGCTTAGACTTGACCTCTTAATATTGTGGTTGCTCAGTGCATTCAAAACGCTTTGCATTAAGAAATATTTTTACTGTTACACCCAGTTCTGCCACGTCCCATCACAAATTGTGAACCTAGTACTAAGTGCTATTTTACCCTAGAGGATACTTGTCTTTTGTGTTGTACAGTTAATATAGATTTCTGTTTTTCAGTCTCTCCTTCTAGCACCTCCATTTTTAGATCTCGCCTAGGCAGCACTTGGACTATCTCTTATAGACCTGCTGTATTCAGGTATTGACTTGAACCTCTGCCCATTTTCCACACATCTTTTCAATTGGCTCCAGTTACTCGCCTTTCTAAATGGTTACTTTTGATTCGTGAATAGCCTTAGTAGTCCCTCCTTACTACCGCCTTTTCTCCTTTTGTAACCTCCAATGAGGACTGGCCCTCTTACGTCTGTTATGTGCTCTTCCGATTGTCTTGTGTTATCACTCCACTGCAAAAAAAATTATTAAAAAATTGCAGTGCAATAGATCTCGCGTCACTGAAAGTTTGAGCTATTGGTGTTGCAAATAATAATGCAACAACAATAGCTCAAACTTTAAGTAATGCGAGACCTATTGCATTGCAAATGCTTGTTCCTAATTCCTCACGCTGTCTCTCCATTCCTCCCTCCATTAGCAATGAATGAAAGTGCACATGTTATTAGTTGTGCCCATCACATGCGAGCAGTCCGTGTTCGGCATGACACGGAATTGTAAGAGCAACTTCAGGCCATGTATTTGGTTTTAGCGATTTCAAAAACTACACTCAGATAGCAGATACGAAGTTCTTTTTCAAATTCTGTCCTATGAGCAGATGAAAGCACACTACTCCTGTTCAGCACGTCACACACCTAAGAAATATATCTGTTTATTCATATGGGTATAAAAGTTAAGTAACAGTGCAAAGGTCTCTGTGTATTCAAATGTCCAATGCCCAGATCCTGCTTGTGTGTCAAGTCGTACAGAAGTATTAAAGAACTATGAGGCAAGGAGCACGGATCGAGGGGTGATGAGGTGTCCTGGGATACCATATGTGCTGTCCATTGTGGACATCTAATCCTCAGTCATCTTCCCTCGTCATTATCCAGTAGTGCCGAGGTGCGAGGACTGAGGCTGTCCTAAAATTGATGCTTCTTCAGCCTACTCTCACAGTACCTACATTCAGGTTAGGAAATGTAAACAGCCTATAGTTTACCTATGTAGGAGTGTCCTATCCTTTTGAGGTTACTGTGGGGCGTGTACTTCGTATTAATCTTTTAAACACCCTCCCAAATCTCTCTGCTCGACTGCTGAATATGAAAGAAAACATTGTAAAACGTAATTACATCAGAAAGAACTTTATATAGCATTTATATAACTCTTTTTTTTAAAGATAAGGCCTTTAAGAAACGTTTTTTTTTTTTTTTTTAAACAACGTTTCTAGATAAGGCCCAGCACATTGGGCCCAGCTTAGAGGGGAGAAAAAGCTTTTAAAACTAATGTAAGGCATACAGACGCCATCACGTGCGCCAGTAACTGAAACCCCAGGGTGGTTTAAAAAGTTGAGTGTCCACGCGGCCTGACTAGTGTCGACCGATGCAGTTCATCAGTGTGGACTACCGGCAATCCAAAGTAAGGTCCATTTACAGAAACACATGAGGGCTGAGAGCCATTCTCAGCAGAGGACAAACAGGAATTCAATGGAATCCCTATAGATATCCACTAAATCAGCATTTAGCAAACTTTTGACTCCTGGGGACCCCGATTTAGTTACTACTGGAAGCCGGGGACTCCAAAGCAATTTGTACGATTTACATTTCAAACATTAAAACAGTAATTCAGGAAAAATAAAACCACACGTGCACACCACACAAATGCCTGAATTTCTAAAGATTTTAGTATTTTATATTGAAAAAATTTGCAAAACAATTCTAAAAATGTTTATGGAAAGGGTGATGCTGCATCTCTGCGACCAACTTTTCGATGTTTGGGTTTTATTTTGCAGTATGAGGCTCCTGCCAGGGTCGGATTGGAAACCCAAAGCAGCCCTGGCAAATGTTGTCAGACCAGTACCCATACAATACACACCAAGAGCAGCAAGTGAGCCTGACCACTACAAAGGGGGCTTTGGGGAGGCTCTCCCCCTAGGACAATTTGAGAAACAAACTGTGCATTCTACAACACATTTGTCATTATATATTGAATTGTATTAGCTTTTAAAGCATAGTAAATGATTACCTTACTGTATGCCAGGATACAACAATCTTTGTTGGGGCTCTTCAATGATTCCCTCACTATCACCCTCCATCGGTGCCTCTCATCTCTCCATAGCCCCTCTCTCACATGTATTTAATTTGTTCTATAGCACCTCTCATACCAGTGTAGGGTGTCAGAGCACTTTACATCACACACATACAGAGACAATGAATCATGTGTGTGTAAATCAGTGTACAGAAAACGTTACATAAGGCAAAGGGGACTACGAGGTGTAGGATTCACGTCAGCCATACTGGTAGGCATTTTTTAAGATCGCTTGGTCTGGAGAAGCACAATCTCAGGATTCAGAACATAACACAGGGGTTAGGGTTGACTTTAATAATAAGAATTTATTTCTACCCAAACACACCTTCTTTAGCAGCATCGAGATAATCAAAGCCTGGGGAAAAAATATAACTTACTAATACCATGTAGTTTGCATGCAGCTCTTTGATGGCAGTTCATAGCTCCCTGTGCTAGATTACGATTGTAACTTATGAACTGCACAGTAGCAAAAGAAGCTCTGTGACAAAATAAGTAACCCACTGAGCTATGCACATTAAAAACTGTTTTTTTAAATGCATGGTACACATTCTTTGCGGCAGGCATATTAACCATCTGCGCGACCAGAGAATAGTCAAAGCTGCCACTGGACAAAACTCCCATCTCTCCCCGGCGGGTACATTAATCACCTGAGTTATCTTGACACTTTTATTGTTGCCCAAAAACTGCTGATTATACAAGGAACTTTGCAGTGCTTTTACAACTGTTGCCTGTGGACCCCCTGCGGAATATGTCACACACCCCTGGGTGTCCCTGGACCAGAGTTTGGGAACCACTGCACTAAACTCTTTCCCATGTGCGTAGAGAACATATTTCTAAGACAGAGCTCATGGGTGCAGCACTTCTGTATCAACCAGTACAGCTTTTCTACCAAGGATGGTCCCTCTACTAGCACAGGTTAAAATAACAAGGGCATGAAGCAAGGCAACACAGTGCAAACGAGCATCCTCGATCTCAGCCTAACCAAGAATTCAAGCGGTGTTAACTGTTCACTGGTGCAGTAAATACATGGGCCTCTGAGCACGTGTAGTCGCATATATAGCTCTCTTGAAATTCAAGTCGCCCACATACCGACATTCCTTTTGCGATTTTATTATAATAATCAGATTGTCAATCTCGAGGACATGCGATGTAGGCCTAACCAAAACAATCAAGTTTGAGTTAAGCAGCCTTATGCGTGGACCAGCCACACGTAAATTACTATGATGCCTTAACCACAATTAGCCTTTAGCCACACACTCAATGATAGCGACCACTGGTATTGGCAACACTGCTTCGTAGGGGGCAAGGTTTTCAGTTCATGAACTTCACTGCTGCTTCCCCACAGCTTTAGAGTATAGACATGGGCGATGTTCTCTCTCTACCCTATACTAAAAAGAAGGCACACATTTCACTTTAAGAATGTTGTACTAACTGGACAGCAGTGCTGGAGACTGGTGTTAACTTTAGTATATCATTTGTTTATTATGCAAACGAATGCATTTCAGGGCAAGGCTTCAATTTTGGGCTCAATGTACCAATGCGACCACCCACGACCAACAGACTGCGCCACAGTAGCACCAGGAGGTTTTTAAAAGTTGTGCACTGAAAATGTTGACCTGTAAGACTATGCCAAGTGCGATCTACTGTGCTTCACAGTGCCTGTACTGTACGACCAGCACAGAGTATAAGAGAGGCCCACTCTTCATAACAACCTGTGCTTTGTGCACACACCTGACCTAGCACAGTAAGTTTCTATACTTCGCCGACAAGTCTGATTTGCTAAACTAGAAAGAAAAGGGAGTTCTGCAGATGTCCAGAAGACAAGTTGCTACACCGTAGGAGAATGCATTTCACGCGGTACAAATCAAGTTGTGCATCTTCACTGCTAATACCCTCAAAAGTTAGGTCAATATATTTTCAAATGTGATGCATTGCAGAGTTCATACTGTGCGCAGCCGAAGAGCTCGTGAGCAAACAGAGCCTCGCTCTCCGAGCATGCCTAGAGAAAGAGCTAAAAGGTAGGAGTGACCGCCGGGGAGTCAGGCACAGAAGGAAGGTAAAGGGTGTGGAGGGCCGTAAGAGACCCACATGCTTAACATGCAGGTAGAAGGAATCAAGAGTCACACAGCAGGGAAAGAGAACACAGGCCAGCCAGGCCGGAAGGGGTGTTTAAGAGCAGCAACTGGCTGAGAAGGCACAGGCAATGACGAGCGAATGGATGAGCATGGAAAGGGAATGCATACCTTCCAACTTGAAGAACTATCTTACCGTGTGAGGAGGGGGCGAAGCCTCGTGCCCATAAGCACCTATGAGGCACTTTGGAACCCCACCCTGCCCCCAAACCCCCTCCTTCCAAATAAATAAATAAATAGCTTGCTGAGGCTGGTGCCAATTCCAGAGGTGTTTTCACGCCCCTTAATGGACAGGGACTGTTCAAAGTCTCGGAAAACGAGCTGGAAAACCATTATTTACAGTGGTTTTCAGCTGGTTTTCCCTGCCGCCATGTGATATTGGCTCCTCACCGGGACATCGTGTGGTGTGAGCCGATATCGTGTGTCACACGGTGGCACCCTGCGAGTTGACAGGTATGGGAATGAATTAACAGCACACAGTGTAAAACCCATGGCCTATTTTAATATATCTACTGGCACGAGAGCCTGGGGTGAGACTGAGCAAAGGATGAGAGGCGGTAAGAAGGCACACTAGCAGAGCCCGCCAGTAACCACAGGCGCAGACAAAGAAGGATCATGGGAGCGGGAAAATAAACCACCACACCACGCACTCCGAGGCAGAGTCTGCTAAGTACCACAGACACGAGGTGCCCAGGGAGAGATTGTGAACACTAGAGCGCGCATGCAGATGCAAAGAGAACAGACCATGATGTGTACAATGGTCTTGTCACTGGTCAGGCTTCACGGAACAGGCACGGCCATTGCCTGCAATAAAATCTTGCATACCATCGCACAGTACCAGCGTGGAGCTTCTCGGGGGCTCACTGCAACCTTCGCAAGCCTGAGACCTTGTGCCCCTGGGGGTGCTGCTACCACGAACTACCCCCCCCCGGCAAGAACTGTACTCTGAGGAGCGCAGCAGCTGACGCGACCAAAAGGGTGGCGGGGGTAGGGGCGTGCCTATCAATGGAGCAGCAGGTGCAGCAACACCAGACCTACCTCACTGCAATCGGATTAATGCAAACACGGCGGGAGGGGCATGTTTTACCGAGGCCCCACAGCAACCTTGCTACGCCACTGGGAGGAACAGGACGATATATTGCAGGTGTAGAGTCGATCGGTGAACGATATAGTTATTATAGGAAAGTTCACAAGCAGATGTTGTATTGTATGCGTGGAGTACCCACGGTGACCCAGACGTGCTATACTGCAGATCTGAACAGCAACAGGGTGAGATGGTGGAGTTTGTCATGCAGCAGACGTACTATAGTGACGCTGACGGTAAATCAGCGTTATGCCAACCTATATAGGTAGTCGCGCTACACTGCAGGAACGCTACTGAAAGGTACAAGGATTTTAGAAACATAGAGGCGTTTTATTGGAAAGGCGCTACAGCGAGGCGAAAGAGGTTTTGTAAACCAGAAGCACTACGTTGCAGGTCCAGTCGCCCTAGAACCGGACATAGAATTAAAATGTGCAACAGAGAAGCACTATATCCGAGGAGCTTTTGTAACTACAGAGAACACAGGGCTTTGGGCATAGATGCTGCAGTGAAAATAAAGCACAAGAGCTTGAACGATGTAGAAGCGCTTCAACAAGTAGCACAGATAGGATATGGAAAGTAGGCGCATGATATTGCAGGTGCGCTAAAGAGACGCATGAGTTTTTATTAAGTCACATAAGCGCTAGACAGAGAAGCACTAGGTTGCACACACTCACCGATGCCGAGCCCCACCACGATGCGCCCCCCTAGCAGCGTCTCCTTGCTGCTGGCGACTCCCATGACCACAGCGCCGGCGGTGAAAAGGAAGCTGGCCAGCAGGATGCAAGGGCGGCGGCCCAGCGCCCCGTTGAGGTACCCCCCGGCCAGCGCCGCCACCGCTGCCGCTCCCACGGTGCCCGACACCAGCAGTTCTTGCCACAGCGCCGAGAGGCCGAGCTGGCGCCGTAGCAACAGCATAGCCCCGGACACCACTCCCGTGTCATAACCGAAGAGGAAGCCGCCCAGCGCCGAGAAGGCGGACAGCACGTACACGAAGGCCGGGGCTTCATCCTTCTGGAAGCGGCGTCGGGCTGCGCGCTCCAGCTCGGCGGCCGAGGCCCCAGGGGCCGTGGTAGCGCTGCCCAGGCTGGTGCACGACTCCGCGGCAGCAATCAGGCTGCGTTCCCCCACCTCCCCATCAGGCCGCCGCCGCGACGCCTTCTCGCTCATCAGCTGGCTCAGGCTGTGCAGCGTGTACTCTGCATTCTCGCTGGCCGTGCGGGACATCGGGCCCCCCGGGATGCAGGGGCCCGGGCTGGTTTGAGGCGGGTCCCCTGGGGGTCTCCCGACCGACTTTATGCCACTTCGGCCGAGTTTCACGACTTGCAGTCGGAGAGAAGTGCGGGATCTCGGGCTTGGGGGATGCAGGCAGCTCCGCTGACAGCCGACGCCGCGCTCAGCCCGGCCACACTGACAGCGGCGGCTGCAAGCGGAGGGGGCGCGGCCGCCGCTCACGTGGCGTCCCAGCTGTTTACATCACAGCGTCTGCGCGCGCCTGACAGCCTGTGAGAGCACGAGCCGTACCTACAACAGGTGTGTGACTGGTAGACCGCGATGAGACATCACGATTCCTCCACTCTGGTGCCCGCACCAGCTCCTTTTCAAGGAAGTATACCCGCTGTAGTCCGAGCCGTTGTCAAATCCTATGTCAGGTGTGGTTGATGGAGTTCGAGTTATTTTTGTGGCCGGTGCATTGCATGACAAGGAAGAACGGGCTCTGAGTGAAACATGCGAATCGACAGGCAATATTTATTAATTTTGACTGGTCACCTCACTGTCCTAGCAAGGCTTTAAACTGGGTGTCCCTCAATCTTTGCCTTAAGAGGCACACACCTGGCAGCTGGGCCTAATAGATGAGCAGGTGTTGTTAATGAAGCGCGAGCCCAAGCACAAGAGGCACTTTCTGCGACTCCTCATAACGCTCTTTCTCCCCCCATTGGGCTTGTGACCCCCCCATGGGGGGCGGGGAGGCTTTGGGAAGATGAGACAGCCCCGGCTGGTGTTGGGCTTTTTGGGTTTGGCTGGTTTCCTCGCACCGGCCATCATTTTGGGTCAAGTGACACGGTGGCCGGCGCTCAGTTAGAGATATTTTTCAACAAGCACTGGCAAATGCATTAGGTTTCACCTATGTGATCAATAAAAAGCTGTTTTTTGTTGTAAGTGGAAGCTTGCTGGGTAGGTGTACAATATAAGTTACAGAAAGTCTGTTAAAGTGTTATGACTTGTTTATGTACAAAAAGGCAATATGCAAAAAGGCAAAATGCTGTTAGGAGTGGTATAGTGCAGGTAAGGTAAGTAATAGCAACATTTTGAAGAATGAAAGAGGGAAATAATAGAATTAATTAATGTAATAGCAATATTATGTGTTTAGAGGAGTTCTGACAACTTTTGGGCCTGGTGCCACTGCACCTGGTGCACAATTCAAACCATGCCCCTAGTGCCTGCAAGGGTTGTATGATGGAACAATGACCTCCGGAACAACTACAGTCTTAACAACAACACTTAACAACCACTT
Source organism: Calotriton arnoldi (assembly GCA_963921515.1). NCBI lineage: Eukaryota > Metazoa > Chordata > Amphibia > Caudata > Salamandridae > Calotriton > Calotriton arnoldi. The sequence continues at coordinate 233,011 of CAWUFW010005229.1, read as the reverse complement.
AGTCTAAACCATGAAAATTTTAACAATAACTATGTTTTACAACGACTATGCCTTTACCACGATTGCCTTTACCCCAGTAATGTATCTATTTGACAGGTAAGTATAAATATATATATATATATATATATATATATATATATATATATATATATGTGTGTGTGTAATGGGTTTGTATGTACCTGTAAAATACTAACATTTTGTGGAAAAGGCATCCATGCTAAAGACATATGCGTTGTAAAATTAATATTGGTAAGTATTAACACTATGGTTATATATATATATATATATATACACACACACACCCCTATATTCTCTCTTAATTTTATAAATTCCCTTTCCACCCAAAAACCTACACCCACCCCAAACCTTAAAAATTTCCTTTCCACCCCTAAACCTATACCCACCCTAAACCCTAAAATTTCCCTTTCCACCCAAAAACCCATACTCACCCTAAGCCCTAAAAATGTCCTTACAATCCCAAAAACCCATACTTACCCTTAACCCTAAAATTACTCTTGCCACCCAAAAACCCATACACACCCCAAAAATACCCTTACCACGCAAATACCCATACCCACCCTAAACCCTAAAATTACCATTCCCACCCAAAAAACAACACCCACCCTAAACCCAATAAATTCCCTTGCCACCCAAAGACCTGCACCCACCCTAAACCCTAAAAATACCCCTGCCACCCAAAATCCCATAACCACACTAAACCCTAAAAATACCAGTACCACACAAATACCCATACCCCCCTGAAAATACCCTTGCCATCCAAAAACCCTTACCCCTAAACCCTAAAATGTCCCTTGCCACCCAAAAACCCATACCCACCCTAAAACCTAAAATTACCCTTGCCACCCAAAAACCCATACCCACCCTAAACCCTAAAAATACCCTTGCCACCCAAAAAACCCTACCCAACCTAAACCCTAAAAATACACTTGCCACCCAAAAATTCATACCCACCCAAACACTACATTTACCCTTGCCACCCAAAAAACCACACCACCTTAAACCCTACATTTACCCTTGCCACCCAAAAATCCATATACTCTAAAAATACTCTTACCACTCAAAACCCACAACCACTCTAAACCCTAAAAAATAACCTTGCCAACCAAAAATCCATACCTACCCAAACTCTAAAAATACTCTTGCCACCCAAACACCCACCCTAAACCCTATAATTACCCTTGTAACCCAAAAACCCATTGCCGCCTAAGCCCTTAAAAATATCCTTGCCACTATATATATATATATATATAACACGTAATACTTACCTTTATTACTCACCAAAATACTTACATTTTAATGTATTTTTTTTACTACCAGTATGCCTTCACCTTTAATGCATTTACAACGAAATTCGTTGTAAAGCCATCTGTGGTTAAGGCATACTCGTTGTAAGAAAAATAGTTGTAAAAACATTCGTTGTAAACACATTGTCGTTGTTCAGCCTTCGTTGTAAAGGTATCTAGTTGTTCAGCCTTCATTGTAAAGGCTGTTTCCCCCTGCACGATAACTGCATTTGTGACTGCCTGTTTAGTTGTAAAATATAGCAATATTTGGTGTTTAGAGGAGTTATGACAACTTTTGGCCCAGGTGCCACTGCACCTGCTGCACCATTCAAATTATGACCCTATTGCCTGTAAGGTAAGTGCACTTGTGACTGTTTATTTAGTAGTCACATATAGCAATATTTGCTGTTTAGAGGTGTTCTTACAACTTTTGGCCAGATGGCCCTAGTGCCTGCTAGATAACTGCACTTGTGACTGCCTGTTTAGTAGTAAAATATACCAATATTCTGCGTTTAGTGGGGTCACTAGAGCTTTTGGCCCAGGTGCCGCTTCACCTGCTGCACCATTTAAATCAAGCCCCTTTTAACTGCAAGGTAACTGCAATTGTGACTGCCTGTATAGTAGTAAAGTATAGCAATATTAGGTGTTTAGAGGAGTTTTGCCAACTTTTGGGCCCAATGCCACTGCACGTGCTGCACCATTCAAATCGTGAACCTGTAGTCTTCAAGGTAGATGCACTTGTGACTTCCTGTTTAGTGGTAAAATATAGAATTTCAGGTGTTTAGTGGGGTGCCTAGAGCTTTTCGCCCTGGTTTCACTGCTCCTGCTGCACCATTAAAATCATGACCCTGTTGTCTGCAAGGTAACTCCACTTGTGACTGCCTGTTTAGTTTTACATTTTATCAATAATCTGGGTTTAGTGTGGTCCCTAGAGCTTTTGGCCCTGGTGCCACTGCACCTGCTGCGCCATTTAAATCATGATCCTGTTGTCTGCAAGGTAACTGCACTTGTTTAGTAGTAAAATACAGCATAACTCTTGTATATTAACTTTCTTTTTAAAGTGCAATGTTTATTACAACTTTTAGAATTTGATTATAATGACCAAATAGATTAAGTTGAAAAAATCAATCTGATAATGCTTACAAAGTGCAAAGAAAGGTTCTGAGGTATGAATAGGAAATGCCACAAACTTTCTAAGGCTAAAGCATCTGCTTTACACAACTAAGTAATAAAAAGCAAGCATTTCCGCATACTGTTGGAAGCTGTCTGCCTTTTCCATGGGAAGAGATCTTATCTTGATAGTGAATGGGGCTCAAACAGTGTGAGCAGCTGGAAGAGATCTTATCTTGACAGTGAATTGTGTTTAAACAGTGTGAATAGCTTTAGTAGAAGTATCATAAATGCGTGCAGCCTGGGGCAGTTAACAAAAAAAAAGTTCCACACAAAAGCGAATGAACACAGTAATTCGACCTGGGAACTGATAAAAGCCCCCTTTTAAGATACATTAAATACAAGAGATTTCACAAGCACAGCGCTTACGCTGCGCAGGTGAAACCTAAAAACCATGTCGGCTGGTGAGCATATGAGGGAGACCATGTGCCTGCTAGCAGATGCAGGATCCATTGATTTGGTGACACCGAGCATGCTGGAGTGGCGTGCAGCGGAGGGAGTCAGAGCAGCTGTACTCGTGTGCCTTGGATGAGCTGCGACAGAAGGTGAGCAGCCGGGGACGCTTGATAACGAGGAGAGCACCACCGGCTCAGCGCGTGACCTGAGCAGTGGGAGAGGCATGGCGCAGAAGTCAGTGCTTGAGTTTGTATATTGCGTGTAAAAGAGGATCAAACTCGTGCTGGTAAGCGGTGAAGCTTCTTTTATTGTTAGTGAAGCACAAGAGTACAAGAGCCCACCACCACTTCTCTCGCGTCTCTGGCGCCTCTGTCAACGGCAAACTGCTTAACAGAACACAGAAGACTGAGGAAGCAGAATGTGGAACAAACATCAAAGATAAACATTCTGTGCCCTGTGGCACATACTAAATACAGTAAATGGACAAGTTATCTAACACAACATCATCCTTCCCCTTACAGAATTAAAAACAAAATACATTATACTACATAGAAGAAAAAATCTCAATCTATACCTAAGATACAAAGCCAACAAAAACATTATGCAAATAATAATCTTTACATTTGAAGAGGCATGAAACATTAGGTGAAGCCATTAAGGAAACCCTAGGAAATGAAGGATAAAATTCCTTCATTTGGCTAAGGGAACATTTGATGGCACCCCTGCAACCTGAAGAAATGGCAAACCTTTCCACACTAGAACTTGAGGAACAAAATTAATAAATAGTGGAAACCTCAAAGATGGTGTTATTTGTGCAGGGAGGTGTGTATGGGATAACCCATACCACCAGCAAGTGAGTGATGATGAGTACCTTCTTGATGAATGACATTGCACCAGGAACTCCCTACACAACCTTTAGCAGAATAACCACCTTTGTCTTTGAAGGGCGTGATTATTGGAGCAACCTTCATCAAACTTCTTCTATTCAACCATCCTTTCCCTTCCAATAGAACAGCACCCTTAAACACCTTGACCACTTTGACAGGTGAGGTAAACTTCAACACACCCTTCCTAACCCTGTTTGGCTTATCAATGATGATCCAGTCTCCCATAAAGTACTCAGTGACCTTAGTATTGAGTCCATCACCAACATATTTTCTTGTCGCTTTCTGCTTCTCTGATCTCTTGTTGCTCACTCTTTCCACTTGCATCCCAGTGTTCTTGGAAGACCCACTTGGCTGGCTATCAGATAGCAACTTAAAAGAAGATACATCAGTAGCATTGTGTACAATAGAATTTTCAGCAAGGACAATAGGATTTTCTGCACCAGGTATCCACATTGTGCCGAGCCTGGCCAAATCCTGCCACCCTATTACATTCCTGCCTTTTATGGCAACACAGATCTTGGTGACAATTTGCCTCCCTAAACCCTAAAGGGAATCTAAAAAGTACCCCAACATTGGCTCCGGACAGTAGCAGGCTGCAGGGACATCACTGTGTCGCAGGCCTTACCTCACATGCCCATGGGGTACTTATATGGGTGAACGGCAGGTCCGGAATTGCACTACAGGAGGTGTTTGTGGACCCGGGGGGCAGATATGTGGTTTCCAGATGCTATAGGGAAGACCTAGCAATATTACAGGTGAGAGTATATGGCCCAAAATATGACGACCCAAAGTTCTACCATGCGCTTAATCCGCGGCTGCTACAGTGGGATCGATCTCCTGCAGGTATGGGGGGGATTTCAATTGTGTTCTGGACCCCGCCAGGGACAGATCGAAGGGCCTGCCCGCCGTCCGTCAGCAGCCGCTATGGCATTACTAGAGATTGCAGAAAACACAGGTTTAGTGGATATTTGGAGACAAAGGTCACCTGAGGGCGCCGGATTCACACATTACACAACACAACATGACATACATACTTGCATAGATTTCTGGCTGCTCTCGAAGAGTTGGGCCTCCTGAGTCAATAATTGTGAGTTACTCCTATGGACCTACTCGGGCCATTCCCCAGTGATGCTGGAGCTGGCACTCCAGGCATGGAGGGCTGCCACTTTCACATCGAGGTTTCCTTCCGTATTCTTTATTAGATAAGGTCTTTAAGGCAGAAATAGAGCAGGCCATTCAGGAATTTGTTGAGAATAATTTAGGCACATTGAACAGCTTTACCACCATATGGGAGACGTTCATGGTGTACATTAGAGACATCGTCCTCTCCAAACATGCAGGAGTCCTCAAATCATTGAGAAATAGATTGGCGCAACAGGAGAGAGGAAATAGTGGGATTGGAGAGGAGGCATAAAACCTCAGCAGAGGTCCCGATATTAGGGGAAATTAAAGCCATGGTGGAGGAGTTTCACGACACGTCCAATAGTGAAGTTAAACATCTAGGCAAATATGCAGTTGCCAGGACATATGGGGAGGGGGAGAGGCCGGGGGCCACGCTGGCTGCACTGATGAGGCCCGAGCTAGAGTCAACGGTGATCATGGAAATTTATGATGAGACTGGGCTCCTTTTGCATGACACGGAGCACATAGCTGACCGCTTTTGCAGATACTACATGGATCTATACAGATCCTGTATTCCCCCTGATGCTACTGGCATTACTGGATACCTAGAATATATAAAGATGCCATGGTTGGCTAAGGAGCAAAGGGAACATTTGATGGCACCCCTGCAACCTGAAGAAATACGCAATGCCTTGAGAGAGATGCAGGCCGGGAAAGCGCCAGGCGTGGACGGCCTCACAGTGGCTTTTTACAAAGTGTACCAAGATTTATTGATACTGCATTTGCTTACACTATTTGAGAAGACGGCGAGAATGGGCACTATGCCCACCTTGATGAGAGAAGCTTTGATAGTTACACTTTTAAAGCCGGTTAAGCCACCTAATCACTGTTCCTCATACCGACCTCTGTCACTACTAAATGTAGATACCAAGCTGTATGCAAAAATACTAGCAAATAGATTGGCCCCACTAGTGTCAGGCGTCGTGCGCCCGGAGCAGGCTATGTTCGTACCAGTCCGCAGCCTCACATACAGTCTGAGAACATTGTTTGGTACCATGCAACGCATAGACCCAGAAGTTAAAGCAGCCGCTGTATTCTTCCTAGACGCTGAAAAGGCGTTTGACTCTGTAAGTGGAGCTTCAAATGGGCCGTCCTTTTCCCTATTGGAGTGGGGCAAGTATATTTGCACCTGCTTCAGGTATTATACTCGGAACCTACGGTCAGGACCAGAGTGGGTAACACAGTCACAGCACCGATCATGATCACCAGGAGAATCCGACTGGGATGCCCCTTGTCGCCTCTATTGTATGCTTAAGAGGTGGAACCCCTAGGGTGTGCTCTTAGAGAATTAAAAAAAATAGAAAAAAAAATGAAAAAAGTACCCAAACATGTTGATATCTTGTTCACCAAAGGCTTTAGGGTGAATGTCTGTCCTAGCCAAGATAGTTTTATGCCATTTCTTCCTAAATAATCTGTCTGAGATAATGGTGACAGGAGCGCCAGAATTCACCATCATATCAATATGCACTTGTCCCACACGTGCTTTACACATGGGACCTTTTACTCTATTAGAGACTGTATCATCTGAGGAGACAGTGAGGACGACCTTGGACAACTCCCGAGAGCAACAATCTGTGTTCGCATCAAGAGAGTCTACATTAATAGCACTAATCCGAAGGAAGTGACCCGCTTGGGGCCACCCGGGTCACCGTAGACCACCTCTCAGCCTTCCATACCAAATGAAGAGTCGGAGAGACAGTGAAGAATATACACCAATAACTGTTTATTCGTATACACTCAGAGCGGAGCCCTGTTTGCACAGTCTCTGGGAGTGGTACAGAGGGAACTAAAGATCTGCAAACATAGAGATACATTATGTACATTTCATGATTGGTTAAAAACACGTCCACAGTGGAATTTTCCAGGCATATGCAGCAGGACAGTAAAATACAAAAAAAAGTTTCTGCTCTCGCAACTCAGCACAGTCCAAGTCCGTTGCACCCGGAGCTGCGATAAGGCTACCAGACAAGTGGGAGAGGGCCTCTATCTAGCGGGAAAGCTATGCGCTGGCATTAACAGTTCATTGCAGAAACGAAACTCAGCAGAGGGCATTTCTCAGAAATAGCAAAGATTAGTCTTGATCATTTTTCAAAATGGCGTCTAAACAGAAAATGGTGCAGCGAATGCTAACTTATTCAAGGCACTGTGTAAGCATTAATGGGCCTAATCTAACAGACCCTCCTTTTAGCATGAGCTAAAAGAAATTCTAATATGCAAAAATAAGAGCAAGGCAAGCAGTATCATCATAATAGTATCAATACATCAGCAATTGATAGAGTATCAAAATTTAATAAAATAATTGTGGTAAAATTATGGGCACTTCAACATTAGGAAATGGTACAGCAAGGAGTGAAGAATCCTCAAATATGCCCTCATCAATATTCATAAGATCATCAATATCGGCCTGGAGCATCATAGCGGCATTTGTAACATGGGCTGATATCTTTTCTTTGGGCATGAAAACAGTGGCACAATCAGAACAACAAGAAGGAGACATTGTATGAGGACACAACAGAACACTAATACTACAATAAGGTAAATCAGTTGTTGAAGTATCCAACCCCAACTGCCAAAAAGAGACCAATTCCAATTCCCACTTTTCATTCCCTGTACATTGTCAATAATATCCATAATATGTTGCGTTATATTTTTCTCCAAATTTTTTATACCGACCACGCACTGGTCGCCGACCACTGCGCATACACCACCACTCTTTGCTAAGATAAAATCTACTGCATATCTAGTCTGTTCTGAATACACCCGCATGCTTTCTAACTTGGTAGTAATATCGAGCAAGGCTGCTACTGTAGTATTGGATAGGATTTGTAGCTTACATCCAAAATATTCCCTAGCTTTCTCACCCCAGGCCATGGCAGTACCACCCAATGTAAATATGGAGGAAAGGATGTATCCAAATGTAATTACGTTACTATAGCTATTCACTTCCAAATCTGTTACCCCTTCGCAGAATTCTTTCGCTAAGGTCCTTTTCACCCATCTCGTTTTGGGTCGAGCATATTTACATGGAACACCCAATGGCAACACCATGCCAAGAGCTACATCATCGGTGCCATTGTGGACATTGGAATAAGACCCATTAGACGGAAAGAAAAACCCTGGGTGTGCACATATCGGCCCCTCATAATTCACTGCGGTGTATCTTGAGTTCATTCCCAGAGTGCTCAAATAATCTTTATTCACCATAGGAACTGTATTTCTGAACAATATTATCCTGTAACAATTAATGTATCGTGCTATTTACTATGGGGCAACAAGCAGGATAATAACCATCCTCCCGGGGTACTGTCAACTCCTTGTAATGCCAACCCACCAGTGTTATATTCTGCACTTCCATATACAAATTATCACAATATGTTTGGTTTTCACAACCTGGATAACCCATTCCTTGTGGCTTTTTATGATACAAACATGGTCCAGGATAACCAAATCCAAACACTCCCCTTACTTCTGTAAACTGAGGCGATCGGGTGTATGTATAATTCACAAGTGACAAGGGGTACACCGTCCAAAGGCTAGTTACAGATCGGGTGGGATAATAAGCTACACTGTATGCATCCTCCAAAAAACACAACACCCCACATAGTATTATTATCACCAGTATCAAGAGAACAACACATGCTAGTTTACTCCGCTTTGGCCAAATCACACTATGTTGAACAATGACAATTGGTTTCTCCTCCTCGGTAACTTTCCTGCCAAAAGGATGCATAGTGAATTTTAAAAAGAAATGCAAAGAAAATATAAATGTTCCCAGTGTCCGTCAGAGCCTCACTGGCACAGGCTCCTATTGTCCATCAATCAGTTGGCGCTCTTGTGCACTGGTGGTGGAACTTACTCTGTCCTAAGCTCTTCTAATCTATCCTAAGTCGATACAGGTGGTATACTCTCAGAGTATACTTTTTTCCCTAACTACTTTTCAAACAACAAAGACAAAGTAAATGCAGAATTTTCACTTGTTCCAATTCCTTGTTGGTACTGCTACTCAGTACTGCCTATCTTGTACAGTCAATCCCTAATCTTTTTTCTCCTTTGATTCAGTAGCCCTCAGCCGAGGATGCAAATTGTACCTGGCAGCCCCAGGCACTGTATGATCACTGAACAGAGGCTCCTGGATAGCTCGTATTTCTGGTGGGACAGCCTCGTTCAGAACGTCGTCGTTCTCCTTCTCTGTTTGTGTCCCAATTAATTGCGCATCACTAAATGGGACAAATCTGGGCACTTGCTCATATTCAACATCTCCGATTCCCTCCTTGACCCACTGGTCGTACGGCAGTGGCAAAGGTACCCTCCGGCAATGGGTTGCATGAACCCAGTTCTTTCGACCAGGGAGTGGTAGGTATTGCAGCAGTTAGAGATTGTAACGGCAGAGGAGGAGCAGGGGGGACACTAACTGGAGCAGTAGGTGTAACAACTGTAGGAGCGGATGTACCTGGTGCCTGTTGTTGCTGATGGGGAATAACGGGATAGACCCTTTTTGGGACATATGGTTGCGGAGGCCGTCTGCGTCACCAACAGAACTTGTTCAGGACCTTTCCATCGGGGCTCCAAACTTTTCTTTCTCTGAAAATTACGTACTAGGACGTAGTCTCCAGGCTGGTTGTTGTGGCCAGGTCCCTCTGGTTTAAGAGGTAGAGACTCGTGCACCTGTTGGTGAATAGAATGCAAACTTTCTGTCAATTGTCCAAGATAATCAAGCAATACAGGATATTCAATGTCAGAAAACGTTTTGGGTCGAGGGAGGCACCAGACATTCGCGGGGCGTCCAAACACAATTTCAAAGGGGGATGAACCTGTTCCAGAATGTGCTATAATTCTAGTTGACAAAAGAGCTAACGGGAGAGCATCTGGCCATTTCAACCCTGTTGTCTCTTGGATTTTTGGCAATTTCACTTTGAGCATACCAGTGTACTTCTCAACAAGACCCGCAGACTGCGGATGATTGGCAGGATGAAATTTCTGTTTGATGTGCAAGCCTTCACACACTAATCTAATCACTTTCCCATTAAAATGAGATCCGTTATCACTCCAGATAATTTGGGGCATACTGAAACGAGGAAAATACTCTTTAAGGAGTACCTTCGCCGTTGTGGTGGCTGCATTGTCTTTAGTGGGGTACGCCTCAACCCATTTACTGAACGTGCATATAACCACTAGGACATACTTGAGATTATTACAACGTTCCAGCTCAATAAAGTCCATCTGGAGGACTTAAAATGGGAATGTAGGTGGTGTAAAATTGCCAGATGGTGTAGGGGTACCCTTCCCTGGATTGTGCATCATGCAAATCATACAATTTTTTACTAAATGTGTAGCCGTTCTGGAAATATTATCATTGCACCAAACCGGGGCCAATAATTTACAAATGCCTTTTGCACTAATATGAGCTGGACCATGAGCCACAGTAACCACAGGGAGCACATATGTATCAGGCAACATCCATTTCTGTTCTCCAGACTTGTCAATCCAACACCCTTCTTCATTTAATTGTGCTGTACTTTCCTGCCATATCGCTAGTTCTTCTACCGTTGCCTCACTTTGTATCTCTTTCACACTCTCAACCATATTTTCAAACATAGTGTTCTCAGAAACCTATCTAGCTGGACCTGCAACAAACATTCTTTTCATTTTGCTTCGAGCCGTTTCCTTGGCTGTCTGATCTGCAAACGCATTCCCTCTACCTACATCATCTGTCACTTTTCTATCGGCGCTGCACTTGATAATCGCCATTTTCCTGGGTAGTGTTAAAGCAGATAACAACCGCAGTATAAGATGTCCGTGTTGTATTTTAGTGCCATGGAAAGTAAGAAACCCTCTCTCTGCCCACAATCGCCCAAAATTATGTGCGACCCCAAATGCATATTAGCTGTCTGTGTAGATGTTGACAACCAAACCCTCGCTCAATTAACAAGCTCGTATAAGAGCCACGAGTTCTGCCGCCTGGGCGGACTGATAAGTGACTTGTGATGTTTCCACCACCGTGCGCAAAGTAGTAATAGCATAAACTGCAGTAGTTGTGCCATCTGGTAATTTAAAACAAGAGCCATCGACATATAGTTCTCCTTGGGGGTCAGATAAGGGAACATCAGTAAGGTCTACCCGTCCCTTTGTCTCTTCCTCTGTTCGAAAAATATAGTCATGCTTGTCGACTGCATCACTTTCGGAAGGGAGGGTAAGTAACGTGGCTGGATTCAGAGTGGCACAACTTTTAATCGTAATATGCTTAGCAAACAATATCGGTTCATAACCAGCAAGACGTGCACTGGTGAGGTGCTGTGTCCTCGTTTTGTTCAAAAGTGTATCCACAGCATGGGGTACCATAACTGTGAGGTCAGTATCAAGTACGAGTCCAGCCGATTGTCTGATTGAAGTGGCCACAGCCGCGGCCGCTCGCAGACAGCTTGGGAGGGCTCTTGCGACAGGGTCAAGCACAGCAGAAAAATAAGTGCAAGGTCTCTGTCTATCACCAAATCTTTGAGTCTGACAGAAAGGGCACAACCAGCCATCTCGTGGACATAGAGCACGAAAGGTTTCTTATAGTCAGGCATGCCTAGCACTGGAGCAGAGCAAAGCGCAGTTTTAAGTTGTTCAAAAGAATATTGACATTCAGGCATCCAATGCAAAGGCTCATGCACTTCTTTCATTGTTAATGCAAGCAAAGGTTTGATTAATAAAGAATAGTTCGGAATCCACTGACGACAGTAGGAAGTAATGCCTATAAAAGTGCGCACATCTTTTTGAGTTTTCGGGAGGAGCATTTTAACGATGGTACTAATGCGTTCTGGCATTAACCTTCTACCCTCCTTCGACAGTATGTGACCTAAATAGGTGACCTCCTGTCGACAGTACTGAAACTTCGAAAGGGATACCTTGTGTCTATGATGTGCCAGATGTAACAATAAGTTCACCGTACTATCCTTACAACCTTGTTCCGTGTCAGAAGCAATTAACAAATCATCCACATATTGGACCAATACATTACCTGGAGAAAATGAGAGTTAATCCAACTGACCTTTCAATGCTTGGCTATAAATACTAGGACTTTGAGTATAGCCTTGAGGAGCGCAACAGAAGCGAAAGCTTTTGCCAGCTATTGTAAACCCAAACAAATACCTGCAATCTGGGTGTATAGGAATGCTAAAGAATGCATTCTTCAAATCAATGACGGAGAAAAACTTAGCGGTAGATGGATTCATTGTCAAAAGTGTAGTGATGTCAGGAACCACTGGGAATTGCGGGACTACTATTTTATTGACTTCTCGCAAATCAATCACAAAACGATATACCTCATCATCTTTATCAGAGGAATCTGAAAGTGTCCTTTTTAGGACAGGAAGAATAGGACTATTACATACTGTCAGGGGACCTCCTCGAATATCTATAATGCAGCGGCAAAGGAGGCTATAGAGACCAGTTTCATACATATGTTTTGCACTGTTTTTATTTTGGGTGTACAATGGCACAACAGTCAGTTGAGGTATCCCTTGAGTCCTGGTTAAAGGGTTGCTCCCAAAGTCACCGAGGATCCCCAAGAGGTAGGCCAGGTTCACTGACTTCCAGCGTTGTCCCGAGGCATAAGGAAACGATAAAAACAAAACAGAACCAGGGTCAGTGGGAAGGACTAGAAACCTTCTGTACAGTCTGGGTATGGGACGTGAGGGAAGTATCACCCGATTCCAGCACCTGGTGTGACGCCGTTAAAGAGTTACGGTGCCCTCCCTCTATAGAGTTCCCTTCCCCTCCCAGTGCCCTGAGAAGCCCAGCAACCTGGATCGGATATTGTCTAGCCACCCTCCTCCTGGAGAGTGGCGGGGCGATGCGCGGTCTCGTTGGCCTCCTGCCGTGTCGGTCTTGTCTAGGACGGTGTTCCTGGCTTTGTCTTTTGCCTTCTTCCGGGGGCTTGCTCCACCGATCGGCGTGGCGTCTCCTGCTCCTCTTCTGCGCTCCTCGCCTCTACTTCCTGTCTCTTCAAGGCATCCGGCGCACCTCTCCTGTCGCGGGTCTCCTCCGATAGGGCCGACGTAGCCAGCGTCATCTGGCACGCCCCGCGGGGCTCCTCCTCGTGGGCGCTGAGTAGATTCTTAAAGGGCTCCTCCACAGCCTGCATATGGAGTGACGGTACGTCAGTTACGGTGCCGATAGGGGAGTAAGGCATTACAGGCAGCTGTTCATCTTCGGTCTCCTGACACATACATTACCCGTAGTCTCCTCAATAACTCCCTTACATATTAGATCCTGAACTATTTGAAGAAGGGCTCGTTCTCCTGCCTGTGGTATTTTATGCTGAGGAATGTGGGGCAATACGGCATTGTCCCTAACCTGTATAAAAACCGGAGGAATATGCAATAGACCTACATCGGTATCACCAGTGGCCCATAACATAGGGGGTACTTGATCAAATTTAGGTGGAAGGGGGGCATCTGTAGATAGGCACTGACTAATACCTACGTCCGGGCCCATTGTAATATAAACACCGTCTGGGGAACAATGAATAGTAGCATGCAGTTTATTTAATAAGTCCAAACCCATCAAATTCTCACCACAATTAGATGTTAAAAGAAATGAAGAATCCACAATAAAAGGACCAATGGTAAGAGCAAGGGATCGTGAGATGGGGTTTACAACCGGTACTCCTGAAAAACCCACTGAAACATTATTATGGCCAAACAGGGGCACCCCAGGGACCAGGTGTCGGGCAATAGAGCTATTCGTGGTACCTGTATCAACCAGGAACTCCTTAGAAGATCCTTGCAGATCTATCTTGACGTAAGGGCCACGTTGGTCTACAGGTATCTGAACTGGTCCCGTACCCTGTCCCTGGCTGTCCTAGCTGTAACTAAGTCAAAGTAAAAATCCCTTTGGGGTATTAATACAGCATACCACTACTTCAAGCAAACATACTGTCCAATCATTTATTCATCACACTATGGCCAAAGGAATCTGATATACAAATGTTTATTCAGTATAAAGTACACTCAATTCTAAAAACCATTTAAAACCATGTATACAATCAGTAACAGACTGTTTCCCCAAATACTAATTTCTTTATTCTTATTAAAAATTAACACACTCCACACTAAATCAATTTAAATTCAATAATCATATATCATCACACATAATTTATATTCATAGACCACATAATAAAAATCCATTCAAAAACTCATTTATATACACTTCATATAGGTAATAAGAAACATCAAATGTGACAAAGTTAATCATACATAGTAATACATTCATAAATATATCCCACAATTATTAAAAAAGGAAAACAAACCAACAATTATTTAAAAAGGAGAATAAACAAGCGACGCGTTTATATTTATGAATGTATTACTCTGTATGATTAACTTTGTCACATTTGATGTTTCTTATTACCTATATGAAGTGTATATAAATGAGTTTTTAATGGATTTTTATTATGTGGTCTATGAATATAAATTATGTGTGATGATATATGATTATTGAATTTAAATTGATTTAGTGTGGAGTGTGTTAATTTTAATAAGAATAAAGAAATTAGTATTTGGGGAAACAATCTGTTACTGATTGTATACATGGTTTTAAATGGTTTTTAAATTGAGTGCACTATACTGAATAAACATTTCTATATCAGATTCCTTTGGCCATAGTGTGATGAATAAATGATTGGACAGTATGTTTGCTTGAAGTAGTGGTATGCTGTATTAATACCCAAAGGATTTTACTTTGACTTAGTGTCTTGTTGGTGTCCTGTCCCTTTGGTAGAGCTGGACCCCTCTCTTTGATTGTCCTAGCTGTAAGACATCCCCGTCACATCGTCAATATCATAATCGTCATTGTAGTACTGCCTGTCTCTAGCGTCATCAAAATAATTGTCAGAACGGTCTACAGGGGCAGAAGTACATTGCTGCCTTCTTGGTCCTGGGGCCCCTTTGTCCGGAACCTCGTCCTCGAGTGGACGAAACGTTTTGCAAAAGTACGGGGCACTGGCTGCACCAGTGACCTTCCTCCTTACAATACGCACACTGATTCTGCCCCAAAGGTGTAAAAGAAGGCTGTCTAGTATGAGGAAGCTGTTGTTGGTGTCCCTGTCCCCTGGTGTTACCTCAATATGCTTGTTGCAATAATACCTTGGTCTTCAAATCTTTATGCTTTTTATCATTTTTGTCTTTCTCTTCATTATCCCTATGCTCATAATATTGGGCCATATTTAAGATCAGGGAGAAGACGTAGACCAAGTGCTCTCAGATGCCTGGAGTCTGGACATTATTTCGGGAAGGAGATTAATAACAAACCTATCAACAAATAAAAGGACCCCTCCCGCTGTAGACATATCCTGCCCACTGTAATCCAAAAACGTTTCTTCAAACCGAGTGAAGAAATCAGACACACTCTCATCTTTCTTCTGCCGACAGGCAGTCAATCTATCCCAACTAACTTTCTTGGGTGGAATAAGAGTATGCATGTATTCTATTATACGGCCGGGCAAAGCAAGTAACTCAGCGCATGGTTTATCTCCTGGCTTTCTATCTCTGTCCCAACCCTTAATCGCTTCCCACATTCCACCTAACTCGACAACGTGATCTTAGGTATGTACTTGCCGCCAAATATCAACTGGAACTAGTAAACCAAAAAACATCTCAATGTCAGCAAGGGTCATCACAGAAGAGGAAGAAGCCTCTGTCAATTCTTCATAATAAGCAGTAGGATTTTTCCTGGGGTCGGGCAGCATAGCCTTAAGGGCCAGGACCTTGCTTCTCTTCCATGGACTATAAACCCATTGTTCCTGAAGGCGGGCAGGCACAGCCTGTCTGGTAACCACCCCATGCTGATCTGTTATTGAAGGAATTTCCAGGTGGTAAATTGGATGAACTTCTCCCATTGGAAATTGAGTTATTTTGGTGGGGCTCTTATCATGCAATCTATTTCTATAAGTCAACAGTGTGGAAATGTTTCTAAACAAAGGGGTTGGCTCCAAACTATGTACATAAGCATCTTCATTAATATCAAATAATATCTGGGGTGCTTCCGTTTCCATGTGTGTGTGCCAAAGGTCAATCATGGTTGAAGACAAATGTTGAAGGGCATGTTGTTGCAGAAAGGGATCATAGTCTCCCATTACCTGCCAAAAATCTGTGAGACCATATATTGGGTTGCAAGCCCACCTTATTGCCTGATCCGCTACTTCATTCTTCTCTCTATCTCCCAACCCGGATCGCATTAACGGACCCGACTGTTCTCTGAGTCCAGTGAGATCTCTATCTCCCGAGCCGCGCACTGGTGTGTCAGTAACTAAGGATGATGGAGGATGAATTACTGGGACAGGAGTGGTAGGTATTGCAGCAGTTAGAGATTGTAACAGCAGAGGAGGAGCAGGGGGCACACTAACTGGAGCAGTAGGTGTGACAACTGTAGGAGCGGATGTACCTGGTGCCTGTTGTTGCTGATGGGGAATAACGGGATAGACCCTTTCTGGGACATATGGTGGCGGAGGCCGAGTATCTAACAAGGCGTCCATAAAAGTATCCCCATCCTCCTTAGCCACATAAGACTTATCGATGTGCAACCGAAATCTCCTATCTTCACGTTCTATTCCTGTCTCCTGGTTTTCTTTATCATAAGCTACGGCCTTTTGTGTAAGTGTTTGCATCTTTCCTTTTCTAGCATCTCTCTCCATTTTCAATGGTCTCTGTTTGGCCTCTTTCTGCCAAGTACGAAGAGAGTCAAACATAGATTGTCTGCTACGTCTTTTAAACAACTGTTCCTGCAGACATCCCATCTTTTGCTCATCAAAAGAGCCCATCAAAGGCCACTGTAACTCGACATTATCCCTTGTATATTTGTGCCACAATGTACTAAACATAATAGGGCCAAGGCCATGTTTCACAGACATATCATAATTAGGACTGCCCTCAGGAGGTGCAGGTTGGGATTCAGCCAACCGTGCATCAGTAGAACAACAACCACAAACAAACTCCGAATCTTACTAAAGCCATGCATTGCAAAGGAATAAAGAAACAAATCGTTAATTTACCTGGCAAAGTATTTGCAAACACTTTTTCACCAAAACAATCCAAATACCAAAACAAAACCAAATCACAGTGGTACCACATCCACATAGAACCAAAACAGACTCACCTGATATCTGAAGTACAAAGAAACCAGTTCTCCACTGCCGACTCTTCGGACCAAACAGTCAGATCAGGGTTCGCTGTTCAGGAGCCCAGTCGAGATTACCGCTGGGCGAGGCACCCTCCGGTGGGACAGAGGCAGCAGCTGCGAGTAACAAACCTCTTCGTGCAGGGATCCCTGAGCCGTCAGTCCGACCTGATGATGTCGTTGTCCTCCCCTCCGTCTGCGGAAAAGGGATGGGTCAATAACCCGAAGGGGTCCCTGTTCGGGCGCCAACTGAAGGAAGTAACCCGCTTGGGGCCACCCGTGTCACTGTAGACCACCTCTCAGCCTTCTATACCAAATGAAGAGTCAGAGAAACAGTGGAGAATATACACCAATAACTGTTTATTTGTATACACTCAGAGCGGAGCCCCGTCTGCACAGTCTCTGGGAGTGGTACAGAGGGAACTAAAGATCTGCAAACTTAGAAATACATTTTGTACATTTCATGATTGGTTAAAAACATGCCCACAGTGGAATTTTCCAGGCACATGCAGCAGGACAGTGAAATACAAAAAAACAGTTTCTGCTCTCGCAACTCAGCACAGTCCAAGGCCGTTGCACACGGAGCTGCGATAAGGTTACCAGACAAGTGGGAGAGGGCCTCTATCTAGCGGGAAAGCTATGCGCTGGCATTAACAGTTCTTCATTGCAGAAATGAAACTCAGCAGAGGGCATTTCTCAGAAATAGCAAAGATTAGTTTCGATCATCTTTCAAAATGGCATCTAAACAGAAAATGGTGCAGCGAATGCTAACTTATTCAAGGCACTGTGTAAGCATTAACGGGCCTAATCTAACAAATCTGAACTGGATTCCTAGAACTGCTGCACACAGATTGGAAGTGACCAAACCTCCTACACTTATTATAACGCCTGTTGTTTGCTGGGCAATTAGTACTACTACTGCTGAGGTGTGAAAAACCATATTTAAAACACATATTTGCATTATTATTTGAAAGGAACTCTGGTTCCCTTACTCCTAACATCAATGGCCTCTATTGCTTCATCCTCAGCAGACACGCTAGTCATAGAGACTCCTGATGTGGTTAAATCTGTAGACATTAATTTAGTGGAAACCTCTCTATACCTTTAGCAATTTCAGTTACTTCGGAAAGACCACCCCAGATGGTTCAATGGGGGGAGAATTGTCTTTACGACACCAATAGCCCAGGGGGAAATACATTTGTTTGAAGATGGAATTTTTCAACCATGGTTTGAGGAAGCTGCAGGGATTTAAAAGACAGAGAGCACAGTGCAAGTGGCTAGCCCAGAGCCTGAAAAAGAGAGACCATTGAATATTCCCAAATTAAAAGTTGAACTGGAAGAAACGATTATGGGATGTTTATATTTAGAATACCTAAGTACATATCAAGAGAAATGTGTAAACACCATGTGTTCTTTACCTGTGTAAAGAAATTACAAGTTGAGCAGCAATTACACATGATAAGTTGACAGAGTTGGCTCAGAAATATGAGATCGATCTTTCTAAAAGTGTTCCTTTGCAGAGAAGTTACAAGGGTTCAGTTGAATGATGCAGTAATTAAAACAATGCGTTCTTCAGGAATGCGGTTGCACATTACCAAATTAATAAAACGTATTAATAAATTGAGTGATTTTGAAAAATTAGAGAACAAGTGGGCAAGGAAACATGAAAAGAAAAAGAAACAACCTGAATTATAAAGAGAAAATAAGGAACAGAATGAGGAAGGAGCTTCAGCTTAGCCATTGAGAGAAATAGTGGGAGGAGTGTATGTCCATGTGCCTCGGAGCAGAGGTAACCTTGCAGCTTTTACAAACAATTTTCCAAAATTAAGAGACAAGCCTGTGCAGTGGTACACACAAGTTGATCGATTTGTGAAAAGTTCGAAGGTGTTGAGGATTGATTTGAATGCATTCGTTGATACTGTAGTACTAAGTGATTTGTGGGCTGAGTATAAGATTGCTGTACAATAGCCACATAAAGATCCAACGAGAGATGCTAACACTAATGCAACATCTCCTGTAGTTATAGAGAAATATGAAGCAGTGATTATTTTCCTGAAAGGCAAAGTACTTCCGAAAGATCTTGATTGGTTAAAAATTAAACAAACTACGCAAGAGTCAGTACATGAGTTCTATGAGCTGTTGTTGCAGTTGTTTCAGCAGCACAGTGGAAGAGAATATACAGATGAAAGTGACATGGGGATTTTTGTGTCTCAGGTTCTATCAGGGTTGAGACCAGAAATTAGTGCACATATACAACAAAGTATAATCTGCTGGCAGAATAAATCACTTGATGAGATCCTGAGGTATGCAAAATATTGCAGTGATGAAGAAGAGTTGAAGCAGAAAAAGATTAAAGAGACATTTATGTAATCTCAAACAAAACTTGCTTAGAAAGGTTTTCAGAATTCTTCTTTTGCAGGGACTCAAGGAGGTATGTGGGGTGTTGTTGTTCCTCAAACAGAATTCCAGGGTACTCCAGGAGGTTTTGGTGTATTACAAGGTAGAGGTCTTCATATCGATCCAGGTTTAGGAATGGATGTTACAGCACTGAAGAAAATGACCCCTTGTCACATTTATTACAAGGTCAGACATTGGAAGAGGGAGTGTAGGTTTAATCCTGATAATGCAAACGGAAATATACAGATGCAGAGAGGAGTGCAGATGCAAAATATGCCAGTACAACAAATGCAGGTGCCAATGCAAAAACAAGTTCCAATGATGCAGGTTCTGCAGACCCAAATGATTGGACAAAATATGGAAAACCCAAGATTTAATTTGAACCAGATGCCAAAAGCAAATTTAAATCCTTTCTAAAATCAGAATCTAAATACATTCCAGCAATTTCCTGAGTTCGATAATGATGATTCAGGCTCCGACACTTCTCAGTGACGGTGCCTGAGGGAGGGAGGAAGGTTGTGTGCTTGGCGCAGTCTTAGAGGTAGACCAGAGTAGTCCATTCATAAAAGGTTGAAGTGCCACCCTGTATAATTTCTTATTGATACTGGTGCTACCCGATCCACTGTTTGAACTGTGGAAGTCCCAGACCTACCCCTCTCAGGCGAAAAAGATCCAAGTTGTAAGAGTTTCAAATAAACAGATTACAAATCCAGTTTCAGAGAAGGTTCCATTAAAAATAGGTTAATTTGAGGAAAAACACAAATTTGTTGTTTGTGACTCAAGCCCTGTAAACTTGTTGGGGAGAGATTTATTGTGTAAGTTAAATTGAACAATTTATTGTACACCGGATGGTGTAGAATTCCAAACTCATGATGAAGACTTGGAGTTTAAATTGGCTCAATAAAAGGCAGCTTGTAGGATTGTTCCCAATAATGACAACTGAAGAATTATCCTCTGATTTGAGAGAAACTGTGAAACCAGAATTGTGAGATCTCACAGGGTAAGATATTGGAATTATTAAAGGTATAGAACCAGTCAGAGTTACCATAAAGGCAAATGCAGTGTTTCCAAGAACACCACTGTACCATCTGACCCCAGAAACAATTGCAGGAATCGCGCCTGTAATAGAAGACATGATACAGAAACGAATTTTGAGGGAGTTGATTGGGATCCATGTAACTCTCCCATCATGGATTTACAGAAACTCAATGAAAAATATAGAATTGTCCAAGATTTTAGAAAGATTAACGTGATAGTTGTACTATGTTGTCCTGTGGTTCTAAATGCAGCCACAATAGTCTTTAAAATACCATGTATTGCAGAATGGTTTAATGTCCTTGATCTTTCTTCTCAGTGCCGTTGCACGCAGATAGCCAATTTCGTTTTTCATTTATGTTTCAACAGAGAGTTTTGGCATGATGCCGAGTCCCCCAAGGGTATACAAAGAGCCCATCAATCTTTAACCAGATCTTGAAAAAGAATCTGGAATCATGCAGATGCCCTACAGATCAGAACTTGTGCAATATATTGATGACCTAGTTGTGGTATCAGAGACACAAGAATCTTGTAAACAAGATGCCATTGCATTATTGAAACACCTGGCTGAGAATTAACATAAAGTGTCTCCAGGTAAACTGCAGTACTCTCAAAAAGAAGTTCAATATGTAGGACACATAAGTGAGAAAGGCACTAGAAAGGTGTCACCAGAGAGAGTGGAAGCAATTCTTCAGATGAATCTACCTCAAACTCAGAAGGAAGTCAGAATGTTTTTGGGAATGGTTGGCTACTGTAGACCGTGAATACCAAATGTTTCCCCAGTGGCAAAGCCTTTACTGAGGCTGACACACAAAGATGTGTCTGATCCACTTCCATGGGACAACAATTGCTTGAAAGCATTCCTAGAGCTGAAAGAATTTTTTTCTTCATGCGTCAGCACTAGGAATGCCAGATTACAGTAAAGAGTTTACATTGTTTTGCAGTGAGAGGGAGGGCTGTGCTTTCTGAGTTCTTACACAGATGCACGGAGATGCTCGGAAACCTGTGACATATTTTTCAACCACCCTTGACCCTGTTGCAGCAGGACTGCATGGCTGTCTTAAAGCTGTTGCCGAGGTGAACACTAGTCTGGAAAAGAGTGAGAGCATAGTGTTGGGATATCCTGTAGCTGTAATGGTCCCTCACTCTGTGGAGCTTCTATTGACCTGAACAAAGATTCAATACATGGCCCATAATAGACTCACTTAATTAGATTAGCAAATTTTGTCCTCAGAAAATGTTGTGATAAAGAGATGTCAAATTTTAAATCCTGGTACTTTGCTTCCTGTAAGTGATACTGTTTGTAATGAAGTTGAACATGACTGCCTAGATGTCATTGATTTATGCACAAAGCCTAGATCTGATATTAAGGATGAAACTCTGACTAAGTCCACCCGGTCATATTTGTGGATGGCTCATGCTTGAGAAACAATGAAGGTACCCTGAGAGCAGCTTACGCTTTGTGTACAATAAATTATGTCATCGAAGCTTCATGGCTTCAATGGTTACCTCAGCAGACGTTTCAGAATTGATTGCCCTTAAGAGCATGCAGTTTTACTGCTCAAATGAGAGTGACAATATTTACAGATAGTCAGTACGGCTTTGGCATTGTCCATGATTTTGGGGAATTGTGGTCACAGAGAGGTTTCAGGACCTCTTCAGGAAACCCAGTTAGGAACGGGATCCAGGTGAGAGACTTGTTGGAAGCTCTTAATTACCTGCTGAGATTGCAGTTGTTAAATGTGCAGCTCATCAAAATGGTAACAGTTACTTTGCCATGGGAAATAGATATGCTGATTTTGTTGCACGTTATTGTGCCTTGCTGGCCTGTAAGTCTGAGGAGGACACTTCATTTTCTATGTTGATGAAAGTAACAGATACTTGGGATGAATTAAAAAGAGTTCAAGAAAATATTTCAGAATCAGAACAACAAAGTTGAATCAGAGCAGGTTGTGAGAAAAATGCAAACAACATGTGGACGTCATCTGATGGAAGACCAATGTTACCTCATAGTTTGTTGTTCCCAATGACACAGTGCTTCCATAGATGCACACACTTAGGGAGAGATGCCATGACAAGACTCTTTATGCAAAACTGATGTAATCCCAGGTTCAGGGTGCTGGCAGATGAAGTGTGTCATAGATGTGTGACATGTTAACAACTGAATGCAGGAAAGAGAACACACGTTACACTGAGTCACATACTGAGATCAGGTGGACCTTTCAACAGAATGCAAATGGACTTCATCCAGGTTGAGATATGTGCAGGTCATAGTATGTGTCTTCTCAAGATGGGTGGAAGCCTACGCAACCAGATGAAATGACAGTCTCTAGGAAAACTGTTATTACGAGAATTGATTCCCATGTATGGCATGCCAGCCTCTCTAGAATCAAATATAGGGACCCAGTTTAATAATGAAGTCCTGAAGATAATTTGCACAGTGTTACAGATTGAGCACAGACTACATTGCAGCTATCGACCTGAGGCTTCAGGTATAGTCGAACAAATGAAAGGGACTATCGAGTCTTGATCACCTAAAGTCTATGCTTCAACATCTTTGAAATGGCCAGATGCTTTACCTTAGGTGCTGATGAGTATTCGAAGTATCCCTGATAGAAAAACTGGCCTATACTTGCATGAAATTCTGATGGGCCATGCAGTGAGACTACCTGCTGTACCTGCAAATGCACTTTTGAACATCACACATGATATGATACTTGATTACTGCAAAGGATTGGCTGATGTGGTGCATTCTGTTTCTTACCAGTTTGCAGCTGCCACTTAGGATCCACACCAAGAACAGTGCCATGACCTAAATCCTGGTAACTGGGTCATGATCAAGAAGCACGTTTGAAAGATTTGTCTACAACTGAGATGGAAAGACCCCTTCCAGGTCATCTTACTGACTAATACTGCTGTAAAGTGTGGTGGAATTCCAAATTGGGTGCATGGCTCACACACCAGGAAAGTAAGAAATCCAGAAGAAGCGAGTGTGCTCTTTGAGCCTGAATGAAGAGCATTGGTGAGTGCACCACCACCATGAGCTGGGGGACCACAGAGAGCAGTGATACCAAGGCCATAACAGCAGTAACAAGAAGAAAGCGGTGAAGATCTACAATCAGTCGCACCAATCCAAGTTGCTGTGCTTACACCAAGTGGCATTGAAGTCTCTAACGAAGTAGAAGCAGAGACTGATCCTCAATTTGAAAATGTGGCTGAGACAGCATCAGTACAACTAGAAAGGTTCGGGTGAAGGAACAAGCACTAAAACCAAAAGAGTCACCCATGAAGTTGAATGGCCACAAAACAGTGTTCAGAGGAGAATGAAAGCAAATGTATCAGTTGATCAAATTCCATTAACTATTCCTGAGGAGACAGAATCAAGTGAAGAAAGTGATACTCAAGGAAATCAACAAAGGCTGAGAAGATCAAAAAGAGCAAGAGTGCTGTGTTGAAGGTATTCAGTACCTGAGTGGTCTTACTACGTGGACAAAGTACTGAATGTCACAATAGATGTGAAATCCAAACACTTTGAACCTCCATGACATCACCACAATGAGCATTGTTAGATAATTGATACTCACCAAGAACAAACTGTGCAATTACAAAGAGACATTGAAAAAGCCTCAAGAGAATTTAAAAGAAATAAAAGGCTGACGCTAACTAATTCCTATTTTAAACATTTGCATTGGCCCGAGTCTGCAGTAGAAGAGTAGGGATAACATTAAAGGAAGAACACAGAGTAGGGTTAAGGATTGTCTTTAAGAAGATTGCTTTGCTGAAAACTAACTACATTAAGAAGCTGTTTACAGAATTTTGTGCGAAACTTTTGAATTTGGGTGTATCTAATTTGTTTCTAGACAGACGTGTTGCCTTAGAAATAAGTGCAAATATATTATGTGTTCGAGTTTTGTAATAACAATAATAATGGTTATAATAGTGCTAGTAAGGTTTTATTTAATAGCGAGAAAGATATTAGATCTGAAAATACAACTAAAACGCATAATTACATGAGTGATGAGGATCAATTTAAGGCTTCATTTATTAAATGCAACAAATATGATTACACAACTAACTTTGATTCTAGATTAGTACAAGAATACACACACGCTATGGAAGCAGAGGACTGTTATGTCTGTGCTCATGTGCCATCATCAGCTTCACTTTTATTTTAACTTGTGTTATTTTACCAGTATCTCTCCCTCACCGGGGAGCTTGTGAGAGCATTGCGTGGTTGCTGGACCCTGGTTTCTGCACTTTTCATTTTCCCCGCCTCTTTACACTCTTGCGCTGTGATGCTCTGGGCAAGTTACCATGCACCCCCTCGCATGGAGGGATATTTAAACCAACAGAGGGCACGTCCGTGCAGCTATGGTTCACTTAGAAGGACTTGCCTGAATTGCTCACTTTTTAGGTCTCGCCTGGCGTTGCAGCGCGCATGTGCTGCTCGCTCTGCGAGGGCTTTTGGAGTCGATACGGTTTTAGAAGGGGACTTTAAGCCTTGCCCTTCTTTTCAATTGGTTTATGTTAAACGCTGGCGCGTGATTGGCAATTGGGCTTTTTGGTTACTGCCTTGTCCTATTGTAGTACGGCCCATTTCGACAGGCCAACGCCATCTTTGCTCCTGTGATGTATGAGGGGTCCCGCTGGTGATTGCTCCCTGCTCCCTGCTGGCTCTCTCTCGCGGCCGGAGCCACTGACGCCGCCTCGCCTGCCAATCAGAGCGCCAGGAAGCGCTTCAAAACCGGGCGAGGGCTCCCGCAGCACGGGTCCCGCTGGTGATTTCTCCCTGCTGGCTCTCTCTCTCACGGCCGGAGCCGCTGACGCCGCATCTCCTGCCAATCAGAGCGCCAGGAGGCGCTTCAAAACCGGGCGCGGGCTCCCGCAGCGTGGGACGCGTGTGGGTGTGCCTGGGCTGCGCCCATCAGAGGCCGGGCTGGGCCACTCCTCTTGGCTCTGGTTGGAAATCTAAGTAAATCAGGCTTCAGGACACTACTTGGCTTCAGGTCAGTGACTTGTTAACCTTTTATATACATACAGTATTGGTGCGCTCATTCGACTCACTGGGCAGCATTTGAATTATTCCGGGACCAGTTGGTACACAGCCTAAGATAAAAGTTGGGGTATTATTGGATTATCTCTCTGGAGCATTGACAGTGATCTCACAGTAACGGTAGCAATTAAGCAATTGGAAAAATCTTTAAAAATGGGTAAGCAAAACTGTACTGATAAAAAACAATCAGTTCCACTGATACCAAAACCTAAAATCCAACCCACCTCCATCGATAGGATGCTCGAGAGAGCAATAGGAGTGGTGGCAACTGAAATTGAGCGGACTGAGAGACGACTATCACTCACTCCAAATTTGGACCCTCCATTGATAGATTTGGAAACATCACAAGCTTCACAAGCCTCCGGCCCATTGTCTAGCAATACCCCTAGGGCCCTGATCTCCACCGATGACGTGCCTAATGCTGAAATACAAATGGAGGCAATTCCCCTGCGCCAGGTGAAGAGGGGAAAAACTAAAGCTCCAATCAAAACAGGGACAAAAAAGAAGAAAGTAATAGAAGAACCTATGGACGACAAAGATAGCAGGGAGGGGTGTTTTTCCAGCAGATCTGAAAGGGATAAGGAACAAACGGCATGGGTTACAGATTTAGTGGTGGATTTACATTTTCAAGTAAGGGCCATTGTAAAGGACGAACTGAAAATGTTGATAGAAAGGATTGATAAGTTGACGACGCTGCTAGAGACTAAGGGGTCGATTCCGATCCCGGTCGGAGGCGCACCTAATACCATTCAGTCGGGAAAAAAGCCAGGCGAATGCCTGTTTCCCGACCGATCCGCACATACGTCCGAACGAGCAAGTACGATGCGCACAACTGCCCAAATCCCGACCCAGTCGTACTCACACAATACAGGTCCTGTACTCCGACCGAGGCGGATCCGGAAACGCAGAATCGAGTCGCACGGAAGCTAAAATGCAGCCCCGTCCGGCCGGACAAGTACGATGCGCTTTCCGTACGCGCCGAACCCATCGCTACGCACGGCACGTCAAAGCATCCGGGCGAGGCGCACATAAGCTCCGATTCGCGCCACAAGACGATCCACGGCTACGAGACGAACACGCCAGCGACGATGACGAGGCGAAGCAAAGAGAAAGACGAACGAGACGAACCAACCATGAATCCCATCGTGCCGATCCTACCAATATTCTACATCTATTACCGGAACTGGCACGGACGCGTACGACGCAGAAGGTAAGTCAGACACCCACCACACAAACAAACCACACGTACCCGACATATCACACACACACATAGGGATGCAGAAATACTTACACCAGCAACAGCAGCACCATAGGGGCGGGATGGTCATCACCAATGCCACACATACACATAGGGGCCTGTATGCCCACCACCACTACCACCCCTACTCAGGGGGTGCCAGATGCCTGTGACTACTACCGCCTCTACCCATGGGGGGCTGGATGCCCACCACCACTACCACCCCAACTCAGGGTGAGCCAGATGCCTACCACTACTACCACCCCTACCCAGGGGGTGCCAGATGCCTACCACTACTACCACCCCTGCCCATGGGGGGCTGGATGCCTACCACTACTACCACCCCTACCCAGGGGGTGCTAGATGCCTACCACTACTACCACCCCTGCCCATGGGGGGCTGGATGCCTACCACTACTACCACCCCTGCCCAGGGGGTGCCAGATGCCTGTCACTACTACCACCTCTACCCATGGGGGGCTGGATGCCTACCACTACTACCACCCCTGCCCAGGGGGTGCCAGATGCCTGTGACTACTACCACCTCTACCCATGGGGGGCTGGATGCCCACCACCACTACCACCCCTACCCAGGGGGTGCCAGATGCCTACCACTACTACCACCCCTGCCCATGGGGGGCTGGATGCCTACCACTACTACCACCCCTGCCCAGGGGGTGCCAGATGCCTGTCACTACTACCACCCCTACCCATGGGGGGCTGGATGCCCACCACTACTACCACCCCTACCCAGGGGGTGCTAGATGCCTGTCACTACTACCACCTCTACCCATAGGGGGCTTGATGCCCACCACCACTACCACCCCTACTCAGGGGGTGCCAGATGCCTGTCACTACTACCACCCCTACCCAGGGGGGGCTGGATGCCCACCACTACTACCACCCCTACCCAGGGGGTGCTAGATGCCTATCACTACTACCACCCCTGCCCATGGGGGGCTGGATGCGTACCACTACTACCACCCCTGCCCATGGGGGGCTGGATGCCTACCACTACTACCACCCCTGCCCAGGGGGTGCCAGATGCCTGTCACTACAACCACCCCTACCCATGGGGGGCTGGATGCCTACCACTACTACCACCCCTGCCCAGGGGGTGCCAGATGCCTGTCACTACTACCACCTCTACCCATGGGGGGCTGGATGCCCACCACCACAACCACCCCTACTCAGGGGGTGCCAGATGCCTGTCACTACAACCACCCCTACCCAAGGGGTACCAGATGCCTGTCACTACAACCACCCCTACCCAAGGGGTGCCAGATGCCTGTCACTACTACCACCTCTACCCATGGGGGGCTGGATGCCTACCACTACTACCACCCCTGCCCAGGGGGTGCTAGATGCCTACCACTACCACCACCCCTACCCATGGGGGGCTGGATGCCTGCCACCAACACCACCCCCACTCATAGGATGGACAATGCATGACACAACCAGCACACTACAACCTAGGGAATGCAAGAAAAAGACATCCCCCCAACACCATGACAAGCGTGTGTAGACTGTGTCAAATGCCTACAACACTGAACATGACCATGAACACACAATGTGAACCCCTATCACATGTGTCACACATAAATGTGTGTGGCCTCCACAATGCAAGCAGACCATGACCACTGTGGCAATGGGGTCCAACCCCCATCATCACAGTGACCAAAATGTAAGTGTGGGGTCCATAGCTGAAGCACATTTTGAACATTGTGACAATGGGGTCTAAGCCCCCATCATCACAGTGACCAAAAGGTAAGTGTGGGGTCCATAGCTGAAGCACATTTTGAACATTGTGACAATGGGGTCTAAGCCCCCATCATCACAGTGACCAAAAGGTAAGTGTGGGGTCCATAGCTGAAGCACATTTTGAACATTGTGACAATGGGGTCTAAGCCCCCATCATCACAGTGACCAAAAGGTAAGTGTGGGGTCCATAGCTGAAGCACATTTTGAACATTGTGACAATGGGGTCCAACCCCCATCATCACAGTGACCAAAAGGTAAGTGTTGACACTGAAAAAACTGCAACTGCCAAAATGCATGGATGATTCCTGATCACAGAACAACAAACACATCAGTGGCAAAGTAGTGCTTGTGTCCCATAGCAACATAGATTGGGGGAGGCAAACAGTGCAGTGCAAATAAGACATACCTTTGGCCATGTGCAGACAAACATCACCCATGGGGGCTGACATTGCCAACATTCATCAATGACACAATGACAGAAGTGACCATCATAATGCAGACCCACATATTTGCACCAATGGGCACACAAATGGAGATATCCTGTGGAGACTGTAGATGTGAGCTGAACAAATACCATACCATGGCAGCAATGGGACACACAAACAATGATCATAGTGCTGACTGATGACCTAGGAGTCCCAGGGACAGCAGGTCAAACCCACCAAACAACATACAGCCAATGGCACACTAAAGATATGCCAATGCAGTGGTGCAGATGCACAAACACAAACAGGCAGCCCCACACTGCACATCAAACACAACAGGTGAGGGGGGGGGTGCCAGTGTCCCCAGGCAACCACACAACACATGATGAGGCCTGAATACCAATTACACAGATGCGCATGCAGTGCCACACAAAAGTAACTCATGGATCCAAATCCCCTATGTGGGCAATCAGGCATTGTTAGATGAGAGGGAGCACAAATCACACATGTCACACAAGCATGTAGGAACAGCAACTGACACAGCAAGACACAGACACACCACAGCACTACCCCCAGGGTCCCCACAATGTGTTGACCCTGGGCTGCATGACAATCCCACTGTGATGACAAAGCTAGATGTCGTTCACACTGTGAACCACAGTCATGTGTCCTGAGCAGCAAACTACCATCACACCTACACAAGCACAAATCAATCAGCACGGCCAGTAAGCCAAGTCCAACATGGAGGCAGGGGTCTAGCCGGGCAACAACTCTCATCTGCACACACTCAACACCACACACCTCGACCTCCAACAATGTGCAGCAGTGAAGATCACATGCACTGGTGACATTGCACATGCACCCATGACAATCCCATGGGGGGGTGGTAACTAAGGTGCAGAAACACATCACACATGGCCACTCAACAAGACTCCTGAATGTCTGACACACTGCACACTACGCTGTACATGGACATGACGGCAATACCACACCAACCAATGGGATCCCAGCCACAGTCCCACACCAATGAAGAAGCCAAGGTCACCCACAAAGAACACACATAGACAAATACCAACATTGCAGCCCTGACCCTGAGGAGTGCCAGCAGTCACACACACAACGTGTCACAATCACTGAAAGCTAACACAAACTGGAAATTACATGACAGGTGTAAACAACAAGTGCCAAGGGGAATCCTGACTGTGTCCCATCTGCGTTAGCCCACAAACTCAGCCCTGTCAGCAAACACACCTATGGGTGACACCCTGATGACCAGTAATGTGCCATGCACCCACATCACAGAGAACCCAGGGAGAAGACTTTGGGGAACATAGGTCAACTCAGCAAGCATCACAAACAGGAACATCACTAGGGATCCCAGCATGCACAGCAAAATGGAAGTGAACACCACAGACATGCTCACACAACACACACCTTGGGCTCAGGCAATGTCACAGGATTACTCACTGCCATGAGTGGACTCCACTCCTGTGTGAGGAAAGCTGTGCCATATGTCGCCTCAGTAGGGCACCATCATGTCAGCAGAACACTTGGTCACACAGTCAACAATTAGCACGAAATGAAGTCTCCCGTCAAATCAGCCTGGTCATGGGAGTGTCAACGAAATCATCAGCACAGATCCAACACACATGTATGGCAAGTTGCACTGACAACACAGATGAGTCCTTCCCCATTGATGCCCAAACTTGCATGTCCAGTGGAGATGGACACACGGTCAGGGAAGGAGACTAATTGAACAATGGCAAGCACAACAGATGTGCAGGGGTGTAAGCCACAGATGTGATTTTGCAAATGTAAGTAGGAAATCCCATTGCCAAATATTAAAAACATGACACCCTCATATGCTGCTAAGGATGACATGGATACACTACAGGATAGGACACATTACCCGTGGACCACATGGGTTCCTGCACAGTAACACTTCATTTTCATGAGACCAAAAATCACCATCACTGAAGCAAGGGCACGGTTAGCATCATCAACATCATGTACATCAGAAGCAAAACCACTAGAGAACAGAAAGTAGCTTTATTCAGCATATGTGGGTTCTAAAGTTAAAGTCCAGAAAAAATAGAAACAAAGGCCAATGGACAGTCCATTCTGAAAGTCAAAACAGGGTGACAGTGGCAGATGTCACCCTACGCATGCCTGCACTGCTACACACCAGGGACAATCCCCTCGGAGGGGCATACGGGGGGCAGGCCAGGCACCGCAGGGACAGGATCAGGGCTCACCAGAAGGAGGAAGTGAAGGGGTGGTGGGTGCCGGAGAGCCACTGACAACTGCAGTGGAGGTGTCTGACATGGTGTGTGCCGGCACAACTGGGGGCATGACTCAGATGGTGTGGGTGCCGGCACGACTGCAGTGGGCCGTGCAGATGGAGTGGACAGGTTCCCCACTGCAGTGCCCAAGTCAGACGGGGTGGTAGTGGACTCCACTGCAGTGCCTACCTCCAGGGGAGGAGAATGGGGTTCAGGTAAGGTGGGCAGGACAGAGGGGAGGACACCGTCTCCACACCAGTGGCACAGACATGCGCAGAGGGGGTGTGGTGCCGGAAGAGCAAGTGACAGGGGGAGAAGGCCGGATCTTTTTAGGGATGGTGTATCTGTGGGTGGGGGAACCTGGGGCAGGGTGTGGTGGGGGCACCTGTGGAGTGGGGGCCTGAGGGATGGAGGAAGGAGACTTGGTGCTTGAGCTGCAGGGCGGTGGCGGGGTCTTGCTCTTCCGGGTCCTGGGGGACTTGCGGGTGGGGGCGTCAGTCGGTCTGCGCCTGGGGGAGGGTGTCCGGGGGCGAGGGGCACTCCCCTCCGTGTGGGTGGGCTTCCTCTTCCCCCTGAATGCTGGATCAGCTGGATCAGAGGGGAAGAGGCCGAGGTCACTGAGGAAGACCCGCTATGTCTTTGGGGTTGCAGGTGAGGCAAGGGAAGGGGCCTTGGAGGGAGAGGTAAGTGAGGACTGCGCAGTGCTCGTGGATGCGTGTGTGTGTGCCTTGGCCCCATCCCCTGTGAGTGTAGTTTCAGTCCCCTGACTGTGCGTGCGTGTGCGTGTGGATTTTGGCGTGTGTGTCTGTGTGCTGCCTGTGTCTGTGCTGGTGTGTGCCTGTGCCGGTGTGTGTGTGCTTGGGACAGGTAAGGTGCTGGGGAGTGTGGATGGGGCAGAGGTAGGAGGGGTGAGGGACTGTTGGAGTAGGGACACTGCTGCCGTCAGGGAGGAGTCCATGGACCTATTGCCCCTCTGTAGGGCAGACATGCCCGATGAGATGCCCTCCATGAACGACACCAGCTGAGTCAACAGAGTGGTGTGTGCATGGAGGACACTCAGCATCGCTGTCTGCCCTACATGGAACTGGCGAAGGAGGTACACAGACTCCTCACTCAGGGCAGCAGGGGACACAGGGGCAGGGGGTGCGGTGCCTGGCACGAAGGAGACACGCTCCCGAACATGGGAGCCTCCACGGACCTGGGGAATGGGAGCCGATGGGAGGGCGGTGGTGGTGGTGGTGGTGGCGGGGACAGCAACACTAGCTGTGGTGTGGTGGCTGCTGACACCCGCCTCCACAAGGGAGTCATCCTCCGAGCTGCTGTGGTCCTCAGCTGAGGTGGATGGTGCTGAGGACTCCTCGGTGTGGCTCCCTCGCCCTCCGTGCCACTGGGTCCCTCCGACCACTCCTCGGCTGCTGACCCAGTCTGGCTCTGCGGCTCCTCCTGGTCCGTGGAGCTGTCCCCTCCTGTGGCCGTGGATGTATCTGCAAACAATAGGGAAACAGACAGACATCAGACACCTGCACCGAACGCACACACCACAGTAAGTACAGCACATTACAGAGCAAGCCCTGGCATCCTTAGTTGAACATTGCTAAAAGTGCCCAAACAGAGTAGGGGAAGCCAATTGTCAGTCTGATGGTCAACCATGGCACTCACATCTCTCCTGGCCTTGCACCCATCTGTCTGGTGTCTGTCGGATGGCAATACCCCAGTGTGGACACATGCACCACCTACACAGTAGTTGGACAGTGCAGAGAAGACGGTGAAGCATGTGAACATGCACACATCACAACTCTTGCCACTGAGTCAGTACAGGTGTCCGGATAAAGGGATGCCCAGAGTCAATTTTGAAATGCATGTGATGCATACCAGCGACAGACACCATGATGCACCCATGTCCTGATAGTCATTGCCACAATGGTGTGCATGTAGCACATGTCACTCCCCTGCAGGATCACTCATAGGAAGTTGCATGCCATGGCACAGGCATGCCTGCTAAGTCATACATCACTGTCTCCAGTCACATGGGCAGGGCAGCCAGACAACAACAGTCTGCACTGTCACTATAGTAGGTCATGGGGAATGCAAGTCCTGGAGCTGAACAAGTGCACATGTGCATCCCCCACACACCACATCATCTGAACCCTTATCTGTCCACGTCATACCAATTGGACATATGGGAGACCTGTAACAGAACCCTCTGAACCTGAGCACCTCACAATCTGCTGTGAATGGGAAACAGCTGCCTGAACATCACATTTGCATAACCCAGTCTGCACGGTCAGGTGATCAAACACCTATGTGTCACACAAGTATCGTCTCCTATGTCACATCTCCGGTGGCATGCTGAGCCCCAAACGAGACACAGCCCTGACAACGAAGTCACAGCACACTGACACAGAGGCAGACACCTGAGGGGACATATCACTGAGCACAACGTGTCAGCTGATACACGTGAGTGGGAGTACAGAGTGTATTGTATGGCCTGGAGTAGGCATGACTGTCCTGCCCCACGTGAATGAGGGATGAGCCCTGGACAGTAGGCAGGTGGCTAAGTATGTGTGACACACGTAATATACACACTCCTGGGGCCCAAACATTGTACCCACCCGCAGCATGGGTATGTGCCAGATACCCCAGGCACATGTGGTGGATCAGCTCAGCAATTGGACCACATATCAAAGTAACACGCAGATTACATGGCAGAACACAGGCATTGTGTAAGCAATGGACCCACCCATGATGCCCACCACAGAGTTAGGGGAACAAATGCTGTCCCCCACCTTGAGCTGAGCAAAATGCAAGGACACAGTACCCAAGTGACACAATTCCCTGACTGTAAGGGCCACACCTGGGTATCAGATGAGGAGTGGGCAGTGCACAATTGAGGGACATGGGTCCTGGACCACATGACTGATGTACTGTGGAAGTTTAACCAGGCCAGAGGAGGGCACATAGCATGGCAGACAAAGTTCACAATGCAGTCATGGACTCACCCCCTCCTTGCTGCTCTCTGGCCTTCAGCTGCCCATCCAGATCAGGGAAGACCACCGCCAGGATCCGAGCATGTGGGGGGTCAGGGTCCGGTGTCCGCCCCTCCTGCGAGGAGGCGACAGCTTCAGCTGGACCCGTGCGATCCTCCGGGTCCAGCCCCGAAGGTCCTGCCACCTCTTCTGGCAGTTGCGGATCCGGCGCTTGTAGACCCCCAAGGATCTCACTGCCCGGACGATGGTCAGCCATATCTGCTGCTTCTGGTGGGCATCAACCTGTGAGGATGACAAAGTGAAAAATGCCATTACTACACATTCAACATAATCGTGCATTACACAGTTGGATATACATGTCTCAATCACAGGGGCACATGATGTACACAGGCAGTGCAACGATGGCTGTGGACCGTTTGCCAGCAGTTACTACATGGTATCATTGCCTGGGTAGTAAAACCTTGTTTAAATGCACTGTCACTGCACTATACCTGTTCAGTGCATGTTACTACACACTATGGGGGTGACAACTACTCAGTGAGCCTGCTAGCCAGTGGCGTGCAGACTGTAAGTCTTGCTAGTCAGACAACATGCACATTTAGTAAGGCAGTGGACAGCACACTCACCTGCTCCCCTGCTTTCCCATACAGCTTGCTGTACTGTGGAAGGAGGCCGTCCAGCAGGGCCTGGTTCTCCTCAGTGCTGAAGGCTGGGGCTCTCTCCACAGTACGTGCCATTGCAGGATCCAGAGGGTGCAGGTACAGCAGCAGTGGTGGTGGCGGCAGATGTCGTCCTGGGGCATGTAGTGCAGGCAAGTGAGCACTCAGGGGAACAGCCAGCATTATATGTGTGCTGCAGAGGCAGATACTGACCCATGTGTCCAAAGTGATAGGTCCAAGTCGTTTCCATCTACTGAATCTGACCAATCCATGGAATAGCAGCACTAATACACGCCCACAGCATCCTTCAAAAGTTCAACTTCATGACACCCATGAATTTGCAACATTGTTGTGGGTGACCAACTGAATTCACAGCATCAGACTCGTTAAAGATTTGAAAACGCGTCCGTTGCCAGGCCAGGCCATAGCCAATGTGTGCGCACCGATCGGTCCATTGCTGTACAACGCGTATTGCGCATACAACGCGTAACCGCTCACATTGAATGCAATGGGCCGGCCGGGAACACCGATCGGTCCATTGCTGTTCAACGCGTACCAGGCATACAACGCGTACCCGCTCACATTGAATGCAATGGGCCGGCCGGGAACACCGATCGGTCCATTGCTGTACAACGCGTCCCTGGACAAGTCACTGGCATATGTCACCATGCCTGTCACAGGTGAACATATGCCAGCCACATATACTTCCCAGGGAGTGAGGGGCACACCTACATCACCACAGCCTGTCCACACTGTATCCTAAGGCATGTAAGGCTGCATTACCTATTCCGTGTATGGGGGTGAACATGTTGTTCTGTGGGTGTCACTTCGGGGCAGCCACTCCCAGGCTGTGCACGTGTTCATGGGGACAGGATCCTTGGTGTGTCGTGCACATGACCACTGTGATGTGCAAGTGTTCATTCCTGAGCATGTGGCATGGTCACATTTCATGGTGGTGTATGTGTATGTCATGTCACATACCCCCTGAGTCCCATGTGGGACGGTATGTACGTCCCAGGGTGACCCATTGGCACAATAGTGATGGTCCTCCACAGTCTGTGTGCATGTTGTGTTTACAATGTCTCTGATTCCATGTGCACAATGTGTGACAGTCTCCACATCCACGTTGTTTGTGCATGAACTTTGATGTTGTGCGTGTGTGTGCCGCAGACGTCCATGTATGTCCTGCCGAGGCAACAGGGACCACTACCTGTGGGGGTAATGGTTGTTTTGCTGTGGTGTATTCATGATGCACCATGTCATGCCAGTGTCCATGTGGCAATACAGGGTCCCTGGGAATCTACCTGTCGATGAGCTGTGATGCCTGGGGCACATCTGTCCTCACATGTCACTGTGGTGTGTGTTTGGAACGTGGCAGCAGTACATGGGTACTGTGACACAGCCTAATGATATCCCATAGCACAACCTGGGACTTGTTGAGGGAACATGTTGAACTGTGATGTTAGATGTTAGCCATGTAGGTGCCATACATGTCCTTACGGAACGGCACACGCATCATGTATTTGTGTCTCGTAATGGTGTATCATGTGATATTGAGTCTGGTCTATGCCACATATGTGGGGTGACTGACAATCTATCTTTCTTCACCTATGCACTGCAGGGCACCAGCTGTCCATCGGCCATTCCCTGACCTTGCAACAGTGGTTGAACGGGACTGCATCCGACGGTACCGCTTCACCAGGCCACTGATTGAGGAATTGGCGGTGCGGTTGGCCCCACATTTGCAACCTGGCCGGACATACCCCACATCGCTGACCCCCAAGGTGAAGGTGATGGCAGCCCTACACTTCTTTGCCACCGGTACCTTTCAACACACTGTGGCGTCTGCTGGTGGGATGTCACAGACCATGTTCAGCCGTGTGTTCCATGATGTTTTGGAGGCTATGTTGAGATACCTGAACCAGTACATCTATTTCCCTAGACTTCAACAACTCACTGACGTGAAGAGTGACTTCTATGCCCTGGGGAGGATGCCGCATGTCATTGGCTCCATTGATGGGACACATGTGGTTTTGGTACCACCACAGGCCCAAGAGCAGGCATACAGGAACCGCAAACACTACCACTCGGTCAATGCACTGGTGGTATGTCTTGCAGATATGAGCATCTCACACGTCTGTGCCCGTTTCCCAGGTTCTGCACACGATGCCTTCGTGATGAGGAGCAGTCGCATCCCGAGGATGATGTCACAGATGCGGAACCAGCGTGCCTGGCTTGTTGGTGTGTACTGACTATGTACCATTGTGTGTGTTCTGCAATGTTGTGTTCCACCCTCTTTTCCAACTCAGCTAATGTGCAATTGTCTGTATGTAGGTGACTCCGGATACCCCAACATGCCGTGGTTGCTGACGCCCCTCAGGAACCCTGTGACACCAGCCCAGATGCATTACAATGAGGCACATGGTCGGACCAGGAGAGTCATTGAGCGGACATTTGGTCTCCTGAAGAGCCGCTTCCGCTGCCTGGACAAGACAGGAGGGGCCCTCCCATATGCCCCAGCAAAGGTGTGCAAGATTGTCATCGTCTGCTGCATGCTACACAACCTGGCTGTGTGGAAGGAGTTGCCTCTCATCCTGGATGACGATGATCAACATCCGCCACCTGTGGAGGATCCTGGCCTGGACCACGATGCCAGTGATGATGATGGTGATGTCCGCACACAGCTCATCACCAACTTCTTCAGCTGAATGTGAGTATCCGGAGATGTCATGTCAATGATGTGAGTATGCATGATATGTGTTGGTGGTGCTCGGGTGCTGTTTGAGTGTGGCCATGTGCGATATGACTGTATGCGTGTAGCGATGTGTCCTTACAGGTAGTCTGTACTCCCCAACAGTGTTGACATGCTAACGTTGTTCTGGGTGGGTATCTTGTGACATGTATTGGGCATGAGTGTTGCAGTTCTGTCCTGTTCTTCAGTGCTTTTGACTGTGTGTCATTTCTGTCCTTCACAGGGTACTTTCAGAGTTGTTTGGTCAACTGTGATCCCCCAACACCGTGATTGAACTTCCAGGGTGGTAGCTGTCATATCCCTACAGGTGATGTGCGCCACACCCATGGACTTCCTTCCTTCTACACTTGTTGACTGTGTGCCCACTGCCAGGTGGGATTACCTTGCATCTGTAGTGGTTACAACATGTTGCAAATGTGTAATAAACCTGTGCTTCACTTTGTGATGTGCGTTGTCTGTGGTCACACATCTGACTGACATTTGCTTACTGCACCAGTGGGCTAGTTGACATAGACTGTGAATAGGTGTTGTGTCTGTGCATTGCACCGTATTTCCTGGCAACATCAGTGTAGGCGATGAGTCAGGTGGCCTTGGTGTGTATATGTTGTGTAGCCCTGGTGGTGTGTCTCCCTCATATGCGTCAGGTTACCATGACTCACATGCCTGTGTTGTACTTGCTGTGGCAGTTAGCATGCACAATGTAATTTGGCAGGTCATCATCTCCATGACAGAAACCACATTTGAATCACAACAGAGGCAGGTATGGTGTATTAGTGTGTTTATTGTCATACATGTGTGAGTATGGTGCACAGGATGGTGGGTGCTGTACATTGTGATTGTAATCCAAAGTCCCTAGATGATTTGGAAGTCCTGGTAGCAGAAATGTCCTGAGTAAAGTCCACAGTCATCTGATACATTGGTCCAACTTGTACTCCCCATGTCATGTGGGGGAGTTGTGTTGCATTGAACAGGGTGTACAATTTGCGCACAAAGGTGATTATCCAGCACAGGTTTTGGCCTCCTGGTGGTTGCGCATGGCCATCGGCCTCTCAGTTGCCCTTCCTCGGACGACCCCTCTTCTTTGGGGGGGGACCCTCATGTGCAGGCTGCTGCGATGCAGGGGACTCTCCACCAGAGTCATCCTCCCTCCCTGTGGCAGTTGCAGTTGTTTCAGCACCAGATGTTGTGGGCACACAGGGAGGTGTTGACATGTTGCTGCTCATCTGGCGGAGGCATTGTAATATGTCCCTATGCACCGCCGTCATCTCTTGCAGTGTGTCCCACTTGGACTCCATGCGGGACATGTGTAAGTCCAAGCGTGCATGATGGGCAGCCTGCTGCTGTTGAATGTCCCTGAGGATCCCCACTCCCTGGCTGAACTCTCCGGTGCTGGTCTGGTACGCATCGGCTATGCGTACCAGTTGTGGGTCTTCATGCAGTCCAGACCCCTCTGCGAGCAGCGACCTATGTCTACCACCCCTCCCATCACCCCTGGCGACACGTGCAGTACCTGAGGTGGCACACACAGGTGATCCTGGGCCCCCTTGGGGGTTGTTGGTGGTGTTGGTGTCCATAGCCCCACGTTGGGCAGGGGTCCGTGTGCTGGTGGTGGTCCTTGGTCTGTCTGTGTCGGCAGGGGTGGTTTGTGTGTTGTCAGTCGTTGGAGGGGTGGGTGCAGGGGGTGCAGCTGGTGGTCCTGCTGGTGCTGCATGTTGACTCGCTCCG
The DNA here is from genome assembly GCA_963921515.1 of Calotriton arnoldi. Taxonomy (NCBI): domain Eukaryota; kingdom Metazoa; phylum Chordata; class Amphibia; order Caudata; family Salamandridae; genus Calotriton; species Calotriton arnoldi. Next base: position 193,604 of record CAWUFW010005229.1, on the reverse strand, counting down.
GAGGTGCCAGGTAGGTCTTCGTCATCCGAGGAGGGCAGAGGCTGTTCCACACCAGTGAGCTCCGTTTCCCCTGGATCCTGGGACAGGGACTCCTCAGCGTCTGCTGCTGTGTCCCCATCATCACCTGTTTTTGGGAGACACACACAATGTATGTTATGTTTCTGCAGGCATCAATGGTTGACACACCTGACAGTTGTGACTGTACCTCTGGATGCGGGCCTGTACATTGCATTGTCCTGAGTTGTCACAGTCAGAGGTTGATATTGGTGTAGCACATTGTCCTGCATACTTTGAGCATTTCAATTTGAATGTTGGGGTGTGTACATGGTCTGCATGGGTTGTATTTGGTTGACATCCGGCCCTCCTTCTCCCCCCAGCCCAGTTATCCCACCATGAAGCATGCCACCCTTGCAGTGGGTTCAGGTTGACTCTCAGGATGTAAGTGAGTGGTGTCCTGCTGTTGGTGGTGCCCAGTTCCCAGCAGGGCCTTGTGCTCCCCACAGCAGTACCCAGTGTCAGCCATCTTGTCAGTTCTTTTCCACTCCCTGTGATGTGCGCATGGTTCAGGGTGGTGTTCATGGGACAGTTGTGGTGGTGACCAATATCTGTGACTGCCACTCCCATCATGCTATTGCCTCCACCCCCTTCCCAGCGTGCCCATACTTCCTTCCTTTTGACTCTGCTTCCCTGTGGGGTTGTGTGCCTGTGCTGACAAGATGGCTGACAGTGTTAACCTGGGGTTCATTTTGCAACAAGTCCCATGTGTGTCCCTGTGCTTCACACAGCATGACCCAGGGTTGTGGTTCTTTGTGGGATATTTGATTGGAGTGTGAGGCAATACATTCTCCCAGGTGAGTTGTGTGGAGTTTGTGTTAGGGGGGTGTGTGGGTGGAGCTGCTGGTGACTATGGTCAGTGCTGTGAGTCCTCCTTCCCACCCAGCCAGATATCCCACCATGGAACGTGCTTCCATTGCAGGGAGTGCAAGTTGTCTTTCAGGATGTCAGTCAGTGGTGTCCTGCTGTTGGTTGTTGCACAGTTCCCAGCAGGGCCTTGTGCTCCCCACAGCAGTAGCCAGTGTCAGCCATCTTGTCAGTTCTTTTCCACTCCCTGTGATGTGCACATGGTTCAGGGTGGTGTTGATGGGACAGTTGTGAGGGTGAGCAATATCTGTGACTACCACTCCCATCATGCTATTGGCTCCACCCCCCTTCCCAGCATGCCCATACTTCCTTCCTTTTGAGTGTAATTCACTGTGTGTGAGTGTGACAGCAATGGCAAGATGGCTGACAGTGGTGTCCTGCTGTAGGTTGGTGCCCAGTTCCCCGCAGGGCCTTGTGCTCCCCACAACAGAGCACCATTGTCCGACATCTTTGAAGTGGCTTTTCACTCCCTGTGAGGTGTGCATGGTTCAGTGTGAGCTTGCTGGGCCATGTGGGTGGGGGATGTTGAGCTGTGACTACCACTCCCATCATGCTATTGCCTCCACCCCCTTCCCAGCATGCCCATGCTTCCTTCCTTTTGAGTGTACTTCACTGTGTGTGAGTGTGACAGCAATGGCAAGATGGCTGACAGTGGTGTCCTGCTGTAGGTTGTTGCCCAGTTCCCAGCAGGGCCTTGTGCTCCCCACAACAGAGCACCATTGTCCGACATCTTTGAAGTGGCTTTTCACTCCCTGTGAGGTGTGCATGGTTCAGTGTGCGCTTGCTGGGCCATGTGGGTGGGGGATGTTGAGCTGTGACTACCACTCCCATCATGCTATTGCCTCCACCCCCTTCCCAGCATGCCCATGCTTCCTTCCTTTGAGTGTACTTCACTGTGTGTGAGTGTGACAGCAATGGCAAGATGGCTGACAGTGGTGTCCTGCTGTAGGTTGGTGCCCAGTTCCCAGCAGGGCCTTGTGCTCCCCACAACAGAGCACAATTGTCCGACATCTTTGAAGTGGCTTTTCACTCCCTGTGAGGTGTGCATGGTTCAGTGTGAGCTTGCTGGGCCATGTGGGTGGGGGATGTTGAGCTGTGACTACCACTCCCATCATGCTATTGCCTCCACCCCCTTCCCAGCATGCCCATGCTTCCTTCCTTTTGAGTGTACTTCACTGTGTGTGAGTGTGACAGCAATGGCAAGATGGCTGACAGTGGTGTCCTGCTGTAGGTTGGTGCCCAGTTCCCAGCAGGGCCTTGTGCTCCCCACAACAGAGCACCATTGTCCGACATCTTTGAAGTGGCTTTTCACTCCCTGTGAGGTGTGCATGGTTCAGTGTGAGCTTGCTGGGCCATGTGGGTGGGGGATGTTGAGCTGTGACTACCACTCCCATCATGCTATTGCCTCCACCCCCTTCCCAGCATGCCCATGCTTCCTTCCTTTTGACTCTGCTTCCCTGTGGGGTTGTGTGCCTGTGCTGACAAGATGGCTGACAGTGTTATCCTGGGGTTAGTTTTGCTACAAGTCCCATGTGTGTCCCTGTGCTTCACACAGCATGACCCAGGGTTGTGGTTCTTTGTGGGATATTTGATTTGTGTGTTTGAGGCAATGCATTCTCCCAGGTGAGTTGTGTGTAGTTTGTGTTAAGGGTGTGTGTGTGAAAAGCTGCTTGTTAATATGGTCTGAGGTGTTAGTCCTCCTTCCCACCCAGCCAGATATCCCACCATGGAACGTGCTTCTATTGCAGGGAGTGCAAGTTGTCTTTCAGGATGTCAGTCAGTGGTGTCCTGCTGTTGGTTGGTGCACAGTTCCCAGCAGGGCCTTGTGCTCCCCACAGCAGTAGCCAGTGTCAGCCATCTTGTCAGTTGTTTTGCACTCCCTGTGATGTGGGCATGGTTCATGGTGGTGTTGATGTGCGCATTGTGAGGGTGGGCAATATCTGTGACTACGACTCCCATGATGCTATTGGCTACACTGACTTGCCCAGCATACACACAATTCCTTCCTTTCAGTGAGCTTCCCTGTGAGGTGGTGTTCTAGTGGTGGCTACATATCTGACTGTGTTTGTTGGTTAGATTTGTGCCACTGCCTAGCTATATTTGTTGTTGGGTTTGTACATGTGATGACACAGTTACATATCACTATGAGATGGCATGTATTGTGTTTATCTGACTGACATACACATTTTGGGATGATTCTGTTTTGGTTGCTGTGGATTTGCTAAGGGTGCATGGTTTGACTCTCCCCTTGACAGTGATGTGTGTGTATTGTCGCACAATATTGTGTACATTAGTTGTGTACTCACCAGGCTCTGGGATGTTTTCTAGTCCATATACGCTCACTGGTGGTAGGATGGCCCGCACCTTCTCCTCCCAGGGCCTGAGATATACTGGTTTGGCAGGAGGGCCACTGCCGGTGTGTTGGCTCAAGAGGTAGTCCTTCTTCATCAGCTCCCTGACCCTCCTGCGCACGTCATACCACCTGTTCTGGATGTCTCCCTTTGTGCGCAAACATGGTGATTGTGCATTGACCCTGTCAACAATCCTCTCCCACATCTTGGTTTTCTGCGCCATGGGTGTCTGTTGGACCAATGTACCAAACAGCTGTGGCTCTACCCTGAGGATCTCATCTACCAGGACTTCCAATTCACTATCTAGGAACTTATGATTCTTCTTTGGGGGCATGGTGATGGGTGGTGATGGTGAGTGATGTGTGTGGGGGTGTGCAAGTGAGGGTGTGTGAGTGTGTGTTTTGCTGGGTGTATGTGAGGGTGCTATTTGTTGAGGTGCTGCTGGTGTGTGGCTTGTGTGATGGATGAGCTGTGAGTGTGTGTGTGGTTGCTGTCTGTTGGTGTTGAGTGCTGGCAGGTAATTTGAATTTGCAAAGGATCATGGTAGGGATTTGTGTCCTTTATATGGGTGGAGTTGTGGGTGTGTCTTTGTTCCCTGTTTCCCCCCCCCCAGTATTAATTTGCTTTGTAATTGCTTGTTTGGCCTTTTTTTGTGTGTTTTTTCCTTAGTTCTTTTTGTGCATGTAGGAGACGTTCTTCTGACCGAGTCGGACCCTGCAGTTGTCTCGTGCGAGCCTCTCAGATTCGTTCACGCTGTGTTTGTGCTGTTTTCTGTGCTGCATACGCGTCGGTCGCGGTGTTTTGTGTTGCTTCGGCTCGCAGTTTTGTATGCGTGTCGGTCGTACGGCTTGGGCCCCGTGCGACTCGGTCGTGTTTTCCACGCGTTGCATCGTACTTGGCGGGTAGGAGTTCGCGGGTACGTTTCGTTCGGGATTCTTCCTGGTGCGTGTCGGTCGGTTCGATTCGCGTGGTTTTCTGGCCGGATGGCTGTTTTCCTCGCGGTTTGGTTGTTTGGCTTGTGTTCCGTACGCGTCGGTCGGGTTTTGCACGCTTCTCATCGTACTTTGCGGGTCGGGCTGCACCGGTACGTGTCGGTCGGAATTAATTCCGGCTCCGAGTCGGTCGGTACGTTTTTTGGCCCGAATCGGAATCGGCCCCTAGGGCAGGGGCCACAAATGGAAGAGAAGGGATTGGTAGCGGTCAAGTAACACAGGCTACACGCAATATTAGTAAGGCTGCCCCAATCCCATCCCAGAATAGCCCCCTACCCAGCACTGTTAATGTTCAAACAAGGCAGTGTACTGCAAGCCCTAGCAGGACAAAATCAACATCCGTCCCTCCACAGAACAGTGGCCCACAGCAAGAAAGTCGACAACGGGAGAGGGTAGGTCTCACTAAAAATATCGAAACCCTTAAAGAAAATAACCCACCACCGTGTATTAATCTACCGCCAGCTTTAACCCCTTATGTTGTCATTTTGTCAGGCATCCCCGAGCTCGGGAGGGGGCAAAAGGAATCACACCAGGACTTAAAAAATAAATGTATGTTTTGGTTAGTTAATTACAAGCAATTCCGCTACGAGGATGCCAGAGAAATTCTAACGACCCGTCGAGTAGGCTGGGTGGGCTGGAGACCTAAGGCTTTACGGGGAGACTGTGCAGTCATTAATTTCAGAAATCCATCAGTCGCCCGAACAATCCTAACAATGGACGACTGGAGACAGGAAGGGACAATAAGAGCCGTCCCACTGGGTTATTTTTATCCCCCACGAGGTCCACAGCATTGTGGAAATGGATGGGAGGGGAGGCCTCTAAATCAAAATTACCAAACAGATATTTCGGGATTCCAACCGCCGAGGCAACCACTCTTCTCCATTCCCACATCTAATAGGTTTGGGGCCCTTGAAGGAGTGGATTGACTGTCATCTAAGGGGTGTAGGGTAAAGGATAATAAACATCAAGTAGGGGTGACCACAGAACAGTGCATGATGGAAGAAGAGGGTGAGTCCAGTGGGAGGCAGAAAGAGATAGAAGGAGGTAATAAGTTAGAACCCGAAGGGGCTATAATTAACAACCAACCCCATGTTTCCAACTGTGGGTCCTCCCAGAAGTTAGGTTTGTGTATTGGCGAGATTATGCCCCCCCCTTCCCCTTCCCCAGAATGTATGACCAATGATAGATGGCAGGATTTATCGAGGCTGCGAGTTATCTCTTGGAACGTGGCTGGCCTTGCCCCCAAGATGGATAGCCCTGACTGGGGGAGCTTTATTGAACAACACGAAATCTGCATGTTCCAAGAAACTTGGGCAAGGGGGGATCTACTCAAACTAGGTTATGCCATATATACCATTCCAGCGACATCAGGAGGAAAGGGGAGGTCATCAGGGGGGCTGTGCACTTGGGTAGGGACACACCTGGGTTGTACATCTACCCAGCTAGAAACAGCCTCAAATGACATACTGTGTGTCCTCCTTAATTTCCCCCCAAGGACTACTGTTGTCATAATAAACGTCTATTCTAGACCAGTTAGCCGCAGTCAAGAGTCGAAGACCCTTGACGAGCTAACGACATTCCTTGCTACCATCCCTGACCACTACCTGTTGATTGTAGGGGGGGATTTCAAATGTCAGTATGAGCCCCTAGATGGTATGAATAGGGACACCCCATGTGAAGAAGATCTGCATTGGGCTGTACCAGATTCAACCTGTCCGTTAGTAAAAGCATGGACTCCCTTGGTACTCCAGATGAATTCTCTGGCACTAAAACATTCATTGAGAGCATGTAATGGGAGAACTAAGTCTGACACCGCTGGTAAGCATACTTTTAACAGAATTGGCCAAGACACCTTAATTGATTATATTTTGGTCAGTATAACCTCATGGCATAGGGTTGCTGATTTTAAGATTGTGCCGCGTCACGATAGTGACCATAATGCGCTAGTTTTAGAACTACTCATACTAACCTCTGAGAGTACTAACAATTTGGCTACACCTGCTGATGGCAGACTGATCATTACTAACTGTAGGAGGAGAGTCCGATGGGCGGACTTGAGTAAATCTCAAGAAAAGCTAGGCGCCCTGTACCAAACTGTCATCCCGTTTCTCATGGACTCTATTCAATCTGCCTCCGCCGATAATACCCAATCCGAACTACCGAAGGTTGCCCTGAACCATACAAAGCTAACAGCCATTATGGCTGACTTTTTCTTTCCAATAAAAAAAGCTAGTAATAAAAGAATACCCCGTCATCCATGGTTTAATGGAAACTGTCGAAAGGCCAAAAAAGCTTTGGTCTCTGCCATTAAGGCTAAAAATAGATCGTTGATTAAAATCCGCAGAACGGCCTACCGAATAAGTACTTTGGAGGCAAAAAAACAGTGGGAAAGTGAAAAGTGGGAAACCCTCAGATGCTCTCTGGGAACCCGTGACATGAAGACCTTTTGGAATGTGGTGAACACGGGTAGCCCTGAAGGTAAATCGGCAATAGAGCCGAACCTAGGGGCAAACGTGTGGAGGGATCACTTTGAGTCCCTCTACTCAAGAGGTAAGCCAGGGACTAGTGCACTGAATGATATATGTCACTATCTACAGGCAGACTGCTCTAATGTAAACAAGAATAGCCCTAGAGCGGTGGATGATACCTCGATGATAACCCTCACAGAGGTAACTGGCGCCCTAAGCCAAATTGCGCCTGGTAAGGCACCAGGGCTAGACAAGATCCCCGGGATTTGTTTCAAGTGAACCAACTATTTGGGCTCCGTATTTTTGGGTTTTATTTAATGCTGTTATGCAAGGTATGACAATTCCTACCAGTTGGGCTGGGGCCGAAATAATTCCAATTTTTAAAAAGGGTTCCCCGATGCTGCCTACAAATTATAGGCCTATAAGCCTTATTGACATCAGTCAAAAAAATCTTTGCACGCGTATTGTTATATCGTTTGCAGAGCTGGATGGAGGAACATAGAGTTCTCAGCCCGTTCCAAGCAGGGTTCAGAGAAAAATGTCCACTCTAGACCAGATTTTCAGGCTACAATTATTACACTGGAAGACCGTGTGTATAGAGGGTGGCAGCCTCTATTTAATTTTTGTAGACCTGAAATCTGCATTCGATCTGGTCCCAAGAGAAAAGTTGTGGGCAGTCCTGCTAGAGATGGGGGTTCCACCATATTTGTGTCAAGTAATAAAACGGCTGCACAAAGGAAATTATGCAGAGATAAGATTTGGCAAACTTGGGGAACTCACTACACCTATCCCTGTAGACAGAGGAGTACGCCAGGGCTGCGTCCTCGCCCCAACCCTTTTTAGTCTTTATATCAATAAGTTAGTTGACTTTTTAAACTCTGAGAAAGATCTAGACGCACCGAAGTTGGCAGCACGTAATATCCCGGCCATGATGTTCGCCGATGATACCCTGTTATTATCTAAAACCCCAATGGGTATACAGAGGGTTTTGAATAAATTTGATGCCTTCTGTAAAGAAAGGGGGCTTGAGATTAATCTGCAAAAAACCAAATTTATGGTATTTAACTCAACAAAAAGTACCCGACCAAACCCATGTTTAGAAGGTAGACCATTAGAGAGGGTATCTATCTTTGATTACCTCGGTATTACTATTACTGAAAAAATGGACTGGGGAGCACAGATTAAAAAAACAAGCATGAAGTTAGTGCAAACAACAGGGGGTTTGTCCAAGGTGTTTCGCAACTTTAGCCACAAACCTGTGGGCCCAGCAGTAGAGCTATATAGGGCCCAAGCTAGAGGTGCTGCCCTATATGTAGCTGAAATTTGGGGGCACGACCGCACCGATAGCCTAACACAAACAGAAAATCTTTTTGTTAGACAATTGTTTGGTCTTCCCCGCAGCACCCCACTTATCCCGCTACGATTAGACCTGGGGGTTAGGCCAATTGCGGATGAAGTATCTCTGAGACCCCTTCTATTCTGGAGGCGCCTGTGGGTTACTCCAGAATTGTTTGAGTACAGGGAAGAACTCAGAGAGGTGTTGAATTTACCAGGGGCACGGAGACTACCATGGTTTACATATGTCAGGAATACCCTTACACTCATGGGTCTGGGTAATCTTTGGGATAATCCAGAAATGAAATGCCCTACAGTCTCAAGGGAAGAGCTAAAGGGTCGTTACTGGGAGAATAAACTGACCCAGTTACAGGGGAACCATTCAATGGGGAAACTCACTGCGGCGTTTATGGAAATTAAAGATCAGTACATATTAGTGCCGGCGCTTAATGATATCAAGCCGGCTGCCGCAAGAAAGCTCTATCTTCAGTTCAGGCACGGGGCACTGCCACTGCGTGCTTTTACGAATAAATGGGCGGGCCAACAAATGTTGGGTTGCCCGGCATGCAACTGTGCAGAAGAATCTGAAAGCCATGTGCTCTTTGTCTGTACTGGCTATAAAAAAGCAAGAAAACGATGGCTGGTACAGATATGCAGAAATTTAGGAACCAGGCAATGCTCAGAGGCCTTTAGGCTACTGAAATACGACGCCAGCCTCCCCATAGCTTACTCGGTGGCAGGCTTTTTATTTTCCATGTGGTGTACTCGACGAGCTTTTTAAAAATGCCCCCAAAGATGGTGATTAAATTGGTATACCTTGTCCCGCTTTTTAACTGATGGAATTTTAGATGGATTTTATGCCTATCTTAACAGTATTTTAATCTTGTATCATATTTAGGGTATACAATATTAGGTTTTAAGACTATCAAGAACCAGGAATGGTGTTTAACGGTCTACAATAATGGTTCTCTATCTCTCTCCCTAAAGTAAAATGTTATTATATGACTCTTTTATCCATATTTAAGGTTCTGCAAATCTTTCATTATATTTTTGCACAAGCACTTTAATGTAACCAGTTATGCTGCTAATAATTGCCTTAATGATTAATACAAGTATTGTATATAATTACATGCATTATCGATTGTGAGTTGATATGAGTGTTACATTAAGTGCAGACAAATATCTTGTTATTATAATCTGAACCTGAGTATTGTATATATAGGTAACTGTAGATCGTGATATCAGGACTGACCGCAAATTAGATCGGTGTAGGCAATACTATGTATTTAGTTATAATGTTACTTGATGTCTGTATACCCTTTTTACTTGTTTTTAACTTACATGTGATGTTGGATTTTGTTTAAAATGCTTTTATGATCATACTGATCGAAATAAAGTTTTACAAATGCAAATGTATGAGGGCTTCTAATTGGGAATCTCTTTGCTTCCCGTTCAGCGTTTAGTGGCTTCTATTTGGGCTGTCAGAAACATTAGCATCGTAACATACTGAACGGCACAAAAAGTGGGCTTTTCTGCAGTGTGCGTACAGTATTGGGTAACGATCACAAATACTGTTAGTTTTACAACTAATGTTTTGCAACGTACTATCCTATACGTTTGTGGCTTCTTGAGTTATGTTTTACAACTAATGCTTAACGAACGTTTTACAAATAATGTTTTGCAACGTACTATCCTATACGTTTGTGGCTTCTTGAGTCACGCTTTACAAATAATGTTTTACGAATTATTCCTATACATTTGTGGCTTCTTGAGTCATGCTTTACAAATAATGTTTTACGAATTATTCCTATACGTTTGGGGCTTCTGCTGATATGGGGCTTGAGCGATCCTGAGCATTCGCCAAAATCTTAGCATTCCAACAGAAGTACAGTTTGGCGCTTCTGCTTATTTGGGGCTTCAGCGATCTCGACCAGTCGTTAGAAAATTAGCTTCGCGACAGAAGTATAGTTTGGGGTTTCTGCTTATTTGGGGCTTCAGCGATCCCGAACAGTCGTTAGAATCTTAGCATCGGGACAGAAGTACAGTTTGGTTTTACTGCTGTTTTTTTTGGGGCTTCTGTTGATTCTGGTGCACAAAAGTTAAGGACACACGCGCGGCGGCACGAAAGGTAGGCTTTGTGCATTGTGCGTACAGTATTGTGTTCAGTTTTACAAATCATGTTTCGCAAGGTGTTGATTATTCCTATACGTTTGGGCCTTCTGCTCATTTGCTGCTTTTGCAGATTCTGATGCACACAAGTTAAGGACACACGCAGCGGCACAGAAGGTAGGCTATAGTGCAGTGTGCGTACAGTATTAGACTAGGTTTTACAAATAATGTTTATAAACGCATGGATTATTCATTCACGCTTGGGGCTTTTACAGTTTGGGGCTTCTGCTTATTTGGGGCTTCAGCGATCCCAAACAGTCGTTATAATTTTACCATCGCCACTAAAGTACAGTTTGGGGTTTCTGCTTATTTGGGGCTATTAGACTAGGTTTTACAAATAATGTTTATAAACGCATGGATTATTCATTCACGCTTGGGGCTTTTACAGTTTGGGGCTACTGCTTATTTGGGGCTTCAGCGATCCCAAACAGTCGTTATAATTTTACCATCACCACTAAAGTACAGTTTGGGGTTTCTGCTTAATTAGGGCTTCAGCGATACCCTAACAGTCGTTAAAATATTAGCATCGCAACATAAGTACAGTTTGGGGTTTCTGCTGATTTGGGGCTTCTGTTGATTTGGCTGCACAAAAGTTAAGGACACACGCACAATAGGCGTACCAAAAGGTAGGCTTTATGTACTGTGCGTACAGTATTGTGTTACGTCATACAAATTATGTTTCGCAAGGTGTTGATTATTCCTATACGTTTGGGGCTTTTGCTCATTTGCTGCTTTTGCAAATTCGGAGGCACACAAGTTAAGGACACACACGCAGCGGCACAAAAGGTAGGCTTTTGTGCAGTGTGCGTACAGTATTAGACTAGGTTTTACAAATAATGTTTATAAACGTATGGATTATTCATTCACGCTTGGGGCTTTTACAGTTTGGGGCTTCGGCTTATTTGGAGCTTCAGCGATCCCGAACAGTCGTTAGAATCTTAGCATTGCAACTAAAGTACAGTTTGGGGTTTCTGCTTATTTGGGGCTTCAGCGATACCCTAACAGTTGTTAGAATCTTAGCATCGCAACACAAGTACAGTTTGGAGGTTTCTGCTGATTTGGGGCTTCTGTTGATTCGGCTGCACAAAAGTTAAGGACACACGCGCGGCGGAACGAAAGGTAGGCTTTATGCAGTGTGCGCACAGTATTGTGTTACGTTTTACAAATGTTTTTTTTGCGAATGTGCGCTTGTGGTTTTTGCCTATTTTTGTGCGACCCATAACATTCGCCAGAATCTTAGCATCGCAACAGAAGTATGCGCACCAAAGGTAGGTTTTTTTGTGTAGTGCATTTACTTTTGCTTTACGTTTATCTACTAATGATTTTTTAGTTATATATGCAAATATATGTGAGTATATATATGTATAAGTATATATACGTGTGTATATATTAATGCATATTTATACGTATATATATGTATATATATTTTACATATACATAGACATATATATCTATGCAGATATATGCATATGCATATATGTATGCATAAATATATATATGCATATATATATATATATATGTGTAGATATATATATATATATATATATATATATATATATATATGCAAATTAAGATATATATATATGCATATATACATTTATACATATATATGCATACATATAACTATGGATATATATATATATATATATATATATATATATATGTATATATGTGTATATATGTATATATATATATATATATCACCCAACATTGCTCCTTCCGGACAGCGAACACCCGTGGAAGGTGGCGCACACGCCAGCGGAGCGCACTGGCAATAATCCACACCAGAAAGTCAAAATACGAGCGCTCTCAGGATCAGGGATCACACAATCCAAATTAACTTGCAACCAGGTTTATTCCACCACAACGCGTTTCAACTGCATCCGCAGCCTTGATCACGTGTACTACGTGCACAAAAGTAAAACGTCTTTTAACACCAGACGTGGAATCAGCAACATAAACAAAGGACATCATAACAAGTGTTTGGCGGCCATGTTAGAGTGGTGAAAAGCAAACCACAGTGATAATGATACATCAATTCACACACATGTATGAATACATGGGAAAATCCACACTATCAATTGGTACAGTTGATGTATAACAAATATATAATAAAACAAGTGCATATATACAGAAGCACTCAGCTTGTGCATAAATTATAACTCTAACGAACCGAAATACATCACTAAATGTGTGGCTAGTCTGTGCAAAAATACAAGTGAGCGTTGCAAAGTGTCTGGCAATCACATCATGCCTAGTAACGCCTGCTCCCATAGGTGGTCGCCTACTCATCAGACATACTCTGATATTATGTCCACTCGACCTCCGGCAGCCTTTGCGCGCCAGTTACTGAGGTAAGAGACATAGTACGCATGGTGCGGGTTAATATGCTATGGGCAACCCGATGCTTATTACCATACACAGTGTTTAGCTAGGGTAAGAGACATTATTCACAATGTGCTTTAATCGGGACGCCACATGTGTGTGTGACTCAGTGTGTCATGTCACATGAAGGGCGCTACATTCAATCACAGAAAATCCGTGCCAGAATACGCCGCATAGTGCGTGTAACACTGCTGGACGCCTCTTCCCATAGATGGTCGCCCACTCCTCGAACATACATTGATATACTATCCAATGGTAACCAAAGCACCTCAGATACTAAGATAAAAGACATAATTCGCATGGTGCGCGTTACTATGCTATGGGCAACCTACTGCTAATTATTATACATAGTGCTAAGCTAGGGTAGGGGACACTGTACACACTGTGTACTCAATGGTCAGAACGCAAAATGCATGTGTGACTTAGTGTGATTTGTCACACGTTTGGGCGCTGCCTTGGATCCAAGACAATCGGTGCCAAAATACAACGCTTAGTGCGTGTAACACTGCTGAACGCATCACAGTATAAATTAGCCTTTCGAAGATGACTAAAAAAACACACAGACCAGTCAAAGTGCAATTCTGCCATGTTACGATCTCCAATCTGGTGCTGACGTGTCCAAAAGGTGTGATTCCAAAAGTGATTTTGGAGAAAAGGTTAGGTGACCCGTGTAAGTGAATGGGTCCCTTCCTTCCCTCCTGCAAAAGAAACAAAAACAAAACAAAATTTAAAATACGGCACAACATGTCACTCCGTAACACAAAAGTTTCTCATGCACAGTTCTAAAAAGAAAGGGGGGAGGTGGAGGGGGAAAAGTACATGGTAGAACATCTGAGTTACTTGGGAAAAGAAATTGTTAAAATGAAACATAACAGAGATACCTGAATGACTGTGTCATAAAGGAAAGTCAAAATGACAATCGTGAATGACACAAATGAGGAAGACATGTAGAATATACAAAAGAGACCTTCAAAAGACAAGTAGTAGTACTGAATACATCTATGATGATGGAGAGGTAATCTATCCTTGTCTAAGGTGTATAGCTAATTCCTCATCCTGGTTCAGACCCCATGGCGCCCTGGTCTGTAAATCCACTATGTATTTAGACTCTCTCTGCCTAAGTCTGAGAACCCTGTTTCCTCCTCTGTGATCCAGCCGGATCTGTTCGAGTATAAAATACTTCATCAGTGAGGAGTTCGAAAAATGCTCGTCCTGATAGTGGCGTGCCACTGGATATTTAGGATCTCTGTTGGTGATGGCGCGTTTATGCTCTAAGATTCTCTTTTTCGCCATCAGCGTGGTGCTCCCTATATAATGGAGCTTACAGGGACACTCAATCACATAAACCACAAATGTGGTGCTACACGTCAGAAACTGTGTTATGGTCTTTTCACCGGTTCCATGAGTGAATTCTTTGCGGAAACAACTTGTCAGACAGGCCTTACAATGCCCGCAAGGAAAAAACCCTTTAAGATCATGTACTCCCACATCCTGTTTCGGGGTGATGTCACTGTGTACCAACATATCTCTAATGTTCCTACCCCATCTGAAGGTGATGTTAGGTCTCTCAGAGATAGTGTGACCTATGCTGTTATCGTTTTTCAGGGTTTCCCAATTGCGTGCTAGGATGCGTCTAATGTTGTCTGAGTCTGAGTTGTAGGTCAAAATGACTCTAGTGCTGGTTTCCAATGATTCATCCTCAATGGGTGCCTTATCTGCAAGCGTGTCAGTTCTACTTACGCCCTCTGCTCTGTCTACAGCTTTCTTAAGTACCCATGTGGGATAGCCCCTGGCCTTGAATCTCTCAATCATGTTGGTACTCTCGATTCTATATGCCTGAATGCTGCTACAGTTTCTTCTTGCCCTCAGCAGTTCACCATAAGGAATGCTCCACTTGAGTGATTCAGGGTGACTGCTGAGGGCATGAAGGATGCTGTTGCCCGCCGTGCTTTTGCGGAATAAGGAAGTGTGTATACTGTTCTGTCTGATCTCCACTCTGACATCAAGGTATTCCACACTGCTATCACTAACATTACCTGTCAGTTGTATGTTACGATCATTTCTGTTGAGTTGTTCTATAAACTCGTTAGCTTCAGTGTGAGTGCCCTTCCATATGATGAACAAATCATCAATATACCTGAGCCACAGTTCTACCTTGCTCAGGTTATTGATGACAATGTTACCTGAGAAGATCTCCTCTTCCCAGAGGCCCATGAACAGGTTGGCAAAACTGGGAGCAAATCAAGATCCCATCGCTGTTCCTGTGATTTGTCTATACAGAGTACCATCAAACAAAAAAATATTGTTAGTAAGACAGTACTCTGTAATTTCAGAGATCATGCGACTGTGCTCCCAGTACTTGATGTGCCTGTTTTAAAAAAAATGAGAACAGGCAGCTAATCCTTGCTGATGGTCAATGATGGTATAGAGTGAGTGTACATCTAATGTTATCAGAAGAAAATCGCTCTCCCATTTAATGCTATCAAGTCTGCCCAGAAAATCCTTAGTATCCCTGATGTAACTAGGAAGCTTGATGACAAAGTCCCTGAGGAAATGATCAACATATTTGGATATGTGCTCGGCTACACTCCCTCTGGAAGAGACAATGGGGCGACCTGGTGGTGTGACTGGATCTTTATGCACCTTGGGTAGTAGGTAAAGAACTGGCATCTTGGGATAGTCTCTTTTGAGATAGCTGAACTCCTCCCACTCAAGAATCCCCTTATCTTTCCACATGGTAAGTTTATCCCAAATGGTGGTGATGCTAGTGTTGTACATATCCCTAGTGATCACAGTGTAGTATGCTTTGTCTCCCAGTTGGCGTAAGGCCTCTTTAATATATTGGTCCCTGTCAAGGATGACAACATTGCCACCCTTGTCAGCAGGACGAATAACAATTTCCCTGTCTTCGGCCAGAGATCTCAGAACTTGTCTTTGTTTGTAAGTCAAATTGTTATTGTGTTTGTCTTTGTTAAAAGATTTTTGTCTGAAATCAGTCAGGGCCCTAGTAACACTCTCATGAAAGGTGTCTATGCTGTCATGAGGAAGCGATGGTAGAAAGGTAGAGCATGGTCTAAAACTGGTGGAGGCTGCTGAGTCACCCGTGATGCCCAGTTCATCTAGAATCTGTTGTTCGTTCAGCATAGGGACACTGATATCTGTGTCTTGATGCAGCTCGAACAAAGTAGTTAAAGTATCAATATCTCCTATATTCAAGCTGATGGTTTGACTGTCTTGTCCGCTAGTGCCTATACTAGCCCTTGGTCTTTGTCGCCTCAACATGTGCCATTTTCTCAGTTTTAATTTCCTCACATACTTAAAAGGTCGATCCTAGTCTCAACATAATTAAAAGGGGATGAGGGACAGAAAGATAGTCCAAGGCAAAGTGTATATTTCTCAATATCACTGAGCTGTCTCTTAGAAAGATTATTAATAGTTCTATTAACCATGGCAGGATCCATTAGTATGTTTTTTTGGAGCGCGTCTTGTTGCCTCCCATGCGGCCCCGTCCTCTGCCTCTTTTGCCATTGTTGTCTGATTCGTTGTCGTCTGTTCCTCCGTCTCCTCGTCCTCTGCCTCAGCCCCGTCCTCTCTGTCCTCGGGTATTGGTGTGTCCCTTGTTGTTTGTCGTCCCTTCCATAATGTCCTGTACTCGTCTAAAAAAGTTACCGGACGTACACTTCGTTCTTCTCCAGAGGTGTCTCCCTTAGATATGTCAGATTCGCTTTTGCTAGCCGTTGAAACCTCAGACGCACCTCCTTCAGTGTTGGTAGTTGTAGATGTTACAATAGGGGTTGTCTCTTTGTATAGGTGGTCATATTTCTTGCTGAAAGTGAGTATACGACCACTCTCATAGTCACCATAGTCCCTGTTCAGTTTTCTTTGTTTACGCCCTTTGATGTCCTCCTCATGTTTATACAGTCGTTCCTTCATGGCTTGCAAGGATTTATTGTAAGCCTCAATGCCCATGAGCATTTGCAGTTCTTCTTGCAACTCTTTGATCTGTGAGATCAGTATTTCGCGGTCGCTCCAGGCGTATTTAATTAGTATTTCCAACATCCGCCTGGAACTTAGTGCAGAATTCATGGACCATTCCTCAAGCATTATGGGATTAGGTGTTTCGTATGAGGGAGTGATGAAAATTCTTAACCCTCGTGGGGCCATTTCCTGATCAACATAATTTTGTAGTGAAATGGCCTCCCACCACTTCGAAATTTCTGATCTCTTCAATTTCTCCAGTTTCTTCAATTTTTCTTCCGTGGGTTGGACCTCAGAGTTCTTGTTCTCCCTCATGATTTTCTGTCCTGGTTTCCTTGTAAATAAGGTGAGAGCAGCCGCTCTCCTTTCCACCTCCTCCTCCATCGTGCACTTCACTGGTTGCACTCCAAAATACCAGTTTCGGATAATGTATTCTGTCCCCCTTGTCAATACAAGGTTCCTTCTGCCGTTTTTTTTAGACGAGTACAGGACATTACGGAAGGGACGACAAACAACGAGGGACACACCAATACTGAGAACTAGAGGACAGAGAGGACGGGGCCGAGGCAGAGGACGAGGAGACGGAGGAACAGACGACAACGAATCAGACAACAATGGCAAAAGAGGCAGAGGAAGGGGCCGCATGGGAGGCAACAAGACGCGCTCCAAAAAAACATACTAATGGATCCTGCCATGGTTAATAGAACTATTATTAATCTTTCTAAGAGACAGCTTAGTGATATTGAGAAATATACACTTTGCCTTGGACTATCTTTCTGTCCCTCATCCCCTTTTAATTATGTTGAGACTAGGATCGACCTTTTTAAGTATGTGAGGAAATTAAAACTGAGAAAATGGCACATGTTGAGGCGACAAAGACCAAGGGCTAGTATAGGCACTAGCGGACAAGACAGTCAAACCATCAGCTTGAATATAGGAGATATTGATACTTTAACTACTTTGTTCGAGCTGCATCAAGACACAGATATCAGTGTCCCTATGCTGAACGAACAACAGATTCTAGATGAACTGGGCATCACGGGTGACTCAGCAGCCTCCACCAGTTTTAGACCATGCTCTACCTTTCTACCATCGCTTCCTCATGACAGCATAGACACCTTTCATGAGAGTGTTACTAGGGCCCTGACTGATTTCAGACAAAAATCTTTTAACAAAGACAAACACAATAACAATTTGACTTACAAACAAAGACAAGTTCTGAGATCTCTGGCCGAAGACAGGGAAATTGTTATTCGTCCTGCTGACAAGGGTGGCAATGTTGTCATCCTTGACAGGGACCAATATATTAAAGAGGCCTTACGCCAACTGGGAGACAAAGCATACTACACTGTGATCACTAGGGATATGTACAACACTAGCATCACCACCATTTGGGATAAACTTACCATGTGGAAAGATAAGGGGATTCTTGAGTGGGAGGAGTTCAGCTATCTCAAAAGAGACTATCCCAAGATGCCAGTTCTTTACCTACTACCCAAGGTGCATAAAGATCCAGTCACACCACCAGGTCGCCCCATTGTCTCTTCCAGAGGAGTGTAGCCGAGCACATATCCAAATATGTTGATCATTTCCTCAGGGACTTTGTCATCAAGCTTCCTAGTTACATCAGGGATACTAAGGATTTTCTGGGCAGACTTGATAGCATTAAATGGGAGAGCGATTTTCTTCTGATAACATTAGATGTACACTCACTCTATACCATCATTGACCATCAGCAAGGATTAGCTGCCTGTTCTCATTTTTTTAAAAACAGGCACATCAAGTACTGGGAGCACAGTCGCATGATCTCTGAAATGACAGAGTACTGTCTTACTAACAATATTTTTTTGTTTGATGGTACTCTGTATAGACAAATCACAGGAACAGCGATGGGATCTTGCTTTGCTCCCAGTTTTGCCAACCTGTTCATGGGCCTCTGGGAAGAGGAGATCTTCTCAGGTAACATTGTCATCAATAACCTGAGCAAGGTAGAACTGTGGCTCAGGTATATTGATGATTTGTTCATCATATGGAAGGGCACTCACACTGAAGCTAACGAGTTTATAGAAGAACTCAACAGAAATGATCGTAACATACAACTGACAGGTAATGTTAGTGATAGCAGTGTGGAATACCTTGATGTCAGAGTGGAGATCCAGACAGAACAGTATACACACTTCCTTATTCCGCAAAGCACGGCGGGCAACAGCATCCTTCATGCCCTCAGCAGTCACCCTGAATCACTCAAGTGGAGCATTCCTTATGGTGAACTGCTGAGGGCAAGAAGAAACTGTAGCAGCATTCAGGCATATAGAATCGAGAGTACCAACATGATTGAGAGATTCAAGGCCAGGGGCTATCCCACATGGGTACTTAAGAAAGCTGTAGACAGAGCAGAGGGCGTAAGTAGAACTGACACGCTTGCAGATAAGGCACCCATTGAGGATGAATCATTGGAAACCAGCACTAGAGTCATTTTGACCTACAACTCAGACTCAGACAACATTAGACGCATCCTAGCACGCAATTGGGAAACCCTGAAAACGATAACAGCATAGGTCACACTATCTCTGAGAGACCTAACATCACCTTCAGACGGGGTAGGAACATTAGAGATATGTTGGTACACAGTGACATCACCCCGAAACAGGATGTGGGAGTACATGATCTTAAAGGGTTTTTTCCTTGCGGGCATTGTAAGGCCTGTCTGACAAGTTGTTTCCGCAAAGAATTCACTCATGGAACCGGTAAAAGACCATAACACAGTTTCTGACGTGTAGCACCACATTTGTGGTTTATGTGATTGAGTGTCCCTGTAAGCTCCATTATATAGGGAGCACCACGCTGATGGCGAAAAGAGAATCTTAGAGCATAAACGCGCCATCACCAACAGAGATCCTAAATATCCAGTGGCACGCCACTATCAGGACGAGCATTTTCGAACTCCTCACTGATGAAGTATTTTATACTCGAACAGATCCGGCTGGATCACAGAGGAGGAAACAGGGTTCTCAGACTTAGGCAGAGAGAGTCTAAATACATAGTGGATTTACAGACCAGGCGCCATGGGGTCTGAACCAGGATGAGGAATTAGCTATACACCTTAGAAAAGAATAGATTACCTCTCCATCATCATAGATGTATTCAGTACTACTACTTGTCTTTTGAAGGTCTCTTTTGTATATTCTACATGTCTTCCTCATTTGTGTCATTCACGATTGTCATTTTGACTTTCCTTTATGACACAGTCATTCAGGTATCTATGTTGTGTTTCATTTTAACAATTTCTTTTCCCAAGTAACTCAGATGTTCTACCATGTACTTTTCCCCCTCCACCTCCCCCCTTCCTTTTTAGAACTGTGCATGAGAAACTTTTGTGTTACGGAGTGACATGTTGTGCCGTATTTTAAATTTTGTTTTTTTTTTGTTTCTTTTGCAGGAGGGAAGGAAGGGACCCATTCACTTACACGGGTCACCTAACCTTTTCTTCGAAATCACTTTTGGAATCACACCTTTTGGACACGTCAGCACCAAATTGGAGATCGTAACATGGCAGAATTGCAGTATGACTGGTCTGTGTGTTTTTTTAGTCATCTTCGAAAGGCTAATTTATACTGTGATGCGTTCAGCAGTGTTACACGCACTAAGCGTTGTATTTTGGCACCGATTGTCTTGGATCCAAGGCAGCGCCCAAACGTGTGACAAATCACACTAAGTCACACATGCATTTTGCGTTCTGACCATTGAGTACACTGTGTGTACAGTGTCCCCTACCCTAGCTTAGCACTATGTATAATAATTAGCAGTAGGTTGCCCATAGCATAGTAACGCGCAGCATGCGAATTATGTCTTTTATATTAGTATCTGAGGTGCTTTGGTTACCATTGGATAGTATATCAATGTATGTTCGAGGAGTGGGCGACCATCTATGGGAAGAGGCGTCCAGCAGTGTTACACGCACTATGCAGCGTATTCTGGCACATATTTTCTGTGATTGAATGTAGCGCCCTTCATGTGACATGACACACTGAGTCACACACACATGTGGCGTCCCGATTAAAGCACATTGTGAATAATGTCTCTTACCCTAGCTAAACACTGTGTATGGTAATAAGCATCGGGTTGCCCATAGCATATTAACGCGCACCTCAGTAACTGGCGCGCAAAGGCTGCCGGAGGTCGAGTGGACATAATATCAGAGTATGTCTGATGAGTAGGCGACCACCTATAGGAGCAGGCGTTACTAGGCATGATGGGATTGCCAGACACTTTGCAACGCTCACTTGTATTTTTGCACAGACTAGCCACACATTTAGTGATGTATTTCGGTTCGTTAGAGTTATAATTTATGCACAAGCTGAGTGCTTCTGTATATATGCACTTGTTTTATTATATATTTGTTATACATCAACTGTACCAATTGATAGTGTGGATTTTCCCATGTATTCATACATGTGTGTGAATTGATGTATCATTATCACTGTGGTTTGCTTTTCACCACTCTAACATGGCCACCAAACACTTGTTATGATGTCCTTTGTTTATGTTGCTTATTCCACGTCTGGTGTTAAAAGACGTTTTTACTTTTGTGCACGTAGTACACGTGATCAAGGCTGCGGATGCAGTTGAAACGCGTTGTGGTGGAATAAACCTGGTTGCAAGTTCATTTGGATTGTGTGATCCCTGATCCTGAGAGCGCTCGTATTTTGACTTTCTGGTGTGGATTATTGCCAGTGCGCTCCGCTGGCGTGTGCGCCACCTTCCACGGGTGTTCGCTGTCCGGAAGGAGCAATGTTGGGTGATATATATATCTGCACTTCTATACCTCCTTATCCCTAATCATAATAAAATAATATTACTGTGAGAGGACGCCCCCGCTCCCCCCCCAAGCCTCCGACTTACCTGCGAACACACCGCTATGGTCCGCGTTACTTCCTGGTCCTGATGACGTCTACAGGGGCTGGAAAAAGAAACCATCAGTGAAGACGGACTGTTGTTCCTCCCCACAGGAAAAGGAAGGACAAAAGAGGTGCCAATCAAGAGAGCCCGGGGGAGGAGAAAAGGAACCAGGAAGGAAGCAGGGGAGAGACTCGTCGGACGGAGGAGGCGCGCATGCAACAACCCCAGAGGAACCAGAGACGACCCGAGAAAGTGGAGGAGCGCAGGAAGCAGACGACGAAACCGAGGGATCCCCAGACGAGTGGTGCGAGGAGTGGTGGCACCCCGGAGCGGATGTGCAGGAGCCGCCGCAACTCAGGAGAGTTGCGGCAGAGGCGGTACGTGGCTTAAAGGGGAGCACCCTTGGGTTGGTTGGGAGTGAGGTTCGGGACTAGCGTGAGGTTTGTTTTTCTTTTCTCCTCACATTCTGCTCTCGCCCATTCTGTTATCCTCTCCCCCGTTCTCCTCCATTCCTCTTTCTCGCCCATATTCCATAGCCCGAAACCTCCCTTCCTCTTTTCTCGTCCGCATTCCATAGCCCAGAAAAGAAATCGTTCCTTTATTTTTTTTTATATATGGGTGTCATTCATGAGTCCATCCAACCCTGATATAAAAAGGGAGTATATCAGCCAAAAGGGAAGGAGACTCTAGGGGAATCCCGGCACTGATAGAAAAGCCAGGAACCAGGCACCAGAAGAATAGACGAATTGTCTTGTTTTTTTTTCTACTTTTTCACCCGGGTGTGGTGACGGGATTTATGCTGCATTCCAAGAACATTCCCCAGTGACTTACCCCTCCTTCCTGTTCTTCTGCTCCTCTTCACAAGCTCCGCGGGACCCCATCAGAAAGCCGGCTCACTGTGGTTTGCTTTTCACCACTCTAACATGGCCGCCAAACACTTGTTATGATGTCCTTTGTTTATGTTGCTGATTCCACGTCTGGTGTTAAAAGACGTTTTTACTTTTGTGCACGTAGTACACGTGATCAAGGCTGCAGATGCAGTTGAAACGCGTTGTGGTGGAATAAACCTGGTTGCAAGTTAATTTGGATTGTGTGATTCCTGATCCTGAGAGCGCTCGTATTTTGACTTTCTGGTGTGGATTATTGCCAGTGCGCTCCGCTGGCGTGTGCGCCACCTTCCACGGGTGTTCGCTGTCCGGAAGGAGCAATGTTGGGTGATATATATATATATATATGCAAATATATATACATACATATCTATTTGAAAAAATATGTATGCATGTATATGCATGTAAACATATATATACATCTGCATATATGTGTTTACATATAAATGTATATACATATAGATATATATATATATATATACATTTATATATAGATGCGTTATTTACTAAATGTATGCATATATGCACATTTTTATACATTTGCCCATATATATCAATGCATACATATGTACATACATTTTTATAAATGTATACATATATATATATGCAAACATCTATATATATGCCAAAATATATATATATATATATATATATATATATATATATATATATATATATATATATATATATATATATATATATATATATATATATATATATATATATATATATATATATTATCTACTAGCGGTCGCCAGTAGATAGTTATAGTTACAACCTATTATCCATAGGAAATCCGCGACATTCTATTTGAAATAACTCTCTTGCCGGTTGACGTATCTTCGCAAAATTTTCAAACTTTGTGGGGCGCTCCGGTCCGCTCCTACCCTGAAAGTCTCGGGGGATTCGTCAAGCGGGGGCCGAGAAAAAAGGGGGTCCCAAAGCGTGTTTTCCCCATGCAATTTTCCATAGGAAACTTTAGACACGGCTACAGCCCAAACTGCTGAACGGAATTACACCAAATTTGGCAAAGAGGTAGTTCTTGGTTCAGAAAGAACCCTTTTTGTTAAATGGTGTAAATCCGTTCAGTAGTTGCTGAGAAAATCAAAAGTAAAAGATAGATATATCTATGGCCGCGTCGGATTCGCGCACCCTCCCGATCACGAGCTGCATGCTAATTGGCTGTCAACACTCCAAATCAGGAAGTGTTGGCAGCCATTTTGTCCCTCGGTAGAACCGAGGGACAGAAACAAGTGCGCAAAGCGCACAAAGGGGGCAGGGTAGAAACACCCTGACCCCCTAGGTCTGCTCAGGGGGTCCCACATCGGCAGGATGCGCTCAGGGTGCGCGAATCCTCCCGAAAAAAAAAAAATCGAAGCGCGGTCTCCCGCGCTTCGATGTTAATTGGCCCCCGGGTGGGCCAAGTCCCGGGGGCATGCTGGGGGGGTTAATTTTATGTGTGGGGGCCTCTAAGGGCCCCCAAGCCCCGGGGACCACCACCCCCGGGGCTTTATGTATAATGGTGCGGGAGGGCACTGAGCCCTCCCGCAGCCCCGGGACCGCCACCTCCCGGGGCTTCTTTTTTATTTTTGAAAAACCTGTGTGGGGGGCTCCAGCCCCCACACGCCCTGAGGACCACCACCTCCCGGGGCACTAAGAAAAATTACAATGGGGGTCCGTTTTGGACCCCAAGCCCCGGGGACCACCACCTCCCGGGGCTTTCAAAATGTAAGGAGGGGGCCGCGCGGCCCCCTCCTGGAGCCTGTGGTGGCCC
The DNA here is from genome assembly GCA_963921515.1 of Calotriton arnoldi. NCBI lineage: Eukaryota > Metazoa > Chordata > Amphibia > Caudata > Salamandridae > Calotriton > Calotriton arnoldi. The sequence continues at coordinate 169,445 of CAWUFW010005229.1, read as the reverse complement.
TGGGGACCGCCACCCCCAGGGCCGGCTCCTGCAGTGTCCCGGGGTGCCTACCCCCGGGACACTGCTGTTTGCAATGGCAGGACGGGAGCCTCGCGGCTCTCGTCCTGTCATTGCAAACTGCTTTGGATATTGGAAGCGAGAGCAGGAAACCTGCTCTCTCTTCCAATATCCAAAGCTGATTGCTTTCCACATGGGGAGCAGCATGTTAGCTGCTCCCCATGTGTAAAGCAATGCCGGCTCCCGTAGGACACGGGGAGCCGGCGGGACTGTGGGGGTTTGGGGACCACCCCACAGTCCCCAACGAGAGGCCAGGCCCCGGGGATGGGGTCCCCGGGGCCATAGTAGCCACGGAGGGGGCCACGCAGCCCCCCTCCCCAAAGGTAAAAAAGTAAAAAATAAAAAAAAGTGCAAGGCCGGCCCCGGGGATGGGGTCCCCGGGGCCTTAAATGGCCTGAGGAGGGGGCCACGCAGCCCCCCTCCAAATAAAAAAAAAGAGGCCATGCCCCGGGAATGGGGTCCCCGGGGCCAATACAGGCCCAGGGAAGGGGGCCACGCGGCCCCTTCCCATTTTTTTAAAATTTTAATTTAAAAAAAGGGGTAAGGCCCTGGGGGATGGGGTCCCCAGGGCCTAAAAATAGGAAAAAGGAAGGGGGCCACACAGCCCCCTTCAGAGAGAAAAAACAAAACAAAAAAACGATCGGGCCCGCAGGCCCCGCCCCTTCCTTCACCACTCTGCAAACGCGTCCCCTGGCGCGTTTGCAGAGGGGAACGAATTCCCCTTGAATACTGGGGGTCCCTGGGGGCCAACTAGCCCACCAGGAACCTCCAGTATGCGCCAGGGGCTGCCTTGCAGAGAGGTGTACAGAGGCCACGCCCCTTTTACACCTCTCTGCAACGCAGCTCTGTGGCGCTTTTGGAGGTATATGGTGGGCTAGTTGCACCCCAGGGACCCTCAGGATTCAAGGGAGTTAATCCCCCGACTTAAAACGCGCCACGGGCGCGTTTGCACAGTGGTGAAGGGAGGGGCGGGGCTTCAGGTGACATGTGTGCAAACAGGCCCCGTGGCGTGTTTTAAGATGGGGAATTAAATCCCCTTCAATCCTGAGGGTCCCTGGGGGCCAACTAGCCCAACAGGTACGTCCAGAAAGCGCCACAGAGCTGCGTTGCAGAGAGGTGTAAAAGGGGTGTGGCCTCTGTACATGTCTCTGCAACGCAGCCCCTGGCGCATACTGGAGGTTCCTGGTGGGCTAGTTGGCCCGTAGGGACCCTCATGATTCAAGGGGACTTAATCCCCCAACTTAAAACGCGCCACGAGGCGCGTTTGCACAGATGTCACCTCAGGCCCCGCCCCCTCCCTTCACCATTGTGCAAATATTCCTCTAAAATCAGCCGAAATACGAATTCTGATTTACTCACCTGTTATCAGGAGAGACCTCAGTGCTGCATCTTTCAGCCCAGTACTAATCCTGAAAAGTAATTTTAACCGTACTTACCAGTAACTTGAATTTCCTTCCATAGGCTAACATTGACTGGTTTCACTTGGAAATTCTTCTAAGTGTGGAGTTTTGGAACTTTAAAATATTCCTCTAAAATCAGCCGAAATACGAATTCCGATTTACTCACCTGTTATCAGGAGAGACCTCAGTGCTGTATCTTTCAGCCCAGTACTGGTCCTGAAAAGTAATTTTAACCGTACTTACCAGTAACTTGAATTTCCTTCCATAGGCTAACATTGACTGGTTTCACTTGGAAATTCTTCTAAGTGTGGAGTTTTGGAACTTTAAAATATTCCTCTAAAATCAGCCGAAATACGAATTCTGATTTACTCACCTGTTATCAGGAGAGACCTCAGTGCTGCATCTTTCAGCCCAGTACTGATCCTCAAAAGTAATTTTAACCGTACTTACCAGTAACTTGAATTTCCTTCCATAGGATATAATTGCCTGCTTTTTGCTGAAAAAGTTTCTAAGTGTTGATTTTTGAAACATACAAATATTCCTCTAAAATCAGCCGAAATACGAATTCCGATTTATTCACCTGTTATAAGGAGAGACCTCAGTGCTGTATCTTTCAGCCCAGTACTGGTCCTGAAAAGTAATTTTAACCGTACTTACCAGTAACTTGAATTTCCTTCCATAGGCTAACATTGACTGGTTTCACTTGGAAATTCTTCTAAGTGTGGAGTTTTGGAACTTTAAAATATTCCTCTAAAATCAGCCGAAATACGAATTCCGATTTACTCACCTGTTATCAGGAGAGACCTCAGTGCTGCATCTTTCAGCCCAGTACTGATCCTCAAAAGTAATTTTAACCGTACTTACCAGTAACTTGAATTTCCTTCCATAGGATATCATTGCCTGCTTTTTGCTGAAAAAGTTTCTAAGTGTTGATTTTTGAAACATACAAATATTCCTCTAAAATCAGCCGAAATACGAATTTCGATTTACTCACCTGTTATCAGGAGAGACCTCAGTGCTGCATCTTTCAGCCCAGTACTGGTCCTGAAAAGTAATTTTAACCGTACTTACCAGTAACTTATATTTTCTTCCATAGGAATCCATTGTCTGGTTTTCAGCAGAAAAGTTTCAAAGTGTCGATTTTCACAAACTACAAATATTCCTTAAAAATCGCCTGTATGACTTAAACGCATTCTTTCAACTGTTTACAGGAGATGCACCAGTGCTGGATCCAGGATCCAACACTGAGTAAGAAAAAGTAACGATAACAGTTTTTACCTGCTAAGTGAATTTCCTTCCATAGGATAACATTGGTGATTCTATGAGAAAAAGTTTCTAAGTGTCAACTTTTAAAATACAATAATATTCCTTAAAAATCACGACTGTAACCAAAACGCTTTTACTCAACTGTTTACAGGAGATGTACCAGGACTGAATCTAGGATCCAGTCCTGTGGTTAGAAAAGTAATCCATAAAGTAACTAATTGCATTTAACTAGAAATTCACATTGAGCTGAATGTTGCATTGTGTTTGAAAATGTGGTGCCCATTGCAACAACTGTAACTACTGTACTTAAAAGTCTATTGCCTATGTGCAAAGTATTTAAACTAAAGTAATTCATTCTGAGAAAGTATTTTTGTAATGTAATGTATAATGTAATTACAATGTAATTTAAAAAATAAAATATGTAAAAAAAAATCTAAAAATGTAATAAATCAGTATGAAAAAAATTAATATAACAATTAATACATTTAAAAATTGTCATTTACAAAACCTTTGAAATTCACTGAAAAACCGTAGGTTTCAGACATGTTATAGTTAGGAATTAGCATTTAAAAAACCTTTGAAATTCACTGAAAAAACCATAGGTTTCAGATAAGTTATAGTTAGAAATTAGCATTTAAAAAACCTTTGAAATTCACTGAAAAAACCATAGGTTTTAGGGACAGTTATAGTTAGTTGGACATTGCACTCGTACAAAACCCGTGAAATTCCCCCGTTATAGTTAGTTCAGCTAACTATAACTCGCGCCCATAATGCACTGCTGATGACGTCACATATTACATCACTCATGACATGGTCAGTGACATCACTGATGACATCACTGATGACATCTCAAATGACATCACTGATGACATCATCCACGTGATAATCTGATGCACCTCCTCACACCCTAATATAACCTTTGATACACCCAATCTAAATTACAGACTGCCATTCGCAAAACCATAGACACTCCAACACCAATAACTACATACCCACTCACTGATTCTTAGGTCTACACACACACATCCACTCACTCACCCGTACAGTCACTCATACTTATGGTCACTCAGTACAGGACAATCATATGCACTCTTACTCCTATATAGACACTCAAACACCGCCACTCATCCATAGAGGTACTCACACACCTAGTCAGTCATGCAAATAATTAAACACACTGCCATTTACTCACCTATACAGTTATACACACACCAGCTCACTTAATCATACAAATACTAGCACATTGTTACGCTCTTATACAATCACTGATACAAGCACACACTCATCCATACAGCCACTATCACAATCACTCACTCTCGCTTATAGCTATTTATATACTCCAATACACATATATACTGCCTTTCACATATGTAGTTACTCACACATGTACCACTGGGACATACATTCACTCACTAACACACTCTTACACACACTTACCCACCCATACAGTCTATCACAGATGCACTCTTGAAACCATCCACCCAGTGAATCACCCACTCACACATCTATGCACAGTCGCACACACCCCATCCACACAAACACTCAGGCACCCATACAGATACTCAGACAACAAATCAATAACTCTTATAGACACTCATGTAGCTATTCACAAACCCATGCAGCCACTTACACAGCAACAGACAGATACAGACATTAACCCAGTTTAGTCACTAACCCATGCATTCAGTAAGATACGTTTAATCACTCACTTATAGAATTAGTCACGCACCTACTAAATCATCCATACACACACTTATACACCCACTCATTCTTCAATACGCCTTTCCCTATATATATTAAAAATATTTAAACTTTACAGAAACACACAGTCACTGGATGATGTCATCAGTGATGTCATTTGAGATGTCATCAGTGATGTCATCAGTGATGTCACTGACCATGTCATGAGTGATGTAATATGTGACGTCATCAGCAGTGCATTGCGGGGCGCGAGTTATAGTTAGCTGAACTAACTATAACGGGGGAATTTCACGGGTTTTGTACGAGTGCAATGTCCAACTAACTATAACTGTCCCTAAAACCTATGGTTTTTTCAGTGAATATATATATATATATACGCAGATATATTTTTAACACAAATTCTTTTGCTGCATACATATATATATCTATGCAAATACATATGCATATAATTATATATGCAGCCATAGAAATGCGATTATATAAACATGTTTGTCGAAAATGTATGCTTAGGTAATATGGTATATATACCTACACTATACTAATAACAGCTCATATTACACTACCAACACCAACACAACAACAAACACACTACTCTAAACATCATCATTAACAGTCCTTCTGCATAACACTACTCTTCTCCTACACCAACTCCTACAATATCACTCACAGTGCTCTTCTGCACTTCTATACCTCCTTATCCCTAATCATTATAAAATAATATTACTGTGAGAGGACGCCCCCGCTCCCCCCCCAAGCCTCCGACTTACCTGCGAACACACCGCTATGGTCCGCGTTACTGCCTGGTCCTGATGACGTCTACAGGGGCTGGAAAAAGAAACCAACAGTGAAGACGGACTGTTGTTCCTCCCCACAGGAAAAGGAAGGACAAAAGAGGTGCCAATCAAGAGAGCCCGGGGGAGGAGAAAAGGAACCAGGAAGGAAGCAGGGGAGAGACTCGTCGGATGGAGGAGGCGCGCATGCAACAACCCCAGAGGAACCAGAGACGACCCGAGAAAGTGGAGGAGCGCAGGAAGCAGACGACGAAACCGAGGGATCCCCAGACGAGTGGTGCGAGGAGTGTTGGCACCCCGGAGCGGATGCGCATTAGCCGCCGCAACTCAGGAGATTTGCGGCAGAGGCGGTACGTGGCTTAAAGGGGAGCACCCTTGGGTTGGTTGGGAGTGAGGTTCGGGACTAGCGTGAGGTTTGTTTTTCTTTTCTCCTCACATTCTGCTCTCGCCCATTCTGTTATCCCCTCCCCCGTTCTCCTCCATTCCTCTTTCTCGCCCATATTCCATAGCCCGAAACCTCCCTTCCTCTTTTCTCGTCCGCATTCCATAGCCCAGAAAAGAAATTGTTCCTTTATTTTTTTATATATGGGTGTCATTCATGAGTCCATCCAACCCTGATATAAAAGGAGTATATCAGCCAAAAGGGAAGGAGACTCTAGGGGAATCCCGGCACTGATAGAAAAGCCAGGAACCAGGCACCAGAAGAATAGGCGAATTGTCTTGTTTTTTTTCTACTTTTTCACCCGGGTGTGGTGACGGGATTTATGCTGCATTCCAAGAACATTCCCCAGTGACTTACCCCTCCTTTCTGTTCTTCTGCTCCTCTTCACAAGCTCCGCAAGACCCCATCAGAAAGCCGGAACACCTGGAAAAGAAAGAGAAGAATCAAAAGAATGAAGTGACTGAAACCTCATCAGTGAACATTTTTGAGTTCATTTCAATTGAGATTTTGTTTGTAATAAACAACCCCAAATATAACACATATCCGGCCTCCTCGCTTCTGTTTCCGCCCATCCCTCCGACAGGTGGTGTCAGAAGTGGGATCGGGGGAAATGGAGGCCGTTGTAACCAAGATGGCAGAAGGTCAGGAGAGACTCGAAAGGATTATGGCCAAATTCCTAGCCGTTGCGGAAGAAGACTGGGAGAAATTACATAAGGTCATTTCTGAACAAAGCCAAGCCCAGGAATCCGCGATCAGGAAATTGGCTGATGCCCTTGGACAGCCACGCAGCCACACGACTCTTCCCTCAGTGGTAATGCAGAAGTACGTTCCTGGTGAGGATCCGGACTTCTTCTTCTCTAATTTTGAGAGGATGGCTAGGGCGGCCGCCTGGTCTGAAGAGAAGTGGGGACAGTATCTGGGTCCGCTCCTCGCAGGGGATCTCCAGGCAGCCTACCAGGCTGCCAATCCGCTTGGGACCACCCCCTACGAAGAGGTAAAAAGGAGTATATTGGAACGGATGGGGGTGGATGAGGAAACCTACAGAATCCGATTAAGGCAAATCAAGGAAGGCCCCCAGGAAACCCCCAGGGCCCTGTATTACAGGGTGAGAGACATGGCCGAGCGCTGGTTAAAACCTCTACATTCCACCAAAGAAGAAATCCTAGAGAAGGTATACCTGGAGCAATTCCTTAACTCCTTTCATCCACCCATCCAACGATGGGTTCGCCAACACACGTGCCTCAACCTTGAGAAGGCTGTGGAAATAGCTAACGCATTCCACAGAGCCCAGGAGTTGCAAAGAGGGCGAGGAGAAGGGACATGGAAACACGCAGGGGGACCCCCACCCAGAGCAACTAAACCATCCTCAAACATAAGAAAACCAGAAACTGTAACCCTTCTGCCAGGACCCCTACCCCAGTCTCCCCGACCACCAACCCCTGCAGGACCCCAGTGCTTTCACTGCGGCGCTTACGGCCATATAGCCCGCTCATGCCCCCAGAAGGAAGAGCCTATGGACGTGGGGTACGCCAGAGCCCTCTATTGTGCAAGCTGAGGAGAAGTCTCCCCGTATCATCGGCGGGTGACAGTTAACGGGGAACCACAAAACGCCCTGATTGACACAGGATGCCGACAAAGCGTCATGAGACCCCAAGTTGTACCAGGAGGGGTCCAGCATATGACGGGGGTCGTTAACATACAGTGCTTCCACGGAGATAGCAAACCCTATCCTATGACAGAGGTGTCCATACAGCATCAACCCACCGCTTCCCCTGTGCCCCTCCGGGTAGGGTTGATTCCAAGCCTTCCCGAATCCTTAGTTTTGGGCAATGACTACCCCCACATGGACAGCTTGCTCAGTGAGGACCACAAAGAAAATGACGACTGGATGAAAACAGCTCCCTTTTCACAGATACCTAACCCTGAATGGAACGAAGGAAAAACCGGCAAAAGCCGCAAACAGAGGAGAGCAGAGAAGAAGAACTGGACCCGTACTGTTTTAACCAATTCCGGATATGAACTGTGGGAACACGACAGAAATTTCCACTCAACCCAATGAGAAGACCCCACACTCCGAGAAGCATGGAATCAAGCCTCTGAAAAGGAAGATCCCCATCAAGTAGGTCCCCAGTTTTTTATCCAACATGGGTTACTTTATAGGAAAGGGGGAAAATCTATGCCAATCCAGCTCTTAGTTCCCCAACCATTCAGAGAAAAAGTACTGTTTTTGGCACACAGCCATCTATTAGGGGGACATTTTGGGGCTGAAAAGAACGGAAAAAGCAATCCTAGACAGGTTTTATTTGCCAGGGATTTACTAACAGGTTCGAAAGTACTGCAAAGAATGTCCCGTTTGTCAGAAAACCAGTCGGTACATCCCGCCCCGTGCCCCTCTACAACCAATACCAGTAATAGACGAACCCTTCACTAGGGTAGGGATGGACATTCTTGGACCACTCCTTCCCTCCCGCAGTGGGTATCGCTACGTGTTAGTCTTGGTAGACTACGCCACCCGCTTCCCTGAGGCTGTGGCCCTAAGACACCCCAACACAACCCAGGTGGCCAAGGCCATGATTTCCATCTTCTCCCGAGTAGGTTTCCCAAAAGAAATCATCACAGACCAGGGTACCCCGTTTACATCTAAATTGATGCAACAGGTCTGCCAGCAGCTTCAGATTAAACAGATTTGCACCGCCGCTTATCATCCACAGACAGATGGCCTAGTAGAACGGTACAACGCAACAGTGAAAACTACCCTGAAAAAGCTGTTAAACTTAGAAGCACGGAAATGGGAAGACATGCTTCCCTTGGCCTTATTTTCCATCCGTTGTGGTCAGCAAAAGAGCCTGGGATACTCCCCCTTCGAGCTCCTGTACGGGAGACAACCCCACACTTTACTAGATATGGCCAAGGAGGGGTGGGAAGAAGAGAAGGATGAGTCCAGACCCCTCTTAGATTACGTCACCACTCTACAGACCCAGTTAAACCAAATAAGACACATATAAGAACCAACCTCGAACAAGCCCGAATATCCCAGAAGAACCAATATGACAAAAAGGCCAGAGAAAGATCCCTGACCATGGGGGACATGGTGCTCCTTATGATGCCCACCTCCGAACACAAACTGATAGGACAGTGGCCTTATAGGGTCATAGAAAAGGTAACCCCGGAAACCTATAAACTAGAAATGGATCCAGTCAGACATCATACTCAAATATTCCACATTAACCTATTAAAGAAATGGGAAGGGCCTAATCCTGTCTTAATGGGGACCACTGTATCCCTAGCCGAACAAAACATTGATGCGGATCTGCCTGATCCCCAGAAACAGGAACTAAGGGACCGCTTATACCCTTTACAAAAAGTGTTCTCCCTGACGCCAGGAAAAACCTCCCTCATAGAGCACGAAATCCATACCCTTCCAGGAAAGAAAGTGAGGTTACGCCCTTATCGTATCCCTGAATCCCGGCGGGTAGCGATAGAAAAAGAAATCCAACAAATGTTGCTACTAGGGGTCATAGAACCATCAAAAAGTGAGTGGAACTCCCCCCATAGTGATCGTTCCGAAGTGGATGGTTCCATCAGCTTCTGTATCGATTTTCGGGAAGTCAACAAAATATCCCGGTTCGATACTTATCCCCCTCCCAAGGGTTGATGAGATGATAGAGAGATTAGGCAAAGCGCAGTACATTAGCACGTTGGACCTCTGCAAAGGGTACTGGCAGGTCCCCTTAAGAGAACAGGATCGAGCGAAAACCGCTTTCTCTACGCCGGGGGGATTGTATCAGTTTAAAGTGCTCCCCTTCGGGTTGCATGGGGCCCCAGCAACGTTTCAACGACTCATGAATGTGGTGCTGCGACCCTGTGACACCTTTGCTGCCGCCTACATAGACGACATAATCATCTATAGTTCCTCTTGGACGGAGCATCTAGAACATTTAACCAAAGTGGTTCAAGCCTTAGACGACAGTGGTCTGACCATCAACCCCACCAAAAGCCATCTAGCTGCCAGATCCGTGAAATACTTGGGGTATCTTCTCGGAGAGGGGTACATCAAACCCCAAGAAGAAAAGGTAGCCGCCTTTTCCCAAATACCATTCCCTAAGACCAGAAAAGATCTCCGAGCCTTTTTGGGTTTACTGGGGTACTATAGAAGGTTCATCCCAAACTTCTCTCATATAGCTGCCCCCCTGACTGATCTCCTAAAAAAGAATGTACGGACTGAGAAATTGCTTCGCCAACCATCCCCCATAGAAATACGGGCCTTCCACCAACTAAAGAAGATCATCACATCAAAACCCTTTTTGTTGAGCCCCAATTATCAAAAACCATTCTTATTGCTGATTGATGCCTCCGAGAGTGGACTCGGGGCTGTGTTGTCTCAGACTGATGATCAAAACCAAGAGAGGCCCATTATATATATTAGCCGTAAGCTTTTTCCCCGAGAAGCAAAATACGCAGTCATAGAAAAGGAAGCACTGGCCATCAAATGGGCCATTGAATCACTGTGCTACTACCTGGAGGGTATAGAATTTCTACTTTATACCGACCATGCCCCGTTAGAATGGTTAGCGCGAAACAAAGGACACAACAACAGAATATTAAGGTGGTTTCTAACACTACAACCCTTCCGTTTCACTATCCGACATAGAAAAGGAAAAGAACAAACAAACACGGATTACTTGTCAAGATACCCCCTTGATCGCTTTCTTGCAGACAAGAAAGTTAGGGAAGGGGGATGTGAGAGGACGCCCCCGCTCCCCCCCCAAGCCTCTGACTTACCTGCGAACACACCGCTATGGTCCGCGTTACTGCCTGGTCCCGATGACGTCTACAGGGGCTGGAAAAAGAAACCAACAGTGAAGACGGACTGTTGTTCCTCCCCACAGGAAAAGGAAGGACGAAAGAGGAGCCAATCAAGAGAGCCCGGGGGAGGAGAATAGGAACCAGGAAGGAAGCAGGGGAGAGACTCATCGGACGGAGGAGGCGCGCATGCAACAACCCCAGAGGAACCAGAGACGACCCGAGAAAGCGGAGGAGCGCAGGAAGCAGATGACGAAACCGAGGGATCCCCAGACGAGTGGTGCGAGGAGTGGTGGCACCCCGGAGCGGATGTGCAGGAGCCGCCGCAACTCAGGAGAGTTGCGGCAGAGGCGGTACGTGGCTTAAAGGGGAGCACCCTTGGGTTGGTTGTAAGTGAGGTTGGGGACTAGCGTGTTTTTTTTTCTTTTCTCCTCACATTCTGCTCTCGCCCATTCTGTTATCCCCTCCCCCGTTCTCCTCCATTCCTCTTTCTCGCCCATATTCCATAGCCCAAAACCTCCCTTTCTCTTTTCTCGTCCGCATTCCATAGCCCAGAAAAGAAATTGTTCCTTTATTTTTTTTATTTATGGGTGTCATTCATGAATCCATCCAATTCTGATATAAAAAGGGAGTATATCAGCCAAAAGGGAAGGAGACTCTAGGGGAATCCGGGCACTGATAGAAAAGCTAGGAACCAGGCACCAGAAGAATAGACGAATTGTCTTGCTTTTTTTTCTACTTTTTCACCCAGGTGTGGTGACAGGATTTATGCTGCATTCCAAGAACATTCCCCAGTGACTTACCCCTCCTTTCTGTTCTTCTGCTCCTCTTCACAAGCTCTGCGGGACCCCATCAGAAAGCCGGAACACCTGGAAAAGGGAGAGAAGAATCAAAAGAATTATGTGACTGAAACCTCATCAGTGAACATTTTTGAGTTCATTTCAATTGAGATTTTGTTTGTAATAAACAACCCCAAATATAACACATATCCGGCCTCCTCGCTTCTGTTTCCGCCCATCCCTCTGACAATTACCTTGCTTCAACCTCACACTATTCTTCTACATCTCACACTCCTTTCATATAACACCTACTGCTCTTCTATTACTCAATCCTTCCTTATGCATTATACTGCTGTCCACACTTATCAACATTCCAAACAACACTTAACTCCTCCACACTTTCTTCCTTCTCCCTATTAACCATACCCCCACACCTTTCTTCTGCAACACACTATTCTGCTCCTCACTATACTACATTCACCCTAATAATATTCTTCTCATCATTCTCCTTCCAAAATCTTAAAACTGCTCCTCTCCTACTAAAGTATGGTTTCAACTACTACACAGCTAACAAATACAATTCTAACAACATAAAATCTCAACATATCACAAGCAGACACTAATAAATACAAACCTAAAAACAATACCATTCACAAAAAAAATTGCTTAAACTTAAACAAAGGCGAGACCTATTGCATTTCCAATGCTTGTTATTTCCTTGTAAGCACATCCAGTGTTAAATTTTAGGAGGTGCCTGGCTCCGACTGCTTGGGTGCCATACAAAAAGGGAACCAGGCACCAGAAGAATAGACGAATTGTCTTGCTTTTTTTTCTACTTTTTCACCCAGGTGTGGTGACAGGATTTATGCTGCATTCCAAGAACATTCCCCAGTGACTTACCCCTCCTTTCTGTTCTTCTGCTCCTCTTCACAAGCTCTGCGGGACCCCATCAGAAAGCCGGAACACCTGGAAAAGAGAGAGAAGAATCAAAAGAATTAAGTGACTGAAACCTCATCAGTGAACATTTTTGAGTTCATTTCAATTGAGATTTTGTTTGTAATAAACAACCCCAAATATAACACATATCCGGCCTCCTCGCTTCTGTTTCCGCCCATCCCTCTGACAATTACCTTGCTTCAACCTCACACTATTCTTCTACATCTCACACTCCTTTCATATAACACCTACTGCTCTTCTATTACTCAATCCTTCCTTATGCATTATACTGCTGTCCACACTTATCAACATTCCAAACAACACTTAACTCCTCCACACTTTCTTCCTTCTCCCTATTAACCATACCCCCACACCTTTCTTCTGCAACACACTATTCTGCTCCTCACTATACTACATTCACCCTAATAATATTCTTCTCATCATTCTCCTTCCAAAATCTTAAAACTGCTCCTCTCCTACTAAAGTATGGTTTCAACTACTACACAGCTAACAAATACAATTCTAACAACATAAAATCTCAACATATCACAAGCAGACACTAATAAATACAAACCTAAAAACAATACCATTCACAAAAAAATTGCTTAAACTTAAACAAAGGCGAGACCTATTGCATTTCCAATGCTTGTTATTTCCTTGTAAGCACATCCAGTGTTAAATTTTAGGAGGTGCCTGGCTCCGACTGCTTGGGTGCCATACAAAAAGGGAATATTCCCTATTTTAATTATTTTATGTTTTTGATTTTCTCATTTTTATTTTAACTTGTGTTAATTTACCAGTATTTCTCCGTCACATGGGGAGCCTGTGAACGGATTGCGAGCTTGGCGGACCCTGGTTTATGTACCTTTCATTTCCCCCACCTGTTTACACTCTCGTGCTGCGAATCGCTGGGCTCGTTGCCATCCCCCCCTCGCATGGAGTGATATTTAAACCGACAGCGCATCCACACAGCGGATGCACCGCTGGTGGGCTGAAGGCGTGCCTAGCGCCAGTCCCCCTGCCAGTTTTGGCCCCCACAGGCCGCTAACTCGATGGTACTCAAGAACAGAGCTATACTCTCTGAACACCAGAGGTAAGATTCCTAATTGCCCATCCTTAAACTTCTGCTCCCCATTAACGCCTCCCAGACATTCTGTCAGGAATGCAGCACACAAATTATCAACCTTGCTGCACAGACCTCTAACATTACCATGAATAGGACCTCTACTAATATGGGCAATCCGACTAATAACTACAATAGTACATTACGCTGCACTCTCATAAACGCCAGATCACTGGTGAAACATAGCGTGGAATTTGCTGGGTTCCTAGAAAGTCAGCAGCTCAATATAGCTTTTATCACCAAAACCTGGACTGAACCCTCCTCTGGGCTGGATCTGGCAGAGGTTATCCCTCCTGGGCTTGCCTGCCACACTCTAGACCATGGGTACTCACAAACATTTTCCCGGGGGCCGCAAAGTTTGGTCTATGGTGTGACCGAGGGCCGCACTGATGCCAGCGGGGGCGTATAGTGGGTGTAGGGGAAGCAAAGCATGTATTTCTAGTAGCTGTCTTTAAAAATGAAGGTGTTCCTATAGTTAAGGGCCTAGCTACTTCCTTTCCCCTAACTGCAATTAACCTTTAAATAAGTGATTACTGTACATTTAACATTTTTTTCCATGTTCATGCTGAGTCGAGTAAACAGCAGCCCAGTCCCAGGGGGCCGCATGTAGAGGTCAGGAGGGCCACTTGCGGCCCCCGGGCCGTACTTTGAGTACCACTGCTCTAGACAGACCCTGTAAATGGGGTGGTGGATTAGCAATTATCTATCGTGACTTTATGTCATCCACCTTCTGTCATGCATCTTCCTCCCTATGGGAAGCATTTTCCGTCTGTCTACAACTTTCCAAACATCAATCCTTCACAGAATTTTACTTTATCGTCCCCCTGGCCCAAGAAGCGCGTTCACCTTGAGCTTTGGTTCCTTATTGGAAGATGGTCCATGCACCAAAGGTTTCACTGTGCTTGGTAATTTCAATTTTCACCTTGAAACCTCGGAGGATCATGACACGTATTGCTCATTGACACTACGGCCAGTGCGGGCCTCGTACAAGTGGTGAAAGGCCCCACACAACCTGCCAGCCATATGCTGGATGGCATTTTCTCACAGACTCAAAACTCTGCCATCAAGCATCACAAGTCTCATGCCTGGAACAAAATTAATCCAGATTAATTTACCCACCTGCTTACCTACTCTCAGCCGTACTACCCAAAGGACCTAGACCAGGCTACCTCCAACTACACCAACTGGCTGTTTTCAGCTTCTTCTTCCCTAGCCCCAGTGAAATTAGTGCACCCTAAGCGCAGTAACCACACTGCTCCATGTTATACAGACTGCCTTAGGAAACAGAAACAACTCTGCAAATGTCAATAACATAGGTGGAGAAAGGACTCCAGCTGCCACGAGAAAGAAAAATATAAACTTTGTCTGGCTGATAACAAGTCTTTACTTTTTAAAGAACAATCGATCTATTTTACAAAACAGATTGAATCTGCCAGACGTTCCCCTAAAGCACTATTTCCGACAGTGACAAAACTGACCTCGGTTCCATGCAAGAATCAGGCCATCAGGAGTCAATAGTTTTGCAACTCCATTCTTCCTAAATATAGTGGAACAGATTTACAATAAGTTTGAAACACCTAAGGATAAGACTGTAGAGGGAAACCTGCATGCAGTGCCAGACACAGAACAGACCTTTCTTCTCTGAATTCTCCCCTCTTACGTTCAACCAAGTTTCGCACCAAATCCAATCTGTTAAGCCTGGCTCCCCACTGGACCTGTGTCTCATTTCTGTGATCAAACTTGCTGCAGAGATTATTGCCAAAACTCTAACCATGATATTTAACTTTATGTTCAAAACAGGCTCCTTTCCTAAAGCATGGAAGGTGACTTCCATACTGCCACTAGTAAAATAACCGAGCTTAAGCCAAACAGATCCCAATAACTTTCACCCCATCTCATGCCTTCCACTGCCTGCCAAGCTAGTAGAAGAGGCTATGAATATTCAGCTATCTCACTTCATTCAGGCTGGCCAGCTTCTAGACCCTACTCAGTACGGCTTCAGACGCGGCAACAGCACTGAAACTGCTTAGATCAAAGCTTCTGAAGAAATCCAATCTGCCCTGGACAATGGAGGCAAAGCTGCCCTGGTCCTGCTCGACCTATCAGCAGCCTTTGATACGGTCAATCACGTCCTTGTCATTGACCGTCTTGCCAAGATCTGAGTGAATGGGACAGCACTGATCCTGCTGCGTTCTTTCCTCTCAGAGCGTGAACAATCAGTAGCCGTTAGCACCCATCAGTACGCGGACATTAGTCTGCGTACCATTACTACGCAAGCGTTACAACGCATGCGATGTAACAACGCGTAGCCTTTAGTACGCAAGTTGTTACATCGCATGCGTTGTTACAACGCATGCGTAGTCAATGAGGGGGCGTCCACTTTCCGGCTGGCTGTTGGACTCCTTATTCTGCCTGCCCACGACGGAGGAAGCCGGAGGAAGCAGGAAGGGGGAGAAAATTGGAAGCAAGCGTGGAGGTGAAGAGAGGAACCACGAGGAGAGAGAGGTAAGAGGGGCTGTGTAGGGTCGTGTAGGGGCTGTGTAGGGTCATGCAGGGTTGTGTACTTGTGTTTGTGTAGTGTCGGGGGTCGTGCAGGGTAGTGTACTTGTGTTTGTGTAGTGTAGAGTAGTATCGGGGTCGTGCAGGGTAGTGTTTGGGAGTAGGGACAGGACTGGGGTAGGGGCAGGGTCATGCTGGGGGTAGTGTTTTAGGGTTTAGGGTAGTGTTCTGATGTTAGTGTAGTGTAGGGTACTGTTTTAGGGTTTAGGGTAGTGTCGGGGTGTCGTGCAGGGTAGTGTTTGGGAGTAGGGACAGGAATGGGGCTAGGGGCAGTGTCGTCTGGGGGTAGTGTTTTAGGGTTTAGGGTAGTGTTCTGGTGTTAGTGTAGTGTAGGGTAGTGTTTTAGGGTTTAGGGTAGTGTAGGGGGGTCGTGTTTGGGAGTAGGGACAGGACTGGGGCTAGGGGCAGGGTCGTGCTGGGGGTAGGGTTTTAGGGTTTAGGGTTGTGTTGTGGAGTTTGTGTAGTGTAGGGTAGTGTTTTAGGGTTTAGGGTAGTGTCGGGGGGGTCGTGCTGGGTAGTGTTTGGGAGTAGGGACAGGACTGGGGCTAGGGGCAGTGTCGTGCAGGGGGTAGTGATTTAGGGTTTAGGGTAGTGTAGTGGTGTTGTAGTAGTGTAGGGTAGTGTACTTTTTGAGGGTTTTGGTAGTGTTTTTAACTTTTGGATGTGTAGGGTAGTTTATTTGTATGTAGTGTTGGGTTTTATTATTACTAGGCAAGTTTTTAGTTCGCATACATTAACACTTTCAATGTAATGGTATGCGAACTAAAAACTTGCGTAGTAACGGTTAATGCTAAGAAAAAACCGCGTAGTAATGGCATGCGAACTAATTGCATGCAAAATAACGAGTCATATTCATCAGTAGCACTAGATTCTTTTGTCTCTGAACCCTTTTCATTGCCTTGCAGGGTCCCTCAGGGGTCCTCGCTTAGCCCCACACTGTTCAATGTATATGTGTCTTCACTAGCCTCATTAATAAGATCTTTCGGTTTCTCACTCACTTCTTATCCTGATGACATGCAAATTGTCATGTCATGATCTAATCATGACACAAACACAGGATCCAGATTCCACAACTGCATGTTGGCCGTCAGTAAATGGATGGGCAACAATTGCCTTAAAGTAAATTCAGGGAAGAAGGACGTCATCCTCTTTGGAAATCAGACATCCTTTTGGTCTTCATCCTGGTGGCCGGAGGAACTAGGCAGCCTCCCAATGCCGGTGTGGAAGGCCAAAAATGTAGGAATCCAAATGGACAGTAAGCTTACCTTCGGTGAGCAGGTCAATGCAGTCACCTCATCCAACTTTTTTACCTTGAGGATGATTCAAAAAATTCTACAATTCACAAAAAACAGTGGTTATCTCATTGGTCCTATCTAAACTTGACTATTGTAATGGGCTGTATCTAAATATGCAGCACCAGCACTTGAACAAGCTACAAATGCTACCAAATGCAGCTGCCAGGCCGTTAGCTGGGATCCCCAAATTTAAATCGCTAACTACTGCTATTCAGAATCTCCATTGGCACCCTGTTAGGCACTGCATTAAGTTTAAGGCTCTCTGTATCACCTACAAGGCACTTCACAAAACAGGTCCCCACCACATTAAGTATAATTTTAATTGGTCCGAGCCGAACAGAAACCTTTGTTCTTCTGGTGCTAAGACTATGATTGTTCCCATATTCAAGCGCGCCAACTGGCATGGAAGAAGTTTCTTTACTTGTACAACCAAGGCTTGGAACCAACTGCCCTTCTACATCAGATCCTCTCCAAGTCTGCTATCCTTCAGGAAAGAGCTGAAAACTTGACGCTTAAGGAATTAAGCCTTCTCATTTCTTCTTCTAAACCAGCGCTTGTGCCAGGACACCTCAGGGTAATCGAGCGCTCTATAAATATATTTCACATAACAGAAGAAGTCACATATTATTACATGCCATTATCATATGGAATTGAATGTAGTATAATGCCTTCACTTACATATAGACAAGAAAAATTTGAATATTTCTATTTTAGCCATGACACAATACTTTCAATAGTGCCTTTAGTAAAAAGCATGAATTTACAGTGACAAACAGAAGAAATGGACACAGCTTGGTATTTCTTTATGCCACACATACCTATAGATAGTGTTAAGACTTACCAAAACAATTTAACCTGCTTAATGAGACCACTGGAGAAAGCTTTTATTATGGCTCTTGAGAAAAGAAACACTAACATAACACGTAGAAAAGACAAACATAGGGGCGCATTATGATGGCAGAAGGCCCGCCAACCGTGCGGTGGCGGGCCTTCCGCCATCGGACCGCGATTTTCCCCCCGCCACATTACGATGGTGGGGGATCAAGACTGCGACCGTGGCGGACGCAAAGACCGTCCGCCACGGAACCGCCACAGGCAATCATTAGGATTGCCTGGCGGACGGTCCAGATAGGCTAAAATGGTGGCGGTGCCTAGAAGGCACCGTCCGCCAAATGGGATGCTGGCTACAGCCAGCCTTTCCATGGCGGCGAAACCGCCGTGGAAAGGCTGGCGGGAGTTGTTTGGGGGCCCGTTGCGGGCCCCCTTGTGTTGGGGGAGGTGTGGGTGCACTGGCCCTACATTTCACAGCACTAAGCGGCAGGCACCGTGTGGTGCCTGCCACGTAGTGCAGTGAAATGCACAACCTGCTTTTTTGGCACCGCGGCAGGTGCTGCAGTCAGCAGCACCCGCCGCAATGTTAAATGGCAAGATGCGACCGCCATGGTGGCGGTTGCATCCTAATTTGTAGTCCGGGACCGCCGCATGCATGGCAGGCGGTCCTGATCCCCACCACGATGGCGGGCGGACTCCAGTCCGCCCGCCATCGTAATGACCCCCTAAGTGATGTTTTGAAAAATGTTTGGAAGAAAGAAGATGATTTGGAAACAAAATTGTTTAACCGAAATTGAAACTAGACAGTCAACATAAAGGGAAATTTTGCATTTACAGAAGGACACCTAAACGAACTAGACATGTAGAGATTAGTAGCTGTGAACATACATTTGAATTAATGGGAGGAACATGGCAAATTTTACAGGTAGAAGAATCTGCAATTCTAGGAATTTAATTTGTCTGTGGATAGAATGCTTATTTTCTGCTGCCTGCTGATTGGAAGGGTATTATCTATTTAGCTGCGCTATTTCCTAAAATGTACCATGTAAGTAGTATAGATGCATTAACAATGACACCAGCACACAGACACACACGTAGTACAGAGACATTCAGTCATCTGACACTGTTGTCCACACCAGACAACTTACGTCCCACAAAGGAAGTCAAGATACATTATGGTCTTTCCCACCTATGAACAGACACTTCCCTTGCGGTTCCTGTGCAGTCTGTCATCTGACACAACCTCTGACCCAGATAGACCTTGGCTAAGGACCCCGTGGGTGCTACACAACCATATGAATTGCAACACTAGTGGGGTCATCCGCATCATCACCTGTCCCTGCAAACTCCAGTATGTGGGTATGACTACCCGCAAGGTTAAAACCAGCATAGTTGAACACCACAGCACCATGAGATGCAAAAATTCCAACACAAAACTGATCAGACATTTTCTGATTTCCCTTCATATCGATGAAGACATTAGATGGGTAATCATAGACAAACCCCACTACACCACCCACATGGGTAACCTAGAGACTTTGGGGCCGATTCCGATCTCGGCCGGTAGGGCTCCGAATCGGATTCGGCTTAACCGGATCCGATTCGGAGCCCTCTTTCCCGACCGATTCGGACGTGCGTCCGGGCGAGCGAGTACGATGCGAGCGCTCGCGAAATCGCCGGCCGACTCGTTTGCGGGACCCAACCGCACCGACCGACTCGCACGGACACGACTCGCACCGCGCAATGGAGACGTTCCCCGGCCGGGTAAGTACGATGCGCGCCTCGAGCAGTCCGACCGACTCGCGCAGTCCGGCTCCAAAGAGCAGTCGGAGCCTCACTTTGGGGGTCCGACACGGACCCCCCCGTACGCGTAGCCACGCGAGTCGCTCACGGGGGGACCCATGGGTCCCACCTACCTGTGCTTGTACGGCGCGAGTCATCTCGACGCGTACCGGCTGTAGGGGCGCCCTTGTTCGCCTCGCACCCATTGAGTCAATGGGAGCCCGCGTACGTGTTGTACGACCGGCTCCCATTGACTTCAATGGGAGTCCGACCGAATCGAGTCCGATTGCATACGAACGCATCGTACTCGTTCGGTCGGACTGCTAGGGTCCGATTCGGTCGGAAATCTCTCCGGGTCCGGCTCGGTCGGGGAGATTTCCGGCCTGAATCGGAATCGGCCCCTTTGTTGTTCCAGAAGGAACAACATTGTATTTTCAGATTCAAAAGTCACGGGGACTGAACAACGCTATTCCGTGGACTGCCCTATAATGACCACGGTCTTTGGCCATCAATTTTAAACAGAGACATGACTACCTACATTGGGGCTCCTTCCACCCCATACTATTGCGCATTGCATTCATAATATGACCCATGCACATACTTTGCGGCTTACATGATTGGAATGGGGTAACCATTATCTTTACCATTGGCACCCACCCTTGCCCTCAAATCTCTTCATTAATATGCACCTGTGGTTTGAAACTCACACCACATGCTTCAACCATAGATCTCCGGCAGTTCCCCTCGGCACATATTTCAGGGACTCAATTCTCTTCATGAAACCCCTTAAGGCATCCCTCTAGTGCTCCTGAACACTTGACTTTTTTCTTCTGCAGATACCATATTTTTTACACTTTCTGACACCTATGATATACAGTGGTGCTTAATTTATTAAGTACCCCCTATACATGAGTATGATCCTTTATCACTTTATATGAGACCCATGCTGAATCATGCTGGTCTCTGTTGCAAAGTCTCTCGACCCCATCACCTTCTCTTTGGAGATTAGTACTACAGTCTCCATGATTCATGCCTTTATAATCACGACGCCATTACTGGCATCTAGTAGTCCTTTTAAGACTACATTTCCCATGTTGCTCGGCACACCCGCTCCTCATTAAGCAGCCGTGCCTACGCGCGTCCCCTTAAAAGACGCACCCAGCTTTACTTTTTCACATTCGGGGATGTGGTTCCTGCAGTAACTTATCTCTGTTTACTCGCAACCGGGTCTTGCAAAGCATTTGTATTTCAGCATTTCAGTCTTTCTGTGATTTGCTTGATGATGCCGCTGCAAGCTCTCCTGGAAGACTATCTTAGCGGTCTTTTAAAGCAGACACTTCAGCTCATTTATTTTGTCTTACAGCGGGTGCCTGTCCTCATGGAACCATTTATTGCTAATTGTGTATTGGGCTATGTTCTGGTTCACTGTGATGTGTCATTTAGAAAGCACAGGCCGCATTTCGGTCTTCTGTGCCCTGCCTGATTTTGATGTGAGCTATTCTGATAGACCGTCTCAGTGTCACAGACAATGAGCATAACAATTTGTGAATTACTCTCATGCACATTGTTACCGATCGGGCTACAGGATTTTAGTACACCCAAAATCTCCCCTGTAGATGTCTTTCTCGCTGCTTATACTAATTAGGCAGCCTCTCCATAATGTCTCCCGGGTTTTGGATGGGCCGTGTTTGTTTGTATATGTTTTATACATACAGTTGTTGGTCGCACAGCTAGGTGCGGTGACTTGAGATCGTATCTCACTCTTTGATTTTGGTCTAACAACACATAAGGGATCCCAACTGCCATCCTCACACATGACTCTCACCTCATGTAGAAGTGATTAACATTTTTAATGCTCTCTCCTGACCCCTCATTGGTCTCCTGTTTTATTATTTGATCTGAGGGAAGACATTACCCACCTTTCAGCAAATAGCAGTTTTCTGCATTAGTAGTAATGGTTGGCACTACCATTGCTGCCATCCCACGACAGATATTTCACACAGCGAGATTCTCAGAGATTAACCAGCACCTCCTTTTCTGTATATATCTAGGGGCCACTTAGTCGCTCGCTATATTCAGCCCATGATCCGATCTGATTTTATTCCTTTTACTATTATGTCATACAGCTCTGCGGTCTAGGCAGCCTCTTGAAGCTCGCGAGTGAGCAGAACCCTTACTTTATGGGTAAGATTACCCCATACTCCACCTCCATCACTAGTGTGTACATTGGTGGAGGGTACTTGTCTCCCTTTCTCACTCAGGTATACGCACTTCATTTTAGCAGTAGACTTTTACATTGTTGTCATGTCCTTGAATGCTTTTAAGTATTCTTTGTGTTTCCTTTATTTAGCACGACTATGGACCCCATGACCACAACATTGTGGGCCATCTTCTGTATCACCTGGATTACTATTGTGTGGTCAGGATCAGGTTTCAGAATTGCTATTGCAGGGTGACTGTACCATTTTGGTCCTGGCCAATGCCCCTGAACCCCATGTAGGGTCGCTCCTGGTGAGAAACATGTTGACCTCGGTGCAGAGACAGAATATCGACGTGCAAATATCGAGAAGCCTGAATATCGAGGTAATAATATCGTTGGTGTTAAATATCGAGGTAAGTAATATCGATGTTAAAAATATCGATTTTTTTTTTGTATTTATATCGATTTCTAAAATTTAGATGTAGAAAATATTGATGTAAAAAATATCGAAGTTAGTAATAGCGATTTTATTATTTTTTTCTGTTATTTTTTTACTCTGTAATTTTTTTTCTGTTATTTTTTGTAAATTTATCAAGATTTAATAATAATATTTTGTTTAAATAACTTATTTTGATTGATTTTCATATTTGTTTTAGGAGCGGGATGTTGGGTTTATAGGGGATAAGGGTGGGTAGTAATTTAAAAATGAAATGTTGTTTTAAAATGTACTATATTTTAAGAATTTGTATATATTTTAGGAGCAGGATGTTGGGTTTATAGGGGATAAGGGTGGGTAGTAATTTCAAGATCAAAGAAGGCTTTATTCGATTGAATAAACAAACAATCATAAAAGCTCAAAGTTAAAAACAATCTTCCAATTCATACAGACATAATTTCCTTATTAATTACATTCATAAAAGTTAAAAAGATATTAAATTTACAAAGCCATCATACAGTGTGGGCCTGATTCACAGAACTAACTTACGTCAAAAACGTAAAGTTAGTACCTTTTGGTATTCACAGAATACACTTACTCATTTTGGTATTCACAGAATGAACTTACTCATTTCGGTATTCACAGAAGTTGAAGTCTTAACTTTAGGACTCTAAATGCCTTCTGTGAATACCGAAAGTCTTAAAGTTAGGATTTTCTCAGTTTAGAGTAGTAAAGTTAAGACTCCTAACTTTACTACTCCTAAACTGAGAAAAATCCTAACTTTAAGACTTTCAGTATTCACAGAAGGCATTTAGGAGTCCTAAAGTTAGTAATCCTAACTTTACAACTCCTAAAATGAGAAAAATCCTAACTTTAAGACTTTCGGTATTCACAGAAGGCATTTAGGAGTCCTAAAGTTAGGAGTCCTAACTTTACTACTCCTAAACTGAGAAAAATCCTAACTTTAAGACTTTCGGTATTCACAGAAGGCATTTAGGAGTCCTAAAGTTAGTAGTCCTAACTTTACAACTCCTAAAATGAGAAAAATCCTAACTTTAAGACTTTCGGTATTCACAGAAGGCATTTAGGAGTCCTAAAGTTAGGAGTCCTAACTTTACAACTCCTAAAATGAGAAAAATCCTAACTTTAAGACTTTCGGTATTCACAGAAGGCATTTGGAGTCCTAAAGTTAGGAGTCCTAACTTTACTACTCCTAAACTGAGAAAAATCCTAACTTTAAGACTTTCGGTATTCACAGAAGGCATTTAGGAGTCCTAAAGTTAGGACTACTAACTTCTGTGAATACCGAAATGAGTAAGTTCATTCTGTGAATACCAAAATGAGTAAGTGTATTCTGTGAATACCAAAAGGTACTAACTTTACGTTTTTGACGTAAGTTAGTTCTGTGAATCAGGCCCTAGGTTTTTTATAAAAATCCATAACTCATTAAAAGCAATTAGGTACACTGTTGTTTCCTTAGACTCAAAACAGTTTTCAGTAATTTAAAAATGTTGTTTAAATTTTAAAATATTTTAGTAATTTGTATATCTTTTAGGAGTGGGATGTTGGGTTTATAGGGGATAAGGGTCGGTAATAATTAAAAAAGTTTGTGGGTATGATTTATATTTAGTAATACGAAGAAAAAAATTGATGAGGTAAATAGAGATTTTATGGTATTTAGTAATTTTTTAATTGAAGAATGTTTGTTTAAAATTTAAATTTAAAATGTATTTTTATATATTTAAATATGTAAGAAAAATTTAAAATTTAAAAAATTCGAAATAAAAATTTCTTTGAAATTATAATTGTAAATTTAGGGGGTCATTACGATGACGGGCGGATCGCCATTCCCCTCCGCCCGCGTGCCATTCCCCCGCCACATTACGATGGCGGGAGGGAGCCCGGCGGACGGAAAGACCGTCAGCCGGTTTTCCGCCGGTCCAACAGGGGACCGGGCGGAAAAGGGCTATAATATGGTGGCAGTGTCTGCAAGACACCGCCATCCATATTAGGATGGTGGTGGAGAGCAGCATTTCCATGGCGGCAACGCCGCCATAGAAAGGCATACGGTCTTTGCAGTTGGGGGCCTGTAGCGGGCCTCCAGGATGTTGGGGGGTGGGGGTGCACATGGGGGTACCCATGGTACCCCCTGCATTGGCATGGACAAGGTGGCAGGCACCGCAAGGTGCCTGTCACCTGTGCATGCTAATGCACGACGTGCATTCCCAGCATTGTGGCGGGCGGTGCTGTGAACACCACCTGCCACAATGTTGGGAATAGGGGATGCCACCGCCACCGTGGCGGTGGCATCCTAATACTCGCGGCGGGACCACCGCTCCTATGGCGGATGGTCCCATTCACCGCTACGGTGACGGGCGGACTTTGTCCACCCATCATCGTAATGACCCCCTTAGTTAGTTGAAAATTATCAATAATTTTAAAATTTTATATAGTTTAAAAAAAATTTAGGGGTCGATTACGATGTCGGGCGGATTGCCACCGCCCGCATGGCGGTGGCGATCCGGCCGCCATAATCGCCCGTCCGCCAACAAAATCCCCCCGCCATATTACCATGGCGGAGGGGAGCCCGGCAGACGGTAAGACCGTCCGCATGTTTTCCGCCCGGCCGAACAGTCGACCGGGCGGAAAAGGTTTAATATGGTGGCGGTGTCTGCAAGACACCGCCATCCATCTTATGATGCCGGCGGAGATGAGCCTTTCCATGGTGGCGTTGCCGCCATGGAAAGGCTCGCGATCTTGCTGTTGGGGGCCCGTTGCGGGCCCCAGGGTGTTGGGGGTGGGGGCTGCACATGGGGGTACCTATGGTACCCCCTGCATCTGCATGCACAAGGTGGCAGGCACCGCACAGTGCCTGTCACGTTGTGCATGCAGATGCACAACATGCATTTCCAGCACAGTGGCAGGCGGTGCTGTGAGCACCGCCCGCCACAATGCTGGAAATGGAGGATGCCACCGCCACCGTGGCGGTGGCATCCTAATCACATGTGTGAGACCGCCGCACACATAGCGGGCGGTCCCATTTACCGGGGCAATGGCGGGCGGACAAAGTCCGCCCGCCATCATAATCGGCCCCTAGGACTTTAAAAATGTAATAGTGAAATTGATTAAAATATTCAATTGCCAACTAATTTATTAATATTTGTGGGAAAATTGTTTGAATGATTATTAATTATAATTTAATTGTATTTTAGAAACATTTATAAAATTTAATAGAATTTTGGAAAGAAATATTAAATTTAATAATGTATATTTTATTTAATTAATTTTATTTAATAATTTTTTAATAAAAAATGGGGGGTATTCTTTATTTTTTTATTTAGAGTTTATTTTAATTTGGAGTTAGAATACTAAATAATTATGGTTTACTATCCAGCGTTTTCCCTGAGTTTAGTTGGATTTGGACTTAGAATAGTAAATTATTATGGTTTACTATCTAGCGCTTATTCTGAGTTTAGTAGTTTTGGAGTTAGAATAGTAAATTATTATGGTTTACTGTCCAGCGCTTTTCATGAGTTTAGTTGGATTTGGAGTTAGAATAGTAAATTATTATGGTTTACTATCCAGCGCTTTCCCTGAGTTTAGTAGGGTTTGGAGTTAGAATAGTAAATTAGTATGGTTTACTATCCAGCGCTTTCCCTGAGTTTAGGGGCCGATTACGATGGCGGTCGGTGTCAGTACCGCGGTGCCGGCGGTGCGGAAAAATGCCTTTACCGCCCGCCAGCAGCGGTCCTCACGGCCGCCATATTATGAAGGGCAAATATGCCCCATTTCCCGACCTCCGCGGTGCAACGCCGACCGCCATGAAATTGCGCCCGCCACCGCGCCGGTGGTAGCCAATGGAGACTCACCGCCGTGCGGAATGACGTCCCGTCCGCTCAACAAATTGGGATGCGCCAAACAACCAGTCGAACCGCAGGGGAGAAACCGCCCTTCCAGACACGGCGGAATCTCGACAGCGGAGCGTGAAACGAGACTTTCGGAGCCCTCCACCTGGAGCCGAACGCCATGGATCCAGCACTACACGTCCTCCCGGTGCTGTACGTGATACATCACCAGGTCAACATCGCCCGCCAGCGGACGCCGCCGCAGGTACGTAAAAAACACAATACAACACAAAACAGAACACAAATTCCACGGGCTGAAACAGGGCACCTGCCCACACCAGACACACTGGTGTGGACAGGAACACATCCATCAGTGTACCCACACATGTCTCATCTAGCACCAATTCACACCCTGCATCAAGCCCACCAAATTACCGCGAACATAATATAATCTGTTGCTGACGACACCGCAGCCGGTGGATGTACAGGGAAATCCATCGCACAAAGCAGAATGCATGTACAGCAACGGTCAGGCCAGAAAGACCACAGGCCACCACCAACACCCACCACCCACAGCTCCGCCGCACACAGCAAGAAACATGCCAATCCCCTCTGTGCACCCCATGTCCAACACCAAGCGAGCTAAATCCACACCCAGCAGCACACAACTAACACCTAGGGAGACAGACACAGCAGCATTGGGTGTAGATTAACACACAGCACAGAGGCACAGGCCCAGGGCAACACACACACACACCACAACACCACATACATGGCAAGAAAGCTGAATACAAGCACAAAATTAACATCCACACACACAAGGAACATACAGACTACTGGACACACACCCTGCCAACTCACACAGACATACCCCACACCGACACACAGCCACATACACAGACTACATGCCACCAGCAATGGAGCACAACATAGAGGAAAGCAAAAATGATGTGCACACAAATGGGAGGGCAAGGAGACAACCAACAACCAGGTGAACAGACACATGCAGGACAAGGAACCTAGAACAACATCCACACCCCATCCAAGCACATGGCTGGCACAGTGAGTGAAGTCAAACAACAGTCACCTCAGTGCAACAACTCAGGGGAGACAGCAAGGTAACCCATGTATAGGGACAGGGATGAAAGGAAGGACCTCAAGTCAAACAGTGAACAGCAAGTACACATGAGTATGCCAGCACCACAACACACAGGGCACATTGGCACACTCAATGACTGTCAAACACAAGTAGGAGTCCCCAAACATACCCCCCTCATATCTGCAGCACACAACCCCAATGCCAGACACACAGAAGGGCCCACATAATGTCCAGACAAACAATCAAACCCCCTGGGAAGTCATCCACAAACATCACACACGCACAGGGATTCCAGTACCAACGTCTGCACCAAAACAAAAATGGCAAACACAATTCAAAACAGAAACACATACAGAACCACAAAAATAACACACATCTCCTGTGCAGCCAAACTAGGGAAGGCAATGGGAGCACACACACAACAGAGAGTGCACCACCTCATCAGTCAGGAAAAATGCATAGGCTACATACCACAACACAGACAAGAAGTGCACCATCACAGAACAACACAGACACATCAAACACACAACAGATGCACAACACCACAAAGCACATAGCAAACACAGCAGTACATCAGGGGATGTACACTAGGACAGCACAAGGCAACATACACCCACAGCACTGAATGCACAACAAGCAGTGTGTGCACACAAACACACAACAGTCCCACACAGCCATGAGTCACACGCCATTAACACACACATCAACACACACGACAAAGCCACAACCAACACACCGTACAACCCTTGACCACCCAAATGCACACCATGTAAGTAACCGTTGTGACTAGGATGACTGCCCATCACAACATGACTACACATCTACACTGCTAGGCTTACATGAAAGCAAGAACGCACATACATGTTGAGCCTGGTCAGCCTGCCTGCAATCCCGTGTATATGACCCCTCTATGTGTTTGAGTGCCCACATACCAGGATGCAGTAAAACATAGCCAACAGCAACAAGGAAGGAACATGAGTCTGGTATGTCACCGAAAACAACATCACTGACCCCACAAGTATCCGAGTCATGAAGAACTGAAGTCCCGTCACCCCTGTAAAAAAATGATAAGTTCAAACAAGCCAGTGGCACAGTTGAAGTGGCACACAGAGCATGTGGCCCAGTAAATGTCAGACATACAGGAAAAGCCTTATTCAGTAAGGACAATGACACAACTGACAACATGAGCAACTGTTTTTATTCACAAATAGCACTGATAGGCAACAATATCAGACAAGTCCAAGGCACAAGATGCAGAGCCTGAACATGAGAAGCTGCACAGGCAGGGGGCAAACTGCAAGGCCAGTGGCCAGTCCAAGGTGCTGACAGAGTCAATGAGAAGCTGCACAGGCAGGGGGCAAACTGCAAGGCCAGTGGCCAGTCCAAGGTGCTGACAGAGTCAGTGAGAAGCTGCACAGGCAGGGGGCAAACTGCAAGGCCAGTGGCCAGTCCAAGGGGCTGACAGAGTCAATGAGAAGCTGCACAGGGAATGTGTGTCACCAAACTCCGCCATGGTCAGCAACACAGTCTGGTGTGTCACGATGGGCAGCACAGGTACCGGTGTGGGAGAGATAGGTCTGTGACGTTGATCAACATTCATACTTGGCTGTCAGTCTGACTGGGAGCTGACTGTGTGTCGGGCACTGTTGGACCACTTGACTGGGGAGTGAGACGCCCAGCTGAGGAAGAGCCATCAGTGTCCTTGGACGCTGGAGGGCTGCTTGGACCAGGTGGTGTAGTGGCACGTGGAGGTGGACTCAGGCCGACGTGGGACACAGTGTGGGAGGGAGATAGTGGAGGGGTGCCTTTCCACTTCTTGGGGATTCTAAATGGCTTGCCTGTCTTGGTATCAATGGGAAGTGGTGTGGACACAAACGGCACACTCATCACCAAGGCTGCAGCAGGTGCACACGCTGGACCTCCCCCTGGGGATGTGCTGGATCCAGAAGGACGCTTAGCCTGGCATTGCCTCTGCCCCTCCATCCCCTCTTTACCCTGTGTGCCCCCTACAGTGCCCTCCTGTCCCTGCTTCACTGGACTTGGAATGGGAGTAGAGGTAGTTGGTGAAATAGCCTTGGATACCTTACTATGTGTAGCCTTGCCAGGCCCCACCTTCACAGTGGGCATGGAGAGTGTCTGCATGCCTTTGCGAGACGTTTTTGGGACCACAGAGTCTGTGGCCGGGGATTGCTCTGAGGCTTGTGACCCTGAGTACTTCCTCCTTGAATCATGTGCCTTTGCAACGCCTGACGGGCTCTTCCCTTTGCGCTCTGGGGTTGTTTTTTTCTTCAGTAGGGGAAGGTGTCTGTGACCTTGACCGCTTGGGCTGCTGCTGCTGTGTGCTACGTGTGCAGTATCGTGACGTTGAGGTGTGTGAAGCGTGGTCACCGTCGATCAGACGTCGCCACTGGCATGGGGGTGGACAAAGGGACTGGAATTGGACTACGAGATTGAGCCAGTTGAAGTGCAGCCGCCATTGTGGAGGACATTGTCTGGACAGTGCGGTGCAGCCCACCCACGTCTGAATACTATGCCCTCCATGAAAGCTAACACCTGTGCCAATTTGCGGTTGTGGTCTGACAATGCATTGAGGAGCCCTGTCTGCCCCACACACAGCTGGCGCATAAGGTCCACACACTCTGCACTGATGGCAGCAGGGGCACAGGGGCACAGGGGGCAGGGGCAGCGGTGCCTGGAATGAAGGACACTCTTCCCTCTTTGTGGTGCGAACACGGGCAGCAACAGAGGAAGTGGCTGGGAGGGTGGGCACTGCACGCTGTGTGCTGGAAGATGTAGCAGACTCTCCGTTCCCTGTGTCCTCCAAGATGTCTGCACCACCGCCGTCATCAGATGATGTTGAACTTTGCGTCTCGGGCTGTGATTCCTCCAGCATACTCCTATCCCCTCCGAGGAGCTGGTCACATCTGTGTCACTGGGATCCTGTGCAGCTGTTGTGCTTGTTTCACCACCACTGGTGTCCGTCCCCTGTCCCTCCGTGCCCACGGGAGATGCTGCATAACAGAGAGACATGTAGGGTCAGCAAAAAGACAGCAACAGGACAAACATATTCAAGCAAAGCAACACTGAGAGATGACAAAGTCTACATGTTGCAGGCCACCCCGTGCATTCTCACCATGCAGACACACTTCACTACCTCAAACAGTGCGTACAAACATCTAAACACGGCATAGCTGAGCCATGTGATGGGCAGACAGCACAACATCATGCATGTTAGGGCGTACAAACACTAACACCAATGGACCAGGCCTGCAGCACACCACCCACAATGCCATTGAAATTCCCAGGATTGGAAAAACATCAGTAAGTGCATGTATGTAAAATCCGTGACTGCCACACCCAGCACAGGGGCCACTTACAACCCACTGCATCACAGTAACCACATCACGTACACCAGTGCAGGTACAGGCTTGGTACACATGCAGCCACTCACAGACAAAATCAACCTTCACAGAATACTCACCCCTAGCTTGCTGTTGATGCTCCTTCAAACGTGCGTCCAGCTCAGACTGTGTCACAGCCAAGATGCGGCACATCAGTGGTGTCAAGCTGCGTCGTGACAACCTGCCACTGCGAGGGAGTATCCCCAGTGTCATCTCGGCAACGTTCTTTGCCAGTTGTGATATGTCGTCCCACCTCTTGTGGCAGTGGGTGCGCCGGCGGTTTGACACTCCCAGAGCCCGCACCTTGGTTGCAATGGACCTCCACACGGCCTTACGCTGGTGTACCTTGAGCTGCAGGTGTGGGAGACAAGAGGGGGAAAACATCAGTGACACACTCTCATGGTAAAACCTCTCTCTCTGAACAGTGGCATGACACAGACTCATCTCCACACGGCAGATATGGGTCATTGATGTACACTCATGCCAACCACACACGTATCACACTCTGTACAGTCAGTGATGTGTCCTTGTCACATTGGGCGTGGACAGTCCATGCCAGGTAGAATCACACAGAGATGGACAACGAGGAGCCACACAAACAGTCACATGAACAATAACTGTCCCGAAACATGCATCACCAGATAGCTGTCACACCATATGGATGTGTACACAACACATGTCCATCCACCCTTCATGTCCATGCATTCAATGTGTGGGTTGCATACACCCCTTAACAACTAGGAAACAGCATGTCAGCCAGTGCATTACACAACCCCACACTCTCAGGCACATACACCATCTGATCGACTACATGTGTGCCCCCTTGCACTCACACCCCCACTGTTGGAGACTTACCACAACATTTGGGCCACCATATAGCCGTGGGTACTGTGTCAGCACCTCGTCCACCAGGACATCCAGCTCCTCGCTTGTAAATGGACTGGCACGGATCTTCTCCGTCCTAGCCATCACTGTGGACATGAGACGTCAGCGGCGGCAGTGGGAGGTGAGGGGTCTCAGGCAGCAGTCCCTGGAGGCAGCAGCAGGTGAGGGGTCCCAGGCAGCAGTCCCTGGAGGCAGCAGCAGGTGAGGGGTCCCAGGCAGCAGTCCCTGGAGGCAGCAGCAGGTGAGGGGTCCCAGGCAGCAGTCCCTGGAGGCAGCAGCAGGTGAGGGGACCCAGGCAGCAGTCCCTGGAGGCAGCAGCAGGTGAGGGGTCTCAGGCAGCAGTACCTGGAGGCAGCAGCAGGTGAGGGGTGTCAGGCAGCAGTCCCTGGAGGCAGCAGCAGGTGAGGGGTGTCAGGCAGCAGTCCCTGGAGGCAGCAGCAGGTGAGGGGTCTCAGGCAGCAGTCCCTGGAGGCAGCAGCAGGTGAGGGGTCCCAGGCAGCAGGCTCTGTGAGCAGTGGAAATGTGGTGCTCCCTTCCACACATATATAGGGCCCTGGACTCGTTTCAGTGGTCATAGTCTTCTGCCATTGGTGTTCCAGGTCAGCCTTCTTCAAAAGCATCCAATGACCGCCTCCGCGGGGCGGAGCACGCCTACCGCGATTTTGAATCTGCATCATGCCACCGCGATAGCGGTCCCCATTGGCTGCAAGGGCATGGTTCATGGCGGTGACACACCGCGGGGTCCTGGCCGGCGCTACCGCGGTGGTGCATCTTACAAATGCATCCTATCTCCGCATCCGCTGGGGCGGAGCACGCCTACCGCGATTTTTGAATCTGCATCATGCCACCGCGATAGCGGTCCCCATTGGCTGCAAGGGCATGGTTCATGGCGGTGACACACCGCGGGGTCCTGGCCGGCGCTACCGCGGTGGTGCATCTTACAAATGCATCCTATCTCCGCATCCGCTAGAGGCGGAGCACGCCTACCGCGATTTTTGAATCTGCATCATGCCACCGCGATAGCGGTCCCCATTGGCTGCAAGGGCATGGTTCATGGCGGTGACACACCGTGGGGTCCTGGCCGGCGCTACCGCTGTTTGATTGCCATAGAGTGACATGGGTGACCGGGATGTGGCTGGTGGAGCATGACAAACGCCATCTGCAGCTATGTAGAGGGGCCATCACTAACACCAATGTGTCATGTGCAGCACATGAAACACTTGCGTCAGTGGTGGGCATCGACAAAGGTTCAAATGGTGGTTGGCATGCTCCGCCACCCAATTCACGGACAGTATGTGCGTCCGCTATGGGGAATATGCAGCATCACATCGTACACTCTGTGCGTCATTGTGTTTATGGGGCATGTTTAAGGCACCTATGGACAGATCTTGTTGTGTGTGGATCAATGGTCATTACTGTACTACGCACAGTGGATACGTACAGTGGCACATGGCACTGGATAACATTGATATGGTCTCCTGTCACAAATGTCAGCCAATGTGTAACGTCTCACACCAAATGGAACACTGTACTCCATTATGTTGAGCAATATTTACATACAATGTCGTATCTGCCACCCATGCTGACCACTATCTCACACCTGAGCCCATGTGTTACACTGAAAACCCAGATGAACTCATTTATTCAGCATGACTGTCATCATTGGAAACAGATGTCACCCTGTTGTGTTATTGCTAAGACCAATTACATGCCGCATGTAATGTCTTTGTACACACTGGCAACTCCTGCAGTGTATGTCCACATGTACAGGGGGGCTCGACCTGCTAAAGGATGACGAGTACTTCAGCACCACACCTGGCATCCGTTGCATTATTATTGTTTGTCACTTGGGTAGACGGCCAGAGCAGATGTCTTTGCTACATGTCTGCCACCTGTAACCACAGGGACCTATGTGGTAGTGTCAGGTCTGTGCTCATGTTGTTTGGACTGTTGTATGTGAATCAGTGACATGTACATTTCAACAATGGTGCTTAGCTAAACTATGTTTTTGAGTGTTGTGCTGTGTTCCGGTGCTACTCACCTGCCACCAGTGCATGTCCATTGTTCACATCAGGAATGTTGCGTTGGCAGATGGACTGCATGCACGGTTGTGGATTGTGCTAACTGTATGGAATATAGTATGCAACATTTGTCCACAGGCTATGGGTGTCCAGTATTGCCTGTGCAATGTGTGTGCACTGATTAGCGGGAATTGTCTGCAATGTTGGATGGTCAGCACAAGTGGCACACGTGTGCAGTGTGTTGCCACCAACACTAGTGTATGTGCATGCTATGGGGTGCTAGCCATCCTTGCTCACCATCTACAAGTCCCACCTGCCCTCCCTGCCCTCAATCCAACACGCAAAGGGGTTCCAACATAGATCCTATGGCTTACAACACAGGCCATACTAATCCCTCCCCCCTATCACCTATTCTCACTGTCAGAACTGCTCCCGAACCACTGCCCCCTTGCCCTCTAACACCGCCTTCTCATAGGGACATCGATTCTCTGCACGCCAGAGCTGCCAAACTAACCCAGAGCATTCATATCTCCATCCTGGAGCTAATGAACCTCCTCCACCTCGCTGAACTCTCCCTCGCCAACCTGATGCCCTTACCAAACGCCATCCCCCACATTTGACTGAGCTCTCTAAACAACCTCTTCCGCTATCCTTGAGACATCTTCGCCCCCGCAAACATCCATGCCACCTCTCAGAGGAAGAAACCCATGCTCTTGTCCTATCCTACAACTCTACCTCTGCCATCCCAAGTCCACTAGATCTCACTGAAATGGAAATCCTCGCCATCCTCCGAGACTACAACTCTACCCCAGCTATCCCTCATCCTTTAGATGCTAAGGCAGAACACGCCATCTGCACGGTCACTATCAACCCCAACAGACCAGCTACCCTCCGCAACAGATTTATGGTCAAGAGCAATCTAGCGCCTGTTCACCTATCCGCCCAGACCCCGAACCTCCTTCCAAATCCTCTCTATCTGCCCTTTTAATTAACTGCCGATCGGCAGCTAAACACGGCGCGGATATTGCTGATCTCATCCTTTTCAAAAATTTCGACTTAGCGATCCTTACAGAATCATGGCTCAACGAATCCTCATCTCCACACCTGGACATCCTAGTCCCTCCTAACTACAACATCGCAAGGCTAGACAGACAATCTAACAAGAAAGGAGGAGGCATCGCCTGCATCTACCGCTCTAACCTTCTGATCACGGAACTTCTGGCGGACACCACTGAATCCTGTGAATACCTTTCCCTCGCTATTCACAGCAACTCCACCCTACTGTGCAACCTGCACATCTTTTACCACCCCCAGGCATGAACGACTCTTTCACCGACCACCTCATGGAAATCATCACAGCTAAGAGTTCCAACAATATCAAAGATATTTTCCTTGGTGACTTTAACTTGCACTGGAACGATCCAAAGGATTCACATGTCAACGCCATCAAGGACCTTCTGGCCGATCAAGCCCTGATCCAAGCCTGCTCACTTCCAACTCACTCAAGGGGCCACTCTTGACTGGATTATTTCCAAAGAATCAACAGTCAAGCTTATCTCTATAGACCCATGCGACTGGTCTGACCACCACGCCATCACCTTCCTCCTACCGGGCACCCTCAAAACAAGGGCA
Source organism: Calotriton arnoldi (assembly GCA_963921515.1). Lineage (NCBI taxonomy): Eukaryota > Metazoa > Chordata > Amphibia > Caudata > Salamandridae > Calotriton > Calotriton arnoldi. Next base: position 134,161 of record CAWUFW010005229.1, on the reverse strand, counting down.
CCGCAACCAGTGATTCCTAAACGCTGGATCAGAGACACTAAGAACCTAGACCGCAGGGAACTCGAGGCTCGCTGCAAATCCGACCTCCCCCCCCCTTCGCAAATCACAACAGTCAGCGGTCTTAACGATCACTACTCGGCGACTATCTCGAACATCCTGGATGATCTAGCCCCACTAAAGCTGAAAAGAAAAATCAAAGACAGAAACCCCTGGTTCACGGGATCCCTTAACAACGAGAGGAGAGTCCTCCGACAAGCTGAACAATCCTGGAGGCAGCACCCCTCTGCCGCACACCTAAAGCTCCTCCGCCAGGCCAGAAACGCCTACAACAGGAACATACTCAAGTCTAAAGAATTCTTCCGAACTGCACTAGAGAAGGCCAAGAACAGGCCCCAAAAGCTCTTCGAACTGGTCAAACACCAATCTAATATACTGGCCAAAACTTCAAAAGAAAACCCCAAGTCTCTTATATCCTCAGAGGAATTCTCCTCCTTCTTCGCAGACAAAATCTCAGCCCTTGGAAGCGAACTCAACTCCACCACTTATCCTCAAACACCTCTTGACCCGCCTCCTCCAGCCACATCGCCCCCACTGGTTCCACCCAAAAACAATGCTCACTTGACTGACTTCAAACTCTATGATGACGACTCAGTGTCCAAAATCCTATCCTCCCTAAAGCCTAACAACCATTTTAATGACCCGCTCCCTTCCAACTGCCTAGCTACCGTCGCTCAATCCATTATTCCTAGCTGGACTACAATAATTAACGCCTCTCTCCGGCAGAGAATGGTGCCCGACTCTCTAAAAGCCGGCCAAGTCCTCCCCATTCTGAAAAAGCTGTCGCTGGATCCAGCCTCCCCTGACAATTTCAGACCTATCTCCAACATCCCCCTCTTAGCCAAAGTGATGGAGAAATGTGTGCAGCAGCAACTAAGTCAACACATCAACAACTTCCACCTGCTCGATGACTTCCAATCCGGTTTAGACCAGGACACAGCACCGAAACCACTATGCTCCACATCGTTGATGATGCTCTCCAGGCCCTTGACCTGGGCAAGGCCTGTCTCATAATCCTCCTAGACCTATCCTCGGCCTTCGACACGGTCAACCATGAAAAACTACTCGAACGCCTCAAATTTAGGATGGGTTTGGATGGCACCGTTCTAGAATGGTTCAGGTCCTTCCTCAAAAACAGATCACAGAGATTCCTTGTCAACAGCAACCTATCTGCACCATCCCGGTCACGGTTGGAGTCCCTCAAGGATCAATACTGTCCCCCACCCTCTTCAATCTTTACCTGGAACCGCTTACCGAAGTACTACGCACTGCCAATATCTCCTATCACATGTACGCTGATGACACTCAGATCTACATCAAAACCTCATCTCTCGCAGAGATCCTCTCCCTAAACGAAGCCCTGAAACTCACCGTCCATTGGCTCGCATCCAATCAACTCAAACTCAACGCAAAGAAGACTGAATTTCTCCTGATCGCCCCGCCCAATACCAACCTTGAGATTCATTCATGGATTAAGGCTATTACAGCCTTGAATTGCTCACCAACCACCGTGAGACTCGGCCAAATCTCTGGGAATCACCCTCGATAGCAACCTGAACATGCGGGACTTCATAAATTCAATGGCCAAATCAGCCAGATTCCACCTGAGCTACCTTAGGAAACTGAAACCCTTCCTCGATGCTCCCGACCTAAAAATGACAGTCCAAGCACTTGTCATCTCTAGACTGGAATATGGCTGCTCTACCCTCTCGGGCCTACCCAAGATCTCCCTGGCACCTCTAAAAGCCTGCCTCAACGCGGCCGCCAGACTACTCACCGACTTGAGGAAATACGACCATATTTCCCCACACTTGAAAGCTCTCAACTGGCTTCCCCTGGAGGCAAGAATACAGCTCAAAATAGCATGCATCACGCACAAAGCCTTATATTCTAACTCTCCTGCATATTTGAGGCAGAAACTTGTGATCTCCGGTGGAATCAGAAACTCACGATCTGCCAGAGACCTCTTGCTCCAACCTGCACGCTTTCGGAAAAAAAAAAAACTTACAACCGGGCTTTCTCCGGGGCTGCTCCAAGAATATGGCACTCTCTCCCACCGGACATCAGAAGAATCCCCTCTCTGACTCGCTTCAAAAAGGATGCCAAAACATTCCTTATGGGTAAATTTCTCGTTTAAACTTTGCCTCTACAACTACTACAGCCCTGATCTATGGCCATCTATTGCCTCCCTTCGGATTATCGAGCTCACCCCATCAGAAACTGGGGGCCTTGTTGCGAACATTGGTTAACGTAATCTGTAAAAATGTTACCTCGCTCCTGAGTATTTGGATATTTAATCTGTAAAAATGTTACCTCGTTCCTGAGTATTTGGATATTTAGGGGCCGATTCCGATCTCGGTCGGAGGCGCACCCAATACCATTCGGTCGGGAAAAAAGCCATGCGAAAGCCTGTTTCCCGACCGATCCGTACAGCACACCGAACGAGCAAGTACGATGCGCACAACAGCAAAGAATCCGGCCGAGCCGTACTCACCCAAACCAGGTCCTGTTCTCCGACCGAGGCGAATCCGGAAACGCCGAATCGAGTCGCACGGAAGGAAAAATGCAGCCCTGTCCGGCCGGACAAGTACGATGCGCTTTCCGTACGCGCCGAACCCGTCGCTACGCACGGCACGTCAAAGCATCCGGGAGAGGCGCACATAAGCTCCGATTCGCGCCACAACACGATCCACGGCTACGAGGCGAACACGCCAGCGACGAGGGACGACGCGAGGCGACGAGGACGAGGCGAAGCGACGAGGACGACGCGAAGCAACGAGAAGGACGAACGACACGAACCAACCATGAATCCCTTCGTCCCGATCATACCAATATTCTACATTTACTACCGGAACAGGCACGGACGCGTACGGCGCAGAAGGTAAGCCAGACACCAACCACAAAACACATACAACACGTACACGACACATCACACACACACACAGGGATGCAGAATATACTTACACCAGCAACAGCAGCACCATAGGGGCGGGATGCCCATCACCAATGCCACATATGCACACAGGGGCCTGAATGCGCACCACCACCCCTACCCAGGGGTGGCATGATGCCTACCACCACTACCACCCGCACCCAGGGGGGGCAGGATGCCTACCACTACTACCACCCTCACCCAGGGGGGCAGGATGCCCACCACTACTACCACCCTCACCCAGGGGGGGCAGGATGCCTACCACTACTACCACCCTTAGCCAGGGGGGCAGGATGCTTACCACCACTACCACCCTCACCCAGGGGGGCAGGATGCCTACCACTACTACCACCCTCACCCAGGGGGGCAGGATGACTACCACTACTACCACCCTTAGCCAGGGGGCAGGATGCTTACCACCACTACCACCCTCACCCAGGGGGGCAGGATGCCTACCACTACTACCACCCTTAGCCAGGGGGGCAGGATGCCTACCACTACTACCACCCTCACCCAGGGGGGCAGGATGCCTACCACTACTACCACCCTTAGCCAGGGGGCAGGATGCCCACCACTACTACCACCCTCACCCAGGGGGCCGGATGCCTACCACTACTACCACCCTCACCCAGGGGGCAGGATGCCCACCACTACTACCACCCTCACCCAGGGGGGCAGGATGCCTACCACTACTACCACCCTTAGCCAGGGGGCAGGATGCTTACCACTACTACCACCCTCACCCAGGGGGCAGGATGCCTACCACTACTACCACCCTTAGCCAGGGGGGCAGGATGCCTACCACTACTACCACCCTCACCCAGGGGGGCAGGATGCCCACCACTACTACCACCCTCACCCAGGGGGGCAGGATGCCTACCACTACTACCACCCTCACCCAGGGGGCAGGATGCCCACCACTACTACCACCCTCACCCAGGGGGGCAGGATGCCTACCACTACTACCACCCTTAGCCAGGGGGCAGGATGCTTACCACTACTACCACCCTCACCCAGGGGGGCAGGATGCCTACCACTACTACCACCCTCACCCAGGGGGGCAGGATGCCCACCACTACTACCACCCTCACCCAGGGGGCAGGATGCCTACCACCACTACCACCCTTAGCCAGGGGGCAGGATGCCTACCACTACTACCACCCTCACCCAGGGTGGCAGGATGCCTACCACTACTACCACCCTCACCCAGGGGGGCAGGATGCCCACCACTACTACCACCCTCACCCAGGGGGGCAGGATGCCTACCACCACTACCACCCTTAGCCAGGGGGCAGGATGCTTACCACTACTACCACCCTCACCCAGGGGGGCAGGATGCCTACCACTACTACCACCCTCACCCAGGGGGCAGGATGCCCACCACTACTACCACCCTCACCCAGGGGGCAGGATGCCTACCACTACTACCACCCTTAGCCAGGGGGGCAGGATGCCTACCACTACTACCACCCTCACCCAGGGGGCAGGATGCCTACCACTACTACCACCCTCACCCAGGGGGGCAGGATGCCTACCACTACTACCACCCTTAGCCAGGGGGGCAGGATGCCTACCACTACTACCACCCTCACCCAGGGGGGCAGGATGCCCACCACTACTACCACCCTCACCCAGGGGGCAGGATGCCTACCACTACTACCACCCCCACTCATAGGATGGACAATGCATGACACAACCAGCACACCACAACCTAGGGAATGCAAGAAGAAGACATCCCCCAACACCATGACAAGCGTGTGTAGACTGTGTCAAATGCCTACAACACCGAACATGACTTTGAACATACAATGTGACCCCCTAGCACATGTGCCACACATATATGTGTGTGGCACCCACAATGCAAGCAGGCCATGACCATTGTGGCAATGGGGTCCAAACCCCCATCATCACAGTGACCAAAAGGTAAGTGTGGGGTCCATAGCTGAAGCACATTTCGAACATTGTGGCAATGGGGTCCAAACCCCCATCATCACAGTGACCAAAATGTAAGTGTGGGGCCCATAGCTGAAGCACATTTTGAACATTGTGGCAATGGGGTCCAAACCCCCATCATCACAGTGACCAAAATGTAAGTGTGGGGTCCATAGCTGAAGCACATTTTGAACATTGTGGCAATGGGGTCCAAACCCCGTCATCACAGTGACCAAAATGTAAGTGTGGGGTCCATAGCTGAAGCACATTTCGAACATTGTGGCAATGGGGTCCAAACCCCCATCATCACAGTGACCAAAATGTAAGTGTGGGGTCCATAGCTGAAGCACATTTCGAACATTGTGGCAATGGGGTCCAAACCCCCATCATCACAGTGACCAAAAGGCAAGTGTGGGGTCCATAGCTGCAGCACATCTTGAACATTGTGGCAATGGGGTCCAAACCCCCATCATCACAGTGACCAAAAGGCAAGTGTTGACAAAGTAAGAGGTGCAACTGCCAAACTGCATGGATGATTCCTGGTCACAGAACAACAAACACATCAGTGGCAAAGTAGTGTATGTGTCCCATTGCAACATAAATTGGGGGAGCCAAATCCTGCAGTGCAAATAAGACATAACTTTGGCCATGTGCAGACAAACAACACCCATGGGGGCTGACACCGTCAACAATCATCAATGACACAATGACAGAAGTGACCATCCGAATGCAGACCCACATATTTGCACCAATGGGCACACACATGCAGATACCCTGTGGAGACTGCAGATGTGAGGCGAACAGATACCATACCATGGCAGCAATGGGACACACAATCAACAATTAGCAACAAATGAGGGCTCCCGTCCCATCAGCCTGGTCATGGAAGTGCCAACGGAATCATCAGCACAGATCCAACACACTTGTATAGCAATGTTGCACTGACAACACAGATGAGTCCTTCCCCATTGATGCCCAAACCTGCATGTTCACTGGAGATGGCCACACGGTCAGGGAAGTAGACGAATAGAACAATGGCAGGCACAACAGATGTGCAGGGGTGGAAGCCACAGATGTGAAGTTGCCAATCTAAGTAGGAAATCTCATTGCCAAATACTGAACACATGACACCCTCAGATGCTGCTATGGATGACATGGATACACCACAGGATAGGACACATAACCCCTGGACCACATGGGTTCCTGCACAGTAACACTTCATTATCATGAGACCAAATATCACCATCACTGCAGCAAGGGCATTGTTAGCATCATCAACATCATGTACATCAGAAGCAAAAGCACTAGAGAACAGAAAGTTGCTTTATTCAGCATATGTGGCATTAAAAGTAGAAGTCCGGTAGAACATAAACAAAGGCCAATGGCCAGTCCATCAACAAAGTCACAAGTGGGTGACAGTGGCAGATGCCACCCTACACATGCCTGCACAAAACCAGGGACAATCCACTAGGAGGGGCAACCGGGGGGTAGGCCAGGCACCGCAGGGACAGGATCAGGGCTCACCAGGAGGAAGCAGGGAAGGGGTGGTGGGTGCTGGAGAGCCACTGACAACTGCAGTGGAGGTGTCTGACATGGTGTGTGCCGGCACAACTGGGGGGCATGGCTCAGATGTTGTGGGTGCCGGCACGACTGCAGTGGACCCTGCAGATGGAGTGGACAGGTCCGCCACTGCAGTGCCCAAGTCAGACAGGGTGGTAGTGGACTCCACTGCAGTGCCTACCACCAGGGGAGGAGAATGGGGAACAGGCAAGGTGGGCTGGACAGAGGGGAGGACACCCTCACCACATCAGTGGCACAGACAAGCGCAGCGGGGGTGTGGTGCCGGGAGAGCAAGTGGCAGGGGAGAAGGCCGGAGCCTCTTGGGGATGGTATATCTGTGGGTGGGGGAACCTGGGGCAGGGTGTGGCGGGGGCACCTGTGGAGTGGGGGCCTGAGGGATGGAGGAAGGTGACCTGGTGCTTGAGCTGCAGGGCGGCGGCGGGGTCTTGCTCTTACCACTCCGGGGGGACTTGCGGGTGGGGGCCTCAGTCTGTCTGCGCCTGGGGAGGGTGTCCGGGGGCGAGGGGCACTCTGCTCCGTGTGGGGGCTTCCTCTTCCCCCTGGATGCTGGGGCAGCTGGATCGGAGGGGAAGAGGCCGAGGTCACTGAGGAAGAGGCGCTGGGTCTTTGGGGTTGCAGGTGAGGCAAGGGAGGGTGCTTTGGAGGGAGAGGCAACTGAGGACTGCGCAGTGCCCGTGGATGCGTGTGTGTGTACCAGGGCCCCATCCCCTGTGAGTCTGGTTTCAGTCCCCTGACTGTGCGTGCGTGTGCGTTTAGTTTGTGGCGTGTGTGTCTGTGTGCTGGATGTGTGTGTGCTGGTGTGTGCCTGTGCCGGTGTGTGTGTGCTTGGGACGGGCAAGGTGCTGGGGAGTGTGGATGGAGCAGAGGCAGGAGGGTGAGGGACTGTCTGAGGAGGGACACTGCTGCCGTCAGGGAGGAGTCCATGGACCTGTTGCCCCTCTGTAGGTCAGACATGCCCGATGAGATGCCCTCCATGAACGACACCAGCTGAGTCAACAGTGCGGTGTGCGCATGGAGGACACTCAGCATGGCTGTCTGCCCTACATGGAGCTGGCGAAGGAGGTACACAGACTCCTCACTCAGGGCAGCAGGGGACACAGGGGCAGGGGGTGCGGTGCCTGGGCCAAAGGAGACACGCTCCCGAACATGGGAGCCTCCACGGACCTTGGGAATGGGAGCCGATGGGAGGGCGGTGGTGGTGCTGGTGGTGGCGGGGACAGCAACACTAGCTGGGGTGTGGTGGCTGCTGACACCCGCCTCCACAAGGGAGTCATCCTCCGAGTTGCTCTGGTCCTCAGCTGAGGTGGATGGTGCTGAGGACTCCTCGGTGTGGCTCCCCTCGCCCTCCGTGCCACTGGGTCCCTCCGACCACTCCTCGGCTGCTGACCCAGTCTGGCTCTCTGGCTCCTCCTGGTCCGTGGAGCTGTCCCCTTCCGTGGCCGTGGATGTATCTGCAAACAATGGGGAAACAGACAGACATCAGTCACCTGCACCAAACGCACACACCACTGTGAGCACAGCACATCACAGAGCAAGCCCTGGCATCATTAGTTGTACATTGCTAAAAGTGCCCTAACTGAACAGGAGAAGCCAATTGTCAGTCTGATGCCAAGCATGGCACTCACATCCCACATGGCCTTGCACCCATCTGTCTGGTGTCTGTTGGATTGCAACACCCCAGTGTGGACACATGCACCAAGTACACAGTAGTTGGACAGTGCAGAGGACACGGTGTGGACACATCACAGCTCTTGCCACTGAGTCAGTACAGGTTTCCGGATGAAAGGGATGCCCAGAGTCAAATAGGAAATGCATGTGATGCATACCAGCGACAGACACCATGATGCACCCATGTCCTGATAGCCAGCGCCACTATGGTGTGCATGTAGCACATGTCACTCCCCTGCAGGACCACAAATAAGTTGACACATGCCATGGCAGAGGCATGACTGTTAAGTCATACATCACTGTCTCAGTGATGTATGACTTGGCAGCCAGACAACAACACTATGCACTGTGTCACAATAGTAGGTCATGGGGAATGCAAGTCCTGGAGCTGCACAAGTGCACATGTACATCCCCCACACAACACATCATCTCAACCCTCATCTGTCCAGGTCACACCTATTGGACATATGGGAGACCTGTGACACTACCCTCTGAACCTGAGCCCCTCACAATTTGCTGTGAATGGGGAACAGCTGCCTGAACATCACATTCGCATACCCCAGTCTGCACGGGCAGCTGATCAAACACCTATGTGACACACAAGTATCGTCTCCTATGGTCACATCTCCAGGGGCATGCTGAGCCCCTACCAAGAAACACCCCAGCAGTCCTGGCAACTAATCCACAGCACACTGACACAGAGGCAGACACCGGAGGGGTCAAATCACTGTGCACAATGTGTCAGCTGATACACGGGAGTGGGAGTACAGAGTGCATTGCATGGCCTGGAGTAGGCATGACTGTCCTGCTCCACATGAATGAGGGATGTGCCCTGGACAGTGGATAGCTGGCTATGTATGTGTGACACACGTAATCTGCACACTCCTGGGGCACAAACATTGTTCCCACCCGCTGCATGGGCGTGTGCCACATACCCCAGGCACATGTGGTGGCTCAGCTCAGCAAGTGGACCGCATATCAAAGCAACACGCAGATCACATGTCCAAACCCAGGCGTTGTGTGAACAATGGACCCACCCATGATGCCCACAACAGAGTTAGGGAAACAGATGCTGTCCCCCACCTTTAGTGAAGCAAACTGCAAGGACACAGTCCCAAGTGACACAATTCCCTGACTGTAAGGGCCACACCTGGGTATCAGATGAGCAGTGGTCAGTGCACAATAGAGGGACATGGCTCCTGGACAACATGACTGCTGCACTGTGGCAGTTGAACCAGGCCAGAGGAGGGCACAAAGCATGTAATACAGAGTTCACAGTGCAGTCTTTGACTCACCCCCTCCTTGCTGCTGTCTGGCCTTCAGCTGCCCATCCAGGTCTGGAAAGACCACCGCCAGGATCTGGAGCATGTGGGGGTCAGGGTCCGTGTTCCGCCCCTCCTGCGAGGAGGCGACAGCTTCAGCTGGACCCGTGCAATCCTCCGGGTCCAGCCCCGAAGGTCCTGCCACCTCTTCTGGCAGTTGCGGATCCGGCGCTTGTAGACCCCCACGGACCGGACAGCCCGGACGATGTCCTTCCAGATTTCCTGCTTCCGATGGGCATTAACCTGTGAGGATGACAAAGTGAAAAGGCCATTACCACACATGCAACATATCCGTGCATGACACAGTTGTATATACATGTCTCAATCACAGGGGCACATGATGTACACAGGCAGTGCAAAGCTGACCATGGACAGTTTGCCAGACGTCACTACATGGTATCATTGCATGGGAAGTAAAACCATGTTCAAATGCACTGTCACTGCACCATACCTGTCCAGTGCAAGTCACTACACACTATGGGGGGTGACAACTACTCAGTGAGCCTGCTAGCCAGTGGCGTGCAGACTCTCAGCCTTGCTAGTCAGACAAAATGCACATTCAGAAAGGCAGTGCACAGAACACTCACCTGCTCCCCTGGTGTCCCATACAGCTTGCTGTACTGTGGAAGTAGGCTGTCCAGCAGGGCCTGGTTCTCTTCAAGGCTGAAGGCTGGGGCTCTCTCCACAGTACGTGCCATTGCAGGGTCCAGAGGGGCAGAGACAGCAGCAGTGCAGTGGCAGATGTCGTCTTGGAGCATGTAGTGCAGGCAAGTGGGCTCTCAGGGGAACAGCCAGCAATATATATGTGCTGGAGAGGCAGATACTGTCCCTTGTGTCCAAAGTGATAGGTCCAAGTCGTTTGCATCTTCTGAATCTGGCCAATCCATGGAATAGCAGCACCAAAACACGCCCACAGCATCCTTCAAATCTTCAACTTCATGACATACATGATTTTGCAACATTGTTGTGGGTGACCAACTGAATTTCCAGCAACCGACTCGTTCGAAATTCGAAAACGCGTCCGTTGCCAGGCAAGCCCATTGTCAATGGGTGTGCACCGATCGGTCCATTGCGGTACAACGCGCACAGGGGTACAACGCGTACCCGCACATTGAAAGCAATGGGCCGGCCGGAGGCACCGATCGGTCCATTGCAGTTCAACGCGCACAGGGGTACAACGCGTACCCGCACACATTGAAAGCAATGGGCCGGCCGGAGGCACCGATCGGTCCATTGCAGTTCAACGCGCACAGGGATACAACGCGTACCCGCACACATTGAAAGCAATGGGCCGGCCGGAGGCACCGATCGGTCCATTGCAGTTCAACGCGCACAGGGGTACAACGCGTACCGCGCACATTGAAAGCAATGGGCCGGCCGGAGGCACCGATCGGTCCATTGCAGTTCAACGCGCACAGGGGTACAACGCGTACCCGCACACATTGAAAGCAATGGGCCGGCCGGAGGCACCGATCGGTCCATTGCAGTTCAACGCGCACAGGGGTACAACGCGTACCCGCACACATTGAAAGCAATGGGCCGGCCGGAGGCACCGATCGGTCCATTGCTGTTCAACGCGCACAGGGGTACAACGCGTACCCGCACACATTGAAAGCAATGGGCCGGCCGGAGGCACCGATCGGTCCATTGCAGTTCAACGCGCACAGGGGTACAACGCGTGCCCGCACACATTGAAAGCAATGGGCCGGCCGGAGGCACCGATCGGTCCATTGCTGTACAACGCGCACAGGGGTACAACGCGTACCCGCACACATTGAAAGCAATGGGCCGGCTGGAGGCACCGATCGGTCCATTGCAGTTCAACGCGCACAGGGGTACAACGCGTACCCGCACACATTGAAAGCAATGGGCCGGCCGGAGGCACCGATCGGTCCATTGCGGTACAACGCGCACAGGGGTACAACGCATACCCGCACACATTGAAAGCAATGGGCCGGCCAGAGGCACCGATCGGTCCATTGCAGTTCAACGCGCACAGGGGTACAACGCGTACCCGCACACATTGAAAGCAATGGGCCGGCCGGAGGCACCGATCGGTCCATTGCGGTACAACGCGCACAGGGGTACAACGCGTACCCGCACACATTGAAAGCAATGGGCCGGCCGGAGGCACCGATCGGTCCATTGCAGTTCAACGCGCACAGGGGTACAACGCGTACCCGCACACATTGAAAGCAATGGGCCGGCCGGAGGCACCGATCGGTCCATTGCTGTTCAACGCATCACTGTACATGTGACTGGCATATGTCAGCATGCCTGTCTCAGATGGACATATGCCAGCCACAGATAGCTCCCAGGGAGTGAGGGGCACACCTACATCACGACAGCCTGTCCAAACTTTATCATAAGGCATGTAAGGCTGCATTTCCTATTGTGTGTATGTTGGTGTACATGTTGTCCTGTGGGTGTCACCTGTGGGCAGCCACCCCCAGGCTGTGCACGTGTTCATGGGGACAGGATCCTGGGTGTTACGTGTACGTGACCACTGTGATGTGCAACTGTTCATATCTGTGCATGTGCCATGGTCACATTTCACAGTGGTGTATGTGTATGTCATGTCACATACCCCGTGAGTCCCATGTGGGACGGTATGTTTGAGCCAGGGTGTCCCAGTGGCACAATAGTGATGGTCCTCCACAGTCTTTGTGCATGTGGTGTTTACAATGTCTCTGATTTCATGTGCACAATGGGAGACAGTCTCCACATCCACGTTGTGTGTGCATGGACTCTGATGTTGTGCGTGTGTGTCACAGACGTCCATGTCTGTCCTGCCGTGGCAAGTGGGGCCACTACCTGTGGGGGTCATGGTTGTTTTGCTGTGGTGTATACATGATACTCCATGTAATGCCAGTGTCCATGTGGCATTACAGGGTCCCTGGGAATGTACCTGTCGTTGAGCTGTGGTGCCTGGGGCACATCTGTCCTCACATGTCCCTGTGGGGGTTATTGTGACACGGCAGCAGGAGATGGGAACTGTGACACGGCCTCATGATATCCAATGGGCCAACCTGGGACTAATTGATGCCACCTGTTGGACCGTGTTGACAGATGTTGGCCATGTATGTACCATACATGTCCTTCCGGTACTGCACACTTCATGTAGTTGTGCCTCATAATGATGTATGTTGGGATCTTGAGTGTGTTCAATGCCGCATATGTGGGGTGACTGACAATCTTGCTTACTTCTCCTCTGCACTGCAGGGCTCCTGCTGTCCATCGGCCATTCCCAGACCTGGCAACGATGGTGGAGCGGGACAGCATCCGGCGGTACCGCTTCACCAGGCAGCTGATTGAGGATTTGGCAGTGCAGTTGTCCCCACATTTGCAGCCTGGCCGGCCGTATCCTACAGCGCTGACCCCCAAGGTGAAGGTGATGGCAGCCCTACACTTCTTTGCCACTGGTACCTTCCAACATACTGTGGCGACTGCTGGTGGGATGTCACAGACCATGTTCAGCCGTGTGCTCCGCGATGTTTTGGCGGCAATGTTGCTCTTCCTGAACCTGAACCGGTACATCTATTTCCCTAGACTGCGACGACTCACTGACGTGAAGAGTGACTTTTATGCCCTGGGGAGGATGCCGCATGTAATTGGCTCCATTGATGGGACACATGTGGCTTTGGTACCACCACAGGCCCAGGAGCAGGCCTACAGGAACCGCAAGCACTACCACTCGGTCAATGCACTGGTGGTGTGTCTTGCAGACACTGACCATCACACACGTGTGTGCCCGTTTCCCTGGTTCAGCACACGATGCCTTTGTGATGAGGAGTAGTCGCATCCCCAGGATGATGGCACAGATGCAGAACCAGCGTGCCTGGCTTGTCGGTGTGTACTGACTTTGTGCCATTGTGTGTGATCTGATCTGTAGTATTCTGCCCACTTTTCCAAGTCAGCTAATGTGCACTTGTCTGTCCGTAGGTGACTCGGGATACCCCAACATGCCGTGGTTGCTGACACCCCTCAGGAACCCTGTGACACCTGCCCAGATGCGCTACAATGAGGCACATGGTCGGACCAGGAGAGTGATTGAGCGGACCTTTGGTCTCCTGAAGAGCCGCTTCCGCTGCCTGGACAAGACCGGAGGGTCCCTCCCATATGCCCCTGCGAAAGTGTGCAAGATTATCATCGTCTGCTGCATGCTCCACAACCTGGCAGTGCGGAAGGAGTTGCCTCTCATCCAGGATGACAATGACCAACATCCGCCACCTGTGGAGGATCCTGGCCTGGACCACGATGCCAGTGACGATGATGATGATGATGGTGATGGTGATGTCCGCACACAGCTCATCACCAACTTCTTCAGCTGAATGTGAGTATCCTGAGGTGTCATGTCAATGATGTGAGTTGGCATGATGTGTGGGTGGTGCTTTGGTGCTGTGGGAGTGTGTCCATGGGCCACTTGACTGGATGTGTGTTGCGATGTGTGGTGACAGGTGGGCTGTACTCCCCAACAGTGTTGACATGCTAACTTGGTTCTGGGTGGGTATCTTGTAACATGTATTGTGCATGTGTTTTGCTGTTCTGTCCTGTACTCCATTGCTTTTGACTGTGTGTCATTTCTGTCCTTCACAGGGTACTTTCAGATTCGTTTGGTCAACTGTGTCCACCGACGACGTGATTGCACATCCAGGCTGGTAGCTGTTGTGTCCCTACAGGTGATGTGCGCCACACCCATGGACTTCCTTCCGTCTACAGTTGTTGACTGTGTGCCCGCTGCCAGGTGGGGTTACCTTGCATCTGTAGTGGTTACGGCATGTTGCAACTTCCCAGCATTCCCATACTTACTTGCTTTTGTGTGGAGTTCAGTGTGTGTGAGTGTGAGAGCAATGGCAAGATGGCTGACAGTGGTGTCCTGCTGTTGGTTGGTGTGCAGTACCCAGCAGGCCCTTGTGCTCCCCACGACACAGCAACAGTGTCAGACATCTTTGATGGCCCTTTCCACTCTCTGTGGGATGTGCATGCGTGAGTGTGAGCTTGCTGGGCCATGTGGTGGGGGATGTAGAGCTGTGACTACGACTCCCATCATGCTATTGCCTCCTCCCCCCTTCCCAGCATGCCCATGCTTCCTTCCTTTTGACTCTGCTTCCCTGTGGGGTGGGCTGGCTGTGCTGACAGGATGGCTGTGAGTGTTGTCCTGGCAGTTGTTTGGCTAAGAGTCCCAAGAGTGTCCCTGTGCTTCACACGACCTAACCCAGGGTGGTGGTTCTTTGTGGGATCTTGTGTTAGGATGGAGGGCATTGCATTCTACCAGGTGGGTACTGTGGAGTTTGTGTTGGGGGGTGTGAGGGGAGGTGCTTGTGACTATAGTCAGTGCTGCAAGTCCCCCTTCCCACCCAGCCAGCCAGATATCCCACCATGGAACGTGCTTGCATTGCAGGGAGTGGAAGTTGTCTCTCAGGATGTCAGTCAGTGGTGTCCTGCTGTTTGTTGGTGCACAGTTGCCAGCAGGGCCTTGTGCTCCCCACAGCAGTAGCCAGTGTCAGCCATCTTATGAGTCCTTCTCCACTCCCTGTGATGTGAGCATGGTTCAGGGTGGTGTTGATGGGACAGTTGTGGGGGTGACCAGTATCAGTGACTACGACTCCCATCATGCTATTGCCTCCACCCCCCTTCCCAGCATGCCCATGCTTCCTTCCTTTTGACTCTGCTTCCCTGTGGGGTGGGCTGGCTGTGCTGACAGGATGGCTGGGAGTGTTGTCCTGGCAGTTGTTTGGCTAAAAGTCCCAAGAGTGTCCCTGTGCTTCACACAACATTACCCAGGGTGGTGGTTCTTTGTGGGATCTTGTGTTAGGATGGGGGGCATTGCATTCTACCAGGTGGGTTCTGTGGAGTTTGTGTTGGGGTGTGTGTGAGGGGAGGTGCTTGTGACTATGGTCAGTGCTGCAAGTCCTCCTTCCCACCCAGCTAGCCAGATATCCCACCATGGAACGTGCTTGCATTGCAGGCAGTGGGAGTTGTCTCTCAGGATGTCAGTCAGTGGTGTCCTGCTGTTTGTTGGTGCACAGTTGCCAGCAGGGCCTTGTGCTCCCCACAGCAGTAGCCAGTGTCAGCCATCTTGTGAGTCCTTCTCCACTCCCTGTGATGTGAGCATGGTTCAGGGTGGTGTTGATGGGACAGTTGTGGGGGTGAGCTATGTCTGTGACTACGACTCCCATCATGCCATTGCCTCCACCCCACTTCCCAGCATTCCCATACTTACTTGCTTTTGTGTGGAGTTCAGTGTGTGTGGGTGTGAGAGCAATGGCAAGATGGCTGACAGTGGTGTCCTGCTGTTGGTTGGTGTGCAGTACCCAGCATGCCCTTGTGCTCCTCACGACACAGCAACAGTGTCAGACATCTTTGATGGGCCTTTCCACTATCTGTGGGATGTGCATGCGTGAGTGTGAGCTTGCTGGGCCATGTGGTGGGGGATGTAGAGCTGTGACTACGACTCCCATCATGCTATTGCCTCCTCCCCCTTCCCAGCATGCCCATGCTTCCTTCCTTTTGACTCTGCTTCCCTGTGGGGTGGGCTGGCTGTGCTGACAGGATGGCTGGGAGTGTTGTCCTGGCAGTTGTTTGGCTAAGAGTCCCAAGAGTGTCCCTGTGCTTCACACAACATAACCCAGGGTGGTGGTTCTTTGTGGGATCTTGTGTTAGGATGGAGGGCATTGCATTCTACCAGGTGGGTACTGTGGAGTTTGTGTTGGGGGGGTGTGAGGGGAGGTGCTTGTGACTATAGTCAGTGCTGCAAGTCCCCCTTCCCACCCAGCCAGCCAGATATCCCACCATGGAACGTGCTTGCATTGCAGGGAGTGGAAGTTGTCTCTCAGGATGTCAGTCAGTGGTGTCCTGCTGTTTGTTGGTGCACAGTTGCCAGCAGGGCCTTGTGCTCCCCACAGCAGTAGCCAGTGTCAGCCATCTTGTGAGTCCTTCTCCACTCCCTGTGATGTGAGCATGGTTCAGGGTGGTGTTGATGGGACAGTTGTGGGGGTGACCAATGTCAGTGACTACGACTCCCATCATGCTATTGCCTCCACCCCCTTCCCAGCATGCCCATGCTTCCTTCCTTTTGACTCTGCTTCCCTGTGGGGTGGGCTGGCTGTGCTGACAGGATGGCTGGGAGTGTTGTCCTGGCAGTTGTTTGGCTAAGAGTCCCAAGAGTGTCCCTGCTTCACACAACATAACCCAGGGTGGTGGTTCTTTGTGGGATCTTGTGTTAGGATGGAGGGATTGCATTCTACCAGGTGGGTACTGTGGAGTTTGTGTTGGGGGGTGTGAGGGGAGGTGCTTGTGACTATAGTCAGTGCTGCAAGTCCCCCTTCCCACCCAGCCAGCCAGATATCCCACCATGGAGCGTGCTTGCATTGCAGGGAGTGGAAGTTGTCTCTCAGGATGTCAGTCAGTGGTGTCCTGCTGTTTGTTGGTGCACAGTTGCCAGCAGGGCCTTGTGCTCCCCACAGCAGTAGCCAGTGTCAGCCATCTTGTGAGTCCTTCTCCACTCCCTGTGATGTGAGCATGGTTCAGGGTGGTGTTGATGGGACAGTTGTGGGGGTGACCAATGTCAGTGACTACGATTCCCATCATGCTATTGCCTCCACCCCCCTTCCCAGCATGCCCATGCTTCCTTCCTTTTGACTCTGCTTCCCTGTGAGGTGGGCTGGCTGTGCTGACAGGATGGCTGGGAGTGTTGTCCTGGCAGTTGTTTGGCTAAAAGTCCCAAGAGTGTCCCTGTGCTTCACACAACATAACTCAGGGTGGTGGTTCTTTGTGGGATCTTGTGTTAGGATGGGGGGCATTGCATTCTACCAGGTGGGTTCTGTGGAGTTTGTGTTGGGGTGTGTGTGAGGGGAGGTGCTTGTGACTATGGTCAGTGCTGCAAGTCCTCCTTCCCACCCAGCTAGCCAGATATCCCACCATGGAACGTGCTTGCATTGCAGGCAGTGGGAGTTGTCTCTCAGGAGGTCAGTCAGTGGTGTCCTGCTGTTTGTTGGTGCACAGTTGCCAGCAGGGCCTTGTGCTCCCCACAGCAGTAGCCAGTGTCAGCCATCTTGTGGGTCCTTCTCCACTCCCTGTGATGTGCGCATGGTTCATGGTGGTGTTGATGGGACAGTTGTGGGGGGGCAATATGTGTGACTGCGACTCCCATGATGCTATTGGCTACACTGACTTGGCCAGCATACACAGAATTCCTTCCTTTGAGTGTTCTTCACTGTGTGTTGGTGTTGTTGTGGTGGCTACATGTCTGGATGTGTTTGTTAGTTCTATTTGTGCCACTGCCTAGCTGTAGTTGTAGTTGTTTGTACATGTGATGGCACAGTTGGATGTGACTTTTTTGATGGCATGTGTTGTGTTTATCTGACTGACATACACATTTTGGGATGATTCTGTTCTGGTTGCTGTGTAATTGCTATGAGTGCATGGTTTGACTCTCCCCTTGTCAGTGATGTGTGTGTGTTTTGTGGCAGTATATTGTGTACATTTGTTGTGTACTCACCAGGCTCTGGGATGTCCTCTAGTCCATATACGCTCACTGGCGGAAGGATGGCCCGCACCTTCTCCTCCCAGGGCCTGAGGTATATTGGCTTGGCAGGAGGGCCACTGCCGGTGTGTTGGCTGTTGGTGTAGTCTTTCTTCAGCATGTCCCGTACCCTCCTGCGCACGTCATACCACCTGTTCTGGATGTCCGTCTTTGTGCGCCGACATGGTGATTGTGCGTTCACCCTGTTGATGATCCTCTCCCACATCTTGGTTTTCTGCGACATGGGGGTCTGTTGGACCAGTGTGCCAAACAGCTGTGGCTCCACCCTGAGGATTTCGTCTACCATGACTTCCAATTCACTATCTAGGAACTTGGGATTCTTCTTGGGGGGCATGGTGATGGGTGGTGATGGTGGGTGATGTGTGTGTTGGTGTGCAGGTGAGGGTGTGTGAGTGTGTGTTTTGCTGGGTGTATGTGAGGTAGGTATTTGTTGGTGTGCTGATGGTGTGTGGCTTGTGTGAGGGATGAGCTGTGGGTGTGTGGTTGCTTTCTCTTGGGTGCTGGCAGTGGAATGGCATTTGCAAAGGCTCATGGTAGTGATTTGTGTCCTTTATATAGGTGGAGTTGTGGCTGTGTCTTTGTTCTCTGTCCCCACCCCCAGTATTTATTGGCTTGGTAATTGCTTGTTTGGCCTTTTTTGGGTGATTTTTCCTTTGTGCTGTTTGTGTATGTTGGAAACGTTCTTGTGACCGAGTCGGACCCTGCATTGGTCTCGTACGGTGTTCTCCGTTTCGTTCACGCTGTGTTTGTGCAGTTTTCTATGCTGCGTACGCGTCGGTCGCGGTGTATTGTGTTGCTTCGGCTCGGTTTTGTATGCGTGTCGGTCGTACGGCTTGGCCTCCGTCCGACTCGCTCGTGGTTTCGCGCCTTGCATCGTACTTTGCGGTTTGGAGTTCGCGTGTACGTTTCGGTCGGATTTGTTCCGGGTGCGTGTCGGTCGGTTGGATTTGCGTGTTTTCCGGCCGGATTGCTGCTTTCCGTGCGGCTCGGTCGGTCGACTTTGTTTCGGTGCGTGTCGGTCGGATTTTTCGCGCCTTGCATCGTGCCTGGCGTGTCGTGCGCCACGGGTACGTGTCGGTCGGTATTTTTCCGGATCCGAGTCGGTCGGTGCTTTTTCCGGCCCGAATCGGAATCGACCCCTTAATCTGTAAATACATGCCCTATCTCCCTGTGTACCCTGCACCTTACCCTCTCTCATTCAATCCGCAACTGGATAATGCTATGCCTAATTTGTACACGGCTATGTTTTCCTGTAAAGCGCTCTGATACCCTAACGGGTCAAGTTCGCGCTCTATAAAACTCATAAATAAATAAATAAATCTATTCCAGCACTGTGTGGGTGGATCACATCTGCTGGTGTATCAGGATGGAGTGGGCACCCAAGACAGGTGAGATGTACCTTGATTGTTGTGCCTGTGACACTCATCCAACTCCAACATTTGGTCAATGTGAGGTACCAGTGTCCCACTACTCATGCACAGCCAGCATGTTTGTTAGATGTGGGATATTGATTGTATGCTGTGTTGGGCCTGACAGCCTGTGTGGAATGAGGGTCAGGATGCATGTCCTTTGGTACATGTGGTGTAAAATTACATCCACTGGTGTCAGGTGTCTGAGCCAGTTGTCCATATGTAATGCATACAGTCTGTTCATGCGTAGACTTGTTGGCATACTGGCTTGGCATTGTCCATGTAGTGTTGTATGTTTGTGTTGTGGCACTGTTGTGTCTTGAAACAGCTGGATGTGTATCACCATGGTATGTGTTGTGGTGCACATGTGTCCTTGGGCAGTCCCTCCTTGATGCTGCATGTAAATGTCCAAAATGGGGGAAGATTAAGGGTGCATACAGGCCCTGCTGATCACGTCCCTCATCTATTGTTAAGGTGTGCCACATTGGCTATCTGTGTGCTTGTAGAGAGTATTGGGCAGTGGGGTAATGGTGGCCTGTTACAGTGGTACACATACTCTGCACAGGCGTGACATCATCTGTCACTGTCCGACTTTGTATTCAAGTCTGCAGCAGATATGGCCTGTGTACTGATGACATTGGCACATGTATGGGTTTGGGATGTGAATGTCATTGAATTTGAGTGTGTTCGAAGTGGCACTGAGTACAAAGACAATCCCAATGATCTATCCACATTGTGTTGTTGATGTGTCCCCTGCAATTATTGGCCAAGGAGGTGTGGCAGGTACAGCAGCAACGTGGAAGCCAGCAGTGTCTCTGCTTCACACATGTCCTGTGTCATGTACACCCAAGGCTGAGTCCTCCTCAGCTCGATATGTGACTCTTGGCATTCACATAGACAGTGTTCGTATTGTGTCTACTGACTGTGCACATCCATGACAGTTGTACAATTAATCTGTCTCATGTTGAGGACAACACTGAATTGCACTGTGTGCTTTCAGGGATGACAGTCAATGTTAGCGCCGTGACAGGACGGACTTTATGAATTTGTGCACATCCTAATTTATGTTGCTATGACGTGTCCCCTTTCATCTCACCTAGGAGGCGACCTAATGTGTTTCGTACCTTCACCCTGCTGGCTAACATGGAGGATACCGACATCATAAAGCGATTCCGTCTGGATCGGACAAACCTCCTGGAACTTTGTGCAATATTGGAGCCACACCTGCTTCCACGCAGGACATACCCAACAGCACTCACGGCAACGGCAAAGGTGATGGCATTCCTACATTTCGTGGCTACGGGATCCTTCCAGCAAACTGTGGGCATTGCAGGGGGATGTCCCAACCAACATTCAGCATGGTGCTACGTGATGTCCTGTTGGCTATGATGCAACACAGGGACCAATTCATACATTTCCCCAGGCGGCAGGAGTTGGCGGATGTGAAGGGCGAATTTTATGCACTTGGACACGTTCCTAATGTAGTTGGTGCAATAGATGGCACACATGTTTCCCTGATTCCACCCCAAGCACGGGAGCATATTTACCAAAATAGGAAACATTATCATTCCATCAATGTGCAAGTGGTGTGCCAGGCAGATATGGTCATCTCACCACGTTTGTGCAAAGTTTCCAGGATCAGCCCACGATTCACACATAATGCGCAACAGCATTTTACCACAGCTGATGGCCAATCTGGCGCCGGAGCGGGCATGGATTGTGGGTGAGTACAAAGGGTCGAGTCGTGTGCTGTTTGTGTGCCATGCTGTCCTCGGACACATGTCAGACACTCAATCTGTATGTGTCTTTCACACTTAGGTGACTCTGCATATCCCAACGGACCTTGGTTGCTGAGTCCACTTCGCAATCCCAGGACACCAGCTGAAGTGCGCTACAACAATGCCCATGGGAGGACACGTCGGGTCATTGAGCGAACATTTGGACTCCTGAAATCGCGTTTTCGATGCCTCGACAAGACCGGAGGGGCTCTGCAGTACTCACCCGTCAAGGTGTGTCAGATAGTGGTAGCATGCTGCATGCTACACAACCTGGCCGTGCGGAAGGGGATCCCCTTAATCCAGGATGATGATGACCAGCCACAGCCCCCACCTGCAAACACCCAAATGTCAAGTGACGAGGATAGTGGAGAGGAGGAAGGTGTTGGACAGCGTCAGCAGCTCATCAACAACTACTTCACTTGATGGTCAGTGGCAATGTCAAAACTGGCTGTTGTCTGATGATGTTGTGCTTGGTGAATATGTGTATGTGAGTTTTGTGACTACAGCATGTTGCAGAGTCAGTGCTGGCTGCAGATGTGTATGGTAAGGGATCTTTTGACACAGCTACTTGATGTCTATGTTGGTACAGTTGCTCCTTGTGACATGTGCAGATTGTCGTACCTTGATGTGCTGTGTTGTGTGATGGTTGTTAGTCCACCACCTGAGTAGCAACTGATGTTCTGTTGTGTTTTCCTAGGTCCCTTCAGCCTCTACTTGCCTGCGGAGTATCCCTGCTCCTGTGACATTGTAATCATGGGTGTGAGTTAACATACTGTGATGAACATGGAACAGTGACAACTACATTGGTGCGTTATTAGTGTTTATTTACAGTGGATACATGTGATGTAGATGTGGATATTTACAGATTTGTGAATGGTGAATAACAGATTTGTCAGTGATGGTAGATGAGACAATAGAGTATACACTAGATCAGTATGGTAACACAGTCCAACAGTCATTTGCCATTCCCACTGCATTGTGTGTGGGGACAGTCTGCAGGGTACACAGCAGGGTGAAGAGGGTGTCATCATGGCTGGCTACTTGACTGGCTTTTGCCAGGTGCTTTGCCACGGGATGCTCCCAATGATTTTTCGGGCGGCCCCTTGCTCTTTTGGCAGGGGGGACACAGGTGCATGGCCAGTGGTGTCTGATGAGTCCCCATGCTCGCTGGACGCAGGGGAGGATGGGGGTCTGTCATCCTGCGGCACAACGGAGGGAGCTGTAGGTGTTGGCGGTGCCGCATGCCTGTCCCTGAGGACCCCCACTAGCTGGCCCAGGAGGTCCCTGATTTGGCCCATGCAGGCCACGAGTTGGCCCATGCGGTTGTCAATTGAGCGCAGCATCTGTTGTTGCTCACGGGCATCCTGCTGAGCCTGCCTCAACTGTCCCTGGGCGTGTTCATAGGCCCCACAACTCTGTGAATGTGTGCCAGTGATTCAGTGCCAGGGTCTTCTTCCCTTTGGGTCAGCCTTGTCCTCACACCTGGCCTGCTGTCACGGCCCTGTTGCCTCCCTCCTGTGGGCACCGGCCTACTCTCCCGTACCTCCGCAGTTGTTGTGGTCTGGTTGGCCTCTGGAGCAGGGCGAGTGTTGCAGGCAGCAGTGGTAGTGGTAGTGGTGGTGGAGGTGGTGGTGGCACAGGTCGTTGCAGCAGGGCTCTGCGTTGATGTTGTTGCTGAGGGTGGTGGGGCTGTGGGGTCCTGGGACACATTACGCCCTGCCACACCAGATGGTCCGGGTTGGTCCTCCTCCTCCTCATTATCCAGGGAGTCTGCATCCGAGGGAGATGTTCGGGAGCTGGTGACTGGCTGTGCTGGTTGAGGTTGTCGTCCTCTGCAGTCAGTTGTTGGTCACCTGTGGGACAGGAAGTAGATGGTAATTGCCTTACACACCTCAGGGTTGCTGTGTTTGATGTCTCTTATTTACATGTTATGCTACACACAGTTGCCTTTTTCACACATTGTATGTCTGCACAGTGATGTGCCTCATGCCATGAAGTGGAGTTACATTCATCATTTCACAATGGTGTGACCTGTGATTGGTTAGCATGCCACATGTCTAGTATTGGTGATTTCAATGTGAGGTTGTCATCTGACAACTGGCATGACTACAAGTTGATGTTCAGCATCTTTGCTGATCACTCTGCCTGGCAGACATTACCTGTGTGCATGACTAGCCATTGTCATCACATGCATACCGTTGACATGTCCTGTGCTTGTATTTCTTTATACAGCAGACCATGCTAGTTTGTTTTTCCCATGGTCCTTCATGATCAGCACCCATGTACGCTACAGAGGGAAGTCTGGGTGATGCATGTCAGAGGCCCGTTTGCTTGGACATATTTGTTGAGAGTCACAGTTCTGTTTCTGTCACAGTTACGTACGCTGAGCTGTCTGCATCCTGGCAATGGCTGTGCTTTTCTTTTCTATTTTTGTGTGAAGTAGAGCCTCATGTTGTCATGTCTCTCAATGCTTTTGTTGAGTGATGGTGGGGTGCATGCACTGTCTGATTACCTGTGCAGTGTCACTTTGCTTCTGGGTGGGGTGCTCCATCCTGCTGAGGGGTGTGAGAGGGGGGCCTGTTGGGAGTTGTTGTGCTGCCTCCAGATACACATTCCCCATCCCTGTGAAGATGGCTACCTACCTGTTAGGTGGTGGGGGAGCGTTCAATGGCTGACACATGCTTCTGGGTGGGGTGCTCCATCCTGCTGAGGGGTGTGAGAGGGGGCCTGTTGGGAGTTGTTGTGCTGCCTCCAGATACACATTCCCCATCCCTGTGAAGATGGCTACCTACCTGTTAGGTGGTGGGGGAGCGTTCAATGGCTGACACATGCTTCTGGGTGGGGTGCTCCATCCTGCTGAGGGGTGTGAGAGGGGGCCTGTTGGGAGTTGTTGTGCTGCCTCCAGATACACATTCCCCATCCCTGTGAAGATGGCTACCTACCTGTTAGGTGGTGGGGAGCGTTCAATGGCTGACACATGCTTCTGGGTGGGGTGCTCCATCCTGCTGAGGGGTGGGAGAGGGGGCCTGTTGGGGGTTGTTGTGCTGCCTCCAGATACACATTCCCCATCCCTGTGAAGATGGCTACCTACCTGTTAGGTGGTGGGGGAGCGTTCAATGGCTGACACATGCTTCTGGGTGGGGTGCTCCATCCTGCTGAGGGGTGTGAGAGGGGGCCTGTTGGGAGTTGTTGTGCTGCCTCCAGATACACATTCCCCATCCCTGTGAAGATGGCTACCTACCTGTTAGGTGGTGGGGGAGCGTTCAATGGCTGACACATGCTTCTCGGTGGGGGGCTCCATCCTGCTGAGGGGTGTGAGAGGGGGGCCTGTTGGGAGTTGTAGTGCTGCCTGCATATACACATTCCCCATCCCTGTGAAGATGGCTACCTACCTGTTAGGTGGTGGGGGAGCGTTCAATGGCTGACACATGCTTCTGGGTGGGGTGCTCCATCCTGCTGAAGGGTGGGAGAGGGGGACCTGTTGGGGGTTGTTGTGCTGCCTCCAGATACACATTCCCCATCCCTGTGAAGATGGCTACCTACCTGTTAGGTGGTGGGGGAGCGTTCAATAGCTGACACATGCTTCTGGGTGGGGTGCTCCATCCTGCTGAGAGGTGGGAGAGGGGGGCCTGGTGTGTGTTGTAGTGCTTTTTGTCTGTGCACATGCAACCCAGTTGATTTTGTTTAGCTTTGTGCTTTATCAGGTTGAGTGGTGGTTACATCTGTGTGACCTGTTTTGGGTATTGTGGGTCAGACGAATGTCCTTTGGCCTAGGGGTTGTGGGTTTGAAGTTGTGCAAGACGGTACATGGCAATGTGATGATATTCATTGGTTTGTACTTACCAGCTTCCAGTCCCCCGCGGATTCCTTCAAGACTCTCTGGATGTAGGATTCCAGGATCTTCTCCTCCCACGGACTGTATGGTTTGGGTGGGATGGGAGTGCCTCCACCAGTCCCGTCAGCCAGCTGACGGTTCTTGGCCCTCTTCCTCTTCACCACGGTCTTCAGGTCATGCCACCGCTTCTGTATTTCCTGCTTGTTGCGGGGGTGGTCCCTACTGCATTGACCTTATTGACTATCCTCACCCACATTTGGGTTCTTGTGGCTAATGGGGTGTGTTGGACCATGTTGCCATAGAGTTGTGGTTCAACTCTTATTATCTCATCTACCATGACTGCAAGCTCTGAATCAGTGAATTTTGGCATTTTGTGTGGTGCAATGTGTGTGTTGTGCAGATGTTCTGTGGTGCAGTTGTGTGGGTGTTGTGGGTGTTGTGGGTGGTGTAGGTGGTGTGTGTGTTGTGGTGGTGATGTGTGCAGCTTTGCCTCTCCTTTGTTCTCTGGGGTTGGGACCTTTAGTTGTGGAGTGTAGCAAAGGATTGTGGTCAGGGAGGGGCTGGTTTTATGCTCGGCTATGGGGGTGTGGCAAGCTGGTATGTTGCTGTCAGGTGTGTTGTGTGTGTTGTCCTGTGATTGGTTATTTTGAAATTTCTGGGGCTGTTGTCATTGGGCACTTTTGGTTTGTATTGGGACAGGTCTACTTCACTGTGTGCATTGTTTGTATTTTTTTCGTGTTTTTTCTACGTCCGCCATTTTTTTTGCGGATCCTCCGCAACGGTTCCTCGGCAGCGGTGGCTATGCTGCAGCCCTTCCGCCGCCTATCGGATTCATCAATGTTCGCGCACGATGCGGTCGGATTCATAGGTAGGTACCATGGTGGTAACGGGGATGTCATAATGTCACGGGCGGTTACTCCGTGTGCATGGCGGCGGTTCTTGGCTTTTCCGCTGAGTATCCGGCCGTTGCGGTCGGATTTTCAGCTGGTCCGGCGAGTGTGGGCGGTTTTTTGTTGTCTCCCACTGCCGCGGACGGATTATTCTGCCGGTTCATCGTAATGTATCCGGCGTTTTTCCCGTTGGCCATGCGGGCGGTTTTTTGCCGCTACCATGGCGGTCGGTATGCTTTTCCGACCGCCATCGTAATCGACCCCTTAGTTTGGTTTGGAGGTAGAATAGTAAATTATTATGGTTTACTATCCAGCGCTTACTCTGAGTTTAGTAGTTTTGGAGTTAGAATAGTAAATTATTATGGTTTACTATCCAGCGCTTTCCATGAGTTTAGTTGGAGTTGGAGTTAGAATAGTACATTATTATGGTTTACTATCCAGCGCTTTCCCTGAGTTTAGTAGGGTTTGGAGTTAGAATAGTAAATTATTATGGTTTACTATCCAGCGCTTTCCCTGAGTTTAGTTGGGTTTGGAGTTAGAATAGTAAATTATTATGGTTTACTATCCAGCGTTTTCCCTGAGTTTAGTTGGGTTTGGAGTTAGAATAGTAAATTATTATGGTTTACTATCCAGCGCTTTCCCTGAGTTTAGTTGGATTTGGAGTTAGAATATTAAATTATTATGGTTTACTATCCAGTGCTTTCACTGATTTTACATGGATTTGGGTCTGTTGTTGTAAATTATTGTTGTTTAGTATTTAGTATTTTGTAACTTTATTTGTAAATTGTAATAAGTTAATAGATGTATGTTAGTTTTATTTTTAATATTTGTTTAATGTAAATATATTTTTATTTTCATTCACAAATATATTTGTAATATTTTTTGGGTTAGAAAATTTATTTTTACATTAAAAAATATAAACCAGACACATTCATGTTATTCACATTTTATTAAAGTATTTAATATAATTGTAATATTTATTTATTATACCAAAATGTGAAACAAATCATATATTATTACATATATTTTTTTGGGGTACAGTGTTCAACAATTGTACATTTTATGTAGCATAGTTATGTAATGGTAAAGTAAAACATTTCAATTATTTTATTAATAAACATTTTCATTTGTATTGTTCATTTTGTTTGTACAAAAAGAAAAAAAATTGTATACATTTGTGTTTACATTTTAACAATATTCTTTTTATAAATTTAATTAGTTTCAAAACATTTATAGTTTACATTTTACAAGATTATATTTTATTTAGTATATTGAATATTATTTTTTATAAAATAATATTGAATATGTTAAATAATTTACAATATTTTTACATAATTTTTTTGAGTAATTCATATATTTTTTAACAAATTTTGTATAATATTTTTAGGTTAACAGTGTATGGAATAAACATATTTTAATATACATTAAATCTTATTTTATATATATTTTTTTAATAATATAATATTTAATGTATATTTTACAATTTTCTATGTTTATTTTAAACATTGGGAAAAAATATTGTTATATGTAAAATTATACATATATTTTTTAATTTTTTTCCAATATTTTCCATTGTTGTCTATGGGGAGTTAGTCCTATTTTCATTTTAATTATGCGGCCATTTTGTTTTCTTTTTCTAACTTTTGTATCTATCTTTTTCGTTTTTAGGTCATTTTGGAAGAGGGAACCTCGCGGTTGGAAGCTGCTTTTCGTCCGTGCGGGTAAGTTTAGTTTTATATACTTTTAAGGTAGTTTTAAGGTAGGGGTAAGTTAGTAGTAGTGTAAATGTATTTGTTGGGGCATTATTTGATCGTTTTCGGGAGAGTTAGGTGTTGTTTTGGTAGTTTAGTGTTTTAAGTGTTTGACTTAGTGTCGGATATAATTAGAATGTTATGTATTTTTAGTTATGTGTTTATTATATGTGTTTTTGTGTATTTTAAGTTGTATTTTTGTTGTGGGGGGGTTTTGTTTAATTTTTATTTACAGGTCCTCGGTTTGGTGCACGGATGGAGTTGTTTACGCGTTTTGTTTTTTTAAATAAAGGACAATGTTGTTTCTTGTTTTATTACAAGTTACTATACATTTCCTTTTTTTCGGGTTGTTGGAGCGTTTTTTCATAAACTAGTTTTGGGTTTTTAAGGGTTTCGTTATTCAGAGGATTGAGGCATTGGATTTCCTTTTTCTACAGTTGTATTTTTACATTTTTTTGGGGTTTCCTTATTTAATGGATTAATTTTTCCTTGAATTGGTGTGGATTTTATCGTTTTTGAGGACATTCTACAGCTACATAACTGTAAGTAATTTATTGTTGTGGGTGGGAAATGTTTATTTTTTTCTTTCTCTTCTTTTTTAATATTTATATTATGTCATATAATTTTGTGTTATAGTTGAACTTTTATGACATAAGTATATTTATTAATTGAAAAAAAGAGAAAATCTTTGTTTTTATGCTTTCTATGTTTCAAAAGTTTGCTTTTTGGTTTAATTTAAAGAATTGATTTTGCAATTATGTCTAGATATTCTAGACCTTGGGTATTCGGATACATCCTAGTTTTATGTTGGAGGTATTCATACATGGTTTTGGTTTGTTTGCTTAGTTTAGGTCCTATTTTGTTTAGAGATTGCTCTAGTCTGAGCTCTTGGTAGCTTTGTTCCTTTTTAATAGCTTCAATATAGCTTCAATAAGTTTATGTAATGTTGGCTGTCCTCTTCCAATTGTGGCTTGGAAGGCATTTTGCCATCCTTCCACTGCGTTGTTTGTTTTGGCTTTTTGAGCCAAAGTACTGGCATACACATTCCACCAGGGTATTTGAAATTCAGGTTGTCTACGATGCCCTGATCTATGTAACCTTACCACCCAGGTGTCTTCAAAGTAGTCGAGCAGGGGACTTAATTTTGTTTCATTGGTTTGATAGAAAGGACTGTCTATTAGTAAGTTGTAGTGATTGGCTACTTCAGTAGTAGGTACGTAGGCCAGGGCGATTGATTTTTAATTTGGTAGGCAAAGTTGCTGTTAATTGAATATTCTATGCTTAAAGTAGATTTTTGTAGGTGCCTCCATATGCTTTGGTTAAAATGGTAGTAGCACCCTTGTATTGCAGTGTGTGGGTAAAGTTTGAGTATTGCCTGAATCATTGCCTGTTCAAAATCTATTATTATTCTTTGGGATAGTAATTTTCTGTGAATTGTTTTATTGTAGTTAGTACTTCTATATAGGTGGTGTTATTTTTATTAGGGAGCAATGCGTAAATGAATGGGATATTTGTCTCTTCAAATTCACCATGAATTGTATACAGTTGATAAAATGGTTTGGGACAATCTTTAAAGGTTCCGTCCATCATCCATGTTTCGCAGTTTTTAAGTTTTTAAGTTTTTGCAAATTAGTGTTAGTTGCAAAGATAATAATTATTTTCTCGTGACTTCTATTGTCATAGAGTAAGAATTTTTCTTCTTTGTGGTTGATGGTGTATTCTGGGAGTATTTGGATTTCTCCAAATGATTGGGGGTGGGTGGAGTTGGATCTGAAGTTCTTTTAGTTTTTGCTATTAATCTTTTTAAGTTGGGTATGGAAGGAAGTTGTCCTGTGACATGTTCTGGTACTGTGGTTAAAACATTTTTTTGAATTTGAGTACTTGTCTGCTGGGAACTTTTGCTTACTTCCCTTATTGTCTCTAGGGCACCTCTTACTTCCACGTCATTCACATTGGGGGGGATGGTTGTGCTCTCTAACATTCACAACATTTAAATCTATTGTAGTAGCTCTTCCATAACAGGCATTGGCATAATATTTGCTACATTTCCAATGACTTTTATTTTCTAAAACTTGAATCTCCCCTTTCGAATGGTACCCTTCCCTAGTGGATCCCTGCTTGGGGATCACCCCAGGAGGGCGATCCCTAAGCAGGGATCCACCCACTAGCACCAGGGAGGGGGGAGCGGCCCCCTGGGCAAGGGCCTTTGCTCCCCCCATATTTGTTTGGTCACAACAGTCTTTCTGCCCCCCCTGGGGGGCAGATGGGGGCAGTAGCCCCAATCTGTCCCCCTCGGGGGGCGGAAAGCCCACTAGAAAACAGGGATTATTTTTTTTTATTGACGTTGGGGTGGGGACTGCTCAAAAAGGGCATGGCAATGCCCCCACCCCCCCCAGAGAAATGTCAGTCTTTCTGCCCCCCCCGGGGGGCAGAAAGCCCACTAGAAACCAGGGATTTTTTTTTAATTGACGTTGGGGCGGGGGCTGCCCAAAAAGGTCATGGCAATGCCCCCCCCAGAGAAATGTCAGTCTTTCTGCCGCCCCCGGGGGGGCAGAAAGCCCACTAGAAATCAGGGATTTAAATTTGGGGTGGGGGCTGCCCAAAAAGGGCATGGCAATGCCCCCCCCAGAGAAATGTCAGTATTTCTGCCCCCCAGGGGGCAGACGGGGGCAATAGCCCACAATCTTCTCCCGGGGGGGCAGAAAGCCCACTAGAACTAAGGGATTTTTTTTTTATTGACGGGGTGGGGGCTGCCCAAAAAGGTCATGGCAATGCCCCCCCTGAGAAATCTCAGTCTTCCTGCCCCCCAGGGGGCAGACGGGGGCAGTAGCCCCCAATCTGCCCCCGGGGGGGCAGAAAGCCCACTAGAAACCAGGGATTGTTTTTTTTTATTGACGTTGGGGTGGGGGCTGCCCAGAATGGGCATGATAATGCTCCCACCCCAAAAACAATTACCACAGTCTTTCTGCCCCTCCCCGGAGGCATATTGGGGCAATAGCCCCTTATCTGCCCCCGGGGGGGGGGGGGCAGAAAGCCCTCTAGGCCTCAGGATATATTTTTTTTATTCAGCCCCCTGAGCACCAAAAAAGATGGAAGAGGTATTGTTGGAAAGGGGAGAATCTCCCCTTTCCAATGGTACCCTTCCCTAGTGGATCCCTGCTTGGGGATCACCCCAGGAGGGCGATCCCCAAGCAGGGATCCACCCACTAGCACCAGGGAGGGGAGAGCGGCCCCTTGGGCAAGGGCCTTTGCTCCCCCCATATTTGTTTGGTCGCAACAGTCTTTCTGCCCCCCCTGGGGGGCAGATGGGGGCAGTAGCCCCCAATCTGTCCCCCTAGGGGGCGGAAAGCCCACTAGAAACCAGGGATTATTTTTTTTATTGATGTTGGGGTGGGGGCTGCCCAAAAAGGGCATGGAAATGCCCCCCCCTGAGAAATGTCAGTTTTTCTGCCCCCCCCGGGGGGCAGAAAGCCCACTAGAAACCAGGGATTTTTTTTAAATTGATGCTGGGGTGGGGGCTGCCCAAAAAGGTCATGGCAATGCCCCCCCAGAGAAATGTCAGTCTTTCTGCTCCCCCTGGGGGGCAGAAAGCCCACTAGAAACCAGGGATTTTTTTTTTTATTGACGTTGGGGTGGGGGCTGCCCAAAAAGGGCATGGCAATGCCCCCCCAGAGAAATGTCAGTCTTTCTGCCCCACAGGGGGCAGACGGGGGCAGTAGCCCCCATTCTGCCCCCTGGGGGGCAGAAAGCCCACTAGAAACCAGGGATTTTTTTTAAATTGATGCTGGGGTGGGGGCTGCCCAAAAAGGTCATGGCAATGCCCCCCCGAGAAATGTCAGTCTTTCTGTCCCCCAGGGGGCAGATAGGGGCAGTAGCCCCCAATCTGCCCCCGGGGGGGCAGAAAGCCCACTAGAAACCAGGGATTGTTTTTTTTATTGACGTTGGGGTGGGGGCTGCCCAGAATGGGCATTATAATGCCCCACCCCAAAAACAATTACCACAGTCTTTCTGCCCCTCCTCGGAGGCATATTGGGGCAATATCCCCTTATCTGCCCCCGGGGGGGGCAGAAAGAACTCTAGGCCTCAGGATTTATTTTTTTAATTCAGGGTTGAGGTCAGCCCAGAATGGGCATGCCAATGCCCACACCTCCCCCAAAAAATGCCACAGTTTTTCTGCCCCCCCCAAGGGGCTGATGGGGGCAGTGGCCCCTGATCTGCCCCCAGGGGGGCAGAAAGCCCACTAGGCACCAGAAATTACGCTGGCTTTTTTATGCAGGGGGGTGGGGGCTGCCCAGAATGGGCATACCAATGCCCCCACCCCCCAAAACATAGCCACAGTCTTTCTGCCCCCCTTCGGGGCATATCGGGGCAACTCCACCCCCGATTCCCCCCCCAGGGCGGCAGAAAGCCCACTAGGCACAGAATTGTTTTTAGCAATGTGCCTACCTGTGGATTTTGGGCCCTAGCGCAGCCGGCACATAGGGAAACCTAGCAAACCTGTACATTTTTTTAAACTAGACACCAAGGGGAATCCAGGATGGGGTGACTTGTGTGCCTCTCACCAGGTTCTGAAACCCAGGATCCCTTGCAAACCTCAAACTTAGTTTAAAAAAAAACACATTTTACTCACATTTCTGTGATGGAAAGTTCTGGGATCTGCGTGGATCCACAAAATTCCACCCACCCCACATTCCCCAAAGTCTTCCGAGAAAAATGGTACCTCACTTGTGTGGGTAGGCCTAGTGCCCATGACAGGAAACAGCCCAAAACGCAACGTGGACACACCACATTTTCACCGTGAAAACGGACCCTTTTTTTGCAAAGTGCCTAGCTGTAGATTTTGAACCCTAGCTCTGCCGGCACCTAGGGAAACCTAGCAAACCTATACATTTTTGAAAACGTGACACCCAGGGGAATCCAGGATGGGGTCACTTGACTGGCTCTCACCAGGTTCTGTTACCCAGAATATCTTGCAAACCTCAAAATGTGTAAAAAAAACACATTTTCCTCACATTTCTGTGGTGGCAAGTTCTGGAATCTGCGTGGACCCACAAAAATCCACCCATCCCGCATTCCCCAAAGTCTTCTGAGAAAAATGGTACCTCACTTGTGTGGGTAGGCCTAGTGCCCGCGACAGGAAATGGCCCAAAACACAACGTGGACACACCACATTTTACAGTGAAAACTGACACTATTTTGCAAAGTGCCTAGCTGTAGATTTTGAACCCTAGCTCTGCCGGCACCTAGGGAAACCTAGCAAACCTATACATTTCTGAAAACTAGACACCCAGGGGAATCCAGGATGGGGTGACTTGTCTGGCTCTCACCAGGTTCTGTTACCCAGAATCCCTTGCAAACCTCAAACTTTGTAAAAAACAAACACATTTTCCTCAAATTTCTGTGGTGGAAAGTTCCGGAATCTGCGTGGATCCACAAAATTCCACCCATCTCGCATTCCCCAAAGTCTTCCAAGAAAAATGGTACCTCACTTGTGTGGGTAGGCCTAGTCCCCGTGACAGGAAACGGCCCAAAACGCAACGTGGACACAACACATTTTCACAGTGAAAACGGGCCCTCTTTTTTGCAAAGTGCCTAGCTGTAGATTTTGAACCCTAGCTCTGCCGGCACCTAGGGAAACCTAGCAAACCTATACATTTTTGAAAACTAGACACCCAGGGGAATCCAGGATGGGGTGACTTGTCTGGCTCTCACCAGGTTCTGTTACACAGAATCCCTTGCAAACCTCAAAATTTGTCAGAAAAACACATTTTCGTCACATTTCTGTGGTGGAAAGTTCTGGAATCTGTGTGGATCCACAAAATTCCACCCAGCCTGCATTCCCCAAAGTCTTCCGAGAAAAATGGTGCCTCACTTGTGTGGGTGGGTCAAGTACCCGCGAAAGGCAAGGGCCCAAAACCTATTGAGGCGACTTCAAAATTACCTATCACAAAACAACCTGGTTTTGCAAGGGGGGGTCCCATGAGTTTTTGGCCCTGGGCTCGGCGGCCATCTAGGGAAACCTACCAAACCCACACATTTCTGAAACCTAGACACCCTGGGGAGTCCAGCAAGGTATGGCTTGCGTGGGTCCCCCAACATTTCCCTACCGAGAATCCACTGCAAACCTCAAATTTAGCTGAGACCCGGGGGAGTCCAGGAAGGTATGGCTTGCGTGGATCCACCAACGTTTCTCTACCCAGAATCCCCTGCAAACCTCAAATTTTGATGAAAAAATCACTTTTTTCTCAAATTTCTGTGTGGGTAAGTTCTGGAATCTACGTGGATCCACAAATTTCTCTCTAGTTTTCAGAAATGTGTGGGCTTGGTCGATTTCCCTAGATGGCCGCCAAGCCCGGGACCAAAAACACATGTGACCTCACTTTTTTCTCAAATTTCTGTGTGGCTAAGTTCTGGAATCTATGTGGATCCACAAATTTCCTACCACCCTGCGTTCCCCCAGGTCTCCCGATAAAAATTGTACCTCACTCGCGTGGGTGGGTCAAGTACCCGTGACAGGCAAGGGCCCAATACGTATTGAGGAGACATCAAAATGACCTATCACAAAACAATCTGGTTTTGCAAGGGGGGTCACCTGGGTTTTTGGCCCCGGGCTCGGCAGCCATCTTGGAAAACTACAAAACCCACACATTTCTGAAAACTAGACACCCGGGGGAGTCCAGAGAGGTATGGCTTGCGGGGATCCCCCAACGTTTTCCTACCCAGAATGCCCTCCAAACCTCAAATTTAGCTGAAAAAAATAACTTTTTCTCAAATTTCTGTGTGGGAAAATTCTGGAATCCACGTGGATTCACAAATTTCCTACCACCCAGCGTTCCCTCAGGTCTCCCGATAAAAATGATACCTCACTCGCGTGGGTGGGTCTCGTACCAGAGACAGGCAAGGGCCCAAAACATATTGAAGAGACACCAAAATGACCTATCACAAAACAACCTGGTTTTGCAGGGGGAGTCACCTGGGTTTTTGGCCCCGGGCTCGGTGGCCATCTTGGAAAACTACCAAATCCACACATTTCTGAAAACTAGACACCTGGGGGAGTCCAGCGAGGTATGGCTTGCGTGGGTCCCCCAACGTTTTTCTACCCAGAATGCCCTGCAAACCTCAAATTTAGCTGAAAAAATCCCTTTTTTCTCACATTTCTGTGTGGGAAAGTTCCGGAATCCACGTGGATCCACAAATTTCCTACCACCCAGCGTTCCCCCAGGTCTCCCAATAAAAATGATACCTCACTTACGTGGGTGGGTCAAGTATCCGCGACAGGCAAGGGCCCAAAACGTATTGAGGAGACATCAAAATGACCTATCACAAAACAACCTGGTTTTGCAAGAGGGGTCACCTGGGTTTTTGGCCCCCGGCTCGGCGGCCATCTTGGAAAACTTCCAAACCCACACATTTCTGAAAACTAGGCACCCGGGGGAGTCCAGCGAGGTATGGCTTGCGTGGATCCCCCAACGTTTTCCTACCTGGAATGCCCTGCAAACCTCAAATTTAGCTGGAAAAAACACAATTTCCCACATATTTTTGTGTGGAATCACCGTGCCGGCACAAATGTCCTACCCCACAGCGTTCCGCTCAGTCTCCTTAGTAAAATGATACCT
This sequence comes from Calotriton arnoldi, assembly GCA_963921515.1. NCBI lineage: Eukaryota > Metazoa > Chordata > Amphibia > Caudata > Salamandridae > Calotriton > Calotriton arnoldi. Next base: position 98,845 of record CAWUFW010005229.1, on the reverse strand, counting down.
CACTTTTGTGGGTGGGGCAAGGGCCTGTGACTGGGAAGAGCCCAAAACATAGGGAATAAGGGTATAGCACCGAGAATTCTAAGCGCTACATTTTTAAAAAAATATGTTTTTAGCCAATTCTGCATTGGACACCCACACAAGTGAGGTATCATTTTACTCGGGACACTAAGGAAAACGCGGTGGGGTAGGACATTTGTGCCGCCACGGTGATTCCACACAAACATATGTGTAAAATGTGTTTTTTTCAGCTAAATTTGAGGTTTGCAGGGGATTCTGGGTAGGGAAACGTTGGGGGATCCACGCAAGCCATACCTCATTGGACTCCCCAGGGTGTCTAGTTTTCAGAAATGTGTGGGTTTGGTAGGTTTCCCTAGATGGCGACGAGCCCGGGGCCAAAACCCCAGGTGCCCCCCCCAAAACCAGGTAGTTTTGTTATAGGTAATTTTGAAGTCTCCACAGTACGATTTGGGCCATTTCCTGTTGCATCCACTATGCCTACCCACACAAGTGAGGTACCATTTTTATCGGGAGACCTGGGGGAATGCTGGGTGGTAGGAAATTTGTGTCAGCCCGTTGATCCTACAACTTTCCCACATAGAAATGTGAGAAAAAATAGATTTTTTCAACAAAATTTGAGGTTTGCAGGGGATTCTGGGTAGGGAAATGTTGGGGGACCCATGCAAGCCATACCTTGCTGGACTCCCCTGGGTGTCTAGTTTTCAGAAATCTGTGGGTTTGGTAGGTTTCCCTAGGTGGCCGCCGAGCCCGGGGCCAAAAACTCATGGGACCCCCCTTGCAAAACCAGGTTGTTTTGTGATAGGTAATTTTGATGTCGCCTCAATAGGTTTTGGGCCCTTGTCTGTCGCGGGTACTTGACCCACCCACGCGAGTGAGGTACCATTTTTATCGGGAGACCTGGGGGAATTCTGTGTAGAAGGAAATTTGTGGATCCAAGCAGATTCCAGAACTTTGAGAAAAAAGTGATTTTTTCAGCTAAATTTGAGATTTGCAGGGGATTCTCGGTAGGGAAATGTTGGGGGACCCACGCAAGCCATACCTTGCTGGACTCCCCAGGGTGTCTAGGATTCAGAAATGTGTGGGTTTGGTAGGTTTCCCTAGATGGCCGCCGAGCCCAGGGCCAAAAACTCATGGGACCCCCCCTTGCAAAACCAGGTTGTTTTGTGATAGGTAATTTTGAAGTCGTCTCAATAGGTTTTGGGCCCTTGCCTGTCGCGCGCACTATGCCTACCCACACAAGTGAGGTACCATTTTTCTCGGAAGACTTTGGGGAATGCGGGGTGGGTGGAATTTTGTGGATCCACGCAGGTTCCAGAACTTTCCACCACAGAAATGTGAGGAAAATGTGTTTATTTTGGCAAATTGTGAGGTTTGCAAGGGATTCTGGGTAACAGAACCTGGTGAGAGCCAGTCAAGTCACCCCATCCTGGATTCCGTGGGTGTCTAGTTTTCAAAAATGTATAGGTTTGCTAGGTTTCCCTAGGTGCAGGCAGAGTTAGGGTTCAAAATCTACAGCTAGGCACTTTGCAAAAAAGGGTCAGTTTTCACTGTGAAAATGTGGTGTGTCCACGTTGTGTTTTGGGCCGTTTCCTGTCGCGGGCACTAGGCCTACCCACACAAGTGAGGTACCATTGTTCTCGGAAGACTTTGCGGAACGCAAGGTGGGGGGAATTTTGTGGATCCATGCAGATTCCAGAACTTTCCACCACAGAAATGTGAGGAAAATGTGTTTTTTTGGACAAATTGTTAGGTTTGCAAGCGATTCTGGGTAACAGAACCTGGTGAGAGCCAGTCAAGTCATCCCATCATGGATTCCCCTGGGTGTCTAGTTTTCAAAAATGTATAGGTTTGCTAGGTTTCCCTAGGTGCTGGCAGAGTTAGGGTTAAAAACCTAGAGATAGGCACTTTGCAAAAAAAGGGTCCGTTTTCACTGAAAATGTGGTGTGTCCACGTTGCGTTTTGGGCCGTTTCCTGTCGCGTGCCCTAGGCCTACCCACACAAGTGAGGTACCATTTTTCTCGGAAGACTTTGGGGAACGCGGGGTGGGTGGAATTTTGTGGATCCATGCAGATTCCAGAACTTTCCACCACAGAAATGTGAGGAAAATGTGTTTTATTTTACAAAGTTTTAGGTTTGCAAGGGATTCTGGGTAACAGAACCTGGTGAGAGCCAGTCAAGTCACCCCATCCTGGATTCCCCTGGGTGTCTAGTTTAAAAAAATGTATAGGTTTGCTAGGTTTCCTTAGGTGCCGGCAGAGCTAGGGTTCAAAATCTACAGCTAGTCACTTTGCAAAAAAAGGGTCCGTTTTCACTGAGAAAATGTGGTGTGTCCGCGTTGCGTTTTGGGCCGTTTCCTGTCGCGGGCACTCAGGCCTACCCACACAAGTGAGGTACCATTTTTCTCGGAAGACTTTGGGAAACGCGGGGTGGGAGGACTTTTGTGGATCCACGCAGATTCCAGAGCTTTCCACCACAGAAATGTGAGGAAAATGTGTTTTATTTTACAAATGTTTAGGTTTGCAAAGGATTCTGGGTAATAGAACCTGGTGAGAGCCAGTCAAGTCACCCCATCCTGGATTCCCCTGGGTGTCTAGTTTTCAAAAATGTATAGGTTTGCTAGGTTTCCCTAGGTGCTGGCAGAGCTAGGGTTCAAAATCTACAGCTAGGCAGTTTGCAAAAAAAGGGTCCGTTTTCACTGTGAAAATGTGGTGTGTCCACGTTGCGTTTTGGGCCGTTTCCTGTCGCGTGCCCTAGGCCTACCCACACAAGTGAGGTACCATTTTTCTCGGAAGACTTTGGGGAACGCGGGGTGGGTGGAATTTTGTGGATCCATGCAGATTCCAGAACTTTCCACCACAGAAATGTGAGGAAAATGTGTTTTATTTTACAAAGTTTTAGGTTTGCAAGGGATTCTGGGTAACAGAACCTGGTGAGAGCCAGTCAAGTCACCCCATCCTGGATTCCCCTGGGTGTCTAGTTTAAAAAAATGTATAGGTTTGCTAGGTTTCCTTAGGTGCCGGCAGAGCTAGGGTTCAAAATCTACAGCTAGTCACTTTGCAAAAAAAGGGTCCGTTTTCACTGTGAAAATGTGGTGTGTCCGCGTTGCGTTTTGGGCCGTTTCCTGTCGCGGGCACTAGGCCTACCCACACAAGTGAGGTACCATTTTTCTCGGAAGACTTTGGGAAACGCGGGGTGGGGGGAATTTTGTGGATCCACGCAGATTCCAGAACTTTCCACCACAGAAATGTGAGGAAAATGTGTTTTATTTTACAAATGTTTAGGTTTGCAAAGGATTCTGGGTAATAGAACCTGGTGAGAGCCAGTCAAGTCACCCCATCCTGGATTCCCCTGGGTGTCTAGTTTTAAAAAATGTATAGGTTTGCTAGGTTTCCCTAGGTGCTGGCAGAGCTAGGGTTCAAAATCTACAGCTAGGCAGTTTGCAAAAAAAGGGTCCGTTTTCACTGTGAAAATGTGGTGTGTCCACGTTGCGTTTTGGGCCGTTTCCTGTCGCGGGCACTAGGCCTACCCACACAAGTGAGGTACCATTTTTCTTGGAAGACTTGTGGGAACGCGGGGTGGGGGGAATTTTGTGGATCCACGCAGATTCCAGAACTTTCCACCACAGAAATGTGAGGAAAATGTGTTTTTTTTACAAATCTTTAGGTTTGCAAGGGATTCTGGGTAATATAAAGCCTGGTGAGAGCCAGTCAAGTCACCCCATACTGGATTCCCCTAGGTATCTAGTTTTTAAAAATGTATAGGTTTGCTAGGTTTCCCTAAGTGCCAGCAGAGCTAGGGTTCAAAATCTACAGCTAGGCACTTTGCAAAATAGTTTCAGTTTTCACTGTAAAATGTGGTGTGTCCACGTTGCATTTTGGGCCGTTTCCTGTGGCGGGCACTATGCCTACCCACACAAGTGAGGTACAATTTTTCTCGGAAGGCTTTGGGGAATGCGGGGTGGGTGGAATTTTGTGGATCCACGCAGATTCCAGAACTTTCCACCACAGAAATGTGAGGAAAATGTGTTTTTTTTTTTACAAATGTTGAGGTTTGCAAGGGATTCTGGGTAACAGAACCTGGTGAGAGCCAGTCAAGTCACCCCATCCTGGATTCCCCTGGGTGTCTAGTTTTCAAAAATGTATACGTTTGCTAGGTTTCCCTAGGTGCCGGCAGAGCTAGGGTTCAAAATCTACAGCTAGGCACTTTGCAAAAAAAGGGTCCGTTTTCACTGTGAGAATGTGGAGTGTCCATGTTGCGTTTTGGGCCGTTTCCTGTCACAGGCACTAGGCCTACCCACACAAGTGAGGTACCATTGTTCTCGGAAGACTTTGGGGAACGTGGGGAGGGTGGAATTTTGTGGATCCACACAGATTCCAGAACTTTCCAACACAGAAATGTGAGGAAAATGTGTTTTTTTGGACAAATGTTTAGGTTTGCAAGGGATTCTGGGTAACAGAACCTGGTGAGAGCCAGTCAAGTCACCCCATCCTGGATTTCCCTGGGTGTCTAGTTTTCAAAAATATATAGGTTTGCTAGGTTTCCCTAGGTGCCGGCAGAGCTAGGGTTCAAAATCTGCAGCTAGGCACTTTGCAAAAAAAGGGTCCCTTTTCACTGTGAAAATGTGGTGAGTGCATGTTGCGTTTCGGGCCATTTCCTGTTGCGGGCACTAGGCCTACCCACACAAGTGAGGTACCATTTTTCTCGGAAGACATTGGGGAACACCGAGTGCATGGAATTTTGTGGATCTACGCAGATTTCAGAACTTTCCACCACAGAAATGTGAGGAGAATGTGTTTTTTTAACAAATTTTTAGGTTTGCAAGGGATTCTGGGTAACAGAACCTGGTGAAAGCCAGTCAAGTCACCCCATCCTGGATTTCCCTGGGTGTCTAGTTTTCAAAAATGTATAGGTTTGCGAGGTTTCCCTAAGTGCAGGCAGAGTTAGGGTTCAAGATCTACAGCTAGGCACTTTGCAAAAAAAGGGTCCGTTTTCACTGTGAAAATGTGGTGTGTCCACGTTGTGTTTTGGGCCGTTTCCTGTCGCGGGCACTAGGCCTACCCACACAAGTGAGGTACCATTTTTCTCGGAAGACTTTGGGAACGCAAGGTGGGGGGAATTTTGGGGATCAATGCAGATTCCAGAACTTTCCACCACAGAAATGTGAGGAAAATGTGTTTTTTTTGGACAAATTGTTAGGTTTGCAAGGGATTCTGGGTAACAGAACCTGGTGAGAGCCAGTCAAGTCATCCCATCATGGATTCCCCTGGGTGTCTAGCTTTCAAAAATGTATAGCTTTGATAGGTTTCCCTAGGTGCTGGCAAAGTTAGGGTTAAAAATCTAGAGAAAGGCACTTTGCAAAAAAAGGGTCTGTTTTCACTGTGAAAATGTGGTGTGTCCACGTTGCGTTTTGGGCCGTTTCCTGTCACAGGCCCTAGGCCTACCCACACAAGTGAGGTACCATTTTTCTCGGAAGACTTTGGGGAACTCGGGGTTGGTGGAATTTTGTGGATCCACACAGATCCCAGAACTTTCCACCACAGAAATGTGAGGAAAATGTGTTTTTTTTTACAAAGTTTTAGGTTTGCAAGGGATTCTGGGTAACAGAACCTGGTGAGAGCCAGTCAAGTCACCACATCCTGGATTCCCCTGGGTGTCTAGTTTTCAAAAATGTATAGGTTTGCTAGGTTTCCCTAGGTGCTGGCAGAGCTAGTGATGCAGCGCGTACAATAAAAACTATTCTCCTCCTAGGTCACTTATAGGTCATCCAGGGGCAAACTATATTTTCTCACATCCACATGACGATGGGGCCCATAGACATCGCCTAACACACACACCTGGATTTCCTTTTACACCTTTATGAAATTCTGTACTCCTAGGAGAAGCAGGAGAACTAAATGAAAAACACCATTTATGTACCGCTGGAAGGAGCCGGGATATCTTATTACCTTAACTTATCGCTTTCTTTTAGTTATTTCCTAAGATATTCCTGCTCATTGTTTTGTCGATGAATCATTCATGTAAGAAATTAGTTCATAGTGATTAAGACCAGCTAAATCACAATAACCAATTACTGATGTCACAATCATTTAGGAAAATAACCACTGAGTCATTTGATTTAAAGAATCTTAAATTTTATATAATTTTAAAAGCATGAGAAAGAATTTAAACTTTTATTCAATTATTCATTCATTATTAATTCAAATATTTATTAAGCATAATCAATTTATTGCAGAAAGGACATTTTTCGTCATGAAGCAAAACCCTAATTACCTGCCTACTTCCTAATTTAGCCTAATGATTTCTAACCTAAGCTTAGGAATTAGAAATAACCTGATTCTCATACTCAACTGGAAAATTAAGACAGCAACAGAAACTTCAGCTCGTCAGCATCAGCTACCTGCAACCCGTCTCATCTAACAGTCTTTCAGCATCTCCCGCTCAGTAAGGGATCGATCAGGACCACCCAGCACTGGAAGCCACCAACACCAACACGACTCTCCAACTCCGCTCCTGACTGTGACTGCGACTGACCCCCTCCCACTAAGAGTAGGCCCTCTTATACCCTAATTCTAACTTTGCTAACTAATTGTTGCAACATTAATAACACGCTTTTCTTTCATTGGTCCATGCATGTCATCTTATTCATTCTTTTAATCAAGTTCTCTTGGATCCAATGGTCCTTGGATCATTTCCTTTCTCACAGTTCAAGACATGTTTCCATCCGCTTCGATCAGTACATTTGTAACTTCTTTCGATACATTCGAGAACTCTGCAGGCATTGTCCTTTCTCTTAAACTGGTTTCCCACGGGTCTCTGCTGATCACCACGGCACGCTATCAGTTCAATTAGGTCACATCAGCCTTGACCATTTCTCGCATCCTAGCCTCTCAGCAACATCACGAGGTTAGTTTTTCTCCGACTTCTCTCCCGTGTCACATGTCTCCCTTGCGCTTGCACATCACCCACTGGCAGCCATTTTATATCGCCACTCGGTTATACTTTAGAAGCACTAATTTGAAATAAACAAAACATAATTAAAATAGAGAAAAATAGCCTTTTCGTTTCCCTCCCGTCATCTACGTACCCCAATTAGTTATTACCTAGCAGAAAGCAACATTTAAGCTGTTTCTTACTTACCATCACTATTGTTTTTGCAATGACACGTTTATTTCTATGAAGCACAAAAACATGCATTTGTTTTAAATTAGTACGCATTTACTTTTACGTTATAATTAGACACACGGACATCCATTAATAGATTATTCAGCACATACATTTGCGTATTACCCTTCCCACACGTACAGTGTTGATTAATACATTTAAACGAACATTTTATTAATTATTTTTAAAATTTGTTAGGGGTTAAAAAAAATTATTTTCTCTGCTCCATCAACTCCCCCCTTTGGTGATTTTTAAATCACCACATAAAACCCAAGTTATACTTCTTTTTCAGGCAGTATATGTCTTTTGTCCTTTGCTTTTTGTTAGTTACACATCTGTTTCTTCTTCATCTTGTCTTTTTGTCTCCTTATACATGTTTTCTTTCATTTTCTCTAACTCAATCTCACCCATTTCTCTCTCTCTCTCTTTCATTATTCTGTTATTTCTTTTTATCTTATTTTGTCTTACTTTTCTTTTTATACACGTTATTACTATTTTCAACACCATGGCTAACAGTATTACTACAGTTGCTATTATTATAACTTTCCCTATCATTAGTCTACTCATTCTGGTCAACCAATTTGCTACTGAAGAAAACCCTCTACCAAGTTTTCCCAAAACACTTTCAACCTCCAGTGGAACTAGCTCTTTGTGCAAATTTGTAATATTTGTAATATACTTCTGTATATTTTCACTTTTATCAGGAATGTAAGTGCAACAATGTTGGACTTTCAACATTCCACAGACTCCACCCTCTTTGCCAAAAGAATATCAAGGGCAAGCCGATTTTGCATCACCATAGCTCTCATGGCAACCATTTCGGTATTTACCATTAAGAACCCTCCCGCAGTATCTGTAGGCAAACGATCTACTACTGTGGATAACTTCCGAATTTTAAATGCATTCAAAGATATTCCCACTGCTGGTATTAATGCTCCAAAAATATCACCTACAATTTCTGAAAAACTTTCCCTCTTTCTACGTGTAAAGCTATTAATCATCTTGTATGTTCCTTTTTCTTCTCTGTCCATATGAAAGATTTTTGGAAAGACCAGGCCTACATAGCAAGTTCCATACCAATGGTCCGGTAACCTGGAATAAGCTCTATTCCCACAAATATAATAGATACCTGGAAATATTGGATCTTTTCCACCTTTGAATCCCCAACCTCCCAGAATTTGATAATTGTCATGGCAGATACTGGAACCTACAAAGTAATTGTCATAGACTGTCTTATTTCTCCTAATACACACCTTTCCTGTTTGTGGCCAATCTAATGTCATTGCTGCATTTATCTTTTTCCCTTCATGATTTCCTTCCTCAAACGTCCATAGATGTGTTCCTTCCTCTTTTATTGCTTCTTTTTGAAATTTCATTCTTCTTTCTTCAACCATTTCTAAAAATACCTTTTCTTCTTTCTTTAACTCACAGGTAAGGTTGTTACTAACTATTTCTTCTAACGTTAATTTTCTATGTTCTAAAAGAATTCTCCTAAAACTTTTGCTGGTTTTACTTTGTTAAGTTCTGGTACTACTGGAATGTTTGCAAAAATCTTATCTATGTCAGTATAATAAGATTCTAATCTACCTGTTTTATAAAATAAACTTGCTATTACACTACATGTTATTCCATAAGTTAGAGGTAGGTGATGATAAGTCACACCTTCTGACACTGATGCAGGCAACTGCATACAAACATAACAATCTCTCACATCCATTGTCTCTACATATTCGTACAACAATTTTGTAAAAACATTTTTAGAAAAGTCTGTTACTGACTTGTCCTTATGTAATTCTGCACTACTTCTTAAAATAACTGGTTCTTTAATATTAGTTTCTTTTTCTGGTTTAGTATCATTCTTTGCTTCTATCACAGCTAAACTAATAGGAATTGTGATTGCTAAAACTATCCATATTGTCATTAATAACCCTGTACAAAAGCAGCACATTTTACACCATCTTTTTACAAACTCACATTTATCTCTTCTATCCCTAGTATTTTCCATTTTGCTTTTTCTATTTGTTAAGTTTCAGAAAATTGTGTCACTACACCTCAGAAATGACTTAGATGCCACTCTGCTTTCAAAAAGTCTTTGCTTGGTACTTTCTTTTAATTCTCTCTAGAATTCTTTCGTTGTCACATCCGGTGATTTGTCACATCCAGTAAATTGTCATGTCCGGCAGAAGCACTATAAGTCTTCACTTCAGGTTTGTTGCATCTCACCTTTTCCCATTCGACTTCTTAGTCTCTGGTTCTCGTGAGTGTTTTCTTCTTCTTTGTAATCCGTCAGTGCGATATACAGCCACTCAGGTGACTTATACTTTGCATTCACTTTCTTTGTTCTTTTGGACTTTTGTAATCTTTTTCCACTTGGTTTTTCTTGTCCCTTTTGACTTGTTATTTCATTCACTTGTTCAGCACTTTCGTCTCCAGCTCTTATTATTCTATATCTCAATTTTCTTATATAGCTGTTGGGCCAATTATCTCCTTTTCTTGGCCTTTTGGCTTCACCTTCTTTTTCTTCTCTTTCTGATTTCCAATTTCTTTTTCTTGATTCAGTTTTTGCTTTCTCCTCTTCTCCACTCTCTTCAGTTTCTGTTTCAACTGTTTCACTATTGTCTCTTATTTTGAAGCTTATGATCTCGTCATCTCCTACTGGTGGATCTGTCTTCTCCTTCTTGTGTTCCCTTATTACTGTCCCTCCTCGGTGTTCTTCCGATTTGGTGTTTTCCTCCCTTTCTACTTCTAAATTTCCCTGTTCTTCTGTTTCTCTCTCTGTCCCTATTGCTCCTCGGGGTTCTTCTCGATTCTCTAACTTCTTGTGTACTTCTTTCCCTACTTCATCTATTAATATTATTTCTGAAGGATTTCCACCATAACTTGTACTTGGTTGTTCATCTAGATCATTTTCTTGCTCATTTTTTTCTCTAATTGGTTTATAACCCCAAGTTCTCCTTCGGAATTCTTCACAGTTTGCAACTGAATCATCAGATCCTGAACTTGTGTCAGATGTTTCCAGATGTCGACTTACAGGTCGATCTTCAGGTTCTGGAACTTCTGAATTTCTTTCTTCTTCTTCTTCCTCTTCTTCTCTAGAGGTGTTTGCAGTTGGGGTTTCCAGATGTCGACTTTCAGGTCGATCTTCAAGTTCTGGCACCCTTTCTCTTATCCTTGTTGTCCCAGCCGTTAAACTTTTATCTCACACTTCCAGACGTCGACTCACATGTCGATCAGTAGGTTCTTGAACTCTGATTGTGTGGATGGCATGGACCCAGTTCTTCACTCCTGCACACTTGACTGCAGTCGTTGTCACTAGGATTACCTGTCGTGGTTCGTCCCAGCGAGGAACTAGACAGTTTCTTCTCCTGTGGATTGTTATACGGACCCAGTCTCCTGGATTCAAGTCGTGGGCTGGTTTTCTTTCAAGAGTGGTCGCATCCGGTCCAACCTGATGAAACACAGAACGCACCACATCAGCCAGTCCCTTGCAATAATCCAGTACTAGATCATCAGTTATAGTCAATAACTTGTTGACAGGTACTTGTGCTTGTCTCATTGCTCGTCCCATGATCATCTCATGAGGACTAAGTCCAGTTTTCTTTTCAGGGATGCTTCTGATGGTCATCAGAACAAGAGGCAGTGCATCTGGCCATTTGAGTCCTGTAGCTTGACACATTTTTCCTAATCTGTTCTTAATTGTTCCATTAATTTGCTCCACTACCCCAGAAGCCTCTGGTCTGTAAGCACAATGTAGTTTTTGTTTAATACTCAATGCTTCGCAAATCAATTGGATCAACTCATTTTGAAAATGTGTTCCTCTATCTGTCTCAACCGTGACTGGAAAACCATACCTTGGAATGAACTCTCGCAGCATAAGTTTTGCCACTGTTGTTCCATCATTCCTTCTAGTGGGGTATGCCTCCACCCAACGAGAAAACAAACAGACGACCACTAGAACATATTTTAGTCTGTTACTAGGGGGCATTTCTATAAAGTCTAACTGCATTCTAGTGAATGGACCTCCTTCTCGTCCTATTGTTCCTAGACTCACTACCGTCTTTCTTCCTGGGTTAAACTGCTGACAAATAAGACATCTTTGACAAAGACTTTCAGCTATGGCTCTGAATTTTGGGTTATACCAGGTTTGTCTAAAAAGTCTGATCATTGCATCTCTCCCAATATGAGCTTGTCCATGGTACATCCGTGCCATGTCTGCAATCATGCTATCAGGCATAACTGGTCTTTCGTCTCTGTACACCCACACACTATTATTTTCCTGTCTTCTACATCCTGCTTTTATCCAGTAATCTTTTTCCTCATCACTTGCAGTTTCTTGTAACTGTCTTACTTCATCCCATGTCTCGACAGTTTTAGTAAAAAGCAAAGGAGAAGAGATATGCTCCCTTTCTCTATTTTTGTTCATGGACACCATGTTCTCTGCACAATATTTGGCTATCTCATCGGCATAATTATTGCCGACGGCTATGTAATCTTCGTTTTTCTTATGCGCCTTGCACTTCACTACAGCGATTTGTTTAGGCAACTGTAGCGCCTCAAGCAGCTTTTTAACAAAATCTCCATTTCGGATAGGTGTTCCTGCAGATGTCAAGAATCCTCTTTGTGACCAAATCTGACCAAAGTCGTGTACGATGCCGAAACCATATTGGCTATCGGTCACAATCGTGACTCGTACATTTCTTCCTAATTTACATGCTTGAATCAAAGCAATCAGTTCCGCAACTTGTGCAGACCTTATTCCTTTCAGACAAGACGCTTCCATCACAGTTGCCACTGTGCACACTGCGTAAGCTGCGCTTAAAACTCCTTCTTTTGTTCTTAAACATGAACCATCTACAAACATGACATAATCAGATTCCTTTAACGGTTCATCTTTTATGTCAGCTCTTGGTTTCGTGCAATATTCCAGCACGTTCAGACAATCATGATCTACTTCGTCTTGTTCAATTATACTCTCCTCATCTGGCAATGATGTTGAAGGATTCACATTCATGCATCTATCTATGGTCACATTTTCAGCACTCAAGATGACTTTTTCGTACTTAGTCAGCCGACTATGTGTCATGTACTGTGTTTTTGTTCTTGTCAAAAGAATTTCTACTGAATGGGGAACATATACTCTCAGTGGATACCCCATCACTATACCTTCACTTTGTTCCAGACTTACACAAGTAGCAGCAACTGCTTTCAGACATCCGGGCAATGCTTTTGCTATAGGATCCAAAACAGCTGAAAAATAAGCAATTGGTCTTTTCATTGTTCCATGTTTTTGTACCAGTACTGAAAACGCACATCCATCTCTTTCACTGCAGTACAACTCAAAATCCTTCTCATAATCAGGCATGCCTAATGCAGGTGCCTCACACAATTTCTTTTTCAATTCTTTGAAAGATTTCATTTCTTCATTGTTTAACTCAAAAGGGTCTCTTACATCTTTCTTGGTCAACTTTTGTAATGGTTTTGCAATCAAAGAGAAACCACTTATCCATTGTCGGCAATATCCAACCATTCCCAGAAACATTTTTACCTCTCTTTGCGTCATTGGTGCTCTCATTCCTTGAATCATTCTTACTCTTTCTGTCGCTATCTTTTGCACTCCTTTCTCAATTTTATGCCCTAAATATTGAACTTCTTTTGGCAAAATTGCAATTTTGAAGGAGACACTTTATGTCCTCTTTTCTCTACATGGTTCAGTAAAGCTATTGTATCATTTACGCATGCTTCTTTTGTTTTTGATGCCACCAACAGGTCATCAATATACTGCACCATCACTGACTTTTCTGGCATTTTCAAATCTTCCAGAGATTTCTTTAAAATCTGATTAAAGATTGAGGGGCTTTCTGTATACCCCTGAGGAATTCGGCACCATGCCAAAATACGCTCTCCGAACCGGAACGCAAATAATGGCTGGCTATCTGGATGCAAAGGAATAGAGAAAAATGCGTGACACAAATCTATCACAGTGTACCACTCAGCTTCGTGTGGAATTTGATATAGAATTACTGCAGGGTTTGGCACTATTGGACAGCAGGGCACAACTATTTTGTTGATCTTTCTCAAATCCTGTACTATTCTATATGTTCCGTTTGGCTTTTTCAATCCCATAATAGGTGAATTACATGGACTGCTCATTATTTATTTTAGAATTCCCTGTTCAATCATTTTATTTATTACAGGAGTTATTCCTTCAATTATTTCTGGAGTTAATTTGTACTGTGGCGTATTCGGGTAAGTTGTTCCTTCTTTTACTGTTACTTTTACGGGATCAACTTCTTTCATTAATCCAATGTCTTCTCCTGTAAAATCCCACACACTTTCTTTCACTGCAATTTTTAGTTCTTCTGGAAGTTTTTCTGCATCAAATGCAGGAAACAAACCATTCATTTCAGGTTCCTGATTCATCAAAGTTACTTTATACAAGACATCTTCATCTGAGGTCTGAAATCCAATTCCATCTGGCGTACAATAAAATGTGCAATTCATCTTGCACAAGAGGTCACGACCTAAAAGATTTACAGGACTACAATCGCACACTACAAATTTATGCATTTTGCTAAAGGAACCAATTTTTACTTCCACCAATTCAGTAAGTGGTGTTTTAATCTGCTGATTGGCTACTCCTACTACTTGGATGTATTCACCTGAGAGAGGAAGGTTTGCAATTTCCACTGATCTAACAGTAGAACGGGTAGCTCCAGTATCGACAAGGAATGTTACATTTGCACCATTCACTTCTCCATCCACAAAGGGACCAGACTGATCTACCTCTAGAGTTGCGCCAAGTACGCACTCTTTCCCTCTCCTGGGCACCGTCAGAATCTTTCATCCGGGTCATCCTCACTCTGACGCAACCAATACTGAGAAATGTAAGCTGCTCGCGGCAACTGTGTTACCTGCTCTCCTCCGTAGAATCCTGTTTCTGTACTGTATCTTTGCTGGTTAACAGTGTTGGGAAGTGGTGGTTGCGGCACCTGACTTTGTTGAACAACTACCTCATTCTGCACCTGTGGAGTCAATGATTGATTTTCCGGATTAGGTTTAGGTAGGAACTTACACTCGTTTCTCCAATGCCCTAATTTTCCGCAATTATGACATGGCCATTTCTTCTTTGCCTCTTCTAGACTCACTTGACCTTTTCCTTTACCTATGTTAGGTCGCATTTTATTCTGTCCTGTTTCATTTCCATTATTATTGTCCAATTGAGCTTCTTGTTTTTCTGCCACCTTCACCTGTGCCCAGATTGCCTTCTCTTTCAATTTACGCTGTCTACTCTCAATATCATCACTGCAATACTTAGCATACCTCAGCACATCATCGACCGTGCCATTCTGCCAATTAATCATATGCTGTTTAATCATTTCACTAATCTCTGGTTTCAATCCAAACACAAATCTGTACACAAAATGACTCATATCCTTTTCACTTAATTCCTCATATCCACTATACTGCTTGAAAACCAACAACAACCTTTCATAATAGGCATGTACAGACTCCTTACTTTCTTGTGTAGTTCTATCGATTTTTACCCAATCTGTCTCTTTAGGAGGAATCTTATTTTTCAAAAAGGTAATCACCTTATCATACTTCTTCATCACATCAGGACCTGGAGCTCTTGTCTTAGGATCTCTTGGATATTCTGTAGTTGGCCAGTCAACTGTAATCTTACATTCTGACCACAAATCTGTTGGTACCACTATGTCAAATAATCCATCTAAATCTATCCACAACACTTTTGAGACCTTTACAAACCTCTCTACTTGTCGGTACCACTCAACTGGCTTCTCTCTTAGCTTTGGAAAGTCATTGGTAAATGACAGTATGTCCTGCCTAGTCCAGGGAACATGCACGTAACTACCACCTGGAGTTTCTCTCATGGGGTATTCTTTAGCAACAGATTCTTTTTCAGTTATCATAAAAGCCAATGAACCTTTGTCTGTAGTTTTCTCATTCTTCTTCGTCCATCTAACCTTCCATCTGTCCACATCACCCCATTTTCTCAACAACACAATTAACTCTTTTATCTGTGTCAGCCTTCCTGCCGTGTTCAAATTTTCAATAACCTTTTCACAAAAGTCTACTCTATATGGTTTCTGCAACGTTTTCACTTTCGCAAAGTCTATTCCAATTTCACTGGCTACTTCTTCTAGTTTGTCATGTAAATTCTTTGCTCTCCATGTAATACTTTTGCACAGAAACATTATTTCATCATCCTGGTAATTTTTTATCTTTTCTGTACCAATCATTCCTAGAATTAATTCTTCCATGTCAATTTTTAACCTAATTACATCTAATGGTTTTTCTTCTGGTTCTTTTATTTTAAATGCCTTCATCCATTCATTTAACTCATCAGGAGTCGGACCTATGGGTGTATTATTTAGTTCTACCCAATTACCACTCTTTTCAGGGGTTTCTGTTGCAGATTCTGTTACCATATGCATTTTCCTACTATTGCACTCATTCACCGTCAAATTTGTAGGTGGACTTGGTCTGTAAGTACTAGCCAGATTACTTGTACTTGCACTTTGTTCCATTCTTTCTTTTTCTCTCTGAAATTGTGAACTTATGGGAATCACCAAAGATCTTTCATCAATTTTCTGATTCTCAAAAACTGGTATCACTGGACCTACTGTTACAGGCACAGTAACTGCTACCATATTTTTTGTTAACTCTCTAATCTTTTCAGTTAGTTCTTTGGTTGTCCTTGCTAATTCGCTGGCATTGTCACTTTCTATTTCTTCATTTTGTGAAGTTCTCATTTGTTCTTGTGACCTATTTATTTCAATTCTTTTTTCCGGACTTTTATTTCGCATAGTCTCTATTAGCGGCGCATTTGGTGTCACCACTGTAGAACTCTGCTGATACGGAGGTGGATTTCTATTTAGAATATCTTCCAGCAATTCATCATCCGTTTTGCTCTCATGCATATATTTTTCCCTCTCCATATGTTTCTTTTTCTCAGTCCGTTTTTCTTAGTCCCTTCCTCAACTGTAAAAGCTGGAAACAAACCTCCTGTCATGTTAGCACATCTCCATCGTTTTATTCTATCCTCATGATTTATTCCCCACATTCTTCCAGGCATAAACTCATGATCCCTAAAACCTCTGAATCTCTCTCGCTCATACATTTCATCCTCCCATTCCGTCAATGCTTCAAACTGTGTCGGTCTAGGTCTAGGTTCTAGATTTGTCATCTTTTCTCGCAAATTTCGCAAAACCGCTACACTAAATGAACCATTCTCAGGGAAAGCTAAAGCACCATCATTCTTCGTATACTTTGCCCAATTTTCCAACCATATGCACGTATGATATCCATATTTCAGCATCATATGTGAAGCTGCTGATTTCGGCGGAGGAATTACTTGTCCCTCTCTAGTCACGACCTTTTTGTCTTTCTTAAAGAAATTCTTTAATTTTGTCGTCCATGACGTTCTCTCCCTTTCATACTCGTAATACGGCATGTTTTCTATTTATTTTTCTCTTTACGCTAACGCTGTTTTGTGTACGGAAACTTCAACCAATTACAGCGCGACTCACACTAACGTACCAATCAGAACAATTCCATCCCTCCGCGAATCAACCAATCCTAGCGCGGCACTTTTCTACGTCACCCCTGCTCTGGGTTCACGTGACTGGCGCACTATCCAATCCTAGCGCGGCACTGTTCTACGTCACTTCTGCTCTTTTACCCCTCCTTTACAAAATTTATCGACAATTTTTCTTTTCGCTGTTTTCTCCGTTAGTTACAACAATTAAAACAATTCCATAGTCTGATTCGCTAAACAAAAGTGACAGCTTTGTCCTTTTACACAAGAATCCTGTATTTCCAGTAGGCAGCGCTTACCTCTACCCTACCACAGAATTATTTACTCTCGCCGATAAAGTAGCACTTCCCTCTACCTTACCCTTCTTTCAAGCAAACAATTTACTCGTTTCTCTGGGGATAAGACACATGTGGAGACTAGGCTCCTGAGAATTAAGGCCAAAGTTTCACAAGAAAACGTGATTTGCTATTTCAGTTACACACCTTTCGTACAGAAAATCCCTAACATAACACAACCTGTGTTATTACCAAAATGAATTCAGACCATGTACCAAATTCCATGTGACTTCTCTTGCCACACGTGTTCCACTTCCTACATCCCAGAAGCGTGAAAACTCACATATAACATAACACGACTCAACATATAGTGTTAGTTATCAAAAAATAATCAATAATCAATAAACAATAATCACTAAACTAATCTATAGAAAACCATAACTCTGCTACCAAGAAATCTGATGCAGCGCGTACAATAAAAACTATTCTCCTCCTAGGTCACTTATAGGTCATCCAGGGGCAAACTATATTTTCTCACATCCACATGACGATGGGGCCCATAGACATCGCCTAACACACACGCACACACCTGGATTTCCTTTTACACCTTTATGAAATTCTGTACTCCTAGGAGAAGCATGAGAACTAAATGGAAAACACCATTTATGTACCGCTGGAAGGAGCCGGGATATCTTATTACCTTAACTTATCGCTTTCTTTTAGTTATTTCCTAAGATATTCCTGCTCATTGTTTTGTCGATGAATCATTCATGTAAGAAATTAGTTCATAGTGATTAAGACCAGCTAAATCACAATAACCAATTACTGATGTCACAATCATTTAGGAAAATAACCACTGAGTCATTTGATTTAAAGAATCTTAAATTTTATATAATTTTAAAAGCATGAGAAAGAATTTAAACTTTTATTCAATTATTCATTCATTATTAATTCAAATATTTATTAAGCATAATCAATTTATTGCAGAAAGGAAATTTTTCGTCATGAAGCAAAACCCTAATTACCTGCCTACTTTCCTAATTTAGCCTAATGATTTCTAACCTAAGCTTAGGAATTAGAAATAACCTGATTCTCATACTCAACTGGAAAATTAAGACAGCAACAGAAACTTCAGCTCGTCAGCATCAGCTACCTGCAACCCGTCTCATCTAACAGTCTTTCAGCATCTCCCGCTCAGTAAGGGATCGATCAGGACCACCCAGGACTGGAAGCCACCAACACCAACACGACTCTCCAACTCCGCTCCTGACTGTGACTGCGACTGACCCCCTCCCACTAAGAGTAGGCCCTCTTATACCCTAATTCTAACTTTGCTAACTAATTGTTGCAACATTAATAACACGCTTTTCTTTCATTGGTCCATGCATGTCATCTTATTCATTCTTTTAATCAAGTTCTCTTGGATCCAATGGTCCTTGGATCATTTCCTTTCTCACAGTTCAAGACATGTTTCCATCCGCTTCGATCAGTACATTTGTAACTTCTTTCGATACATTCGAGAACTCTGCAGGCATTGTCCTTTCTCTTAAACTGGTTTCCCACGGGTCTCTGCTGATCACCACGGCACACTATCAGTTCAATTAGGTCACATCAGCCTTGACCATTTCTCGCATCCTAGCCTCTCAGCAACATCACAAGGTTAGTTTTTCTCCGACTTCTCTCCCGTGTCACATGTCTCCCTTGCGCACATCACCCACTGGCAGCCATTTTATATCGCCACTCGGTTATACTTTAGAAGCACTAATTTGAAATAAACAAAACATAATTAAAATAGAGAAAAATAGCCTTTTCGTTTCCCTCCCGTCATCTACGTACCCCAATTAGTTATTACCTAGCAGAAAGCAACATTTAAGCTGTTTCTTACTTACCATCACTATTGTTTTTGCAATGACACGTTTATTTCTATGAAGCACAAAAACATGCATTTGTTTTAAATTAGTACGCATTTACTTTTACGTTATAATTAGACACACGGACATCCATTAATAGATTATTCAGCACATACATTTGCGTATTACCCTTCCCACACGTACAGTGTTGATTAATACATTTAAACGAACATTTTATTAATTATTTTTAAAATTTGTTAGGGGTTAAATTTTTTTATTTTCTCTGCTCCATCACTAGGGTTCAAAATCTACAGCTAGGCACTTTGCAAAAAAAGGGTCCGTTTTCACTGTGAAAATGTGGTGTGTCCATGTTGCGTTTTGGGCCGTTTCCTGTCACGGGCACTAGGCCTACCCACACAAGTGAGGAACCATTTTTCTCGAAAGATTTTGGGGAACGCGGGGTGGGGGGAATTTTGTGGATCCACGCAGATTCCAGAACTTTTCACCACAGAAATGTGAGGAAAATGTGTTTTGTTTTACAAATTTTTAGATTTGCAAGGGATTCTGGGTAATAGAACCTGGTGAGAGCCAGTCAAGTCACCCCATCCTGGATTCCCCTGGGTGTCTAGTTTTCAAAAATGTATAGGTTTGCTAAGTTTCCCTAGGTGCCGGCAGAGCTAGGGTTCAAAATCTACAGCTAGGCACTTTACAAAAAAAGGGTCAGTTTTCACTGTAAAAATGTGGTGTGTCCACGTTGCGTTTTGGGCCGTTTCCTGTCGCGGGCACTAGGCCTACCCACACAAGTGAGGTACCATTTTTATCGAGAGACTTAGGGTAACACAGAATTGTAGAGCAACTGTTATTACCTATTGACTTTTGATGCATTTCTGCCTTCCAAATGAAAGACAATGTATAAAAAAGAAGTCATTTTGAAAAATGACCTATAATTCTCATGCTAGTATGGGTACTCACAATTTCGGAAATGTGCAAATATCTACTGTTTCTAAACTCTATATTTTGTTCCAATTTCAGAAATACATAGGTGTCTTTCATACCGATTTTTCCATGTATATATTTTCCCAAATTAATTGCTATATACCCGGTACATAATAAAAAACCATTGCAAGACGCTGCTCAGTTATTGGCTCTGGGTTCGTCGGGTTCTTGGTGAACCTACAAGTCTTATAATGCCCCACAACCAGAAAGGTCCAGCGGATGTAACGGTATATTGCTGTCAAACAGCTGTCATAATTAGTAGAAGTTACAGGTGAAAACGTTGACACAAATGGCTGTTTGTTTCAACTAATTTTCAATTTTTCCTATATTCAACGGTTAGTTTCTATAAAGAAACCTTGAAGGATCTACACAAATGACCCCTTGCTGAATTCAGAAGTTTGTCCTCTTTTCTAAAATGTATAGCTTTCCAGGATCCATTATTGCTTTCATACCCATTTCTACCATTAACTGGAAAGAGGTTGAAAGCACAAAAAATAGCAAAAATAGGCTATGTTCCAGAAAAATGCTAAAACTGTGTAAAATTTTTTGGTTTTCTGACAAAAGTCTGCTTGTCCCTGAAAGGTGGGAAGATGGTGATTTCAGCACCACAACCCCTTTTTTGATACCATTTGCAGGGAAAAAAACAGACGCTTTCACCTGTAGCCCTTTTTTCCCATTTTTCCCCAAAAAAACAAAATGTACCTGTATTTTGGCTAATTTCTGGGTCCCCTCCAGGGGAATCCACAAACCCTGGGCACCTTTAGAATCCATGATGTTGGAAAAAAAGGACGCAAATTTGGCGTGGATACCTTAGGTGGTCAAAAAGTTACAGGGGCCTAAGCGCGAACTACCCCAAATAGCCAAAAAAAGGCTTAGCACGGGGGGGGAAAAGGCCTAGCAGCGAAGGGGTTAATGTTTATATTTATGTTATTTGTTGTTGTTGTTTAAATATATTTGTTAATAAATATAATTTAAAAAATGTGTTGTTGTTAAATATTTTATATATGTGGAAAGTAATTTAATGTTATATTTTTAATGTATTTGTTAATTTGGCTTAGTGTAATTATATTATAATTTAAAAAATCATTTATTAATTTTTATATATGTTGTTATAATTTATTATAATTATTTGGCTTATGTTAAATAATTAATTAATTGTATACAGTCTTTATTCAATGTTTAATGGTAGTATCGATTTTATTTATATATATTTTAGCGATATTTGTGTCGTCTATATTAGTGTTCTCGATATTTTTGTTGTGTTTCATTATGATTTCATTTTATCGATATTTTTGTTATCTATATTTTTTTGGGCTATATTTTTGTACTCAATATTTATTTAGGCGATATTTTTTTATCGATATTTGTGTAATTTCTTGTTTAAGTATAGGGTGTCGATATTTGTGTGTACGATATATTTACCGCGATATTTTTGTAGTTCGGTGTTTTTGTAGTCGATATTTCATCAGTGATCCGTTGACCTCGCATGGGGAGTATGTTTTCCAAACTCCCTGTCAGTTCTCACTTTTTAAACCCTATCCACTGTGGGAACCAGAATAAAACTGATATTCAGCCCCCAGGAGATAGTTTTACTCACACCACCCTTGTTATATACATGTTATAGCACTCTGCCCCTGTCGGGTTGTCAGTAGCACAAGAAGAAAGCACAAAAATGCGCCACTGACCTCTTCGTAGCGGCCAGCAGGAACGATGGCTAGTAGCGTGGCCTCCCTCCTTCCCGGAGCACTATCCCCCACAATGTAGGTTTACACACTATGGAAGGGAGTACCCCGGGGAAAAGGGAAGGGGATAAAATAACAAAGAAAGATCGCTGTGGGGAAGAAACGCTTGCCTCCTTGGTCTAGAACCTCTTTCTCCCTGATGGTCGCACTGTATAGACACAAGAGAGAGACAGAGATGAGATGCAGCACAGGGAAATAAGCAGACAAAACAACATCAAATGTTTACCACTATCACACACTCACAAGGAGCCCAACAGCAATCCTCCATAAACAGTCGAGGTCCTGGTTCTCCTAGGAATAAGAAAAGAAGTTCCAGTTTTCCATATGCACCGAATCGTGCACTAGCAGCAAGCAGTTTTTATTGTCAATTGAATTAGGGGCCCAACAACGCTGTTCAATTCACTGCGTGTGAGCCTGAATATCAGAGTTCCCTAGTCGCCGAAAATAGTCTCAGCAGGAAGACAACAATGTCTCAAGGAAAAGAAAACGAGGTACTTTAAATATAAAAACACGATTGCGCTGTAAGCAGTTCCAGCGTTCGTGAACTATTTCGTAATAAAGGAAAAACAAAGGAAATGAAAGTGGAATTGAGAGGAGAGCGGTCCGGCGCGTCTCTCTCTCACTCTTCCCGATACCTGAAAACTTCCTGGCCGGGAGTTCTGCCTCGTCAGCTTGAAGCCTTGAAATTGAACACACGAGTGTTCCGAACGGTCTCCGAAATCCTCAGGGAAACGCAGCGCCTCAGCGAATGCTGCTCAAACGGTATCCAAAATCCTCAGGGAAACACAGCGTCTCAGCAATGCTGCTCCAACGGTATCCAGCGGGGAATACCTTCCGCTACTTTCGAATCGTGCCAAGATTGTCAAGCACCTACTTCCTGTAGGGGCGGTGCTTATATTCCATTGTGGTGCCCCATTGCCTTCTGGGATTTGTAGTGCAGTGGGCTCCTGTGCAGGCAAACCGGCATCCACGCTTATAGGGATGAAATGTATGGCGCGTGTGTGCCCTATCTGCCCTTCCTTCATGTCTATGAAGTGTAAGCACGACAGAACCCCTCTCAAGGATCGCCGACTCGGCGGTCGTCCAGGTTTACCCGGATTTGCAGTATGGAAACGTTCTAATAACGCAGGGCAGTGGAGATTCTGTACTGGTTCCCAAGTTCTATCCTCCACCCCATAACCCTTCCAATCCACCCGATACTGCACTCGCCCTCTCACTACTCGGGAATCCAGGAGTTCACGTACCTCGAACTCATCCTGACCATCTACTTCCAACGGGAGGGGTCGTTCAGGCAACCGTATGCTAACAGGACAGGGTTGGAGCAGTGAGACGTGGAATACAGGGTGGATGTGCCATGAAGAGGGCAAGGACAGTCTCATAGCTACAGGGTTGATGATTTTCTCGATGCTGTAGGGACCAATGTATTTGGGTTTTAGTTTGTTTGCTCCCTTAAGGTGTATGTTCTTAGTTGCTAACCATACCTTATCCCCCACCTGATAAACGGGTTCTTTGGTTCTTTTCCTGTCAGCAAAGTGTTTTTGTGCAAGTTGTGCTGAAGCCAGATGCTGTTTAGCATCGATCAGCACGGCCCTGAGATGAGCGTGATGTTCGTGAATGCTCGGAAGTTTAGATTCTATTTGCCATTCGAAAGGGAGCATGTTGGGATGGTGACCATAGAGGCAAAAGAACGGAGAACAGCCTAGCGTGGAGTGTTCCGCATTGTTGTAGGCGAACTCAGCCATCCACAGAAGTGTGCACCAGTTTGTGGTGTTTTGGAGGGTGAAACAACGGAGGTACTGCTCCAGAGTTTGGTTCAAGCGCTCTGTTTTCCCATCCGTCTGAGGATGGTAACTGGTAGAAAGCCTGGCTTCAATGTTCATAGTTGTACATAATGCCCTCCAAAAACGAGAGGTGAACTGTGTTCCCCGGTCTGTAATGAGAACACAAGGAATTCCGTGGACTCTCACCACGTGTTGAAGGAAAACAAGGGCTAATTCAGAAGATGTAGGCAAATGTTTCAAGGGAACGAAGTGTCCCATTTTTGTTAAATGGTCAACTACCACCAATATGGTGGTATACCCTTCACATGGGGGCATTTCCACAATAAAATCCATTGACACAGTATGCCAAGGTCGAGGAGGAATGGGCAATGGTTGTAGGAGACCTGTAGGTTTGGTATGACTGGTCTTTCCCTGTGCACACACAGAACAATTCCGTAGGTATGTCTCTGTATCCTTTCTCAATGTGGGCCACCAAAAGGATCGCTCTATACAGGCTATGGTCTTGTATCTTCCCAGGTGTCCTCCCAATAGAGAATCATGAGCCCATGCCAACACTCGTAATTGTAAATCGCTGTTCGGAATATACAATGCATGATGGTGATACAACAATTCCTTGTTGTCTGTACGATGCTCAGGATCTTCTTGAATCCATGCCTGAGTATCTATGTCGGCTAAGGACACTCGGAGATCCTCTAGAAAGTCTTGTGAGGTGATTAATGCAATGGATTGGTTCTGGAAGGCTATCTCAGGGAGTATCGAAGGTGGTTCTGGGTTCTCTGGCAACATTTTTCCTTCGGGTTCTTCTATGCGAGAGAGAGCATCCGCCTTGCCGTTCTGGGGGCCTGGTCGGTACTTAATTATGAAATCGAAATCGGCAAAGAAAAGAGTCCATCGTAGCTGACGAGGTGTCAGGGCCTTGGCGGTTTTCAGGAACAACAGGTTCCGATGATCTGTGTAGATCTCTATGACATGGTGTGCTCCCAAAAGATAATGTCTCCATTCCTCGCAAGCCCGTTTTATGGCCAGTAGTTCCTTATCGGATATGGAGTAGTTCACTTCACTGGGGGTAAGCTTTTTTGAGAAATAGGCCACAGGGTGTAGCTGTCCTGTTTTAGGATGTCGTTGAGACAAAACCCTCCTAAGGCGTATTGAGAAGCGTCAGTTTCTACAATGAAGGGGAGTTGTGGGTCAGGATGCCTTAGAATGGGAGCCTGAGTGAACCTCTTTTTAAGAACTGAAAAGACTGCTCAGCCTCTTCTCCCCAAACAAAAGGGGTGTTTTTCCGCAATAGGCTGGAGATGGGGTGGATGATTTTTGAGAAGTCTTTTATGAAACGCCGGTAATAGTTGGCGAATCCTAAGAAGCTTTGTACCCCCTTTATTTGTTGTGGGGTCTTCCACTGAGTGATTGCGTCGACCTTGCCTGTCTCCATCTGGAACCCTTGTGCATTAATTATGTATCCCAGAAAGGCTACTTCTTGGACATGAAACAAACATTTCTCCAATTTGGCATACAGTGAGTGTTGTTGGAGCCTGTTCAAGACTGCTGTTACATGATTCACATGTTCCGGGAGACTAGACGAATAGACAAGGATGTCGTCTATATACACCACACAGAATATGTCCAGAAACCCCCGAAGAACCTCATCCATAAAATACTGGAAAGCCGCCGGGGCGTTACATAACCCAAAGGGCATCACTCTATATTCAAAAAGCCCGAACTTCGTCCGGAATGCGGTCTTCCACTCATCACCACTCTTGACCCTCACTAAATGGTAGGCGCCTCGTAGGTCAAGTTTCGTGAAATAGCGAGCCCCTTTGAGCTGATCCAATAGCACAGGAATCAGTGGTAGTGGATAGCGGTTTTTTACTGTGACTCGGTTAATCGCTCTGTAGTCTATACAGGTTCGAAGTTCGTCACAATCCTTCTTAGGGATGAAAAAGAGCGGAGAAGAAGCAGGGGATGAGGAATGCCTGATGAAGCCAGAGGCTAGATTCTCATCGAGGTAGTTTTTTAAGTAGTGTGTCTCGGGTTCCGTCAGGGCATACACCCTGCTGCAGGGAATCTCGGCTCCAGGCATCAGCTCAATGCGACAGTCATAAACCCGGTGGGGTGGAAGCTGGGTGGCTTTCTGTTTATCAAATAGAGGCTGGTACTCTTGATACTCTTCGGGCAAGGCGATGGAACAACAGTATCTGTCTCTTACACATGCGGTTGCCAGTAAGCTTGCCTGGGTGCTCTCGGTTGTTTCTGGAAGGGCCTTTTGTTTTGTGCAGTGCTCTTTACAATAACTAGAACTCAAGAGAACTGTACGGGCAGCCCATCGGACTACTGGATCATGTAAGGCAGGCATGGCATACCTAGGATAAGACGGAACTGCGGTGCGTCAATGAGGTCAAACTGGATGAATTCATAATGGTCCTCACCGAACTGCATCATAAGTGGAACCGTATGGTATTTGACTGGTCCAGAAGACAATGCAGTACCGTCTACTGCTTTTACGTTTTCTGGGATATCCTTCCTTTCACATAGCACACCTATAGTCATGGCGTATTTCTGATCAATAAAATTTCCGGTAGCACCAGAGTCCAATAATGCCGCCACCTCAATATTCTTATCCCTCGTAACTTGAAGGTAAATACTAACAGTCAAGTGTGCCACAGCTGGTTGGATGGTATTGGCAATCACTGAGGAGATCTTGGTATGTCCGTTGCCTGAACCAGTGATCTCATCCTGACTCAAGCCTTCCAGTTTTCCGGCGGTTCTCGCTGCCCCATGGCTGCTTGCACTCGTGGAACGTTGGTTCTTTCTGGAAGCCGGGCCCGGGCGCGACATTCTCTGATAAAGTGCCCCCCTTTTCCGCAATAGAGGCATAACTTCATCTTTCGCCTTTTTTCTCTCTCCTCTGAGGTGAGGGGTCCTCGGATGCCCCCTATCTGCATCGGCTCGGTCCCTTCAGAAGGTTTGGGATGGTCTTCGGTAGCAGGTTTGAGTCGGGGAAACAGAAAACGCGTGTCCCCCCGGTTCCTGTCCCCTTTCCTTTCCTGTAGTCGGTGATCCAATTGTACGGTAAGATTGATCATCTCTTCACAGGTCTGGGGTAACTGTACCACCTGTGAAAGGACATCTTTAACTCCCCACGTAATCCCTGGTAAAAAAGAGTGGTTCGTTTTTCCTGGGGCCAGTCCGTTTCCACTACTAGGCGATTGAACGTCGTAATATAGGTCAATAGGTCCTGAGAGCCTTGTCTAAGGGTGATTAGTTCACGATCCAGGGTCATCATATGGGATTTGCGATCAAACAGTTTTCTCATCTCCAAACAAAAGTCTGTGAATCTATGTAAAACAGGGTCGTTTCGTTCCATCAATGGTATGGTCCAACTGGCTGCATTCCCTCCCATGTACGACATCATAAAAGCTGTCTTTGCCGCTTCATCTTGGAAAACTGCAGGTTTACACAAGAAATGCAATCGGCATTGATTAAGGAAGGTTTCAAATTTCTTTGGTTCTCCATAGAAACGTTCTGGAGGTGCTAAAGGTATTCCGGTATTTTGTATGACATGGACGGTGGGAGTGGAGTCAACCGAAGGTGGGGGAATAGGACTGACTGCAAAGAAACCTCCCCCTTGTGTGGTGCCTGGGGAAGGTGCCTGTACTGTATGCACCGGAGGAGTGAAGGTAGCTTCCCTAATATAAGAACCTGACCCTACACCTTTTCTAGATAGGCCGGCCACCTCCCTACGTAACGTGCCCATCTCTTTCCTTAGTTCTTGATTTTCCAAACGAGATGTTTGTACCTCCTGCTGCAGAGATGATAGGCTCTCCAACAGTGAGGTCAAAACTACATTGGTGTCCATCGTCCAGGCTGGGCGTCCAACTTGGGCTTGACAATCTGTCGGGTTGTCAGTAGCACAAGAAGAAAGCACAAAAATGCGCCACTGACCTCTTCGTAGCGGCCAGCAGGAACGATGGCTAGTAGCGTGGCC
Source organism: Calotriton arnoldi (assembly GCA_963921515.1). NCBI lineage: Eukaryota > Metazoa > Chordata > Amphibia > Caudata > Salamandridae > Calotriton > Calotriton arnoldi. The sequence goes on along the minus strand of CAWUFW010005229.1, from coordinate 71,478 downwards.
TCCCTCCTTCCCGGAGCACTATCCCCCACAATGTAGGTTTACACACTATGGAAGGGAGTACCCCGGGGAAAAGGGAAGGGGATAAAATAACAAAGAAAGATCGCTGTGGGGAAGAAACGCTTGCCTCCTTGGTCTAGAACCTCTTTCTCCCTGATGGTCGCACTGTATAGACACAAGAGAGAGACAGAGATGAGATGCAGCACAGGGAAATAAGCAGACAAAACAACATCAAATGTTTACCACTATCACACACTCACAAGGAGCCCAACAGCAATCCTCCATAAACAGTCGAGGTCCTGGTTCTCCTAGGAATAAGAAAAGAAGTTCCAGTTTTCCATATGCACCGAATCGTGCACTAGCAGCAAGCAGTTTTTATTGTCAATTGAATTAGGGGCCCAACAACGCTGTTCAATTCACTGCGTGTGAGCCTGAATATCAGAGTTCCCTAGTCGCCGAAAATAGTCTCAGCAGGAAGACAACAATGTCTCAAGGAAAAGAAAACGAGGTACTTTAAATATAAAAACACGATTGCGCTGTAAGCAGTTCCAGCGTTCGTGAACTATTTCTGTAATAAAGGAAAAACAAAGGAAATGAAAGTGGAATTGAGAGGAGAGCGGTCCGGCGCGTCTCTCTCTCACTCTTCCCGATACCTGAAAACTTCCTGGCCGGGAGTTCTGCCTCGTCAGCTTGAAGCCTTGAAATTGAACACACGAGTGTTCCGAACGGTCTCCGAAATCCTCAGGGAAACGCAGCGCCTCAGCGAATGCTGCTCAAACGGTATCCAAAATCCTCAGGAAACACAGCGTCTCAGCAATGCTGCTCCAACGGTATCCAGCGGGGAATACCTTCCGCTACTTTCGAATCGTGCCAAGATTGTCAAGCACCTACTTCCTGTAGGGGCGGTGCTTATATTCCATTGTGGTGCCCCATTGCCTTCTGGGATTTGTAGTGCAGTGGGCTCCTGTGCAGGCAAACCGGCATCCACGCTTATAGGGATGAAATGTATGGCGCGTGTGTGCCCTATCTGCCCTTCCTTCATGTCTATGAAGTGTAAGCACGACAGCCCCTCACTCAAATATGCCGCTCATCTAACTAAAAACACCTCAGCTCCTCTCCATTGGAGAGTCATAGCCCACACCAGACACCATTCGGTACAGGTGTGAGGAGGGAACCCAATGATGAAGCATGTCAGCTTCGGACAAGTGAGGGTTCTTGTCCTAAAGGAAGCATTCTCCAATGGACAACCTTAACTTTCCCCTTTCCCATTTGTGTACCAGATGTACTTTGTGTGTGCTTCATTCAGTCAGGGAGTAGTACGTGCCTGGTTGGGTTTCTTTCTCCCAGTAGTCCCCCTGTGTGTATTTAGTCCTTTAAGGTGCCCCACAAAGCTTTTGTCCCCACCTCCTCCTTATTGTTATCTTTGAAAAATAAGTTTAGGGCACCATCAGTTTGTTCAACATTATGATTTTTTCACAGTAAAGTGTCTCATAATGTTCATCTCCTGCCCCGTTGGTAGGACACTCCAGGCAGAGATAAATAGACGCGTGCCCTGATAGTGATCTCGGGCCTTAGGAGGTCTCTGACACTCGTCTCACTTTTGAGAGGAAACCAGGAAGTGATCTTGCATGGTGTATGCGTATTGTACAGAGGAAAAGAACGTGAAGTCTCTTACAGTAGGATGCATGTCTTTCCAGGTGTCCCTGAGGCCAAGGTCCACCAGCCTCCCTGGATAATTTCTCTAAGTTTCTCTCTCTCAGAGTCGATATGTCTGCTGTGTTGTCGATAACTACGTTAAGGTCTCCACATATTATTAGTTATCTGTCTTGGGTCTGCAGTACCAGTGGGATGGTAGCTGAAATCATATGCTCCTGTTTATCATTAGGTGTACATATGGAGGTCACAGAGTAAGTGTAATCTCCCACAGTCAGCATAAGTGCCAGAGCCCTCCTGTCTAGGTCCACTATGGCTTCCTCACCATTCCTGTAAATGAGGCTGAGAGGAAAATGGCTACTCCCCCTTTCTTGGTGTGGTCACATTAGACATATTAGGGTGGGAACCATCTGCACTACACACATGACCAGTCACAGTTTAACAGGTGTGTCTCCTATAAGAGTCAAATCTGGGCCTGCAATTCCTTCTGAAGTGACAGGGCAGCTCATCGTTTTTCAGGGGTTTTGCCCCCTCAAGTTGACACTCAAGATGTTCCTTCTTGGACAGATCCGACCCACCTGGAAAAAGCTCACAAAACAGATAGAGGTCTTCTCAAAGACCTGATAGCGCACTTTGCCCTAATGGTACCCTGGAATCTAATTTATCCTGTTGAAGGAAACTACACTTTTCTGTCATGTGTTCATGTCTCTGAAACACGGATTGATTATTTCCTCATTACAGCTCCTCTACCAAATAAAATACAGCATTGTACAAGAATTTTGATCACTCTTTGATAAGGATTGACATTGAACCCCAGCTGCAAACACCTACTGTACACAGATGGAGAATGCTGATCTTAAAATACAGAAACGCTGTGGACGAAAAGAAGCTATTAAAACATTTTAAAGACTATGTGCACATGACCGAGTGTTCTATTTAATTCTCTCAACCCCCCTTGGCAGCAAGCAAAGCCTGTTTGCAAGTAGAATTAATGAGAGAAGCGGTGACATCCAAACGACTAACAAAGGCAACACTCAATGGGGAAAGAAATCTCAGATCTACTGCCAAAATATCACAAGCAGGAATCCCGAGAACTCTTCTGAGTGATAATTAAAGTGAAATTCAAACTCACTTCTATATTTTCAAAGAAAGTGGCTTGGGTGCTCACTGGGCATAAGCACAAGAACAATGGCCCTTTAAGCCTCTTGGCACTTCAATTAAAACAAAAAACAGCTTCAAGACCCATTTCCAGAAGGTGGAGTATTGTACGTTACTCTGAGCATTGTAAACTGGAGATGCAATGCAGCCAGAAAAAAACATTCCTTGATGGATTTCAGATACGTAAATTGAATGAAGAGACATCTAACTACTTCTCCGAGACCCCTAAAGTTATGCTAACAAAGAGCGACCCTTACAAAATGGTTTACTTCTCCAATTTTATAAGATCAATGCACTGATTGCTGTTCTGCTTCTGTGTATAATCTTTGCTGAAGCTTCTCCATCAACAGACCTACTACCAGAATTCAATAAAGCCCTCATATTTCTGATACCAAAACCAGACATGAACCCAGCGGCGTCGGGCACAGGTAAGCGCAGTGGGGCGGGACAGGGCGCGGCAGGGAGGGTCGAGGGAGGGGAGTCGACAGACGACAGAATAGGTATAATTATACCTATTCTGTTGTCTGTCGACTCCCACCCCGCTCCACCGCGTTTACCTGTGCCGGCTGCAACTGCATGAGACATTTTCTCAGTATCAACTATAGACCAACCTCACTCCCCTACACAGACATGAAGATTTTAGCAAAAACTAAGTCCACTAGACTACAGTAGTTTATTCCATCACTGATCCACAAAATCAGGTGAATTTTGATTCCAGGGTGATCCTCATCACACCATCTTTTGACACTCATGCATATATTCTGGCAAACAGGACACGACCAATAAAATGTCCTAACAGTTTCACTGGATGCTGAAAAAGTATTTGATCGTTTGCAAAGGCAAAACTTGTTCAGGACCTTGGAGAATGCTGGTCTAGGCCTCAAATTCCTTCAAACAATGGCTGGCTCCACCATAATCTCATGCCTGCAATTAATAGCAGTGAATTTCTGTCTAAAACATTTTTATCCATAGAGGAACCAGCAAGGATGTCTCTTGATCTTTTCTTACTGACGCTGGAGTCACTGGCCACTGCAATTCGGAAGTCATATGCAATTAAAGGATTCCAAATTGGAGATGGTGAACTGAAAAACGTCCTGTAATCCAATGACATCATATTGTTGCTCACCTGCCCAGAGACTTCACTCCATGCTAAGCTACGTGCCATTTTGCCATAATGGGTATTCTAGGAAAATGGGAAATACGAACGTTTCCTACCCATAACAACTGGATGCAAGATCTGACAGCAACAGCATCACATAAACAAGTGATATATTATCTACATGACCAACAGTAGCTTTTTGAGTAAATATGGGGTCCCTTTGTGGCTACTTAACAACTCCACAGCATAGTGGATAAGGAGAATCACACAGACCCATGCTTAGACTACCAATATGTTTATTGATCTAATCAGGTCTGGGGAAAACAAAAACAACACTCAAATGAGGGACCTTTGACTGGACCTTAATCTACCATTGCAATTGACATAAACATGTGAGCGTGGCTGGAGAATAACTGCGTACTAACTAGGATCAAGTCCCATAGATCCATCAACATCACCTCAGTAAGATATCTTCATGATTCACAGATAAGTTCATCATATCATCTTAATAGATGAACGTAGGTATATATACAAATATATATGTGTGTGTATATGTATATGCAGTTGCCAGTAGGCAGTTATAGTTAGGACCATGATTCCATAGGAAAAGTATTTTTTGTTTTGCCAATAACTTTGGCACGCTTGACGAATCTTCAAGAAATTGTGAAACCTTTTGCTACACTTGGTTCAGTTGCTGTGTTGAAAGTTTTAGGGTGATCCGTCAAGCGGGGGCCAAGAAAAAAAGGGGTCCTAAAACGTGTTTTGCCATGCATGTTCCCATAGGGATTTTGAACCCTACTACAGCCCGAACCGCTGAATGGAACTACACCAAATTTGGCAGAAAGCTTGATGTTGGTCCAGGTACCGTGCTTTTTGTGATTTGGTGTAAATCCATTCAGTAGTTTTAGAGATATTTAAGTATAAAAAATATGGATATCTGGGGATGCAGATCCTTGCAGTGGACTCGCGGATCCTACTGATATTTGATTGGCTGCCAACACTTCAACCAGGAAGTGTTGGCAGCCTTCTTGGGACTCGTCCCACAAAAAATATAAACAAGCATTGGCATAGCCAATAGGTCTCGCCTTTGGGACCTTATAAGTTTAGCCACGCAGCAGACTTCTTTAATTGTTACAATTACAGGCCACATGTAGCCACAAGATGGCAGAAAAGGCACGCATGTACGAACGATGTCAAGAAGCGGAATGAGTGGCACAAGCGCAGATGCCGCCCACTGATCTAATATCACATGTGAAGTTGCACGCTACCCATGGCTGTCCACAGCAAGAGTAGCTGTTTTTTTCTGTCGTCGTGAAGCCATGAAGCTCACAACCTCGAGTTTCACCAACAGAAACTTAAAAGAAAAAGCATTTCTGTCGTCGTGAAGCCATGAAGCTCACACCCTCGAGTTTCACCAACAGAAACTTAAAAGGAAAAGCATTTCAAAGAAAAGCAGGGCGGCACGTTCGGAAAGGCAATAAATTGCTTTAGCAGATTACAAGCAAAAGCAGTTTATTGATTCGGTTTCGTCACACACGGGTTTTGGTTACACAGTTATTCGTGACAGAAAGAAACCAGGCCGTTTTGAAAACACATTTCAGAAAAAAACACAATGAAGCGTGGGTGTTTCCGCGGAAGGTCGAAATTAGAGGCAAATCCACCCATTTCGGTTTAGGTTTAAAAAAGATCAGCCCTTTTTAAAGCTTCTTAACTACACTGAGGATTTTGGTCACAGGCTCTGGGGTTTGTTTATGCTTATGAAGCTGTTGGTGAGAGGGGTTCACCAATGGCCCCGACAGCCAGACCCATTCTAGAGTTACAGGGGGGCTATTGAGAGGGATATTTAACACAGGGACTCTAAGCTGTCGTTGTTTACACACACAGTGGTTATCTTCAAACCCTGTACGGGGGTCCAGCCATTGTACAGATGCGTGCCAGATGCCCACACAGTAACGCCACTGTCCAGGAGGGCAAATCCAACACCCTGCCGAGGTCAAGGAGCTCAGGGATGTTTCCGTAGGCACTGTAAACTTCCAAAAAGTTACAGAGCGTGTATTCACAAAAACTTAAAGACATACTGATGGTCTGTGCGAAACGTCTCGGATATGTTCTTTAGCAATAAAACAGTAATAAATGGATAACTCCATGCGAATATGAGAACTGTATTTATAGGCAGAGAGAGCACATGATCTCCCACAGTTTGACATGTCTGTGATTACTTCACCCATGCTTCCCACATATCTGTCCACTCACCATATTACAATGTGAATTTCGAGCAGTTCTGAATGTCCTGCTCCAACACTTTCCATTCTGAGGCTCGGAGTTTCAGGACTGTGCCTAGATGCCCAAGAATGCAAAGCGCTGTTAGGTGAAGAGCCGGGACTGACTGGAGGTGTCATACACATGACCTGAGGTCACGTGGCAGCTATCTGTATCCAGACGGTTCTACCTGAAGCCCTTCTGCCCCACTGCTTCCCATGAATAGCAAGAAGAGGGTGAGAACATTAGGGGGCATATAACACACACAGATGGGGGGGCATGTGTGTGTGCCCCCGAGACACTGCTGTATTACACAAGCGCTTCGATGCCTCATCAGGGGTAGAGTATAAATGCAATTAGAATACAATACAGTACAAGGGACCCGCGAGGGCAGCGCGTGGACGGTAATAGCCTGGGTGCACTGTTCCTGTGTGTGGGACCCCACGGCCCCTCACATCTGCCCAGGGGGTCCTGTCAGCCCTGGGGCTGGTCCAGCCCCCATCTGCACCATTAAGATCTCCCAAGACAGCCAGCCACGAGGACCCGATCCCCGCTGTACCCGCGTGGAAGCGCCGCAGTAATGAAGGGACTGCACCGCTGCTGCTTTTCATACCCCCTCATTACTCCCGGCGCTCTCAGCCCAAACAGCAAATTAGTGAGAGGGCCTGGAGCCACCCACCGCGCAAGAAGATCAAAAACAGAGGGGGAGCTGTGCACGAGGAACGGGGGAAATAAATGCGCGTGCTTGGATTGTTTCCACGGGCAGGCAACGTGGGCAGGCGGGCGGGCGGGCAGAAAGATACTCTTTCCCCCTCAGTGCTTTCTCTATCATTACACCCCCTAGAGCCACGTACCTAGAGAAAGGTTGTGCCGCATTTGCCTAGGAAGACTCGATCGATGCCACATTTTTAGAACAACCACCTACTACATAAATGGCTCCTTCTCATTTGAATGAATTCTCCAGACCCGTGTACCCAGCACCCACGCAGAGACAGTGCAACATTACAGGAACAAGCATTTCAAAGAAAAGCAGGGCGGAAATCAATTAGTAACAGGATACTAGGTTAAGCAAGGGCGGCAGCGTTCTGAAAGGCCATAAATTGCTTTAGCAGATAACAAGCAAAAGCACGTGACCAAGGAGGAATGCAGCTGCCAGCCTGCTCGCTCCCAAGAGCAAAACGCCATGGGAGTGAACATTTTAAGAAGAGGTGGGACATGCACCCGCCTTTGGCCAATTGCGTGCTTTAATTTTTTGAAAGCCACACGCAAAGGCCAATAGATGTGAAAACCACACGCACGAGCTTTCTGAAAACTTTCTGAATGTCTGGAGTGATTCCAAGAGGCCCTCTCCTAGAGCAGCGCATGCGCGCTGTGCTAGGCTCAACCTAAAAATAAAGAAAAGGGGGCAGGGTGGAAATACCCTGATGCCCCCCCGAGATATGGTGGGGGGTCCCACAGGGATCGCGCTGTGGGTTAAAAGCATTTTTTTAAATTCAATTTTGAAGCGAATTCACAGGTGGACCCATGGATCCACAGCAAAATTGATAAAAAAAGATGCACAAGCTCCCTCGTGTTTTTTATAGGAAGCCCTCGGGTGGGCCGCATCCCTGGGGCTGTGTATTTTAATTAGACGGGGGTGTCCATGCCCCATCCCCGCACCCTTGGGACCGCCACCTCCCCGGGGCAAACAATATTAAAATCATGGGGAGGGCCCCCGTGGGCTTCCCCACAGCACCCGGGAGAACCACCTCCCCTGGGCTGTTTAATTTTTACATGGGGGGGCCACACGGACCCCCCCCGGCACCACCAATTTTTTTGTATTAAATGTAAGGGGGCTGTTCTCGGCCCCGGGACCTCCACTTCCCCAGGTCAGACCCTACCTAAAAGTAGGAAGAAGGGGGATGCTCAGCCCCCCCTCTTGAAGCCATACATGGCTCTGGGGACCACCACCTCCCAGGGCCAGCTCCTGCTATGTCCCTGGGTGCCCACCCCTGGGACATAGCTGTTTACTATGGCTTGGCGGGAGCTTTACTGCTCCCACCAAGCCATAGCAAACTGTGCTTCGCTTTGAGCAAGCGAGAGCATTCTGCTCTTGCTTGCTCAAAGCGGAGCACCATTGCTTTGACAGAGAGGGAGCTGCATGTTCAGCAGCTCCCTCTCTGTCAAAGCGATGCCGGCTCCCGCAGGAGGTGGGGCACCAGCAGGGACCGCGGGGGCATTGAGGCTCCCACTATGGTGCAAGTTAGGCTGGACCCCGGGGGATGGGTTCCCTGGGGACAAAATCAGCCTTAGGAGGGCGGCTGCTTGGCCCGCTCCCTTTAAGATATTTTAAAATGTTTTTGAAAAAAAGGCTGGGCCCCGGGGGATGGGGTCGCTTGGGATAAAATCAGCCCGGGGAGGGGATTTGTGTGGCCTTCCTCCCCTATTCAAAATAGGCCTGGCCCCGGGGCTTTTCCCGAGGGCCACAATTGGCCCAGGGAAGAAGGGCCACACAGCCCCTCTTCCCGAATAAATGTAAAATATATTTTTTTTAAAAAGACCTGCAAGTCGGCGGAGGCTCGCCTCCTTTCTTCACCACTCTGCAAACATGCCTCCTGGCATACTGTTGGTTGGGGGATGAAGTCCCCTTGGATGCTGAGGGTCCTTGGGGGCTAACAAGACCTCCCATTATCTCCAGTAAGTCCCACACAGCAGGATTGCTAAGAGGTCTTTGAAGGCCATGCCCCTTTTCTCCACCACTCTGCAAACGCTCCTCCTGGCGCACTGCTGGTTGGGGAATGAAGCCCCCCTGACTCTAGAGGGTCCTTGGGGGCCAACAAGACATCCTGTTAGCTCCAGTAAGTCCCACACAGTGGGATTGCTGAGAGGTCTTCGGAGGCCACGCCACCTTTTATTTTTATTTTTATTCTTTATTCACCTTTCTCCACCACTCTTCAAACGCACCTCCCTGCTCACTAATTGTTGGAGGAGGAAGTCCCCTTGCCTCCTGAGGGTCCTTGGGGGTCAGAAACCTCTCCTGTTACCTCCTGTAAGTCCCACACAGCGGGATTGCTGAGAGGTGGTCGGAGGCCACATCGCCTGTTTCCCCCACTCTGCAAGCGTGCCTTCTGGAACACTACTAATTGGGGTATGAAGTCCCCTTGATGGCTGAGGGTCCTTGGGGGCCAACAAGCCCTCCTGTTACCTCCAGTAAGTGTGACACAGTGGGATTCATGTGTGCTGGTCAGAGACCCCACCCCCTTTTTCCACCACTCTACAAACCCGACTACTAGTTAAAAAAAACAAAGAAATTCACTTAAACAGCCAGAGGTTACAGTGACATTATAGTTAGGAAATACAATTTAAAAAAACCTTAGAAACTCACTGAAAAAAACAAAGGTTACAGGGTCGTTATAGTTAGGCTCAGATTTCACTCGTACGAAACCATAGAAATTCAGCAGTTATAGATACCTGGGCTAACTATAACTTGCTTCCCCACAAAGCACTGCTTATGACCACTGTTTATGACCTCACATATTACATCACTCATGACATGGTCTGTGACATCACTGATGACATCACATCATGACATGTCAAATGATACAGTGCATTGCAGGGGCATAAGTTATATTTAGCTCAGGTAACTATAACAGCTGAATTTCTATGGTTTTGTATGAGTGAAATCTGAGCCTAACAATAACGTCCCTGTGACCTTTGGTTTTTTCAATGAATATATATATTCACTGATATATATATATTCACTGAAAAAACCAAAGGTTACAGGGACGTTATAGTTAGGCTCAGATTTCACTCGTACAAAACCAGTGAAATTCAGCAGTTATGGTTACCCAAGCTAACTCTAACTTATGCCCCCGCAATGCACTGCTTATGACCAAACATATCACATCACTCATGACATGGTCAGGAACATCACTCATGACATCTCAAATGACATCACTGATGACATCATCAAGCGGGTGTAAGTGTTTTTAAGAGTTTATGGGTGTTATACATATATTCTAACTTACTGTGGGGTGATCCGTCAAGCGGGGATAAGCCAAAAGGGGGTCAAAAAAAGTGTTTTTCCGATGCTAATTGTCATTGAAATTTTAGTTACGACTGTCTGGTGGAGATTGACCTCTTTGTAGTCTTTTCAACTTCCCTCGACGAGGATTCACGTTATCACGGGTTTGTGGATAAACACGCTTGAGGAACAAACAGATTGCTGAAATTACCTGCACACAAGGTCATTGGAAACATTATCTTGTGGTCCTTTACAGAGCTGTAGTGCAGAATATGCATGAGACATTTACCCAACGAGGAACCACTTACTAATTAACCAGATAAAAGTACTCCAGTTTGGTAATCGTTTTTGACAAAACTGGGGACTCTTCTTGTAAAAAATTAGGTTTCATTCAGGCCCTGGCGCGCATTTCACAGAAATTAAACCTCAACGGGAAGCACTTACAAAAATAAACATAGCAGGTGCCCCAGTGAAAGCTCCACTTCAGTAAAGCACAAACAATTCTAACTTCTTGGGCTTGGTGAAAGTTAAGCAGGTGTATTTCACGATGAAAAACAATCTGAAATCCTTAATGGAGTTGACTGTATTGTTGATCTATTGGAGTGCAATGTTTTCTGGGGTGACTGTGATGAGTGATTTCTTTCTCATTGTCTCCTGGTGAGAGAAGAGTGCATGATTTTCCCTTTTAAATATCCTAAGTATGCAAATACCCAGAATGCATAGCACCACTCACATACCCACTCAAAGACATACACAGGCACTCACACACCCACTCAGAGACCCACACAGGTACTCACAGAGCCACACAGGTACTCACCCACCTACCCAGACACTCACATCGGTACACACAGACCCACAGGCTCTCACACACCCACTCAGACACTCACACAGGTACTCACACACCCACTCATAGACCCACACAAGCACTCACACACCCACACAGGCACTCCCAGACACACAGGCACTCACTCACAGAGCCACACAGGTCCTCGCACCCACTCACAGATCCAAACAGCCACTCATACACCCCCTCTAAAGGTTGACAGGTTACAGTTAAGATTTAAAAATTTTAAAAATCACTAATGACATCACTGATGACATCATTCAGAGAACCACGCACACATCCACTCACACCCCTATAAAACCTCTCATATACCCACACACCTACTCACATACCCATTCACGGTAAACAGACAAAATATCGAGTTTAAATTATCGACCTACCAGAATATCGATGTTGAAATATCGTCATGCCAGAATATCGACAGACAGAATATCGTTGACAAGAATATCAAGTTGAAGGTAAGAAATATCGTTTCTTAAAATATCAATGTTAAAAATATCGTTTTTTAGTTAGTGTTATGTATGTTAGTATTTAATTTAAATGTATGTGTTCTATATTTTTGTGTAAGTATTGCTTTTGTATTTTAATATGTGTTACATTTTTTAAAGTAATTACATTTTTTTTAACAACATTTTGCTTTTTAGTTCTTTAGCGGATTGTGGGTGTATAAGGGAATAGGGTGGGAAGTAATTTAATTATAATAAATGTATTAATAATTTTTAGAAGTTATTAATTATTTTTTAATTACATTTTGCGTTTTATTTCCGTAGCGGGTTGTGGGTTTATAGGGGAATAGGGTGGGAAGTAATTTAATTATTATTAATTAATTAATAATTTTTATTAATTAATATTTATGTATTTAATAATGTATATTGTTAATTGTGGTAATTCATTTAATATTAATGATTTATTAATTGGTTATTAATAATTATTAATTAATTGTTAAATATGTTAATTGTCTCATTTTTCAGGAGTGTGTTGTGGATTTATAGGGCAGTGGGGTGGGAAGTAATTTAATTATAATTAATGAATGTATGTTTTTATTAATTAATATTTATGTTTTTCACTGAATATTTCACTTTTATATTGTTAAATGTGGTTATTAATTTATTATTAATTATTTATTATTTTGATATTAATAGTTATTAATTAATTAATAATTATGTTAATTGGGTCTTTTTTTAAGAGTTTGTTGTGCGTTGATAGGGGAGTAGGGTGGGAAGTAATTTAATTTTAATAAATCTTTTATTATTTTTATTTATAATATTAATTTAAAGTTATTTTATAGTGTTAATTGTGTGAACTAATTTATTAGTTATTGTTTATAATTTGCTTGTTAATTGTTATTAGTTAATTAATTAATTGTCAATTAATTATGTTAATTTTGTCATGTTTTACAATATTGGTGGTGTTGTTTATAGGGGAATATGGTGGGAGGTAAATTATTTTTGAATAATTAATTATTTGTTAATTAATGTTGATTATTTTGCTGGAGTGGGAATACTAAATTATTCCCCTCCGCTATCCAACACTTTCCTGCTGTTGCATTTGCTGGAGTGGGAATAGTAAATTATTCCCCTCCGCTATCCAACACTTTCCCTACTGTTGCACTCGCTGGAGTGGGAATAGTAATTTTTACCTACCCGCTATCCAACACTTTCCCTACTGTTGCACTCGCTGGAGTGGGAATAGTAACTTTTACCCACCCGCTATCCAACACTTTCCTACTGTTGCACTCCCTGGAGTGGGAATAGTAATTTTACCCCCCGCTATCCAACACTTTCCCTACTGTTGCACTCGCTGGAGTGGGAATAGTAATTTTTACCTACCCGCTATCCAACACTTTCCCTACTGCTGCACTCGCTGGAGTGGAATAGTAATTTTACCCCCCAGCTATCCAACACTTTCCCTACTGTTGCACTTACTGGAGTGGGAATAGTTATTTTACCCCTCCGCTATCCAACACTTTCCCTACTGTTAGACTCGATTGGAGTGGGAATATTTATTTTTACTTCCCGCTATCCAACACTTTCCCTACTGTTGCACTCACTGGAGTGGGAATAGTAATTTTTACCCACCCGCTATCCAACACTTTCCCTACTGTTGCACTTACTGGAGTGGGAATAGTAATTTTTACCCCTCCGCAATCCAACACTTTCCCTACTGTTACACTCGTTGGAGTGGGAATATTTATTTTTATTTCTCCGCTATCCAACACTTTCCCTACTGTTGCACTCATTGGTGTGGGAATAGTAATTTTTACCCACCCGCTATCCAACACTTTCCCTACTGTTGCACTCGCTGGAGTGGGAATAGTAATTTGTATCCACCTGCTATCCAACACTTTCCCTACTGTTGCAATCGCTGGAGTGGGAATAGTAATTTTTACCCCTCCGCTATCCAACACTTTCCCTACTTTTGTACTAAATTATTATTTAAAATGTAAATAATATTTTATATATTAAAATGATAATATAGGGGGTCATTATGATCGCGGGCGGATCGCCACCGCCCGAACGGCGGTGGTGATCCGCCCGCGATAACTCCCCGCCCGCCCGCCATTTACCCCCCGCCACATTAGCATGGCGGGGGGTACAGCGGCGGACGGAAAGTCAATCCGCCGCTTTTCCGCTGGTCGGATTGCCGACCGGGTGGAAAAGGGAGACAATATGGTGGCGGTGCCTTGCAGGCATCGCCATCCATATTATCATGGGCATTCAGAAAGGCCTTTCCATTGCGGTGATGCCGCCATGGAAAGGCCGGCGGAGATTGCTTTGGGGGCCCGTTACGGGCCCCCGGGGGGGTGGGGGGCTGCACTTGGGGGGTACCTATGGTACCCCGCTTCATTGGCATACACAAGGTGGCAGGCACCACGTGGTGCTGTCACGTTGTGCATGCCAATGCACAACATGCATATTTAACATTGTGGCGGGTGCTGCTTACAGCACCGCCCGCCACAATGTTAAAAATGTGGGATGCGACCACCAGGGTGGTGGTCGCATCCTAATGGGCACAGCGGGACTGCCGCACCTCTGGTGGTTGGTCCCATTTACCGTTACGGTGGCGGGCGGACAAAGTCCGCCCGCCATGGTAATGGGCCCCATAATTTTTATTATTTATAATATTTATGTTACAGGTGTTTGTGTATATATATTTAATTGTATTTTTTGATATATTTCTAATATGTTATAATTAAATAAAAATATTATTTATTAATTATTTTAAAGTAAGTATATATATATATATATATTAAATTGTAAATATGTATGTTTACTTTATTTAAATTAAATTTAATATTTATACATTTTTACATTTACAAATAAATTAAAATAATTTCTTTTTAAGTTAATAGTATTTTTTTCCTTATTTTACAATATTTTTTAACATAAAAAAACGATATATTTAACTTCGATATTTTAAACAACGATATTTTTTTTCTCAATATTTTTGTACTTACCATGTTGTAGATAGGATGTCGATATTCTGGACATCGATATTCTTGACACGATATTCTGGTAGGTCGATATTGTTGTCGTCGATATTATGTCAGTGATCCCCCATTCACAGACCCATACAAGTACTCACACAACCACTCACTCTTCCATAGAGCCACTCACACACCCACTCAGCCACTAATACAGCTACTCATACACCCATACAACTCCTCTTACAACCAGTCACTTATCCATACAGCCACTCACACAGCCACTCACTCATCCATACAAGCACTCACCCATTCAATCACATACCCACACAACCACTTACATACCAATTCATACATCCATACAAGCACTCAAACATCCTCTCACAAACCCATACAACCATTCACACACTCACTCTACAATACAGCCACTCACACACCAATAAACCTAACCAAACATCCACTCAAACAGCCACTCACTCACTAATACAGCCACCTACACAGCCAGTCACTCACTCATACAGCCATTCGAACACCCACTAACTCACCCTTACAGACACTTGCACACATACTCATACAGCCACTCGCACTCACTCACCTATACAGCCACTGACACACCCACTCAATCACCAATACAGTCACTCACACAGCCATGCACTCACTTACACAGCTATTCACACACCTACTTATACACCCTTATAGCCACTCACTCACTCACACACCCACTCACACACCCATACAGGCTCTCAGACACCCACTCACACATGGATACACAGTCACACAGCCACTCACATAATATATGTTAGAAATAGTATCACTCAATAGTAGTGCACAAAGTATACTATTTTAACTTTTGTGGGACCTTGGTATATATTTTTTTTAACACTCATAAAATTTTAGAAAACACTCACACTCACTGGATGATGGCATCAGTGATGTCATCATTGATGTCATTTGAGATGTCATCAGCGATGTCACTGACCATGTAATGAGTGATGTAATATGTGAGGTCATAAGCAGTGCATTGTGGGGGCGTAAGTTATATTTAGATCAGCTAACTATAACTACTGAATTTCACTGGTTTTGCACAATAGAAATCTATGCCTATATATATATATATATATATATATATATATATATATATATATATATATATTCCCCAAAAAACGGGTTCCTCCTGAGATTGAGCCCGTTGCCAGGTGGTGCGCGATGCCGGCGGAACCACGGCCGGACATTAATTGCCAACAAAGAATCCAATAATGCGCACACTGAAACAGTCCACTGCTAGTGCAACAAGAGTTTAATACTCAGACTGCCGAAACGCGTAGCGTCTGAGTATTAAACTCTTGTTGCACTGGCAGTGGACTGTTTCAGTGTGCGCATTATTGGATTCTTTGTTGGTATGTATATATATATATATATAATGAAAAATGACCTTCCCTCAGTGGTCATAAACGAGGCGCACACTGGCGAAATTGATTTATTGATTTATTATGTCACACGAACTCCCTCGGACAGACGCGTTTCGGCTGCACGCCTTCCTCAATGTCACTTGTTTGGGGAAAACGGCGTCATTTTTAAATAAAAATGTTAAAATCATTAACATAGAGAGAGGGCAAAACATTTCATTCGGGGGGTAAAAATCAAGGTAGGACATGTAAACAATACTGTTCTTGCCAGTCATCATGGCGGCCATTCTGGAAGCTTAAACTCAATTCATTATACTTCCTCAGTCCTTTCTGGCCATACTAATTACATCATAAACCTACAGTCATTAATATTATTATAACATCATAATACACATCCAGTAAATCACGCCCTGAATGGGCATTCTCACAAAAAACTGACGTTCCAAATTCTTTTTTTACTTTATCCTTGTTGAAACACTAGTTTCAGTGAGCACTAATTCTGCCCTGAATGGGCAATCTCTACTGTGGGGATATATATTTCTCACGCCATATGACTGCATTGTTATCCTTTAAATTTCCTCCTCTCTTACTTTGCCTACTACCCAAATTGATCTTGTCTCAGCAAACACAAATTCTCACATTTTACATAAATGAAAATTATTTATAATTCCTTACGTGGACCCTAATCTAGTCTAAATGGACCCAAAGCTCCTCTTCATTATTTAATCCTCGTGGGCTCTTAGTCTGTAGCTCAACAATATAGCGCGATTCTAACTTTCTAAGTTTTCTTGTTCTGTCCCCTCCTCTCTCGTTATTCGGGACTTGATCTAAACAAAAAACTTTAGCAGATTCGCATTAGACTGGTGTTTCTCCTTAAAATGTCGTGCCACAGGATACGTTACATCATGGTTTTTAATTGCACGCATGTGCTCTAATATCCTCTTCTTCGTACGATGTATAGTACTCCCAACATAGTTTTTGCCGCACGGGCATGTCAAACAGTATACTGTGTATTCTGAATTACAGTTCATAAGTTTCCCAATCTTATGCTTACTTTTCCTTCCTGGAATATTAAATTCTCTGATTTTTTGGCTATTTTTGCAAGCCTTACAGCTCATGCATGGGTAAAACCCTGTCACTAGATCTTTTCTTTTTGGTCCCTTTGTGAAATGGCTCCTGACTTGTTGATCTTTAAGCACAGGCCCTTTTCGGTATGTGATCAGGGGACTAAGTGGAATTAAAGGTCCAATTACATTATCTGTTTTTAGAACCTTCCAGTTCTTTCTAAAAATCTGAAAAACTTCTGTTGATCCGGTGGTGTATTCTGTAATCATTCTAACCATCCCTTCTGATTCTGGAGTGTATAAGACTGATTTATTTGATTCAAGCAATAGGTCCTTCCTTTCTATCTTGTCAATCCTCTTTCCTGCGTTGATCAATGTTTGTTTTCTATACCCACGATTTTCAAATCTCTGTAATGTATTACTACTCTCTTTTTGAAATTCCTCTTCTCGTGAGCAATTCCGCTTCAACCTTACCAACTCTCCATAGGGAACCCCATTTATAACGCTTTTAGGATGGAAACTATTTGCATGTAATGTGCTGTTCCCAGCTGTGGGTTTCCTATAGAGAGTGGTTTCAATCCTGTTTTCCTCTATATACACCATCAGATCTAAATATGGTACATTCGTTTTGCTAATACATTCTGTGAATCTTAGGTTCATGTCATTATCATTCAGTATAGTTACATACTCAGTTGCTTCTTCTATCGACCCCCTCCATAGAATAAAGAGGTCGTCGATATAGCGAGACCATAGGACTATTTTATCCAACCATCTCTCATTCTGTCCTGACCAGGCCACGTGCTTTCTCCCACCAGCCCACGAATAAATTCGCGTAGCTGGGGGCGAAGCACGTGCCCATCGCAGTACCCTGCTGTTGGTGATACAATTCTCCTGCGAATAGAAAAATGTTATTTTTAAGACAATATGTTGTCAATTCTATCAGCATAATGTTGTGTTCATAGTACTTTAGATTTCGTTTTTTTAAGAAAAATTCTGTAACCTCCAAACCCTTCTGATGTTGTATAATCGTGTAGAGGCTTGTAATATCCAAAGTCATCAACAACATATCTGATTCCCATTGAATGTTCGCAATAATGCGCAGAAAATCCTTTGTATCTCTTACATAAGAGCTTAAATCCACCACCAGTGGTTTTAAAAAACAGTCGATATAAATAGAAGCATTTTCCAACAAACTGTTCTTAGAAGATACTATTGGTCTCCCGGGAGGACTGGATATACTCTTGTGCACTTTTGGGAGATGATAGAAAGTAGGTATTTCAGGTGTCTCACAATATATAAATTTAAAATCCGCTTCTCTCAATATCCCTTTTTCTCTCCATTTTTGTGCCAATTCATGAAAGTCTCGTATACTTTTGTCATACTCCATGTATGTTGTCAATTTATAACACTTAGGGGCCGATTCCGATCTCGGTCGGAGGCGCACCCAATACCATTCGGTCGGGAAAAAAGCCATGCGAAAGCCTGTTTCCCGACCGAACCGTACGTGAGTCCGGCCGAGCGAGTACGATGCGGGTCGCCGACCGACTCGTCCGGGCGACCCGACCGCTCCGACCGACTCGTACCCGGATCGTACCGCTCCGACCGACTCGGTCGGACCCGGTCCGCACCGCGCAATGGAGACGTTTTCCGGCCGGGTAAGTACGATGCGCACCTCGACCGCTCCGACCGACTCGCGCCCGTCCGACTCGGACTCGCTGTCGGAGCCGTACTTTGGGGGTCCGTGTCGGACCCCTGTACTGCGTACCCGTGCGAGGCGCACACAGGGGGACCCATGGGTCCCCCTACCTGTGCGTGTACGCCGCGTGGCGCTCCGCGAGCGTACTCGCTGTAGAGGCGCCCTTGTCCGCCTCGCATCCATTGAGGCAATGGGAGCCCGCGTACGCGTTGTGCGACCGGCTCCCATTGAGTTCAATGGGAGTCCGACCGACTCGTGTCCGATAACATACGGACGCATCGGACTCGTTCGGTCGGACTGCACGGGTCCGATTCGGTCGGAAATCTCTCCGGGTCCGGCTCGGTCGGAGAAATTTCCGGCCCGAATCGGAATCGACCCCTTATTGTCCGAGAGTTGCCTCTTTGCTTCATTGTGGTATACTATTTTATCCATTATCACCACATTGCCTCCTTTGTCTGATGCTTTAATTATTATATTGTCGTCCGCACTTAAACAAAAAAATAAATAAATAAATAAATAAAAATAATATATATATATATATTCCAACCATTACTGCCTTTAAACTTAAAAAGCAGACACCGACACGGGGGATGGAGTTTCAATGCAGTCTCTGCTTTATTCCAAATTACGCTGTAACGCGTTTCGCCATTGCCTGGCTTGTTCACACCGATATCTCTGAAACTACTGAATGGATTTACACCAAATCACAAAAAGCAAGCTTTCTCGACCAACATCTAGCTTTCTGCAACTTTGGTGTAATTCCATTCAGCAGTTCGGATTGTAGTCGTACTGAAAAAATGAAAAATCCCCATAGACATATAATGGGGAAAACGTGTTTTGGGACACCCTTTTTATCGGCCTTCGATTGACGGATCACCCTGAAATTTGCAACACAGTAGCTGAACCAAAAAGGGTACGGTTTTAGGAAATGTCGTGAAGATTCCTCTAGCGGCGCCAAAGTTATTGGCAAAACAAAAACGCTTTTCCTATGAAAAACCTTGGTCCTAACTATACCTACCATCTGGCTACCACCATAACAAATTGGTTGCTTATTGTGAGTGCTCTTCTCTTATCATACCAACTTTCGCATTTATGTTTCTTCTTTGAATCCATTTTACTGATTCACTACTAAAGTGGAAACAAAGGATTGCATCCACTAACTAGCGCTTCTTATTGAGATTTTTTTAGGTTCACTAGAAGAGTCATGGAAGACAGTCTTTCTTTTTCTGTCTCTCTTGTTCTTAACAATTCTTATTTACTGTCATAATAATAATAATATTCTTGCATTTATCATTCTCGGACTACTAATGAGAATGCCTATTATTTTATAAATTGAATATGGTAATTGGTAAGCTATTGATATGTTGACTGGCCATATGTTTTTGGACGATTTTGACAACTATGAAGTCAATAAAAGCATTAGCAAAGCCAGTAGGCCTGGCCTTTTGCATAGCTGCAGTACTTCAAGTCATTACTAGATGCCCTTGTCCAGTCAGAAGCAACAGCTTGAAGTCTTTAAGAAGGCTGTGCTGCAGTCCTTGAGAACTATACCAGATGTCCCTTTCAAGCCAGAAGCAACTGTTTAACAAATTTATTGCAAAGCTGCAGTACCTCAAAACATCTTCACAAAACTGCAAGTCATTACTAGATAGCCCTATCAAGTCAGATTCATCTGTTTCAAAATCTGAGGGGGTTTGACTTCAGCCCACAAAATTGCAATTTTGCTCGCTGCATAAATGGGTATAAACATGTACAACACCAATGCAGTCACTCAGATTAAATATAGCCAATGGTTAAAGTGGGCTGACCAGTTGACCTGTTCTGTGTGCTATAGTGAGAGGGAGCATAAGTAGAGTGACAATTAAGCAGTCCAGTTGCTAAAGATGGTTATCGAAAAGCTCCGTTATGTATTTATTTTTATTATGAACTTTTGGGGAAACACGAGGCTGGTAGCTTTCAATAAATGTCTTAAATATTATGGAACACGTGATTACATCAAAGTATACAATCACTGGTAAATATAAGTCTCTTTAAACAGCTAACTTTGTAGTGGATTATTTTTAGGTGAATTTATATAACTGTTCCGGCAAAAAGAAGTCATTTAAACAGAGGGTATCTAGTGACTGAAGTGGATTGATTCATCAACTTATTTATGTGTGCTGTGATGGGCAGGAGCATAACTTAGTGACAAGTGAGCAGCCCAATGGATAAAGATAGTTGACTAAAAGGACTTTAGAAGTATATGTTTTTCAAATGATTGTTTGTGAAACATGAGGCTGGCAAATTTCAATAAATGCCTTGATTACTATGGAACGCTTGTGATTATATTCTAGTTTGCATACATACTAGCAGTCACTGATAAATTAAAGTGACTTACATCTTATTCTTAGCAAGCTGGTGTTTGGGTGAATCTACCCCTGTGTGGCAATAATTTCAGTTGTTTATGTTAAAGCTCACTGCCCTATGCTGTATATTGTGGTAGGGAGAAACAAAATGTCAATCATCTAGATAAAGATGGAACATTTGTAGTATTTGTCTCTTTTGGACCCAGGTTTTTATGTTGCATTTTATCCCAGAAGATGCCATCTGGATAAGGAGGCACAGCACAGTTGAAAGAAGGCAGTTCAACTTCAACTTGATCTGGTTCCACAGCATCTAGAAGTTAATGTCCATGAACCATTTTGAGGTGAAATACCATTGATGATCCACAGAATGAAGGCTACCATCATGAATGGCATCAATATATAATTACAGGGTGACAAAATGTACTTGTTGAGTGAAGACCTGACGGCAGCCAGTATGCTCATGGACCCGTGGCAGGATCATTAGTGGGAAATAGGCAAAAGTTTGGGAGCTCCTTGATTTCCAGAGTATCACAAGGAGAAACCTTGTACAGAAGAAGCTCACAGCCTGTTTTGTCTCTGGTACAGACTCTGTTGCTAGCAGTTCTGGGGCTATGCAGGGGTTCTCTGTCCACCTTGGTAACAGTCTCAGGGCTTTGGTCTTCTGCATGGTCTCTGCCCTCCATAAGGGATGTGCAATATTTAATATACCTGCTTAGCTAGTGACATACTGTATAGAAACAGACATGGTTTATTGGTGGGACTCAGAAATGGCACTCTTGTACATGTCCGTTGTCAGGAACTGCTTTGAGAATGAAACTTCACTGGTGATGTTTTGGGTAAAACATGATTTTGAAACTGACGAGCTTTAATAAGCAGAGGATTTTACATTATGTAAACTCACAGAGCTAGGACTTTGCCCTGGGTAGGTAAGGTGGCTCTGGCTTGTGCCTGGAACACTGCCTCGATGGACCAGGCCATAGACCCTAGATCTAGATGTCCACATGGCTGTCACACGCCATTCACTGGGGCTTCTTTGAGCTGGTCACTCAAGAGGAACACGAGAATCATACATGGTCTGACCTGTGTATGGAATGTGGCTCTAGTCTGTGCCCAGAGCCCTGGCCCCAGGCATTGACATGGCTTTACAGATTCTCACTTGTGCTTCTTTAAGCCGGCCGGCCGGCCCAGAGGAGCATGATGCTCCCCATCTGGCTCCACTCTGTCCTGGGTAGAAAAGTTGGATCTGGTTAGCATCTGGAGCCCTGGCCCTTCAGACCAGGCCGTAGGGATTCACACTGGCGTGACCAAGCCTACACTGTGATCTTGTCTGAGCTAAGCACACAGAAGCGCATGACTCCTCATCGGTCTAGCAGCACCCTGCCTGGTTACGGATAGTGGCTCCAGTTGGAGCCTTGGTCTCTGAAGGGGGCCAGACCCCATCAACCATATGGGATTCATAGATCTCTCACTGGGGCTTGTTTGAGTGGGTTTCCACCTTACCTAAGCCTTGGACTGCTAGCCTAGTTGTCTATTCCTGGATACCCACAGGTGCTATCTGTCTTCCTTTTACTAAGGCTTGACTAGCCAATGTGGTTTAAGCCCCCGGTACCCTTTGATCCTCTCAAGGAAGTCATTTATCCTTGAATATAAATGGAATCCAGTAGGAACCACAGGTTAGCTTAACCATCCAGTCATCTGGCCATTTTGTCCAGCAGCCAGCTACCTGATGGCTGTGGCCAGCTGCTGACCAGGGAGTTCAAGTTAGCTATGGATCAGAAGTCCCAGGACCATTGCACATGCTGACCAGAAGGCCTAAGGTCCTAAAGCCACAAACTGTCTTGCCTCCACCAGTGCTTACTTGGCCATCTGGTTATAATGTTGATCTGCTAACTGTCATGATTCACGTCTCTACCCAATCAACACCTACGCGCAGGACGCGTCTCTATTACATTAACACTCCCCGGATAAAACCCTCCCCTGTCCCGTGCCACCAGCACTCCATAGTTTGTATGAGTAAGCCTATCTCTAGGGGCAGATAATCTGTATTGTACTTAGGAATGCCCTATTCTACTAATGCTTGGAATATGTGTGTACATTAAATGTGCTTTATTGTATTTTCACATACCAATGCTTGTTTAGTTTTTATTGTCAACATGAGAGTTTATTGCAGTAGCTTGTCAAGCTAATAATTGTTGCCGTAGGACTAGATGATGTAACGCTGCTTGGTTTGAGCGCTTCTGTAACAGGGAACCGGAGAAAGGAACTCGCGCTGCATCTCTAAAGGAAAAAAGACCAGTTTCTAGAAAATAAACGGGAGAACGCTGCACGTCGCGTCACTCACGACGCGGCGGCCGTCTTGGGTGTGGCATGACTATAAAATGCCACACCCGACTTCTGTAAGGTGCTTAGCCTTCCTGCAGTTGTCACGGAGACAACTGTCTGCTTACCTGCTTTCCGGTGCGATATCCTGAAGAAGCCTTCCTGGTTCCTGAAAGTCCAGGACTGCAGCACAGCTTCACTACGATCTCCTGTGGAAGGAAAAGACACAAAGCTAAGTGAAATATTTTTTTACCTAGGCGCCCATCGCAAGACAGCACAGAGCTGGAGAATATTCATTAGCAAATTGGTAAAGACAATTTTTGGAACGTAAATCACCGATTAACAGAAAGAGAAGGCGAGAAAGGGAAAACTGAACATAAGATGTTTTTGTTTAAAGAAAAAACAAACCCAAAAAGTGACTCCGTCCCTAAGGTAGAGAAGGACAAGCGTAGAAAATTGAACCAGTGTCTATACTGCGGAAAAACTGGTCACTTTGTAAAAGAATGTCCCACTCGACCAATTAAAACTGAAACCCAAAGTCAACGAAGTTGCTATGCTGCAACAGTCGGAAAACTAAGTCGCTCGGCAAAAAAAGAGGTCAGTTTGTCGAGTAAACAATCCAGTTTGGCCTCCACAGCCCCCGCTATCTCGAATCATCACCTTAGTATTAAGGTAGTATTACAGTCCCTGGAAGATAAGGCCCTGACATGGTCCATGGATGCTTTAATAGATTCCGGAGCCACGGGAAATTTCATAGACACACAATTTGTGCAAGGGTTAGGATTCAAGCAGTTACAAAAAGTCAACCCAGAAATAGTGAGAGCAGTGGACGGTAAGGAATTAACCTCAGGCCTCATACAATATCACACTGAAACTCTTCACATGACTTGTTCAGGTAAACATTCTGAGGACATTTCATTTGACATTATTGACGCACCCCAATTCCGTCTTATTTTAGGGATTCCGTGGTTAGTTCAACAT
This sequence comes from Calotriton arnoldi, assembly GCA_963921515.1. Lineage (NCBI taxonomy): Eukaryota > Metazoa > Chordata > Amphibia > Caudata > Salamandridae > Calotriton > Calotriton arnoldi. Next base: position 47,230 of record CAWUFW010005229.1, on the reverse strand, counting down.
AACCCTCACATAGACTGGATACAAAGAACAATACTGCTCAACTCTGAACATTGTCAGTCAGAATGTCTGCGACATCAGGGTTCTGAACTCCTGATACAGGGTTACGATTTCCCCAAGGATTCCAAAAATGTATTAGTTTTACAGGGAGTCCCGGAAGAATATGCTGATCTTACAGACGTGTTTGATAAACAAAAAGCTAACACCTTGCCACCACATAGAGACTATGACTGCCACATTGACTTAGTGCCTGGAGCAACCTTGCCATGCAGTCGCATTTATGCTCTCACTGAGACTGAAAATGAACATTTAAGGAATTATTTAGATGAATATCTGGCAAATGGCTTTATTAGGCATTCAAAGTCCCCGGTTTCCTCACCCCTCTTTTTTATCCCAAAGAAGGGGGGGAATTGCGCACGTGTATTGACTACCGCGCTATTAACAATGTGACCATCAAAAATAGATACCCCTTGCCGTTAATACCAACATTATTAGACCAAATAAAAGATGCCACCATTTACACAAAACTGGATTTGCGTGGAGCATACCATCTTGTACGAGTCCGTGAGGGTGATGAATGGAAGACAGCATTCCGTACTAAATTGGGCCTCTATGAGTATCAAGTCATGCCCTTCGGACTCTGCAATGCTCCGGCAGCATTCCAGTTTTTTATAAATGAGGTCCTAAGGGATTTTTTAGACATCTGCTTTGTTGTGTATATTGACGATATACTAATTTATTCTAAAACAAAGGCGGAACATGTAAAACAAGTAAGAGCCATTCTTCAGCAGCTTTTACAAAATTCCCTATATGTAAAATTAGAGAAAAGCATGTTTCATGCTACCAAAGTTGAGTTCTTGGGCTATATAATCACTCCATCTGGAATTGAAAAGGACCCAAAGAAAATACAAGCAATACTCACGTGGCCGAGCCCTATCTCTGTAAAACAAATCCAAAGTTTCTTAGGGTTCGCCAATTTCTATAGACAGTTCATTCATGATTTTTCTAAACTCATAACCCCAATCATTAAACTGTTACGAAAAAATACCAAATTCGAATGGGATCATGCAACAGAACAGGCTTTTCACAATTTGAAAAGACAATTTACCACAGCCCCTATCTTAATGCATCCTGACCCTACTCAGCCTTTCATAGTCAAAGCAGATGCCTCGCAATTTGCCATAGGAGGCATTCTATCCCAGAGACATAAAAATACTGGTCAGATGCATCCCATAGCATATTATTCTAGGAAATTGTCACCTACAGAGCAAAATTATGCTATAGCCGACATAGAATTATTGGCAATAAAAGCTGTTTTTGAAGAGTGGCGACATTACTTGTTGGGTGCTCGTCATCCTGTCACAATTTATACCGACCATCGTAATTTACAATCATTACGATCTGTCAAAGCTCTTTCTGCCCGTCAATTGCAATGGACCTTGTTTTTTAATGACTACAATTTTCTCATTACCTATCGACCAGGAAGAGAAAATAATAAAGCAGATGCTTTATCACGGATAGGGGTAAGTGATGAACTAAGTACAAAACAGGAAAACCCACAACCAATATTGCCCGCACAATGCTTTCAAGTAGGTGTGATTGATAATGATATCATACAGGATATCAAGACAGAATTAAGAACAAAAGAAACTCAGGACTGGCAAAAAGATCACCCTTTATTACAATGGAGAAATGACCTTCTTTTTATGAATGATCAAGTATTTGTACCATCTCCCTCATTACAAACCCGGATTGTACAATTTCATCATGATACACCTATGTCAGCACATCCTGGAATTACAAAAACTTACCAATTGATAAAAAGAGGTTATTGGTGCCCTTCCATGTTTAATGACATACAAACATTTGTGGATACATGTGCTGTATGTACACAGAACAAAACAATGCATCATGCCCCAAGTGGATTATTACACCCATTACCCATACCTCCGCAACCATGGCATACAGTATCCCTTGATTTTATTGTGGAGTTACCTCGTACTTTAGATGGTTATACTACCATTTTAACTGTTATTGATCATTTTACCCGTATGACCCATTTTATCCCTCTAAAGAAATTACCAACGGCAAAAGAATTGACTCACGTATTCATGAAAGAAATTGTCCGATTACATGGAATTCCCTCTGTAGTAATTTCAGACAGAGGTTCCCAATTTATTTCTCATTTTTGGCAACAATTGGGAAAAGCATTACACATGGAAGTCCGCACCTCATCTAGTTATCATCCGCAAACAGGATGGTTTGACTGAACGCACGAACCAAACCATAGAGCAATATCTACGCTGTATGTTAACTGATTGTGAACAAGAATGGTCAGAGGTATTATGGGCTTTAGAATTTGCGTACAATAATATGGATCATTCATCCATTGGTATGTCCCCATTTTTTTGTGCTCACGGTTTTCATCCAAAGAATGTTCCCGGACAGACTGTACAACCTTTAGCAAACCCTTCAGTATGTGATTATGTACAAAATTTAGTGTCCGTCCAACAAGTAGCCCAATACCATCTGGCTACCGCTAAAGAATCTCAAAAACGTGTAACAGATGTGCACCGTACTTTGCAGCCCCCATATGCCATAGGAGATAAAGTGTGGTTATCCACAAAGAATTTGAGAATCCTGAGCAATAAAAAGTTTTGTCCCTGCTTCATTGGGCCATTTCCCATAGAAAAGGTCATAAATCCAGTAAGTGTAAAATTGACACTTCCGTCCAAATACCGATTCCATCCTGTATTCCACGTCTCATTAATAAAGCCTTTTCATCCACAAACTCGACTAAACACACCTCCACCTGCTATTGACATTGACGGTGTACCTGAATTTGAAGTACGAGCTATCCTAGATTCCAAGAGAATACAAGGTAAATTGCACTACTTGGTGGACTGGAAGGGCTATGGTCCTGAAGAAAGGTCATAGGAACCCCTTGCTAATCTTCAACATGCACCACGACTTGTCAAACTATTTCATACCAAACATCCTAATAAGCCAAAACCTGTTCCCGTGGTCTTGGGGGGGCTTTTGAGAGGGGGGTACTGTCATGATTCACGTCTCTACCCAATCAACACCTACGCGCAGGACGCGTCTCTATTACGTTAACACTCCCCGGATAAAACCCTCCCCTGTCCCGTGCCACCAGCACTCCATAGTTTGTATGAGTAAGCCTATCTCTAGGGGCAGATAATCTATATTGTACTTAGGAATGCCCTATTCTACTAATGCTTGGAATATGTGTGTACATTAAGGGTCCGATTCCGATTCGGGCCGGAAAACGTACTGACCGACTCGGTACGGGAATTTAGTCCGACCGACACGTACCGGCGCTGCCCGATCCGCGTAGTACGATGCAATGCATGTGAAAGATGACCGACTCGTACGGAACACAAGCCGAACGACCGAACCGCACGGAAACCAGCTATCCGGCCGGGAAACCACACGAATCGAACCGACCGACATGCACCAGGAAAGAACCCGACAGAAACGTACCCGCGAACTCCGACCCGCGCAGTACGATGCAATGCATGGAACACCAGACCGAGTCGCACGGAGCTCAAGCCGTACGACCGACACACATACAAAACCGAGCCGAAGCAACCCAATACTCCGCGACCGACGCGTACGCCGCACATAAAACAAGGCAGAAACACAGCTTGAAAGACTCGGAGAAGCTCGCACGAGCCAACTGCAGCGTCCTACTCGGTCAGAAGAACGTCTCCTACATGCCCCAAAACTACAAAGGAAAAAATACAAAAAAAGGGCCAAACAAGCAATGACAAAGTCAATAAATACTGGGGGAAATGGAACAAAGACACACCCACAACTCCACCCATATAAAGGCCACAAATCCCTACCATGATCCTTTGCAAATTCAACTGACCTGCCAGCACAGAACACCATCAGACAGCAACCACAGACACACCCACAACTCATCCATCACACAAGCCACAAACCATTAGCACCTCCCTAATAGCACCCTCACATACACCCAGCAAAACTGACACTCACCTACCCTCACTTGCACACTCACACACACATCAATCCCCACCACCACCCATCACCATGCCCCCAAAGAAGAATCCAAAGTTCCTAGCCAGTGAATTGTAAGTGCTGGTAGATGAAATCCTCAGGGTAGGGCCACACTTGTTTGGTACACTGGTCCAACAGACCCCCATGTCGCAGAAAACCAAGATGTGGGAGAGGATCGTCGACAGGGTGAACGCACAATGACCATGTTTGCGCACAAAGGAAGACATCCAGAACAGGTGGTATGATGTGCGCAGGAGGGTCAAGGCCCTACTCAAGAAGGATTACACCTTGAGCCATCGCACCGGCAGTGGCCCTCCTGCCAAACCAGTATACCTCAGGCCCTGGGAGGAGAAGGTGCGGGCCATCCTACCACCAGAGAGCGTACATGGACTATCAAACATCCCAGAGCCTGGTGAGTACACAACCAATATACCCAATATCGTGTGACAATACACACACATCACTGTCAAGGGGATAGTGAAACCATGCACCGTTAGCAAAGCCACAGTAACCAAAACATAATCATCCCAAGATGTGTATGTTAGTTAGACAAACACAATACCTGCCATCCCATAGTGATATGTAACTGTGTCATGACATGTACAAACCCAACAACAAATAGAGCAAGGCAGCGGCACAAATCTAACCAACAAACACTGTCAGACATTTTGCCACCACTAGAACACCACCTCACAGGGAAGCTCACTGAAAGGAAGGAATTCTGTGTATGCTGGTGAAGTCAGTGTAGCCAATAGCATGATGGGAGTTGTAGTCACAGATATTGCTCACCCTCACAATTGTCCCATCAACACCACTCTGAACCATGCTCACATCACAGGGAGTGGAAAAAAACTGACAAGATGGCTGACACTGGGTACTGCTGTGGGGAGCACAAGGCCCTGCTGGGAACTGTGCACCAACCAACAGCAGGACACCACTGACTGACATCCTGAAAGCCAACTTGCACTCCCTGCAATGGAAGCACGTTCCATGGTGGGATATCTGGCTGGGTGGGAAGGAGGACTGACAGCACTGACCATAGTTACCAGCAGCTTATCTCACACACCCCCTTAACACAAACTCCACACAACTCACCTGGGAGAATGCATTGCCTCACACTCTAATTAAATATTCCACAAAGATCCACCACCCTGGGTTATGCTGTGTGAAGCACAGGGACACTTTTGGTACTTGTAGCCAAACACACGCCAGGACAACACTATCAGCCATCCTGTCAGCACAGGCACACTACCCCACAGGGAAGCAGAGTCAAAAGGAAGGAAGTATGGGCATGCTGGGAAGGGGGGGTGTAGGCAATGGCATGATGGGAGTTGTAGTCATAGATATTGGTCACCCTCACAATTGGCCCATCAACACCACTCTGAACCATGCTCACATCACAGGGAGTGGAAAAGAACTGACAAGATGGCTGACACTGTGTACTGCTGTGGGGAGCACAAGGCCCTGCTGGGAACTGTGCACCAACAAACAGCAGGACACCACTGTCAGCCATCTTGCCATTGCTGCCACACTCACACACAGAGAAGTCAACTCAAAAGGAAGGAAGTATGGGCATGCTGGGAAGGGGGGTGTAGGCAATAGCATGATGGGAGTTGTAGTCACAGATAATGGTCACCCTCACAATTGGCCCATCAACACCACTCTGAACCATGCTCACATCACAGGGAGTGGAAAAGAACTGACAAGATGGCTGACACTGGTTACTGCTGTGGGGAGCACAAGGCCCTGCTGGGAACTGTGCACCAACAAACAGCAGGACACCACTGTCAGCCATCTTGCCATTGCTGCCACACTCACACACAGTGAAGTCGACTCAAAAGGAAGGAAGTATGGGCATGCTGGGAAGGGGGGTGTAGGCAATAGCATGATGGGAGTTGTAGTCACAGATATTGGTCACCCTCACAATTGGCCCATTAACACCACTCTGAACCATGCTCACATCACAGGGAGTGGAATGGCTGACACTGGGTACTGCTGTGGAGAGCACAAGGCCCTGCTGGGAACTGTGCACCAACCAACAGCAGGACACCACTGACTGATATCCTGAAAGCCAACTTGCACTCCCTGCAATGGAAGCACGTTCCATGGTGGGATATCTGGCTGGGTGGGAAGGAGGACTGACAGCTCTGACCATAGTCACAAGCAGTTTTTCTCACACACCCCCTTAACACAAACTCCACACAACTCACCTGGGAGAATGCATTGCCTCACACTCTAATTAAATATCCCACAAACAACAACCACACTGGGTTATGCTGTGTGAAGCACAGGGACACTTTTGTGACTTGTAGCCAAACAAACGCCAGGACAACCCTGTCAGCCATCCTGTCAGCACAGGCATACTACCCCACAGGGAAGCAGAGTCAAAAGGAAGGAAGTATGGGCATGCTGGGAAGGGGGGTGTAGGCAATAGCATGATGGGAGTGGTAGTCACAGCTCAACATCCCCCACCCGCATGGCCCAGCAAGCTCACACTGAAGCATGCACACCTCACAGGGAGTGAAAAGCCACGTCAAAGATGTCTGACACTGGTGCTCTGTTGTGGGGAGCACAAGGCCCTGCTGGGAACTGGGCACCAACAAACAACAGGACACCACTGTCAGCCATCTTGCCATTGCTGTCACACTCACACACAGTGAAGTCCACTCAAAAGGAAGGAAGTATGGGCATGCTGGGAAGGGGGTGTAGGCAATAGCATGATGGGAGTGGTAGTCACAGCTCAACATCCCCCACCCGCATGGCCCAGCAAGCTCACACTGAAGCATGCACACCTCACAGGGAGTGAAAAGCCACTTCAAAGATGTCTGACAATGGTGCTCTGTTGTGGGGAGCACAAGGCCCTGCTGGGAACTGGGCACCAACCAACAGCAGGACACCACTGACTGACATCCTGACAACCAACTTGCACTCCTTGCAATGGAAGCACGTTCCATGGTGGGATATCTGGCTGGGTGGGAAGGAGGACTGACAGCACTGACCATAGTTACCAGCAGCTTTTCTCACACACCCCCTTAACACAAACTCCACACAACTCACCTGGGAGAATGCATTGCCTCACACTCTAATTAAATATCCCACAAACAACAACCACACTGGGTTATGTTGTGTAAAGCACAGGGACACTTTTGGGACTTGTAGCCAAACAAACGCCAGGACAACACTGTCAGCCATCCTGTCAGCACAGGCACACTACCCCACAGGGAAGCAGAGTCAAAAGGAAGGAAGTATGTGCATGCTGGGAAGGGGGGTGTAGGCAATAGCATGATGGGAGTGGTAGTCACAGCTCAACATCCCCCACCCGCATGGCCCAGCAAGCTCACACTGAAGCATGCACACCTCACAGGGAGTGAAAAGCCACGTCAAAGATGTCTGACACTGGTGCTCTGTTGTGGGGAGCACAAGGCCCTGCTGGGAACTGTGCACCAACAAACAGCAGGACACCACTGTCAGCCATCTTGCCATTGCTGCCACACTCACACACAGTGAAGTCGACTCAAAAGGAAGGAAGTATGGGCATGCTGGGAAGGGGGTGTAGGCAATAGCATGATGGGAGTGGTAGTCACAGCTCAACATCCCCCACCCGCATGGCCCAGCAAGCTCACACTGAAGCATGCACACCTCACAGGGAGTGAAAAGCCACTTCAAAGATGTCTGACAATGGTGCTCTGTTGTGGGAGCACAAGGCCCTGCTGGGAACTGGGCACTAACCAACAGCAGGACACCACTGATTGACATCCTGAGAGTCAACCTGCACCCACTGCAAGGGTGGCATGCTTCATGGTGGGATAACTGGGCTGGGGGAGAAGGAGGGCCGGATGTCAACCAAATACCACCAATGCTGGCCATGCACACACCTCAACATTCACATTGAAATGCTTCAGGTTGGCAGGACAATGTGCTACACCAATATCAACCTCTGACTGTGACAACTTAGGACAATGCAATGTACAGGCCCGCATCCAGAGGTACAGTCACAACTGTCAGGTGTTTGAACCATTGATGCCTGTAGAAACATAACATACATTGTGTGTCTCTTCCAAAAACAGGTGATGATGGGGACACAGCAGCAGACGATGAGGAGTCCCTGTCCCAGGCTCCGGGGCCCCTGAGCTCTCTGGTGTGGAACAGCCTCTGCCCTCCTCGGATGGCGAAGACCTACCTGGCCCCTCCGGTGTGAGTCATCATGCAGCACCAGCAGGACCACCATCTGCACCCCCTGCACCCACTCCTCCAACATCTGCCAACACACAGACCACCCCCGCCGACACGGACAGACCAAGGACCACCAATGACAACAGCACAGGGACCCCGGCCCACCGTAAAGCAACGGACAACAACCCCAGTACCAACCCCCAAGGGGGCCTAGGGTCATCTGTGCGTGCCACCGCAGGACCCGCACGTGTGGCCAGGGGTGGTGGGAGGGGTGGTAGGCAGAGATCGCTGTTTGCAGAGGGGTCTGGACTGCATGATGACCCACAACTGGTACGCATTGCTGATGCGTACCAGAATAGCACCGGAGCGGTCAGCCAGGTAGTGGGGATCCTCAAGGACATTCAACAGCAGCAGGCTGCCCATCATGCCCTCTTGGACTCCCACATGTCCCATGTGGAGACACACATGTCTCGCATGGAGTCCAAGTGGGACACATTGCAAGAACTGACAGCGGTGCATAGGGACATATTGACATGCCTCCGCCAGATTAGCACCAACATGGCCACACCTCCCTGTGTGCCCACAACATCTGGTGCCGCAACAACTGCTACTGCCACAGGGAGGGAGGATGACTCTGGCGGAGAGTCCTCTGCACCGCAGCAGCCTGCACGTGAGGGTCCCCCCCGAAAGAAGAGGGGTCGTCCGAGGAAGGAGAACTGAGAGGCCGATGGCCATGTACATCCCCCAGGAACCCAACACCTGTTCTGGAAATCCACCTTTGTGTGCAAACTGTTCACCCTGTCGAATGCAACCCAACTCTCTCACATGACTTGGGGAGTTTAATTTGGACCAATGTATCAGATGACTGTGGACTTTACTCAGGACATTTCTGCTACCAACACTTCCAACTCATCTGGGAACTTTGGATTGCAATCCCAATGTACAGCACCCACCATCCTGTGCACTATCCTCACACATGTATGTAAATAAACTCACTAATACACCATACTTGCCTCTGTTGTGATTATAACGTTGTTTTTGTCATGGAGATGATGATCTGCTAAATGACACTGTGCATGCTAACTGCTACAGCAAGTTCAACACCGTCATGTGAGTCATGGCGACGTGACACATATGAGGGAGACACACCACTAGGGCTACACAACACATACACACCAGGGCCATATGACTCATCGCCTACACTGATGTTGCCAGGAAATACATTGGAATGCACAGACACCACACCTATTCAGAGTCTGTGTTAACTAGCCCACAGGTGAAGTAAGCTAATGTCAGTCAGATGTGTGACCACAGACAACGCACATCCCAAAGTGAAGCACAGGTTTATTACACATTTGCAACATGTTGTTTCCACTACAGATGCAAGGTAATCCCATGTGGCAGTGGCCACACAGTCACCAAGTGTAGAGGAAACAAAGTCCAGGGGTGTGTGGCACATCACCTGCAGGGAAACGACTGCTCCCACCCTGCAAGTTGAATCATGGTGTCGGGGGATCACAGTTGACCAAACAACTCTGAAAGTACCCTGTGAAGGACAGACATGACACACAGTCAAAAGCACTGAAGAACAGGACAGAACTGCAATACTTATGCCCAATACATGTCACAAGATACCTACACAAAACCAAGTTAGCATGTCAACACTGTTGGGGAGTACAGACTACCTGTAAGGACACATCGCTGCGCGCATACAGTCAAGTAGCACATGGCCACACTCAATCAGCAACAGAGCACCACCAACACATATCATGCAAACTCAAATCATTGACATACCTACTCTGTATACTCACATTCAGCTGAAGAAGTTGGTGATGAGCTGTGTGCGGACATCCCCCTCATCATCATCATCATCATCACTGGCATCGTGGCCCAGGCCAGGATCCTCCACAGGTGGCGGATGTTGGTCATTGTCATCCAGGATGAGAGGCAACTCCTTCCGCACTGCCAGGTTGTGTAGCATGCAGCAGACGATGACAATCTTGCACACCTTTGCAGGGGCATATGGGAGGGCCCCTCCTGTCTTGTCCAGGCAGCGAAAGCGGCTCTTCAGGAGACCAAATGTCCGCTCGATCACTCTCCTGGTCTGACCATGTGCCTCATTGTAGCGCATCTGGGCTGGTGTCACAGGGTTCCTGAGGGGTGTCAGCAACCATGGCATGTTGGGGTATCCGGAGTCACCTACATACAGACAATTGCACATTAGCTGACTTGGAAAAGAGGGTGGAATACAACATTGCAGAACACACACAATGGTACAAAGTCAGTACACACCAACAAGCCAGGCACGCTGGTTCTGCATCTGTGACATCATCCTCGGGATGCGACTACTCCTCATCACGTAGGCATCGTGTGCAGAACCGGGGAAACGTGCCCACACATGTGAGATGCTCATATCTGCAAGACATACCACCAGGGCATTGATAGAATGGTAATGTTTCCTGTTCCTGTATGCCTGCTCATGTGCCTGTGGTGGTACCAAAGCCACATGTGTCCCATTAATGGAGCCGATGACATGTGGCATCCTCCCCAGGGCATAGAAGTCACTCTTGACATCAGTGAGTTGTTGACGTTTAGGGAAATAGATGTACTGGTTCAAGTATCTCAACATCGCCTCCAAAACATCGCGTAGCACACGGCTGAACATGGTCTGTGACATCCCACCAGCAGACGCCACAGTGTGTTGAAAGGTACCGGTGGCAAAGAAGTGTAGGGCTGCCATCACCTTCACCTTGGGGGTCAGCGCTGCAGGGTATGGCCGGCCAGGTTGCAAATGTGGGGCCAACTGCACCACCAATTCCTCAACAAGCGGCCTGTTGAAGCGGTACCATCGGATGCAGTCACGTTCAACCATAGTTGCAAGGTCAGGGAATGGTCTATGGACAGCTGGTGCCCTGCAGTGCATAGGTGAACAAAGAAAGATTGTCAGGCACCCCACATATGTGGCATTGACCATACTTAATATCACATGATACATCATTACGAGACACAAGTACTTGATGTGTGTGCCGTTCTGTATGGACATATATGGCACCTACATGGCCAACATCTAACATCTCAGTTCAACATGTGTTGACAACAAGTTCCAGGTTGTGCTATGGGAAATCATTCGGATGTGTCACAGTACCCATGTACTGCTGTCACGTTCCAAACACACACCACAGTGACAAGTGAGGACAGATGTGCCCCAGGCATCACAGCTCTTTGACAGGTAGATTCCCAAGGACCCTGTATTGCCACATGGACACTGGCATGACATGGCGTATCATGTAAACGCCAGCAAAACAACCATGACTCCCACAGGTAGTGGCCCCTGTTGCCTCTGCAGGACAGACATGGACATCTGTGACACACACACGCACAACATCAAAGTCGATGCACAAACAACGTGGATGTGGAGACTGTCTCCCATTGTGCACATGGAATCCGAGACATCTGACACACAACATGCACACAGACTGTGGAGGGCCATCACTATTGTGGCAATGGATCACCCTGTGACGTACATACCTTCCCACATGGGACTCAGGGTGTATGTGACATGACATACACATACACAACCTGGAAAAGTGACCATGCCACATGCCCTGAACTGAACAGTTGCACATCACAGTGGTCATGTGCACAACACACAAAGGATTCTGTCCCCATGAACACGTGCACAGCCTGGGAGTGGCTGCCCCCAAGTGCTACCGAGAAACCACATGTTGACCCCCATACACACACAGGTAATGTAGCCTTACATGCCTTAGGATACAGTGTGGACAGGCTGTGGTGTCGTAGGTGTGCCCCTGAGTCCCTGGCAAGTAATTGTGGCTGGCATACATTCACCAGTGACTACCATGGTGACATATGCGAGTGACTTGTACAGGGACGCGTTGTACAGCAATGGACCGATCGGTGCGCACGCATTGGCCATTGCATATGATGTGGACGGATGCGTGTTGTCATCCGAAATACGCGTTGTACAGCAATGGACCGATCGGTGTGCACGCATTGGCCATTGCATATGATGTGGACGGATGCGTGTTGTCATCCGAAATACGCGTTGTACAGCAATGGACCGATCGGTGTGCACGCATTGGCCATTGCATATGATGTGGACGGATGCGTGTTGTCATCCTAAATACGCGTTGTACAGCAATGGACCGATCGGTGTGCACGCATTGGCCATTGCATATGATGTGGACGGATGCGTGTTGTTTTTCGAAATACGCGTTGTACAGCAATGGACCGATCGGTGTGCACGCATTGTCCATTGCATTTGATGTAGACGGATGCGTGTTGTTTTTCGAAATACGCGTTGTACAGCAATGGACCGATCAATGTGCACGCATTGGCCATTGCATTTGATGTGGACGGATGCGTGTTGTTTTTCGAAATACGCGTTGTACAGCAATTGACCGATCGGTGTGCACGCATTGGCCATTGCATTTGACGTGGACGGATGCGTGTTGTTTTTCGAAATACGCGTTGTACAGCAATGGACCGATCGGTGCACACGCATTGGCTATGGCCTGACATGGCAACGGACGCGTTTTCGAAGCTTTAACGAGTCTGATGCAGTGAATTCAGTTGGCCACCCACAACAATGTTGCAAATTCATGGGTGTCATGAAGTTGAACTTTTGAAGGATGCTGTGGGCGTGTATAAGTGGTGCAATTCCATGGATTGGCCAGATTCAGAAGATGCAAACGACTTGGACCTATCACTTTGGACACATGGGACAGTATCTGCCTCTGCAGCACACATATAATGCTGGCTGTTCCCCTGAGAGCTCACTTGCCTGCACTACATGCTCCAGGATGACATCTGCCACCACCACTGCTGCTGTATCTGCATCCTCTGGCTACTGCAATGGCACGTACTGTGGAGAGAGCCCCAGCCTTCAGCACTGAGGAGAACCAGGCCCTGCTGGACAGCCTCCTTCCACAGTACAGCAAGCTGTATGGGAAACCAGGGGAGCAGGTGAGTGTGCTGTCCACTGCCTTACTAAATGTGCATGTTGTCTGACTAGCAAGACTTACAGTGTGCACACCACTGGCTAGCATGCTCACTGAGTAGTTGTCACCCCCAAAGTGTGTAGTTACATGCACTGAACAGGTATAGTGCAGTAACAGTGCATTCCAACAAGGTTTTACTTCCCAGGCAATGATACCATTTGGTAACTGCTGGCAAACTGTTCATAGCCATAGTTGCACTGCCTGTGTACATCATATGCCCCTGTGATTGAGACATGTATATCCAACTGTGTGATGCACGGAAATGTTGCATGTGTAGTAATGGCCTTTTCACTTTGTCATCCTCACAGGTTGATGCCCACCAGAAGCAGGAAATCTGGCTGACCATCGCCCGGGCAGTAAGATCTGTGGGGGTCTACAAGCGCCGGATCCGCAACTGCCAGAAGAGGTGGCAGGACCTTCGGGGCTGGACCCGGAGGATCGCAAGGGTCCAGCTGAAGCTGTCACCTCCTCGCAGGAGGGGCGGACACCGGACCCTGACCCCCCACATGCTCCGGATTCTGGCGGTGGTCTTCCCGGATCTGGATGGGCAGCTGAAGGCCAGACAGCAGCAAGGAGGGGGTGAGTCCATGACTGCACTGTGAACTTTGTCTGACATGCTATGTGCCCTCCTCTGGCCTGGTTAAACTTCCACAGTACATCAGTCTTGTGGTCCAGGACCCATGTCCCTCAATTGTGACATGCCCACTCCTCATCTGATACCCAGGTGTGGCCCTTACAGTCAGGAAATTGTGTCACTTGGGTACTGTGTCCTTGCATTTTGCTTAGCTCAAGGTGGGGGACAGCATTTGTTCCCGTAACTTTGTGGTGGGCTTCATGGGTGGGTCAATTGCTTACACAATGCCTGAGTTCTGACATGTATTCTGCGTGTAACTTTGATATGTGGTCCAATTGCTGATCTGACTCACCACATGTGCCTGGGGTATTTGGCACACACCCATGCTGCGGGTGGGAACAATGTTTGGGCCTCAGGAGTATGTATATCAAGTGTGTCACACATGCTTAGCCACCTGCCTACTGTCCAGGGCTCATCCCTCTTTCACGTGGAGCAGGACAGTCATGCCTACTCCAGGGCATACAATACACTCTGTACTCCCACTCCCGTGTATCAGCTGACATGTTGTGCTCAGTGAAATGTTCCCTCAGGTGTCTGCCTCTATGTCATTGTGCTGTGGCTTCGTTGTCAGGACTACTGGGGTGTTTATCGGTTAGGGCTCAGCATGCCATCTGAGATGTGACCATAGGAGACGATACTTGTGTGACATATAGGTGTTTGATCACTTGACTGTGCAGACTGGTGTATGCGACTGTGAAGTTCAGGCAGCTGTTTTTCATTCACAGGAGACTGTGAGGTGCTCAGGTTCAGAGAGTTGTGTTTCATGTCTCCCATATGTCCAATTGGTATGACGTGGACAAATAAGAGTTCAGATGATGTGGTTTGTGGGGGATGGACATGTGCACTTGTCAGCTACAGAACTTGCATTCCCCATGACCTAGGATTGTGACACAGTGCAGACTGTTGTTGGCTGGCTGCCCTGCCCATGTGACTGGAGACAGTGATGTATGACTTTGCAGGCATGCCTGTGCCATGGCATTAAACTTCCTAAGAGTGATCCTGCAGGGGAGTGACATGTGCTACATGCACCCCATTGTGGCATTGACTATCAGGACATGGGTGCATCATGGTGTCTGGTGCTGGTATGCATCACATGCATTTCAAATTAGACTCTGGCCATCCCTTTATCCGGATACCTGTACTGACTCAGTGGCAAGAGATGTGATGTGTGCATGTTCACATACTTCACCGTGTTCTCTGCAATGTCCAACAACTGTGTAGGTGGTGCATGTGTCCACACTGGGGTATTACCATCCGACAGGCACCAGACAGATGGGTGCAAGGCCAGGAGGGATGTGAGTGCCATGGTTGACCATCAGACTGACAATTGGCTTCTCCTAATCTGTGTGAGCACTTTTGGCAATGTTCAACTAAGGATGCCAGGGCTTGCTCTGTAATGTGCTGTACTTACTGTGGTGTGTGCGGTCAGTGCAGGTGACTGATGTTTGTTTGTTTCCCTAATTGTTTGCAGATACATCCATGGCCACAGGAGGGGACAGCTCCACGGACCAGGAGGAGCTGCAGAGCCAGACTGGGTCAGCAGCCAATGAGTGGTCGGAGGGACCCAGTGGCACGGAGGGCGAGGGGAGCCACACCGAGGAGTCCTCAGCACCATCCACCTCAGCTGAGGACCACAGCAGCTCGGAGGATGACTCCCTTGTGGAGGCGGGTGTCAGCAGCCACCACACCCCAGCTAGTATGGCTGGCCCCACCACCACCACCACCACCACCACCGCCCTCCCATCGGCTCCCATTCCAGAGGTCCGTGGAGGCTCCCGTGTTCGGGACCGTGTCTCCTTCATGCCAGGCACCGCACCCCCTGCCCCTGTGTCCCCTGCTGCCCTGAGTGAGGAGTCTGTGTACTTACTTCGCCAGCTCCATGTAGGGCAGACATCAATGCTGAGTGTCCTCCATGCACACACCACTCTGTTGACACAGCTGGTGTCGTTCATGGAGGGCATCTCATCGGGCATGTCTGCCCTACAGAGGAGCAATAAGTCCATGGCCTCCTCCCTGACGGCAGCAGTGTCCCTCCTCCAACAGTCCCTCACCCCTCCTACCTCTGCCCCATCCACACTTCCTAGCACCCTACCTGTCCCAAGCACATGCACACCTGCACAATCACCCAAACACACAGACACGAGCAGCACAGAAACACCCAAAACAAAGTCAAAACGTGCACACAAGCATCCTCAGGGGACTGATACCACACCCACAGGGGATGGGGAACAGACACACACCCAGGCATCCACAGTCACTCCGCAGTCCTCCGATACCTCTCCCTCCAAGACCCCTTCCCTTGCCTCACCTGCAACCCCACCTACAAAGCAGCTCTTCCTCTGTGACCTCGGCCTCTTCCCCTCCGATCCAGCTGATCCAGCATACAGGGGAAGAGGAAGTCCACCCACACAGAGGGGAGTGCCCCTCACCCCCGGACACCCTCCCCCAGGCACAGACAAACTGAGGCCCCCACCTGCAAGTCCCCCCGGACCCGGAAGAGCAAGACCCCGCCACCGCCCTGCAGCTCAACCACACAGTCTCCTTCCTCCATCCCTCAGGCACCCACTACACAGGTTCCCCCACCACACCCTGCCCCAGGTTCCCCCACCCACAGATACACCATCCCCAAAATGATCCGGCCTTCTCCCCCTACCACTTGCTCTTCCAGCCCCACACCCCCGCTGCGCATGTTTGTGCCACTGGTGTGGAGACCGTGTCCTCCCCCTCTGTCCTGCCACCTTACCTGAACCCCATTCTACCCCCCTGAGGACAGGCACTGCAGTGGAGTCCACTACCACCCCGTCTGACTTGGGCACTGCAGTGGGGAACCTGTCCACTCCATCTGCTCAGCCCACTGCAGTCGTGCCGGCACCCACACCATCTGACTCATGCCCCCCAGTTGTGCCGGCACACACCATGTCAGACACCTCCACTGCAGTTGTCAGTGACTCTCCAGCACCCACCACCCCTTCCCTGCCTCCTTCTGGTGAGCCCTGATCCTGTCCCTGCGGTGCCTGGCCTGACCCCCGTATGCCCCTCCGAGGGGAATGTCCCTGGTCCGTAGCGGTGCAGGCAAGCAAAGGGTGACATCTGCCACTGTTACCCTTCTCGGACTTTACTGATGGACTGGCCATTGGCCTTTGTGTTTTTTCAGGACTTTCAATTTTACACCCACATATGCTGAATAAAGCCTCTTTCTGTTCTCTAGTAGTTTTGCTTCAGATGTACATGATGTTGATGATGCTAACCATGCCCTTACTGCAGTGATGGTGATTTTTGATATCAGGAAAATGAAGTGTTACTGTGCAGGACCCCATGTGGTCCAGGGGGAATGTGTCCTATCCTGGTGTGTATCCATGTCATCCTTTGCAGCAATATGAGGGTGTCATGTTTTCAATATTCGCCAATGGGATTTCCTACTTTTATTTGCAATATCACATCTGTGGCTTACACCCCTGCACATCTGTTGTGCTTGCCATTGTTCAATTTGTCTATTTCCCTGACCGTGTGACCATCTCCACTGGACATGCACGTTTGGGCATCAATGGGGAAGGACTCATCTGTGTTATCAGTGCAACTTGCTATACATGTGTGTTGGATCTGTGCAGATGATTTCGGTGACACTCCCATGACCAGGCTGATGTGACGAGAGCCTTCATTTTGTGCTAATTGTTGACTGAGTGACCAAGTGTTCTGCTGACATGATAGAGCCCTGCAGAGACAACGTATGGCACAGCTTTCCTTACACAGGAGTGGAGTCCCCTCATGGCAGTGTGTAATTCCGTGACATTGCCTGAGCCCAAGGTGTGTGTTGTGTGAGCATGTATGTGTGTGTTCACTTCCATTTTGCTACGCAGGCTGGGATCCCTAGTGATGTTCCTGTTTGTGATGCTTGCTGAGTTGACCTATGTTCCCCCAAAATCTTCGCCCTGGGTTCTCTGGGCTGTGGGTGCATGGCACATTACTGGTCATCAGGGTGTCATCCATAGGTGTGTTTGCTGTCAGGGCTGAGTTTGTGGGCAAACGCAGATGAGACACAGTCAGGATTCCCCTTGGCACTTGTTGGTTACACAAGTCATGTAATTTACAGTTTGTGGTAGCTTTCAGTGATTGTGACACGTTGTGTGTGTGACTGCTGCCACTCCTCAGGGTCAGAGCTGCAATGTTGGAAGATGTCTATGTGTGTTCTTTGTGGGTGACCTTGGCTTCTTCATTGGTGTGTGACTGTGGCCGGGATCCCATTGGTTGGGGTGGATTTGACGTCATGCCCATGTACGGCGTACTGTACAGTGTGTCAGACATTCACGAGTCTTGTTGACTGGCCATGTGTGATGGGTTTCTGCACCTTAGTTCCCACCACCACCCCAGGGATTGTCATGGGTGCATGTGCAATGTCACCAGTCCATGTGAGCTTCACTGCTGCACATTGGTGGAGATCAAGGTGTTGGTGTTGAGTGTGTGCAAATGAGAGTTGTTGCACGGCTAGACCCCTACCTCCATATTGGCCTTGGCTGACAGGCTGTGCTGATTGATTTGTGCTTGTGTAGGTGTGATGGTAGTTTGTTGCTCAGGACACATGACTGTGGTTCACAGTGTGAACGACATCTATCTTTGTCATCACAGTGGGATTATCATGCAGGCCAGTGTCACCACAATGTGGGGTCCCTGGGGGTAGTGCTGTGGTGGGTCTGTCTCTTGCTGTGTTAGTTGCTGTTCCTACAAGCTTGTGTGACATGTGTAATTTGGGCTCCCTCTCATTTAACAATGACTGATTGCCAACATAGGGGAATCCGATCCATGAGTTACTTTTGTGTGGCACTGTATACACATCTGTGTAATTGGGATTCAGGCCTCCTCATGTGTTGTGTGGTTGCCTGGGGACACTGGCACACCCCCATCACCTGTTGTGTTTGATATGCAGTGTGAGGCTGCCTGTTTGTGTTTGTGCATCTGCACCACTGCATTGGCATATCTTTAGTGTGCCATTGGCTGTATGTTGTTTGGTGGGTTTCCCCTGCTGTCCCTGGGACTCCTAGGTCATCAGTCAGCACAATGATCATGGTTTGTATGTCCCATTGCTGCCATGGTATGGTATTTGTTCACCTCACATCTACAGTCTCCACAGGATATCTACATTTGTGTGTCCATTGGTGCAGATATGTGGGTCTGCATTATGATGGTCACTTCTGTCATTGTGTAATTGATGAATGTTGACAATGTCAGCCCCCATGGGTGATGTTTGTCTGCACATGGCCAAAGGTATGTCTTATTTGCACTGCACTGTTTGCCTCACCCAATCTATGTTGCTATGGGACACAAGCACTACTATGCCACTGATGTGTTTGTTGTTCTGTGACCAGGAATCATCCATGCTGTTTGGCATTTGCAGCTTTTTCCATGACAACACTTACATTTTGGTCACTGTGATGATGGGGGTTTAGACCCCATTGCCACAATGTTCAAAATGTGCTTCAGTTATGGACCCCACACTTACATTTTGGTCACTGTGATGATGGGGATTTAGACCCCATTGCCACAATGTTCAAAATGTGCTTCAGCTATGGACACCACACTTACCTTTTGGTCACTGTGATGATGGGGGGTTAGACCCCATTGCCACAATGTTCAAAATGTGCTTCAGTTATGGACCCCACACTTACATTTTGGTCACTGTGATGATGGGGATTTAGACCCCATTGCCACAATGTTCAAAATGTGCTTCAGCTATGGACCCCACACTTACCTTTTGGTCACTGTGATGATGGGGTGTTAGACCCCATTGCCACAGTGGTCATGGTCTGCTTGCATTGTGGAGGCCACACACATTTATGTGTGACACATGTGATAGGGGGTCACATTGTATGTTCAATGTCATGTTCAGTGTTGTAGGCATTTGACACAGACTACACACGCTTGTCATGGTGTTGGGGGGATGTGTTTTTCTGACATTCCTTATGTTGGAGTATGCTGGTTGTGTCATGCATTACCCATCCTATGAGTAGGGGTGGTGTTGGTGGTAGGCATCCATCCCCCTATGAGTGGGGATGGTAGTAGTGACAGGCATCCAGGCCCCCATGAGTAGGGGTGGTGGTCGTGGTAGGCATCCAGCCCCCCAGGAGTAGGGGTGGTGGTTGTGGTAGGCATCCAGCACCCATGAGTAGGGGTGGTGGTAGTGGTAGGCATCCAGCCCCCCCTGAGTAGGGGTGGTGGTAGTGGTAGGCATCCTGCCCCCCCTGAGTAGGGGTGGTAGTAGTGGTAGGCATCAATTCCCCTATGTGTGGGGATGGTAGTAGTGACAGGCATCCAGCACCCCATGAGTAGGGGTGGTGTTGGTGGTAGGCATCCAGCCCCCCTGAGTAGGGGTGGTGGTAGTGGTAGGCATCCAGCACCCATGAGTAGGGGTGGTGGTAGTGGTAGGCATCCAGCCCCCTGAGTAGGGGTGGTGGTAGTGGTAGGCATCCAGCCCCCTGAGTAGGGGTGGTGGTAGTGGTAGGCATCCAGCCCCCCCTGAGTAGGGGTGGTAGTAGTGGTAGGCATCAATTCCCCTATGTGTGGGGATGGTAGTAGTGACAGGCATCCATCACCCCATGAGTAGGGGTGGTGGTAGTGGTAGGCATCCAGCCCCCCCTGAGTAGGGGTGGTGTTGGTGGTAGGCATCCAGCCCCCCTGAGTAGGGGTGGTGGTAGTGGTAGGCATCCAGCACCCAGGAGTAGGGGTGGTGGTAGTGGTAGGCATCCAGCCCCCCCTGAGTAGGGGTGGTGGTAGTGGTAGGCATCAATTCCCCTATGTGTGGGGATGGTAGTAGTGACAGGCATCCAGCCCCCTGAGTAGGGGTGGTGGTAGTGGTAGGCATCCAGCCCCCTGAGTAGGGGTGGTGGTAGTGGTAGGCATCCAGCCCCCTGAGTAGGGGTGGTAGTAGTGGTAGGCATCAATTCCCCTATGTGTGGGGATGGTAGTAGTGACAGGCATCCAGCACCCCATGAGTAGGGGTGGTGGTAGTGGTAGGCATCCAGCCCCCTGAGTAGGGGTGGTGTTGGTGGTAGGCATCCAGCCCCCCTGAGTAGGGGTGGTGGTAGTGGTAGGCATCCAGCACCCATGAGTAGGGGTGGTGGTAGTGGTGAGCATCCAGCCCCCCTGAGTAGGGGTGGTGGTAGTGGTAGG
The DNA here is from genome assembly GCA_963921515.1 of Calotriton arnoldi. Taxonomy (NCBI): domain Eukaryota; kingdom Metazoa; phylum Chordata; class Amphibia; order Caudata; family Salamandridae; genus Calotriton; species Calotriton arnoldi. The sequence goes on along the minus strand of CAWUFW010005229.1, from coordinate 26,200 downwards.
CATCCAGCCCCCCCTGAGTAGGGGTGGTGGTAGTGGTAGGCATCAATTCCCCTATGTGTGGGGATGGTAGTAGTGACAGGCATCCAGCACCACATGAGATGGGGTGGTGGTAGTGGTAGGCATCCAGCCCCCCCGGAGTAGGGGTGGTGGTAGTGGTAGGCATCAATTCCCCTATATGTGGGGATGGTAGTAGTGACAGGCATCCAGCACCCCATGAGTAGGGGTGGTGGTAGTGACAGGCATCCAGCCCCCCCTGAGTAGGGGTGGTGGTAGTGGTAGGCATCCAGCACCCATGAGTAGGGGTGGTGGTAGTGGTAGACATCCAGCCCCCCCTGAGTAGGGGTGGTGGTAGTGGTAGGCATCAATTCCCCTATGTGTGGGGATGGTAGTAGTGACAGGCATCCAGCACCCCATGAGTAGGGGTGGTGGTAGTGGTAGACATCCAGCCCCCCCTGAGTAGGGGTGGTGGTAGTGGTAGGCATCAATTCCCCTATGTGTGAGGATGGTAGTAGTGACAGGTATCCAGCACCCCCTGAGTAGGGGTGGTGGTAGTGGTAGGCATCCAGCCCCCCCTGGGTAGGGGTGCTGGTAGTGATAGGCATCTAGCCCCCCCTGAGTAGGGGTGGTGGTAGTGACAGGCATCCAGCCCCCCTGAGTAGGGGTGGTGGTAGTGGTAGGCATCCAGCCCCCTGAGTAGGGGTGCTGGTAGTGATAGGCATCCAGCCCCCCCTGAGTAGGGGTGGTGGTAGTGACAGGCATCCAGCCCCCCCTCAGTAGGGGTGGTGGTAGTGGTAGGCATCCAGCCCCCCCTGAGTAGGGGTGCTGGTAGTGACAGGCATCCAGCACCGCCTGAGTAGGGGTGGTGGTAGTGGTAGGCATCCAGCCCCCCCTGAGTAGGGGTGGTGGTAGTGGTAGGCAACCAGGCCCCTATGGGTGTGTATGGCATTGGTGATAGCCATCCGGCCCCTATGGTTCTGCTGTTGCTAGTGTACGTCATTTCTGCATCCCTATGTGTGTGTGACATATGTCGGGTACGTGTCGTTTGTTTGTGTAGTGGGTGTTTGACTTACCGTCTGCGCCGTACTCGTCCGTACCTGTTCTGGTAATAGATGTAGAGTATTGGTAGGACCTGCGCGATGGGATTCATGGTTGGTTCGTCTCGTTCGGGTTTCTCGTTGCTTCGACTCGTACTCGTCGCTGGCTTGTTCGTCTCGTAGCCGTGGATCATCTTGTGGCGCGAATCGGAGCTTATGTGCGGCTCTCCCGGATGCTCTGACGTGCCGGACGTAGCGACGGGTTCGGCGCATACGGAAGGCGCATCGTACTAGTCCGGCCGGAAGGTGCTGTATATTTGTTTCCTTGCGACTCGATTCTGCGTTTACGGATCCGGCTCGGGCGGGGAACAGGAGCTGGAATGGGTACGTACGGCTGGTTCGGGATCTGGGCAGTTATGCGCATCGTACTTGCTCGTTCGTACGAATGTTCGAATCGGTCGGGAAACACACGTTTGGCTTGTTTTTTTTCCGGACGAATAGTGTTAGGTGCGCTTCCGGCCGAGATCGGAATCGACCCCTTAATGTGCTTTATTGTATTTTCACATACCAATGCTTGTTTAGTTTTTATTGTCAACATGAGAGTTTATTGCAGTAGCTTGTCAAGCTAATAATTGTTGCCGTAGGACTAGATGATGTAACGCTGCTTGGTTTGAGCGCTTCTGTAACAGGGAACCGGAGAAAGGAACTTGCACTGCATCTCTAAAGGAAAAAAGACCCGTTTCTAGAAAATAAACGGGAGAACGCTGCACGTCGCGTCGCGCACGACGCGGCAGCCATCTTGGGTGTGGCATGACTATAAAATGCCACACCCGACTTCTGGAAGGTGCTTAGCCTTCCTGCAGTTGTCACGGAGACAACTGTCTGCTTACCTGCTTTCCGGTGCGATATCCTGAAGAAGCCTTCCTGGTTCCTGAAAGTCCAGGACTGCAGCACAGCTTCACTACGATCTCCTGTGGAAGGAAAAGACACAAAGCTAAGTGAAATGTTTCTTTACCTAGGCGCCCATCGCAAGACAGCACAGAGCTGGAGAATATTCATTAGCAAATTGGTAAAGACAATTTTTGGAACGTTTTTTCACAGTCAAGAAAGGACATTGGAAGAATTTAAAGAAAACCTTAAAAGACATTTATAGTTAACAGTGAAGCCTTAATTCACTACGGACTTAATATCTGTTTGCAAAGTTGTTTGTATATCTTTCTTTTTCAGCATATCGTGATGGTACCAATGTTTGGGGGTCAGAGATAAGTAAGTGAATCAGTTGCGCAGTTAGAAAGGCTATGTTGACAAAGTCTTTAGTAACTGGAATAAAGTAACTTATTCAGTTTATTTCCATATTATAGAGAATCAAGGACACTACATCACCAGAAGACTTCACGACAACAACAGTCCTGACTTCACCACGAAACTGACCACGCCCTACTACCACGCTTCAACTCCATCACAAGACTACTGGACGCTACTCACTACTCCTAAAGATCGCAGGTAGGAAGGTTTCCATAATTTACTTAGGGGTAGGGACTTCTGCGCTAACGCTTAGACTAAAGCTCTTAGAATCATATTCTAAAACACATCTTGTTGCCTCGCAGGTCAACAACAGGAATTCACCAGCATCCAGTACCCGGCCCTCCTCCCTGAGATCTATCACGTAGCCTTAAGTGTACTGCTAGATCACAGGTTATCTGATAGGGTTCTGGGAAGTTGGCTCATAGCGTCTCTGCGAAACCCAACCAAGCACCTTACAGGTAAGAGTGTTTGGTAACCTGACACTAACTTAGTTTGCCCCCATCCTGCACCTAATGGCACATGGCAGGAGGCCAAGGCACACGTACCATGTAGCATGTGGAGTTGGCCTCCCACAGGCCGGAGACCTATCCTTCCCACCAGTGGCAGAGAGATGCTGGCATAGGCTCCCATGGAGACAAAAGCATGGATCAGAGGTTGACTTTCAACGGATCGCAGGGAAGTACCTGACCTGTTACTTACTAAATCCTAACTCAGAATCTCATTGACTAGGAATGATTTAGCACCTGGTACCCCAATAACATGCAGAGCCCTTTTTTTTGTCATCTCCTTCTTGAAACCCTAAAAGTGATAAGGATCATGAAGCCCCCCTTTCATATTCTGTATTCACACTAAAAATCAAGATCAAGAAAGCTTTTACCCTTAACCATAGGACACCTGCATTATCATTTGACTGATGTGCCACCATAGTCAAACTCCCCACCTACCAGTGTTCCTAGAACAAGTCGCACACTGATCACCGGGTTCTTGGAGCCAGATGTGAGAGCTCCAAAGGGCTTAAACCTCTGCCTTACTGGTAAGTGAAAAAACAATGAGAGTAGTGGTATTTCACTGGTAGCCCGAGGGCAGCCCCCTTATCCCACAGTAGGTTGGATAGCAGAAATCTTCTTTATCCATTCATGCCCATCACAAATGAAATCAAAAAGCATTTGGAAACCTTAACAGTATCCTAGTTTTTCCCACTGTTTACCAGCTGTTGGGTCGTGAATGTCCCCTGCATGGTAAGCCGGCATCTTTCCCTGCCCTTAGGGCCCGGCTATTTGTTACAACTAATATCCTGACTTTTTATATTGGCCCTGACATCACACTAATCTAGTATGTGCAGAGAAACATAGGCCTGTCCCTGGTAATGCAATGTACAGAACCTGTTCTGTGACCTGGAGTATTGCACAAAGCATTCCCTCACATTGGGTGTAGGACTGCTTTCCATGTACAGTGTGTGGAGTGCCAGCGTGCCAAGTTTCTGTGAATCAGTATTGTGACCAGACCTTTATGTCAGGGAAAGGACAGTCTACAGACTCTTATGTAAAGTTCCCAGATCCCAAATCCCAGAACCTTGCACAGACATTTTGTGTACATGTTGAGTGCGTGCATGGGCAGTAAGTGGGTAGCACTAGTATGGCAGTAGGACTCTGTGTGTGGTTTGAGTCTGAGTATTCGGCCATTGGGATCTTTTTTTGATGCCCTTCATTTTACATGCACATGATGGAAGGTGGGCATAGCTTTCTCAGACAGTGGAAGTATATTGACTACATTCCTGTAACTGGAGGGTGGAGAGACAGACACTTAAGTGAGGGAGGATTGAGTCAGTCTGCTGATAAGTTCTTCCTGGGCAATGCCGTTTGGTAGATGGTAGGGGTGAGGTGAATGGCTACAGTTTTTGGTGTTCAAGGTTGGGAAGTTTCTATGCAGGGCATGCCCTTTTGTTTTTCCTTAACTGCTTCATGAGGGCTGATGGCAGGAAGGTCGTATTGGCCGTACCGGGCATCGGGCATTTCTCCGAGAGGCTGGAAGGGTAGGGGCTGATTTTGTTAATGAGGGACGGTTTTGTAGCAGTGGAGCCGTTTTAAAAGCAATGCAAAGTTCTTTGTATATTCAGCAGTTTTTGGGCAGCAATAAAAGTGTGAAGTTAACGCTGGTGATTATTGTACCGGCCAGAGAGAGATGAGAGTTTTGTCTAGTGGCAGTTTTGACTCATCTAAGATAGAGCAGAGGGTTACTATGCCTGCTGCAAAGAAAGTGTACCATGCATATTAGTGAACGCTTTTTTATGTGCATAGCTCAGTGGGTTACTACTTTTCTCAAAGAGATTCTTTTGTTACTGGGCAGTTCATAAGTTACAATCGTAATCTAGCACAGTGGGCTATGAACTGCCATCAAAGAGCTGCATGTACACTGCATGGTACAGGTTAGAAAATTATGTTTTTTCACAGTCTTTCCTTATCCTTATGTAGCTAAAAAAAGGTTTGTTTGGGTAGACATTTATTATAAAAGCCAGCCCTAACCACTGTGTTATGTTCTGATTCCCGAGTTTGTGCTTCTCCAGACCAAGCACTCCTAAAAAGTGCCTACCAGTACGGATGACATGTGAATTCTACACCTTGTAGTCCCCTTTGCCTTATGTAACAATTTCTATTCACTGATTTACACATGTATGATTCATTGTCTCTGTATGTGTGTGTGATCTAAAGTGCTCTGACACCCTACAATAGTATGAGAGATGCTATAAAACGCATAAAATAATTGTGAGAGAGGGGCTATGGAGAGACGAGAAGCACTGCTGGAGGGTGACCGTGAGGGATTAATTGTCATATCCTGGTGCAAAGTAATTCCATCATTTAGTATGCTTTAAAAGTTAATACATTTGGGTGCGTGGCTTGGACAGCCAACATGGCGGACGCCTCCGGCCGCCCAAGCCGATAACCGCTGAAATCCTGCTAATATCCTCTTTCCAGTGGTCCACACTCACAGCACCACTAGTTGGAGTCCAGAAGAGCTCCTGTTTGAGGCGAGGCTGCGGGCTGGAGGCCGTCTGGGACCGCAGTCGACGGTAGTGCGGTCGCGGCCCAGGCTGACATCGAGGGACGTCACCCGCTGCTGCGGATGACCGGTGCAGGGCATGGCCCCCAGAGGAGGTTGAGGGCTGCCCCTCGGATCCGGCCCCCAAGGTGAGGTGATGCCGTTGCGTGCTGGTGCAGGAGCGGCTGAGGTCCATGCCGGGGCTGAGTACTGAGCGTCTGTGGGCCCGCGGACCTTGCGGAGCCCGCTGGGTGCCTTGTGCAGCTGTGCCCAGGGTCACGCTGCAGCGCTTCATGGGATTCCCCGCCCGCTTTGGTGGACCCTGATGGTGAGGCGGTGAGCGTCACTCTTGGGAAGGCCCTGCGGCCATGCCCTAACAGTGTAGTGGGCAAGGCCTGGGGGTCGAGGAGGAAAGCCTACCTGGCGGTCGTGGATGCGGCGGCAGATGGGCAGAGATCCCAGCCGGCGCCCATCCTTCTGCCTGAGGGCGCCCAAGCAGATGGAGTTGGCCGCGGAGGGAAGCCGGGCCCATCACAGAGTGCTCAGCAAGCTGTGAGCGCACCGCCTGGCGGGGGCTGATGCGGCAGAGGGTGCTCAGGCGGAGGGGGAGAGCCCTGCATAAAGGACCGGCTGAGGGATTGGGCCTGATCACTTTTATCACTGCGGCTGGTGCCGTCCCCCCTCAGAGTTGGGACCCTGGGTTCTTCCCCGCGGATGTCTCAGGTGACCGGCTTGGGAGCACCACAGAAGACGGCCGGTTGGGACGATGTGAGTGGCCCACACATATCCGGAGGCAGCAGCTTTGTCCAGATCACACGGATACATTCAGGAGGAGTGGCGGCCCCGTGGCTCATAAGAAAGGACCAGCTTGGGACGACCACACGCAGGCTGGGGGTCCGGCAAGTCTGATTCCGTTAGGGGATCTACTTGGCTGGCCACCTAGGGCTGCAGAAGTGGCCAAGCTAGGCTTGGTGCGGTTTGTGGCCAGAGGGGGTCGGATTCCATGAGGCCCGGCCTGCAGCGTGATCACTGGGAGTGCCCGTCGAGGCACCCCAGAAGTGGGCTGCAGATAACGCCACCGGGTATACCCATCAAATATAGAAACACGCACATTCATAGGGCCGACGCCAAGTGAGAGGGGGGCTTCCTACTGTGTCTCCCCTCCTGCTCCTTTCCCCTTTCTCCAGCATGGTCAAAGATAAACCGGCGGGCTCCGGCCCCAAGCAAAGCACTCTGGATCAGTTTACTACTGCCCCGGGTGGTGCAGGCGGGAGCGAAACTGGCGGTCCTGTCCCTGACAACGCGGCACTGCTGGCCGCAATCACTCAGGCCCAAGATACCCTCGACCCGAAGATCGGCGCCATGGGGTCAGAAGTCTCATTTCTGCACCAAGACCTTCGTAAGGCTGTGGACCGCATCACGGAAGCAGAGACCCGCATCTCGACTGTGGAGGACGCAGTGGTTTCTCTGCAAAAAAGTAAACAAGCTCACCGTCATCGCCCAAGAGTTGGCGTCCCGTGTCGAGGATGCCAAAGGCCGGTCTCAGCACAATAATCTGCATTTCATTGGCTTGCCAGAGGACTCCTCATCCTCCTGTTTCGTAGTGGAGAGAGCCCATAGGGCGCTGACCAAGGAGCCCCCTCCTAGGGAGCGCCCGAGGCCGGTGATCGCCAAGTTGTTGAACTACGCAGACCGGGATACCATCCTTCAGTATGCAAGAAACCACAGGGACCAACTGCTTTTTGAGTCACGGCCTATAATGATCTTACCGGACTGGTGTAACAACAGCACCAGTCATTAACAGCTGCAAAACGCAGACTTAGAGAACTCAATGTACAACACATGTTGCTGTATCCTGTCTGAATGAGGGTCACATATAACTCTAAATCACACTTTTTCGACACACCGTAAGCTGTCTTCGCCTGGGCAGACGAAACAATACACCTAAAATCACATACCCCGCCGCAGCTGGAATCCGACTCCTCACAGGGATCGCATAGAAACCGGCAGAAGAGGGGTAATTCCAAGAGGAGACACAGGTCCAGATGCAACTGGTGCTCTCAGACTCAGGGTGATGAGTCATGAATGTATACCGACTGCCTCCACCTCTCCGGTCTTTGGCCTCGACCAGTGTCTGTATTCTTCTTAAAATTGCAGGACCGCTTGGAGAACTAATACGGCTTGGGAGCCAATTCCAGGAACGGCTAGTCCCCTGAACATTTATGTTTTTGCTTTATGGGAAGTTTGGGTATGATTGGCGGAAGCTGCCTAGGGCCCCCTGTTGGAGCCCCACGCTTTCCTATGCCACAACAGATACTCCTTGTTGGTGGAAGTATTGGGGTGGGGGATGGTGGGGGGAAAGTTCAGACCTACCGAGTTAGAATTGTTGCGGTTCTCACACAAGCACAGAGACCTTGCCACAGTTTCGGGAACGCAATCAAGATGGCAACCTCCATAGACAACAGATGACCTCACAAGCACATATCAAGCACATAACTGACCATTGTATCCTGGAATGTCAGAGGGCTGCTTAACAAAATTAAAAGGGACGCCGTTCTTCAGCAAGCCAAGCGCTGCAAGGCTGACATTCTTCTCTTACAGGAGACCCATCTTCTAGGCAATAAAACCCTGTGTCTTACTCGATTCATGTACAGCACAGTATATCTTTCAGGGTTCACATGGGGCTCCCGGGGCACGGCTATCCTGGTTCACCGCCGGGTCCCGTTCACTTTGTCCAAACTTTGGTTAGACCCTGGGGGTCGATACACCATTGTGACCGGTACACTGCATGGCGAATGCGTAACCATAGGCAGCATCTATGCTCCCCCTCCTTTGGGGCATACCATCACCGATAGAATCACACAACTGTGTGGGGAGCTCACAGCCGCCTGACACTACTGGGTGGGGACTGGAATGACGTCATGTCACCGCTAGATCGTCGACGAGAGCCAGGGCGTGTGCCCCAAACAGGAAGCTCCAAACTTCATCACCTGGTTACTGCACTGGGGTGGTCGGATGCATGGCGGGCTTACCACCCCTCTGAGATGGGTTTTACATTCCTATGAGCCCTGCATGGCTCTCTATCAAGGCTAGATTATGTCTTCTTACCACTTAGCTACATATATAGGGTTTCTCATGTTTCTATCTTACCCAGGGGACTGTCGGACCACTCCCCGGTCTTACTCAAGCTTCGTATAGGACCTCAAAAGCCACCCTTCAGGTGGCTTATGTCACCTTGGCATCTCCACGACCTGAACTACCAAGACATTCTTCATCAGGCCATTTCCGATTATCTCTTGTCCAACGTCGCTTCGGCCCCGTCCAGTGTCATCCTCTGGGAAGCTTTCAAACCCACAATCCGGCGCATAGATATCAGCTTCTAGACGGGCGAAAAGCTAGGTGTGCCGGTCCAACACCGCAACGCAATCTCCTCCAAATACAACAACAGATACACCAACATCTCACCAACGAGGGGCGCAAGATCTAGCTAGTCTCACAACACAGGGTTTATCAATGGGGCGATAAATCAAGAAAAATGCTTCATCAGCTGTGCCAGGCCGCGATGTCCCCTACTCCCGTTCCGGCGCTTCGTGATGCGGACGGAGTCCTGTGCACTTCCCCTGATGCAGTGGTCCAAGTGTTCGTGGCTTATTATGCCCCCTTATACAAGCAGAAAGAACAAATATCGAGTGCCCTGATAGGGGAATTTCTAACAGACATACCTCCCCAAAAGCTCTCAGACCACGTACATGACCAATTAGACGCTCCTATAACCGTGGAAGAACTCGGAGCCGCGTTAGTTAGTATACACCCCAGCCGGGCGCCCAGCCCCAACGGCTTTCCCAGTGATTTCTTACGGCCACACATGGCACAGCTAGGTACTCATTTGTTGGAAGCACTTCATGGGGCTCTTGAGCAGCACATCTTACCTCCTTATTGGCGCCACGCCGAAATCGTGGTGTTCCTCAAACCCGGCCGCCTCCAGAAGACCCCTCTTCCTACCGCCCTATTTCCCTCCTTAATTTCGAACCCAAACTCCTGGGCAAAGTCCTCGTGGACCGCCTCTGCACATGTATCCACGACTTAATTCACCCCGACCAGTTCGGCTTCATGCCACACTGGTCCACTCGACATAACATCTGGCGAGTCCATAATGCTATTGCGAAGGCCCCAGAGCTAGGCCGTCCCGTGGCTATCCTCCTAGCCGACATAGATAAGGTGTTCAATTTCTTAACCTGGATGTAATTATTTCAACTCCTCCAATCCCTCAATTTTGGCCCGCGCTTCTTGGCATATGTCCAGTTATTATGTACAGATCTTTCTGCCTCCGTGCGAGTAGCTGGGTATAGGTCGGCACCTTTCCCCATATTCCGCAGCACAAGGCAGGGTTGCCCCTTTTCTCCGCTGTTATTTGCCCTAGCCATAGAGCCCTTGGCTGCCTGGGTGCAGTGAGACCCATTGATTCGGGGTTTTCGTGGTCACGGGAGCGATCTGACAGAATCACGCTTTATGCGGATGATGTGTTGTTCTTTATGACCAATCCATGGTTTTCTGGGCCCCGAGTTCTTCAGATTCTCTGGGTATTCGGGGAGACTTCCGGCCTGGGAGCCAACCCCTTGAAATCAGTGCTATTTCCCGTGTGCGGGGACCAGAGACGTGGCGCCTGGGCTGGTCAGTTGTCCCACGCGACGCGAGGATTTAAATATTTAGGAGTTTTTATTTCGCCGTGCCCCATGACATCGTGGACACATAACATTAATCCGTTGCTCTCAGGTATACGTGAAGAGACCGCGATATGGTCCCCCCTGCCGCTGACCTTGTATTGGCGATCGGCAATTTTTCAGATGGTCTCCCTGCCTCGGATACTCTATCGGTTGCAAAATTTTCCATACAATATTCTGCGCGGATGGTTCGCCCAAGTCAATGCAATCCTGAACAAGTTCTTATGGGGCGGGGGAGCCATTCAAGTGCATTGCATACTTACACACACTCGACATACTGCGGGGGGATTGCAGCGGCTGATGTATACGCGTACTGTGCAGCATCCCATCTGTTGGTCATTAAAGAGTGGTGGTACAGCCCACACACAGACCCAGCATATGCAGTGGAGCACCTGGCGATGGAGGGCATGCCCCTCCAGAAGCTTCTTTACAGCTGCATGAACCTAGACTTCTTGCCCCTCACCAGCAGAAAGGTCATCCAGCTCTGGCGATGCACCGTTAGAGACATGGGCTGGTTAGGGCGCCTGACACAGACGACCCGCTGTGGCAAGGTACATATCTACGTCCCGTTGCTGAACTTTCTGGCTTTCATAATTGGGACCTCCTTGGAATCTCTACCCTAGGGGACGTTATGCAGGGTCCCATCCTCAAATCGTTTCAGCAACTACAAAATGAATTTCAGCTGCACCGGACGCAGTTCTATAAATACTTGCAGTTGAGACATGCTCTGACTACCCTGATCCGCCCGCTGAATGACCTACCGGAATTTCATCCCTTGGAGGGCCGCTTACTGATGGGTGACCTTGGGGCGCATAAGATACAGCAGATCTATCAGACGCTGACCACCCATACTCGTACCACACTACACAAAACCCGGGGGCCATGGGAAGAGGACTTGCCAGACACGACAGACAATGGTTGGACAGAGGCCCTCGCTAGTCCCTGCGGAGCTGCTATCTCCACACAGTATCGCCTTATTCAATTTAAATATCTCCACCAAGCATACTTCACCCACTCCCGCCTCTGGCTGGATGGGCTTTACGTGCCTCAGATGTGGGGAAGTGGAGGGAGCCTTCTTCCATACGGTTTGGAGCTGTGGGGAGCCGCAGCCGTTTTTGCGTAAAATTTCGTCGTGCCTGGGCCGGTTCTTGTCCTGGATCCTCCCATTTGACCCTAAGCTGATTTTGCTCCATAGCACAGAGGCGATAGGCGGAAACCTCTACAAACAACACTTATTGTTTTTGGGCCACACACTTGCCAAACGTGACATCGCCCAAGCGTGGAAAGGGACTTCCCCGCCAGCAATGGGAGGGTGGAGGATGGCCATGGACAGATGCATGGGGGCAGAGATCGTGGTCTATCAGGCACGTGGTTGCCCACAGAAACATAGGAAGATTTGGTCCCACTGGGCGATGTACCGGGGCATAGATCTACCCCCCTACCATCATCCGCCCCCCCATAAATCCGGCCCTTGCATTTATCTCTTTAGATGCCCAAAATGAGTAGCTCTGTCATCAGTATATATACGCTTAGACACACTATGTTCAGCTAATTATGTTGTAACCTGTGCCAAGTTTTAGTTATCAGGCCTGCTGGTTTGCAGGTTAGCTTGATGTTTAAATATAATTGGTACTTTCTAATTTAAATTGTATCCTTAATGTATGTTTCGGGCTCCGCCCATCATGGGCCATTAAACTTGATAAAAATTTATTTTTGAAAAAAAAAGTTAATATATAATGACAAATCTGTTGTAGAATGCACTATTTTTTCCCAAATTTTCTTGGGGGTCGAACTCTCACAAAACCTCCCTTTGTAGTGGTCAGGCTCGCTCGCTGCACTTGCTAGGCACCGAATGGGGGTGGTGTAACAAAATTTGCTGTGGCTGCTTTGGGTTCTCAGTCCTGCCCTGGATGACAGCCAGGTGCAGAGATATCACAGTTCATTGTGCACTTGTTTTAGATACATCTGCTTGGAGGCAGCCCTGTTGATGTTTATTATTGAAGTCATCATCTTGCACAAATGTTGTGTTGAAAGAACAGCCAGAAAAAGACATTTGAAAGAGAATCACCCCAAACCACTTCTGAGACCCTGGACAGTAGATCCACATTCCCTGACTGGAAAATGTGAATAAAGGTGGAATCCAAATAACCACATTTTGTTCCAGTTCTTCATGTCCAAGGAAGAGAGAGCTCCGCAAAGTACTAGAAGGATTGCAGTGTGACCAGGACTAGTGTCAGCATGACAGCCAGTCTCCCAGACATGAAAGGGACATAAGCTGAAGTCTGCACATCATGCTGGGGAAGATGACGGTCTAGTTAGCACCTAGAAGCTTGCCTGCTCAGAAAGGAAATGAGTGCCTGGTTCTGCAGGAAGAGAAACTATCCAGAAGGAGAAGACCGCCATGTTTCAGGCATGCCGAACACCCAGAAGATGATGACTGCCCATGGGAGCGAAGCCAGAGCCGACCATGTTGTAAGGGGTCTTCTGGTCCCCCATTGTCACCTCTGCAGTAAACCACGTACTGAAATCAAACCTGAGACGTAACCACATACGATACTCCTGCAACAGCCAAAGGCCAAGTGCTGCTGCTGCATGACTCCAGTGGAAGTTGGGAGGCTGCGTTTACCAGACGAGCAACACTTGTGATCTAGGGTCAGAGGCCACAAGTGCTTAAAATGAGCACACATTTCATCTGCCAGGATGGGTGCCCACCGAGCAGCCCTACCATGCTCCTCACCTGCTAAGGACTAAGTGGCAAGAGTAACTGCTGCCGTGGTCCCATGTCAGTGGAGCCACAGTTAAAAGTACCAGCCGAGACAAAGTCCACAGTGCCTCACGACTGCAGCAATGTTAGCAGATAATGGGACTCACATGGGAAGGACTTGAGTTAGGCACACAGATCATGTTCAGAAGTGGAAACATTTGCCTTTACTTAAAGAATCCCATTTTGGGTACAAACTGTTGAACTGAACTATGAAGTACCCTGCATGAGACCTAATGAAATGCACCTGTGCCTAATCTATAAATATGCCTACGGTAGGAGTAGATGTATCATAGTAACTAGAGAGGGTGCCATAGAGGGGTGAACGCTTACCTAGGAATTGTATTTGAAATTACAGCACCATGTCTGAGACCCATTGAACTCTGTATTATTACATTTTGCTGTGTTCTCACTAAGATAAGCACTGGACTGGACAATGCATTAGTTCTGAGCTCTTGCCCCCACACTACCTCCCTGAGAAGTCTTTGACTGCTCGCCCTCGCTACCCTGTCTTTATCTAGCCCCCAAATGGGGTCTGACACCCACCCGTCATTGAATTTCTTCAATGTGCCGGAATCACATTGCATCAGCAGTAACCTCTCCCATTCACAATGTTTTGTTTTAATTAAACAGTTGGATTCCCCTAGTCCTCACCAGTTCTAAGACAGCTGCTAGATGCTGGCCAAGGCTGAACACCCGCTTCCACCCAAGGAGTATCAAAAGCAACGACCACAGCTTGGGCGATCCACTGAAATGGTTTGGCTTGCACCCAGAGTTGCTGATGCCCTAGACGGTGATGCCTTGCCCAACCACTTTTATCAACAACAGTATACCTCCCAGACCATAAATTAAATTATTATCTGAGAATAGGAATCTACCTGAGTATTCCTATTAGTGTTCACATAATGAACTCGATGACTTCTGGTAACTTCTGAACATGCTAGTATTGCCCCATGCTTTAAACAAGTTCTACAACACAAAACTCTCTAGTCTAGAGTTTACCAAATAGATTTTTATCGTCAATCTTTTGTAGTATGTATACACATATTCACATATGTCAAAAATATTTACAACATGCACCGTGACAAAACAAATGATCTGTAACATCGCTTGAGGCAATGTATGATGCTACAATTTACACATATATTGCAATTACACAAGTAGACACATATTTACAACATATATTTACATTTAATTCAAAACCCACATTTTCTTGAGGATAAGTCCTATTTGTGATCACACATCTAGTGTTTTCCTGGTGTCCTATTGCTTAATATCCTGGGGACCTGCTTCCCTTAGGTCCTTCCTCTAATTTACATGATGACACTCTTTTAAGGCCCTTGGGAGGTCAGAGCTTCTTATTAATGAGCTGGGTTAACGTTCTGTGTTACGTTATTCCTTGTAGTGCCCCCTGTGCACTAACACTAACAAGAAATTGTAGCTCTTGGCTTCAGTGTTGTATACGCCGACGCGTTTCGACCTTCATGGGTGGACCTGGATTGTAGTATAGAAGGTCTTCTTCAGGGCAAATGTTCTTGTGGGACACGTAACCTTGTTTGACAGTCTAGTCCTTAGGGTGTGGTTTATTCAGTCCATGTAATTGTTTCGTCCATGCCAGGTGGTGGTTACTGTATGCCTTTTCTTGGCTGCTACTGTAACTTTCTGGTGAAGCTGCCAATGTATCTATTTTCGCCTGTGTGGCTGCCGCTTAATCTAAATACTGCCTCCAGAGCAGCCGGTCCGGTTATTCCTGCTTTTTGTGGCCGATCGTGCTCCTACATGCGAAACGGGACACACCACTTGCCCAACCATGGCACACTCCTAGCCCCGCTTGGTGCGTGCCCCAGCCTGATTGACCCAGCTCTTAGAGTCAAACTTTTTCCTGAAGATATGGATCTATCTTAACAACTTTGCTTACATACCTTTTTCCAACAGGCTAGACCTGCTGTGGCTATGGGTGTGGCCCAGCATGAGATTTATACAACTCCCCCAAACTTTCAAGGATTAGCAAGAGCTCATCTGACACCACTGCAACCACAATGCTTTGTAAAGCTTGGGTCCTACTCTCAGGGCAAGCTCATCACATAGCTCCCTGTCATTCACAAAGAAAAGAGAAGTCTCTCTGGGGCTCCTCCTGGCTTTTCCTGGATCTTTTGCATTACCAAACTGGATGCTATGATGGTGCCCATCTCTGCTGGTGTAGGTTTTGGGAGCTGATCCTGACTCTCATTGGATCAACTGAGGGCAACAGAGGTCAACACCCATCCATTCTGAATTCCATTTGCACATCTCCTAGGACTGACCCATGTTGAACTGCTGCCAACATGGAACCCTTTTCCACTTTGGCCTTCAAAGTTCGAGTTTGAGTATTTACTACTACCACCAAAATCTGCTCCTGTTGCCGGTCCACCCTGACTCCACGGCTCCACTTCCGACAGAGCAGGCAGAACAGGCTGGTGGCGCCAGAGCATGTCGGCCCTCATCTTCATTGGGCTACAGGTTTTCAATCAGACCTCTGACTAATGCAAGTGTTCTACTTGGTCCAAGTTTCAAGATTGGTCAGGTGGGTAATCAACAACACCACAGACACTGGTGCCTAGCGCTATCCTCCACGTCTGGTGGCACGACGCAGTCTGAGTGCACTGACAACAGTCCATCCCCATTCAATAATCATGTCAGCAGCAGTGGGCTGTGACCCCACACCCAGCGACCCCTGAGTGTGGCCGGGGCAGTTGCTGCAGGAGAAGGTTGATGTGGTCAATCTCTTTTAGCTCTGCAGACATGGCAAAGCTGCTGCAACATGGATGTAACACTCTCTGCTCCCTGTCTCCCTGGCCTACCTATCAGACCCCATTCAGTGGGTCACGGGATAAGCAGATGCCTCAGCCGTGGGAGCTTAGGTCATTGGTGTCTGATGTCCCGAAGTCGATCCTACTATGGATCTTCAAACTGGGCCAAATACAACCCCTTCAGTACATGACACTCAGCGGTAGCGATGGCGAGCCATCACTGGCTTCTCAGGAAGGTAGTGTGGGTTGCATAAAGTCAGAACTCAATAATCTCCCAGCAGCGCAATAACTGACTGCCCAACCCATGCTTTACTTTGGTAAAAGAAAAGTGTATAATCTCCAGACTAAAAATGTAATACTTCACAGCACATAAAACAGTCACATTTCTCGTACTGGTGCTTTGGCTGCTGCACCTTTTTTTCTACCCCATTTCGCCCCTCTTTTGGGTCCCACACTGTTTTTTTTTTTGTCTCTGGCGCATGTATCAGGACTTAGGTGCTGATTACCCCAGAGTTCAGTTCTAGCATTCAGTTCCCAAGCAAGTCTCTGCTGTTGTACAGTCTTACCACAGCACAGCCCTCAGAGTCCATTTCCTGATATCCAGCAGGGAATCACAGCACGTATCTTGCTTAATTCCCACTTCAGGTAAGAGATCCGCTGGCTGGAAATTGAATCCACAACCTGAGGGAGGGTGGGGGCAGGATAACAGCAGGAAGAGCCATCAGACATCCTCACAGGTAGGCGGTGACTGGCAACAGTGAACCGTAATCTGGGTCGCCAGTGGGGTGCTGTAGGTGGGTGACCAATGTCAAAGTTCACAGCGGCATCAAGGTCTCAGTTGCAGGAGTATGGCACACCTCAGGCAAAGCATTGGATGACGGCGGCACAACTTCTGGATGGTGGAACACTCTACCTCCAGCACAAACGTCTTGATGGTGCACTCCATCCTGGGCACAGAATTGTTGACGGTGGCATGCTCTGCCTCAAGCATTAACTTTTCAATGGCAGTGGCAACAATCACTGTCTGTGTCTCCCTCCTGGAACCACTTTCATGGAGGGACTACTGCCCACAAGCCTCAGGTCATGCAAATCACACTCTTCTGTCTTCATTTGGCCAAATGACAGAAAGAAGAGCAGCCAAATCCATCATGTCATTCTTTTAAAGAAGTGGTAGGGAGTTCCACCATGGGCTCAGGCTATAATGCTGGCTCTACCTCTGGAGGCTTCAGTCAAATCATAGAATTTAAAAATGAACACAGAATAATCTCTAGAGCAAAGAGCCTGCTTGTCAAGTGTACTCTATCAGTTCAATCAGAACTTCTCTCCATTTCCCGGTTAAACTACTTTAATCCATCACAAAATTAGGACTAATGTTGGTGAAATAGTCAAACAAAAGCCATACAGAATTTCAGAAGCTCAATGGGGTTGCTATGGATGAGGAAGCAGAAAATATGTTAACTCTTTAAAGTCCTAGAACCTTTCATGAGTACCTGGAATTCCTCCATAGTATTAGTTCCCAATAATGGTTTAATGATACGCTTTTGTATAGACTTCTGAAGGGTCAATCAAACCTCCCAATTTGATATGTTCCATTTACCTGAATTGATGAGATAATTGAGCAATTAGTTGAAGCTCAATATATCACCACATTCAATCTAATCAAAGGATACTGGCAGATACCCATGAGGGAGGAAGAAAAAGAAAAATAGTCTTTTCAACATACAAAGGTTTGTACTAATTTATGGTACTACCTTTTGGTCTCCTTTGGGCTCCCGCAACTTTTCAGTGTCTCATTCATTTTTTTTATCTAAACACCAAAAATACGCAGTTGCCTATTTAGAATTTATTTTTATCCATAGTTGCTGTTGGGGAGAACTTCTTACACACTTAACAGCCGTCCTGAGTTGAAGACAGTAGGATTGAACATTAATCCTTTCAAAAGTAAAATTGCCATGTGGGAAGTACTTTACCTAGGATACTTTTTATGGAAAGGGGAAATCCGTCCCTAAGAGTTAAAAATAGCAGCTCTACAAAATCTCCCACTCCCTAAAACGATGTAAGGGTTTTCCTGAAATTTGTAGGCTAATGCCACTGATTTATTCCCTGCTTTTCACAAATTTTAGTGCCCCTCTCTGATTTATTAAACAAAGGACAACTATAAAAAATTACATACATTAGTGAAGGAAGCATAGCTGCCATTCAGAAGCTTAAAATATTATTTCCTCGGAGCCAATGTTGCAATTGCTAGACTTTTCACAACCTTTTGTGTTACAAACAGACACTTCAGAAGCAGGCATTGCAGTGGTTTAGTCCCAGAAAGAGTCAAAGGAGGAAGAAAAGCCTGAGCAGTAGGAAACTGTTTCCCATCGGGAGCTCATATCCAATGGTTAAAAATGTGTGTTTAGCTATCAAGGGGGCCATTGAAAAGTTCAATTACTATTTGGAAGGTTGGAAGTTTACACTCTTCTCAGACGATGATCTACTTAGCTGGTTAGCCAAAATTAAGAGAAACAACCCTAGGGTTCTTAGATCATTTTTAAAACTACACTCTTACAGTTTTAAAGTATTACACAGAAAAGGGGAAAAAAAGGATAATGCTGACTATTTTTCAAGATCCCCTCATTATCTCCCGATGCAGAAACTTAGGGGAGGGCTGGTAGCCTGGACTTGCCAGATACATTGCCAGTTCCCGTCCTCGATCTCGACCTCTTCTCCGACGAGACAACTGAAAGGGGCAGGAAATTGCATTACAGATACCACAAAGGGCCATAGACATTGGAAGGGGATAGTAGGATGTGGGCAGCAGCCAAGGGAAGCACAAAGCCCTTATGCATGCTTCCCCTTTTAAACAGGTCGCTTCAGCCAAGGATGGAGGAGGAATCTAGAAGGCACAGAGGAAGCCTTGGATGCCACAAGGGATATGCGGGGGGGCTCATGTTTGAGGCTATGGCTCTCCAGGGGGACTTGCCAGCCTGCCAAAGCAAAACAAGCCTTACGGCAGGGGAAGGTGCGACCAGAAGGAAGGAGAAGTCCCTAAGGACTCACTTGTCATCAAGTCAGACCCGCCTCGATCCCCAGAGGAGTCATGGCTTGCCAGGTGGGTGGCCGTGTTCTCACAGATCTGGCCCTACACCCAGAGTTCCTGGGAGCCTCTGGGACAAAAGTTGGAAAATGTTTTTTGGGATGGAGAAACCCAAGGGAAGGAGATGGAGCTGGGCAAGAGTAAAGTCAGCCCTTCTTCTTTTCTTTCCCTGAGATCATACTCACTACCAGGGTCCACCTCTACAGACACCAAAAAGTGGGACGACTCATTTTTCCTTTCTCCTGTATTAGGGGAACCATTTCCCAAGTTTAAGTTTCTTATTCCCAGATCAAAGGGGTGTTACTTGGTGGGAGCAAGGTGCTTTGAGAAGACTGGGAAAGTGTTTCCTTCAAACCTTGAAACTTCTCCAAAAGTGGAAAAATAAAACTCCTGAGCAATAAGGAGGAGCCAGGCACATACACAGATATATATAAATATTATTTTATTTAGCCTGTGTTGCATGTTTATTTTTCCTTGCACAAATATATATCCATTATCCTCTGTTTTAGGTCCACCATTGGTAGGCGACTTCTGGGCCAACTCCGTCCAGTCTTTGCACCTATAAAGTAAAGGAGACAACCATTACTACAATATGCCTTTTCCCACTAGCTTGCAAGCATTGCCAAAATCACACAAAAGCCTGACTATTTTTGTTTATCTAGAACTAAAACTAAAAGAGCCTCACTGTACCACTAAGCTACATGACTTTGCGTGTATCTCTTAACCCATGTAACAGTGGTGATTGGAATCTAGTGCAGGACCCGTATTTAGATAAGTCAGACTACCATACTTTACCCCACCCAAATTCTCACGGAATGACCCCTGGAGCATTGAACATCAAGTTATCAGAGATTACACCTTTACATCCTGTGTACATGGGCCCCGCACCTGAGTTGGGTTCTATTTGCTAACATATACTTTATTAGCCAGGGTCAGGTTCTCTGATATTGTACCTTGCAGCATATCAGATCATGACACGATACAGATCCATTTGGATCTTGGGTGGCAGAAACCACCAAAGGGGTGTTGGAGGTTGAACATGTCCTACTGTAAGTTAAAAGAGGACTGGAAACATCTCCAATCCTTTTTGACTACTTACCTAACAGAAAATGATGGAACAGTAGCCTCTGCCCAAGTACTGTGGGCAGCATGAAAACCCACTGCATAGCTGCCAAGGTTTCAGATTGCTATGTGTGACATTTTCATAATTTCAGTGTAATTAGGAGGGACAGTTCAATGACTATAAGTGACACTTTCTGGTGAGCAAAATCAAGCAAATGAATATGAGGGAAACATATAAATATCAGAAATTGCAACCATTTGAGCAACAAGAAACTCTAAGTTAACTGCTGCAAAGCATAAAAAATACTTTTAAAACGACTTTCATTTATCAGACTAATCTGAAAATTTTTCATAATTTAATTATAATCAGTTGAGGTGACTGGCAGACTGAGACTGCAGCCTGTGACATGAGCAGTAAGCACGGCTGCATTGGAAAGCTGACAGTAGGAGGCGCTAATTTAAGTCATGAATAGATTATGGAAACTCAAAAGCATACTTTAAATATCTGTGAAGTGAGAAGCTGATTTTTGTTAATGGCACTGGCATTAGGGTGTTAAGCTGCACCTATTCACCAACCAGGATGACACCCGAACTAAAGAATAGCTGATGGTGTGAGGCATTGAGATGGGCCCAGCTGGAACTGAATATAAAAGAACTCACTCACCGAAACACAACAATTCACTGGAATAAGAACTGACTCCCATGGTGCTCTTTTTTGTGCCTCTCCTGGATCTGAACCACCTTCTAACTAAACATACACGTTCGTCAGTGGAAGTGGGCCCAAGCTCACAGTTTAAAAAAAAAAAGTAGTCTGCTAACTGCCTCAATGCTGGCTAGAGGACCGCGTCACACTGGTAACTCTGAGACTCTCAGGGGCCTTCAGAACTTGGAAATAATTTGTGTTATTAACGCAGACACACACTCGGGTGGGTGACAGTGGCTGGTGTGGTGACCTCGGGGGGTACTCTAAATAATCTAAGGCCTAAGCTTTATTAGGGAGGACACTCTAAATAATGTGACACACACACACAGTAGTCTCGTGTCGGAAGTACGCCCCCAAGCAGGCTCTTCCCTTTTATTAACCCTGCAGGCCACGCCTGGCCCGCGGATGATGTGCACGCTTGTTTCCGTCTAGCGGAGCCGCAACCACAGGAACGCTAACCATTACATCCCTTTCCAACTTGGTTCTTGAAAACGAAACTTCGGAAAAGTCTAGTAACATATACAAAGTTCGGTGACATCAGTCTCTACAGCCTTAGCATACAGAATCCTGGAGCCAATGGTTAGGGCGAGGATTGGGCCGTAGGCTGTAACGATGAGGGTGGCTCCCCGGGTGTTGGTCTGCATGGAGGCAAACAGTGAGGCGGCGTGGTTTGGAGCTCGGGTTCCACTGTATTACCCCCATCCTCTGCTTCTACGCCTGGGGCGCTTCGGTTTGGGCTCAGTGGGAGCCGGGGGTCACACTCCAACAGCTCGGCTGGGGCCTCTGCGGGGACTCCCTTGAACCATGAGATGTTTCTCAAAACTTCTTCGCTCCCTCTCCTGGCCGTCACCATGGTTCCCTTGCTGGCAACCACTGTCCAACTGCCTGGTTCATGGATGGTCCAAAACTTTCCCCCTGGCCGGCGGTCTTTGAGTAGGACGGTGGCACCGGGTCGGAGTGACTGCGGTGCAGCATGACGTCGAGCACTGGCTCGGTTGTTTTGTCGTTCTCTCCTTGCTTGTGTTTCCTGGGCATCTAGAGGCGACGGTGTCCACCCTGGACACGTGGGGATCAGATCTCTCCTTGGGCCTTTGAGCATGAGGGACCACGGGCTCCGCAGCGTGGTGCAGTGTGGAGTGCTTCGGTATTCCCTGAGGAATTCGTGGAGACGCTGTTCTGGATCTGCCTGCTCTACCGTGGCAATGCGTAGCATCTTGTTTAAGGTTCACATGAAGCGTTCGAAGTCGCCGTTGGCCTGGGGCCATTGAGGCGTGACACGGCGGTGGTGGATACCCCGCTGCCGCAGGAAAGTCGCAAACTCAGCTCCATGGAATGGGGGTCCATTGTCGCTCCGGATCTCTTGGGGAAATCCGAACGTGGCAAATACTCTCTCCAGGATGGGGCCCACATGGGCGAAATCGGTCGACACGACAGGTTCCACTATGGGATACTTCGAGAACGCATCCACGAGGACGAGCGTGTGTTTCCCTCCTGGGAAGCTCCCAAAGTCTACTCTCACCTTTGACCATGGAAGGGTGCACGCCTCTTCAGTGATCACTGGGGTCGGCTTCTCGGGAGCACTGGTCAGTTGGCAGGATGGGCAACGGCGAACTAGGTCTTCAACCATTTCTTCGAGTTCAGGGAACCAGACCTTCTCTCTCATTCTCGCCTTCATTTTGGTTACACCCTGATGTCCTCCATGGGCTAGCTGGGTTGCTCGGTATTTCAGCATTTGTGGTATTACAAGCCTTGAGCCCCTCAATAGTATTTCGTCTTCGGTGGCGCTCAGCTCGCTCCTCACCCTCCATATCTTCGTCAGTCCTTCTCGGTCCTCTGGCGCCCAGGCATTTGTCTGTCGAAGGTAGTTCTTCCACGACCCTTCTTGGACCGCCTGGAGGGTCCGCGTATACACGGTGTCTTTCTCGGCGGCTTCTTTGATTTCTTCAAGTGTCATAGCTTGGGGGCACGCTGCCACGGAGACCATATTGACGTACTGTTCAGTGCCTTCGACGTCATCGGCCTCTTCCTGTGGTGCTGGATGTCGGGATAGAAAATCCGTGGGATTCTTCGCCCCGGGTCTGTACACGACCTCCATCTGGTAAGACTGCAGCTGTACAGCCCATCGCTCGATCCGGGGGGGCGGATGAGGGGCTGATCCTTTGAATAGAGGAACTAGGGGCTGGTGGTCGGTGACCACGGTGAACGGCTGGCCTGTCAGATACAGATGGAAGTGATTGCAGGCCCACTTTATGGCGAGGGCCTCTCGCTCGATCTGTGCATACCTTGCTTCAGTGGGGGTGAGTGACTTGCTGGCGAACGACAACGCTGCCCACTTGCCTGGCTCTTGTTCTTGTGCCAGCACTGCTCCTAGCCCCACTGGACTGGCGTCTACTAGTACTTCGGTCCGTTTCGCTGGATCGAAGTAGGCGAGGGTGGCCTCCCCAGGAGTGCGTCTTTTATACTCTGGAATACCTCCTCTTCCCTCTGTTCCCATTGCCACTTGGTGTCTGTTCTCGTGAGGGCTCTCAACGGTTCGGCCCGGGTCGCCAGATCCAGGATGAATCTCCCGCAATAAGTAGCCATGCCTCGGAAACTCCTTACTTCGGTAGGTGTCGTTGGAGCGGGAGCGTTTCTGATGGCATGCTACTTCTTCGGATCTACTTGGATGCCTTCTTGGTTGAACTTGTACCCGAAGAATTCTAGGGAAGGCTGGAAAAAATTACACTTGTCTCGGTGGAGCGTCGCCCCATGCTCGCTAAGGCGTCTCAGCATGCTTCTCAGATGTTTGTGATGGTCAGCTGCTGTAGCCGAGTGGATCAGGATGTCATCGCTGACGTTTATCACCCCTGGCAGCCCTGACAGCATCTCCCGTATTGTGTTCTGGAACACCTCTGCCGCTGAGGATATTCCGAAGTTCAGTCGTTTGTAACAACGCAGCCCCAGGTGGGTGCTGAATGTTGTGATGTAGCGGCTTTCTTCTGATAACGGCAGTTGATGATACCCTGCATTCAGATCGATTTTTGAGAACCATCTTGACCCGTTGACGTCCGCAATTATGTCATCCATAGTGGGCGTAAGATGGCGTTCTCTTTTGATGGCCCGATTGGGCAGTCTCATGTTGATGCAGAGGCGTATGGCCCCTGGCTGCTTGGGCTTCTCCGCGATGACCATCGGGGATACCCAGGGCGTCGGTCCTGAGACTTTCTCGATTACCACTTGTTTTTCTAGGACTTCCAGTTCTCTTTCTACCAACGGTCTCAGGTGGAAGGGGACTCGTCGGTGTCGCAGCGCGACTGGGGTGACGGACTTGTCGATGTGCAACTTGATGGGGTCACACTTGATGCAGCCGAGGCCCTGGAAGAGTTCCGGGAATTGATCAAGTAGCTCATCTACCTGATGGGCTTGGACGCTCCTGGCAAAGGAGACCAGACCCAGGTCCTCCGCTGTGTGGCTGCTGAGTAAAGTGTCTGCTTCGCGGTCTATGACGTGGATGGTGGCTGTGACCTCTTGGTCGCTTGACCTGATTGGGACCGATATTTTTCCTTTCAGTGGCAGGGGGTGTGGCTCCCATAAGCGAATATCTTGGTCCGGGACGGAGTGACTGGCGGGCGAGGTCGTAGGCGCCGATACTGTTGGAGGCCCATCACATTCACCGATGCTCCTGTATCAATGATCGCCTTTACTTCTGTGCCTGCGATCCAGACCATGCAGGTGGGTTGTGGTCTTTGGCGCTGCTTGAGTTCTTGAGCAAACGAGATCAGGTAAGTTTCTCCCTCATCTTCCTCTGTGGAGGAGTCTCCTAGTCCTTGATACCTGTGGCTTGTCCTCTGTGTTTCCTCTTTCTGCGCTGCGTCGACTAGGGACAGTTGTCGTACCGTCCGTGAGGGTGGCTTTTGCCCTCTGGTGTCACGGCCTCGATTCCTTCTCCTACATACAGCGGCAAATTGGTTGGGGATCCCGCAGTTGGCACAGGTTTTTCCTTGCGCAGGGCAGTCTTTCGCTGCGTGTGGCTCATGCCCACAGTATCCGCACCGCGTCTTGGGTGCTTTGGGTCTTGCTTTCCTGGGTGTGTCGGTGTGTGGTCTTGTTCGGAGTGCGTCCGGACGCTCCGTCTTAATGTTCTCCGGTCGTCCTTGCGGTTTGGTGAGGGCCTGGTCCATTTCATTGGCCCTGGCTGCCGACAGGTCATGGGTTCTCGCCAGTATGAGTATGTCCGCCAGAGCGATCTTTGGCTGGCGCAGGATGAGGCCTCTGAGTGTCTTGTCTCTGCATCCTTGGATGATCTGGGCCCTGATCTCTTTTGGCTGATCATCTTCTGTGCACGTGCTGGCCAGTTCACGCAGGCGGGTGTAGAACGCATCTATCGACTCCCCTTCCCTTTGGCGGGCTTGGCGCAATTTGAAGCGTTCAAAGTCTGGGTTTAGTTGGGGGTCAAAGTGCGCGTCTAATGCCGCTACTGCAGCGTCGTAATCTGTGGCAGCGCCCGTGTTCGGCAGGTGCTTGAACAGTTTGAATATTTCGTCTCCGGCATAGTGGAGGAGTAGCGACCTCTTCACCGCCCCGTCGGTCTCCCTGGTGGCAACGAAGTAGTTGTTCAGGCATTCAATCCAGATTTTCCACTTCAGGGACCCTGTTGCCGGGTCTTCTAGTTCACTAAAGGGCGGCAGTACTCCAGAGAGTGCATGTTGGACTGGGAATTGTGGTTGTGCCTGTGCTCGGTCTTCGTCACCCATCTTTCTTGTGGTCGGGCGTCTTTCTCACCCCTGTCTGTGGTTTCCCTTTTCTTGTTCCGTACTTTTTTTCCTCTCTCTCCTGCTGCTGCTGTGGCAGTGGCTTGAGTCCGACCCCTCTTTGCTGTTGGTGTGTTCACTTTGGGCAGCTATGCAGTGTCCTTTTCCCTTGCGTGCTGTGTGTCCTCCTGCCCGTGTCCTCCAGTCTCTTCTGCCCTCCTGCACCCTTTTCCGCAGTGGTGCTTGCTCTGCCTTCTATACAGAGCCTCCCTTCCTCGCTGTAGCTTTTCCACCACTCCCAGGCACTAGCACAGTGCCCTCGGGCTCCCTTGGCTGGCCGGTGCCTCAGCGCTCTTCTGGGGCGTCGCTGGGTGCGGAGACACGCTCCTCACGTGTACGTGCAGGGCAGGGCCTTGTCTCCCGTTGTGGAGGCGAGACGGCCGTCACGCTGCAGCACGCTCCTCACGCTGGTGCCACGCCCTCCTCTACTCGGAGGGGCCGCATAGGAGTCATCCAAACGCCGGAGGGCAGGCGCGGGTGCCCGGTGGTGTCGGGGGTCTCTTCCTGGGCAGCAGGACGCTTGGGCCGCACAGCGGGGCAGTACTCACCCGCCGGGTGTCGTCGGCGCACCTGCACCGTTCTGGGCGATGCAGCAGTCGCGGTCCTTCGGCGCGGTGAACGCCACGCACATCCGCAGCAGGCTGAACGGGGGTGGCTGTCTGCAGCGAGGGTCACGGCCCTCCTCGTCGCCAGTGTGGTGACCTCGGGGGTACTCTAAATAATCTAAGGCCTAAGCTTTATTAGGGAGGACACTCTAAATAATGTGACACACACACACAGTAGTCTCGTGTCGGAAGTATGCCCCCGAGCGGGCTCTTCCCTTTTATTAACCCCGCAGGCCACGCCTGGCCCGCAGATGACGTGCATGCGTGTTTCCGGCTAGCGGAGCCGCAACCACAGGAACGCTAACCATTACA